>OY992530.1:176033748-177413748 GCA_963921185.1 Dasysyrphus tricinctus
ATAAATTAAATTAAATTAAATTAAATTAATTAATTAAATTAAATTAAATTAATTAAATTAATTAAATTAAATTAAATTAAATAAATTAAATTAAATTAAATTAAATTAAATTAAATTAAAATTAAATTAAATTAAATTAAATTAAATTAAATTAAATTAAGTTAATTAAATTAATTAAATTAAATTAAATTAAATTAAATTAAATTAAATTAAATTAAATTAAATTAAATTAAATTAAATTAAATTAAATTAAATTAAATTAAATTAAATTAAATTAAATAAATTAAATTAAATTAATTAAATTAAATTAAATTAAATTAAATTAAATTAAATTAAATTAAATTAAATTAAATTAAATTAATTAAATTAAATTAAATTAATTAAATTAAATTAAATTAAATTAATTAAATTAAATTAAATTAAATTAATTAAATAAATTAAATTAAATTAAATTAAAATTAAATTAAATTAAATTAAATTAATAATTAAATTAAATTAATTAAATTAAATTAAATTAATTAAATTAAATTAAATTAAATTAAATTAAATTAATTAAATTAAATTAAATTAAATTAAATTAAATTAAATTAAATTAATTAAATTAAATTAATTTAATTGAATTGAATTGATGAATTGAATTGAATTGAATTGAATTGAATTGAATTGAATTGAATTGAATTGAATTGAATTGAATTGAATTGAATTGAATGAATTGAATTGAATTGAATTGAATTGAATTGAATTGAATTGAATTGAATTGAATTGATTGAATTGAATTGATTGATTGAATTGAATTGAATTGAATGATGAATTGAATTGAATTGAATTGAATTGAATTGAATTGAATTGAATTGAATGAATTGAATTGAATTGAATTGAATTGAATTGAATTGAATTTGAATTGAATTGAATTGAGATTGAATTGAATTGAATTGAATTGAATTGATTGTTGAATTGAATTGATTGTATGAATTGAATTGAATTGAATTGTATTTAATTGTATTAATTATTAATTAAATTAAATTAAAAATTTTAATTTAATTTAATTTAATTTATTAAATTAAATTAAATTAATTAAATTAATTAAATTAAATTATATTAAATTAAATTAAATTAATTAAATTAAATTAAATTAAATTAAATTAAATTAAATTAAATTAAATTAAATTAAATTAAATTAAATTAAATTAAATTAAATTAAATTAAATTAATTTAAATTAAATTAAATTAAATTAAATTAAATTAAATTAAATTAAATTAAATTAAATTAAATTAAATTAAATTAAATTAAATGATAAGAAGACTGGAGAAGTACTTCGAGAGGAAAAGATTGGAAGTAAATGTGGGAAAGACGAAAGTGATGAGGTTCAGGAGGAGGGAGGAACACAACAGTAGACTAGAGACGGAGGGGAAAGAAGATCGAAGAGGTAAAAGAATTTAAATACCTGGGGCCTATAACACAAAACTACAAGTCTAAAAGCAAGAGCCACTTGTAGGATTATGTTAGTCTTACAAGTGTGGATTATTTCTGTAACACAAAAAAAAACTTACAGTTGTAGAAACAAAAATTTCCCTACACTTGTAGGCATTCCATTATGCATACAATGTGTTGAGTGTTCGTCGGCGACCGACCGACAAGATCCATTGTAGAAAATTTCTGTTATGCAAAAACAGCCTTCAAACCGACCGATTGGAAAGCTTATAGCCTTTGGTTCTAACTGTCCGATCTTCAAAGTTAAGGATAAAGGATTAATATGAGGCTACATTTTGTATTCCATTTTTTGATGAGATACACAAAATTTAATACTAGAAGGCAGATTGAGTCTCCCATCAATTTAATTTTCATTTTTTAAAATGCAAAAGTGGATGAAAACTTATACCATTTTAAAAATTGTATTGTACGAAGTAATTGTCCCAATCCTCTTCCTTTTCTACAAATTTGTGTGTGGCTTAATGCAAAAAAAACGTCGATTTTATTAGCTCTAAAAAACTATAACTTTGCTTCTAGTGCTCGGATATTTGAGATTAAGATATTATAAATTCAAAATTCGTGTTTAATTCCGCACTAAAAAGGTGAAGTCCTAAATCATAATTAATAAAGATTTGGCCCTGCATCTATGCGTGTAGACATGCTATAAGGTATTCCCAGGTTAATTGCACCTCGCTTAATTGATTTTAGGTGATTTTAAAAAAATGATGCCAACAAAATAAAAACATGTAAACAAAATACGTATTTCGGTTAATTGATCTAAAAATTACACCAAAAAGCGGGGAACACTGTACATTTTTACTTGCGATATTGGTACTATATTAGGGCAAGTTTTGGATTCGTAAAAAAAAATTTGTTTGGGATAACAATCATGTCTGTTTGTCTGTTTGTATCTGGATCTACAGCCTAAGCCAATGATGCGATTTTCCTCAAATTTTGAACTTAAGGTTTTTTTGTAACTCTCCAGACGGAAATTGAATTTTTCTTAGCTCTAAAAATAACGCTATACTTGGCAATTTGAAATTGAATTGAAATTTTTTTTAGCTCTAAAAAAAACGGTATACTTGCCATGCAACCGTTAAGGAAAAGCTTGTTTATCTCAAAAAAGCTTTAACGATTTTGATAAAAACAAATCAGTGTATTATTGTAGATATGGTGTACTTTCTGGTAAGAAAAAAAAACTACCAAAAACATTTATTAATGGTATTTGCCATATAATAATTTTTGATTTTCTCATTAATCGCCCATCCGATTTCAATGAAATTTTTTGCACAAAAGCTTTGTTAGAATAATTTGATTTAATTTAATTAAATTCAATCCAATCCAATCCATTCCAATCCAATCCAATCCAATCCAATCCAATCCAACCAATCCAATCCAATCCAATCCAATCCAATCCAATCCAATCCAATCCAATCCAATCAAATCCAATCCAATCCAATCCAATCCAATCCAATCCAATCAATTCAATTCAATTCAATTCAATTCAATTCAATTCAATTCAATTCAATTCAATTCAATTCATTCAATTCAATTCATTCAATTCAATTCAATTCAATTCAATTCAATTCAATTCAATTCATTCAATTCAATTCAATTCAATTCAATTCAATTCAATTAAATTCAATTCAATTCAATTCAATTCAATTCAATTCAATTCAATTCAATTCAATTCAATTCAATTCAATTCAATTCAATTCAATTCAATTCAATTCAATTCAATTCAATTCAATTCAATTCAATTCAATTTCAATTCAATTCAATTCAATTCAATTCAATTTCAATTCAATTCAATTTAATTTAATTTAATTTAATTAATTTAATTTAATTTAATTTAATTTAATTTAATTTAATTTAATTTAATTTAATTAATTTAATTTAATTTAATTTAATTTATTAATTTAATTTAATTTAATTTAATTTAATTTAATTTAATTTAATTTAATTTAATTTAATTTAATTAATTTAATTTAATTTAATTTAATTTAATTTAATTTAATTTAATTTAATTTAATTTAATTTAATTTAATTTAATTTAATTTAATTTAATTTAATTTAATTTAATTTAATTTAATTTAATTTAATTTAATTTAATTAATTTAATTTAATTTAATTTAATTTAATTTAATTTATTTAATTTAATTTAATTTAATTTAATTTAATTTAATTTAATTTAATTTAATTTAATTTAATTAATTTAATTTAATTTAATTTAATTTAATTTAATTTAATTTAATTTAATTTAATTTAATTTAATTTAATTTAATTTAATTTAATTTAATTTAATTTAATTTAATTTAATTTAATTTAATTTAATTTAATTTAATTTAATTTAATTTAATTTAATTTAATTTAATTTAATTTAATTTAATTTAATTTAATTTAATTTAATTTAATTTAATTTAATTTAATTAATTTAATTTAATTTAATTTAATTTATTTAATTTAATTTAATTTAATTTAATTTAATTAATTTAATTTATTTAATTTAATTTAATTTAATTTAATTTAATTTAATTTAATTTAATTTAATTTAATTTAATTTAATTTAATTAATTTAATTTAATTTAATTTAATTTAATTGATTTTAATTTAATTTAATTTAATTTAATTTAATTTAATTTAATTTAATTTAATTTAATTTAATTTAATTTAATTTAATTTAATTTAATTTAATTTTAATTTAATTTAATTTAATTTAATTTAATTTAATTTAATTTAATTTAATTTAATTTAATTTAATTTAATTTAATTTAATTTAATTTAATTTAATTTAATTTAATTTAATTTAATTTAATTTAATTTAATTTAATTTATTTAATTAATTTAATTTTAATTTAATTTAATTTAATTTAATTTAATTTAATTTAATTTAATTTAATTTAATTAATTTAATTTAATTTAATTTAATTAATTTAATTTATTTAATTTAATTTAATTTAATTTAATTTAATTTATTTAATTTAATTTAATTTAATTTAATTTAATTTAATTTAATTTAATTTAATTTAATTTAATTTAATTTAATTTAATTTAATTTAATTAATTTAATTTAATTTAATTAATTTAATTTAATTTAATTTAATTTAATTTAATTTAATTTAATTTAATTTAATTTAATTTAATTTAATTTAATTTAATTTAATTTAATTTAATTTAATTTAATTTTAATTTAATTTAATTTAATTTAATTTAATTTAATTTAATTTAATTTAATTTAATTTAATTTAATTTAATTTAATTTAATTTAATTTAATTTAATTAATTTAATTTAATTTAATTTAATTTAATTTAATTTAATTTAATTTAATTTAATTTAATTTAATTTAATTTAATTTATTAATTTAATTTAATTTAATTTAATTTAATTTAATTTAATTTAATTTAATTAATTTAATTTAATTTAATTTAATTTAATTTAATTTAATTTAATTTAATTTAATTTAATTTAATTTAATTTAATTTAATTTAATTTAATTTAATTTAATTTAATTTAATTTAATTTAATTTAATTTAATTTAATTTAATTTAATTTAATTTAATTTAATTTAATTTAATTTAATTTAATTTAATTTAATTTAATTTAATTTAATTTAATTTAATTTAATTTAATTTAATTTAATTTAATTTAATTTAATTTAATTTAATTTAATTTAATTTAATTTAATTTAATTTAATTTAATTTAATTTAATTTAATTTAATTTAATTTAATTTAATTTAATTTAATTTAATTTAATTTAATTTAATTTAATTTAATTTAATTTAATTTAATTTAATTTACTTTATTTTAATTTAATTAAAATTTTTGGTGTTCCATTTTTTAGTATATATTATAAAATACATTTAAAACTGAAATTTCAAAATAATTCATCAAGCCGTTTGAAATATGGAATTTTCAAAAAAAAAATTTAATCTTTTTTTAAAAATCCAAAATTTTGGTATGCAGTATTATTTATATTCTAACAAAACTTTTGTGGAAAAATTTTTATTGAATGAGCCGTTAATGAGAAAACCGAAAATAAAAAAAACCGTTATATGGCAAGTACCGTTAATAACAGTTTTTGGAAATTTTTTTCCCAACGAAAAGTACACCATATATACATAGGTACTATAATACACTGATTTTTTTTAATCAAAATCGTTGGAGCCATTTTCGAGATAAATTAGCTTTTTCTTATCGGTTGTATGGCAAGTACCGTTATTTTTGGAGCAAAAAAACTTTCCAGCCACATCAGTAGCTTAAAATTATAATTGACTTCTCATTTCAGCAAAGAAATCACTCCAATTAGGCAGGCAGATACCTAACTCCTTTTAGAGTTCATGAAAAATCGCTCGAAATATTGAAACCAAATTAATTGAAAAACTTCTGGTACAAATAAACCAAACTCAAACTACCTACGAATAAGTTTCTCTATTTCTAGTTTAGTCTGTTTCTTATGCATTTATCCTTCTTCTTACTTAAAAACAAACTACCAGTGTTCAGACAAGAGAGAACGAAACAATCAAACCCACAAAAAAGTTTTTTTTTCTCTGTCATTTTTTGGGTGCTCTGCTCATTATTTTAGTTATTTACAATGCTTTATACATTACATAGATTTGTATTGACTCCCCTAAGGGTTACAAGGCTCCCGCTTCCCTACTCTGCTCCCTCTCCTCCCCTCTCTATCACCTTATCTTTTCGCACTGCCTCTAGTTCCTTTATCCACTCTTCCCCCTTCCCTGTTTCGTCCATTATTTCCCTCATCCTTCCCTATTGATTTTCCTTCATCTCCGCCAGATCTGCATCTTTCTAATACATGTTCCCATGTCTCTTGTTCGCCCTCACATATTCTGCACATTCTCTCCTCTTCCCGTTTCCAGTACCATCTTTCCCTCACCTCATTCCCTAGCCTGACTCTTGCAATTCTCCTTGTTCTTTCTGTCTTCCAACCCGCTTTTAAATATTGTGGAATCCCTTCTGTCATTATTTCTTTATACCACCTATTGTAACTGGATTCTCTTATTCGTTCACTTCTTTCCATTTCTTGCTCTCTTTTGTCTTCTCTTTCTACTGCCTCATATCCATTCACACTGTCTTCTCTTCCCTTAATTTTTTCTCTCCCTAGTGACCCTCTTCCCCGACCATCTCTCTGTCTCTCTTTCATCTCCTCTAAACATTCCCTTGCTATTTCGCTTCATCTTCCATCTGTTAATTTCTGTTCATAATTCCATGCCCTTTTTCGTGCTCTAATCATTATCTTATCTCGTTTTGTTTCCTCTCTTACCATGTACCCTGGAGTTTGCCATTCTACCCCTAGCGTCCACTTGAGGTACCTTTCTTGCACCCTTTCCATTTCTTGTCTCTCCTCCCATCCCCATACTTCCGCCCCATATCCCATCACCGTCCACACCAGAGTGTCGAAAAGCCACATCTTTCTCTCCCAATCCTTCTCGAATTTCCTCCTTCCAATCCCCCATGCTTCCTTCATGGCCGCTGCTGCCTTTTTTATTCTGTCCTTTATATGTGCTTCCTGCCCTCCATTCTTTTTGAACACATACCCCAGGTATTTAAATTCTTTTACCTCTTCGATCTTCTTTCCCCTCCATCTCCAGTCTACTGTTGTGTTCCTCCCTCCTCCTTTCCTGAACCTCATCACTTTCGTCTTTCCCACATTTACCTCCAATCTTTTCCTCTCGAAGCACTTCTCCAGTCTTCTTATCATGCTTTGCATCTCTTCTTCATTTTTCGCCATTACCACCACATCGTCTGCGTATGCCAGCGAGCAAATTCTTTTTCCTCTCACTTTTACCCCTCCCCAGCTCCCTTTGCCCAGTTCTTCTTCTATATCCGCCGTCAGCAAGTTGAACAGTATTGGGCTCATCGGGCACCCCTGCCTTACCCCCTTTCCCGTCCAAAATGTTTCCCCCATCACTCCTGCCGATTTCACTCTACTCGTTGTTTCTTCGTAGACCTCTCCTACTCTTTCCCTGAGCCCTTCTCTCACTCCTCTTTCCTCCAACGCCTCCATCATAATTTTCCTGTCTACTGAGTCAAAAGCAGCTTTTAAATCTATAAACAGTGCCACTAGCTTGCCCCTCTCTTCTGTAACCTCTTTGTTCACCAAAGAGTTCAGCACATATACATTGTTTTTTTTTTTTTTTTTAGATTTATTTATTTTTCTTATACTTTCATTACATTTATCCAATATTTCATAAGAAAATTGCTTTATACATTTTAGGAAAAATATAAGAAAGGTTTGGTGACATTCATTATTTACAAAATATATGAAAATAGAGTTGAATGTCACTTCAAATTTAATAAAAAAAAATTTACAAAGTATATGGGTGGGGTGGCCCTTAAAAATTCAAACTAGTTTTAATAAATGAATTCAATAAATATAAAAATTATAATTGAATGAATAAAAGCAAGCAAAAAATTAAAAAAAAAGGAAACAAATTAATAATAAAGAATTGAAAAATTATTTACCTTGATAAGAAAATTTAAGCCAAAACATTAGAAATGTAAGATTCCAAAGTATTATAGTCTAATGAAAAAAGCCAAGTGTTAACATTTCTTAGAAAAGTTCCAGGTATAGTAATTGACCTTATTGATTGAGGAAGGATATTATATAGCCGAGAAGACGTAATAGAGAAAAAGTTACGATAAGCAGTGGTACGAAAAAAAGGTATATCTACTAAGTTCGAAAGGTTTCCACGGAGACTGTATCTTGAAATTAGTCGAAAATTGAGGTTACCAGATTTCATAAAAAATATTTTTAACACCTTAAAACAATATAAATGACGAACTGGGAGAATTTTGTGAGTAAAAAACAGAGGAAAACTAGAATGACTACCTGACTTACGACAAATTTTTCTAACGACATACTTTTGCAAGGTCAGAATTGGTTGTATTCTATTTTTATAAACACCACCCCAGCAAGCAATTCCATATTGTATCTTAGAGTGAAAAATACCGTAGTAGATTCTCTTTAGAAGCTTAGTAGAACACACTTTACTTAAATAATAAAAATGTCGCAGAGTACAGCGAAGATACTTTTTCATAGATTCGGAGTGATTTACAAAAGACATCCGAGAGTCTAAGGTCAGTCCCAAATATTTGAACTCATTGACTTCCTCAACCACAAAACAATTCTCACTACATGACAAATCACATAGAAAAAAAGGTGAAGAGGAGCCAGAGCAGTGGCAAGTTAACAATTTAAACCTACGACACTCAGGTGCGTGAAAACAGACATTTGCATCCAACAATTTAGCTGAAGATAAGCTGTAAAACATTATCTTAGTTTTTGCGCTTATTACCAAATTGTGTTCAAAAAACCACAATCGCAATAGGTCAAGATCAAAATTGATATCAGAAATCAAATCCAAAGGGCTATTTGCACCGTAAGAAAGCCCAATATCATCTGCAAAAGCTGTTGGCGATCCTTTGAAATTCAAAGCAAAAAGCGAATTTATGTAGACTAAGAATAACAGTGGACCCAAGACAGAGCCTTGTGGAACACCCAAATTGAGAAACTTTACGTCACTCCGTATGTCATCTATCTTTACTCTCTGTGACCGATTAGCAAGGTAAGACTTAAACCAGTTAAGAATGAATCCTCTAAAACCAGCTTTCTCCAACTTACTCAACAAAATTTTGTGGTTGACCGTATCAAAGGCTTTGGTGATGTCAACAAAAAGCCCAGCCACACTTTTTTTCTCATCAAGATGAGACATTGTTTGGGAACAAAATTGTAAAAGTGGATCTTCTGTCGATTTGCCTTTTAAAAAACCGAATTGAGCTAGATTAAAAAATTTTATTTTATCAAAAAAGCACATAAACCTATCTTTCATAAGCTTTTCAAAAATCTTGCTGAAAACAGAAAGAAGCGAAATAGGCCTATAATTACTAATTTCAGCAGCAGATTGCTTTTTAAATAATGGTATGACATCTGCACACTTAAGCTCATCTGGAAAAATGCCATCAAAAACGCAACGATTAAAAACAAAGGCTAAGACATCAACTAAGTAAAAGGCAATTCTTTTGATGACATCACTAGAAATACCATCCGCATCACACGAAGACGAATTTCGTAAATTTCTAATACATTTCAAGATTTCAAAAGATGTTATGGGCTGAAAAACAAAACTGTTGCTTTGATTATCCTCAGAGTTTCTACAAATAGGAGAACAACTACAACATATATAATTTAAATTAACGGGTTGAAGATTACAACCAACATTAGCGAAAAAACAATTAAAGGCATTAGCAATATCAAGCTTATTGCAAAGTACGGAATTATTGACATGCAAACGAATTTGTTTCTTGTTAACAGAAGATTTATTCAATAAATGATTTACTACACGCCATTCATTTCTTAGATTACCTTGTGCAGAGTTGAGTTTATCACGGTAAAAAGTTTCACGGCAGAAAGGAATTTCCTTTTTCAACTTTGCACACAATTTTTTATATTCTTTTTTAAACCGACTGTTAGTAGGATACTTTTTGCATTTTAATCTAAGTTTATTCTTTCTAGTAACTTTATTGACAATAGTTCTAGATATCCAGGGCTTAAGATGTTTAACAATCGTTTTTTGGGTTGTAAAATAGGAAGATGATTCTATATGTTTCTTGAGAGTGTGAATGAAAATTGAGAATGAAGACGATGAAACACTAGAAGCAAAAACATCATCCCAAAACTCGTGACATAATTTATTTTTGAGTTTATCAAAATCAATTTTCATTTTTCTCACACTTGAATTAGGATATATGGAACATCTTTTATTTTTGATGGCAAACACAAGCCCAGTCATACAATGATCAGTGATTTTAAGATCAAAAACACAATTCTCACATTCAATAAGGTCAACATTACTAAAACGACCATACACATGATCTAAACAACTTCCAGAGATGGGTCTAGTTGGTTCATTAATGAAGCAAGTAAGCCCTTGAGACGCAAGAAATGTAAGGTAACCAGAGATAGAATCATTACTACTTAAAATATTAATGTTAAAATCACCTAAAATAATTAAGTTTCTTGATTTTTCATTAGTTATTAGATTAGAGAATTCAGTTATAAAATCAGCAACACTAAACATATGCAGTCTATAAACGCAAAAAAATGTATATGTAACAAGATCAATTTCCACAGAAACCTTTAGAACATCAGCGCTAAGTATATTAACACACACGAAATCAATGACAACAAGGTTATCTTTAATAAAGAAACCAACTCCACCTGCAGCATAATTTTCATTCGTATTTGAATAAAAATTAAACCCAGGAATAACATAATCATTCTTCTCAAAACCATAAATCCAAATTTCAGAAAGGAAAACTGTGTAACCAGAGATGCAAAATTTTTTCTCAAACTTCTTATGTTTTGGTGAACAACAAAAAATCAGTTAACATTTTATCACAATTGGAAGTACTTTCATAAGAGAGGGAAAGATCATCACTTAAATCTATATCAAAATTCATGCTTTAAAACAAAAAAGAAAATCAAGATATACTAAGCACTAATAAGTGCAAGATCATTAAAAGATTTAATAGAGATGACCCTTCCCCTCTCAACCTTTCTTATAAGAATTTTATTATTGCTATACCAAACATATTTGCCGCCTATTTTCAACATAGCCTCTTTAGTCTTCATCAAAAGCGCTTGAGTAAATTTAGTGAGAGCATCGTTGATAAAAATTCCACTGCCTTTACTCTTTTTACTGCTGCTACCGCTGATTTCGTTGCCGTTGCTGCCGCTAGCCTCGCTGTTGACATGACCATCGATACTGAGAGAATGTAAGGTATTTCGTTGTTTCCTCTTTGCGCTCATAATTCGCTGCTTCGTTGTTAGGCTGGAGAATCTCACACAGATGATTGATTTGTTCTCAGTAGAAGACGATTTAGTTTTAATTTTCTTTACATAGCATTTCTCAATGTCATTGTCATGGACATCAACAAGAAGTGCTTTGGAAAAAACCTGCTGCGCAATTCCAATGCAATTTGACTCATCTGCATTTGATACTCCCGCAATCTCAACATCATTTGTGAGCAGCTGCTGCTGTTGCCAATTCAGTCTACTTTCAAGCACATTGACTCTCGATTTCAATTCTTTTGTTTCATTTAGTAATAAATTCAATTGTAGGATGAATTGTTTATTTATTTCCTCCAAAGCCGAAATTTTTGCATATACCACTTGAAGAGTGCATTGACTTTCGCTGGTTATGTTCACCGTGGCCTCAACCTCTGCTGCGGGGGTTTTTTCATTGTTTGTTGTATTGTCTTTATGTTTCGGTGGTAATACCGGTGACACCGCCAAATTATGAAGAGAGCGTCTTCTTAACACTGCACATTTATCACAGCGAAAAGGTTGACCACTGGTTTTAAAAAAGTTTGCATCAGCTTCGGTGATGTTAACACAATTCAAATGGAAAAAATGTTTGCAATCACTACAGTCTATTTTTGTACTGCAATTTCGATCAATTTTACTAGAACAAACTGAACAATTCATATTAAAGAACAAGTTAAGCTTTGATGCGCACCCCACGACAATCAAGATCAAACTGTCTATCGTTCCTACTCCTCTTCTGAAACCCGTTTGATTTGGTGGTATCATCCCTTTCTCCTCCGCTTCTTCTTCTAACCTCTTCGCTAAAACCGTCGTATATATTTTATAAAGCGATGGCATGAGCGTTACTCCTCTGTATTCCTCTACCTTTGTTCCTGCGCCTTTCTTTACTATCGGGGCAATCACTCCCTCTTTCCACCCTTCCGGCCATCCGTCTCCCCTCCACACCTTCCTTCAGATCCCCCATGCTACCTCTATCGCTTGTTCTCCTCCATAATCTCCACGCCTCATTAGGTATAACGTCTATTCCCATTGCTTTTCCTTCTTTGAGTTTTCTAACCACCCTTCTGATCTCCTCTTTACTAATTTCGGTCTCGTCTTCCGCTCTTCTTGCTACCTGTTCTCCCATTCTCACTCTTTCTTCCACCCCTCCAATTAGACTCATAAAGTATTTCTTCCATTCCTCTTCTTCAATCCCTTCCCCCCTCGTATTTCTCTTCTTTCTTTCTCTATTTATAATTTCCCACACTTTGTTTTCGGTATTGGCCTCTGCAATTTCTCTTATCATCTCATCCTGCTCCTCTCTTTTCTTTCTCTCAATCATCGCTTGATATTCTCTTTTTCGCTCCCTGCATTTTTCCTTCGTCCTGATACTCTTCCTCCACCTCATTAACTCCTTTCTTACTTCTTCTTTCTTCTCCCTACATTCTTCATCCCACCATCCTCTCCTTTTCTGTTTCCTTTCCCTTCCCCCTACCTCCTCACTACGTTCAATCTCTCTCTTAATCCTCTCCCCTATCTGCTTTTCTGAATTCTCTGCTCCCTCCTCCAAGCTCACTCTCCGCATTCTTTTCTCGAATTCCCGTTTCATCTCCTCCGACCACCTTCCCGTTTTTGTTCGTTTTACTTCATTTTGCTTTATCCCTCTTTCTCCTCCTTCCTCTTTTTATTGTGATCACCAATGGGTGATGATCCGATTCTACTCTATCTGTTACTTCCATCCTTTCTACTCCTCGTCTCGTCCTTTCGTCAACTAGTACATAATCTATTACTGTCTCCCCTCTGCCTCCTGTATATGTGAACTCTCCCTCCTCATCCCCCTCTATATTCCCCTTGAAAATTTCCCACCCTAATTCTCCTATCATCTGCGTTAGTTTCTTTCCTTCGGCGTTCACTTTTTTATCTTTCGATCTCCTCCCACTCTCTTCGTCTTCCGTGTCCCTCACTCTCCCACCCTCCAGTCCTGTTCTTGCGTTGAAGTCTCCCCCTATTATCGCTCTTTCTTCCTCTGACTGCCTCTCCATCCATCTTCTTAAGCTTTCCAACTTCTTATCAATGTCACCATTTACGTACGTTGCTACTATAACCCATTCGTCCGTACCTGCTTTAACTCTCCTGCTCATTAATCCTTCTTCCTGTTCCTGAATCTCACCACCCTCTATTGCCATTTCTTCTCTAACTCCCATTATCATCCCCCCCATAGCCCTTCCCTTCTTGTTCTTCTTTTTTGCTCCCTGTCTTGTCCATTTATACCCCTATGGCAGTTTTGTTTTCCATTTATTCCCAATTTTGTTCCTCTACCCACGTTTCTATCATCACTACAACTTCCCATTCTTTGATCCCTTCCCAGAACTCTTTTTCTTTATTCGCTATCCCCGCAACATTCCAGAAGCCTATCTTCCATCTATCCTCTGACTCTTTTCAACTTGTTTTATCTCCTTCTTCTTCTTCCCTTATCCGTTTTTTGATTCTGGTTTCTCTTCTATTCCTCCTTCCCCTTCTTGTCTTTCGATATTCCTACTTTCACTCTGCATTTGTTTCTCCTGTTCTCCCTCTTTATCTATTATTTTCCTTATGACCTCCCTTTTTTCATCGCAAACCCATGTCTCCCCATTTACTATCAGTTTCCCATACCTTGTTATGACCTGCTTCCCTTTTTTTCTTTTCTTCTTCTGCTCGATCCCTTATTAGCCACTGCATTCTTCGTTCTTTCCACGTTAAGTCCTCTTCAATTCTTTCCCTCCTACCTCTTAAGTTGGCTTTCTTCCTCATCACCTCTGTTTTACCGTCTAGTGTTTCCATCTTTACTTCTATCATACCTTCTTTCCTGTCTGCACCTCTCCTTCCGACATCCCTTGCTTCCACGATCCTTGCTTGGACTCCTATCCTTTCGAATATTCTTTCTACCGTTTCTTTTATTGTGCCTCGTATCTGCACGTTTTTAATCATTGTATTCCTCCTTCGTTTTTCTTTTTCTGGTTTTTCTATTTTTGCTTCCATCTCTTTCATCCTCTCCGCTAGGTTTTCTTTCCCATCTCCACCACTCATTGTGCTTGTTCCTTCTTCAATTTCCGCTCTACTATTTTTTATTCTCTCCTCTATCTCCCGAACGCCTTGTTCTTTCATCTCTAATTCTTCTATCCTTCTCGCTAGCCCTCTTACTTCAGCTTTAATTTCTTCTCTCTCCTTTTCCCCTCTTCTTATCTCTTCTCTCATCTTTCCCAGTTCTTCCTTCATCTCCATTCTCAACTCTTTCACCTCTTGCTTCACCTCTTGCATCTCTTGTTTGAATTCATACCTCATCTCCTTCAATATCCTCTCTACTTTGGACTCCTCTTGATCTTTTTTCTGTGGCGACCGTGGGATTTTCTTGCTGGCTTGGAGTACCTCGATTCCTTCCTCATTCTCTTGCTCGACTCCGTTAGCCTGCTCTCTCTTCCTATTCCATAACTCACTAATATCTCCCATCGATCCCGTGCTCATATTCTTCGACAATCTTTCGAGGTTTGTCGGCATTCCTCTCCTCTTCATTTCTTCCTCGCTACATTCTGCTCTTTTGTCCGCCATGCTCTCTTTTTTTTTTTTTATAAATATTTTGTATTATTGTTTTATTTATTTTGATTATTTTATTTTATTTATATTTTATTTTATTTTATTTTATTTTATTTTATTTTATTTTATTTTATTTTATTTTATTTTTATTTTTCTTACAATGCTTTATAAAAAAAACTTATCGTTGCCGTAAGTAGATATCACAACATAGACATAAAAAAAGAACCAAGTTCTTACATGTACAAGAAACCTGTGCGTAAAAGTAATGAGATCAAAAATTATGCCAAGTTTTAAGTTCATGAAGTTCAATATCAAATATCTGAATTAGAATAATATCGAAACAACTCCAAATTATGACAGAAATTGGTATTAAATGATTAAAATTTGGTGGGTTTACTGGTCAAGTTTTCATACATATTAAATTTGTGATTAATGTCGTTTTCCATTGGTTTCACTCAAGAAGACACTCATTCTGAATCCAATGAATTAGAATGAAATGTTAAAATATATGAAGTTGTACTGCAATTTGTTTTGACGTTTGAGTTTGAATGTATTAGTGCTTCTCAATATTTATTTTTCTCTTATTATGCTCTTCAAGCATACCGTTCTACCAATTTTCATCGTTCTACAACAATCGGAAGAGCTCCGTATAATTTATAAGAATTTTTAAGAAAGTGGGTGCATTGCACGCCCCCTGAACAAAAAATTGCATATTTTCGATTTGTTCCTTTATATGCACCACAAGTCCTACTGTTGTGCGAAATTTCAAGTTTCTACGATGTCGGGAAGTGCTCCATAGAGAAAAGAGAGAGAGAGAGTGTGTGAAAAGGTTGTGTTTTTCGATCAGCTCCAAGCTAAGTGTAATTAATTTTGAAAAATCTTGCCTATAAATATTACATATTTCCTGGAAAATATTAAAAGTGATCTTGAACCCAACAAAAAACACAAGGTTCTCAAACCCGGACCGCATAAACAATTTTAAAAAGATCAGCGCACAAAGTATGCAACGGACACCAGTAAAATCTACCGAAAAAAACAGCACAATCGATAATACTGCTACACCAAAAAGAAAATTATCTCGCACGTCCCCAGTATTTCCACCCCAAAAAATGCCAACAAAGGATAATATAGCCGTAGGAAGCATGTCGCTTAACGATCTTTCTTCGCTTCACTGAGAAAATATTACATTGGTGTTAGAAGTGGAATAAAACTTATTTTATCTGTGCACTGAATTTATTGTGTGGAAAGTGCAAAAAAAAAAAAACAATGGGTAAATCTTTAAATGATTTAAATTTAGTGGAACTTAAGGCACAACTGAATAAGTGAGATCTTCCTACTGCTGGAACAAAGAATGATCTTATAATTCGTCTGCAAGAAGATTTAAGAAGATGTGGAAAAAACCCGGACACATTTATATTCGACATTGAAATGGAAGAACAACAAGAGCAAGTAAGTACATCGGGCATGACCAATATGCTGTCTCAGCTGCTCGCAAAACTTGAAAGCCAGGAAAAGAATCTTCTCGAACGATTCGAGCAACAAAGCCAAGAACAAAAGAATCTACTAGAACAACAAAGCCAAGAACAAAAGAATCTTCTCGAACGTTTCGAACAGCAAAGCCTAGAGCAGAAGAATCTTCTAGAACAACAAAGCCAAGAACAAAAGAGTCTGCTCGAAAAGCAAGAAAAGAATCTTCTTCAACAATTCCAAGAACAGACAAATTTACTCGAAGGTAAGTTAGATGCCTTTGACAACAGAATTGTTGCCCTTGACGAGCGAGTCGATAGACAATTTTCAACTGTCGATAAGCAATTGTCGACAGTAGAAGCAAAGTTCGAAAAAGTGGAAGATAAAATTGAATCCATTACCAAGGAATTAGACAAAGTAAGGAAGATGAAGGTTCGATAAAGTCCTGGTGACTGTCCTAGGAGAAAGAAGATGCATCCACCAACCTTCGATGGACAAACTGGTCAATCTACAAGAAGCAGTTTGAGGCAGCCGCAGCAACAAATGGCTGGGACGAGGAAGACCATATGCAAGAAGTCTTCCGTGTTCAACTCAATACAAGAGTCCAAAAAAAGGGAGAAACTTTGCAACAGCTTCAAGCAGACATTGAAAGATTGGCGCATCTTGCATATCCAGCTGCAGGAGATGAAATCATCAATCAATTTGCAACAGAAGCCTTTGTTCATGCTGTATCTGACATCAACCTTCAGCGAGCAATTCGAACGGCTGGAAACCGCACACTCCTTGAAGCATTAGCGTTCGCCCTGACTATGGAAGCAGCAGAACAGGCTTCTCAAGGAGTTTATCGGGTAAGAGAACTAGAAATTGAGGAGTGTTCTTGCCACAGAACTGCATTCCAAAGGAACCAGCGACATGCTCGATGCTGGAACTGTAACAAGACCGGACATCTTCAACGCCAGTGCATCTTCACCCGGGAAACGGATAAGCACCAACTCTATGGTTTATGGTAATGAAAACACGTCAACTCTAAGGACTGTCATAAAGGAAGATATATGCCTGCCACCTTCTTCAGAGGTGTTCGTTTGGACGAAAATAAAGGGTGATTTGGGTAGCCATCGATACTTAATGGTGGAGCCAGAGTCTGAGCGGTCTTCTCAAAACATCATCCTAGGGAAAACCCTTGTGGCACCAAAGAACAAAATGGTGCCCGTACGGATACTCAACATCAAACCGTACGAAGTCAAGCTTAGAAAAAGAGAAGTTGTTGGAAGGTGTGAATCCGTATCCGCAATAACTAAAATCATAGAAGCTGACACACACAAATCTGTGGCCCCTGGAAAAGTAAACTCTATGAAGGTAAAAATTCTGAAGTCATCCAAATTATATGAACGTCAGCTTAGTGTTGCTGGAAGCCTCCTTCACGAGTACGCTGATATACTTATCAGAAAATACAACAATCTGCTATTCGACAAGTGTTGCCCAGTAGACAAAAAATCGACCACGATTGAAAACATTGAAAATCGTAAATAAACTAAAATATAAAAAATAATAATCATACAAATAAATTAAAGGCAGAAGCAGAGGCAAAATCCATTAACTTCTTTTCAATAATAATAATGTCGGTGTGCACTCTGTGTGAAAACATTAGCGACTATCTGATCGACTCAATTATGTGTCATGGCAACTGTCGAAGACTATTTCATATCGCTTGTATCGACGCTCCGTTTAGCACTATAAAGCTATTTAAGGAAAGAAAATCATTTTATTATTTTTGCGACGTGTGTGACCCATTTTTACACACTAATATGACTAGAGTTGTATTTCAAAACACACATAACCTTGATAATCTACAAAAACAATTAAATTTTCTTACCGAAAAAGTTGAAAGAATAATAGTCAATGCTCCTATTCCTATATCGCATCAAATGGAACCAGTTAACGAACAAAGCTATAATATAAATAATCCACCGCTAGTCGATTCAGCATCATTAAAACGAAAAATTGATGAAATTGATACCGATCTTTCTCAAACTACTCCATTAACGAAGAAACCTGCCACTTTATGTATCACTGAATCACCATCACCACCTATACAAAGGCCTCCACCTCCTTCAATGTCATCATCTTCATCACCCAATGTATCCGTGCATACCGTAGTAGCAGCAAATCCTACATTCATATCAACATCAGAATCAACAACAAATTCGCCAAAAACTTCAATTGAATGCCCAACCACATCTTTATCATTTAAAACTTCAAATTAGGCTTCTTATCCTCAACCATTTAGAGACATCCATTTAATATCACCTATCTTATCTGGACTAAAAGTAGTTGAAGGCCATCGAACTTTATTTATTTCTAAGCTCGACCCTTCAACAAACGCCCTTGACATTAAAAAAATTATTTTTAATAAAATTGGAACATCGACAATTATAAAAGTTGAGAAAATGATACATCGTAACTATTCGAAATATGCATCTTTTAAAATACGAGCCCCAGACTCAATTTTTGGTATTCTAAACTCTTTATTATTATGGCCTAAGGGTATAATCATGCACGAATTCAAAAATAAACAATTTAATGAGAAAACTACATCTCGCAACCCTTTTCGAGAAACCCGGACAATGCTAAATCACCAAAGAAGCAGCTTCAACAAGTACTGATTTATTACCAGAATGTTAATGGTTTAAGGACTAAGATCAACACGGTCTATAAAAATATTAATAATCTTCCTCACGATGTTATTGTAATGACAGAAACTTGGCTGAATGACACATTCTTAGATTCTGAACTCTTCGACACAAACTATCAAATCTTCAGACGAGATCGACACCATACAAACGACTTGGACACTGTCGGTGGTGGAATACTGTTAGCAGTGAAGAACTCTTTAATATGCACTTTGGTTGACATTTTTGAATCTTCTGATGTAGAAATAATATGTATTAAAATTAAAATAGAAAATGGTCAACTCTTCATCATCTCCGTTTATATACATCCAAGATCTACCAAAAATATTTACGAAAACTGTATAAACTGTATTGAAAGCATACACGATCTAATGGAACCAAGTGATGAGCTCTTGATCTTAGGCGACTTTAATCTTTCGAACCTGCAATGGACCAAATCTACAGACTTCAACATTTTATCTCCTGTTAACCCGTCGTGTGCTAATGAGTTCACTATTATTGATGGTTTAGCCTCATGTGGACTTAGTCAATTCAATGGAATTTCTAATCGCTTCGATAAAATACTAGATTTAATCTTTTTCTCTGAAACAATAAACGCTGATACATCTGTAACACATGCCGATATTCTATTATTAGATGAGGACCGGCACCATCCGGCCCTAGATATAATGCTGAATTTAAATATGTGCAATATTCTACCTAGTCCAAATGAAAAACTTGAGTTCAATTTCAAAAAATGCAATTTTGATCAACTTGTTAATTTATTGTGTAATGTTGACTGGGATCAAGTGTTTCTAAATTGTAGTATTGATGATATGTGCTTAAAATTTTATAATGTACTTTTTAATTGCTTTTATGAAACTACTCCATTACGAAAACCTTGCATTAGTACTAAAACACCACCATGGTTTAATAATCAACTAAAAAAATTAAAAATAAAAGAAACAAGGCATGGTTAAAATATAGTAAATCCAGAGCTGATGAAGACTATAGGACATACTCCGAACTAAAATTTATGTTTACAGACTATTCAAATTTCTTACATTCAGATTACATCGCTAAAACAGAAAATGATCTTAAACATAATCCAAAGAACTTTTGGAATTTTGTGTCTACCAAAAGAAAATTTGATGACTACCCTTATTCTTTGTCTTTTGAAAACGCTACTGGTCACGACTCAGAAGTGATTGCAAACATGTTTGCAAATTTTTTCAAAGATGCATTTGTAGTATCTGGTTCTCACGAACCCTTGGATCCACTACTTTCTAACAACAGTTTTTCAGACCTTAACTCAATTAATTTTAGTGTGTGTGAGAATTCAATTATCCAAAGTGTACTTGAGCTTGATGATTGTTTTAGTCCTGGTCCTGATGGTGTACCATCATGTGTATTAAAGAAATGTGTTTCTCAGTTGTGCTATCCTCTACATATTCTTTTCAATGAATCTCTTAAAAGTTCAATCTTCCCTATTCTGTGGAAAAGTGCATTTATAACACCTGTTCATAAAAAAGGGTCGAAAAATGACATAACAAATTACCGCCCTATAGCCAAACTTTCTGTTATTCCAAAACTGTTTGAATCCATAATCTGTAATGTATTGTCTTTTAATTGTACATCTATTATTTGTGACAACCAACATGGTTTCGTTAAAAACAAGTCAACTGTAACAAACCTGTTTCATTTTACATCCTTTTGTCTTGATTCCTTTGAAGATCGAAAACAAGTTGATTGTATCTTTACCGATTTTAGTAAGGCTTTTGATAAATTGTGCCATAAAACTTTGATTAATAAACTGATTGCTTTGGGCTTCAATGAATGTTTCTTAAAGTGGATCTCGTCCTACTTGATGAATAGATGTTATAGTGTGAGATTTCGTAATGAGCACTCTGATCATTTTATAGTCAACTCTGGTGTTCCTCAAGGTAGCCACTTAGGCCCATTATTATTTATTTTATATATAAATGACTTGAATTCAATTATTCAAAACTCCTCTTTTCTTATATATGCCGATGACATTAAAATTTTCAAAAGTGTAACTTCTATAAATGACTGTTTAAAACTCCAAGAAGATCTTTATAGCTTAAGGGAATGGTGCAATTCAAACCGTCTCCTATTGAATATTGACAAATGTAAAACAATGTGTTTTACACGCAAAAAAAATGTGATAACTTTTAATTATATGTTAGATTCTTATTCTTTATGTAGATTATCTGTTTTTTCTGATCTGGGTATTGTTCTCGACACAAAATTAACTTTTGTCGACCACTATAACTATGTCATTAAAAAAGCCAATAAAATTCTGGGATTCATAAAACGATTCTCTCGTGATTTCAAGGACCCATACGTTCTAAAGCTTTTATATGTATCTTTTGTAAGGCCAGTACTTGAATATGGATGCGTGGTATGGGCCCCTTACTACACAGTACACATAAACTGACTTGAAAGTATCCAGAGAAGGTTTATGCGCTTCTGTCTTCGCTTTCTGCCGTGGTCGCATAGACAAGCCTTACCTACTTATTCTCAAAGACTCACGTTAATTAATCTTCCTTTACTCTCAAAACATAGACAATATATACAGCTATGCTTTATTATAAAATTAATCAATGGGTCAATAGTATCTCCATCAGCTCTGTGTCGTTTAAATTTCAGTTACAGTCAGGCAAGCTTAAGAAGACAGTTGCCCTTATGTCCGATCTTCAGTAGAACAAATTATGGTGTGAATAGTCCATTAAATCAATTGATTTCAGTCTTCAATAAATATTATTGTGTATTTTCTTCTATAAACGACAATGTTAAAAGTTGTAAATTCAAAGAAACCTTTTTCAATTCATTATTGTAGTTGACTATATTTATTTAAATTGTAATGTAATGTAAAATTAGTTTTGTAAGCTTCTATCGTTAGTTATTTAACGAATAAATAAATAAATAAATACTGTCGTCATCCAGTGGGCAGTATGGTCAAACACAACTGGTGCAGCATCGAATCGACACAGGTGACGCGAGACCTATTCGACAACCAGCAAGACGGCTCCCATTAGCCAAACAAAGTTGCAGAGATGATATCGACAATGAAGAGAGATGGGCTAATCGAAAGCTCTTAAAGTCCTTGGGCATCCCCAGTTGTTCTTGTCAAAAAGAAGGACGGAAGTACTCGATTTTGTGTGGACTATCGGAGGCTGAACGATGTGACAAAGAAAGACAGCTACCCTCTGCCAAGAATCAGCGATACTCTGGATGCGATGGAAGGAGCTGAATGGTTCTCAATATTGGACTTGAAGAGTGGCTACTGGCAGGTAGAAATCCATCCAGAAGATCGAGAAAAGACGGCTTTCTCCACAGGAAATGGTCTGTGGCAATTTAAAGTGATGCCTTTCGGACAATGCAACGCTCCGGCAACATTTGAGCATTTGAGGGAGTGCGTTTTACAAGGACTTACTTGGAAATCTTGCCTATTCTATTTGGACGATGTCATCGTTTATGGTAAGACATTTGATGAGCATTGTGGAAGCCTTAAGGCCGTGTTCCAGAGGCTTCGAGAAGCAAACTTGAAATTGAATCCAGACAAGTGCGAATTTTTTAAGTCTGAGGTAAAGTACTTGGGACATATCATCTCTTCCCAAGGAGTGAAGACTGATCGCGAAAAAGTTGACACCGTAAAGAATTGGCCAACACCACAGGATAAACATCAACTCCGAAGCTTTCTTGGTCTAGCCACGTACTATCGACGATTTGTGAAGGATTTTGCTGGAATCGCGAAAAGTTTGCACCAGCTAACAGAGAAAGGCAAACCGTTCAAATGGTGAAGCGAGTGCGAGAAAAGCTTCTGGGAACTTAAGCAGCGCCTATGCAATACACCAGTTTTGGCCTATCCGACACCAGGGAAACCTTTCATCATTGACGCCGACGCTAGTAACGGGGGAATTGGAGCCGTACTCTCACAAGTTCACGAAGGAGAAGAGAAGGTTGTCGCCTACTACAGCAAGGTACTCTCAAAGCCAGAAAGGAAATACTGTGTGACCAGAAGAGAACTTCTAGCTTTAGTATCGGCTACAAAACACTTCCATAAGTACATCTCTGGACAGAAGTTCCTTCTTCGAACACACCATGGCGCACTTAATTGGCTTTTGAACTTCAAAAATCCAGAAGGTCAAGCGGCGAGGTGGATCGAGAGATTGCAGACATACGACTACCAGATCCAACATCGAAGAGGAAGGTTGCACTCAAATGCAGGTGCCTTATCTCGGAGACCATGCAAACCGGAATGCAAGCACTGCACACGTCAGGAAGAGAAGGAAGTTGCTGCTATCCAGCGATTAAGAGCTGATCCCATTTACGGTTGGAATAACGAAGAACTGAGGACTGCCCAACAAGAAGACTCGGATATTTAACCCATTCTTGCGTGGAAAGAACACCAAGAGAAACCAGAATGGGGTGACATCTCCGATAGAAGTCCAACCCTTAAGGCATATTGGGCACAATGGGACTCACTTCATGTAAAAGAAGGAGTACTAAGACGAAAGTGGGAGTCCACAGACGGCAAATCTTATGTGATGCAGCTAGTTGTACCTCGTTCCATAAGGTTAATGATGTTCTTCAAGAGATGCATGAGGGAGCTTCCGGAGGACATTTGAGGGTGAATAAGACACTGGAAAAGGTAAGGCAGCGATTCTACTGGCTACATGCAAGAGAAGACGTCGAAAAATGGTGCCGAAAATGTGATACTTGTGCTGCAAGCAAGGGACCAGGCAGAAAAGTCCAGAGTAGAATGCAGCAGTATAATGTGGGCACGCCTTTTGAGAGGATTGCAATAGACGTTGCAGGCCCTTTTCCAGAAACCAAAAACGGAAACCGATACATCCTGGTAGTAATGGACTACTTCAGCAAGTGGCCTGAGGCATTTGCCATCCCAAACCAAGAAACCAAAACAGTCGCGGATCAGATTGTTTTCAACTGGGTAAGCAGGTTTGGTGTACCCATGGAACTCCATTCAGATCAAGAGAGGAACTTCGAGTCCAAAATTTTTCAGGAAGTTTGTACACTCCTTGGCATTAAAAAGACGAGGACAACACCGCTTCACCCACAATGGGATGGTTGAACGATTCAACCGGACCCTTAAAGAACACCTTTCCAAAGTTGTAAGCCACAACCAACTAGACTGGGATCGGCATATTCCGTTATTCTTGATGGCCTATCGAAGTGCGGTACATAGCTCAACAGGACATACACCATCAGAAATCCTGCTCGGGAGCACAATACGACTACCAAGTGAAATCAAATTTGGATGTTTTGCAAATGTGGACAACCTCAAAGAAAAGCTAGTTGACATCCACGAAAGGACAAGAGCAAGTATAAAGCTATCGAGTGACCGGATTAAAACACGATATGACACAAAAGTTTTATAATCCCCACCGTTGGAAAGGACTTTCACGGAAGCTTCAACAAAATTGGGAAGGCCCTTACACTGTAGTAACACGAATAAACGATGTCGTCTACCGCATTCAGAGAGGATTAAGAGGCAAACTAAAAGTAGTTCACAGCGACCGTTTACATCGTTATAATGGTGAAGGAAGTGATGGATTTGCTCGGGACGATCAATCCTAAGAGGGGGACAGTGTAATGACTTTCCAAATTTGAACTATAACGACTCCGAAAAGCAAACAAACGGACACAATAAAGCTTACGGTCACAGTGCAAACATACCCTTATTAGCTATAATTATAGCAACTCTCAAACGAAAGAAGCGCCATCTGCCGGATTATAGCAGATTTACCAGCTGTCAAATAAAAGCTTTTGGAAGGGAAATTATTGGGAAATTTCCCCTACGGAAAGCAAGCAAGTATAAAAGGCACATGTTTGAACGGCAGCGACACAGTTTGTTTTTAATCGTGAATGAATAAAGTTGGTTGTAATAAAAGTGAAAAGTAAAGTTTGTGAATTAATTTTAGTGGTGAATAATAAATCGTTTTGTTTGTAGTAAGAAAAGTAAAGTGTTTTATTTTGTGAAATAAATAAGTGGATGTTTTGAATAAAGTAAATAAGTTTTATTAACGAACCTGAGAAAATATTACAATATATAGCTCCTCACCAAAAACACGATACTGAATTTCCCTCTCTGGAAATTCCTAACCACTTTTGAAAAAAATTTCAAAAAATTTTCAATAACTTTAAATAACGAATTTTCTCTTATTTTCGCATGCAGTTCACCTCCGTCATATTATAAGTAAAAAAAGAAAAATTAAATTTACACGATCAAAGTCACCGTCCCAAACCGACCCAGACGAAGATCGAGAAAAAAATTTTCTTGAAGAATGTACTTCCACCATTTACCAATCTTGAATGGTGAGGAAAAATTCAATTTCAAAGCGAAGGTAAAATTTCCCTAACACCGTAGACCTTCTTGCAGGTTTTGTGAATTGAGGAATCACCTAACAAGGTCATTTTTCTTGCAACGACACGCTACGTTGGGCCCTCGGCCATTCTTGGGTTGGTGACTGGCGTTGCCAGTATTGACATGTCAGTCAATTTAAGATTGGATGTCGTTTGACAATGGACCATCTGTCGCATATCATCGTTGGTGTGGAGCGCCTGTCACACACATCGTTGGGCAAGGACCATCTATCACATGCCTTAGGGAAAAGTCGACCTTCTGTCTCACTATGTATTTATTATTATTATTCTTTGAGTACCTGTTGAAGTTGTTTTTCCAAAATGCTTTAGGAGCAGGCCTTTGGCTGAACTCTGCTAGCATTTTGGAGCCTTAACAAGAAAAAGGAAAAGTGTAAAGGAATGAGAAGGTAGGTGAAACTTGTTGTGGTAAAATTTACCACGACAGGGTTTCGGGCCAAAGCTGAAAAAATTGTAAGAAATGGTAAAGTTTGAATGGGCATATCTCTGTCAACTTTAAACAATTTTTACTTTTTGATGTCATATTAAAGCCTTAGTCTCTACTTGACATACATGACTACATGTTTTGACCTTATCTTTGCTTCAAAAAAAGTATACACAATTTATTAAAAAAATTAGAAATCTTTCATTTTTTGTAGATTGGTTTTTGTTAGCTTTTCCTGCTTAATTTTTTTTATAAAATTTTTTGAACTACCCATTTCAATAGAAAATTTTTTTTCAACAAAAAGTTTTAAAATTAAAATTCGGCTTAGTTTTCTAGTTATACCAAAAATGTTGAAAAGTGGCCAGTATGACCATTCTCTCAGAAACGCATGCGTGAATTTAGTAGCATTTTCGGTCTTAAGCATGCTTTGTTCAACGAAAGGCTGACTTGCGAAGAGAGTACCGCATTGCACATAAGATGGTCTACCGCTGTGTGAGACGTGACAAGAGGGTGAAGTTGGATGGACTCGCAGATAATGCGGAAAGCGCTGCCAGAAGAGGAGATATCCGGGAATTGTACCAAATAGCCAAAGATGTTATCGGGAAAAAAAGCAATACCAATCATCCTGTAATGGATGTGGATGGCACACTTTTGGTATCAATTGAGGATCAGCTTCGTAGATGGAAGGACCATTTTTGTGCCCTGCTAAATGAGGATTCAGTTGAGCAGAGTGCTGAAGTGCCCCAACTAAACGAGATGCGCAGGTCCTATAGGGGTATTGACATCGAATCCCCGTCAGAATCGGAAATTCGTACATCAATAAATCTCCTCAAAAACAACAAGGCAGCTGGACTGGACGGAATACCAGCTGAATTCCTGAAAGCCGATCCCGTAGCAGCGGCTAGTATTTTACATCCGCTGATACAAAACATTTGGGAAAACGAAAGCTATCCCAGGGACTGGAAGGATGGTGTGATTGTTAAGTTGCCAAAGAAAGGTGACTTAAAGAATTGCAACAATTGGCGTGGTATCACCGTTTTGTCCGTTTTCCCAAAACTAATGGCAACAATCATACTCGAGCGAATAAAGGATAGAATCGAGTCTACACTCAAGAGGCATCAAGCTGGCTTCCGCAGTGGTCGATCGTGTGTCGACCATATCAACACCCTGCGTATCGTCCTCGAGCAGTCGATGGAATATCAATCACCGCTTTACCTCATGTTCGTGGATTTTGAAAAGGCCTTTGATCGAGTTAACCGAGAATGTATATGGAGATCGTTGCTTGGTAGAGGAATTCCACCAAAAATTGTTGCCATTATTAAAGAGTCCTACAACAACGCGAGGTGTTTTGTTTTGCACAATGGGCAGCTATCCGACTCCTTCGTTGTGCAACAGGGTGTGAGACAAGGGGATGTTCTATCGCCAATTCTCTTCCTGCTGGCGATGGACGACGTATTGACGGCCAGTGTTGGTACAGCTGAGCGACAGGGCATTCAATGGAGACCGTTCGAAAGGCTCAGTCATTTAGACTATGCCGATGACATATGTCTACTGGCAAATAACATCAGTGGGCTGAACGGGATGTGCCAAACACTGCAAGTGAAGGGAGAGACGAGTGGTCTAAGAATTAACAGCAAAAAGACAAAAATAATGCTCACAGGCCGCTCCACACAGCAGCGTATTATTTTACAGGAGACGCCAGTTGAAGTAGTGGAACAATTTAACTACCTTGGCAGTATTGTTTCTGCAAACGGTGGTACGGATCTGGACGTTAAAAGTAGAATAAATAAAGCTCGTGCTGCCTTCGGTACTCTGTCCCCAATTTGGAAATCCAGTCAAATCTCCTTACAAACTAAGTTGAGATTCTTCGAATCCAATGTCAAATCCGTGCTGTTATATGCTTGTGAAACCTGGAAAGTCACGTCTACCATTTCGAAGAAATTGCAGGCTTTTGTAAATCGCTGTCTTCGCCACATCCTAAAGATTCGCTGGCCACAAATAATATCAAATGAGGAATTGTGGCGCAGGACAAGTCAAGAGCGGCTGGACGTCGAAATAAGAAAGCGTAAATGGCGTTGGATTGGTCACACACTGAGGAAACCAAACGATGAAATTGCAAAGCAGTCCTTTGAATGGAATCCTCAGGGTGCACGGCGGGTTGGAAGACCAAGAACAACATGGAAATCAACTGTCTTAGCGGAAGCAGAATCCCAGAGAAAGACGTGGCCACAGCTTAAGTACCTTGCAGCAGACCGTGAAGGATGGAGACGTTTTGTTGACGCCCTATGCCCCAGCCGGGGTTACAGGACACGATGAAGCATGCTTATGTGCCAAACAAATATATTAAAAAATAAAAACCCTTGTTTTATTGTTACTTTATACCCCTCATTTTCCGGTCTATTCAATAGGCTATAACGACAGATAATTACTTTTATATAAATTGAAAATTAGAAATTTTTTTTCCAAAAAAAATAAGAGCTTGATCTTGTTCATGCAGTTTTCTAGGGATGGAATCAGAAAAATCTCAAGGTTTAAAAAAGGGTAAGAGAGCTAGTTTTCAAAAAAGTCGTCCCATGGTCGCAATGAGGCAAAAAAGCTCAAAATGAGACTAAAGTCGCACAGCGGAAACCGTGCATGCAATTGTTAGCAAGTGGATTCCTACAAAATTTTAAGACTTTATGTATATTCTTCTTTATATGAGCAAAAACTTAGTGTTGTTTTTTTTTTAGCAAAAGAGCAACCGTTTAGGAAAGAGGGTGATGATTTTGAACAGTTAGCAGACGATTGCAATAAGTTACATCAAATAGCTGAAATGGCTACAAGCATCAAATATCCACATCAAATGTTGGAAGAAGCTATTCGAGATATACATCTGGAAGTTCAAAATCAGTTATCTGAGCGTCAATTGAATGAAACCCGTCTAAATATGCTGGATATAACAATCAACACACCGTAAGAATTACTTTATTTCAAATTAAATTGTTAATATAAAATATAAAAATGAAGTCTTACAAATTTATAAAAAAAATATTTTTATTTAGAAATGCAAGCCAGCATCTTGAAGTTGTATTTAGCAATGCAGAAAAGCGTAGCCAATGGGAAGCGGCATTCAATGAAGCCAAACAAAAACTAGGTATAATGAAGATAGTATTACAAATTATTTTTAACCATTACGTTTTATTCTTAGCTGCAACTTTAGAGCGACATCCCGTTCCAGAATTTGTTACATCAATTCCTATTGTTAAGACTAGAGCTGGTCTCCAGTTCACATGTGCAGAACCAACCTTACTTGAACCAAAGGAAGTTTGGATTTGTAACAGCGACGGATATGTTGGGCAAGTGTGCGTTATGAGTCTTTTCCCTGAACCAAATGTAACTAGCTGTAATGGTGTGTGTAATGCGCGAATTTTATGCCTTGCATCGGCTCCAGCATGTAGCGAAATGTATTTTAAAAATTTACATAAGTGCATGAAGTTCTTGATTAATAAAATCAAATTTTTACAGCAAGAAAAAAAAGTATTGGACATCTTCAAAAGAGGATAGTAGTTCAAGTGAATTTGAAAGAACCAACTCACTTAAGTTGTATGTAGAACAGAAGAAAAGACTTACAACAAATACTACGAGTGGTGTACAGTTAGATTCAAATAGTTCTAGTGATGATTCTGAGCAAGAGAACATTTCACAAAGAGAACAGGTGCCCGGACCAGATGCTGGATCAAATACAGAAAATTGTATTACAAATCAGGTACGGCCTTATAAGTGTTCCAACCAAAGAATCACGATAATGATTTATTCCGGATGGAAAGCCCTCAAAGGATTAATTATAAGGAATTGCCACTGTTGGAAAAAACTGTGGCATTTTTCATTATAGTAGCCGTTTTCCTTTGGAGGTGGCAAAGTACTTGTGAGAAGATTAAAACCCTAATCTAGTACTACCAACTGCACATGCTCTCATGTGCGAGTAGATACATTTTACATGGGAAAGCAGTTTGATGTGTTCCATTGAAAAAAGCTAGCAAAGTGCTTGCAAGTACTTCGCCACCTCCAAAGGAAAATGATTATAGCTGTTCCACGCGATCCCATTTAGTATTAATACATGTCAAAAAAGTGTGAAGAAAGTCATGTATAATAGTGTGGAAGCAAAATATGAAATTTCATCACACACAACTTGACATCGCATCCTACACGATTTGACATGTGTTTATACCATTCTATCCCACTTGGGCGTTTGAGGTTATGGTGAAACTGATTTGTTTTGATGCAAGTATGGAAGCAAAATATGAAAATCATTTTCATCACACAAATTTGGCAGTCGTATGAAATTCTTTCCCACTTTATTCTGACATGTGTTAATACTTTGTGGGATAGTGTAGAGGCACTTTTAGTGTTAGCTCTCATAAACACAAACATTCCCACAGGGATGGAGTGCTTTTTGATAGCAACTTACTAGGGTGCCATAATAATCATTTGTTATTTTCCGAAATAATTTTTCTTATGAGTCGTATGTTTAAAAAAAATACTGACTTTTTTAAGATAAGTCTCTATGGCACCGAGAACATTTTGTAATGTTTCAGAATTTACTTGTTTCAGAGGTATATTCAAAATGTACTTAATTTTAAGCATTTATCATATGCCTATTATATTTCAACATAATTATACGAATTCCAAACGTACGAATTAAGGCCGTGTGTCAATTGCGTTAAAAGTATGGTTTAATTTGATCCCCTGGCTAAATGTTTACATTACTTAGGTGAATATAGACGTTCAAATTTATCATGCTCAGGAACTCGTTCAAATTTAAGCCAGTGGTTATTTTTTGACATGTCTATGCTCGTGAAGGAGTGAGGGAGATGCATGTAGGTAAATATTTTATTTTGTTGCCATGAAGTCATGAGCCCTATCGGAAAGCATTTTAAAAAAATCAAATAAAAAGATTAATGGCCAATTTCATAAACAAGCACTGAAATTGCTTTTATCTAAACTCCTAAACCACTAATGTAGAAAAGGGATATTTTAGTTTAACTTAGATACTTCACATCCCTGGGGCCTATAACACAAAGCTACAAGTCTACAAGCCAAGAGCCACTTGTAGGATTACGTTAGTTTTACAAGTGTAGATTATTTCTGTAACACAAAAAAAAAACTTACATTTGTAGAAACAAAAATTTCCCTACACTACTTGTAGGCGTTCCATTCTGCATGCAATGAGTTGAGTGGACGTCGCACATAGGGGTATTTCATCGATTTAGGCGGACAAAATAAGAAAATCCCAACTTGTCGTATCGTACAAAACTAAACTGAGTACTAAAATTAGATAGCTTGCTTCACCTTGTGTAAGAATATTTAGCTTGATGATCTTCGCTGGTGACCTACTGTACCGATCTAAAGTTAACGGTTTTAAGCCAAACAATGTTACTCCTTTCGTTGTTATTTTTTATCGCGTGTTGAAGTAAGTTATTTTTTTTAGTGTTGTGATTAAAAATAAAATTGGTATGGAATATTAAAATAGATATAAGTAACAGCAAGATAAATGTTTTATTTCGAATTTATTTTATTAATATCAAGAACTATCAATACATTAAGAATGGGTATAAATCATATTAAAAATAAATAAACTTGTGATTCGTAAAGAGAAAAGTTATATACCGACGTAATATTAAGTGTTCTAGTAAACTGCTCCGTGAAGCCTGAACCCTTATCTATTAGAATTCGTAAAAAAAAATTGCAACAAAGTGCAACTTCGTGTCGTTTTTTGTGTTTAAAAGAGTTAATTTAAAAAATGAGATTTTCTTGTTTTGTAAAATACTTATGTATTATTAATTGGTTTCAGGCTCACCTAGTTGTTGGTAAAATTATATTAGTGACCAGAAAATAGTTGTACAACAAAAATAAACACCCAATATCTACTTTGTAAGTAGTAAAGTAGCGGTTGTTATTTTTGATTTTCTCAAAAACTACAAAACATTTTCACATATAACATATTGGTGTTTTATTAAATATTAGGAAGGATTTTGATTTCAAAATAAATTGTAGTTATAATATCGCAAAACTTTTCAAAAAATTAGTTAAAAAAAAATATTTTTTTCAATTTTTTAAGTTTGAAAACTAGTCTGAATAAAATCATTTCTCAAAAAAAACTTAATTCGAAAAGAATATAAGAAGATAAATTCTTGGCACTTTTAAAAGTTATATCGTGATATTGGTATTGTAGTTTCAGAAAAATGCCCCTTACTTAACCGGGGGAAAAAAGACCCCACATCTTCATGATTTTTTTTCGTCTGGGACAACCCACACACTCTAGCTTTTTGCACACTTTATGCAAAACACACTGTATATCTAAGGGCATTCGCCTAGTAGCTAATATTGTTGAAAAATGTCTATATTATTTATTTGAAGAAATTGTTTTTTTTTTTGTAATATTTGTATTGAAATTACAACATTAAATACCAAATTCGATTATTATTTTCCAGTCTTTGACTTATAGACCAATAATTAATAGCAATAATTTTGTCCGCCTAAATCGATGAAATACCCCTATGTGCGTCGGCGATCGACCGACAAGATCCAGAACCGACCGATTGGAAAGCTTATAACTTTGGTTATAACTGTCCGATCTTCAAAGTTAAGGACTTTAAATAAAGGGTAAATATGAGGCTACATTTTTGTATTCAATTTTTTGATGAGGCACACAAAATTTAATACTTAATAGCAAATTGAGTCTCCCATCAATTTAATTTTCATTTTTCAAAATGCAAAAGTGGATGAAAACTTATACCATTTTAAAAATTGTATTGAACAGGAGGGACAGCGGGGGCATTTCAATAAATTTTGCACCTAAAAATTCATTTTCATAAAAAAAAATCATCGATTTTATTAGCTTCAAAAAATTATAACTTTGCTTCTAATGCTCGGATATTTGAGATTAAGACATTATGAATTCAAAATTCGTGTTTATTTCCGCACTAAAAAGGTAAAGGCTCATAAATTATTCACAAAGATTTGGCCCTGCATCTATGCGTGTATAGACATGCTATAAAGTATTCCCAGGTTAAAAAACTGATGCCAACACAAAAAAAAACATATGTAAGCAAAAAACGTAATTCTGTTAATTGATCTAAAAATTACACAAAAAGCGGGTAACACTGTACCTACATTTTTACTTGTGATATAGGAACTATAGGTACGGTGACCATATTTTAGAAAGCTGAATAATGAACAAAAGAAAAAAGAAACAAAATTTAACTCAATCTTCAATCATTTATTCCATTTAATAATAAATATATCCTCTGAAGAGAAATGGTTCAATTTAAATAAAATAGAATAAAAATATAATAAAGCTCTATAATCAATTCAGTCTTTGTTTTAAGCTTAGTACGCTGCTGATGCGAAACGAAAAATACCATACAAAAATGACAACGAAATCATAAACTATAAATTGAGTTCTACTTTTCGTTCTGCAGTAGGTACGTAGTTCGATGAGTAAAATTGATAGTTGTAGCAGATTATTTGGAGAAGTCTACACTCTTTTTTCGCACACAATTAATTACCCAGACCATAATTGTGTGCGAAAAAATGAAATGAGTGTTTTTTCGTGCTTATTTTTGTTGTTTCTTTCATTACAGCATGACTGCTGGTAATTTTTTTTGCTTTTGCATTTGTTTTAATTTTTTGAATTTGTGCAACTAACTGTCAATGAATATTTTTTCGCTTCGTTTTCGTAAGCATTTCGCTGTCTTGTTGGAGAACAACTAAAAATTTCGTTTCGCATCAGCATCGTATTAGGCTTTACATACAAACTTAGAAATAAAAAAAACTTAAGAACTTAGGTCAAGAATTTGTACTGGTTTTTCAATACACACTTCCTCCTGAGTGGCATCAGGGTAATCTAAAATAATTTTCAATATTGAGTTGCTTTTTTATAAATAATTTCAAATAAAACTTACAAATCTCAATTCTTCAGCGCAGACGCCGACAACACACAGTTCACATACAGCTGATGTGTTCATGAAATTAATAGTTTTTGACTTGAACATAACAGATGAGGCAAAAAGCGATAGAGGGCGGCAAGACCTCTTTTACACGATGATTCTTTGAGTCTGACTCTTTTCGAATTTTCATGAGTGCGAAGGAGAAAAAGCATCGGATTTCACCTTCGCACTCATTGAATTTTGACAAGAGTCAGACGCAAAGAATCATCGTGTAGTAGGGGACCAAGAGAAAATAAATTCGTACTAGATTTAATATTTCCTTTGTATATGAAAACCATAGTATTCTCATGAAAAATTTTTTTTAGTTGAACGTGGACCATATGGGGGCGCCACATTCGACCGCATTCGATTGCGTGGAGAATTGTGGATGCGGGGTACATAAAGAATCGAAGACAAGTAGTAAGAGCAAGAGGAAAGTATTATTTTCATGCTCATAAGAAATAAAGGGAGTAAGAGAGATAAGCAAATCAGCTGTTTTTAAAACGTCAAAGAATAGAAAAACGTGAAGAAAATAGGTCTGTTTCTTTACTTTTGGGATAAAGTTTGGGAAAAAGTTCGGGAAAAAGTTTGGGATTGAGCTTTTTGATGTTGTTGTTGTAATGTTTAACCAGAAATGAAAAGTACAGAAACGCATTTGGGATGTTTCTGGTTTGTTGCGGTTAAAATTACCTATTTAACTTCATTGCTTGTAGGCTCCCCGCATACAAAATTATGCAATTTTAATTCTTTTTATATGCACTTATCATTTTGGGCTATATTTAAAGAACAAGGAGAAACATTGTACTTTATATTTGTCTCCATTGTATCGTTTTCATTTAATTTAATTAAATTAAACCATATTTTATGTACGCTTCTTAAACAATTTTATTTCAAATTTTTCGATCAGCTGATTTCTTGTTTGACAAGCAAGAAAGTGCAGCAACTAAAATGTTCGGGTAGATTCTTGCTGGAGGGGAAATGAAAAAAGTCAAAAGCTCTGGCATTTTCGTGCCAGAAAATAGTAAAGAAACACGTTTTGGGTAGATTTGGGATACTTTGGGATCCCGCGGGCGAGTAAAGAAACAGACCTAATAAGAACAAAATTGTCGTCTCCTCTTTGAATAGAAGAACAATTGTGTTGGTTTATTTAGGAATGTATTTTGTTTGCAGGCAGAGAAGCAAAGAAATTATATGAAGTGGTGAACGAGTTGATCGTGTCGCTTCTGCTTGCGTCGTCGTCACCCGTGCGTCGTTGGTGTCTAGTTCGTAGCAACGAGTAGAAAAATTATTATTTGCAGAGATTTTCTTGTATGTGAGTGTGAAAAGACAAACGTGTGTAGGTCGTTGCTATATTTTCTTATTGAGGGTAGGTTTTGTTTTTGCTTTTTTTTTAATTGAATGGAAACTTTCTTGCAAAGTTTCGAGGATAGGCTTGGCATATTATATCTTTTGGTAAATATTTTGATTGAAATTTTCTTGCATGATTTCGGTGGTATTTTGGTGTGTAGGTATTTGAATTTTTAGATGCAATCTTTTTTGCGAGGATTGGTCTTTTGGTATGTAGGTAGGTAGGTACATATTTGAATTAAAGTTTTTGTGCAATTACTATTAATTTTTTGCTAGATAGTTTTTTTGTTAATAGTTTTTATTACCTACATAGTTAGGTACCTACATATTATAAATTATTTCGAGTAGTTACGTTTAATAGGTATTTGTAGGTATTTTAATTAAATTGTGTATGCAAAATTCGGGGGTGGGTTAAGGCATAAATATTTTTGATAGATAGGTATAGGTAACTACATGTAGTTTAATTAAATTTTTATTGCTAAATTCGGGGGTAGGTTTAGGTATAGGTACCTTCATACCTAGGTAGGTTTATCTTTTAATAGGTACCTAGGTAGGTATTTTTTTTTTTTTTTTTTTTTGCAAAATACCTTCTTATTTGACCTGAAATTTCTTCGAATTTTGTAAAAAGATAACCTAATATTATTCACTAGTCTGTAAGTGGGAATCCCTATGCCAGTTCCAAATACTGTCAAAACAAATTTAATTTCAAATTTCTTACCAGTGATTTTCAAAAAATTTAGCTTTATTGGCTCCAACGTCGAAGTTCATTTCGACTCATCGGTAGGTATTTTATTTAAAGGTTTTTGTTGCAAAATTCAAGGGTAGGTAGGTACGTAGGTACCTATTTCTTTGAGTACCTACCTATTTGCCCTTGAACTTAAAACTAATTTTATGTATATTAGGTAAGCATAGGTAGGTAGGTATGTATGTAGGTACCTAATAAACTTTTTATCTAATGAACTTTTTACAGATTTATTTTTTATAAGTTGGTAGGTACCTAGGTATATAGCAAACATTTTTCTGCCTAATAATTTAAAATAAACAATTTAAATATGCATTATTTTGAAGGCGCGTTGAAATATTTCGAGGTAAAATATACAAATAAGTAGATAAAATTTCAATCGCAGTAAGATTTTAGTTCCCATATATGTATGTGAAATACAATAAATATAATAATGCCACTATTAATTGAAGATAAATACTCTTACAAAAAATGTCTTTCATTACTATTATTTTGTAATATATTTTGTACTAATTTTCATGAAAAGAATCTACAAATTAAATTTCAAGTAGGTAATTAAGTATTATATTATAATACCTTTGTATTATTATAAAATATAATACAGATTTTGTATTCCTTTGTAATATCTGATATTATTAAGTTTTAATATACCTATTTTGAATTAACTTCCAAATTTTAATATTTGCCAAGTATTGAATTTCAATATATTTTTGGTGTTGTCATATACCCATGTAACCCAGAAATTATTAAAAAGTACCTACCCCAAAATTTTTAACCGTGCTTAAAGTTCTTCTTTGTAAATTGTGCCAAATAAAATTGTGAATTTTTGTACCTATCAAGTTGATTTTTTTTTTCAAAATTTTTGGCAATTAGGTGATATTTTTGTATGTAAAATTCAAAGCCTTTATTATTTTTTAGTCAAGTTCTGAAACCCGGATGCAAGAAGATTTCTTATACATAGATCTTAAGCTATTTAAAAAAAACTAAAGGAATTTTTTTCCATTGCTTGTTTGTTTTATGCTCATGAAGCAAAAAAATTACTAATCATAATTATAACCCTTTTTCGGGTTTTTTTAGGAAAATACATTTAATTTATTAATTTCTCAAAAATTAAGAAAGATTTTCGCATTTGGTTGTCGATTTTTAACTGAAAATTGATAAAAGCATTGGATATCAAGAACAACATGGCACTTAACTACGCAAAATTTGAAATAAATTAACTTAAAAAATATACAATTTTTTTTTTCAAAAATTTTGACTTTGAAATTTAATTTCTAAAAACCATTCTTTTAAACATCTCCATTACAAAAAAAAAAAGAAATAGAATATTGACTTTCAAAGTAGCTATAACAGGTTATTGTATGTTTTTTCGTTGACATATTAAAATATTTTTGTTTGCATTTATAGTCAGTTTTTTTTTTTGGACCATTATTAAATAAGTTATTAATGACCAATGCCTTCACGACATTCGGAGGACCACTTGGTATAGTATACCACATTAGACATTAAGGGTGTACCACATTACCCACTTCTTTTCAAAAGTGGTGATTTCAAGGTCATATCATTATTTTGTCAAAATCTTTGTAAGTTACTGTTAGAATCCGACAAAAACAGTTAACGTAGTAGCTTATATGTTCGTGGTAACATCTACTAAATTCGGAAGCATTCGTGTCACTACTTTGTCTGTTAAGTCAAAAATACAAACCTGTATACCACAATACCCTAACTTCCTCTACTTACATATATAATATGTAATTTTTACTATTATTATTTTAAACAAAATTCTCATCAAACTATTTTAATTCCTTTAAAAGTTTTACTAAACATCAAAGAAAACAAAAAGCTATTTTGATTAAGTGGATCAATGAAAGATTTAATTGTTATTTTAAATACATAAATTGATTATAATTTTGTAATTTTATTTTGTCAGAACGAAATATGGAGATTCGACTATATTATAATTTTTTAATTTCATTTTGTCAAAACAAAATTTCATAATTTATTGATTCGTTTTCAAACTCATTTTCTGATTTCTTTTTTATATAATAAAACAGGTACCTACCTACCCAAAGTGCATATAATTTGTATCCGTGAACTTTTCTGATATTTTAATAGTTATTCTCCTATTTGAGGCGGAGACAAATCCAACAAACCATAGATAATTAAAATTCGTTCAGCCGTTCTTCAGTTATAACTTATAAATGGTGTAACTAACCCGACTTTGTTGTATATATTAGGATATCCAACTTTATCATTTTGAGATCTTTAAATAGAAGAGTATTTAAAAGCAGAGTATAGAATATACTTTAAGTGTGGGCTTAAATGCCAAATCCAAAAAGCAATAGCACCCGCGGTTCTTATTTCTTTTCTTTCGTGGGTTATTGCCATTTGAAAAGGGAAAGTATTTTTTCCTTTTATTTTGGGAAATAACGCCCACGGCCCAAGGGCTTTATTACCGCGGTTGTTATTACACTGAATCTTAATAACCATTTTTTTGATAATGGTATTCCACCCCAATGTAGCTTTTAGTAAAATATATGTATATATATTAAGGAAAGAAGCGAAAGAAAAGTTTGAAAAGCGCGAAAAGTTTGCATGTACATTATTTGTAAAAAATCCTGCACACAAAACACCTACATTTGAGTAGATGAGAAGGAAAACTCATCATACATATCCACTTTTATCAAAAATTGAGATTTTGATCCAGATTTGTTAAGCTGGGCATATTGAATAGTTTTTAAAGAAAATTTGACACCCTTACCCCTCTAAGCCCCTTTAATATTGATGTCAAACATCGTTATTGTTTCCAAAACTCTCGATATCCACAGTGCAATTTACATCAAAACTTTCCATATCCATTCTAAGCAGTAGGTTTGCTTTCAAAACTCTTCTTATCCATCATAATATAGGCTATTAATTATGTTATATAAGAAGGAACTAAAACGTTCACAGGTTTTTATTTTATTTTTGTTCATTTGCAACAAAACTTTTCATAACCAAATTTAATTGTTAAATATCTTTTAAACGGAACTTCCAATATTTGTTTGCTCTCAATTATAACATAGATTTAAAAATTTTCTATTATAGCTTTGTATATGAAAAATTTTCATATACAAAGATTATAGGTATAAAATAAAATCTTTTATGACATCTACCATTTCACCTTAATTAGTTTTTTTTTTTCATTTGCACAAAATGAAAATTTTGGATATGACGAGTTTTGGTTCTCAACTACCCACTCAGTTGTAAAAACTAACCCACATACCTACCTACCTACGTATATTCCAATGTATAACAACATCTTCCTCTTGCACCATAGAAACCCAAATATATTGAAGACAATACGCCTACAGCTGTGAAAAAAACAAATACACCTTCACATGTATACCTACCCCTCTCCCTTGCACCATAAAAACCTCATAAGCCAAAAAGAATATCCAAAATTGTTCTTTATGTGTCTTTCAGCTTTATCTGCATAGTAAAAAAAATGTAAACAAAACCGATAACCAAAACAAAATTGAATATTTTCTCCAAAATGCCTTCTACCTGATTCACTCTAACTCTCATAAATTCAGTATATGTCTTTCCCGTGCTTATACTATTCTTCACGTCCACACTTCCACTTATTCCACAATTCTCCACGTCAAGGTACCCCTTGGAGACTTGAGATGTCGCCCTCTTCGAGTGCCACCATGATAGTACTATGGTTTCCATATACAAGGATATTTCTTCGTTCACTAAGTAAGGGCACGTTAGCATCATCAGTTTCTTTCATTTAATTTTTACGTTCCCAATGTGTGCGTTATTGTTTTTTGAACAAAATTAAAGAAATACAGAACAAATAATGAACAACTAATAAAATACAGAACATTTATATGTTTTCGTGTACAAAATAATTAATAATGAACAACATCTTCAAATACAGAACAGTTCATTATTATAATGAACGGATGGTCACCGTAACTATAGGGCAAGTTTTGGATTCGTACAACAAAAAATTTGAGATAACATTCAAACATAACAGTACGATGATAGAGAACACAGAAAAAGTTGGTGGCACAGTTCTGTCTGTTTGTATCTGGATCTAAAGCCTAAGCCAATGATGCGATTTTTTTCAAATTTTGAAGTTAAGGTTTTTTTGTAACTCTCCAGAAGGGAAATTGAAATTTGTTTTAGCTCTAAAAATAACGGTACTTGCCATACAACCGTTAAGGAAGAGCTAATTTATCTCAAAAAAGGCTTTAACGATTTTGATAAAAACAAATCAGTGTATTATTGAAGTACTTTCTGGTAAGAAAAAAAATTACCAAAAATATTTATTAACGGTATTTGCCATACAACGGTGTTTTATTTTTGGTTTTCTCATTCAGCGTTCATCCGATTTCAATAAAATTTCTTGCACAAAAGCTTTCTTAGAATATAAATAGTACTGCATGCCCAAATTTTGAAAGAAATAAGTTTTGGATTTTGAAAAAATATTCAATTTTTTTTTTTTAAATTTAATATTTTGTAACGGAACCGAGTTGTTTTCGGCAAGGACTCTCTCTCAAGATGTTCGGTATTCTCTCAAATAGCAGAGGTGCTAAAACCCTATAATAGAAACCACGACAGCACACCGTTAAACTATTCTTGTCGAAAGATCCTTTAACCTTTCTTTCCGTTAAGCACCATCACAACCCACTACTTACAGGTATAGCGGCTGAACCTGGTTGTTAGAAGGAAAGGGTGTGCAGGTTACAACAGCATGGCATGCTTGCATTTGGCACAACCTAGCTCGTCGGATGGGGGGGTCCTTGCTGTTGTAACACTGAACATTGTTACGTTTTACATGCCATAATTGTAAATGATAAAAAAAAAGATCGGGTTCATAAAATATGAAGCCCTTATTCGTCCTGAGAGATTGATGAAGTTTTCTATTTTTCCACAGTGAGGAGAGTCGGAGTTGTTAGGGACTCTCAGAGATTTCCCACCCACGTGCCATAGTGACACAACCTTGGCTATTATGTCTCTCTATTATTATAATAGCCCCAAACGGAAAGATTTTTTTTTTTTATTAAGGAAAAATCAAATTATCATTCAATATCAGTAAAAAAAAACTTACTATCGAAACTGTCAATCACAAAATATAAAGATGGCTAAATCTTTATCAATAAGATGTATTAAAATACAAAGAGACTAATCTCGATAACAAGTAGGTAAAGTTAAAATTATCATCAGAAGGTAGTCTTATACTTCACCGTATCTCGTTCCTGATAAAAAAAAAAAACGCCACGACTTTTATCTTTCGGTCTTCATTGTATCTATCATCGCCACATCCACCTTAGACATAATTTAAACACGATTCATGTTTATGCGGTAATCCCCTGAAATCTAAAGGAAATTCCAAAGCAACTTCCCAAAAAAAAAAGAAACTTCATCGAGGGGAGGAAATAAGAAGGACGAAAACTTAAATTTTTATAACTATTATTTCATCCATTTATTCAAACATTAACATTATCTAAATAATATTAAATCTACACCAAATATCAAAAAAAGGAATATGTATATTTAAATATCAGTACTGAGTATTAGATCTATTTGTTTTTTTTTTTTTTTTTTTATTACTATACAATACTATACAATTTAAATTCGAGGAACAACCAACAGTCAAGTTCCGGATAAATATATTTCACAAATGTATGTAAATAATAACAGACAAGTAAATAAATTTTATTTTTTTTTCTCTATCTAAGGAATTTTAAAGGCTTTGGAAATGTAATTTAATATCTAATATACCTAGTTGATTATAAAATATTATTTTTATTTTTTTTTGGGTGTCAACAAATGCTGAACAAATCAAAATTACTGAAACTAACCACTAAAGCCGGACTGTTATTATCTTGTTGTTTTTTTTTTTCTTAATTTAACTTTACATTTATGTTTGTACGCATGCTACGTACTTGACATCAATAAATCAAAAAAACTAATATATATAAATTCACCTCGCAATTCACCAATGTAATTTAAAGAAACTGCATTTGTAAGGTTTTTTTTTGTTGGAAGCTTAGAAAAAAAACTGTGAACTTTAAAAATATATGTATGAATTTGAGTGTAGGAAATTAAATTATATTGATGGGTGATCGTTCAAATATTTGTATTTAAGTATTTATTTAATAACAAAACAACTTACCAGTCACTTTATCCTTTGAAGAGGTGCACCGCTCCAGAGGCTGTAGAATCTGCTTAATTGATTAATTAAGGTTTTAAATACGAGTATATGAACTCTCACAATCACTTCAGTTTTTCAAAATGTTATTGGGTAGGTACCTATAGGTAGTTTTTCTTTTTGTATGTTATCAGATGTGATATAAATAACGAGAAATTATAGTAGGTACGTAGGTACTGTTACGAAACTTGGTAGCACTTCTTTGAAATAGGGCACAAAAGAAAAGACAAATTAACTAACCAAATTGTACAAAATGGCTGCCTCATTTCCGCCTTTCATTCTTTTTTATTTTATTAGAAACGTCAAAGTCGAGCAGCATATTATAATCACTAATATTTCAAGAAAACCTTTTTGCAAGATACTAATTTGAAAAAATCACTAAACGTAAGCAATTTAATCATATATTGTATTTATATATTAATAAAATTTGTATAATATTTTAGGAAAATTTAGCTTATTAAGAATTTAGCTAAGTTAATGAAATAAAGCTGAAATTTTCGGAAAACGATTTTCATTTTTTGGTTTATCCAAAGTTGGTCGAGCCAACATACTAAATTTTCGTTTAATACGAAAAAATCTACAATCAAGATTCAAGAAATTAATTTCTACTCAAACGCATTAAGGATTCGTTGCACTTCTTCGCCACGTGTGTCACCACTGCACCACATCACCTTCGAACCACATTGGAACTTCATCCATCATCAACCAGCCACATAAAACACCACGGAAGCCAGATTTATTTACCAGGAGCATCAAGAGCGTCTTCACTTCTTTGGTACGCAACAGGAGAAGTCTTATTGTTCGCATAAAGTGCAAAGTACGTATTCATCTTTATCTGTGCCCCGGGACATAAGGTAAGTAATATTAAGTGATAATGTCTAGTAGATCTAAAACAAACAAAACGCCTCTGCCAAACGCTCAACAAAACTGCAAAAAATGCAGAAGAAATGACGATTATGACAACATGGTTCAATGCGAAGCCGAGGGTTGCGAAAAATGGTTTCACTATAGCTGCGTAGGTTTTACAGATGAATTAAAAGATAATGCATGGTACTGTGAACAATGTAGTGATCAAAATGATGTCGCAAATAAGTCGGGTGAGCAAGCAGCTCATGAACAGCAGATATGTTCCCAAAAACAAAGTTCTATGCAAATACCATCCCCACCACGTGTTTTATTAGAGGTTGGTAGCCATCAGCAACCAACAGCAATCACCTCAATGCAGGTCCAACTTCAGCAAGCACAAGGCCAACTGCATGAATCGCATGCCCCACCGCAAAAGCCGAACGTTCGACGGGTTCATGATCAAGGTAACGTGTCTTCTCAACTGCACGTACCACAAATTCGTATTCCTGAAGGAAATAAGAATCCTTCCAAAGCCAAATCTTCAAAATCCAAGTCAGCGTCTTCAGAATCCCAGTCTTACGTGAGCAAGTCACGAGCTTCATCGAAAAATGGAAAATTCCAGTTGCAATTACAAAGATTGGAGGAAGAAAGACAACTAAGAGAGCAGCGCGAGAAGGATTATATCCAGAAGAAGTACGAGTTATATGATAAGCACAATTCAGATAGTGAATATGAATCTGATGTTGAGGAGGCGGAAAAGGAACGAGTCGAGCAGCAACGTGTCGGGCAGGAACGAGTCAAAAACTGGGTCAATGATACAATAAAGAATGATGATAGAGTCGACAACACATGGATAGGTGGAATACCATCTGCAGCACCGAAAGCTTTACATCCACAGCAACAACCACTGGTCAACCCTAAGGAAGTACAACAACACGAAGATAAAAAAACGATATTAAGCAAACATCAAATAGCCGCGCGTCAAATTATGTCAAAGGAGCAGGTCAATTTTTATGGAAATCCTGAGGAATGGCCGTTGTTTATTAGTTGGTGGGAAAACTCTACACGATCTTGCGGGTATACAAAGCAAGAGAATCTGCTTCGCTTGCAACGATGCATCAAAGGCGATGCAATGAAAAAGCTGAAGTATAAGTTAGTTATGCCAGAACAAGTTGATCGTGCAATAGAAACACTGCGGATGCTTTATGGTCGCCCTGAAATTATTATTGAAACCCTTTTAGATCAAATAAGAAGTGAACCTCCTCTTAAGTCAGACAAGCTAGAATCTATTATTGACTTTTCGTTATCGGTGGAAAATATTTGTGTGACAATGCAGGCCAGCGGTTTACAGTCTCATCTGAACAATTCTTATCTTTTGAAAGAACTTATTGATAAGTTGCCTACTCAAATTAAACTCAGTTGGGGCATTCATAAACAAGGTTTAACTGTTATAGATTTACAGGTTTTTAGCAACTGGCTTGCACAAATAGCTCTGGCTGCATCTGAAGTCACCACAACCACATTCGTCACTAAGGAGCATAAAAGTATAAAAAAATCAAAAGCATTTGTCAATGTTCACCAAGGCCGAGAAGAAAAACAGGATGGTTCAAAGCAATTTCGAATATGCTGCGTCTGTGATGGAAAATGCAAAGCAGTCACCTCGTGTCAGCGTTTCATGAACATGAGCTTATCAGATAATAGACCAAGAGCTAGCGACCGATTTACTCACCTCATTTTAGCAAGGCTAAAACTTTGGTCATAGCAAGATTGAGGCCCGACAGTTATAAAAATGCCCGTCTTACACTCCGGTACCCTCCATGAGGCCTTAAGTTTAAGGCTTGAAGTTGTAAAGAAAAAGTGCCCATTCACCTCATTTTAGCAAGGCTCATCTTTTAATATATCGTTCATTGATTCAATATATACACGAAAATAACAATGTAAGACGTTTTAGCCCTCCATGACATGCTGTAAGACGCTCGTGTATATGTAAAAAAAATGACCCCATTCACCTCATTTTAGCAAGGCTGGTATTTACATATAATTAAGATGACATAAAAACAAACACACATTTCAAGTGTAAGACGTTTTTTCGGTCAATAACCCTCCGTAAGACGCTGAAAACAAAATTTCGTTTAAGGCAAGATAACCCAGTAAAAATAGATTTTTTTCAAGGAACAAATTTGTAACAGTCTGATTTTTGGTATACACGTTGGGATTGGCGTTACTTAAAACCTGTCAAAAGTCCTCAAACATCCAATGCCCGCTAGTCCCGTTAGAGGGGTCAAAGGTCACGAAAATTGGTTTTTGCTAAATATATCGAAAACGGTAAGTTTTAGAAGAAAAAATTGTTCTACAAACATGTAGCTGAGGTAATTTCCAACAAAAAACATGTACAACAAATTGTTCTTAGCATTAACCATTACAAAGTTACAGTACTTCAAAGATTCGCAGTATTCCAAAAGAATGCTTTTTCTTCCACACCACCAGAATGGTCGAGCGCTTTGTGCGTTTTTTTTACTCTGGTATCCCCAGGTGGCCTTTTCCACGATGTTTGCTTAGTGAAGGTGTGTATTAAAATTCATTTTTCATTAAAAAAAATTTGAACTAAATTTATTTAATCGTCATTTGTTTGTTGGTGATCCGTGTTTCCTAGTGGCATTGAATGTATTTGTTCCATGTCATCATTCAATTCTTCTTCTTGTACATCAATTTTTATAGAGTTTGTACATGACTGTCCATGACATTGACCACAATCAAGAGAGCAATGTAGTCATGCTTTTCGACAACCACAACTTTTACGGCAGTTACAAAATATTGTACAAAGGAGTTCATCTGGAGCTGGTTGGTTGAAGCAAAGTTGTTATAGAGTTCAAAATATTATTCTTCATACCTTTGTGCCCAAGCCAATTTTGAACTTGAAGGTATACCGTATACATAAATGTTATTTAGCAGCACCAAAAGTTGGAGGAAGGGAAGATAACTGCACAGCTTTATTTAGCATTGTCAATCTGATATATGTTGAATACCTTAGAGTATCGATGGAATCCACTTCTGCTGGTGCTTTGTAAAATGCAAGGAGTAGGTATATTTAAGCCGTTTTCGGAAATAATATTATGAGAACAATTGGGTTTGGCAAATATTTCTCGATATTTCATTAGATATTCACTTTTTCAATAGTTTGAAGAATTTTAGTTTGGCTTTAATGTATAAAGCCGAAGTTGAATCTTGTAAATGAATGCAAACATAGAATTTTGACTTGACATTTTGGGTATATGGGTAAGCTTTGCGATGAATATACCTTTATTTCAGCTAAACCATTGCCAGGTTTTTTGAAATAAATTTTCTTGTCAGGAAGAGCTCTTGCTATCAGTATTGCCAGCAAGTCAACATCTTCGCCAACAACAATTGCAGTGTGCGTTTTGGATTGCTCTTTAGCTGTTTCGATAATCAAAACATCGGCATCGTCCAGCCTCGTAGAAATATTCGTTGCCTCAAATTTCTCCGAAATCATAGCAATTTAACTACTTTTGTTGTTTGCATTCACAAGCAATTGTTGTTGAGAAGGTGGATTCATCATTGATGCATCAAATAAAATATCCACTGATAATGTAGCTGATCTACACCGACGACGCTGCTCAGTGATCCTTGTAACCATCGGAAACAACCATAACTTTTTTTCCAGAACTTTTTTGAACATAACTAATGTAGCTATTGCAAATCGACTCCAAGCAACACGATGCAGCAAAAATCTTCATCTATGATGTATGTATATCACATTGTTATAATCAATGTCATCTTCACGTGGCTGTAAAAAATCATACAATGCAGATTTTTTATTTTAATGAAAAATTAATTTAAAAATACACATTCATTAATCAAACGTTGTGGAAAAGGCCTCCTGGGGATACCATAGTAACGAAAAAAAACCCACAAAGCGCTCGACCATTCTGGTGGTGTGGAAGAAAAAGCATTCTTTTGGAATACTGCGAATCTTTGAAGTACTGTAACTTTGTAATGGTTAATGCTAAGAACAATTTGTTGTATATGTTTTTTGTTGGAAATTACCTCAGCTACATGTTTGTAGAACAATTTTTTCTTCTAAAACTTACCGTTTTCGATATATTTAGCAAAAACCAATTTTCGTGACCTTTGACCCCTCTAACGGGACTAGCGGGCATTGGATGTTTGAGGACTTTTGACAGGTTTTAAGTAACGCCAATCCCAACGTGAATACCAAAAATCAGACTGTTACAAATTTGTTCCTTGAAAAAAATCTATTTTTACTGGGCTATCTTGCCTTAAACGAAATTTTGTTTTCAGCGTCTTACGGAGGGTTATTGACCGAAAAAACGTCTTACACTTGAAATGTGTGTTTGTTTTTATGTCATCTTAATTATATGTAAATACCAGCCTTGCTAAAATGAGGTGAATGGGGTCATTTTTTTTACATATACACGAGCGTCTTACAGCATGTCATGGAGGGCTAAAACGTCTTACATTGTTATTTTCGTGTATATATTGAATCAATGAACGATATATTAAAAGATGAGCCTTGCTAAAATGAGGTGAATGGCCACTTTTTTTTTACAACTTCAAGCCTTAAACTTAAGGCCTCATGGAGGGTACCGGAGTGTAAGACGGGCATTTTTATAACTGCCGGGCCTCAATCTTGCTATGACCAAAGTTTTAGCCTTGCTAAAATGAGGTGAGTAAATCGGTCGCTAGCTCTCCGTCTATAAGTGGGCAACACTTAAGCGAAATTTTCTATGCCGTACTTGCTTAAGGCAACATGGAAGGCGAAGGTGTTCATCATCGGACGTCTGTGGGATTAATGGTTGTACATTTAGACACCATCGTCTTCTGCATGACGTCAACAAACAGATAGGAAAGGAGCAACCTGAAAATGATAAGCAGCCTAACGAAAGTGAAAAGCAAAATAGCGAAGAGGCATCAAAGTTTAGCGGCACAATGCATCGCAAAGGGCAAAGTTCAACTTTGTTCAAAATCATCCCAGTCACTCTGTATTATGATGGAAGCCAAATCGATACATACGCGTTCCTTGACGACGGATCTTCGGTCACTTTAGTTGAAGAAGAGCTAGCTCATGTGTTGAATGCAGATGGCAAAAATGAACCTTTATGTCTGAAGTGGACGGCAAATACGCGAAGAATGGAAGAAGCTTCGAAGAAAATTAACTTCGAGGTTTCAGCAACTGGATCTCAACAAAGATTCTCACTTCCAGATGTGCATACAGTAAAATCGCTAGAATTACCAAAGCAGTCAATAAACGCAAGGAGACTTCTTACGGAGTATCGGCATTTGCGAGTTGTGCCTTTGAAGTCCTACGAGAACGCAAAGCCACGCCTGCTTATTGGCTTACAACATTGCAATTTGGGAGTACCAATAAAGACGATAGAAGGGAACGTTAATGAACCAGTGGCAATGAAAACGAGACTTGGCTGGACCGTGTTTGGCACTGATCCAAGTTATACGAATATATCCACCTTCTCAACTGAAGCTAGTTTCAACTTCCATCTATGCGAATGCCAAAACACAATAGATGACGACATGCACAGGATGATGAAGGAATACTTCGCGATCGAGAGCTTGGTTGGAAAAAAGAGAATAAAGCTACTATCAAACGATGACGCAAAGGCTGTTCAGCTATTGGAACAAAAAACAACATTCGATGGTAGGAGGTACACAGTTCCACTTCTATGGAAACACGACAGCTCAATGTTACCATCCAGTAGAAAAATGGCAGAACGGCGATTGAACTGCCTTGAAAAGAAATTTTCAAAAGAGCCGGAGCTGTTTTATAAACTTGACAATCAGATCAAGGAGTATGTGGAAAAAGGTTACAGCAGGAAGTTAAACCCATCGGAGATCGATAAACATCCGGCCTGGTATCTGCCGATTTTTCCAGTTTTTAATCCAAATAAGCCGAACAAAGTTCGAATAGTATGGGATGCTGCGGCAAAGGTTAATGGCGTGTCGCTTAATTCATTTCTCTTAACGGGACCAGACGAAGTTCCTTCACTAACCGGTGTACTCTATCGTTTTAGAGAGGGAAAATATGCTATATTTGGGGACATACGTGAAATGTTCCATCAAATCAAGGTATTAGAAGAGGATCAGCAGTTTTTACGTTTTCTCTGGCGGAACACAGTTACGAATGAAATTGAAGTTTTCATAATGCTTGTTTTGATATTTGGTTCTACATCTTCACCCTTCTGCGCGCAGTTTATCAAAAATAAGAATGCTCATAGGTTTGCAGATAAATTTCCTAGAGCACACAAGGCTATAACAGAAAATCATTTTGTTGATGATTTTCTCGATAGTGTGGACGACGAGGACGAAGCGATACTACTGGCCAAAGACGTGATATTTGTGCATCAACAAGGTGGATTCGAGATTCGGAACTTCATGTCTAATTCTGAAAAGATAATAAAAGCATTAGATGACAAAGCAATAAATACCAGTAAATTTCATCAAGATCTGAGTTTTGCAGATAGTGCAGAAAAACTTCACCAACAGGAGACAACTTTCTATTTACTTTTAAGACGAAGAAAGTAAATCAAGAAGTCATGTCAGGAAAGACAACTCCAACAAAAAGACAGGTTCTAAGTGCTCTGATGTGCGTTTTCGATCCGTTAGGATTGATTGCGAATTTTATAATCATTTTGAAAATCTTGCTACAAGACATTTGGCGATCAGCGATTGGATGGGATGACGATATAAAAGAAGTTCATTACGAAAGATGGAAGACATGGTTAAGTATTATACCGGATATTAAAAATATAACCGTTCCAAGACATTACCTCACCAATATTAAGAAGAGCAAAGTCCAACTCCATGTGTTTGTAGACGCCAGCGAAACAGCGTATGCAGCAGTCGCTTATTTCCGGGTTCCTTGTGCTTTATCAGCAAAATGCGCATTAATAAGTGCGAGAACAAGAGTAGGACCAATCAAACCTATATCCATACCTCGCATGGAGCTAGAAGCAGCCGTGCTGGGTACCCGACTGGCAAAATCAATCATCGAAGAGCACAGCTTTGACATCAAGGATGTATTTTTCTGGACCGATTCTAAGATTGTGCTATGTTGGATTAAGTCGGATCAACGAAAATATAAGAGTTTCGTAGCATACAGGATTGGGGAGATCCTAGAAAATTCCGAAGAAAAACATTGGAGGTGGGTTCCTAGCAAGGAAAATGTAGCTGATGACGCTACGAAATACAAAAGTAGCAACAACTTTCACTCGCAGAGCAGATGGTACAAAGGACCAAGTTTCCTTTATCAACCAGAAGATGATTGGCCCAAAGAAAGTCCTGAACCTTGTAATGAGCCTGAAGAAGACCACGAAATAAAGGAGTGTTACATGCATTTTGCAGTTGAATCAAGGTGCGTGATACAATATAGACGTTTTTCGAATTGGAACCGGCTTTTAAGAGCCACAATGTTTTTTCTACGTTTCCTGGACATAACTTCAAAACTGAGAGAAAAGAATGAGGATCATGCTTTTACGATTAACGAAAGGCGTAGAGCTGAGAACTACTTATATCGGCAATCCCAAATAGAAAGTTTTGAAACTGAATACGAATCTATTACAAAAGGAAATAGACAGCTGGATAAGTCAAGCAAACTGTACAAACTATCGCCATATGTCGATGAGCATGGAGTAATGCGAGTTAAAGGCCGCATAGATGCAACTCCTTACATTCCTCATCATGTAAAAAGACCAGTTATCCTACCAAAGGATCACTACATTACCAATCTGATTTTGTTAGATTTCCACAAAAATTTCCATCATATATATAATGAAAGCGTAGTAAATGAGATAAGGCAGTATTTCTACGTAGAATGCTTAAGACCAGCTTTAAAGAATATGCGAAAAGGTGCCTGTCAAAAATGTAAAAACCAACGGGCAACTCCTAAACCACCTATCATGGCGGACCTACCACCAGCGCGTCTACAGCCTTTTACCAGGCCTTTTTCCTACGTAGGAATGGACTACTTTGGACCACTATACGTAAAAGTTGGCAGGCGTGCGGAGAAAAGGTGGGGTATGCTGATCACTTGCCTTACTGTTCGAGCCATACACATTGAGATTGTGTATAGTCTTTCAAGTGACTCGTGTATCCTAGGGCTAAAGCGTTTCATTGCAAGGAGGGGAATGCCTTAAGAAATATATTCTGATAACGGAACAAATTTTCGAGGGGCGAGCACAGAATTAAAAGAGGCAGTGAGTCATATGAACGAGAAAGAATTATCCAAGGCATTCGATATGAAGTTAAAGTGGAACTTCATTCCACCGCTATCACCTCACATGGGTGGAAGTTGGGAGAGGTTGGTTCGAACCGTTAAACAAACCCTTATTGCAATGAACCCAACCCGAAATCCAAGTGATGAGCTCCTTTTGAGCATGATGGCAGAGGTAGAGTTTGTAGTTAATTCTAGACCACTTACTTATGTCCCAATAAACAGTGAAAACGACGAGGCTCTAACTCCAAATAATTTTTTAATGGGCTCGTCTAGTGGGCGAAAACTGAGCGGAGAGTTTGATGACTCTGCCCACGTTCTCAGAAGAAACTGGCTAATAAGTGAGAGATATGCAGACCTCTTCTGGAGGCGATGGGTTCGCGAGTACTTGCCTGAGCTTACCAGGCGAACAAAATGGTTTCGCTACTCTGAGTCTATAAAAGAGGGCGATGTTGTGGTAATATGCGATACAAATAATCCAAGGTGTGAGTGGCCCAAAGGAATAATCATCAAGGTGCTACCCGGTGCAGAAGGTGAGATTCGAAGTGCAGTGGTGAAAACGGCTACCGGAGTTTACACCAGACCGGTGGTCAAACTAGCTGTTCTTGAGGTGCAAAAGTTTCCAGAAGATGGTAACCAGGACCCTGAGACCCGCTTACCAGGGGGGAGTGTTACGAAACTTGGTAGCACTTCTTTGAAATAGGGCACAAAAGAAAAGACAAATTAACTAACCAAATTGTACAAAATGGCTGCCTCATTTCCGCCTTTCATTCTTTTTTATTTTATTAGAAACGTCAAAGTCGAGCAGCATATTATAATCACTAATATTTCAAGAAAACCTTTTTGCAAGATACTAATTTGAAAAAATCACTAAACGTAAGCAATTTAATCATATATTGTATTTATATATTAATAAAATTTGTATAATATTTTAGGAAAATTTAGCTTATTAAGAATTTAGCTAAGTTAATGAAATAAAGCTGAAATTTTCGGAAAACGATTTTCATTTTTTGGTTTATCCAAAGTTGGTCGAGCCAACAGGTACCTACATACCTATATGGAAATTAGAGATGGCTATTGCTCGAGAAAAAACCATTTACTTTGGTGAACTTGAAGTTAGTGGATTTGATAACAAAAAATTTAGTAAATAGCAAAAGAATAAATAAAAATTATAGGAAATATAATTAAAAAAAAAAATGAAATGAACACAATAGCTATAATAATAATAGGTATACTGCAGACTGGAATAAAATGAAGGATTGGTGGAACTTCTGTCAGGAGAGGTTTTTCCGCAGACAGGAAACGATGGAGTTGAGTTAGATTTCCTTCTTTTTTTTTCTGATAGGACATCCAATTAAAATCCGATTTAGGATTGGACTTCTGATTGAGTCTTCTGCGTATGCGAAATGGAAGTATGAAATGGATACGCACTGGATGGGTCTTTGCATATACTTTTTTTTTTACCACTTTTTGTTGGGTTTAGTGTGGATTGGAGTCTTTTAATTTTGTCTTCTTTTAATTTTGGTATATATATTGGTTTTTAGGTAATTTTTCTATGGGTTTTTTTCTTTTTTTTTTTCTTTGGGTGCTGATGGAGGGGAGTTTTGGTTGCCTGTGGGTCGTGGGGGCTACTTTTTTTGTGTGTTTTTGTAGGGTTTCGGATTGGATTTTGTTGGCTTTTTTTTTTATTTCTTCACTGTACCTAGGCACTTTTGGCTCAGGAAAATAACTTTTTTATTTTTTTCTTAGGAGGTTTATGCCTTTCAGGCACATGTGCACGGGGAACTTATTCACACACACGCACGAGGGGTTTCTTTTTCACTTTTTATTTTCGATCAGTTCTTCTTTTTAATTTAAAATTTTTTTCGATCGTTCTCGTGAATTTTATGTTCACACAACGCACGAGAGGTTACATACAAATATGCTAATTTTCGTTATTTTTTTTTTTTTGCTAATAGTTATGTATATTTTTTTGGTTATACGTTTTTCGAACTGACGATGGTAAAATTTGGTTGAATTTCTTTTTTTCCAAAAAGAAACTTGACTTTTAACTAAAAAAAAACTTTCCGCGAAAAGTAAAAAAAAATCGATTTTCAAGTTCAAGGGTTCCACGCCACGACCTAGCAACGACCAAAAATTCCGACACACCAAAGAGAGATCTCGGAGGCAATCGCCCCCTTTTATAGCCAGACGGCAGCCCTACTGGCGTCTTTCTTGTTTTTCGAAAGTTTTCGAAAGAGAGCTTTAGAAAAAATGGAGTCTAGAAGGTTTCCGATGATGCTGTTTCTGACCGAACTTTTAACCAAAATTTCAAGTACTGAATTTCTAAAATCATTTTTGAATTTTTAAACAATAGATGTGGCAAAATTCTTAGTTTTTGGTTAAAATCCAGCCAGAAAAACAACACCGGAAACACTTCCATCATAGAACATTCTAGATAATTTGCCTGTATTGGTGTCATCTTAAACCAAGCCACATTTTATTCTCCTCTCACTTCTTTTCTCTTAAATTTTTCTTCTCATGCCAAGCAAATGGATGACGAAAGGTTGGAACTCAATCGCTGAACAAAATGTCGATTCTCCATTTCGAACATTCTCTTCCGACAGTTGAATCCACACACCCACACAAACCGACGGTTACCTTCTACATCTGTTTCACCAATCCTTTCCATGATTCCATTCAAACTTATTGAAACCAAATTGAAGGTTCTTATCTAGGCTAGAGGAAATAGATGTTTCCATCTTTGACTGTTGGTTGTTGCTCGTTAAATATTTGAGAATTTAAATTCCTTAATCGTTTCCTACAATTTCAAATACGGGAATTTTTGATTTTCAGTTTTATATGTATATTAATATATACTCAAAATTGGCACCAATTTTTTTTAATGTTACAAACATTTTACATATGTATATACAAAAAAAAATATTTTTAAGAAAACGGCTCCAACGATTTTAAGTTTTGTTTGCTTATATCACATTTTATCAAGTAATCAATTGGCGTGCTTGTTTTAAAGCTCTAAGTTATTATCAGGCTGCTTATACAATTAAAAGAATGATCCACAAAAAATGTGATTTTGAAATTATATTTGTCAGGTTCTGGCAGCTTTTTCTTGATATATCAGAATTAAAAATGAAAAATAATTTCAAGGTACACTCAGTGACAAAAGAAAGTATTCACTGGACCCTAGAAACCACTAGTTTATAATATATATTCACTTTTCGGACACATTGTAATTGTAAAAACTAATTAAGAGAAATGATATCCCTTTCTTAAGTCTCCAGACGCTCGAACATGGTGCGAGTAAACATAGTTCGACTTAACTCCGCAGACAGTGAAACCAAGCTGAGACCAAACTACTCGAACTGTATTATTTTTACGATTTATACGTCATTCCAATAGTTCACTGAAAGACTTACATACATATTTATTTTTTTATTCGGGATATTTGTCATTTTTCTTTTTCCTTGTAAAATTTTCAAATTGAAATTCAAAATTAAACTGAAATATTCGAATAAACAAACGAAACCATTCCGCAAACAGCCGAATCTGGTACGACAAACAAATAGCCCCGACCTTGAACATCGATAAAAATCAAACTTTTTTTGATTTTGGTGAGACCAAATTTTTGTTTAGTGACCTAATCAGCCCGCAAACAAGTAAAATCGACTCGAACATAGTACTCGAACTATATTCACTGTTCACTCGCACCATGTTCGAGCGTCTCCAGAGCCCTTAAAAAACATTTTTTTAACTCGTTTTTGCTCTGCTGAAACTTTGATTGATTTTATGAGGAATATGTATAATGAAGAAAAAAATGTAGTGTCATACGGGCTTTGCTAAGATTAAAAATTATAGGTACGAAAAAGAAGAATAAAAAGAAATCATTATTTATTTTGAATAACATACAAAAGTCCACTTTTGAATTTAAAGTTGTACCTGAGCGAAACACATATGGACTTAAGGTCACAGTAACTTTATATTAAATTATATAGGTTACATATCCAACTCATTCTTCCTATACCCATTCTATATTTTCCCCTTTAAACTCAATTCATTTCCCATAGAGATAAAGTTCAGTAGCATTTGTTAATGCAAATCATTTTTCTTTAATATCCAATTTCACTTGACTTTCCATGGAAATCAAGTTCATTTACAACTCCTAATGCACGCGCAATTGTTATGCCTTGCAGTCATTTACCTTTGCTCGTAACCTGAACCAAATAAATATAAAATGTATGATAAAATAATTTAGAATAGTATTGCTTGTAAAACAAATCTGCTGAGAGTGCAGTTTGAATTAAATAAGAAAATCTAAATGTATTTTGTAATTAATAAAACTGGCAGTTAACAGCAAGACGTGGTGGAATAAAGACAAATCTTTTTAAAAACCTCTTTTGCGTAACTCATTACATTTCTTATATACCTACACAAGATATTAAGATTTTATTCAAAGTAGGCATATTCAATAATTACATTTTTCAATTGTACATAAATATACAATATGTATGTTGAAGGAGACTATTAAAGCAACTTACACTTCCTTAAATTGGGTCACAAACGTAGAAACAAACATCTGCGTTGATATATTGACAATTTGAACTTTTTTCGGTTAAAAAAAAACAATAATCATGATGAACAAAAATTATTGAAATGCTGATTAATTGAAAAGATTGTTTTTTAGCATTTTAAAATACACCTTCTGCATCCTACAAGTCTTGAATCACCTGTAAGATTTCATCGATTATTCTACAAGTAAGATTTAGTTTTTCTTTACACTTGTAGCTTTGTGTTATAGAAAGAGGGAAATTGCACAATTTCCCACTTGTAATGAATGTTCATTACACTTGTAAAAGAGCCAGCTGACTTGTAGCTTTGTGTTACAGAAATTCATTACATTTGTAAGGATTGACTTGTATTACAAGTACTTGTAGCTTTGTGTTATAGGCCCCTGGATACAAACAAAGTGGTTATTTCCCTCGCACAAGTGAGGTGTATGAGAAAAAGTGAAAAAGCATTATGGATGAAAGGCAATTCACTCTGACAGCTGAATATCAGCTGTTGTTGACTAGAATGGCTTAACAGAAAAGACTTTTTAAAATTTAATGAGACAAAAACGAGCTTTTAGTTTATAAGGACATTTAAAATCTTCTTAAATATAAAAGCATTTGGTGAAACCAAAAAACATCATTTAAAGGCTAAATGGCTTTTTAAATTATTAAAAGCCTTTCGTGAAATTGGCCATAAGAAATATAGACTGATGAATTCAAGAAATTGAAACAAAGAAATATTCGAACAAAAATTTTGTCTCATGGTTTTTTTTTCATGGTATCAATTTTCAAGCGTAGTTAGAAGTTTGCGGCACATCGAATGATCTCCTTTTTAAATTAAATTAAATTAAATTTCTCTCCGCCGTTTTTTGGAAAAACCAGTAATAAATCCTTAATAATGCATAAGATCAATAAAATTTATTGAAAATACTTTTTCAGATGATCATTTTCATTTTAGAACTGAATAATTGTTTGTTTGGTGAACTGTAATTACGAAAAAAATGCCACAACAAAACTAATGGGAAATGCATGTTTTAAAAAATACCATTTAATTCAATTGATACAGCAAAAACCTTAGATTTTATTCACCCCTATAAAAACGGATAAAATTTAACAGGGAAAAATTTAATCCGAAAATTTTAACGCAATTGACACACGGCCTAAATAACAAAAATAACTTCCTCATATAAAGGGCGCCTTTCAATCAGCGACATAAAATACGTCCCTGTTTTACAGAATCGCAAAATTATAACCAAAAACCACGTGCAACTTTTCAATAAATAAATACATAATTTTATAAGCCTTATTTAAAGTTTAAATCATTTGAAATGAGTTGCTTGATTGGTCATTAATTTATATATGAACAATTATTGACATCGCTTTCTTTGAGAAAAATATAAAAACTGGAACGTGACATTGTAGTATCTATCCTGTGGCATAATGGTTAGTGCGTTGGACTGTTATACCGAAGGTCTGGGTTCGATTCCCATCCTCTGCCACTTTAAAAGACAAATGTTTTCCCGAGGTACTGCCTCTTACGAGGAACTGACAAATCCTCCAAGAGTATACCTGTCCTGAAAAAGTGCTTCTCCTCTAGCCACTCGGACTCGGCATAAAATTGTAGGTCACCTCCATTCCTGCCAGCAACACGCACACAAGAATGGTTCAGATTTGTAAATTACTAGGCCTTGGTTCTACACATTATTGATTTTCTCCCACACCACCCCTTGCATGAAGAAGGTGGAAAAAACATGAAATTTGAAAAGCCAAGAAAAATTAGAAAAATATTTTTTTTAATAAAATTTGAAAAGGGTGTCGACGTAGAATTTTACAATCTACTACATTACATCCAAAGTTCATTGGAAACCTACTTTGTTTTTTAAAAATGCCACTTTGAAAATGCTGGGGAGGGGTGATATGAAAGATTAATAAACTTAAATATTTATCTTAGTATAATAGCCGTTTTCCTTTGGAGGTGGCGAAGTAGGTACTTACGAGTAGATAAAAGCCCTAATCTAGTACTACCAACTGCACATGCTCTCATGCATAGAGTAGGTATATTATCTAGAGAACCGACCGGTACCCTTGCCTCAAACACCCGCAAATTTTATCTGAGCACATTAAGAGAAAACTCTCTTAAATTCCCTGTCCGTGAATACGTGTGAATTGTGGATACAAATACAAAATGGCGTCAGTAGCTCAAAAAAGTGACGTTTGTTTTTTTTTGTATTTATTAAAAGTCATAATGACAGTTCTCGGTCTTGATTTGTGTTGTGTCAACTTTATAAATTTATAATGTTGAATTTTTTATTCAAATTCAACAAAAAAGTCGCTATGTTATTAATTATAATTAATTTAATGTGGTCAAAAATATAAAACAACTCCACTTGCTCTAAGCTACTCCCTATGAAGATTATATGTAGCTACTCTTGGTACAACTGCAAAGAAGCAATCAAGAGCTTCCAAGCTTCTGTGTTAATATCCAACACAAAAGGTTGTTAATTCGGACCAGATCAGTTTGAGTTATGGCAGTGGAAATATTTGTGAATCATGAGTCCAGAAAGCGAATCTGTGAGTGGAACAACATGTCATACGTTTCGATAAGAATTTATTGCGGAGAACTGGTAACTCAACAATTGCAAATACCACACTCTATAGTGAGCCACTGGTGCGATTCCATTCAATTCATGGAAAAAAAGGTGGCATCTAAAATGGTGGCTTAATTGCAAGTCGTCTCGAATAGGGAAACCATTCTGGATCAATCATCTCATATAACCCACTTCTTTCAGGTATGTATTTCAAAAACTAAATTCTTGGAAAAAATTTAAAAACAAAATCTTCTACACACAGAGATGTCACAAAATTTGTACCACGGATTTGAATCTCTCCGAGTATGTACGCGAAACATTCCTAGCAGCATCGAACGTATTCAGGCGCATATTTGGAACGTTTCCGGCAACGAAAAGAGGCCCAATTCAATGTTAATTCAACGTTCCATGGTATCGTTGGAGATGACACAAACATAAACCTTGAGAATTCTACTCAATTACGAAGTTATTAATGTTTCAAGTGTAAGTAAGTTTCTGTTTGTGAAACTACCACCAATACCACCAATTGGTTTCAGAACCACGTAGGGCGTCTAAATTAAGACTGAAAAGCATTTAAATGATTGAATTATAGCTAGTTATTTTCAAATGCTAGCATTTACAACTTATATGAATTTCATATGAACTTCGTTATGAAGGTTTTGATACTGGTTCTTCAAGACATTTTTTTTAAATATTTGTTTAAACTAAAAACTGGTTTCCGAACCACGAAGGCCGTCTAAATTAAGACTTACTAGCATTTAAATTATTCAATTATAGCTAGTGGTTTTCAAATGCCAGCGTTTCACATCTACAACTTATATATGAATTCATATGAAGTTCCTTATGAAGATTATGATACTAGTTCTTCAAGACATTTTTTCAAAATATTTATTTAAATTAAAAACTAGTTTCAGAACCACGTAGGCCGTCTAAATTAAGACTTCATCATCGTGTCCTGTAACCCCGGCTGGGGCATAGGGCGTCAACAAAACGTCTCCAGCCTTCACGGTCTGCTGCAAGGTACTTTAGCTGTGGCCACGTCTTTCTCTGGGATTCTGCTTCCACTAAGACAGTTGATTTCCATGTTGTTCTTGGTCTTCCAACCCGCCGTGCACCCTGAGGATTCCATTCAAAGGACTGCTTTGCAATTTCATCGTTTGGTTTCCTCAGTGTGTGACCAATCCATCGCCATTTACGCTTTCTTACGTCGACGTCCAGCCGCTCTTGACTTGTCCTGCGCCACAATTCCTCATTTGATATTATTTGTGGCCAACGAATCTTTAGGATGTGGCGAAGACAGCGATTCACAAAAGCCTGCAATTTCTTTGAAATGATAGACGTGACTTTCCAGGTTTCACAAGCATATAACAGCACGGATTTCACATTGGATTCGAAGAATCTCAACTTAGTGCGTAAGGAGATTTGACTTGATTTCCAGATTGGTGACAGAGTACCGAAGGCAGCACGAGCTTTATTTATTCTACTTTTAACGTCCAGATCCGTACCACCGTTTGCAGAGACAATACTGCCAAGGTAGTTGAACTGTTCCACTCATAGGCGCCCACAGGATTTTGTCCAGGGGGGGGGGCAGACACCAAACCAATTTCGAGATATCAAATTTTCGAAAAAATGGGTATTCAATTTTTTTTTGTAAATTTGAATATGCAGTATAAGTATAAGTTTTATAAATAATTTCTTTTAAATCCTCCAGTCAATAATGAAAACATCCAAAATAACGTTCTATTTGAGGTACTGTTAATAGTTCTCCAGCATTAAATTATTTTATATTTAATAGTAGACCGTACTTATTTAACCACACAGGCATTTTTTTGGAAGTTTTTGTATTAAATGCAAGGTTCATAGAACAATAAAATATCATTCGTTCACTCGTGAAAATATCCAAAGGGTTGTTATTTTTGATTCGATTAAAACAAAACTCATTTTCACGATCAAACTAAAAATGCTAGGATGTAGATCTATAAAATATGGTTCGTTCCGAATAAATTATGCGAGAACTATTGAAGATCCATTCACGAACCTTTGAAATAAGAAATAAAAATGTAATTTTACAAAAGGCAAAAAGGACAGTTTCAAAAAAAAAGTTTCGAAATCCTTTGACCTTGAAAGATTTCAATGAAATCGAATTGAGTGATTTCAATGAAATTGCCACAGGTCATGGTGATGATGGTGCCATATTTTGAAACACCGTGTTGAAAATATTCGTTTCTGTTATAATTCTGTCTCAGTCTCAGCTATCCTGTCAATTTTATTGAAATCACTCAAGGAACAACGAAGTTGACATTTTTTTAAAGCACTCTGTTTTGAAAATATTTTTTCTTTTTTAATTCTGTACAAGCCATCACCTGTGTCAATTTCATTGAAATCTTTCAAGGAATAAAGAAGTTGCAAAATGTTGACATGTTTCTGAAAGACACTGTTTTGAAAATATCCAAATGTCAACGAATTTCCCTAATGGCCTTTTCGATTGGCAATCTGGAAGACCGATTCGATACGTGTGAACGATTCTGAAATCAAATCCGGAACAATTTTCTCTCCTTTTCAGAACAAGAACTGTCATTCTATCCCCATTCGAAAAGGCCATAAAATCACATTTTTGTAAAAAAATTGAAAATTTCTGATTATTTAGAAGTTTTCTTAAAGCATCAACAGACTTTGAAAATGAATGGCTTGATCTTTTTTTTAATAAATAGCTTCACAGCCGCAGTGAATGGATACTTGATGAATTTATTTAAAGGACCTTTTCAGATCCATATTTAAATCCGTTCATCCAATGACAAAATCCAAAACAACTTTGGATGTACTGTTTACAAATTGTTCAGCGTTAAATTATTTTCTATAAATATTGTATAAAACGACCTCCGGATAATAAACTGTATGTATATTATAATTTTTTTTATTTTAGTTTTTCAGATCAAAATCTGATAATTATTGATTCATTTACTTTTAAACACAATTGATTTATTATTTTGTATGTATAAAACAGGTGCCCATATAAAAAATTCAAAATTCTAAGTGAAAAACGGTTTTTTTAAACAGTCTGGCAGGGCGAATTAAACACTAAAATGATCTCAAATTCCGTGATATGGGATCCGCGGAGCTTATCTAGGGAGGGGTGAAAACCAATTTCGGCTAACACGATTTTCCTCGAAGTTGCATTCATATTTTTTTTGTCGATGCACTGTTTCTCGCAAAGGCCCCGGTTGTGGACTGCAAGACTTTGATTTTCTTAATAGTCTTTAATGAAGCTTTCGACGCCTATACTTCTTTTTCACACATAAAATCTGCTGTGGGCTCTCGGTCTAATAGTAATGATATAAATTTAACATATATCATACGTGGAGTTTCATACGACATAGAAGGTCGTGGGGCTGCCGGGAAGGTCAGGGCACCGACGTTACTTGTTGTTGAAAACTGTGTTATCTATATATTTTTACTCCAAGTGTAAACCGGAGGTTTTGCATTCTGAACTTTAATGCTGCTACAGTTCCAACAACAGCCCAAGAACCATTCCTACCCAATGAGCAGAACAGAAATAAGTTTATCCAACTCCTTAAACATAATCTGCTAGACACAGGTTACACGGGTTTTCAGGACAAAGGTGATGCTGATTTGCTTATTGTCACTACAGCCATTAAGGAATCTTATCTGCATGACTATATTACAATCGTTTCCGAGGATATTGATATTCTTTGTTAACGGAACATGGGAAACATCATGCGAATGTCTTTCTTCGGAAACGGAAAAAATCACTCGCACCAGAGAAATGGTACTCAACAAAAAGTATCAAATATGACCGAATAGTATCAGACAATATTTTATTTTTACACGCTTTATCCGGCTGTGATACAACGTCAGCAACGTACTTCGCGGGTAAAATGAAAGCTCTCTACAAAGTTGAAGTTGGATGTTTTGCTGTGAAATGAAATGCGAGCGAGCTACTGCAAAAAAACAAAACCAAACCAAATCATAAACCTTGACAAAAAAGACAAATAGGAAGTTGTTAAAATAAATAGTAAAAAATGCATGCAAAAATGTGGTAATGCCAGAGGGGGGCAAACCATGAACTCAATAAAGAAGTTGTAAAGAAAATATCCGTATTTTCCGACAATATCGAAACTAAGGATATTTTCAGATGCATTTGGTATGATCCAGAGCCAGGGGGGGGCAAATAATGGAGAGAAGGCAAATTTTTTGTTAAAATTCAAAGAGAAAAATGAAAAATTCCTTAGTTGTGTGGTATTGTCCAGAGCCAGGGGGGGGGGCAACTGCCCCCCCTTGCCCCCCCCTCCAGGCGCCTATGGTTCCACTACTTCAACTGGCGTCTCCTGTAGAATAATACGCTGCTGTGTGGAGCAGCCTATGAGCATTATTTTTGTCTTTTTGCTGTTTATTCTTAGACCACTCGACTCTCCTTTCAGTTGCAGTGTTTGGCACATCCCGTTCAGCCCACTGATGTTATTTGCCAGTAGACATATGTCATCGGCATAGTCTAAATGACTGAGCCTTTCGAACGGTCTCCGTCGCTCAGCTGTACCAACACTGGCCGTCAATACGTCGTCCATCGCCAGCAGGAAGAGAATTGGCGATAGAACATCCCCTTGTCTCACACCCTGTTGCACTACGAAGGAGTCGGATAGCTGCCCATTGTGCAAAACAAAACACCTTGCGTTGTTGTAGGACTCTTTTACAATGGCAACTATTTTTGGTGGAATTCCTCTACCAAGCAATGATCTTCATATACATTCTCGGTTTACTCGATCAAAGGCTTTCTCAAAATCCACGAACATGAGGTAAAGCGGTGATTGAAATTCCATTGACTGCTCGAGGACGATACGCAGGGTGTTGATATGGTCGACACACGATCGACCACTGCGGAAGCCAGCTTGATGCCTCTTGAGTGTAGACTCGATTCTATCCTTTATTCGCTCGAGAATGATGGTTGCCTTTAGTTTTGGGAAAACGGACAAAACGGTGATACCACGCCAATTGTTGCAATTTTTTAAGTCACCTTTCTTTGGCAACTTAACAATCACACCATCCTTCCAATCCCTGGGATAGTTTTCGTTTTCCCAAATGCTTTGTATCAACGGATGTAAAATACTAGCCGCTGTTACGGGATCGGCTTTCAGGAATTCAGATGTTATTCCGTCCAGTCCAGCTGCCTTGCTGTTTTTGAGGAGATTTATTGATGCAAGGATTTCCGATTCTGACGGGGGTTCGATGTCAATACCCCTATAGGACCTGCGCATCTCGTTTAGTTGGGGCACTTCAGCACTCTGCTCAACTGAATCCTCATTTAGCAGGGCACAAAAATGGTCCTTCCATCTACGAAGCTGATCCTCAATTGATACCAAGAGTGTGCCATCCACATCCATTACAGGATGATTCGTGTTGCTTTTTTTCCCGATCACGTCCTTGGCTATTTGGTACAATTCCCGGATATCTCCTCTTCTGGCAGCGATTTCCGCATTATCTGCGAGTCCATCTAACCTCACCCTCTTGTCACGTCTCACACAACGATAGACCATCTTATGTGCAATGCGGTACTCTCTTCGCAAGTCAGCCTTTCGTTGAATATCTGCTTCGGCATTTATTTGAATTTTCAACGATTTGCGAAGTTCGATCTTATCCCAGGTGTCTTGGGATATCCAAAAGTCTCTACGTCTCGTTGGCTTGGGTACAGTTTCGGACCCAGCCTCCATAAAAACACTTTTAATTTCACCCCACATCTCATCAATTGTTGAATGCTGGATTTCGTTTAATGACGAGGCTCTGTCGTTAAGAGTGGTGACATAGTTTCGACATATGTTGGGGTCATGTAAAGCATTAGTAATGAATTTTGAGCTCCTTGCTGCATCCTGCGCTCGTCTTTGTACGGCAGCGGTTCGTAGTTTGAGACTCATCAGAACCAAATGATGGTCGCTTCCCACATCGGCATTTCTTATACTCCGAACATCACACATAGACTTCCTCCATCGCTGCTGAATCATGATATGATCAATTTGGTTTTCGGTTTGACCATCCGGGTGCACCCAGGTAGTTTTGTTGCACGTCTTATGCTTAAATACAGTCCCACCTATAACAAGACGATTCGCGTTACAAAAGTCGACAAGCAAATCACCATTTTCATTCCGTGACCCCAAGCCATTTTTTCCCATCACGCGTTCCAGTCCGTAATTGTCTGAACCGACTTGGGCATTAAGGTCTCCCATAACGACTATGATGTCGGCTTTCGGAACACTACTGTAAACCGAGTTAAGATGAGTGTAGAACGCGGTTTTGTCTTCCTCGGTCGCTTCATTTGTGGGGACGTAGCACTGAATAATTGTGACGTTATGAATTTTTGAACGAAGCCTTGCAGTCATTAATCTCGCTGAAATGGGCGCCCAGGAGATCAAACTACGCCTCGCTTTTTCGTTCAACATAATTCCGACACCATGCAGTCTTTGGCCGCCCTCTCTTTCATCTTCCCCGGAATACAGCATTCTCGTCTGTCCAGTGTCTGATCTGAATTCAGCTCTACCTCTCCACTTAGTTTCGCTTATGCCCAGGATACTGATCCTTAGGCGAAGCATTTCACGCTCAACTTGCTCGTATCTACCATCGCCAAGACTTACTAGCATTATTCAATTATAGCTAGTGGTTTTCACGTGTACATAAGAAAGCGTAAATGGCGATGGATTGGTCACACACTGAGGAAACCAAACGATGAAATTGCAAAGCAGTCCTTTGAATGGAATCCTCAGGGTGCACGGTGGGTTGGAAGACCAAGAACAACATGGAAATCAACTGTCTTAGCGGAAGCGGAATCCCAGAGAAAGACGTGGCCACAGCTAAAGTACCTTGCAGCAGACCGTGAAGGATGGAGACGTTTTGTTGACGCCCTATGCCCCAGCCGGGGTTACAGGACACGATGATGATGATGATGGTTTTCAAATGCCAGCGTTTCACATCTACAACTTACATATGTGAATTCATATGAAGTTCCTTATAAAGGTTTTGATACTAGTTCTTCAAGACATTTTTTCAAAATATTTATTTAAATTAAAAACTAGTTTCAGAACGACGTAGGCCGTCTAAATTAAGACTTACTAGCATTTAAATTATTCAATTATAGCTAGTGGTTTTCAAATGCCAGTGTTTTACATCTACAACTTATAAGAATTCATATGAAGTTCCTTATGAAGGTTATGATACTAGTTCTTCAAGACATTTTTTCAAAATATTTATTTAAATTAAAAACTAGTTTCAGAACCACGTAGGCCGTCTAAATTAAGACTTACTAGCATTTAAATTATTCAATTATAGCTAGTGGTTTTCAAATTTAGGGATGCATCAACTATTGTCCTAGGATAAATACTTTGGGAGCTACACCCAAGAACAAATACAATTTTCTTCAAATTCCTACTTAAATGTAGGTACGCTCTGACCAAAAGTCAAAATTTGAACCGCTGGCTCGAATTGAAATTGGTAAAAGCCAATTTCAAGAGGATTTGAATACGAGTTTAGGGATGCATCAACTATTGTCCTAGGATAAAAACTTTGGAGTTACACCCAAGAACAAATGCTTTTTTTTTTATTCATACTTAAATGAAGGTACCCTCTGACCAAAAGTCAAATTTTGAACCGCTGACTCGAATTAAAATTGGTAAACGCCAATTTCAAGAGGATTCGAATACGAGTTTAGGAATGCATCAACTATTGTCCTAGGATAAATACTTTGGAAATTACACCCAAGAACAAATGCCTTTTTTTAAATTCATACTTAAATGAAGGTACCCTTTGACCAAAAGTCAAAATTTTAACCGCTGGCTCGAATTGAAATTGGTAAACGCCAATTTCAAGAGGATTTGAATACGAGTTTAGGGATGCATCAACTATTGTCCTAGGATAAAAACTTTGGAGTTACACCCAAGAACAAATGCCTTTTTTTTTATTCATACTTAAATGAAGGTACCCTCTGACCAAAAGTCAAATTTTGAACCGCTGACTCGAATTAAAATTGGTAAATGCCAATTTCAACAGTATTCGAATACGAATTTAGGGATGCATCAACTATTGTCCTAGGATAAATACTTTGGGAGTTACACCTAAGAACAAATACAATTTTCTTAAAATTCCTACTTAAATGTAGGTACGCTCTGACCAAAAGTCAAAATTTGAACCGCTGGCTCGAATTGAAATTGGTAAACACCAATTTCAAGAGGATTTGAATATGAGTTTAGGGATGCATCAACTATTGTCCTAGGATAAATACTTTGGAGTTACACCCATGAACAAATGCCTTTTTTTTAATTCTTACTTAAATGAAGGTACCCTCTGACCAAAAGTCAAATTTTGAACCGCTGACTCGAATTAAAATTGGTAAATGCCAATTTCAACAGTATTCGAATACGAATTTAGGGATGCATCAACTATTGTCCTAGGATAAACACTTTGGGAGTTACACCTACATAAGAACAAACACAATTTTCTTCAAATTCCTACTTAAATGTAGGTACGCTCTGACCAAAAGTCAAAATTTGAACCGCTGGCTCGAATTGAAATTGGTAAACGCCAATTTCAAGAAGATTCGAATACAAATTTAGGGATGCATCAACAATTGTCCTAGGATAAATACTCTGGGAGTTACACCCAAAACAAATACCATTTTCTTCAAACTAATACTTAAATTAGGTACCATCTGACCAAAAGTTAAAATTTGAACCGCTGGCTGGCTCGAATTGAAATTGGTAAACGCCAATTTCAAGAGGATTTGAATTTTGAACCGCTGACTCGAATTAAAATTGGTAAATGCCAATTTCAACAGTATTCGAATACGAATTTAGGGATGCATCAACTATTGTCCTAGGATAAATACTTTGGGAGTTACACCCAAGAAAAAAAGAACAAGAAAAACACGGCATTTGTTCTTTTTTTCAGATTTTGTTGAAATTCTGAAAAAGTCAATTGGGTTGTGATGAATTTTCCGAATGGTTTAACTCACAGATATGATTTATATGTTTTTGAACTTTATATTTAATAGTGCTACTATTTGCATTATTAATTTAAAATTTTAAGCTAAATTTCAAAGAAAACATTAACAAAAGGAGTTTCCCTTTAGGTTTCCAAGAATAACCTGAAAGTAAACTTCTTTTGTTCTAGGATTTTTTCGAATTTTTTTTCAACTACAAATTGTATGATGCAATTAATAGCACTATTAAATACACGATCTTTAAATACAAAAACAATCTCTGTGTGTGTCAAACCGTTTGAAAGTCTCATCACAGCCCCATTGCTTTTTCAGATTTTATTGAAATTCTGAAAAAAAGGTCAATTGGGCTTGAAGATTTTTTCGGATGGTTAAACTCACAGAGATGATTTTTGTGTTTTTGAACTTTAATAGTGCTACTATTTGCATTCTCAACAAACTATTTTTAACCTCCACCAAAGGCTGCGAAAAAAAACCTGACATACTTTGGTATTCGATATCACATTTCATATAGGTACTTTATATACACTCACTCAGATTTTGGTTATATATCCAATCCAAAACTTTTCTGTCGGCATAAGAACCGGTTCAAAATATTCCGAGTCCAAATTGGCTAGATTGGCTGGCATTTCCACTTCGACAGTTCTTGTTTCAACAGCACTGACACGCTTCGATACCACCGAGACGATACAATCTTTTTCAGTGACAATAGTTTTTGCCCTTCCATTATTTCAGCCCATGAGTCCCTGTCAGAGAAACCATTCTCGCGTTCATTCACGTTGGCTGAAAAAAAAACATTAAAAACAAACTGTTGACTGGAAAATTATATTCTTACCGGAATTAACTTGAGATTTTGTAGGCATGAATCGTTGGGCAATACAATGGGCAAATCACCGCCAGTATAATTAGAAATTAACTCAACACGAACTTTTCATATAATCGTTGGACCGTAAAGATTACGATAGGATGGAGCTCGGCGGCGTTTAACTCTTTCCTGCTTTAACAAAAAAAAAAACATCTCGAGTGCAACTCCTTGCAGCGACGATTCCAGAATTTTGTCTGGATAAATTAGATGTTTGTCGTAGCTCTTTTCATAATCCTTTAAGGATTTTCACTTTTTCCTTTTCTTAAAACTGAACAAGAATTATGATTATAGGATTTTCACTCGAACCATACTTAAAGCGGATCGCACCTTAACCATTTATTTCGCGATACTATTTTTTTTTGTAAAATTGACTAGTTATATTTCGAACTTAATTAAACTGGTTGTTTTTGACGGTAAATTACTAAAGTCAGTGGCGTAGCGTGAGTTTCTGCCGCCCGGGGCGGTGGACAACTTTGCCGCCCCCTCCCAAATTTTTAAATATTCAAATATAAAAAAAAAATCGACAAATATAAACAAAAAAAAAAATAATAAAATTTTTCGGCAAAGCTAGATTTATTATTTATTCATTTCCACTTCTTTTAAACTCAGTTACCACGCTTGCGTCAACGTGTAAAAGAGGGCATAAAAGAGTTGTAGATCTTACGATTCTCTACAAAAAAGCTCACAAGAAGAAACCTTTTTCTAAAACTGTCCCATTTTCCGAATGAATTTTGTATAGTAATATTAATTAATGCTTTGTTTTAAGTTTTGGCCCAAAGAAAATTTTGTTTATGAAAAAAATATCTCAAGTGATTTCTCATCGTCGAACTCGAGATTTTGATTGATAAGGAAGACGAAAAAGTGGGTGTCACAATTCTGTCTGTCTGTTTATCCCTTCCGCTACAACCTTAATGGCTGGTAGGATTTTCTTTACACTTGGTATATATTGATTTTTGGTCATTCCCCTCATATATTTTTTTATTTCTTTTTAAACCAAAAGTAATAACGGTAACTGCCACTTGCCACACAATTTTCTTGAAAATAGGTCAAATTTTGGATTCAAAATTATGCTTTTCAAAACTCTCTTGTTTAAAGAAAGAAACTGCTTTTCAAAATTCTGCTTTTTTATTCTGCCTAATAAAATTTTAAGAAAAAGAAAATTCTGTAAATTCTGTTTTTTATTTTGGACACAAGAGTTCATTAACAAAATTAACCGTGTCGTTTTCAAGCCAAATAAGTTTTTCTCATATAACAGTTTTATGAATGATACCGTTATTTTTGGAGCTAAAAACATAAATGTTCCTTCTAGTCAAACCTTAAAAAGGTGAATCCCAAGTTTGAAGAGATTCTTTTCAATGGCTTAAGCTAGATCGAAATACAGAACAGTTTTGTGTTACAAAATTTGTATAGATAATGTTCTATTTAGTATTTCGGCCATACAGAGTTGTTGATTGTTGGTTTTTTAAATGATTTTTTAGGGAAAGGTTTTAGTGTTTTGCTTAGGTAAAATATTGACGCTAACCATCAGCGTGTTCAGAATTTTGAATTTATTCTCGTTGTTACTAAAATTCTATCAAATTGAAAATATTTTAAAAATTTTTGCGTTTAATAACCATCTATAACTATCAAAACAAATGTGAATTTAGCGGCTTTTCACTCTAAACGTCTAATGCTATATTTCCACCAGAGGATTATCTCAGTTCAGATTAAATAAATCTATTTGGTGTTTCCACAGCTCAAAAAGATTTGAAAAAGATTTACTTTGACAGCCCCTTTTAAAATGCAAATGGTGTTTCATTTTTTCTCATAGAGAGGAAGTGAGATAGAATGTTTCCTCTGTGAAGAACTGAATTCAACCATAAATGAATACTTCAGCGCCATACAGGAATAGGTTAGTTCGATTTGTAAAAGTATTTGTCATAGGAAGATTTAACAAGATTAATTTCTAATCTTCAAGATTTACGAAATAAATTTGTATGGCAAATCTTCAAGATTTAAAGGAGATTTGCGGTAAATCTTATTAAATCTCAGATTAGCGTTAGGTGGAAATGTAGCATAAGCTGACGAAATATGCAAGCCTCATCGAGCTGCAAAAATGTTTTTATTTTTATTCATTCCGGTATGCATAGGTACATTAATGTTCTGTTATAACTCGCAGTTCCTAATTCTGTTTTATGAAATCCTGCAAATAATGAAAAAAGTGGTTAGGAAAGTTTTTAATTATTTGCAGAATTTTGTTAAAGGAATTATCAAAAACAGAATTTTGAAAAGCAGAAATTTGAAAAGCAGAATTATGAAAAATTGAATTTTGAAAACAGAATTTTTTCTCAGACAGAATTTTGACCCCAACCCAATTTTTTTTAGCAATTTTACCAAATCTTATTTTTCTGAAAAACAGCTCAACAACAATGATTCTTGGTTTTCTTGAAAACTTTGTGACTGATTTTAATCAAAAATTCAAAAGAAAAAGTTCAAACAGTACATTTACTTTGAAAACATTTTAATGGGAATAAGTGTTTTCTTTTTATTGAATGGTTGTTTTGTATATACCGACCGTAATTTTTTTTACACCATGATATCTTTGCCTAAGAGAGAGAGCTTAGTACAAGCCACATCTTGCGACCAAAGAATTGCCAAACACAAATTAAGTGCTCATCAGGCTCATCACTTAGTGTATCATGAATACATTTGCTGAAGGCGGCAAAATTTTACAGTCAATACCTATTAGTTATTTAACTTCTCCGCCCCGTATATAGTGCCGCAAAATTTGCCGCCCCCTATAAAGTGCCGCCCGGGGCGGACCGCCGCCCCTCCAACCCCCCCACGCTATGCCACTGACTAAAGTCCCGACATTTTAAAATTATTTGGCCTCAAAGCCCGTAAACCGCAACCAAAATATTTTCATTTCACAAATTGTCATCTGTCACAAAAACAACAAATGTCAATATATCCTCCATTTTTAGCTCAATTTGGTTAACTCCTTGTGGTGGAAGCTAAGGGCACCTAAGCATACAAATTTCAAGGGTGCGCTTCCACTTTTTGATTACATTTTCTTTGTTTTCAACATAAATATTCATAAAAATTATTGGATTTTTATGGTAGAAGCAATAAGAAATTATATTTTATATAATATTTGCTTACGAAGAGTTAGAAAAAACAATTTTAAATAGAAATAATTTTCTTTTTCAATTTTTCAAATTTTGAATTCAACGGCTTTCTTTTTTTGAATATCGGAATTTGAGTTGAGCAAAACTGAGCCAAAATCCATAAAATTTTCTTTAATGGTGTGCGGCTCCATTTAAAATGCATTGTACTACTAACACATGCACATGTGTTCGGAGGAAATCCTCTCAGTGCACTAGTGCAGCTTGTAGGGTGAAAGAAAGCTCTGAAGTCGGTTCTCTGTCTAGATAATATAGGTACTCTATGCCCACTTCGATCGTAAAAAAAAACGAGCAAACATTCGAGTTTTGTACGGTAGTAGTTTAAGTAATTTTCTCAAAAACTAGAAGACATAGAATCATCTAGTTTTCAGTTTTTGATTAAGAATTAATTAGAGCAACGAATTTCAGAAAAAAAGATATAAAATCTTACAGTTTTTAGAAATTACACTTTAAACCTTTTCTTATGCTTTTTTTCGCAAATTTTGAGTTTAAAATTCGTTTTTTTCAAAAACCATGTATAGATTTCATTTGATTCAAAAACTTGCTAATAGAACAGAATATTGGCTGGAAAAAAAAGGTATAATACTCAGTTGTTAGTACTACCGTTATTTTTTAATATTTTTTTACATTTTCGTCATAAATAATAATACTCATAAAGAGGTTCGGTAGGCAAGAAAGCTTTGCAATAGGTCTATAGGCTGTTTTATCATTTCCTTTCTTATGAACAGTCCCGAGATTTAGCTATTTCAGCGAGTGAGATGAGATGATTCGCCTTACTCGCCGACTCATCTCACTTCACTCGCAAAAGTGATTCAGCTATTTAAGTGAAATGAGTAAGTTCGAATTTAGTTTCGAACATGAGACAAATAATAAATATATAACTATAACAGCCCTATTATTGACACGATTCAAAACTAGTTTTTGCATAAAACTAGTTTTATAGGGGTTTCGAGTTTCAAGTTTTGAACAAATCGGTATTATTCAATCAAAAACTGACATCCAAAACTCGAAATCATAAAACTAGTTTTTGATAAAACTAGAAATTCATAAAACCAGAAATATCTAGTTTTAAGGACTTCAAAACTAGTTTTGAAGCCTTTTTCTATTATTCATCACAAATTAAAATTGGAAAAGTCAACAAAAATAAATAAATTACGAAACGTCACAGAACAACTCGATATATTTAATAATTTAAACGATGGCGTGTAAAACTATATTTCGCGAGTTGGGTGTCAAGAACTTTTTGGAAGAAGAAGACGATTATCTTTTTGACGATGTTTGGATTGTGATAGCGAAGAGACAGTGAGCAAGCGCTCATACACATTGCAGAAATATGCAAAAGTGGGACGATTTGGCATTTTATCAACGCTTCAGGATGACAAAGCGCAATTTTCAACGAGCTATTGATTTGGTGGAACCATATAAAGTCAACCCTACAAAGACGGTAAGACAGAACAGAAATTAAAGTAGGTATTGGTATTAAATTGGAAAAACTGTCTTCCAATTACAGATCTTGCTGTCATAGCCCTGCGCAGAAGGTAATAATTTTGATTCGGTTCCTGACGTGCGTCGGGAAGCTTTGAAAAAAATGTTGTTGAGGAAGTGCAAGTGTTTCATTCAACATTTATTGAAATTCCGCAGACGTATAAGTATGCTTTCTGTCTACAAACATACCTATGTATGTATGTACGAAACTAGTTGGAATTTGATAAACGAATAAATTAATAACTAAACATTCAAATTGCATTTCTTTTTATTATGCCACGGAAAAATTTAAATATACCTACCTAATAATATTCACATACATAAAATTATATGTAAAGTACAGTTAAAATGTACCTACTCCTATTTAGAAAATTGTGCTTGGGATCCAAACTCCTCGACAGTTGTAGTTGATGCAATATGGGTTTCACACACCGATACCGATTAAAATAGCTTCTTTTGTGTCGTATTTCCCATGTACCTTGTTCGGCATGAATTTCGGTCTGGGCCTCTGAATCAGAAGTGATTTGGAGCATTTTTAACTTCGCTTTCAACACAATATTCTCGTAATGCATCTCGTCTATCTTTTTCGACTAGGTATTCTTTTCGAAGGATGTTACTGGTGATATTTTCGGACGAATTTCCTACAAAGGCTGACGAAGTCTTTCATTTTGCTGGATGCCTTTAAAAATATGTAAAGAAAAACTGCATCTTGAGAGCAGGAAGCTGAGTCGCGAGTAAGTCCACGTTATTTGGATTTCGGTGCCAGGTGATTCAACTTGTGAAAGCGTTTCTTCAGCTTGATTGACAGATTCAGTGTTGAGGATTTCGACATGGTTTATTGGAAAAAATAAGTTACATCTGAACAACTACTTCCATAAAACTAGTTTTATATAGTCAAAACGAGAAACTCGTTTCAAAACCTAAACTAGTTTTATCTCCAGAAATGAAAAATACCGAATTTTTTTTTAAACTAGTTTTGATTAATTTTTATAGAACTCGAAACAAAACTAGTTTTACCTAAAACTAGTTTCATTTCTAGTTTTAGAAATTCTCAATAATATGGCTGTAAGAGTTCAATTCTACCTCCTTGTCACACTCGTTACGCAAAATGAAATGAAATGACAAATACAACAATAGGCGTTTTCCTTTGGAGGTGGCGAAGTACTTACGAGTAGATGAAAACCCTAATCTAGTACCACCAACTGCACATGCTAAGAAAACGCCTAATGTAAACATTGGAATGTTTAATAATGGAGTATCTTTTGTTTCAATAAATTTGTTGTCGTAATTAAAGTTTAATGTGAGTTTTCACCCTTGAGAAATAAAAAGTTTAATAGTGTCGAAAGTGAATAGAATATAATTTTATCTTATATACATTACGTGCATATGATAATAGAATAAGATTTAAGAATCAATAAAAGGGTATTTGTTTTTCTCTACGTTGTTGTTTTTTGTTTCGTTTCCTATCCATGACATTGTATATATATTATTATAGTACTATCATGAAGAGGAACGCTCGGCCTTACGCCTGGACGAGGCGAGTACGAACTATGGCTGTGGCGAATTAAAGAGGGGAGAATGGGCAGATAATTTAGAAAATAGAATAGAGAACAACGCATACAAAATTTATGGGAGTCCAAGGGAGACAAGAAAAACCATGATATAAAAATACAAGGTATGTTGTGTATGAGATGAAGGGTCGCCATATTTTGTTTTGTGTGACGTCATAGCGAGTGCTCAACAATACGTGAAAATCGAATAATTTCACGGAGAGAATTGAAAAATCACCAATTGAAAAATTTGCGGTTGCAATTTACGAATCATGTTTTATTCGTAAATCAAGGCATTTTGTTCCCAAATTAATACAAAAACTGGTAATTTCACATTCAAAACGTAGCAATTTACAAAATTTGTTTCTTCGTGATTTGCAATTAAAATACATGATTCAAGCTTGTACTTTTCATAGCAAAATACAACTTTTTTGGCGTAATTTACTCTCCAAAGGAATAATATCACAAATTGCATTTAAAAATATTGATTTGCGATAAATATTTAGTAATTTGCATAATGCACAATCACTGATTTACGTTTTTTCTGTCGCAATTTGCAACTCCATGAGAATAGTCGCAAATCACCAACAAAAAATCCTAAATCACGACTTTCTTGTCGCAATTTACTTCTCGAAGAGATAGAGCACCACAACATGGCAGGTATCTCATCAACAATGTATGACACCAACGATCTGTAATGCAAATTGGCCTGGTGGTTGCATGCTCGCTCCGCAACTGGAGGGTTGCGAGTTCAAATCCAAGTAGAGTCAAGCGTAAAGTATTTATTTCAAATAAATTAAATTAAATGTGTATACCTGCAAAATAAAGGGTAAGGCTGGATTGATCTCTCCAAGTGGCAATACCACGAAATAAAAGTGGTGATCACAAATCTTTTTTGCAAATTTACAAATTGTGCAATTGAGGAATATTTGGATCAAATTACGATTTGTTGTTCGCAATTTTGTTTTCTCTCGATAGCATAATTGATACTAAAAGAGAGTTGATTTACGATTTTTGAGTATCAATATCTTCATGTTGCTCAGTTTTGCAAATTGCAAACAAATAGTCGTAAATTACGAATTCCGGAGCCAAGGTATAAATCGAGATTCATTTTTCGTAATTTGCAGCTCATTTTTCGTGATATGATCCAAGAATTCTTTCCGTGTTGGAGCTTGCAACTAGCGTAAATTTTCAAATATCTCCACTTAGCGGTGTTTTAGAAAATCGAAATTTTAACCAGATACTAGAATATACAATAGTTATCACTCAGTAAAGTTTCAAGTTTTTCTCTTCATCCCTCAAAAAGTTAAATATTTAAAACCTCTAAAAAATCACCCAAAAAAAGCATTGTTTAAAAAAAAAACATCAAGCACGAAAATTTACCTTTATCAAAAATTCCTTAAACATGGATAATTTTTTTTCTGTCAGCTTTCGGCGTGTATAAATTTTATTTATATCCAACCTTCCACTAGTCAACAGCAAGAGATTTGTCAGACAGCTTTTTTAACATTTACATTTTTCAAAAATTAATATCTTCTAAACGGGATTTTTTAGAATTAAATGTTGGCCTAACAACCTTCTTAGAATTTTATTTTCTATCAAAGGTGAAAAAATCAACTTTTTATCTCTTACCGTTTAGAAAATAGATTTTCGACCTTCACTTAGTATTACCCCCTTTTTAGCCCTTTAAATATTTTAATTTACAAAACTAACTCCTTATTGGACACCTACATAAATGCATGCACTATAAAATATATTAAGATATCATATATCTTATAAAATAAATGAGTTAATCAATATCTATATTGATACACACTTTAAAATTCATTTTGAAACAAAAATTGGAAATTTTAATTCGAATTTCAATTTTTGCAAGAAAATAATTGTACCTATATCTATAGATATACCTACGTGTTCATTAATTCATGAAAGAAACCAACACCATTGTATAATTTCGTATACGTGTATGAACATTTTACTTATTTTCTCTACCTCATTCTGTCGTTGCCATGACACTAACAGCTGACGCACCCATCTCCCTTATCCCCCTTATTGTTGTCAGAATAAAAAAGTATAATCCTCTCTGTCTTAACCCCCTGACATCAGCAAAATGTCACCGAAAAGGAGCCGAGTACGAAACTTTTTTTTCTGTTCCATGATAGTACTATAATAATATATGTATGTATATACAATGTCCATGAATAGGAATTCTTGAGAAAAGCACACATACCTATCCATAACATGAAATTTACCAACACATACACCAAGTCACTGCGGAAATATCTGGCGAGAAAAGGCCTAACTACATTCAATTCACTTTTGTACAAAAGTGAAAAAAGTTTTTGTCTTTTTTCAATAAACTACTCAATCCTATCTTTTATCTCAAGTTTTACGAAAGTAAAAGTTAGAGCGTTCCTAACTTTTACTTTTGCAGAAAAGTGAAACACAACTACATCTAAATAAACAGTTAAGAAACTGACCAATAGATGTCCCTCACATCGATAATAGTTACTGAACTAGCCTATTCCGTGTTTGAATGCATTCAGCTCAACTCAAATTTCATACTCTTTTTCGCAGGAAGGTGTCGCTAGCATATATTTGTATTTTTCACTTTTGCTTTTTTGTACAAAAGTGAAATGAATGTAGTTAGGCCTTAATCTGACATTTCATTTCACTCGCTCACTCACTCACTTTTGCTAGCTGAATCGATTTTCGACGAAAAGTGACTCATCTCACTCACTCTCTGCGGTTTCGAATTAGCTGAGTCTCGGCACAGGTATAATGAAAGCATCTTTCCTGTTGAAATGGACTTTTGGAAGAGCGCAGTTAGTGACTGGGCGAAGTTAGCAGTACATTTTTTCAATAAAACAGAAGGGAGACCGTCAGGACCAAAAGAAAAATAATCTTTAAGCATATTAATTTTTTTTTTTTATTTATCTTTATCACCGATGATATGTCAATATTAATGGAAGTTAAGGAAGTCTGGGGGCAGCCATTCATATAACTAAATTAGTTAACGTGAGCCTTAGTTTTAGTTTTGTTAAGGCTAGAAATTAAGTCATAAACCTTATTTTGGCATCAACATAATTATTGATTTAGCTTTCTTAATGCATCAAATATAGGTAAGAGCTTCAGTTTTAATTGATGAGTTTCAATGATGGCTACATATGTATGTAAAGCTGGCGCCTAGGTAGAGCTTTCGTCTGGCCTCAAATTTCCAAAAACTGAAACAGTTTCGCTTCATAATAAGATGTGCGAGAACTTGTGCCTTTTTCTAAGAATTGCACCAATCAGCTCTGGAAGCAATATCAAATTGAATTTTGAGATCCCGCGTTTCTCGTTTGACTGTCAAAAGCAGTGTTGCTCCCCCAACTGATTGAAAGTGTAGTGTTTAGGAAAAAAAGTGTAGCAAAAACGTAGTAAAAAAAGAAAAAAATAATTTTACAAATTTTTAATCCTTTTATTCACTTTTAAATATACATAGGTATAATAAACTATTATCCAAACACAACGCATAAAATATCCTTATATAAAAAGAAATAAAAAATACATTTTTTACAAACCAAAAATATACATTTAAGGATTAATAAATCACTTATAGATATTATATGTACATGAATTCAAACAGCATTAAGTTATTTCTTACTTAGGTTTTTTGATAGCTGAAAATTATCTTTTCATTTGATACTCCTGGCAATAAAGATTCACAAAATAAAATATTAAATTAACACAATATTTTGTGCAACTCCATCAAACATTCGAGAATAATTTAAAAAACAGTTCACTTTGCAATTTAAAAACGGTTCATTGTGAAACTGAAGTAGAAATGTGAAGAATATACATTTATTTTAGAAAGATCTGTCAAACTGTGGATTCCATTCTGGAAACAGAAAGTATTGGTTAAGATTTAAAGCTACAAACACACTATTTCTGATGTAAAAAAATGTAGTGTTTAGAGGAGCGTGCGTAGTGTGTGCTTTTGAAAAAAAAAGTGCAGTAAAAACACTACAATTGCAGTAGGAGGGCAACGCTGGTCAAAAGTCAGCTTATAATTGAGGCCGTGAGCGCAATAGTGGCTTAATTGCAATTTTATTGGAATTGTTTTTATTATGAAAATTGAATCTGTATGTATAAGATAATATTTATGCATTTACATTTTTAGAATTGAAGCGTTATTGCCATAGTGGCATAGTTACAGCTTACAGGCCTATTTTTACTTCGAGGCCAACCACAAAAAACTAAAAGCTCGAGTGCAAGAGTGGCTTATCTAATCAGTAATAACGGTATTCTGATGGATCTTGAATACAAAATCAAAAAAATTTTATTTATCGATCATTGCAAAAAATCATCTAAGCCATGTTTCTTTAGTTTAAAACTACAAGCGTTTAAAATTTGTTTAAACTACAAGCACTTTAAAATAAAATCTTTCTTAGTTTTGCTCTACTGAAAATAATGAAAAATTCAGTTAGGCCACTATTGCGCTCACGGCCTGAATTCTGCCTAGTATGACAGATTATACTCCACAAAAGAATTTTATTGCCAAGAACGATAAGTCACCAAAAGTGAAATAAGGAGTGGATGGGGCACCACCCTAAACTATTATGAGTTCTGAATGAATTTTCGGATGCCGAAAAAGCATTCTCTGAAAACTGCTTTTCTAATCTGGACTAGATTGTAGCATTCACAAAGAAAGTCAGATGATCCCACTTTCACCTCTCATTATGACACCCTCCCTCATTCTGAACAAATTGAAGCCTTCTTAGCTCAGCTTAAGTACGTAATTTTTATAGTCTGTTTTTTTTTTTTTTGTTTTTACAAAGGTTATTAAGGTATTTTGTTATTAATTACTTTAAATAGTCCAAAACTTCAATGCCATTCGCCTTGAAGACACTGCAAAAATCTAGAAGCGTTATTCATCTATTTGTGGAGGGGCTTACCTGAGAAGAAACCAAACCATACCTAGATAAATTGGAAAAATAAACGCTCTAAGCTCCAACGGTACCGAAGTCTATTGCGAAAAAGGAGAAAACAAAAGGGAAAAGGACCGAATATGAAGAAAAGATTAAAAATCTGTAAATAGTTCCCAAAACTGAGTCAACTATTAGGCACTTGGTCATTTAAGCCAAGGACGTTTCACCGTGCATAATTATAAAAAAAAAACATAAGATAAGCGATAATAACTCCTCAAAATCCTAAATGCCAGTTGTACAAAAATTGTTGAAGTTTTGATCCGTGGTTCAGTAATTTTTACTCACTGATTTCAGCGAATTAACTGAGGTTCAACCATGATGGTTCATGGATTTAATTGGCTACTATATCAGTGGACTTGGGCAGTTCAGTCCTTAAAAAGAATTTTTTTAAATATACAAGATTCGATAGAGAAACCTTCCTAAAATACCGCAGAACTGAAACCAATCAAATGTCACTAATTTTTGTTTCCATTAAATAAAACTTCTATCGTAAAAAATTTCTTAGCACAAGAACGCCATTTTCTTAAATTTTACTCAAGTAAGTTGTTACGTCATCATCATCATCATCGTGTCCTCGTCGTCGTCGCTGGGGCATAGGGCGTCAACAAAACGTCTCCATCCTTCACGGTCTGCTGCAAGGTACTTTAGCTGTGGCCACGTCTTTCTCTGGGATTCTGCTTCCGCTAAGACAGTTGATTTCCATGTTGTTCTTGGTCTTCCAACCCGCCGTGCACCTTGAGGATTCCATTCAAAGGACTGCTTTGCAATTTCATCGTTTGGTTTCCTCAGTGTGTGACCAATCCAACGCCATTTACGCTTTCCTATGTCGACGACCAGCCGCTCTTGACTTGTCCTGCGCTACAATTCCTCATTTGATATTATTTGTGGCCAGCAAATCATTAGGCTGTGGCGAAGACAGCGATTCACAAAAGCCTGCAATTTCTTCGAAATGGTAGACGTGACTTTCCAGGTTTCACAAGCATATCTCAACTTAGTGCGTAAGGAGATTTGACTGGATTTCCAAATTGGGGACAGAGTATCGAAGGCATCACGAACTTTATTTATTCTACTTTTAACGTCAAGATCCGTACCACTGTTTGCAGAAACAATACTGCCAAGGTAGTTAAATTGTTCCACTACTCCAACTGGCGTCTCCTGTAGATTAATACGCTGCTGTGTGGAGCGGCTTGTGAGCATTATTTTTGTCTTTTTGCTGTTTATTCTTAGACCACTCGACTCTCCCTTCACTTGCAGTGTTTGGCACATCTTGTTCAGCCCACTGATGTTATTTGCCAGTAGACATATGTCATCGGCATAGTCTAAATGAGCCTTTCAAACGGTCTCCATTGAATGCCCTGTCGCTCAGCTGTACCAACACTGGCCATCAATACGTCGTCCATCGCCAGCAGGAGGAGAATTGACGATAGAACATCCCCTTGTCTCACACCCTGTTGCACTACGAAGGAGTCGGGCAGCTAGCCCATTGTGCAAAACAAAACACCTTGCGTTGTTGTAGAACTCTTTAATAATGGCAACAATTTTTGGTGGAATTCCTCTACCAAGCAATGATCTCCATATACATTCTCGGTTAACTCGATCAAAGGCCTTCTCAAAATCCACGAACAGGAGGTAAAGTGGTGATTGAAATTCCATCGACTGATCGAGGACGATACGCAGGGTGTTGATATGGTCGACACACGATCGACCACTAGGGAAGCCAGCTTGATGCCTCTTGAGTGTAGACTCGATTCTATCCTATATTCGCTCGAGAATGATGGTTGCCATTAGTTTTGGGAAAACGGACAAAACGGTGATACCACGCCCATTGTTGCAATTTTTTAAGTCACCTTTCTTTGGCAACTTAACAATCACACCATCCTTCCAGTCTCTGGGATAGCTTTCGTTTTCCCAAATGCTTTGTTTCAGCGGATGTAAAATACTAGCCGCTGCTGCGGGATCGGCTTTCAGGAATTCAGCTGGTATTCCGTCCAGTCCAGCTGCCTTGTTGTTTTTGAGGAGATTTATTGATGTATGAATTTCCGATTCTGACGGGGGTTGGATGTTAATACTCCTATAGAACCTGCGCATCTCGTTTAGTTGGGGCACTTCAGCACTCTGCTCAACTGAATCCTCATTTAGCAGGGCACAAAAATGGTCCTTCCATCTACGAAGCTGATCCTCAATTGATACCAAAAGTGTGCCATCCACATCCATTACAGGATGATTGGTGTTGCCTTTTTTCCCGATAACATCTTTGGCTATTTGGTACAATTCCCGGATATCTCCCCTTCTGGCAGCGATAACCGCATTATCTGCGAGTCCATCCAACCTCACCCTCTTGTCATGTCTCACATAGCGATAGACCATCTTATGTGCAATGCGGTACTCTCTTCGCAAGTCAGCCTTTTTTTGAACATCTGCTTCGGCATTTATTTGGTTTATTTATTATTTATTTATTTTATTTATTTGATATTCTCTGTTCGATTCAGCTAGCAAAAGTCAGTGAGTGAGCGAGTGAAATGAAATGTCAGATTACTCGCCAGATATTTCCGCAGTAACTGTAACTTGGTGTATGTGTTGGTAAATTTCCAGTTTTGGATAGGTATGTGTGCTTTTCTCAACAATTCCTATTCATGGATAGGAAACAAAATAAAAACAACTACCCTTTCATTGATTCTTTAATTTTATTTTATTATCATATGCACATATACAGGGTGTCCCGTAATGAGTGGATAATACTGCAACTGGTGATAGCAGGCCTTATGACTGCTCAGACAAAAAATATAAAAAAAAAATTTTCTTGTGGTCTCCATAGTATAATTTATTTTCGAAAAATGTTAAAAAATTCAGGGTCTCCTAAAATACCTAATTACAACGGCCACCCATAAAGGATTCTTACTATTTTTGTATTTTTATAATATTCTTGAATAACCATTCTAAATGATAAATGATAACTTTTTAAAATTATTTTTTTATTCAAAAATAATTCAATTTTTTTTTTCACCAAAGTTTGAAAAATAATAAAGGGAAAAAAATGTATGAGAACATAGGTGGCAAATTTGATAAAAATTGGCCTGTTTAATGTACTTTCCAAAATGGTATAACACATGTTTTTTTCTACAACCATAACCAATAAAATTGGCATTTAATCTACTAAAGTAGTTTTTTTTAACATTTTATCAGATGAAATTAAGTTACTTAATTAAGTAAACACTACGACGACGAATGATTGACTCATATTGTTTTTTTAATTTTTATTGCATTTAAAAATAACCGTTCTTAAATTAAGGCCATAACATTTAACACTAGTTGCTGGATTTTTTTTTTTTAAATAATTTTTTTAATTAATTTTTTAATAAAAAAATGATTAAATATTTATAATTCAAAGTTAAAAGTTCAAGTGAGCTCAACTCCATGATTGCGTCTTAGAAGGGTACGATAGTCATCTAACTGATGAGCCCAACTATCGTACCTGAGCGAAACGCAATCATGGAGTTGAGCTCACTTGAACTTTTAACTTTGAATTATATATTCGGTCACTCCACTTAAACAGAAGAATTTCTTTTCAAATTTTCTTCATATTCAATTATTAAATATTTATTTTCATCAAAGTATGATGACAACAAAAATTGAGTTGTAAGGAAAAGTCAATAGATATACCAGTGTCACTATTATGTCTGCTAAATTCACTAACTAAAATAATAGTATGCACTTTCAAAAAGGTTTTGAATTAGGTATGGGAAATGCGATAAATAAAAACAACAGTATTAAAAATTATGATTTATTTGTATTTTTAAATAAATTTATATCAAGTGTTCAAACTGTCCCCCATTCACTGTGATACAGGCTCTGCACCTTCTAATGAAGGACCTCTCAATTTCATTCAGCACAATACCATCAATTTATTCTCGCGGTAAACGTCCTCCAGTAGTGCTGCAAAGTCCATTACCAGGCATTCGTCCTTCTGAAAAACATTGGTGGACTCTGATGAACACTCGATAGTTCGGATGTCGCGCATTTGGATATCGCTCTCTATAGAGTGCTGCAGCTGCGTTAGCGCTTCCTCTGCATTCCCCGTATATTAAATGCATATTTGCATACTCCAGCGGCGTATACTGTGACATTCTTAATCAGTATTAATTTAATCAAATTCAAAAATGCGTTTAATTGACGAAACCAGTATAACAACGTTATACGTTATGTAATAACAGAGAATTGACAATATTTGCAAATAATACTTTTTTATGCATTTTAATGCCTATTTTATTACAAGTCAATTTTGATTTGAGAAAGTGTTAAAAATCTTCTCTAGTAGATTAAAAGCCAATTTAATGTGTTATTGCTGTAGATAGAAGCTTGTGATTTACCATTTGGGAAAGTACATTAAAAGCAGATTTTTTTAACATTATTTGCCACGAAAGTTTTTAGTTTTTTGTCTTTTTTATTAACTTACAAACTTTGATGAAAATAAATATTTAATCATTTTTTTATTAAAAAATTAATTAAAAAAATTATTTAAAAAAAATCCAGCAACTAGTGTTAAATGTTACTGCCTTTATTTAAGAACGGTTATTTTTAAATGCAATAAAAATTAAAAAAAAAAACAATATGAGTTATTCATTCGTCGTCTTAGTGTTTACTTAACTTTGTTACTTAATTTCATCTGATAAAATGTTAAAAAACTACTTTAGTAGATTTTATTGGTTATGGTTGTAGACACAAACATGTGTTATACCATTTTGGAAAGTACATAAAACAGGCCATTTTTTATCAAATTTGCCACTTATGTTCTCATACATTTTTTTCCCTTTATTATTTTTCAAACTTTGGTGAAAAAATATTGAATTATTTTTGAATAAAAAAATAATTTTTAAATATTATAACACAAAAAAATGCATCAGCTGATGTTAAAATTTACTACCCATCATTTAGAACGGTTATTCAAGAATATTATAAAAATACAAAAATAATAAGAATCCTCTATGGGTGGCCGTTGTAGTTAGGTATTTTAGGAGACCCTGAATTTTTTAACATTTTTAGAAAATAAATTATACCATGGACACCACAAGAATAATATGGGTATTCATACAACAGCGTAAACTCGTCGTAATCGTTGTAAAGTTTAAAACTTCGTAATTATGTCACAATTTTTAATGGAAAATTTGACAGATTTACGAAGTTTAAAACTTTACAACGATTACGACGAGTTTACGCTGTTGAATGAATACCCTTAATATTTTTTTTATAATTTTTTTCTGAGCAGTCATAAGGCCTGCTATCACCAGTTGCAGTATTATCCACTCATTACGGGACACCCTGTATATATTAAATAAATTTATATTCTATTCACTTTCGACACTTTTAAACTTTTTATTATAATAAAGATTCCAATGTTTACATTGTTGTATTTGTTGTTTCATTTCATTTTGCGTAACGAGTGTGACAAGGAGGTAGAATTTAGCTCTTTTATATTTATTCTTTGTCTCATGTTTGAAACTAAATTCGTACTTACTCATTTCACTTAAATAGCTGAATCACTTTTGCGAGTGAAGTGAGATGAGTCGGCGAGTAAGGCGAGTCATCTCATCTCACTCGCTGAAATAGCTGAATTTTGGCACTGGTGTGTTAAGCATTCAATACGTTTCAAAGCAAAAACAATTAAACACAGAGGACCCAGCATAATGGTTTGAGAATGTTTTTCCTTCTGTGGTGTTTTTCCAACACACCGTATTGAAGGCATCAGCAAATCTTTGTTAAGATCATACCTACTGGAAGTAAAGCTACTGAAATGGGTCTTTCAGTAAGACAAATGACCCAAAGCCTACTAGTAAACTTAAGAAGCAATGATTCCAGCCAAATGGAGTTAATGTGATGGACTGGCCCGCACAATTTCCGGATTAGAATCTCATTGAGAACTTGTTGTGCGATGCAAAGAAATATATTAAAAGTTGCCAGCCAACTAACAATAGCCCTTTGGGAAGCTATACAGCACTCAGGGAGCTCGATAAGCGTGGAAAGGTGAGAAAACCTGATAAACTCAATGCAACGCCGTTGTGCTGCTGGTTTTTCCAACAAGGAACTTGCGACTAAATGTGAGTATAAAGTTCAAACCCCCAACTAAATCTTATGATACAAATTTTGCCCTAACTTTGCTTTTTTTGTGATATTTAAAGGTGTATTATCTTCGCACTACTATTTTTTGACCGCTGTATTTCCAAAGTTCTTCAACAAATTTGAAAATATCGGATCAAATATTATATTTGAATTTTTTTCTTTTTTCGAAAATAAAAGCCTAAAAACACCAATTTGAAAATCACATGGATATTAATTTGTTTAAAATTAAGGGATTAACTTTTTAAAATTTTTGTTTTTTTGGTAAGGACTACTACTATTATTTTGACCGCAGCTGTATATTGTCCTTCAATTATATTAGACAGATTTGCATAAGACTCGTTATAGGCATTTCAATTTTGTATACAGTTTTGCATTAGAAATGCAGTTTTGCATTTACTGACAAGAGAATACCTATAAAATAGTTTGAATTAATTAATTTTTGTTTTAATAAATTCGGGAAGGCTGTTTACAGAAGATAGATATAAATAAACAATAATAATCGGTATGTTGGTACATACCTATATTCATTTGTAGGTATTTTCTTTTAATATTTGGAGGGCTCACAGCTGTACCGAATACAGCCATTTTTTTGCAAATGTTTGTGTACATTTTTCAACTCAAGTTTTTCATTTTTAAATAAGAGAATAGGTAGAAGTAATAATTTAATTTAGAGAATTAATTTTTGACTTGTCCTTGTTATGAGTAAAATATTCATTAATGAACGTCAGATTATTGTGGCGCTTATCCTCTTATTAGCCGCATTTTATTATCCACATGATCTGATCCGGATCAATTTTTAACATGCAATTACAAAAACAACATGTTTACTTGTGTTTCAATTTTAAACTAACAGGACTAAGTCATAAATTAATGTTCTGAAATGTTAAAATAAAATTAATACATATTAAATCGAAATGAAATCCAATGATTGAAAAATTCATCTTTTTTATCGAAATCAATAATTCGTCATGTTTATTTTACATTGCGTTTTTTTTCTGTGTATTGTATTGTACGTGTAGAAACACTACAACCTGCAGGTTTAACCGATGTGTAAATTTGTGACAACCTTAAATTTTTATAATTTCTCTTGGAACTCTACCTTCAAGATTCAAGCATAATATAGGGTTTTCCAATAACGGTAGGTCGATTGTGAAATGGAATAAATCAAGTTTTGCGTTTGGTATTAACGAAATTATTATTATTTTTTGTAGAATATCCACCGTGGCTTCCATTGGAGTCATGGATCCAAAAATTCCAATTTTCAATACCTTTGTTCGGACTGAACTCGAACGATGGCCAAAATTATGTTGATTTTATGGGCATCGGTTGAAATATTTGTGTGAATGCAAAAATATACGTCAATGTGGACGTCCGGACGCACACAAATGTTTGTGTCGCATTCAACCCATATTATCCTATTCCGATTACCTCTTTTCCTAATAGAGAGGAGTGGGAAAACAACCAACCTTTCAGTAATGCATCTACGATAACTGTCTTCACTGATGGTTCGAAGATGGACACTGGAGTCGGTGCAGGAATTTTCTCGGAAACTCTGGGACTAGCTAGCTCCTTCAGACTTCCGGACTTTTGCAGTGCCTTCCAAGCCGAGGGCTTGGCAGTGACAAAAGCAGCTACGCAAATATCAATGACGGCGATACCACAAACTGATATCACCCTCTTTATTGATAGCCAAGCAGCAATAAAAGCAATTTCTGCCACCGAGATACATTCGAAGCTTGTGACTTGCTGTCGCGAAGAGCTTAGGGTTCTTGGCATGCAGCATAACATTAGACTCTGCTGGGTTCCCGGTCACAGTGATGTACAGGAAAACGAGAGAGCTGATGAGCTGGCGAGAACGGGTTCGTCAAGCCGAACAAAATATCAAAGTACCAACCTGTAGCATCAAACAGGAAATTGGTAACAAAATATTAGAAAAAACCAATGAAAGATGGAATCTGCTTGAAACATGTGCCACAACTAGAAAGTTATGGCCAAATTTCAATAAGCAGAGAACAGACAAAATTATGCAAATGAACAAGAAACATCTCCGTTCCGTTGTCAGCATAATCACCGGACACAACCTACTGAGATACCATAAAAAGAAAATGAGGCTCAGTACTGACGACCTTTGCAGAGGGTGCAGCGACGAAGAAGCACATGAGGATACCTTACACTTCCTTTGCCACTGCCCAGCACTCTGTCATTTAAGAAAGAAACACCTAGGAAATCATTTCTATGACGACCTAGAGGAACTTTCTGGAACTTCGGCTAATAGCCTTCTGAATTTCATCAACGCCTCTAAATGGCTTGATTGCTAAAAGAACACATAGGTTTTTACATTAAGTGGAATACAATTTCCTAGGGTATCACAACGGATCTACATACATAGATCTAAGTGTGACGGTAACGAGATCAACAGTCAGCCCTTGTACCTAACCTAACCTATCCTATTCCGATGGATTTTCGACGCACATGAAACAATTTGTGACCCGCAGGTGGTTTGATGTGGACTACATACAAAATTTTAGTGCAAACTGAGCACTCACGCACGGCATATTACGCAAAAATTTATTTCGGAATTAATTTGTATTTTCGGCGAAAAGAAAATTCAAGGCGCACGGCGTAAAACGTAAATTCTTACTGATCTGGACGCGGCCTTAGATTATTTGTCAGATCTACAAATTCTTAAAAGCAGTTCTAATACATTGATTTTAAGGAATAAATTAATAACTGTATCAAGGATGTCAAAACTGGCCCTCATTCAAAACAGCAAAAAGGTCTGATACATTTGTCCTTCTTAAGCAGCATAGTTTCCTAGCCGTTTAAAAAAAAAAATTAAAAAAAATTTATATCTACTAACGTACATACCTACCTACACATACATACTATAGGTAGGTACATGGAGGGCTCTGCTGAACCGAACCAAGTCAGAAAAAAAAATTCGAGGATAACAAGAGGATAAGCGCTACAATAATCTGACGTTCATCAATGAATATTTTACTGGCTGAACAGAATGGAGACGGAGCTGCAACTGGAGCTGCAACTGGAATAGCTGTCAAAATGTTGAATACCCACAAATTCAATGATGCGAACAGAACACGACGCAACTGCAGACGGAGCTGCAGACGCAACTGGACAAGTTGGCCAGCTTTTAACTTTTGCTTGCAGCTTTTTTGACGTTTCGAAATTGTGAGCAAAACAGAGTGTTTACATGTGGGTTAAAGTAATTTTTAAACTCTTTTCAATGTCTCATAAAGACGTAAAGCAATTTTAGCTTCTTTTTCATCATTATTAATTTTTTGTTTTCATTTTTATTTTCGATACTAAAATGTCAGAAAGCTGGACAGCTGCATTGTGGGCGCGTAAAAAAATCACGTACGACACTTTTTGACAGCTATTCCAGTTGCAGCTGCAGCTCCAGTTGCAGCACTCTATTCTGTTCAGCCAGTTACTCGTAACAAGGACAAGTCAAAAATTAATTCTCTAAATTAAATTATTACTACTACCTTTTCTCTTATTTAAAAATGAAAAACTTGAGTTGAAAAATGTATACAAACATTTGCAAAAAAAATGGCTGTATTCGTGAATATATGTAGGTATGTACCAACATACCGATTTATTATTGTTTATTAATATCTATCCTCTGTAAATAGCCCCCCGAATTTATTAAAACAAAAATTCATTAAAGTTGGGCTTGTGTGTAAATGGAAATCCACACACAAGTGCAGTATGCTGCAAGTTATACATCAATTTATATTGAATCATTTTTGAATGAACAACAACAACTTGTGTGTGTTACCACCAAGTATATAGAGGCTGGAGTTATAGCTATTTCACGAGTGGCACCTAATTATGATTATCACTCCAGATTCGGTCTTTTAAAAAACTTTATTTAAATTACAAATTATTAAAGATAACTTAAAACTAGCTTCGTTGCTACACGGACCAAGAGAGACTGATGCTAACGGAAGCTCCACTCATATATATTGTCCACAGATGATGTGATCGATAGCCAATAGTAATATCAATCCATTCTGTGATGATGTGATAATACTTCGTAGGCAAATTCCTCAATTTGGTTTATATCTAATAAAACATCCGAAGGGATGTTTTTGTTTATGTCTACTTGAGAATTTCAGATAGTATCTGAAGTGGCTTGCTTTGATGATTAGTCATCAAATGCGGGTGTTAACTCCCCCCTTACTTCGATAGTGATCGCCCCGATCGTTCTTCTATAGCGTTCTTGGTATCTCGTAAACATTTAATTGTTGCCATTTCAAATGCTATGTGATTTCTTCTTTGTTTACTTAGCTTACAAGTTTTCAATAATTTAATTATTATTACAACACTAAGTATAATTACAATGTTGAAAGTAATTCCCCATAATATTGGGTGGTCTTTTACATCTTGAATATATGGCTTAACAAGATCTATATTAGTGAACTTTAATTGTTCATTATTTGATTCTTAATATTTTAAAATATTAATTTCTAGTGGTACATTCTGTTTAATATGTTTTACATTTTTTGTTTTTTATTTTCGTATTGTTTAAAATTTATAGTTACATTGTTTTGAAAATGAACTAGATATGTACCCTTATATAATTTCTTATTTATTGTGGTTTCTCCACTTACAAATATTATTCCATCTTTAATTATTTTTACGTCCGGATTATTCTCTTTTATTTTGTGGCAGTTTGCTTTATTATTATTCAATAAATCCGTTAGAAAATTTGTTTCATTATTAACGCTACAATATATATTATTTAATTCTTTCTTACAATTCGCCATTTTATATTTTTGATCGCATAATACGACTTGATTTGGTAATTGTAGTTTTCCATCGCCTAAATTAATACTTTCCACAATAAACTTATTGTATATTTCTTTTACCAAAGGATATTCTATATAAATCATTATTATTTCTTTTTGCTGTATAATTTTAAAATCTGATGCATCTAAAACGTCTGTTATTGAAATTGACATTGTTTCTGTTCTAATAATTTTATCTAGATCTTCCATATTTAAAATTACTGTGTTTAGAATGTCGTTCTTACTTAAATTAATAGTATTAATAATTTCCCTTAAATCTTCAATTATGAACCTCAAAATGAGTGCGTCCTCTTTGTCAATACTGTTGTCTTCATTAGTAAGTTTTTGTATTGCGTTAAATATTTGTGAGTTTGGTATTGTTTGTTGTTATAATCTATAAGTTTTTGTAATTTTGTTTCAATTCTTATTTTATCATCATGGTCTGGACTTCCTGATATCCATTTCCATAATGTGCCGATTTCATTAATTCCTCGTCTAAATCTATCTCTGATTATTAACTGGTTGAGCAGTCTATTTGCTGTTTCTATATTGGTTAAAGATTCCTTTGTCAATCTTATACTTTTGACTTTTATTCCTTCTAGTATATCTTTATAATATGTTAAATTTATAACATGATAAATCTCTCCTCTCTTATCATATAGTGCAGCAGGTCCGTCCTCTATAAGGATGTATTCCTCCGTACTATAATTTGTTATTTGCACCTGAGCAAATGTTGTGGCTAGTAATGCCAAAAATATTAGTATGACACTTTTAGCCATCTGGAATTAGATATTTGTCATCTTTAAATACTTTATTTTTTTAAATTGTCTTTATGTATTATTCTTTCTTTAGTGTCTACTATAACTCTTCCCCTATCTTCTTTTACAATTCTTTTTTTATATAAAGGTTTTACTTTAATTTGTCTGCGTGTTGACTTTTCATGAACTTTTTGCCCTGGCTTGAATTCTATTTTCGTTCTGTTCCTGTTAAAATATGTGAGCGTTTTGTCTTGTTTTTCTTTTAATATATCTGTCAAATTAATATGCTTTTCAAAATTATGGATCACATCTATTGGTTGAAAGTTAGTTACCGTATGTATCGATTCATTATATTTTTTTACAACGTATGGCATTATTTCCTTTGTTTCGCCGTGAATCTCTGTTTTAGTAATTCGTATTCGTTCGGTCAATGTGCTATGTACTCTTTCAATCATGCCATTAGTTTTACTATGATTTGGAGCTACTTTTTCGTGTTTAATTCCAAATCTTCTTAGTTCTAATTCTGCTGTTGGTGTACAGAATGTGTTTTCATTGTCTGTAACAGTAACTAAAACTTCAACTTTCCCAAACACTGGTATCGATTCGATTAATTTTTCCTTTGCATCTATTTTACTATCAACATGCCTCACTATTAAAAATTTTGAAAATGAGTCTATCATGGTTAAAAATTGGTCATTATCTATATAGTAAATATCAGCGTGTACGCGCTCCCCCCCTTTCTTCGGAATTGGAGCCTCTCCAATCATATACTTAATTGGGTGTCTATCGTATTTGTTTTCCTTACATACTGTACATTCTTTCGTATAAGATATTAATTGCTTATAACACTCTGGCCAATACCATTTATTTGAAATTTGTTTAAAATTTTCCCTTGCGTCACGATGTGCTCTATCATGTTCTTCTGTTATTATCGATGTTTGAATATTTCTGTCCGTAACGTCTTCTACTAAATTTGGTATATAAGCAAAGTTGGTTGTTGGATATTCATTAAGTAATTTTTCTTTTATCTTAAACAATACTTCCTCCGTTGAGTGTATTGCATTTAAGCCATTCCTTATAACCTCTTTTAATTTGTTAAATATACAATTATCTTTATAAATAACTGTATGTCGCCAGTATCCTTTGTGTACCTCCTTACTTATTATGTTGTTTTTATTTCTTGCCTGAAATATTAATTGATTCTTATTATGTTGTTTTTATTTCTTGCCTGAAATATTAGTTGATTCTTAAATCTATTTATATTTCCTCCTAATCTTTTTATTTCTTCGGCTGGACTACTTTCAGTACTATGTACAGTTCCGACGTCCGAACTCATCATATTAAGTTCCTGTCTACTGAGAGCATCTGCAACTGTATTTTCTTTGCCAGGCTTATATGTAATCACCGGGGCGTATTCTTCTATGAACGCTTTCCATCGCTTCATTTTTGCATTCGGATTTTTGTCTGACATGGCAAATGTCAATGGTTGGTGGTCCGTATATATATGGATTCCACTTGTTCCATAGAGGTAGTTCCTCAAATTTTTCAAACTCCAGACAATTGCTAATAACTCCTTCTCGTTAGTTGCATAGTTTTCCTCGGTTTTACTCAATGTTCTACTGATAAATGTAATAGGTTTGTTATTCTGGCTAAGTACTGCACCTATGGCTGAGTTACTAGCATCAGTTGTTAATTCAAATCCTATATTGAAATCTGGTTGATTCAACACAATATTTTCTTGTAACTTATCTTTTAATATCTGGAATGATTTCTTTCCCTCTTTGTCTAACTCTATCGCTACTAATTTGCTCTTTGAGTTATTATCCTGTTCTCTTAAATATTAAGTCAATGGTTTGCTGATCATAGCGTAATTCCTTATGAATTTACGATAATAACCGCTTAGGCCTAAAAATGATCGTAGCTGTCTCAATGTTTTTGGCTCTGGATATTCTTTAATTGTTTTTACCTTCCTTGGATCTGTTTTGATATTATTGTAAGATATTACGTATCCCAAAAATTCAACCTCTTGCATGAAATATTCGCTTTTTTCACTGCTTATTTTCATGTTGGCCTCACTTAGTGCTTTTATTATGATCTCAATATGTTCTAAGTGTTTTTCCTCTGATTCAGAGAATATAATGACATCATCAATATATACGTGACAGAACTTCCCTATGTATGTTCTGAGAATGTCATCCATTGCTCTTTGGAATAAAGAGGGTGCATTCTTCAAACCGAATGGCATACGAAGGAATTCGTATTTTCCGTTGTTAACACTAAAAGCCGTCTTTTCCGTATCTTTTTCTTTCATCATTATTTGATGGAAACCACTTTGTAAATCTAATGTCGTGAAGAATTTAGATTTTCCTAAGTTGAATAAAATAACAGAAGTATCAGCCATTGGATACTTACATATCTGTTTTCATAAAAGCGTTGAGCTTCTTGTAGTCTATGACTAATCTATGTCTTTTGGATCCATCTTCATTAAGACCTTTCTTATCTACGACCCACACTGGTGCATTATATGCTGATCTGCTGGGTTTTATAATATTATTGTCTAATAAATTGCTTACTTCATTATTTACGAAGTCACTGACTGCTTGAGGATAAGGATATGATTTTGACCATATCGGTTCATCTTTAGTTGTTTCTATTGTTGCTACAATATTTGTATTATATGGTAAGTAACTTGGTTTATCTGTGAAAATTCCCTGAAACTTCCTTAATATTTCCTTTAGTCGTTCTATATAAGTTTCCTCTGTACTCATGCAGATGGTTAAACTGTTTATTAGATCTTCATTGAATAGTAAAGGTACTATGCCTTTCTCGTATTCTAATGTACTATCAAGTATATTTATTTTGCCTTTGATCTTTTTTAGTGTCCTCATTTCTATTATAAGGTCATAGTCTTTAAGTTCATTTAATTCATAAAATGAATCTTTTATCCCTAGTAAATTAATGTCTTGATACTTTGTTATTATGCTCGTACCATGTACGCTCCTAACTCTACTGTTATTTTTTAAATTTTTGTTCTGAAATAGTCCTGGTTTGACATGACTATGAGTCGCTCCAGTGTCAATTAAAATGTTGCAAGTGCGACCTGTCCTTGGATCCGTTCGTTTAATAAAGGGCAAGTCGTTTCTTACTCTAAAAAATTATCTCCTTCATTGAGATTATTTAATTTTGGACTTTTGTTTAAGGGTTGTTGCTCGCTGTTTGGCCTGTCTCTTTTAAATGGATTGTTATTGTTTCTTATTTCATTATTGAATCGTTGATCCCTATATTGGTTATAATTATTATTTCTATTATGATTATAATTATTACTATTAGATTGTGGCTTAGGAATGTAGTTTCCACTCCTTAAGTCCATTCGTTGTTGAGGTGGTGTATTGTAAGTGTTTTGCCGTGGTGCGTAATTTTGCTGATATCTTGGGGTAAACGGAATCACTGGTCGTTGTACCTGAACTTGTGGTAAAACTCTATTGTAATCGATTCTATGTAGATTAACGTTTGTATCCCTAAATCTTTGGGACTGGTTTACCTCTATTTCCTGAGCTCTTGCTAAAGCATTAGGAAGATCAGCTGGATTTAGTGAAAACACGATGTTACTAATGGGTTGGTTTAATCCCATTACAAAAACTCTTAATGCATTTTCTCTTGCTACTGTTATGAGAACATTTATCTCAGCCGTTCTAGGGCCGTAGCTCATGATTGTCTTGTTTGTTATCAATGAAAGAAGTTTACTGACCTGATCGTAGAGTTCTTGCAGAGTCTGCTTACCCTGTCTTGCATTTGATAATTCGGTCTGTAACATATGGACTGGCCTTTTGTCTTCATATGTTAGATCTAGTCTGCCTAAAATTGCGTTTACATGTAATGGTGTGCCGTGTGATGTCAGGACATCATTGGCTTTCCCTATAATTTTATTCCTTAGTATATTTACTGCTGTAAAATCGCTAGAACTACCCTTGCAGTGTTCGTATGCTTTCATACAGTGTATAATTGACGTTCGCCAACTAATGTAGTTTTCACCATCAAATTGTTGCAAACTTTTAACTAATTCTAAGCTTTCCGTTGTAGTATTTGAAGGATCGATTGTAACATCTGTATACGGTTCTATGCTATCTAACGGAGCTATCCTGCCTAAAGTTTCTGTCAGTTCTTCTATTCTCTTAGTCAATGTTAGTGTACTTTCTGCTACTGTTTGTGCAATCATCGTGTGCATTTGCTCTATTGTCATTGCCATTTTGTCTTTTTTATTTATTTTTTTTATAATATAAATTAAATTTATATATTTCTTAATCGCTATGAATATTTATAAATCTTCTTACTTAAATAATATCTGCTACCAGCTTGCTTGTTTGTTTTTTTCTCTGCTACCTGCTTTCAAAATTTTGTTCCTCTGCTTCCCTCGTTTCACTTTTATCTTTGCTATTGTCCTTTTTTGTATATTTGTGCCCACTAGTTATTGTTATTAATTATGTCCTCTTGGCATTCCCTTAGCACTTTTTTTATTTTATTTGCCTTTTCCAAAAGATATTTTCTTTTATCACTATCTTTAATCTGCTCGTTCACTTTATTTTTGGTATTTTTTTATTTCACTTGGGTCCTCACTCGACCACATAATATTCTAATTATCTCACTTAATTTTTATTATTATTTTTTATAAAATTTATTCATTTATTCTTATTTTCACTTGACTTTGTAATTTTTCCTTTCCCCTTTTTTTTCCCCTATTGATTTTCCGGATTTTATAACCGTACTTCTCTTGATCTTTTGGAAATTATACGCTTCTTTCCTTTTGCCTCCCAGTGTCTTACGTTGCGTAGGTCTACTTTTGGTTTCTAGTATTAAAAAAAAACTTTATTATATATTTTTTTTAAACTTCCCAATTTGTTGCAGTACCGGTTGGTTTAACCTTATAGCCTTGTACTATTTAATATTTTGGTCTGGTTCCTGGTGCTAGTAGTTACTTTCCGTGTTCACCACTTTGGATGCACATTTTTATTTGAACAACTTTGATTCTCGCGGTTGGGTTTAATTTTACCCTTTTTAATTAATTTAACCGTATCAAAGCACTCGGTACAAAATAAAATTACAGGTCCCTGCTCGGGCGCCAATTATGATTATCACTCCAGATTCGGTCTTTTAAAAAACTTTTTTTAAATTACAAATTATTAAAGATAACTTAAAACTAGCTTCGTTGCTACACGGACCAAGAGAGACTGATGCTAACGGAAGCTCCACTCATATATATTGTCCACAGATGATGTGATCGATAGCCAATAGTAATATCAATCCATTCTGTGATGATGTGATAATACGTAGGCAAATTCCTCAATTTGGTTTATATCTAATAAAACATCCGAAGGGATGTTTTTGTTTATGTCTACTTGAGAATTTCAGATAGTATCTGAAATGGCTTGCTTTGATGATTAGTCATCAAATGCGGGTGTTAACTCACCTCGATCATCAGACTCCTTTAGTGGTGCTTGGTCTGGTTATGCTAGGTGTATTTATAAAAATGCTAGTCACTGTTGCGATTGATAAACAACGAAACCTGCATTGGGATAGAGCTTACCATGTGGTTTCAGTGGCGCGGTGTGTAGTGCATCGGCCTCTGAATCGCAAGGTTCATGGTTCGCTCCCATATGACGGCAAAGAGTTTTTCAATTAATACGAGCATAACCAGACCAAGCACCACTAAAGGAGTCTGATGATCGAGGTGCACTCGTGAAATAGCTATAACTCCAGCCTATATACTTGGTGGTAACACACACAAGTTGTTGTTATTCATTGAAAAATTATTCAACAAAAATTAATTAATTCAAACTATTTTATAGGTATTCTCTTGTCAGTAAATGCAAAACTGCATTTCTAATGCAAAACTGTATACAAAATTGAAATGCCTATAACGAGTCTTATGCAAACCTGCCTAATCGCACACACACCCCCACAGATTGAAAGTCAATATGCAGCTGCGGTCAAAATAATAGTAGTAGCCCTTACCAAAAATTGAAAAAAAAAAGTTAATCCCTCTTAATTTTTAACAAATTAATACCCTTGTGATTTTCAAATTGGTGTTTTTAAGCTTTTATTTTCAAAAAAAGAAAAAATTTCAAATATAATATTTGATCCGATATTTTCAAATTTGTTGAAGAACTTTGGAAATACAGCGGTCAAAAAATAGTACTGCGAAGATAATACAAATTTTGCAAAGTTAGGGCAAAATTTGTATCATAAGATTTAGTTGAGGGTTTGAACCTTAAACTCACATTTAGTCGCAAGTCCCTTGTTGGAAAAAAACAGCAGCACAACGGCGTTGCATCGAGTTTATCAGGTTTTCACACCTTTCTACGCTTATCGAGCTCCCTGAGTGCTGTATAGCTTCCCAAAGGGCTTTATTGTTAGTTGGCTGGCAACTTGTAATATATTTCTTTGCATCGCACAACAAGTTCTCAATGAGATTCTAATCCGGAAATTGTGCGGGCCAGTCCATCACATTAATTCTCTTTGCCTGGTATCATTGCTTCTTAAGTTTACTAGTAGGCTTTGGGTCATTTGTCTTACTGAAAGACCCATTTCAGTAGCATTTCATCTTAAGTATACGGTAGCTTTACTTTTAGTAGATATGATCTTAACACAGATTTGCTGATGCCTTCAATTCGGCGTGTTGGAAAAACACCACAGAAGGAAACTCAAAAATTAATTAATTCAAACTATTTTATAGGTATTCTCTTGTCAGTAAATGCAAAACTGCATTTCTAATGCAAAACTGTATACAAAATTGAAATGCCTATAACGAGTCTTATGCAAATCTGTCTAATATAATTGAAGGACAATATACAGCTGCGGTCAAAATAATAGTAGTAGTCCTTACCAAAAAAACAAAAATTTTAAAAAGTTAATCCCTTAATTTTAAACAAATTAATATCCATGTGATTTTCAAATTGGTGTTCTTAGGCTTTTATTTTCGAAAAAAGAAAAAAATTCAAATATAATATTTGATCCGATATTTTCAAATTTGTTGAAGAACTTTGGAAATACAGCGGTCAAAAAATAGTAGTGCGAAGATAATACACCTTTAAATATCACAAAAAAGCAAAGTTAGGGCAAAATTTGTATCATAAGATTTAGTTGGGGGTTTGAACTTTAAACTCACATTTAGTCGCAAGTTCCTTGTTGGAAAAACCAGCAGCACAACGGCGTTGCATTGAGTTTATCAGGTTTTCTCACCTTTCTACGCTTATCGAGCTCCCTGAGTGCTGTATGGCTTCCCAAAGGGCTTTATTGTTAGTTGGCTGGCAACAAGTAATATATTTCTTTGCATCGCACAACAAGTTCTCAATGAGATTCTAGTCCGGAGACTGTGCCGGCCAGTCCATCACATCAACTCTCTTTGCCTGGTATCATTGCTTCTTAAGTTTACTAGTAGGTTTTGGGTCATTTGTCTTACTGAAAGACCCATTTCAGTAGCATTTCATCTTAAGTATACGGTAGCTTTACTTTTAGTAGATATGATCTTAACACAGATTTGCTGATGCCTTCAATTCGGCGTGTTGGAAAAACACCACAGAAGGAAAAACATTCTCAAACCATTATGCTGGGTCCTCTGTGTATAATTGTTTTTGCTTTGAAACGTGGATTGTATTCTGCGTTTAGTGGCCTTGATACATAATGACAAGGTCCATTTCTAGTCCAGTCATCACATCGTGAAAAAGGGCCTGACCTTGCGCGGAGAGGCACTGTGATTTTTTTCATGGATCGATAGAGGCTCATTTAAAAAGCTTAAATCCAAATTCACACCACCTGAAAACTTTTTTTACCAAAGTTATTGGTAAAAATGTGTTTTTTGCCCTTTTTTGTCTTTTGTGAATATCTCGGCTGCAGTATATCGTACAGAAAAAAATAAAATATGGATTTATTTATAATAAAATAAGCTTTTATATTATAAAAAATTAATTTGTTTAAACTAATAAAGAAAAAGTTATAGTTAGTTAAAATAAATTTTTATTGTTTGAAAATCACTCTTTCCTGATTATTAAGAAAAAAGCTCATTTATCGATGAGGTTCTTATTTTACTTTTAAAGTCTTTGTAATAACCTACAATTAAAAAAAATCAGCCCTTAACTACTAGCACAAGCCGAGAAATAAATTTGTGAACATAGGTAAGTCAGCGCATCCACGCAATTTTATGTTTTTTGGTTTTATTTTATATCTCAGCCCCAGTATGTCGCAAAGTTAAAGTTAAAAAGTTTTATTGTTTAGTTATAATAATTCTTTCTATCAACTTGCGTTAAATTCAATTTGTTTAAACAAATAGAAAAAAAGTTACAGTTCATTAAAAGGTTTTTTGTCTTGATTTTATACCTTTTTTCATAACTATTGAGAAAAAACCTGAATTTAACGGTACTTTTTCTCAGGTTTAATTTTTTTTGTAGTCCTATAAATTAAAAAAATTAGTCCATTACGACAAACAGGAGCCAAGTTATTCATGAACTAAAAATAACACGTCAGTTTATCAACGCATAACAATATTCTTTCTTTTTTTCTTGTGAATATCTCGACCTCTGTGTATGCATGGTATGTAATGAAAATTTGTAATAATATTCATTATGGACTTAAAGGAATTTTATTTTCTCAAAGCAGATATCTACATACCTACAAAAGTTAAAGTTAGTAGTAACTAAGTTTATTTTTTCTTATTCCGCCCACGCTAACTCTTTTCCGTTTGTAATAAAATTCATTATGGACTTAAAGGAATTTTATTTTCTCAAAGCAGATATCTACATACCTACAAAAGTTAAAGTTAGTAGTAACTAAGTTTATTTTTTCTTATTCCGCCCACGCTAACTCTTTTCCGCACCACCCAAGGGATAGAGTATGAGGCGCGTTTTTTTTTAATCTTGTGGTATCCCCTGTAGGCCTAATCCACTGCAAAGATCAATTAAATTGGTCTTATTCTCAACCGTTTTGGGCGTGAGGGTATTTCGTTTTTACTCTCTTCATTAGTGTTATTAATTAAGATCGATAAACGTGCTGTGGCGATTAACACGCAAACACTTTTTCATAGAACGATCTTAAAGCGTGGTACACATTATCAAACCTGAGTGTCAAGCGTGTTGGATATCAAACCTGCGTGAAAAGTTTCGCGTACACACTTATCAGTTATGTTGGGCGTCAGGCAAGGAAATTCCACTACTCTCAGAAAATTGTTTCTTTTTATTTTGAGGCTATTTCCGCAACGAATCGTGTTGATTCCTTTTTTACATAACACACACGAGCTTTTTCTTATTTTGTTTGCACTTTTTCCACTGATTCGCTATAAAATTCTTGTTTTGTTCCGTGAATGACGGCTCATGAATGAAATTGTGTACACATCATCGAGCAACCACCCAACAAACCGAGGGTTGTCACGCAGTATCAAAAAATTTTGTGAGCAGGCAGTTCTGAGTGTCAAACCATCATTCAGCGTGTACACATTGTCAGTTAGGTTTGATATCCAACACGGCTGACACTCAGGTTTGATAATGTGTACCACACTTAACGCAAAGGACGGAAGATGAGCTTCGAAACTGTCTTCAGTATGAGCTCGCTCCTTTTCTTCCATCTCTTTTTGACGAAAGTGTTATGCGAAAGGGCACAAAGTCATCATTATAAGGAATTTTCTGTGGTACCTGAGGAAACAAATTTTGGTGCTAATGTGGCTGAAGTCATCGAGTCGAGAGCGGATTTCTTTTACACAGAGTTATTTGGCAACGAGACGTCAGTTTTGGAGATATTTGTGAAAATTATGTGGCGTATTAGCGGAACCATTTTAAACCTTGTATAAAAGTGGTTTTTGATGGCTACCCAGATCCATCTAAAACTGGAACAAAATAAGCGGAAAGAAGCCAACGATCTGCAGCTGATTTCATCTTTGATGAAAGTACAATTTTTCGAGCATTGAAGAAAGAGACGTTTCTGGCCAACGAAAAAAATAAACAACGATTTATCGTTCTGCTTAAAAAATATCTTGAAAATCGTGTTTTTTTAGTTTCCTAGGCCTCAGAAGATGCAGACATCCTTATAGTACAAACAGCCATTTCTATGTGTTCTGAATTTGACTCGGTATTTATTGTGGGAGAAGATATTGATTTACTGGTGATTTTATCGGGATACGGGGAAAATGTTACAAACGTTTTCTTCAAAAAACCTGGTCAAGGATCTACGAAAACAGTACTGTATTCGTCAAAAAGTTTCCTACACAAAACTCTTTCCGAGCATATTCTTTTTCTCCATGCCTTCACAGGCTGTGACACAACCTCTGCCATTTTCAAATCTGGAAAAAGTTAGCTAATCTCTTCGCTAAGGAAAGCTCAAAACCTTTAGAAAACCGTGAAGATTTTTAAATCTGAAGAAGCCAGTCAAAGTGATATCGCGTCTGTGGGGAAAAATGTATTCACTGCACTATATGGAGGAGGCAGTAAGGAAAAATCGCTTTTTCATAACTATTGAGAAAAAAACTGAATTTAACGGTACTTTTTCTCAGGTTTAATTTTTTTTGTAGTCCTATAAATTTTCTATAAATTAAAAAAATTAGTCCATTAAGACAAACAGGAGCCAAGTTATTCATGAACTAAAAATGACACGTCAGTTTATCAACGCATAACAATATTCTTTCTTTTTACTTGCGATATAGGTACTATAGGGCAAGTTTTGGATTCGTGCAAAAAAAAAAATTTCGAGATTACAATCAAACATGACATTACGATGATAGAGAATACGTAAAAAGTGGGTGGCACAATTCTGTCTGTCTATCTGTCTGTCTGTCTGTCTGTCTGTCTGTCTGTCTGTCCGTACCTCAACCTACAGCCTAAACCACTGAAGCGATTTTCTTCAAATTTTGAACTTAAGGTTTTTTTCTAACTCTCCAGAGGGGAAATTGAAATTTTTTTTTTAAATCAAAAAATAACGGTACTTGCCATACAACCGTTAAGGAAAAGCTTATTTATCTCAAAAACGGCTCCAACGATTTTGATAAAAAAAAATCAGTGTATTACTGTAGATATGATGTACCTTTTAGTAAGAAAAAAATCACCAAAAACATTTATTAACGGTACCTGCCATATAACTGTTTTTTTGATTTTTGGTTTTCTCATTAACCGCTCATTCGATCTCAATAAAAATTTTTTCACAAAAGCTTTGTTAAAATGTAAATAAAACTGCATACCAACATTTTTGAAAAACTAAGTTTTGGATTTTTAAAAAAAAGATTCAAATTTTTTTTTTGAAAATTCAATATTTCAAAAACGGGTTGATTAATTAATTTGAATTTTCAGTTTTAGATGTATATTAATATATACTCAAAATTGGCACACCATTTTTTTTTTGAAAATTATTACAAAAATTTTATATATAAAAAATTAATTTTTAAGAAAACGGCTCCAACGATTTAAATTTTTGTTTTGCATATATTCATATTTGTTCAAGTAATCAAATGGCATACTTTTTTTTGAGCTCTAAGTTATTTATCAGACTGTTTATACAATTAATAGAACGATTTAAATGCTTTTTATACTTTTTCTATACTTGAATATTTTTTAAAGTTCTTAAGTCCCACACAACTTGAACATAGAGCAAGTACGTGCGATCCAGTCGTGCATTTTATTTTCTTGTGAATATCTCGACCTTTTAATAGAACGATTTAAATGCTTTTTATACTTTTTCTATACTTGAATATTTTTTAAAGTTCTTAAGTCCCACACAACTTGAACATAGAGCAAGTACGTGCGATCCAGTCGTGCATTTTATTTTCTTGTGAATATCTCGACCTCTGTGTATGCATGGTATGCAATGAAAATTTGTAATAATATTCATTATGGACTTAAAGGAATTTTATTTTCTCAAAGCAGATATCTACATACCTACAAAAGTTAAAGTTAGTAGTAACTAAGTTTATTTTTTCTTATTCCGCCCACGCTAACTCTTTTCCGTTTGTAATAATATTCATTATGGACTTAAAGGAATTTTATTTTCTCAAAGCAGATATCTACATACCTACAAAAGTTAAAGTTAGTAGTAACTAAGTTTATTTTTTCTTATTCCGCCCACGCTAACTCTTTTCCGCACCACCCAAGGGATAGAGTATGAGGCGCGTTTTTTTTTAATCTTGTGGTATCCCCTGTAGGCCTAATCCACTGCAAAGATCAATTAAATTGGTCTTATTCTCAACCGTTTTGGGCGTGAGGGTATTTCGTTTTTACTCTCTTCATTAGTGTTATTAATTAAGATCGATAAACGTGCTGTGGCGATTAACACGCAAACACTTTTTCATAGAATGATCTTAACGCAAAGGACGGAAGATGAGCTTCGAAACTGTCTTCAGTATGAGCTCACTCCTTTTCTTCCATCTCTTTTTGACGAAAGTGTTATGCGAAAGGGCACAAAGTCATCATTATAAGGAATTTTCTGTGGTACCTGAGGAAACAAATTTTGGTGCTAATGGGCCTGCACACACGGGATGATTTCTGCCGGCAGAAAACAGAGTTTATAGGAGAGGGAAGCGAAATGCGCGGTATGAAGTGGCATAAGATCTTCTACCTTGTTTGGAGTGGAAGAACGAAGTAGAAAACTAATACACACATAACTTTCTACACACTGAGGTCTGCATAAAATACTAACACAATGAAAAGAGGTACATGTATACATTTTTTCTGCCAGAATAATTCATCCCGTGTGTGCTTGAAGTGGAGTATTGAAGCAGATTTCTACCAGGCAGATATCATCCCGTGTGTGCAGGCCCAATGTGGCTGAAGTCATCGAGTCGAGAGCGGATTTCTTTTACACAGAGTTATTTGGCAACGAGACGTCAGTTTTGGAGATATTTGTGAAAATTATGTGGCGTATTTGCGGAACCATTTTAAACCTTGTATAAAAGTGGTTTTTGATGGCTACCCAGATCCATCTAAAACTGGAACAAAATAAGCGGAAAGAAGCCAACGATCTGCAGCTGATTTCATCTTTGATGAAAGTACAATTTTTCGAGCATTGAAGAAAGAGACGTTTCTGGCCAACGAAAAAAATAAAAAACGATTTATCGTTCTGCTTAAAAAATATCTTGAAAATCGTGTTTTTTTAGTTTCCTAGGCCTCAGAAGATGCAGACATCCTTATAGTACAAACAGCCATTTCTATGTGTTCTGAATTTGACTCGGTATTTATTGTGGGAGAAGATATTGATTTACTGGTGATTTTATCGGGATACGGGGAAAATGTTACAAACGTTTTCTTCAAAAACCTGGTCAAGGATCTACGAAAACAGTACTGTATTCGTCAAAATGTTTCCTACACAAAACTCTTTCCGAGCATATTCTTTTTCTCCATGCCTTCACAGGCTGTGACACAACCTCTGCCATTTTCAAATCTGGAAAAAGTTAGCTAATCTCTTCGCTAAGGAAAGCTCAAAACCTTTAGAAAACCGTGAAGATTTTTAAATCTGAAGAAGCCAGTCAAAGTGATATCGCGTCTGTGGGGAAAAATGTATTCACTGCACTATATGGAGAAGGCAGTAAGGAAAAATCGCTTTTTCATAACTATTGAGAAAAAAACTGAATTTAACGGTACTTTTTCTCAGGTTTAATTTTTTTTGTAGTCCTATAAATTTTCTATAAATTAAAAAAATTAGTCCATTACGACAAACAGGAGCCAAGTTATTCATGAACTAAAAATGACACGTCAGTTTATCAACGCATAACAATATTCTTTCTTTTTACTTGCGATATAGGTACTATAGGGCAAGTTTTGGATTCGTGCAAAAAAAAAATTTCGAGATTACAATCAAACATGACATTACGATGATAGAGAACACGTAAAAAGTGGGGGGCACAATTCTGTCTGTCTATCTGTCTGTCTGTCTGTCTGTCTGTCTGTCCGTACCTCAACCTACAGCCTAAACCACTGAAGCGATTTTCTTCAAATTTTGAACTTAAGGTTTTTTTCTAACTCTCCAGAGGGGAAATTGAAATTTTTTTTTTAGATCAAAAAATAACGGTACTTGCCATACAACCGTTAAGGAAAAGCTTATTTTTCTCAAAAACGGCCCCAACGATTTTGATAAAAAAAAATCAGTGTATTACTGTAGATATGATGTACCTTTTAGTAAGAACAAAAATCACCAAAAACATTTATTAACGGTACCTGCCATATAACTGTTTTTTTGATTTTTGGTTTTCTCATTAACCGCTCATTCGATCTCAATAAAAATTTTTTCACAAAAGCTTTGTTAAAATGTAAATAAAACTGCATACCAACATTTTTGAAAAACTAAGTTTTGGATTTTTAAAAAAAAGATTCAAATTTTTTTTTTGAAAATTCAATATTTCAAAAACGGGTTGATTAATTAATTTGAATTTTCAGTTTTAGATGTATATTAATATATACTCAAAATTGGCACACCATTTTTTTTTTGAAAATTATTACAAAAATTTTATATATAAAAAATTAATTTTTAAGAAAACGGCTCCAACGATTTAAATTTTTGTTTTGCATATATTCATATTTGTTCAAGTAATCAAATGGCATACTTTTTTTTGAGCTCTAAGTTATTTATCAGACTGTTTATACAATTAATAGAACGATTTAAATGCTTTTTATACTTTTTCTATACTTGAATATTTTTTAAAGTTCTTAAGTCCCACACAACTTGAACATAGAGCAAGTACGTGCGATCCAGTCGTGCATTTTATTTTCTTGTGAATATCTCGACCTTTTAATAGAACGATTTAAATGCTTTTTATACTTTTTCTATACTTGAATATTTTTTAAAGTTCTTAAGTCCCACACAACTTGAACATAGAGCAAGTACGTGCGATCCAGTCGTGCATTTTATTTTCTTGTGAATATCTCGACCTCTGTGTATGCATGGTATGCAATGAAAATTTGTAATAATATTCATTATGGACTTAAAGGAATTTTATTTTCTCAAAGCAGATATCTACATACCTACAAAAGTTAAAGTTAGTAGTAACTAAGTTTATTTTTTCTTATTCCGCCCACGCTAACTCTTTTCCGTTTGTAATAATATTCATTATGGACTTAAAGGAATTTTATTTTCTCAAAGCAGATATCTACATACCTACAAAAGTTAAAGTTAGTAGTAACTAAGTTTATTTTTTCTTATTCCGCCCACGCTAACTCTTTTCCGCACCACCCAAGGGATAGAGTATGAGGCGCGTTTTTTTTTAATCTTGTGGTATCCCCTGTAGGCCTAATCCACTGCAAAGATCAATTAAATTGGTCTTATTCTCAACCGTTTTGGGCGTGAGGGTATTTCGTTTTTACTCTCTTCATTAGTGTTATTAATTAAGATCGATAAACGTGCTGTGGCGATTAACACGCAAACACTTTTTCATAGAATGATCTTAACGCAAAGGACGGAAGATGAGCTTCGAAACTGTCTTCAGTATGAGCTCACTCCTTTTCTTCCATCTCTTTTTGACGAAAGTGTTATGCGAAAGGGCACAAAGTCATCATTATAAGGAATTTTCTGTGGTACCTGAGGAAACAAATTTTGGTGCTAATGGGCCTGCACACACGGGATGATTTCTGCCGGCAGAAAACAGAGTTTATAGGAGAGGGAAGCGAAATGCGCGGTATGAAGTGGCATAAGATCTTCTACCTTGTTTGGAGTGGAAGAACGAAGTAGAAAACTAATACACACATAACTTTCTACACACTGAGGTCTGCATAAAATACTAACACAATGAAAAGAGGTACATGTATACATTTTTTCTGCCAGAATAATTCATCCCGTGTGTGCTTGAAGTGGAGTATTGAAGCAGATTTCTACCAGGCAGATATCATCCCGTGTGTGCAGGCCCAATGTGGCTGAAGTCATCGAGTCGAGAGCGGATTTCTTTTACACAGAGTTATTTGGCAACGAGACGTCAGTTTTGGAGATATTTGTGAAAATTATGTGGCGTATTTGCGGAACCATTTTAAACCTTGTATAAAAGTGGTTTTTGATGGCTACCCAGATCCATCTAAAACTGGAACAAAATAAGCGGAAAGAAGCCAACGATCTGCAGCTGATTTCATCTTTGATGAAAGTACAATTTTTCGAGCATTGAAGAAAGAGACGTTTCTGGCCAACGAAAAAAATAAAAAACGATTTATCGTTCTGCTTAAAAAATATCTTGAAAATCGTGTTTTTTTAGTTTCCTAGGCCTCAGAAGATGCAGACATCCTTATAGTACAAACAGCCATTTCTATGTGTTCTGAATTTGACTCGGTATTTATTGTGGGAGAAGATATTGATTTACTGGTGATTTTATCGGGATACGGGGAAAATGTTACAAACGTTTTCTTCAAAAACCTGGTCAAGGATCTACGAAAACAGTACTGTATTCGTCAAAATGTTTCCTACACAAAACTCTTTCCGAGCATATTCTTTTTCTCCATGCCTTCACAGGCTGTGACACAACCTCTGCCATTTTCAAATCTGGAAAAAGTTAGCTAATCTCTTCGCTAAGGAAAGCTCAAAACCTTTAGAAAACCGTGAAGATTTTTAAATCTGAAGAAGCCAGTCAAAGTGATATCGCGTCTGTGGGGAAAAATGTATTCACTGCACTATATGGAGAAGGCAGTAAGGAAAAATCGCTTTTTCATAACTATTGAGAAAAAAACTGAATTTAACGGTACTTTTTCTCAGGTTTAATTTTTTTTGTAGTCCTATAAATTTTCTATAAATTAAAAAAATTAGTCCATTACGACAAACAGGAGCCAAGTTATTCATGAACTAAAAATGACACGTCAGTTTATCAACGCATAACAATATTCTTTCTTTTTACTTGCGATATAGGTACTATAGGGCAAGTTTTGGATTCGTGCAAAAAAAAAATTTCGAGATTACAATCAAACATGACATTACGATGATAGAGAACACGTAAAAAGTGGGGGGCACAATTCTGTCTGTCTATCTGTCTGTCTGTCTGTCTGTCTGTCTGTCCGTACCTCAACCTACAGCCTAAACCACTGAAGCGATTTTCTTCAAATTTTGAACTTAAGGTTTTTTTCTAACTCTCCAGAGGGGAAATTGAAATTTTTTTTTTAGATCAAAAAATAACGGTACTTGCCATACAACCGTTAAGGAAAAGCTTATTTTTCTCAAAAACGGCCCCAACGATTTTGATAAAAAAAAATCAGTGTATTACTGTAGATATGATGTACCTTTTAGTAAGAACAAAAATCACCAAAAACATTTATTAACGGTACCTGCCATATAACTGTTTTTTTGATTTTTGGTTTTCTCATTAACCGCTCATTCGATCTCAATAAAAATTTTTTCACAAAAGCTTTGTTAAAATGTAAATAAAACTGCATACCAACATTTTTGAAAAACTAAGTTTTGGATTTTTAAAAAAAAGATTCAAATTTTTTTTTTGAAAATTCAATATTTCAAAAACGGGTTGATTAATTAATTTGAATTTTCAGTTTTAGATGTATATTAATATATACTCAAAATTGGCACACCATTTTTTTTTTGAAAATTATTACAAAAATTTTATATATAAAAAATTAATTTTTAAGAAAACGGCTCCAACGATTTAAAATTTTTTTTTTTGCATATATTCATATTTGTTCAAGTAATCAAATGGCATACTTTTTTTTGAGCTCTAAGTTATTTATCAGACTGTTTATACAATTAATAGAACGATTTAAATGCTTTTAATACTTTTTCTATACTTGAATATTTTTTAAAGTTCTTAAGTCCCACACAACTTGAACATAGAGCAAGTACGTGCGATCCAGTCGTGCATTTTATTTTCTTGTGAATATCTCGACCTCTGTGTATGCATGGTATGTAATGAAAATTTGTAATAATATTCATTATGGACTTAAAGGAATTTTATTTTCTCAAAGCAGATATCTACATACCTACAAAAGTTAAAGTTAGTAGTAACTAAGTTTATTTTTTCTTATTCCGCCCACGCTAACTCTTTTCCGTTTGTAATAATATTCATTATGGACTTAAAGGAATTTTATTTTCTCAAAGCAGATATCTACATACCTACAAAAGTTAAAGTTAGTAGTAACTAAGTTTATTTTTTCTTATTCCGCCCACGCTAACTCTTTTCCGCACCACCCAAGGGATAGAGTATGAGGCGCGTTTTTTTTTTAATCTTGTGGTATCCCCTGTAGGCCTAATCCACTGCAAAGATCAATTAAATTGGTCTTATTCTCAACCGTTTTGGGCGTGAGGGTATTTCGTTTTTACTCTCTTCATTAGTGTTATTAATTAAGATCGATAAACGTGCTGTGGCGATTAACACGCAAACACTTTTTCATAGAATGATCTTAACGCAAAGGACGGAAGATGAGCTTCGAAACTGTCTTCAGTATGAGCTCGCTCCTTTTCTTCCATCTCTTTTTGACGAAAGTGTTATGCGAAAGGGCACAAAGTCATCATTATAAGGAATTTTCTGTGGTACCTGAGGAAACAAATTTTGGTGCTAATGTGGCTGAAGTCATCGAGTCTAGAGCGGATTTCTTTTACACAGAGTTATTTGGCAACGAGACGTCAGTTTTGGAGATATTTGTGAAAATTATGTGGCGTATTTGCGGAACCATTTTAAACCTTGTATAAAAGTGGTTTTTGATGGCTACCCAGATCCATCTAAAACTAGAACAAAATAAGCGGAAAGAAGCCAACGATCTGCAGCTGATTTCATCTTTGATGAAAGTACAATTTTTCGAGCATTGAAGAAAGAGACGTTTCTGGCCAACGAAAAAAATAAAAAACGATTTATCGTTCTGCTTAAAAAATATCTTGAAAATCGTGTTTTTTTAGTTTCCTAGGCCTCAGAAGATTCAGACATCCTTATAGTACAAACAGCCATTTCTATGTGTTCTGAATTTGACTCGGTATTTATTGTGGGAGAAGATATTGATTTACTGGTGATTTTATCGGGATACGGAGAAAATGTTACAAACGTTTTCTTCAAAAAACCTGGTCAAGGATCTACGAAAACAGTACTGTATTCGTCAAAATGTTTCCTACACAAAACTCTTTCCGAGCATATTCTTTTTCTCCATGCCTTCACAGGCTGTGACACAACCTCTGCCATTTTCAAATCTGGAAAAAGTTAGCTAATCTCTTCGCTAAGGAAAGCTCAAAACCTTTAGAAAACCGTGAAGATTTTTAAATCTGAAGAAGCCAGTCAAAGTGATATCGCGTCTGTGGGGAAAAATGTATTCACTGCACTATATGGAGGAGGCAGTAAGGAAAAATCGCTTTTTCATAACTATTGAGAAAAAAACTGAATTTAACGGTACTTTTTCTCAGGTTTAATTTTTTTTGTAGTCCTATAAATTTTCTATAAATTAAAAAAATTAGTCCATTACGACAAACAGGAGCCAAGTTATTCATGAACTAAAAATGACACGTCAGTTTATCAACGCATAACAATATCGATACCTTCCCGTAAGAATGTATTAAGCGACATTTCAAAAATTTTAAAGGCATCGAAAAAAACCTCTAGTCCAGTTATTTATTTAAGTATTTAAAAAAATAAAAAGATTTGGAACGGGATTTTCAACTCAAAATGCCTTTAAAAATCTGTTTATTACAACAAAGTACCCAAATAAATAACTGAATAAGAGGTATTTTAAAAATTTAAATTTAAATTTTGAAAATGTCGCTTAATACATTCTTACGGGAAGGTATCGATATTTTTTCTTTTTACTTGCGATATAGGTACTATAGGGCAAGTTTTGGATTCGTGCAAAAAAAAAATTTCGAGATTACAATCAAACATGACATTACGATGAGAGAGAACACGTAAAAAGTGGGTGGCACAATTCTGTCTGTCTATCTGTCTGTCTGTCTGTCTGTCTGTCTGTCTGTCTGTCCGTACCTCAACCTACAGCCTAAACCACTGAAGCAATTTTCTTCAAATTTTGAACTTAAGGTTTTTTTCTAACTCTCCAGAGGGAAAATTGAAATTTTTTTTTTAGATCAAAAAATAACGGTACTTGCCATACAACCGTTAAGGAAAAGCTTATTTATCTCAAAAACGGCTCCAACGATTTTGATAAAAAAAATCAGTGTATTACTGTAGATATGATGTACCTTTTAGTAAGAACAAAAATCACCAAAAACATTTATTAACGGTACCTGCCATATAACTGTTTTTTTGATTTTTGGTTTTCTCATTAACCGCTCATTCGATCTCAATAAAAAATTTTTCACAAAAGCTTTGTTAAAATGTAAATAAAACTGCATACCAGCATTTTTGAAAAACTAAGTTTTGGATTTTTAAAAAAAAGATTCAAATTTTTTTTTTGAAAATTCAATATTTCAAAAACGGGTTGATTAATTAATTTGAATTTTCAGTTTTAAATGTATATTAATATATACTCAAAATTGGCATACCAATTTTTTTTTTTGAAAATTATTACAAAAATTTTATATATAAAAAATTAATTTTTAAGAAAACGGCTCCAACGATTTAAAATTTTTTTTTTGCATATATTCATATTTGTTCAAGTAATCAAATGGCATACTTTTTTTTGAGCTCTAAGTTATTTATCAGACTGTTTATACAATTAATAGAACGATTAAAATGCTTTTAATACTTTTTCTATACTTGAATATTTTTTAAAGTTCTTAAGTCCCACACAACTTGAACATAGAGCAAGTACGTGCGATCCAGTTGTGCATTTTATTTTCTTGTGAATATCTCGACCTCTGTGTATGCATGGTATGTAATGAAAATTTGTAATAATATTCATTATGGACTTAAAGGAATTTTATTTTCTCAAAGCAGATATCTACATACCTACAAAAGTTAAAGTTAGTAGTAACTAAGTTTATTTTTTCTTATTCCGCCCACGCTAACTCTTTTCCGTTTGTAATAATATTCATTATGGACTTAAAGGAATTTTATTTTCTCAAAGCAGATATCTACATACCTACAAAAGTTAAAGTTAGTAGTAACTAAGTTTATTTTTTCTTATTCCGCCCACGCTAACTCTTTTCCGCACCACCCAAGGGATAGAGTATGAGGCGCGTTTTTTTTTAATCTTGTGGTATCCCCTGTAGGCCTAATCCACTGCAAAGATCAATTAAATTGGTCTTATTCTCAACCGTTTTGGGCGTGAGGGTATTTCGTTTTTACTCTCTTCATTAGTGTTATTAATTAAGATCGATAAACGTGCTGTGGCGATTAACACGCAAACACTTTTTCATAGAATGATCTTAACGCAAAGGACGGAAGATGAGCTTCGAAACTGTCTTCAGTATGAGCTCGCTCCTTTTCTTCCATCTCTTTTTGACGAAAGTGTTATGCGAAAGGGCACAAAGTCATCATTATAAGGAATTTTCTGTGGTACCTGAGGAAACAAATTTTGGTGCTAATGTGGCTGAAGTCATCGAGTCGAGAGCGGATTTCTTTTACACAGAGTTATTTGGCAACGAGACGTCAGTTTTGGAGATATTTGTGAAAATTATGTGGCGTATTTGCGGAAACATTTTAAACCTTGTATAAAAGTGGTTTTTGATGGCTACCCAGATCCATCTAAAACTGGAACAAAATAAGCGGAAAGAAGCCAACGATCTGCAGCTGATTTCATCTTTGATGAAAGTACAATTTTTCGAGCATTGAAGAAAGAGACGTTTCTGGCCAACGAAAAAAATAAAAAACGATTTATCGTTCTGCTTAAAAAATATCTTGAAAATCGTGTTTTTTTTAGTTTCCTAGGCCTCAGAAGATTCAGACATCCTTATAGTACAAACAGCCATTTCTATGTGTTCTGAATTTGACTCGGTATTTATTGTGGGAGAAGATATTGATTTACTGGTGATTTTATCGGGATACGGGGAAAATGTTACAAACGTTTTCTTCAAAAAACCTGGTCAAGGATCTACGAAAACAGTACTGTATTCGTCAAAAAGTTTCCTACACAAAACTCTTTCCGAACATATTCTTTTTTTCTACATGCCTTCACAGGCTGTGACACAACCTCTGCCATTTTCAAATCTGGAAAAAGTTAGCTAATCTTTTCGCTAAGGAAAGCTCAAAACCTTTAGAAAACCGTGAATATTTTTAAATCTGAAGAAGCCAGTCAAAGTGATATCGCGTCTGTGGGGAAAAATGTATTCACTGCACTATATGGAGGAGGCAGTAAGTAAAAATCGCTGGACCACTTGAGACTCAATCTTTTCTCACGCGCGAGTGTTAAAATCAAGTCCGATCTTGCTTCTTTGCCACCTAATGAATCAGCAGCAGAACAACACTCATTCCGGACATTCCATCAAGTACAAACTTGGCTGAGAAATACTTTAAACCCAGAGGGGTGGGGCTGGAAACGAAGCTCAAGCGGATTGGAGCCGGTGGCGGTGTTGGCTTCCGGGCCGACGATCCCACCAACACTCATCGACATGATTTCCTGCACGTGTACGAAACAATGCGGTGCCGCCTGCGGGCGTCGAAAAGCCGGACTGAAGTGTTCAGCCGTCTGCAAGATCTGCTGCGGGAAAAGCTGCTACAACGTAGTTGATATTGCTGATGACCCCGAAGACGAGGAAAACTACGACCTTGAGCTCACCACAACAGCTTTTTCTAACGAAAATGAAACAGAGCAGAGACCAATCCTTGAATGTCATAACACTAATGAAGAGAGTGAAAACGAAATATCCTCACGCCCAAAATGGCTGAGAAAAAGACCAGTTTAATTGATCTTTGCAGTGGATTTGGCCTACAGGGCATACCACAAGATTAAAAAAAAACGTGCCTTATACTCTACCCCTTGGGTGGTGCGGAAAAGAGTTAGCGTGGGCGGAATAAGAAAAAATTAACTCAGTTACTACTAACTTTAACTTTTGTAGGTATGTAGATATCTGCTTTGAGAAAATAAAATTCCTTTAAATCCATAATGAATATTATTAAAAATAATACAGTCTCATTCCATACCATGCATACACAGAGGTCGAGATATTCACATAAAAAAAAGAAAGTATATTGTTATGCGTTAGTAAACTAACGCGTCATTTTTAATTCATGAATAACTTGGCCCTGTTTGTCGTAATTTACTAATTTTTTTGTATTTATAGAAAATTTATAGGACTACAAAAAAAAGTAAGCCTGAAAAAAAAGTACCGTTAAATGCAGTTTTTTCTCAATAGTTATAAAAAAGGTATAAAATCAAGACAAAAAACCTTTTAATGAACTGTTACTTTTTTCTATTTGTTTGAACAAATTGAATTTAACGCAAGTTGATAGAAAGAATTATTATAAACAGTAAAACTTTTTTATTTTAACTTTGCGACATACTGGGCCTGAGATATAAAATAAAACCTAAAATCATAAAATTGCGTGGGTGCGCTGACTTACCTATGTTCATATCATAAATTTATTTCTCGCCTTGTGTTAGAAGTTAAGGGCTGATTTTTTTTTAAATTGTAGGTAATTACAAAGACTTTAAAAGTAAAAATAAAAACCTCATCGAAAAATGAGCTTTTTTCTTAATAATCAGGAAAGAGTGATTTTCAAACAATAAAAACTTACTTTAACTAGCTATAACTTTTTCTTTATTTGTTTAAACAAACTAATTTTTTATAATTTAGTACCATCAACCCGGGTGACCTTGGCCATTTTTCATATTAAAATGTGAATAACTTTTGCAATAATTTTTTTTTTTTTTCAAATGAAGATTTCTACATTTTTACCTACTTCACTCACTCTATAGATATGATAAGTCTTGAACAATACTATGGAGTAGTTTTATATATAGATGCTAAAATATGGGTGGCCAAAGTCACCCTCCCATTAAGGGTAACTTTGGCCGGGCGGACGTTTTAGTCATTTTCATATAAATTACAAGCAGCAAGTCAATCTCACTCAACCCAAATGAAAGAAGAGATTTTTTTTATATATTAGGTATTATTTTTAATGGTTTACACTGAGTTAGGTATCTGTTTTTAATATTTTTTTTAAAATACTTATAAATATTAATTTAAATTTTCATATCCTTGGAAAGATTGGAAAAGTAGTCTCTCTCGGCGATATACTGTTTGAACAGGAAGTTTTTTCTCCAGATCACTCTTGTTCACCAGTGCATCATCTTTTTTTTTTGTTGGATATATAAAGCTGCATCCAGCACCTCTTCGTAAGAATGAGACAGTCAACTCATCGCTCTGTACGTTCAAGATGCAGCCGACGTAAAATGTAATTTTTTTCTTCACTGCAAACCTGACCAGAAAATAGCCACCAGCCTTGATAGTACAATCTTCGCTGACCGTCATCCCTTCATCACTCATGATTTGTTGCTCTTGCCAAGCAGCGAGGTCAAACTATCGGAGTCTTCCAAAGATAAGGACATGATTGAGTTTAAGGTATTATTATTAGTTGATGAGTCTGATGAAACGATGACCTTGCGGCGTCTTGGCTTGCGTTTGCAACATAGCTCTGATGGACCAGCTTTGTCAGTGGACATCTCTTCAATGTCATCCTGAGTTGCTTCTACATTGGAAGACTTTGTTAAAACGCTCGGCGAATAAGTGAAGTCCGCCATAGCGACACAAGCACCAGGTTCAGTATTCACCTTTTTCTTTCTTGGCTTTCTGCTCGAGGTATCTGCGGTCCGAGGGGGTCAAACTATTGCAGGTGGTATTATATTCAGGTGTTCTTGAATCTTTTTGTATCCAGATTAGCTTAAACTTGTGATAATCGCATGGATAAATTCCAGTTGTCCGGAAGCCAGATATTAAATTTCCCATTGCCATATCGTTCTCATGTAAGCTGCCCAGACTTTTTTAGAAGCCTAGGAAATACTTCTTTTGGCACTGTTTTGTTTCTCGGGTTTGCCAGCTTGTAAGTTGATAAGATCTTCCGCCATAATATTTTTAAAGGTCGAAGGAAGGTCACTGGGTGACTTTGGCTACCCAGCCAAAGTCACCCAAAATGCCGGCCAAAGTCACCCCACCATTGTGGATTTATTACAAAAAAATAAAATTTATTGTTTTTTAAATAGTTACAAAGGTAGAATCAAGAGAATTAGATTTACAAAACAATACATATATCGGAGTTAAAGTCATTTTGCAATCATATTTCTGCAACATATTAAAACCATCCAACATTTTCAGGTGATTTTTTTTTTTAAGATTTTTAAGAAAAATAAATTTTAATATATCTTATTTTCCAATTTTAATTAAGTAAAGCTTGTATGATCATATTTTAATTCATTCAACTTTAAACATTTACAAAGAAGTTAAAAAAAATTAAAGAATTCCTTCATATTTAAACAATTTTTTCAAAAAGTATCCATTCAAAAGCCAAAGTCACCCAACCAGGCCAAAGTCACCCGGGTTGACGGTAGCTAATCTTATTATAAATAAATTCTATTTTTGATGTGTAAGCATCTTAGCACTCGGTATGGGTAAAATTGAAAATCGACTGTAACGGATATGGGCTCACGGTTCCGTTTGAAACCATTTTGTTTTTTTTGTAGGTAAGTGGAACTCTGTAAACTCGAATAGGTAAGGTAGTTTTCATTTTATGTCTAATGGTTTTGGTATTTGCTAAAAGGAGTGAATTCCTTACACCCCGACTCCACAGTAGATAATTTCTCTCAGAATGTTCGTCTTGTTATTAAATATCTAATGTAGTCACTCCGTTTCATATCTTGATTGGATGTCAAAATGCAATCATATCTTGACAGAGATATTTGACATACATTTTTCCAGGTGAAGATTTTGTTGCTTCTTTTCTAGAAATTTAATTTTTCATTTCATTATTTTGTATCCATATGCTGCTTTTGATGTTAATCTCTGCAATCGCGGGTGCAAATTTTGGTTTGTGATATTAAGTGTTATTTGCAATTTCTTGATTTGAAATGTCATAACATGATTTGCCAAGTAGCGCATTCTTTTATGTTTCTCTATTTGGCTGTGGTTAATGTTTCAAAAAGAAGTGTTGTAATGTCATATTAAAAAAAGTTACCTTGAGTTACTTTTCATTTAGGAACGACAAAAGCTAAAAATATGGCCAATCCGTCAAACAAATTGGGTGAAAAAAAGTCGAAATAGATTTGGAATTCAAAATCAAGAAGAAATTGTGATTTCATTATTGAAAAGAACTTTTATCAGCACTTCGAAAATGCATACATTTTTCAAATTAAATTTCATTTAACTTCATTCTAGCACACAATTGAATATTAAGCAAAAATATTTCCAATTTTTTTTATCATTCATTACTTGCACAAATTTTTTTACTACAAATCGATCAAATCAGATAAAATAAAATGCACGACTGGATCGCACGTACTTGCTCTTATGTTCAAGTTGTGTGGGGCTTAAGAACCTTAAAAAATATTGAAGTAATTATAGAAAAAGTATAAAAAGCATTTAAATCGTTCTTTTAATTATATAAACAGCCTGATAAATAACTTAGAGCTCAAAAAAAAGTATGCCATTTGATTACTTGAAAAATATGAATATATGCAGACAAAAAATTTTAAATCGTTGGAGCCGTTTTCTAGAAAATTAATTTTTTATATATAAAATTTTTGTAACATTTTTCAAAAAAAAATTTGGTATGCCAATTTTTAGTATATATTAATATGCATTTAAAACTGAAATTTCAAAATAATTCATCAACCCGTTTTTGAAATATTGAATTTAAAAAAAAAAAAAATTGAATATTTTTTTAAAAATCCAAAATTTATTTTTTCAAAAATTTTGGTATGCAGTATTATTTATATTCTAACAAAGCTTTTTTGCAAAAAATTTCATTGAAATCGGATGGGCGATTAAAGAGAAAATCAAAAATCTGAAAAACCGTTATATGGCAGGTACCGTTAATAAATGTTTTTGGTAATTTTTTTTCTTACAAAAAGGTACATCATACCTACAATAATACACTGATTTTTTATCAAAATCGTTGGAGCCGTTCTTGAGATAAATAAGCTTTTCCTTAACGGTTGTATGGCAAGTACCGTTATTTTTTGAGCTAAAAAAAAAATTTCAATTTCCCCTCTGGAGAGTTAGAAAAAAACCTTAAGTTCAAAATTTGAAGAAAATCGCTTCAGTGGTTTAGGCTGTAGGTTGAGGTACGGACAGACAGACAGACAGACAGACAGAATTTTGCCACCCACTTTTTTTGTGTTCTCTATCATCGTAATGTCATGTTTGATTGTTATCTCGAAATTTTTTTTTGCACGAATCCAAAACTTGCCCTATAGTTACGGTGACCATATTTTAGAAAGCTGAATAATGAACAAAAGAAAAAAGAAACAAAATTCAGCTCAATCTTCAATAATTTATTCCATTTAATAATAAATATGTATATATTCTCTGAGGAAAAATGGCTCAACTTAAAATAGAATAAATTCTAATTAATTTAGTCTTTGCTTTAAGCTTAGTACGCTGCTGATGCGAAACGAAAAATCCCATACAAAAATGACAACGAAATCATAAACTATAAATTTAGTTCAACTTTTCGTTCTGCAGTACATTGTTCGATGAGCGAAATTGATAGTTGTAGCAGATTATTTGGAGAAGTCTACACTCTTTTTTCGCACACAATTAATTACCCAGACCATGCTGATTGTATTTTTTTTGCATGTGCATTTGTTTTAATTTTTTGAATTTGTGCAACTGTCAATTAATATTTTCCACTTCGTTTTCGTAAGCATTTCGTTGTCTTGTTGGAGAACAACTAAAATTTTCGTTTCACATCAGCATCGTATTAGGTTTTACATACAAACTTAAAAATAAAAAAACTTAAAAACTTAGGTCAAGAATTTGTACGGGTTTTTCAAATCTTTCTTAAATACACACTTCCTCCTAAGTGGCACCAGGGTAAACTAAAATAATTTTCAATATTGAATTGCTGTTTTATAAATATGTAATTTCAAATTAAACTTACAAAGCTAAATTCTTCAGCGCAGACGCACACAGTTCACAGACAGCTGATGTGTTCATGAAATGAGTAGTTTTTGACTTGAACATGACAGATGATGCCAAAAGCGATAGAGGGCGGCGAGAAAAAATAAATTTGTACTAGACTTATCATTTCTTCGTTCACTAACTAAGGGCACGTTAGTATCATCAGTTTCTTTTATTAAATTTTTACGTTCCCAATGTGTGCGTTATTGTTCTTGAACAAAATTAAAGAAATACAGAACAAATAATGAACAACTAATAAAATACAGAACATTTATATGTTTTCGTGTACAAAATAATTAATAATGAACAACATCTTCAAATACAGAACAGTTCATTATTATAATGAACGGATGGTCACCGTACCTATAGTACCTATGTATATCGCAAGTAAAAATGTCGCAAAACCTGCAAAAAATTTCCAAACTCACTATCGACAGTAAAATCAAAAAAATAAAAATATATTAGCTTTATATTTTTCCCCAGATCTGATCTGGATTGTATATGCATACATGTATTACAAAAACAACACAAAATCCGACCTTGCTTTTGAATTTCGATTTGCAAATTAAAGTGGGTGATCAAATTATTACGGCCACCTAACAAAAAATACTAATTTGCAGAATATGGTCAACATTTATGAAGTATAAACCTATAGCAACCTATTTTTTTTATTGAATTTTAATTTGTGGTTATTGAGCTTTAAAAACTAGAAAGTGAAAAAATTGAAAAAAATGTATTCAGAAAACCGCAAGCTTTTTAGAGATGGGCTTCATTTTTTTGTATGGAAACCCATTATTATTTTCCGAGTTTTTGAAAGTTTGTGTCGAGATATTTTTAGTTTTGCACATTTTTAACAAGGTTTTTAGCAAAAAAGTGAAATGTTTATTAATTTTGAATATATTTTTATGCATTACATTGCCGTTTCCAATACATTTTTGAGAAATGTTGGTAAAGATACTTCAAAAGATATGGAATGATGAAAATATCTTTCTTCAGCCTAAGAAAAAGACATTACGATTTTCCTTTCATCCCGTGTCGTTCTTGCTATTTTTCGTCCAGGTTTTCTGACTCTTATAGGCAATGCGCTAGCATTTTCAACTCTTTTTTTTTATAAATTGTGTCCACTAGAGATTTTGACACTCTTGCCAGTAATGCTTTCTTCCTCTGAGTATGGTCAGTTATTGATTACGATATCGTAATGTCTTTTTCTTAGGCTGAAGAAAGGTATTTTCATCATTCCATATCTTTTAAAGTATCTTTACCAACATTTCTCAAAAATGTATTGGAAACGGCAATGTTATGCATAAAAATATATTCAAAATTAATAAACATTTCACTTTTTGCTAAAAACCTTGTTAAAAATGTGCAAAACTAAAAATATCTCGACACAAACTTTCAAAAACTCGGAAAATAATAATGGGTTTCCATACAAAGAAATGAAGCCCATCTCTAAAAAGCTTGCGGTTTTCTGTATACATTTTTTTCAATTTTTTCACTTTCTAGTTTTTAAAGCTCTATAACCACAAATTCATATTCAATGAAAAAATAGGTTGCTATGGGTTTACACTACATCATTTTTGACCATGTTCTGCAAATTAGAATTTTTTGTTAGGTGGCCGTAATAATTTGATCACCCACTGTAATTCTGACCATACACCCTGTGAACTTTTTTGCAAAAATGAGTTTTTTCTCTCACAGGTAGATGGCTTTTTGTGTTGAAGATAGGGAGAAAATAGAGAATAGAGTAGAGAGAAAATACAGAAACAAAAGGATAAACGGGGATCGGATAGGTATATAACACTCTTGTCGCACTGGGATCCTGTTTGTTTTGTTAAGATAATCTAATCCGGATCAGATCTGGGGGATAATAAAATTAAACTATTACATATTACAAAAATGAGATCAATTCCAAACCGAACGATCGAGAAGCAAACAAAAGATAACTCACAATGAAAACATCGTGATTTCAGCTGCTTTTGACGGATTAACCATTTCAACTCAGTATCAAAGAGATGAGTTGGAAAAATGTACTCAAAGTTACTTTTTGACACTTTAGCTTTCAATCCAGGAACAACTTTGTGACGTCATAAAGTTTTATCGGAAGGTGTTTTTTAATGGGTAAATTCATTATAATTTATGTCGTGCAACCATTTTGTTTTAGCGCTTGTATTACAGATTCCTAATTTTTGCCATACGTGGTAATGACCCGATCCCTTACCTTCAGATGAAAACGAATGTTTACACACCTTCCACGTGAGTCCCGGTACCCACACATATTTTTTTTTTCTGTGCGACATACTGCAGCCGATATATTCACAAAAGACGAAAAAATGGCAAAAGACACATTTTTACCAATAACTTTGGTAAAAAAAGTTGTCAGGTGGTGCAAATTTGAATTTAAGCTTTTTAATAAGCCTTTATCAATCCATGCAAAAAAATCAGACAGTGCCTCTGCGCGCAAGGTCAAATGACCTAATGACTGGACTAAAAGTGAGATAGAAAACAAAGACGTCAAAAAGTGAAGTTCATTTGAACTTTGTCCTGAGAAGTAGGTAACTTCAGATTCGTATGGCCTTTTCGATTGTCAATCCGGAACAGCGGTTCGATACGTGTGAACGCTTCTCATTTCGATTCTGAAATCAAGTTCAGAACAATTTTCTGTTATTTTCAGAACAAGAACTGTCACTCTGTCCCCAATCGAAAAGGCCATTAGAGTTTATAAATTTAGTTCAAATAAAGAATTTTAAGTGAGCTTTACTCCATATATGGCGTTTCGCCCAGGTACAATAGTTGGGCTCATCAGTTAGATGCTGTTGTACCCTTCTAAGACCCAAATTTTGGTCTATGTTTACCGACTCATATAGAAATCACAGCATGAATACACTGAATTCTATTTATCCAGGAGAATTTGATTAAATTCAGATACCTAGAAAACAAATGCCAGTGCTCAGGCTTTCTATAATTATTATTTTGAAGAAAATAAAAAATAATATTCTTCTGTTTAAGTGGAGCGAATGAATGAAGTTCAAATAAAGAATTTTAAGTGAGCTCTACTCCATACTGATGAGCCCAACTGTTGTACCTGGGCGAAACACAATATATGGAGTAGAGCTCACTTAAAATTCTTTATTTGAACTTCATTCATTCGCTCCACTTAAACAGAAGAACATTTCTTTTAATTTTCTTCAAAATAATGTTTATAAATTTATTTCAAAACAAAATTATTAGGTAGTATTATTTAAAGTTAATATGGTTTAAACAAAGATAATTGAATTTAGTAACAACAATAAATGAAAATTAAATTTAAGAAAAAAACTAACAAATATTGCTGCTTCTTCTTGAAAATCAATGAACATTTAAAAATAAAAAAATTAATACAGTTGTTATAATGTACATAAGATATTTTCTTACTATGTATATGTTTTGATGCTCTGATGATTTCGCCGACAACACTACCATTTGACTATCCTAATTGTGTATTAACGAATTTGGAAACAGAGCTTTCCGATTCACCATTAAAAAACGACATTTTCCAAAAATTACGTCTTAAATTTACTTATATTTAAGAGCTCATATTCCGATGAAGTAGGCGGTAACCTGTCAACTATGTGGCTTGGAATTGAAGACGGTTATGTGCATGTTTCTAACTGTACTCCACCATTCGAATAAAAAAAAAACAAAATCATGATTCAACATGCATCAGCTGTTCACTCAATCCTGTAAGCTTTGTATAATTAAGTACGTTTAAAAGACATAAGGGTCTTCATATTTAGTCGAACGCAAATTTGATAAGGAAAACTTGTTTTTGGTATAGATGTTATATGGCGAACTTGGTACTTTGGCTTAAATCCTTAATTTTTGTCGATCGCGTGAAAAGTTTCATATAAGAAACACCTCAAACAAACACAAATTCATTACAATGTGCAATTAACTTGAATCAAATAGATTTAAAGGATTTCGATTTTGGTTTCCAAATAAATATAAAATTAATATACAAAGCAATAATATTAGATATTTTTTAATTTTCTATTCCATTTTTCCTGTTTTGATAGATTTTCCTAAAGTGCTGTTCAAATATTAATACGGTAATAAATTAATTTTATTATAGATGTTTTGAATAAGGTTCCTAGCCTTTTAAATTATTTGACAATTTATTGTTTATTAATAAATTTGAACTAGTTTAACGTTAAAACAAAAGTACAAGAAATACAGAACAGCAGAAATCACATAGCAATCAGCCAGTTTATATTTCTTGAGCACTCATAATTTTCCTCCGTTCTTTGACAGAGCAGGAGATTAAAATAAAAACAGGATTCCTCACATAGAAGTCAAAACAACTCTCTTTTTCTTTTCATCTTAAGCAGTATACAGAAAAAAAAATATTTTCGGCAAAGAAATTAGGCTGATCTATGAAAAAGCAAACACAAATGCAAAACGCAATTTTTTTTTCGGAAAATGAATGTCAGTGACATTCTTTTATACGAAAAAAATTCGTGGTGAATACAAAATTTGTTTTCTTTGGTTAGTTCACAATTCTATACAAAAATTTAAACGTCAAAAAACTTTTTTTTCACAAAAAGCGCTCCCATAAGAAATACATATAGTTTTTTTCGTCAAGGAACTGTATACTTAGCTTTACCTAAATAATTAACTGCGACAGAAAAATATTGAGCCAGCGAATCCAAGAAAAATAATTCAGTCTCAGTTTTAAGGGGAAAAGCGAGGAATTTTTGCGAGTGGTGTTTATATTTCTAGTTCTCTGAGCGCTCTGAGATCTCAGAAATATAAACAGGCTAGATAACGTTCATCTTGCTGTTAAGTGACATATTTTTTTGGCAAGATTTTCTTTTGAATAAAAAAAGCTGGTAAAACAAAAAATTTTCGTCAAGGCAAAAATTTCCGTGGTGTAAATGAAATTTTCTAATTCACCGTTACAATTTGGGTTTACAATTTGCAAAAAAAAAACTGAATAAGCCAACTATGCGAAAGCAAACACGAATAATGCCAAACGCAATTTCTTTTATCCGCAAAAGTAGGTATATGAGAGACATTTTTCCGCGAAAAAATTCCAGGTGAATATTAAAATATGTTTACTTTGGGTAGTAGGAGAGGGCCAAGTGAGGCAGAAGTTTTTAATTTTTTTAAAATTCCTGCTTCACCATCATATTCTTACCAAGAAATAAAAGTGAGATAAAAACAGAGACGTCAAAAAATCAAGTTCATTTGAACTTGGTTCTAAGAAGTAGGTAACTACAGCTTCTTAGAGTTTATAAATTTAACTCCAAACAAAATTATTAGGTAGTATTATTTAAAGTTAATATGGTTTAAACAAAGATAATTGAAATTAGTAACAACAATAAATGAAAATTAAATTTAAGAAAAAAACTAACAAATATTGCTGCTTCTTCTTGAAAATCAATGAACATTTAAAAATAAAAAAAAATAATACAGTTGTTATAATGTACATAAGATATTTTCTTTCTATGTATATGTTTTAATGCTCGGATGATTTCGGCGACAACGCTACATTTGACTATACTAATTGTGTATTAACGAATTTGGAAACAGAGCTTTCCGACTCACCATTAAAAAACGATATTTTTCAAAAAATTACGTCTTAAATTTACTTATATTTAAGAGCTCATATTCCGATGAAGTAGGCGGTAACCTGTCAACTATGTGGCTTGGAACTGAAGACGGTTATGTGCATGTTTATAACTGTACTGACACCATTCGAATAAAAAAAAACAAAATCACGATTCAACATGCATCAGCTGTTCACTCAATCATGTAAGCTTTGTATAATTAAGTACGTTTAAAAGACATAAGGGACTTCATATTTAGTCGAACGCAAATTTGATAAGGAAAACTTGTTTTTGGTATATGTAGATGTTATTGATGGCAAACTTGGTACTTTGGCTTAAATCCTTAATTTTAGTCGATCGCGTGAAAAGTTTCATATAAGAGACACCTCAAACAAACACAAATTCATTAAAATGTGCAATTAACTTGAATCAAATAGATTTTTAGGATTTTGATTTTGGTTTCCAAATAAATATAAAATTAATATAGCAATAATATTACATATTTTTTAATTTTCTATTCCATTTTTCCTGTTTTGATAGATTTTCCTAAGGTGCTGTTCAAATTTTAATACGGTCATAAATTAATTTTATTATAGATGTTTTGAATAAGGTTCCTAGCCTTTTAAATTATTTGACAATTTAATGTTAATTAATAAATTAGAACTAGTTTAACGTTAAAACAAAAGTACAAGAAATACAGAACAGCAGGAATCACATAACAATTAGCCAGTTTATATTTCTTGAGCGCTCAGTAATTTTCCTCCGTTCTTTAACAGAGCAGGAGAAGTCAAAACAACTCTCTTTTTCTTTTCATCTTACCTAAATAATTTACTGCGACAGAAAAAATTGAGCCAGCGAATCCAAGAAAAATTCAGTCTCTGTTTTTAAGGGGAAAAGTGAGGAATTTTTGCGAGGAGTGGTGTTTATATTTCTAGTCCTCTGAACGCTCTGAGATAACGTTCATCTTGCTGTTAAGTGACATATTTTTTTGGTAAGATTTTTTTTTTAATAAAAAAAAGGTGGTAAAAGCATAGTTTACAGTTCCCATGCGAAAAAAATATCAAAATTTTCAAAACGATTTTCCATCTATTCTGTGCACCTAATTGAATAATATTCAAGGCAAAAAACAATTGCCTTGGCAAAAGCCACCCATTGAGTCATTAATTTACCCTTAATTTATAAACTATAGGCCTAAAAATGGAAAATAATTATTTTTGGATGCAAAAACTATTTGCATGCTAATAAAGCCTTGAGGTGAAAATTTTTTTTTTTTGGAAGTGTAAACCGACCATCCAAAAAAAAATATTTTATTCACCACACTTTTTTCGCATGCAAAACAATTGCCGGTCCATTGTTTTGCATGAAATTCCATGACGGCAATGTTTTTTTTTTTGCATGAAACTGTAAACTAATCATGCAAAAATTAATTTTGCCTCTCACCTCAATCATTTTTGACATGCGAGAATATTTCCGTAGGTTTTTTTTGCACATGGGAACTGTAAGCTAGGCTAAAACAAAAAATTTTCGTCAAGGCAAAAATTTCCGTGGTGTAAACGAAATTTTCTTATTCACCGTTACAATTTGCGTTTACAATTTGCAAAACAAAAACTGAATAAGACTTTTCTATGCAAAAGCAAACACGAATAATGCCAAACGCAATTTCTTTTATCCGAAAGTATATGAGAGACATTTTTTCCGCGAAAAAATTCCAGGTGAATATAAAAATATGTTTACTTTGGGTAGTAGGAGAGGGCCAAGTGAGGCAGAAGTTTTTAATTTTTTTGAAAATTCCTGCTTCACCATCATATTCTTACCAAGAAATAAAAGTGAGATAAAAAACAGAGACGTCAAAAAGTGAAGTTCATTTGAACTTGGTCCTAAGGCTGCGTTTCCATTTGCGAGTAGGCTCGCGGAATTCTTGCGGATGTTTCTTGCAATAGCGATTACATTGTTATATGAATTCTTGCAATTTCTTCTGCAATAAATATCTTGCAAGAAGCTCGTGCATCATACTGCCGCAATTTATTGCAGAGGTATTTACACAGGAGTGCCATTAATGTCACAAGAAATTTTTTATTTGAATTTCGACCACGAGGTCGATACTAGTTTATTTAAAACTATGAAATCATGGCGATGAGACGTCAACATTTAGCTGCTGTAATTACATTTTTATTATTTTTTTTTAGTTAATTTTGCCACTGGCTCCTTAAGCTATAATGTTTCCGAGAAACTTTGTTCTTATTTGTAAGGAACTCTTCCGCGATCTTATTAAGACTACATTTTTTTATTTCGGCTTATAACTTATAAACTTCGTGCCGGTTATTTCATAAACACAGATTACACTGACTCGTAACGACCATCTACGCACTCTTTTTTGACTCATTTTTGATTAAAGACAAAGACGGTAACCAGCCGCGAGCGCAATATATACGAAACTATTTCGATAAGCAGCAAGAACTGTCGCGAGTCAATGTAAACCTGTTTAAACCTTCAATTAATTGCACTTGCAAATACTCGCAAGAAGTTATGCAAGGGCTGTCGCAATCGAATTTTCTTCGCAGTTTCCACTTGCAAGTCACTGTCGGAAAGACTGTCCGACATTTATTGCAGAAGTTTTCTTGCAAATGGAAACGCGGCCTAAAAAGTAGGTAATGCTATGTTTTCACCAAAGGTTTATCTCAGATTAGATTTAATAAATCTTTTTGGTGTTTCCACCGCACAAAAAGATTTAAAAAAGATTAAATTTGACAGCACCTTCAAAAATACAAATGGCGTTCCAATTTTTCTCATGAAGTGCGAATGAGACGGAATGTTTGATTCGGGTGAAACAATGAAGAACTGAATGCGAGTCTCGAATGAATCGTTCAGCACCATGTAAGAATAGGTTAGTTCGATTTGTAAAACTATTTTTCCAAGGGAGATTTAACAAGATTAATTTCTAATTGTCAAGATTTACGAAATAAATTTGTATGGTAAATCTCCAAGATTTGAATAGGATTTAAGGTAAATCTTATTAAATCTCAGATTAGCGTTAGGTGGAAATGTAGCATAACTACATGTGGTTTTATTTCGTTGAGGAAGTGTATTGTTTTGGTCACTATACTGCCACTATTACTTTCTAGTCAACTTGACAACAAATTTGCTTTCAATATAAGGTAGATTTATGCATGTTGGGTTTAGTGAAATTTTCAACAAGTTCCCCAAACTTGGGTTTTTTCTCCTTTGATTTCTGACAGCAAACTGTGAAAATTTGTTAAAATTTTGCCAGAAAATTCACGTTAACAAACGCACCTTAATTTGCTTGTAAGTCCCTTATGGCCTCTGAACGTACCCATTGTAAAAATTCAAAATTTTTAATATACATAGTAAACTTATATTTACTTATATATATCAGGCACCTTGACAACAGAATATTTGTTTCACTAGCAAACGGTGATTTATGTGTATATCATCGGGAAAATGGTAAGAAAATATTTATCTATGACTTTCGTTTCTTCAACAACAATTTCACAATTTTTCTTTAACATTTGTGTAGTTCGTTGGAATACAACCTCACCCCTCTGTATCTCGATTGGAACGGTTTCAAGTCCAGTGACTAAACTGTTGACCGTCTATGGAAATCTATGGTGTTCCATTCAAGGGATTATAAAAGTTTTGGATACTGAAACCTTACAAGTGAGTTTTTATTACAAATTGTTTTATTAATACCGGATTTACACGAATGGAAAGCTGCCAGTATAATGACAAAAGGAATGAAATTGTCCATTCTTTTGTTGTTGCTTTTGTCATAATACTGGCAGTTTTCCAATCGGGTAAATCCGGCATAACCCTTACCTATAGTGGGGCTGTCAGTGAAACCATTCTTTCATTTTTACCTGACGGTTGATCTTTTGCATAATCTACAAATAGTACATGTCCTAACTTAAGGGTTGCCACTTACCATTTTAAATGCCGAAATATTGCTTATAAATCGAAAACCAAGGGTCGGACGATTACCCAAGCACTCTCATTGACTTCAGCACCCTTGAAACCATAGGATTACATCATGATTTTCTCCCACTCCTCCCCTTTGCACGAAGGGGTGGAAAAAAGTCGTTTTTGGAAAGAAAATTTGAAAGCCAAAAAAAGTTAGAAAAATATTTGTATTAATAAAATTTAAAGATAGTGTCGACGCAGAATTTCACAATCTACTATATTACATCCAAAGTTGATTGAAAACCTACTTTGTTTGTTTTGTAAAGCCTTTTTCAAAGGAATGGGGAGAGGGGGTATGAAGGAAAAACAAACTTAAACCATTGTATATAAATTCTATAGTATTCTCATGAAGAAAAAAAGGCTCGTGGCCACCTATGCGTCCAAATGTAATACTAATTTTTGTTAAGGGATCTCGGTAAGGCGATCACAGCGAACCTATCGACCAAATGTCTACCTACAAAATCGTGTTTCATGAGAATACTATAGAGTAGATATACAATGCTTAAACATATATCTAGGTATATAATATAAGCATATGCCACATGTTTAAAGGGTATTTTTTAATGCCAAATATTACTAAATCAGAATGAACTCGATACAACCACCTTCAAAAAAGTTTAAGCCTTTTTCATAAATGGCGACCGAATTTTTAGTGAAACAAGTTAAATATTACCAATTTTCAACAGCATTGAAACGAAACTTGATCCGATATTGTCATGACTTAGGGCTAGGATTTCCATGCAAATGCAAGTTTTTTCTCACATTTAGAAGCCTTTGACCAAATTATCCTTTCGAATCATAAAATTTCGTTTAAAATGGCATTCAATCGTTAGTGCATATATAGCATATTTTATGCAAAATGCATGTTCTCAAAATAAATGCATATTTTCATAATATGTAAATGCATATTTTAAGTGCATATTTTCAAATTTTTCGTGCATGTTTGAGATGAAAATCATAGGTCGATTAGTTGGTTTAAGAGATAATGCATTATGTGTCCCGCTTCTACTCTAAATCAACCCTATTGGTGCAGTTATAAAAGAAGATATGGCTGTTTACAAAAAAACACGAAAGCTTTTCTACAATGAAAAGCGTTAATAATGTGTGGAAGAATGCCCTTAAGTTCCCTCCGGAAGATTGAAGGAAACAGAACTTCACCACCTAGCCGACGATTCAACAATCATCTAGAAAAACAACTATAGCTGTCACTGTCTTCGTGCCGTAGTTTGCTCTCTTTCTTAACGCCGTATAATGATTTTCAATAATTTTTTGCCATCGCCATTTTAAAACTATTCTAACCTTTGAAGCGAGTGGTCGAAGCCAAGAGGAGTGCAAACTGCGGTAAGAAATTGTATAAAGTCATTTATTTGTAATGTTATATATTCATGTAATTTCAGAAATAAAATATTGTAATATCGTACAAACAAACAAAGCAATATTTAATTTCGAGCTCCCGCTCAAAGGACAGCGTTTTATTTCGCAATTGCCAGTCCGAAGTCGTGGACTAAATTGCTTTTTGAGTAGCCGCCATTTTGTGAATTGTGTTGCAGAGATATCTAAGTTGCATTTGCCAGTCCCACGCCGAGGACTAAATTGCAGACTGCCGCCGCAACACAATTCTTTATGCCGTCGTGGTGTTCTTGTGCATAGTAATGCAACGTACTCCACCAAGGAAAAGCCCACGCTTAAACCCCGGAGATCAATCTTTGGCTCAGCCGGCCATGGAAGACAGTGTCGTTAACTCGCCACAAATTGAGCCATCGCTCGATGCCAATGCCATCGCATCGAGAGAAAGGGTTGCATCGCCCGATGCCAATGCCGCCGCATCAATTATTAACCCTTCACAAAGTGTTCAATTGGTCGATACAGCCAATGTGGACGTCTATACATTGCCAGCCGAACCCTCAGGGGTTTCAGCTGTAAATGCGAACGCTGCGACATCGGCAGCTGAAATTCCATTAGGTGCTCCAGTAGCTTCGCATGCAGATGTGGCAGCTGCCGCCCAGACTGCTGCCACACAATCTTTAATAGAAGGCCTACAGAGACGGCTCGTTGCAATGGAGAGTGAGCTGAGAAATACTAAGATAAAACTAGCTGAACGAAGTCAACCAGATGTGTCGCAGAACAGAGGAATGCCAGCCGTTTCAACAACAGTAGCTCACATGACACCACCGTTATCTACTACCGTAACATATTGCTCACCTCCAATGATGCCGTTCTCTAACCCGCTATCCAGTGTTACTGGTTCACAGGCAAGTACAGTTAACCACGTTACATTCACCGCTGTTCCATCCAATTTTAGAGCACAATCACCAGCAACTGCATGGTTTTCCGCAACTCAACCCACAATGCATACTGCTCCAACATTTTCCGGAAGCTTCAGTGGTGCATCGCAGCAACAATTCACTGCACCTCGAAAGCTTCAGGATTTGCCTCAGTTCAGTGGTGACCCAGAAGACTGGCCTATGTTTTCTAGTGCTTATGCTGAATCAACAGCAGTCTACAACTATAGTAATTTGGAAAACAGTATGCGCCTACAAAAATCTTTAAAAGGCCAAGCACGTGATGTGGTGAGGTGCATGATGATTCATGCCGAAAATGTGAATTTGGTTATGGAGCAGCTGCGTTCCAGTTTTGGTCGCCCTGAACAGTTGATAGACAGCCAGTTGCAACAAGTAAGACAAATCACTCCAATTTCTGAAGCTTCAATCGAGAAGTTAATTGCGTTTGCGGTGAAAGCCAAGAACCTTGCAGTGTTTTTGTCATCAATCAATGGCCAGCATCATTTAGCCAACCCAACTCTACTAAAAGAGCTTATCCATAAGCTTCCTATGAACCAGAGGATTCAGTGGGCTGGGTATGCAGCCCAGATACAGCCGTATCCAACTATCATTGACTTTAGTAACTGGTTGAGTGGAGTTGCAAGTTTGATTTCCGTCGTACAAGATGACAAGAGTACTGGTTGTCGAACAACAATAGAACCAAAACGCCGTTCGGTTCTCCATGCAGCAGAGGGTCCACCAGCAGAAGCAGTCAAGTGTCCGATCTGTCAAAGCCGTCACAGAATACCTGAATGCAAACAATTTTTGGAATGCAGTGTGAGTGAAAGGTGGACACAAGCCAAAAGATGTCGATTGTGCTTCACATGTCTGGAAGTAGGACACGCCCTGAGGTTCTGCCGCCGCCGTCGAAAATCCTGTGGTGTTGATGGGTGCCAAAGGAGTCACCATCAGTTGTTGCACGAACAAAGACAGCCCGTCTCTGAAGGTGCACAATTGCCACGTACACAGCAACAACAAGACGCCATCAAAACAAAGGAAGCAGTTCTCAGCTGTTCACGGAGCCCAGATAAGAACAACAAATTACTTTTTCGAGTGCTGCCTGTCACCATATATGGACCCTTGAAGCGAGCTGATACTTACGCTCTTATGGATGAAGGTTCTTCAATAACCATGATTGATAGAAGTCTAATTGAGGATCTTGGACTGAGTGGTGATAGCCAAAAGTTGGATCTCCAATGGTTTGGGGGCAGAGCTGCTCAAGAACCTGCTACTGTAGTCAACGTTCACATCAGTGGAACAAATGACAGGAAGAAACATCTGCTTCGTAACGTTTATGGTGTTTCTAACCTTCGTCTACCGATGCAAAGCCTGAATGAACATGATTTGCGCAGAGATGTTGAATATTTTGAGCGGTTACCTGTTTTGCCTTATGATGACATCACTCCACAGATTCTCATTGGCTTAGATCACTGCCACCTTGGTCTGCCAAGTGAGACAATTCAACTTCGATATGGAGGGCCATATGCTGCCCATACAGAACTTGGATGGGTAGTATTTGGTCCAACGAAGACAGCCTCACCACTGAAGATGTCATGCCTGTTGATCAACACAAGTGAAGATGCCCTCCACCAAGTAGTAGCAGATTACTTCGAGACAGAAAGTTTTGGGGTACGGCCAGCACCACTAGTAGAAACTGAAGGAGACATGCGTGCTCGTAGTATTCTGCAGTCAACTACAATAAAAGTCAATGGAAGATTCCAAACTGGACTACTTTGGAAACGTGATGACATTAAGCTTCCGGATTCCTATTCCATGGCAAAAAAGAGGCTCATAGGTATTGAGCGTAAAATGAAGAGGGATGATGCGTTTGCTGCCGCCTACAACGATATCATCAGCTCTTACGTTGCAAAGGGGTACGCTCGCCAGCTGCAGCCAGCAGAAGCCGCCAAGGTAGGTCCTAGAACTTGGTACCTTCCACACTTTGCCGTAGTGAATCCCAACAAGCCAGGGAAACTTCGGTTGGTGTTTGACGCCGCCGCCACAGTAAATGGGATCTCACTCAACTCTTGTTTACTGAAGGGACCACAGGAGTACCAGCCAATGCCATCGGTACTATTCAACTTTCGAGTGGGCACTGTCGCGGTGTGCGGAGACATCCGTGAAATGTTCCACCAAGTGCTCATTCGACCAGAGGATAGGAACTCGCAAAGATTTCTGTGGCGTGGTGGAAATACAGATGTGAACCCTGAAGTCTACGAGATGCAAGTCATGACCTTTGGCGCTGCTTGTTCGCCTTGCGCTGCCCAATATGTCAAATCTATTAATGCGCTAGAACATCTTGAGACCAAAGCCAGAGCAGTGAAGTCTATCATGCAGCACCACTACGTTGATGACTTCGTTGACAGTTTCGAGTCAATTGATGAAGCCATTGCCATCTCAAAACAAGTTCGTGAAATACATAAAGATGCCAGTTTTCAATTGCGAAGTTTCAGTTCAAATTCACCAGAAGTACTCAGTGCCCTAGATTATGAAGCAGCGTCCGAAAAAGTTGCAGTCACAAAACACCAGTCGACCGATGGAAGCTTGACTACAGAAAAGGTCTTAGGTATGTTTTGGCAGCCCTTGAGTGACACCTTTAGATATGAACTTAGGTTCCATCGAGTTGATCCTGACATTATAGCTGGAGAAAGATGTCCTAGTAAAAGAGAGCTGCTCAGCGTCGTCATGTCAGTCTTTGACCCATTGGGATTTTTGGCAAATTTTCTGGTCTGTGCCAAACTATTGATGCGTGAGGTCTGGAGGTACGAATTACTTTGGGATGAGCCATTGCCCAGTAACATCTATGCAGCTTGGATCAATTGGTGCAAAAATTTGGACAAAATTGTTGGGATTCAGATCCCACGCTACTACTTCCTCAATGCTTTGCCGAAGGAGCTCCAGCTTCACATCTTCGTTGATGCAAGCGAGGAAGCATTTGCCGCCGTAGCTTACTGGAGGTCTGAATCTTTGGACAAAGAAGCTGAAATCGCATTTGTTTGTGCCAAAACCAAGTGCGCATCATTGAAACCTATGACTATCCCACGTCTCGAGCTCCAAGCCGCCGTTTTGGGAACTCGTTTGATGCAAACGATCGTAGAAGAGCACAAAACACTTCAAGTCAGCCGCTGTGTTTTTTGGACAGATTCCAAGACGGTCATCAAGTGGATTGGCTCTCAGAACCGTCGCTACAAGCCATTTGTGGCCCACAGAATAGCCGAAATTCTTGCCGCCACTGAAGCGTCCAACTGGAGGTGGCTACCTACCCAGGACAATGTAGCCGATGAAGCAACTCGATCAAATTGCAATGTCGATTTCAGTCCTTCGTCGAGGTGGTTGAAGGGACCTGGTTTTCTTAAACAAAGGGAAAACTTGTGGCCTGCTAACTTAGCCAACGTTAGCAAACACGAAGAAAATGAAGAGGAGGAGCTTCCATCAAAGTTCGCTCTTCTTGTTGTAAGTAACATTTTCATTAAATTTTCCAACTTTTCTTCTCTCTTAAAGCTGAAAAGGGCCATTGCTTATGTCATCCGATACGCTCGCTCACTACGTCACATAACGCCAGCCAGCAATAGACTAACAGTTAATGAGCTCCAAGCTGCGGAACGTGTGCTATATCGCCAAGTACAAACTGAAGAGTATGCTGCTGATATTAATCGAATTAAAGATGGTCAATGCCTAACCAGAGAAAGTCCTTTGCACAACTTAACGCCTCACGTTGATGAGTATGATGTCTTACGTGTGGGTGGCCGAATCGATGCAGCTAGATGGCTTCCATATTCTACCAGAAGACCTATTATTTTGCCGCCTGAACATGAATTCACTAAACTGGTCGTGGATCATTATCATTGCAAGATGAAGCACCAGAACTTCGAAGCCACAATCTGTGAAGTCCGACGCCTGTATTGGATTCCACGTATTAGACAAGTTTTACGAAAGGTAATTTCCAAATGTGACACCTGTAAGCTAGAACGTATCAAGCCTGTTACGCCACTGATGGGACCCCTGCCAGAGGATCGATTGACGCCATATGTGAGACCATTTACCTACACTGGCCTTGATTACTTTGGCCCTCTCACAGTAACAATTGGTCGCCGTGTAGAAAAGAGATGGGTGGCGTTATTTACATGCCTTATCGTCCGAGCTATCCACTTAGAGGTTGCCTGTGATCTCTCAACAGATGCAAGTATTCTCACCATCCGCAATTTCATAAACCGTCGAGGAGTACCTGTCCGGATACGCAGCGGTAATGGAAAGAATTTCGTAGGTGCAGACCAACAGGCAAAACGATTCAGCGAGGTGTTCGATTGCGACCGTATCCAAGATGAGCTGTCAGCCAAGGGAGTTGAATGGGTTTTCAACTGCCCTAGTAACCCATCTGAAGGAGGTGTTTGGGAACGCATGGTCCAGTGCGTAAAAAAGGTACTTCGACACACACTGAAGGAAGTCTCACCACGCGAGTATACGCTACAGTGTCTGATGATTGAAGCGGAGAATGTTGTCAATTCGAGGCCTTTGACTCATTTGCCAATTTCCATTGATCAGGAGGAGCCGCTCACGCCGAATCATTTCCTACTAGGAACGGCTAACACTGCCCAAACGCCAGGTGGATGTGAGCCATTTGAGAAGCTGTGTACTCTTCGGAAACAATGGCGAATTGCCCGTCAACTGCGAGACAGATTTTGGAAGCGCTGGATTTCTGAATACTTGCCAACACTAACACGCCGATCCAAGTGGTGTCAAATATCAGAGCCACTGAAAGAGGGAGACCTAGTATTCATTTGTGACAGGAACATGGCCAGAAAACAATGGTGCCGAGGAAGAGTTGAACGAGTTTTTCAAGGTGCAGATGGAGTCGTGAGGCGAGCTGACGTTCGCACTAAGTCTGGAGTTCTGCGTCGTCCCGTATCTAAATTGGCCGTTCTCAGTGTAGATAGTGAATCGGGTTGATTCACGGGGGCGGGGATGTGGAAGAACGCCCTTAAGTTCCCTCCGGAAGATTGAAGGAAACAGAACTTCACCACCTAGCCGACGATTCAACAATCATCTAGAAAAACAACTATAGCTGTCACTGTCTTCGTGCCGTAGTTTGCTCTCTTTCTTAACGCCGTATAATGATTTTCAATAATTTTTTGCCATCGCCATTTTAAAACTGTTCTAACCTTTGAAGCGAGTGGTCGAAGCCAAGAGGAGTGCAAACTGCGGTAAGAAATTGTATAAAGTCATTTATTTGTAATGTTATATATTCATGTAATTTCAGAAATAAAATATTGTAATATCGTACAAACAAACAAAGCAATATTTAATTTCGAGCTCCCGCTCAAAGGACATAATGCATTAAATCTGAGCAACATAAACGAAATCTGTTTCATTAGATGAAATTTGTTTGCTTGAAATTTGTTGAAAAACACTCATTTTTCTACGTCAGTTGAAGTAAAAAGTTTTTTTTTTTTTTAACAGAAGTTTTCAAAGGCCAAGCAGGCAAAGTTTTGTTTGTGAAAACTTTTAACATAGTTTTCTTATTTTCCTCTATAGTGGAGGAACGATAGCCGAAAATAGTGTATTATTCAGGAACCCGGGGAACCTGCTCCGATGATTTTTTTTGTTTTTGAAATGTAGGAAATTGAAATTAAAAAAAGTTTACAATTTAAAATTCGAAGCTCTCAACAGGAAAATTTAAAAAATTGAAAACCCAATTTTTTTTTTTTTAAATATATTTTTTTTTTTATTTTCATTGAACACCTTATTTAACTTATAAAATACACTCCAAGAGTTTATAAAAACGTTTAAAATAATTTTACTAAATATAAAGTCCAGAACTCAGTACAGTCAAACCCGCTTATAATCACAAGGAGAAGAACAACCATATGCTTTCAGGTGGCAACTGCCCTGATACTAATGACTTTTGCTCTTAGGCGATTATGACTATTAATAGGTCTTACTGAGTTTTTGTTGTTGCTTATACCTATTCAAAAATTATACACTCCGAATTTTCGAAGGTACTTTGTCCAATTTTTTCTTTTTTTTTCAAAAGTTGTGCATTAATGTATCAATTGATGATGCTTTTTGTTTGTTTATGACGTTGGAAAAATAAATCAGATCGAATATAAAGTCTGCTATTACACGATGACTTTAGAGTCATGACTCTTCTTCGAATTCCTCTTTGAATTTTCGTCCCGTGAGGCACGTACTATTACACCATGACTTTTGAGTCATGACTCAAATCTGACAGTTTGCTTTGACATGGATTTTCGGTGTAGTTGTATTAACAGCTGATTTTAATGACACGGCTAGTGTTGCTTAGACATCGATAGTCTATCGATAGTAAAAACTATCACGTTTATCGATAGTTTTGAAAAATTATCGATAGTTTCAATAATTCCTAATAGAGCAATGAAAGGCTCGTGACCATAAAAATTTAAAGCAAAAACGTATAATATTTTAAGGTTGTCTTCATCATTATTTTTCTATACTGAAATCCTGACATTAAGACTATGGTTCTGTTGGTTAAGAGTTACAAAGACATCAAATATGTGAATAGTTGAAAGTTGAAACCAAAGATAGGTACCTGTAGGTACTTGAAACTCTTAAAATGGCAAAAAACAAAAAATATACATTATTTATTTTGTGAAACTCGAAATAGTGAACTATCCACAATTATGAATACACAAAATTTTATAGGAAAATGTATTTTGTATAAAAATTTCTCGCAAGCATTAAACATTGCTTGAAAACACTAAGGAATTGCTTTCATTTTCTTGTTAAAACCTCATTGACAGCTTTGTTAAATGCTTAAATAAATTTTAAAACATTCACATCGAACAAAATGTGCACTTTGGATCGAATTCATCTTTAGAAAGCCATTTAAAACTCCCACTCGAAAAATTGAACAATCTCGAAAGAGTGATCATGCCTTGGGTTTTATTATTTCACTATATCGAGCATCTAGAGCTAAAACTAAATAATTATTGTCAATCAAATTCAATTTTTAAAAGAAATTTTGAGACCTTTCTATTCTAAAATTTATTTTTTTTCTTTTCAAAAATCATTACTTTTTTTGAAAGCAAGTTAACAATTGAAAAAATACGTACATCTGATTTTAATAATTCAATGGATTTTGCAGTAGAAGTCTTTTAAACACCTTTTAAAAATATATGTAATTTATTTTTAAAACTATCGATAGTATCGATATTTTCGATAGTTTTTTGTAATAATATCGAAAATGGAAGCTATCGATGTCTAAGCAGCACTATGACATGCTATTTATTCTTTTTTTCTTGATCTAAAATTTGCAAAACAAAAAACAATTAATTATGTTGGAAAAGCCATTTAATCTAAGGGTATGAGTTGGTGTTTATTTACAAAAAAATAACAATACAGTTTAATAACTAAGTGGACTACATTTCAAATGTATTTGGTATCGGTATCAGCGCGCATTTGTTTGTGAAGACTATTTTGTGCTTCTTCTGGGGCTTATGTTTTTCATGATCATGAAGTTCATCCATTTGACCGTCGAGAACATATGGAATGGAGTTGTTTGGTTTTTTGTTTCTCTTGGTCATTTACAGATTACAGCTGACATCATGTTTAGCGGTCTTGAGTTTGGTAAATTCATTCTGTCTTGTTATGTTTTCTGCTTTACGCATTGACTCTTCTAGGGAATTCATACGTGCTTCGTGTTGTGAAGAAAGTAGTCTGCAATCTCCAGATCCTTTCCGTATTACGAAAGTTTTATGTTTAAGTCCACTGTTGAGTCTCCATATTGAAACACAGAAAGGTCATATTCTTTGCCTCCGGTTTTATTTAGCTGAACTAGGTTAGGTTAGGTTAGGTTGATGGGCTGACGGTGGATCTTGTTCCCGTCACACTTTGATCAATGTTGATCCATTGTGGTACCCTGATGGATTGGACCATCCCTTTAAAAATATAGCCTATGAAATCTTATGGAGCATCGAACCATTTAGAGGCGTTGATGAAGTTCATTAAACTTGAGATGTTATTGCCTGTTGACTTCGAGATTTCTGCCAGATAATTGAAGAAATAGCTACCCAAACATTTTTTCCTTATATTGCAGAGTGCCGGACATTGACCTAGGAAGTGAAGGGTGTCCTCTTCTACTTCTACGTCACCGCAACCTCTGCATAGGTCTTCAGTACTAAGTCTCATCTTTTTCTTGTGGTAACCTAAGAGATTATGTCCCGTGATAATTCCTATTAAAAGATTCAGGGATCTCTTTTTCAGGTTTATGATATGGTGCGTTTTTTTCTTATTGTAGCTAGGCCACAAATTTATTTCTGTTGCAGAGATAGCTTTAATCGCTGCCTGGCTGTCAATGTAAAAGGTGATATCAGCCCGTGGTATCACCAACATTGAGATCTGTTCGGCAGCCTTAATCACTGCCAGAACCTCCGCTTGGAAGACACTGCTATAATCAGGGAGTCTATAAGAGTTCGCTAAATTGAGGGATTCCGAAAAGAAACCCGCACCTACTCCCGTATCCATCTTTGACCCGTCTGTGTAAATTTCTACCATTGGTGTATCTGATTGTTGTAAACCAGCTTCCCATTCTTCTCTTGTGGGGATGGGTACAGAAAACGGTTTTTCAAAATTTGTACGGGGTGTTGTGTAGTCTGTGCATACATATCCCTCAGTAAATTTGTTCATAATTTGTGCATGACCTACAGAGTTCTTGTTCCAGCTATCGGTCTGGCTTAGTCTTAGAGCACCATTGGCTGCAGTTTCTTGTACGAATAGATCTAGGGGTCTTAGATTGAGTATGGCTTCCATTCCCGCAGTGGGAGTGGACCTCATTGCCTCTGTGATTCCTATGCACGCTAGTCTTTGAACTTTGTTAAGCGTTTTATAATTACATTCTTTATCCATCGCGCTCTACCAAACCAGGCTACCATATGTGAGGATCGGTCTTATAATGGCCGTGTACATCCACATCATGATTTTAGGGTTTGGACCCCAGGTCTTACCAAAGATCCTGTTGCAGGAGTAAAAAGCGATCATGGCCTTCTTGGCTCTTTCTTTGATGTTCATACCCCAGTTTAGCTTTTTGTCAAGAATTACGCCTAAATATTTGGCATGATCTGATAGTCTAAGTTGGGTTCCTTCTATTGATGGTAGGACAAATTCTGGTATTTTCCTTTTGTTAGTAAAAAGAACCAGTTCGGTTTTTTGTGGGTTTGCCGAAAGTCCACATTTCCCCGCCCAGGTACAGACTTTTGACAAAACGTAATTAATCTGTTCGCTGGTTGTGGAAATAAATTTTCCGGTCGCTAGCAGCGCCAGGTCGTCTGCGTAGGCTACTACTCTGACACCGCTATTTTTCAGTTCAATCAGGATTTCGTTCATAACTAGTATCCACAATAGTGGTGAGAGAACTCCTCCTTGTGGAGTCCCCCTAGATGTGGATACTTTGATCCGTGCGTCCCCTAGTTCTGAGTTAATCCGTCTGTGTTTTAACATACAGATAATCCAGTTTACGAGGGAATTATCCACTTCAAGGTCTACAAGTGCTCTTTTTACCGCATCATTCTGTACATTATTGAAGGCGCCTTCAATGTCCAGAAAAGCTGCTAGAGTGTACTCTTTGTCCTTGAGTGATTTTTCTACTATACTTACTAAGTTGTGAAGGGCTGTTTCAACACCTTTTCCTTTCGTGTAAGCATGTTGGGCAGGTGACAACACATTCGGTTTCATATTACTTCGTATGTGTATATCTATTAGTCTTTCGAAGGTTTTTAAAACAAACGATGTAAGACTAATGGGTCTATAGTCTTTAGCTTCCGTGTGGCTTGGTTTCCCAGCTTTTGGTATAAAGACTACTTTAACTTCACGCCACGCCAAAGGAATATATCCCCACTTAAGGCTGCTTGCAAAGAAGCTCTTGAGATGTTGGGTAACGTGTTTAGTGTTCTTCTGTAGCATCATGGGGAAGATGCCATCTGTTCCTGGAGATTTGCAGGGTGAAAACGAGTTTACCGCCCAATTAATTTTATCTTCCGTTATAATATCTGGTGGCACCGTGTGCTCTGTTTGTACTGCATCCTCCAAGTTGTTAACGTCAAAGTTACAACCAGGAAAATGAGTTTTGATTAGGAGCTCCAGTGATTCTCCACATGATTCAGTCCATTGATCATTAGGATCTTTAAGAGACCCTAAGGGAACTGATTCTTTTGCTAAAACTTTTCTAAGTCTCGCTGATTCATTGGTTCCTTCAATTTGGTTGCAGAAGGTTAACCACGAGCTGCGTTTCGCCCGTTGAGTTTCGGCTTTGAATTTTCTTTGACTGTTTTTGTACGCTTCCCAGTCTAGTTCGTTTCTAGTTCTTTTGGCTGTATTGAAAAGTCTTCTTGTTTCTTTTCTAATAATGCCAAGTTCGAGTGTCCACCAAGGTGGTTTCTTATTACCTGCCCTTACCTGTTTAAGGGGGCATGCTTTTTCGAAAGCCTTATTTAGAATTTCTGTGAATTCTGTGGTGGCACTATCTAGGAGTTCAGGTCCATTTAGTGAATTATTTTCAAAGGATTTAATCCTTGTTTCTAATTCCCTATTGAAAGTATCCCAGTTAGTATTTCGAAGATTTCTAAACGGTTTCTCGGAGGCTATTGTGTCTGGTATGAGAAATTCAATGATTTTGTGATCAGAGAAAGATTGCTCATCCGACACCCTCCATTGTTCTATTGGTACTGTACTTGAGTTACTTGTTATGGTAATGTCAAGCACCTCCTTACAATTTTTTGTGACAAATGTTGGTTCTCTACCCCTATTTGCTACTAATAAATTTTTCTCAATAAGAAATTCAAAGAGAGACTCACCTCTAGTATTGATGTTAGTGCTACCCCACTAAGAGTGATGCGCATTAGCATCGCATCCTAGCACTAGGTCGAGTTTCAGCTCCGCAGCATGTTTAACTAACTGGCTTGTTAGGTCAGCTGGTGGTCCTTCCGTCCCGTCGTGAGGCATATAGCATGATGCTATAATGAGCGGTGGTAACCCATCTCTCTCCAACTTGACGGCCGTCTGATCTAAATTACTGTATTTGGATAGAAGAAAAAGGTTAAACTGTTTTCTAGCTACGATACAGGTTCTAAAGCTACTGTTTGTTCCCACCTGAGCAGTTTTGTACAGTATAGTTCCTTTTGTATTCAGCCCTCTGATTTTGCCACCTGCTAACCAGGGTTCTTGCACGAGGGCGACGTCAATTTGTCTATTCTTCAGGAGATAGACTAGGTTGGCACTGGCAGCTTTACTGTGATGAAGATTTATTTGAAAAAATTTCATGATTAGTTTTTAACTACCGACCCCCTATTTACCTTTTTGTTCTGATTGGCTATAAGCCTGAGTCTGCATCGGTTTGTACCAATGCGAACCTTGAAGCCAATTTTTCGCAGAAGTGGCAGAGATTTCTGGCTGAGTAGCACCGTCACTTCTGTACCTTCGGCGGTCTGCTCTCCCACATCGATAACATCCCAGTTTTGACTGAGCTGGTCGGTGTTTAGGGATCTTAGGTATCTTTCGATACGGTCCCTCGGGATTACAGGTCCTCTAATCACCAATTTCGCTTTAGGCCGTGTGATGTTTCTGATATCCCCCTTGTTAATAAGGCGGAGTTCAGCATTCTGCCAAGGAACATTGGTGTTTTTCACAAAATCTTGGAGCCTTGCATAGGTATATTTATCCTCGCATGCTAGGAGCTTGAAACCTTGCATGGTTTTGAGGGTACCGAAGAGGGGCAGTGGCCCATTCTTAACGATAGCCTCGTTTACCGCGTCAAGGATTCTAGACTCCAAGAGCTTCCATTGGTCTTGCGTCAGCTTCCGCGATGGGTTTCCAAAGTCAGCAACTGCCGCCTGTTGGCCCTCCACGGTCACTTTCGAAAGCCTAGCTTTTTTCCTCTTATTTTCCGGTGAGGAGTTCTTCGTCGAAATTGTGTCGTCATTCCTTACTCTTTTGGATGACCCTGCAGTAGGGTGTGAGTCAGAGTGGGGCGGGAGGCCCAGCTGCTCTTTCCCCAACACCGTCCTTTGGGTTACCTTGGAGTTCGGTTCGTTGTGTCCGTCCTTTGTCGTGTCCTGTAGTCGCTGATACGATCTATCCAGGGCTTCCTTTTCTTTTTTTCGTTAAGGACTCTGGATTTATTTTACTTAGCCGCCGAATGATCTTCTCAGCATTTCATTTCTGTCTGCGCTGTATTTCTCTGTCGCTTAGGCGACCCTTTGCCTTACGTCGCACTCGCGTTACTCGCGCTGTCTTTAGTCCTGTTCTTGCTGCTTGGTTTGAGGGAATTACTCGCATTTGGGCTGCATTTAGGGCTATGGCCCATAATGTTTTCCGCATGCTTATCCTTCCCTCTGGCCTCATCGTCAATTGTCTTCTCATCTACGAGACACGTAGGAGCGAGAGGCTCCATGCTATGTCTGGTCTTTGAGGGAGACAAATCGTCGATGTGCTTATGTCCTGTGGCATTGCTACGTCTGGGACTTGGAGGGTTCAAAACCCCTGGGTTGAATGTGAGGCTATGGCCTTGCATGCTTCCCAGGTGCACGGACTCCCCGAGACTCCCACCCGAGCTAATCGTCGCAATTTCCAGTCCCGTAGGAGCGGGAGGCTCCATGCAACGACTGGTTGATTGCTTAGATTCCTCATCAGGTATCGGTAGGTGCATGTCCGTCGTTTGGTATGTCGTTTGACCGGTTGATGGTGTCACCTTCCACTTACGTTGGGTTTTCCCTTCGTAAGAGTTTGGTGGTCCCATCAACTGATCTCCGCCCATGGCTTTCGCACCAGAAACTTCCTCCGATGTACAGGCGTGAGGCCCGTTCTTCATTGAAGGCTCCTCCTGCAGAATGTCATATGCGGTTTTTAGTCGCTTCCGTTCTAGTTCAGTCAGGTCAATCCACCTCTTTGAACCAAGTCGTTTGATTGTCTTCTTACTGTTGGCGATTTTACTTCGCCTCGAGGAGGTGGACAATCTTGAAAGATTGGAGCTAGCTACGGAGCAGCAGTCACTGATATCATCAATATCCACTGTTCCGACACTAGTTCCATCTCTCACTCCGAGGTTTGCAAAGGGGTCGAGAAGAAGGTCTTCCTCTTCCTCTGTCAAAGTCTTGTCCGTTTCGTTTAAGTGTTCGTCGTCGATGTTTCGTTTAGTGGAAAGTTTTGTCACTGGCGACTTCTCTCCTTCAGTTAACGAAGGAGCCAAGCCCACGCCGGCAGCCGTGACCTCTGCCGACGTTTTGGCACATATCCGTACCAGTGTTTTATTCTTGTTTGTCGTACTTTCCATGTTTTCATAGGTTTGAGTTTGTTAGTTAATTTGGTTCTGCAGCTGGATTGCTGGAGAACCCCACGTAAGCACCCCCACCAACGTCAAGGTCAAACTCTTGGGGGTGTTTGCTGAACTAGCAATTGTGAATTCCTAATATAAATTTTATACTATTAAAACCAATTGCTTCAAATTGTTAACATTTCATAATAGAAATATTAATAAATAATTTTATAGTTACCTACATTTTATTTATTTCATTCAAAAATATTCCAAAACGTTTTACTTTATCGCACAACAAAAAAAAATGAAATATTTGATTGAAAATTTGATATGAAATGAAATTATGTCAAAAAAATATTAAAAAGAAGAGATGAAATGGCTAAATGACGAATGAGCAAAAAGAGAAACGTCAAATATGAGTCGCCGAAACCTGGCCCACGACTCACAGGGCAATTGGTCTTCCATTTCATTTTTCTTTTCTTTCGCACTCATTATGTTCGAAAAGAGTCATGACTCTAAAGTCGTCGTGTAATAGAAAACTAAGTAAAACTATTTTTTCTCCAGCTCTCTTGAAAAGTATTTTCACACCGAAAAATGAAGTTATTGTTTGCGTCAACTGAATAGACACATATATTAAAATTGGTAATAAAAGTTAATGGAAGGAAGTAAAACAAATTTTTCTTGGGGTTATTATAGTAGTGGGTAACTACGCCTTTTTTCATTATAGCTCCAGAAATTCGATCCGTCGGAGTTTGCCAAGTTGTATTAATGAACTGCAAAAACAGGTATGCAAAATTTGCTTCACTTGATTGAGGCCACTTAAAGAATCTTTTGAAAAACTAACAAAAATATAAAAATATTAACTTTTTTGTTTTAAACATTTATTAATTATGTTTCTTGTCAATAAATAATGAGCACACCCATTTTTGTTTTGTTATAAGAGCTTAAAGATGATTTGGATGAAATTGAATAATACAGTTCTTTTTTAAATCAAGCAAAATCCTGCTCCGGGCACCTCAGATAGCTTCGATTAAGATGTTCTTATCTTCAAACTGTCTACCAGCCTCATTAACTTTTCAATATACCCATGCCCAGATGTTTTCGATGATATTAAAGGTCGTTGAATAAAGTAGCCAGGGCAAAATTTTAACGTTTTGCGACTCAATCCAGCTTCTGGTTACCCTGGATATGTGAATAAGAGTGTTGTCTTGGTGGAAAATCCAAGGTACAGGTTCAACAATATTTTTTATTTTTGGAAATGCTCATTCCAACAAATATTTGTAATTACTTCCGTTAGTTGTTGTAGTTATAAACTTTAATAATATTCTAGAATGTGATATAATGGTATGGGGAGCAGTTTAGCTACTCAAACCTAAAAAATTACAGCAATAACTTATAAAAAATTTGGAAAGAAATTTTCCTAAGTTTTAATATATTTTTGGAGTTTGGACCCATAAACTGGATAGAATGAGAAAAATTGCAAATTTCTTCAATGAAAACCGTACTCACTCGACCAAAAACTTATATATAAATTTTGATTAGAAAGAAAAGTAAACGGGTCTGGCTGTAAGGCTAAGGACAGAAAATCTCCAATTGCAGCCATAACAATAGCTTCGAAATTTAGCTTTAAAAGACTTTACGATGCCGTTCCGGATCAAATTTATGGAGCTACAGTAGGTTCTCATTACTAACCCATACAAAATTTGTTTTACTTCCTTCCATTTACTTTTATTACCAATTTTAATATTTGTGCCTATTCAGTTGCAAGAGAGCCGGAGAAAAAGTAGTTTTACTTTATATTCGTTCTGATTTATTTTTCCAACGTCATAAACAAACAAAAAGCATCATCAAATGATACATTAATGCACAATTTTTTAAACAAAAAAATTGCCAAGTATCTTTGAAAATTTGTGTGTATATTCGGTTGAAGTGGAGTGTATATTTTTTGAATAGGTATAAACAACAACACAGTAAGTTATATTTATAATCACAATCGCCTAAGAGCAAAAAAAAGTCGTTTAGTATCAGGGCAGTTGCCGCCTGAAAGCACATGGTTTGTCATCTCCTTGTTACTATAAGCGGGTTTCACTGTGCTGGGTTCATGACTTTTATATTTAGTAAAATTATGTTAAACTTTTTTATAAACTTTTGGAGTGTGTTTTATTAGAAAAATAGATTGTTCAAAGAAAATTAAAAAAAAAAAAAATTTTAACAAAAAAATTGGTTTTTCAGTGTTATAAAATTTGCCTGTTGAGAGCGTCGATTTTTGAATTGTAAACTTTTTTCTTATTTCAATTTCCTACATTTAAAAAAAAATCATCAAAATCGGAGCAGGTTCCCCGGGTTCCGAAATAAAATGCTAGTGCTCCTCCACAACTAGGTATGTGAATAAAACATATATGAAAAAGTGTAAGTTCAAGTTATTTTTTTTTTTTTTTCATTTGCGAGAGATATATAATGCTAAGGTTTGTTGTTTTCTATTTAACTTTCAATGTTATCTTTATTTTGTTATTAAAGACTGAATTAAAACTTTATTAATAAAAACTGAAGGAAAAATTATTTTTTCAGTGTATTTTTTGGAAAAATGGTTATTTTAAGTGCATGTTTTCCATTTTTTTAAGCATATTTTCCATTTCATTTTAAGGGCATACTTCAAGCGCATCTTTCCGATTTTTAAGTGCATGAGAATCCTAGCCCTAGTCATAAGCAAAAAGAATCAATGGAGTCTACAAAAATATTTGCAATGAAAGGGTGTTTCTTTCAAAGAATAAGAAAAATTTTGAACTTCTACCATGAAACCCCAAAACTGGTACGTTGCTGAAAGTTGGTGAAAATGTTTTATTATTCATCGGAACCAAGAATTAAAAAGACCATTCAAATATCCTTGGTCTCAGGATCTTTTTGGTAATGTCGTACGTACCTATTCTAGTAAAAAAAAAAATACAATCCTTTACAGGCATTATAAATCTTTAAAAGATAGATAACATTTTTATGGCAGCTTGTATCTTCTTTTTTTTAATATTATTGGATTCAGCATCAACAAATACCTTAAAATCATGCACCATATTACATTATGTATCTCGGCTTCAAAAACATACAAATACTGGGTCAAAAACTCTGATTTTCATTCCCAATTGAAAAACACCCGCAGACAGTTTATATTTGTTTGGTCTCTTTTGTTTCATGGTCTTGATGAAAAGTCAAACGTTTTCACCAAATTCCATCAACGTTCCAGTTTCGGGAGAGGATTCATGGTAGTAGTTCAAAATTTGTCCGTTTCACTGAAAAAAATACCCTTTCATTATAGATATTTTTGTAGACTCTTTTGATTCTTCTTGCTTATGACAAATGAAATATGTGGATCAAGCCTCGTGTCAATGCCGGTGGAATATGGTATTACTTTAGTTGTTTCACTAAAAACTCAGTCATCATTTATGAAAAAGGCTTTAACTTTTTTGAAGTTGGTTGTATGGAGCTCACTTTGATTTAGTAAGATTGGGCATTAAGAAATACCCTTTAAACATGTGTTATATGCTTATATTAAACCAAGATAAATATTTAAGTTTGTTAATCTTCAATATTCCCCCTCCCCAACACTTTGAAAGTGGCATTAAAAAAAAAACATAGTAGGTTTTCAATCAACTTTGGATGTAATGTAGATGATTGTGAAATTCTGCGTCGAAACCATCTTTAAATTTTAATAATACAAATATTTTTCTAACTTTTCTTGGCTTTCAAAATTTTCTTTCCCAAAACGAATTTTTTCCACCCCCTTCATACAAGGGGAGGGGTGGAAAAATATCAGTGATGTATTCCTATGGTTTCAAGGGTGCTGAGTCCAATGGGAGTGCTCGGGTCATCGTCCGACCCTTGGTTTTCGATTTATAAGCAACATTTTGGGATTTAAACCGGTATTTTGCAACTCTTCGCTTGTCCTTCTGACAGTGCTGCCAACCTGCCAACACTTCTTAAAAGTAAAGTTAGGACATGAACTATAAGTGTACTAAATCTCAGCCCGTCAGGTCAAAATGAAAGGTATGCCCTTATATCGTGCACTAACGCCCCTACTACTATGATTTACTTACAACAGAATTTGAGGGGATAGAACGGTTTGAAAATTTTTATTGAACTAATTTAATTCAAACAAAAGGCAAGTCCACGAAATAAGTACTTGAGAGTTATTAGGCGTGTTTTTTTTTGGGATTTTATATATACAGTAGGCGTGTTTTTTTGGGATTTTATATATAGTACAGTGAGAAATTTCCAATAAAACGCATCCGCAGCGGCCTATATTTTTGTATTTGTAATATGGTACGCCTGTTTGATTCGTGTGAAACAATGAAGAACTGAATGCGAGTCTCGATTGAATCGTTCAGCACCATTTAAGAAAAGGTTAGTTCGATTTGTAAAATTATTTGTCCTAGGAAGATTTAACAAGATTAATTTCTAATCTTCAAGATTTACGAAATAAATTTGTATGGTAAATCTCCGAGATTTGAAGGAGATTTGAGGTAAATCTTATTAAATCTCAGATTAGCGTCAGGTGGAAATGTAGCATTAGCTGACTTTTTTTCGAAATTAAATATTTTGAAAGTTAAATCAAAATTTTTTTTCTCATTTCCACTCATTTAATTTAAAAAAAAAGGTCATGCCTCAAAAGTCGTCGTATAATAGCAAACTCATTACACGTGGAGTAGATGACTTTATTAGCGATAATTTTATAATAATTACAATAAGTATTTTTAGTATTATTTTGTATGCACATAATTATCTCTTATAATTTATTATTTTTTTTAAATTTTTGGAATTTCCCTACAAATTGCTCTAATTATTTTATAAACAATTTTATTTATTAATATGTTAACTTTTCCTTATTTCTATTTTTCTCGTTTTCCTCTGTTTTTTTCTTCACATCCTTATTTTCCTTTTATGAAGGAAGTCTGAAGTGGTTTTCTGCATCATTTTATTATGCTGTTTCTCATTTTGTGGATGCAACTAACTTAAAATTAAATGTCTTTGTTTTATGATGCTATTTCTGGCAATGCTAATTGCAAATCTGCACACTTTGTGATGAATTATCTTACTAAAGCACGCCGCGGCTTCAAAGTATGTCTATGTCACTTTAATGCTAGAAGTTTGAATGATACTAAATTTGACAATATTAAGGAGATTTTCAATGGAGTGAATGTTGATGTTATCTGTGTGAGTGAAACATGGTTTCATCCTGATGTCCCTGATAATATCCGTAACCTTACTAATTATACTCTTGTAAGAAGAAAGTAGGTGCACTACTACAACAGGCGGTGGGGTTGCTATTTACTGTAGATCTTCACTTAATTGTAAGATTTTAAGCAAATCAGATAGTACTGGTATCGAATTTATGGTTTTAGAAATTTCTGAAGGAAGTGTGAAGTGCATAGTAGCCTGCGTTTACAATCCCAATAGAAGTATTTCACCCGCCCCCTTTTTCACCGCCTTAGAACCGTTTTTAGTTTCATATGAACACATTATTGTGTGTGGGGATTTTAACGCTGACCTCCTTAAAGTTGATTCACGCTCTTCTCAACTCCTTGACTCTGTTGCTGCTTCTGGCCTTAAAGTTGTAAATAGTTTTCCAACTAGATACGCCCGAAACTGTTCCCCTAGTCTTCTTGATTTGATTATTGTGTCTGATCCAAGTAACATTCTTTTGAATGACCAATTGTTTCTGGATGGTATTTCAGATCATGACTTAATCTTTTGTAGGTACGTATAATATTGATTTCTCTCTTTCCCAAATTCCCTTAACATTTACATACAGAGATTTCAAATCAATTAATGTTCAATCTTTATGTTCTGATGCAAGCAGTTTAGCATGGTATGATTGCTTAAACATTGCACATGTTGATGACAAACTTAACTACACACAAAACCTCATTAAAAGCTTGTTTGTTAATCATGGCCCTCATTATGAATAGCGAATCGAACGTTCGCTTAATAGCGAATGATTTAGCGAATTCCCTTATCACGGTATTATCAATAGCGAGCTTCCACATTTGCTTCAAAAACCAATGCTATTGCTGGCAGCATTGATTTTTGAAGCGAATGTGGAAGCTCGCTATCGATGATACCGTGATAAGGGAATTCGCTAAATCATTCGCTTTTAAGCGAACTTTCGATTCGCTATTCATAATGAGGGCCCATGTTCCCTTAAAAACAGTTAGAGTTCAAAACCAAAAGTGTCCCTGGTATAACACTGAGGTTTCAAATGCAATAAAAAATCGTAGAAAATATTACCATAAATGGAGAAAATCACCACAACCTGAAAACTGGCAACTATACTGTTATTTTCGAAACCAAGCAACTTCAATTACCCGATTGTCCAAAAGAAACTTCTTCGCTTCAAAGTTTAATACTGGCCTACCTCCTAAGCAACTATGGGCAAACCTTCGTGAAATTGGCGTTGGGAAGCGGCAAATAACGAAATGTTTACATGACCCCGATGTACTTAACACCCATTTCACCACCACTACTCAATTACCTACTAGTTTTGAACCCGATGTCAACTTAGTTTACAATAATGATGATTGCTTAAGCTTTGAGGTTGTTTCCGAAGAAGAAGTAGTAAGCACTTTTAAAGCTCTAAGGTCTGAAGCAATTGGTGAAGACGGAATACACTTACGCTTCATAAAACTTACTCTGCCATACATCATTAGCCCTCTTACGCATATATACAACCACTGTATTGCGTCTTCTACTTTCCCTAATGCATGGAAAGCAGCCAGAATAACCCCTGTTCCTAAAAAAATTTTGCCTAGGGAGCCTGCAGACTATCGGCCTATTAGTATCTTACCATGTTTGTCTAAGGTGTTGGAAAAAATACTTACAAGACAAATAATTGAACATCTTACCTCAAAGAGTCTTCTGTCTCCCTATCAATCTGGTTTTAGGGCTAACCACTCTTGTTCCACTGCAATGGTAAAAGTTTTGGATGATATAAGACTGCAGTATGATCAAGATAATCTCACAGCTCTGTGCTTATTAGATTTTTCCAAGGCTTTTGACAAGGTCGATCATACCGTTCTCTGTGATAAACTTAAACATTACTTTGGTTTCTCGAATATGGCTGTTCAACTTATCAAGAGTTATCTGACGAACAGAACACAACGTGTTATTGTACAAAATAATTTATCACAACCTAAACTTCTAAAGACGGGTGTACCACAAGGCTCTATTTTGGGCCCCATCCTTTTTTGTATTTTTATAAATGATTTGCCTTCTGTTTGTAAAAATGTTTGTTTTCATTTGTATGCAGATGATGTCCAAATTTCTGATGTTGTATATCCCAAGCTAGATTCTTTGTCCGAACATAAGCTCCGTGTGGCATATAATGATATGACAAGATATGTTTATGGCCTTCGAAGATATGACCATATATCTCCCTATAGCTCAACCATTCTTAATTGTAGTCTCCTTGAATATACAAATATCCGTAACTGTATCTTTTTGCATAAAATAATCCAAACTAAAACACCCCATTACCTTTTTGAAAAAATTCGGTTTTGTCGTTCTTCCAGAACAGAAAAGATAGTAATACCTTCTTTTAAGTATCTTAATTCATCTCGACTGTTCTTTGCAAATAGCATTCGCCTTTGGAACTCTTTGCCAGTCAGCATCAAACAAATTAGAGAGGCAAACAATTTTAAATGTGCAGTATTTAATCACTTTAGCAGTAATCTGTAAATTTGTATAAGCAAGAAAAGGAAAAAACACTGAAATATTGGAAAAGTAATAATATACAATTTTAAACTTTTTTTTTCGCGGACATTGATCATTTTAACTTATTTGAACTTTTCGGAACTTACCGCGTTAATTATTAAGAATTATTTATAAATTCTTCTTCCCGACGTTTCGAAGAAATTTCACTCTTCGTGGTCACGGGATTAGACTGACGTTTGATTGATGTTGTTGGTTACTTTACTTCTTAAGATGTACCGGTGCGTTGTTGTTGGTACATTTTCTGTGGGTGGTTGGTTGTTTTGCTCTTGTTGAATCATGTTTACATAAGCTTGGGTGCATACAACGCTTACAACGTCTGAAGTTTTTGCGTGTGTTTTATTCGATTTGAGTTTGCTTATAAGTGGATCCCATGTAGGGGATAGTTGGAAGCTAGAATCTCTATTGAAATTCTTATGTTTTTTTATTTCAATGGCTTCTCTAACTATCCTTGGCACATAAAATCTTTCTGTAGCAATTGATTTGGCTTGATCAAAACGAATAAAATGATCTTCGTTGTAAGCTAAATGCTCACAGATTGCAGACTTTGTGACGTAATTATGTTGAATAGCTTTAATATGTTCATTTAAGCGTGTTGTCATTGTTCTTTTTGTTTCACCGATGTAGGCTAATCCACAACTGCAGGGGACAGAGTATACACCGGGATTTTGGAAAGGAATTGTATCCTTGGGTGTTCTTAAGAGCTGGCGTACCTTGGTTGGGGGTTTAAAAACAGTTTTTATGCCGTGTTTTCCCAAAATTATCCCAATTCCATCAGAAATCCCTTTTATATATGGTAGAAAAGCGCGCTTTTCCACCGGAGGTGATACGGTATTTTGGGATTGTTTTGTTTTGGGCTTCCAAGATCTTTGTTTGGAGCTGTAGCCATTCTTCGTTAAAGCCCTGTCCACATGAATTAATTCCTCTTGAATATGTTCTGGGTCGCATAAGGTATGTGCTCGATTCACGAGTGCTGACACTACAGAAGTGAAACTAGCCGGGTGATGATGGGAAGAAGCGTGGAGATATCTATCTGTATGTGTGTCTTTTCTGTATACAGTGTGTCCTATGGAACCATCAAGTTTTTTAATAAGTTTCACGTCCAAGAATGCCAAACAACTCTCATGTTCTATCTCTACCGTAAGCTTTACTTTCTCATGTACTGAGTTTAGATGGTTTAAAAAACTATCTACTGTATTTGCTTTCAATATACAGAAAGTGTCATCTACATATCTTTTCCAAATGATGGGTTTTACTAGTGATGTTTCTAGTGCTAGTTTTTCAAAATGTTGCATCCATATATCGGCTACTACTGGTGCTAGAGGAGATCCCATTGCAACACCATCAATTTGTAGATAGTATTTTCCATTGTACAAAAAATACCCCGACGTTAGGCACATGTCAATTAGCTCTAGCAATTTGGAATCATTCTCAGAATCAGATAGTTTCGATTTTATCACTTCTAGGCATTCTCTAATTGGAACATTTGTAAACAAGGACGTGACGTCAAAGCTTACCATTATCTCGTCTGCTTTTATTCGGAGATCATGGACACAAAATGCTGTGAATTTCTAACCGATGAGGTGGTATTTGTAACTAATGGTTTTAGTTTTAAAGCTAACTCTTTTGCCAAAAGGTAAGTTGGCGAATCTATTTGACTGACGATAGGTCTTAAAGGTACATTTTGTTTGTGTACTTTAGGCAACCCATATAGTTTTGGCGGCTGAGGACAGGAAGTTATGACGTTTTTATTCTGTAAAACTGATTTATTTTGGGCAATTGCTTGTCGGACTTTTCTTAAAACCCTCATCGTAGGATCATATGAAACTTCTTTATATGTGTATTCGTCACTTAATAGGGACAGAATTTTAGACTCATATTCTTTTGAGTCAAGTACAACCGTGCAATTACCTTTGTCTGCAGGTAATACAATAACCTCCTTATCTCTCTTCAGTTCATTAAGAGCTTTCCTTTCATGTATTGTAACATTTGTTTTAATTTCTTTGGCTTTTCGAATCAGAACAGATACATCTTGTCTAATAGTTTCGGCGGAAATTCTATCAATTTTATTTCTTCTAATAGTTTCTTCGATATTACCTATTATATTTTCAGTTGGAATTTTAAGGGGCGATAGAGCAAAATTCATACCTTTTGACAAAATTGAAATCATATTATTGTCAAGTTCTTTACTGGAGAAATTCACCACACACGTTTCATCACCTACAGCTTGTTGTTTATGTTTGTTGCTGTTTCCCACCTTCTTCATAAGAGCATCAAACTTATTAATTTGTTTAAGCGCACACTTTTCTGCAATTTTATCCGTTTGTTGGAACGTAATTGCATCACAAAACTGAAAATCATTAGCACTCATACATTTTGATAGCATTAAATGCAGATTGTAGATTTCTTTTGAGACAAAATTTAAATCTTTGTAATTGTTGGAGATAACTTTTCTCAACAACAAATCACTGGCTTTTTTAATTATATGAGATGCACCATTTATATGTCTTTTTTCGCTTATTTTCACACAATTTGGTGTAATTTTGTGATCGCGACACCTTTTTAACAACACAACCGAGCTGAGTATTCGCGCTCGTTTAATGCGTAACTTCTCAAATCGTCGTAATTGTTTATGCACTGCCTCTCCGTAAAGGCTTACAATATACAATTTTAAACTTTTTTTTTTCGCGGACATTGATCATTTTAACTTATTTGAACTTTTCGGAACTTACCGCGTTAATTATTAAGAATTATTTATAAATTCTTCTTCCCGACGTTTCGAAGAAATTTCACTCTTCGTGGTCACGGGATTAGACTGACGTTTGATTGATGTTGTTGGTTACTTTACTTCTTAAGATGTACCGGTGCGTTGTTGTTGGTACATTTTCTGTGGGTGGTTGGTTGTTTTGCTCTTGTTGAATCATGTTTACATAAGCTTGGGTGCATACAACGCTTACAACGTCTGAAGTTTTTGCGTGTGTTTTATTCGATTTGAGTTTGCTTATAAGTGGATCCCATGTAGGGGATAGTTGGAAGCTAGAATCTCTATTGACATTCTTATGTTTTTTTATTTCAATGGCTTCTCTAACTATCCTTGGCACATAAAATCTTTCTGTAGCAATTGATTTGGCTTGATCAAAACGAATAAAATGATCTTCGTTGTAAGCTAAATGCTCACAGATTGCAGACTTTGTGACGTAATTATGTTGAATAACTTTAATATGTTCATTTAAGCGTGTTGTCATTGTTCTTTTTGTTTCACCGATGTAGGCTAATCCACAACTGCAGGGGACAGAGTATACACCGGGATTTTGGAAAGGAATTGTATCCTTGGGTGTTCTTAAGAGCTGGCGTACCTTGGTTGGGGGTTTAAAAACAGTTTTTATGCCGTGTTTTCCGAGTGCTGACACTACAGAAGTGAAACTAGCCGGGTGATGATGGGAAGACGCGTGGAGATATCTATCTGTATGTGTGTCTTTTCTGTATACAGTGTGTCCTATGGAACCATCAAGTTTTTTAATAAGTTTCACGTCCAAGAATGCCAAACAACTCTCATGTTCTATCTCTACCGTAAACTTTACTTTCTCATGTACTGAGTTTAGATGGTTTAAAAAACTACTGTATTTGCTTTCAATATACAGAAAGTGTCATCTACATATCTTTTCCAAATGATGGGTTTTACTAGTGATGTTTCTAGTGCTAGTTTTTCAAAATGTTGCATCCATATATCGGCTACTACTGGTGCTAGAGGAGATCCCATTGCAACACCATCAATTTGTAGATAGTATTTTCCATTGTACAAAAAATACCCCGACGTTAGGCACATGTCAATTAGCTCTAGCAATTTGGAATCATTCTCAGAATCAGATAGTTTCGATTTTATCACTTCTAGGCATTCTCTAATTGGAACATTTGTAAACAAGGACGTGACGTCAAAGCTTACCATTATCTCGTCTTTTCTCAACAACAAATCACTGGATTTTTTAATTATATGAGATGCACCATTTATATGTCTTTTTTCGCTTATTTTCACACAATTTGGTGTAATTTTGTGACCGCGACACCTTTTTAACAACACAACCGAGCTGAGTATTCGCGCTCGTTTAATGCGTAACTTCTCAAATCGTCGTAATTGTTTATGTAAGCGTTGTATGCACCCAAGCTTATGTAAACATGATTCAACAAGAGCAAAACAACCAACCACCCACAGAAAATGTACCAACAACAACGCACCGGTACATCTTAAGAAGTAAAGTAACCAACAACATCAATCAAACGTCAGTCTAATCCCGTGACCACGAAGAGTGAAATTTCTTCGAAACGTCGGGAAGAAGAATTTATAAATAATTCTTAATAATTAACGCGGTAAGTTCCGAAAAGTTCAAATAAGTTAAAATGAACAATGTCCGCGAAAAAAAAAGTTTAAAATTGTATATTGTAAGCCTTTACGGAGAGGCAGTGCATAAACAATTACGACGATTTGAGAAGTTACGCATTAAACGAGCGCGAATACTCAGCTCGGTTGTGTTGTTAAAAAGGTGTCGCGATCACAAAATTACACCAAATTGTGTGAAAATAAGCGAAAAAAGACATATAAATGGTGCATCTCATATAATTAAAAAAGCCAGTGATTTGTTGTTGAGAAAAGTTATCTCCAACAATTACAAAGATTTAAATTTTGTCTCAAAAGAAATCTACAATCTGCATTTAATGCTATCAAAATGTATGAGTGCTAATGATTTTCAGTTTTGTGATGCAATTACGTTCCAACAAACGGATAAAATTGCAGAAAAGTGTGCGCTTAAACAAATTAATAAGTTTGATGATCTTATGAAGAAGGTGGGAAACAGCAACAAACATAAACAACAAGCTGTAGGTGATGAAACGTGTGTGGTGAATTTCTCCAGTAAAGAACTTGACAATAATATGATTTCAATTTTGTCAAAAGGTAGGAATTTTGCTCTATCGCCCCTTAAAATTCCAACTGAAAATATAATAGGTAATATATAGGTCCATGATTAAAGATCTCCGAATAAAAGCAGACGAGATAATGGTAAGCTTTGACGTCACGTCCTTGTTTACAAATGTTCCAATTAGAGAATGCCTAGAAGTGATAAAATCGAAACTATCTGATTCTGAGAATGATTCCAAATTGCTAGAGCTAATTTACATGTGCCTAACGTCGGGGTATTTTTTGTACAATGGAAAATACTATCTACAAATTGATGGTGTTGCAATGGGATCTCCTCTAGCACCAGTAGTAGCCGATATATGGATGCAACATTTTGAAAAACTAGCACTAGAAACATCACTAGTAAAACCCATCATTTGGAAAAGATATGTAGATGACACTTTCTGTATATTGAAAGCAAATACAGTAGATAGTTTTTTAAACCATCTAAACTCAGTACATGAGAAAATAAAGTTTACGGTAGAGATAGAACATGAGAGTTGTTTGGCATTCTTGGACGTGAAACTTATTAAAAAACTTGATGGTTCCATAGGACACACTGTATACAGAAAAGACACACATTTCTCCACGCTTCTTCCCATCATCACCCGGCTAGTTTCACTTCTGTAGTGTCAGCACTCGTGAATCGAGCACATACCTTATGCGACCCAGAACATATTCAAGAGGAATTAATTCATGTGGACAGGGCTTTAACGAAGAATGGCTACAGCTCCAAACAAAGATCTTGGAAGCCCAAAACAAAACAGTCCCAAAATACCGTATCACCTCCGGTGGAAAAGCGCGCTTTTCTACCATATATAAAAGGGATTTCTGATGGAATTGGGATAATTTTGGGAAAACACGGCATAAAAACTGTTTTTAAACCCCCAACCAAGGTACGCCAGCTCTTAAGAACACCCAAGGATACAATTCCTTTCCAAAATCCCGGTGTATACTCTGTCCCCTGCAGTTGTGGATTAGCCTACATCGGTGAAACAAAAAGAACAATGACAACACGCTTAAATGAACATATTAAAGTTATTCAACATAATTACGTCACAAAGTCTGCAATCTGTGAGCATTTAGCTTACAACGAAGATCATTTTATTCGTTTTGATCAAGCCAAATCAATTGCTACAGAAAGATTTTATGTGCCAAGGATAGTTAGAGAAGCCATTGAAATAAAAAAACATAAGAATGTCAATAGAGATTCTAGCTTCCAACTATCCCCTACATGGGATCCACTTATAAGCAAACTCAAATCGAATAAAACACACGCAAAAACTTCAGACGTTGTAAGCGTTGTATGCACCCAAGCTTATGTAAACATGATTCAACAAGAGCAAAACAACCAACCACCCACAGAAAATGTACCAACAACAACGCACCGGTACATCTTAAGAAGTAAAGTAACCAACAACATCAATCAAACGTCAGTCTAATCCCGTGACCACGAAGAGTGAAATTTCTTCGAAACGTCGGGTAGAAGAATTTATAAATAATTCTTAATAATTAACGCGGTAAGTTCCGAAAAGTTCAAATAAGTTAAAATGATCAATGTCCGCGAAAAAAAAAGTTTAAAATTGTATATTGTAAGCCTTTACGGAAAGGCAGTGCATAAACAATTACGACGATTTGAGAAGTTACGCATTAAACGAGCGCGAATACTCAGCTCGGTTGTGTTGTTAAAAAGGTGTCGCGATCACAAAATTACACCAAATTGTGTGAAAATAAGCGAAAAAAGACATATAAATGGTGCATCTCATATAATTAAAAAAGCCAGTGATTTGTTGTTGAGAAAAGTTATCTCCAACAATTACAAAGATTTAAATTTTGTCTCAAAAGAAATCTACAATCTGCATTTAATGCTATCAAAATGTATGAGTGCTAATGATTTTCAGTTTTGTGATGCAATTACGTTCCAACAAACGGATAAAATTGCAGAAAAGTGTGCGCTTAAACAAATTAATAAGTTTGATGCTCTTATGAAGAAGGTGGGAAACAGCAACAAACATAAACAACAAGCTGTAGGTGATGAAACGTGTGTGGTGAATTTCTCCAGTAAAGAACTTGACAATAATATGATTTCAATTTTGTCAAAAGGTATGAATTTTGCTCTATCGCCCCTTAAAATTCCAACTGAAAATATAATAGGTAATATCGAAGAAACTATTAGAAGAAATAAAATTGATAGAATTTCCGCCGAAACTATTAGACAAGATGTATCTGTTCTGATTCGAAAAGCCAAAGAAATTAAAACAAATGTTACAATACATGAAAGGAAAGCTCTTAATGAACTGAAGAGAGATAAGGAGGTTATTGTATTACCTGCAGACAAAGGTAATTGCACGGTTGTACTTGACTCAAAAGAATATGAGTCTAAAATTCTGTCCCTATTAAGTGACGAATACACATATAAAGAAGTTTCATATGATCCTACGATGAGGGTTTTAAGAAAAGTCCGACAAGCAATTGCCCAAAATAAATCAGTTTTACAGAATAAAAACGTCATAACTTCCTGTCCTCAGCCGCCAAAACTATATGGGTTGCCTAAAGTACACAAACAAAATGTACCTTTAAGACCTATCGTCAGTCAAATAGATTCGCCAACTTACCTTTTGGCAAAAGAGTTAGCTTTAAAACTAAAACCATTAGTTACAAATACCACCTCATCGGTTAGAAATTCACAGCATTTTGTGTCCATGATCTCCGAATAAAAGCAGACGAGATAATGGTAAGCTTTGACGTCACGTCCTTGTTTACAAATGTTCCAATTAGAGAATGCCTAGAAGTGATAAAATCGAAACTATCTGATTCTGAGAATGATTCCAAATTGCTAGAGCTAATTGACATGTGCCTAACGTCGGGGTATTTTTCGTACAATGGAAAATACTATCTACAAATTGATGGTGTTGCAATGGGATCTCCTCTAGCACCAGTAGTAGCCGATATATGGATGCAACATTTTGAAAAACTAGCACTAGAAACATCACTAGTAAAACCCATCATTTGGAAAAGATATGTAGATGACACTTTCTGTATATTGAAAGCAAATACAGTAGATAGTTTTTTAAACCATCTAAACTCAGTACATGAGAAAGTAAAGTTTACGGTAGAGATAGAACATGAGAGTTGTTTGGCATTCTTGGACGTGAAACTTATTAAAAAACTTGATGGTTCCATAGGACACACTGTATACAGAAAAGACACACATTTCTCCACGCTTCTTCCCATCATCACCCGGCTAGTTTCACTTCTGTAGTGTCAGCACTCGTGAATCGAGCACATACCTTATGCGACCCAGAACATATTCAAGAGGAATTAATTCATGTGGACAGGGCTTTAACGAAGAATGGCTACAGCTCCAAACAAAGATCTTGGAAGCCCAAAACAAAACAGTCCCAAAATACCGTATCACCTCCGGTGGAAAAGCGCGCTTTTCTACCATATATAAAAGGGATTTCTGATGGAATTGGGAGAATTTTGGGAAAACACGGCATAAAAACTGTTTTTAAACCCCCAACCAAGGTACGCCAGCTCTTAAGAACACCCAAGGATACAATTCCTTTCCAAAATCCCGGTGTATACTCTGTCCCCTGCAGTTGTGGATTAGCCTACATCGGTGAAACAAAAAGAACAATGACAACACGCTTAAATGAACATATTAAAGCTATTCAACATAATTACGTCACAAAGTCTGCAATCTGTGAGCATTTAGCTTACAACGAAGATCATTTTATTCGTTTTGATCAAGCCAAATCAATTGCTACAGAAAGATTTTATGTGCCAAGGATAGTTAGAGAAGCCATTGAAATAAAAAAACATAAGAATGTCAATAGAGATTCTAGCTTCCAACTATCCCCTACATGGGATCCACTTATAAGCAAACTCAAATCGAATAAAACACACGCAAAAACTTCAGACGTTGTAAGCGTTGTATGCACCCAAGCTTATGTAAACATGATTCAACAAGAGCAAAACAACCAACCACCCACAGAAAATGTACCAACAACAACGCACCGGTACATCTTAAGAAGTAAAGTAACCAACAACATCAATCAAACGTCAGTCTAATCCCGTGACCACGAAGAGTGAAATTTCTTCGAAACGTCGGGAAGAAGAATTTATAAATAATTCTTAATAATTAACGCGGTAAGTTCCGAAAAGTTCAAATAAGTTAAAAAGTAATAATAGTTAAAATAATAATTAAAATATAAAAAAAAAAAAAAAAACATGTAAATATGTAAATATGTAATCTTACTTTATATATTACTTTACTTTGGTTTTCTTTAAAAATGTTAAATTATCTAATTTCTTACATATAACCAATCTGTATAATACTATAAAAGACTATGTCTTAGAGTATATTTCCAATAAACTTGAATTGAATTGAATTGAATTGAACATGATTGTATGGCTAATTTTAATGCATTTACCTAGTTTTCCATTGGAAATTTTTTAACTCACCAATTTTACCGGATTAAATGAGGTTCAACGATAGTTCAAGTACGTTAGTAGCCCAATATGCTTGAACCCTCCTTGAACTTCTTTTAGTTTAGATCACATTTGTGACTCATCGATTTCATCGGATCTACTGAAGTGAAACGATGATTCAAGGTTCAAGTATGTTGTAATAACAATTTCAAGCTCGACCATTGTTGAACCTCAGTTAAACTGCCGAAATCAGTGAGCTAAAATAATTGAACCACGCATCAAAACTTGAGCCACGTTTGTACAAGTAGCCTTTCCACCAACAGCAGTGACTTAAAATTGCTGAGCATCGGATCAAAATTTGAGCCATGCCTGTACAAACTGGTCCTTATAGACCAAAGGTTTACAAAAAGATCTTTTCAAATGAGCTGCGAATAGTAAATTTTGAAATGGGAATGATCGTGAATTTTGACCTTCCATTCCCTTGAGTAATTTGTTTGGTTGCCAATTGAAGAAAATGTGAAGAAAAATGCCTTGTTGAATGCGTCTTGATGTTGTGGTTTGCGAATTATCGTTTGACAGTCGGCAGAATATATCTTGTTTGTCACTTATAAAATATAAAAAAGCTAAATTTTACACTTAAACTAGTTTAAGGCAGTGTTTATTTAAGCATAGCATAGGATAGGATCATTTTTTCATTTTGTCGAAAAGCTAAAACAAAACAACCATGCACTTATGAATAACCCTGCTTAGACTGTAATTGCTCACTACGTCACCATGACGATGAATTTATGGGTAAAATTTTCTCTTCGCCGAATTCTTCTACAAAAACAGGGTCATGACGAAGTGAAAAGTTACAGTCTAAACAGGGCTATTCATTCAACATAATTCTACTCTACGAACATAGCCATCGAGAATTCGAGACACATAAAAGTACCAATCGTACCAATGGCGACACACTAAAATTCTATTCAATCAAGTTCGATACTCGAACAAACGTCAAATATGTATGGGCAGCAGGATTCTACTTTAACTGGCGTGTTTTTTTGGGATTTTATATATAGTACAGTGAGAAATTTCCATAAAAACGCATCCGCAGCGGCCTATATTTTTGTATTTGCAATATGGTACGCCTGAACAGCTGTCACGACACAAAAGTGAATTTAGTGAAAGTTAAAAGTAGAAATAAACCAAAATTATTAACAAAAACTAACATATTTGCAAGTTAAATGGGAAATATAACTAAATATTTATATAATTAATGTTTTCAATCAAATATTTGTGTCCCTTTTTTCTTTATTTGCCATTTTCAGATACGAAAATTGATTTTGCAGCTATAAACGAAAAGAAAAGGGGTAGGGGTGTGTTGGTAGACTATGGTCAAAGTAAAAAAGTCATGATTTAGTCTGCTATTACACGAAGACTTTTTAGTTGAGATTTTTCGAAATTTAGTATTGTGAAAGTGAAATCAAATTTTGTTTTCTCAATTGCCATCATTTAATTTTGAAAAAAGTCATGACTCAAAAGTCGTCGTATAATAACAGACTCAATACACATGGAGTAGATGATATTAGCGATAATTTTATAAATTACAATAAGGACATGATTGTATGGCTAATTTTAATGCATTTACCTAGTTTTGTACTGGAAATTTTTTAACTCACCAATTTTACCGGATTAACTGAGTACATTAGTAGCCAAATAAGCCTGAACCTTCCTTGAACTTCAGCTAGTTTCAGCTGTACTAACTGGTTCAAAATTTGATCTATGGTTCAGCATTTGTGACCCATCGATTTTATCGGATCTACTGAAGTGCAACGATGATTCCAAGGTTCAAGTATGTTGAAATAACAATTTCAAGCTTGACTCTTGTTGAACCTCAGTTAAACTGCCGAAATCAGTGAGCTAAAATAATTGAACCACGCATCAAAGCTTGAACCACGTTTATACAAGTAGCTTTTCCACCAAAAGCAGTGACTTAAAATTGCTGAGCATCGGATCAATATTTGAACCATGTCTATACAAACTGTGCCGAGATTCAGCTAATTCGAAACCGTAGGGAGTGAGTGAGATGAGTCACTTTTCGTCGACAATCGATTCAGTTAGCAAAAGTGAGTTAGTGAGCGAGTGAAATGAAATGTCAGATTACTCGCCAGATATTTCCGCAGTGACTTGGTGTATATGTTGGTAAATTTCCAGTTTTGGATAGGTATGTGTGCTTTTCTCAAGAATTCCTATTCATCGGATAGGAAATGAAATAAAAAAACAACAATGTAGATAAAAACAACTACCCTTTTATTGATTGAAAAATCTTATTTTATTATCATATGTACGTATGTATAATAGGTAGAATTATATATTTCTCAAGGGTGAAAACTCACATTCAACTTTAATTACGACAAACAAAAATAATTGATACAACAAATACTCCATTATTAATATTTCAATGTTTACATTGTTGTATTTTTTATTTCATTTCACGTCCATTAATGGTGATGTGAAACAGAATATCAAACGTACGAGTGTGACAAGGAGGTTGAATTTTGCTCTATTATATTTATTCTTTGTCTCATGTTCGAAACTAATTTCGAACTTACTCATTTCACTTAAATAGCTGAATCACTTTTGCGAGTGAAGTGAGATGAGTCGGCGAGTAAGGCGAGTCATCTCATCTCACTCGCTGAAATAGCTGAATCTCGGCACTGGTCCCTATAGACCAAAGGTTTACAAAAAGAGCTTTTCATTATGAGCTGCGAATAGTGAATTTTGAAATGGGAATGATCGTGAATTTTGACCTTCCATTCCCTTGGGTAATTTGTTTGGTTGCCTGTAGAAGAAAATGTGAAGAAAAATGCTTTGTGAAATGCGTCTTGATGTTGTGGTTTGCGAATTATCGTTTGACAGTCGGCAGAATATATCTTGTTTGTCACTTATAATTAAAAATGCTAAATTTTGCACTTTAAACTAATTTAAGGCATCGTTTTTTGTTAGCATAGTACAGGATAGGATCATTTTTTCATTTTGTCGAAAAGGTGAAACAAAACAACCATGCACTTACAAACGACCCTGTTTAGACTGTAATTGCTCACTACGCCACCATGACGTAAATTTATGGGTGAAATTTTCTCTTCACCGATTTCTTCTACAAAAACATGGTCTTGACGAAGTGAAAAGTTACAGTCTAAACAGGGCCATTCATTCAACATAACTACTCTACGAACATAGCCATCGAGAATTCGAGACACATAAAAGTACCAGTCGTACCAATGACGACACACAAAAATCCTATTCAATTGAGTTCAATACTCGAACAAACGTCAAAAGTTTATCAGCAGCGGGATTCTACTTTAACTTTTATCGGCAGCGATTTTGCTGGCGATGCTGTTTTTGTAATTCATATAGAATTTCACTGTGCTGCGGATAGTTTTTCCAATAAAACACACCTAACTTTTATCGGCAGCGATTTTACTGCCGATACTGTTTTTGTAATTCATATAAAATTTCACTGTGCTGCCGATAGCTTTCCCAATAAAACACGCCTAGTGAGAAATTTCCAAAAAAACGTATCCGAAGCGGCCTATGTTTTTGTAGCTACAATGTGGTACGCTTGAACAGCTGTCACGACACAAAAGTGAATTTTGTGAAAGTCAAAAGTAGTAATAAACCAAAACTATTAACAAAAACTAAGTCGGCATTTACACCACCCGATTTTTCAACAGACGATATTTTGTTCATTGGTGAAGGGGGTAGAAAGTGAGGGGTAAGGACCAGTGCCGAGATTCAGCAATTTCAGCGAGTGAGATGAGATGACTCGCCTTACTCGCCGACTCATCTCACTTCACTCGCACAAGCGATTCAGCTATTTAAGTGAAATGAGTAAGTTCGAATCTAGTTTCGAACTTGAGACAAAGAATAAATATAAAAGAGCTTAATTCTACCTCCTTGTCACACTCGTTACGCAAAACGAAATGAAACAAAAAATACAACAATGTAAACATTGGCATCTTTAATAATGGAGTTTGGAGTATCTTTTGTTTCAATTATTTTTTTTTTCATAACTAAAGTTGATGTGAGTTTCACCCTTGAGAAATAAAAAGTTTAAAAGTGTTGAAAGTGAATAGAATATAAATTTATTTAATATATACCTATATGTGCATATGATAATAAAATAAAATTAAAGAATCAATAAAAGGGTAGTTGTTTTTATCTACGTTGTTGTTTTTTATTTCGTTTCCTATCCATGAATAGGAATTCTTGTGAAAAGCACACATACCTATCCAAAACTGGAAATCTACCAACACATACACCAAGTCACTGCGGAAATATCTGGCGAGTAATCTGACATTTCATTTCACTCGCTCACTCACTCCCTTTTGCTAACTGAATCGATTTTCGACGAAAAGTGACTCATCTCACTCACTCTCTGCGGCTTCGAATTAGCTGAATCTCGGCACAGATCGTCCGTTGCTGACAAACTCAGACGATTTTTCCAGTATGTTTGCGTTCTCTTTTATACTAGGGGCATTCATGCAACTGCGTTAAACACTAGATAAGTTTACGATTTGGTTAATTTTATCTTTTGGTTAATGAACTGTCAAATTTTGTATGGGAAATGGTTTACACAATTTGGTTAATTTTATCCAAGGATTTAGCTGCGGAAAATTAACCAAATATTTGGTTAAACTTATCCAAACGTCATTGTGACTTTTAGAGATTGAATAAGGCGTGTTTGTGACTTTTAGAATTAGGCATGTTTAGAAACATGATATAAATGATATTTCGGAGAACTAAAAAAGCTCTCAATGTGTTTTGTAATTATTGAATTGCAATTAGTTGGTGATTAAAGTTGTGAATTAAAACGTAGTTTACACCAAAAAAATAATTAGAAGGTATACATTTACTCAACGATTAAAGGCTCTGCCCAACCAACGCGAAATTATAGCGAAGCATTCACCAACACAGTTTTTTTGTTGTTTTTTAGTATTGAGATCATTCACTTTAATTTCGTGTTGGCTTGGGAGAGCCTTTAGGAAAGCTACTTTTCGTAAATTATTAAGGTAGAACTATAAATTCTCACCCAAACTAATGCGAATCTTTCGTTGACGACGAAGAACGTGTTGTTTTCATTTACAACAAAATGTTGTTATTCATGTTTTTGTTGTGGTCAACGAATGATTCGCATTGGTCAGGAAGATTCTAAATAGTCGGAAGCTGTTAGGAATAGATGTCATTAGCCAATGCAAAGTATCTTTCTGAATTGTCAACATCAGAACTAAGTCATAATTCACTTTTTCTCTCTTTTTTCGTTCCTACCTCAACAAATTTCAGTTTCACTTCCGTAAAGTGTACTCAGGGGCGCTCTATTCACTTCCGAAAGCAAAAGTTAACGAAAATGAAGAAAAGTACATTATGGGCATGACATATGATTTTTTTGTATTCGCTGATTTTCATCCGACCACTGCCATGAGTTTGCGACTAATATATTTCTACCTTACAACGTGACTATTGTCATGTATATTAAGGTAGAACTATAATAATTGTTGATAGTTTAGTGAAGTGGTCGGTTGAAAATGAGCGAATACATGAAAACCATACTCATCTCATGGGAGTGAAACTGACATTTGGTGAAGTTGGAAAGAAAAAAAGAGAGGGGTGATTCATTATACTTAAGTGGAATATTCCTCACTTCTTCTTTTGATTGTTTGGAAAGCAACTTTTCGTGGGTTTTTAACCCATTGATTTTGACAGGCAAAAGTTGCCTTAATAGTTTTACATTTTGTTTTATCCTTCCGAATTTCCGACTTCACGTTGGTTCGGGAGAGGTTCTCTATTTAAAAATTACTACGTTTACAAGCAGGATCGGAAGCTCCAGGTTTTTTGTCTCTTGAGTTGAGTTGAAATGGTATTGAGATTCCAGCAAAATGAATGGCATTGATGTATTTATTCCAATACAAAACAAAATAATTGAATTAACAGGAGTACTTACTAGTCTTACTACACGTATCTATTTAAACAAATATATATTTGTACACACACATGCAAATAAAAAGACCATAATGCATTATCTGTAAACCAACTCCTCGACCCAAGCCGAACGCGCCCAAATATTTGACATTTAACGAACAGCTGATTCAATGGGCAGTTAATTTTACATTTGATCTAATACCAAAACTTACAAGACTTCAGATCTTTTTTAGAATCATAATAATTTGACTTTAAATTAACTAATTTCTTTTATTTAGCGTAAGTACATTCATAAATAGCCTCTTAAGAATATTGTATAATTCTACAATTCAAATAAGAAGAAAGACAACAAAAAAAAGAAAAAAAAAAATTAAAAATATGAAAAACATAAAACTGTATTCGATACCATTAATTTATTCTAACACAATACCTATTTATTGTAATACTTACACCTTTCGATGTATAAATTACTCTTATCATTAATACCACTCAAAATGTATTTTCAAATCTCAAACAAATAATTAAACATTACACCCTGGTGTACTCGTACCTGAGAATGCGTAGTCGTGAGATCTCACTCATTCCTTTAGTTTTAAGTTATATTAATATATTGTATCTATATAGTGACCAAACGTCACATTCAAATGTATTATTGCTCCTGAGCACGAGCAGATTCAGTACCTACCGATAGCCACGAGGCATTCTATGTAACGCGATAAAGCAGGCAATACTTAATAGCCGCAGTATCATAACACTTTGTTAAGAAATAATCTTGAATTGTACTCATTTTTGTAATACCTTTAAAGTCTCAATAAAATTCAATTCAATTCAATTCAATGGGCACGTTCCGATGGTTATTCTCAGTTATCCGGATAGCCAGGGCCGGCCTGAGTCAAATTAGCACCCTGCGCAAACTTTATCACTAACGCCCCTCAATTGCGGTTATAGATGGAAAAAGTAATCTTACCCAAGGGGTATACTTTGCAATGCTTTTTTTAACGAGGTATCCCCAAGAGGCGAACGTGGTCGAGGTATCACCAAGAGTCGAACAAAATCCTGCACTTTGCAAAGATTTTGTGATGTAGTTTTTTACTTTGGATGTGAATAGGAAGGTAGGCATCGACTTATTTATCTGTGGTGCTTGGTAGGTCTTTACGTCCAACTTACATCGAGTTAGAGCCTAAACGGGTGAAACGATTTTCTTCAAATCTTTGAATATCTTTAAACATATTCTCTCGAGCTCTAGCTTGATGTAAATTTGATAAGGACGCAAATTATAAAATGGAGTTATCATGTTTCCACCAAACACCACATATGCATAATATCTGTCTTAAAATTCAGAACAAGCTGGTAGTTATATAATGGTGTTGATCTATTAAAAAGAAATGAAAATTAAAAAAGTGGTTAGGTACCTAGTGGTAACGAGGTAGTGGCGTTTTTAATGCTTGCTTAAGGCGCCCATTGGGTTCAGTGCCCTGCGCATTTGCATCACTTGCACGTATAGCTAATCCGGCCCTGCGGATAGCTTTGTGTTTTTGTAATCCCTTGTTAAAAAACAGCTGATAATCGCTGACGCAACAACAACTCAAGTTATCTCAAAATTTTTGGGATAACTAGATAGCATAGCGAATAAACATTGGAACGCGAGGAATTACACAGCATTTAACCAAAGATAATATAATACAAAGATGTCGCATCCAGTAGAACGAAAGTGAACCCAAAAAATAATCGGCCGTAGCTGATATCAGACACGACAACATGTTGCTAAATGTTGCATCGGTCAATTTTAAGAGCGAGAGCGGAAAATCTCTGTGGATACAATTTTAAATTTGAAATCTCTTCAAAATGTATATCTCAAGGACAGGAATAGTATAAATGACGTATAGGCAGGTACAGAAATTGAATTTTTTTTATGAAGCTGCGGTCGGTGGTTGTTTTTTTTTTTAGTTTTTTGCTTATCCTTTATTTGTGTGTTCATGATGATGATGTGTATCTGTATAGATAGACATGCAGTAACATTATTGTTGGTAGCGATCTTTGAATAAAAGGAAGTAGTAAGGATTTTCTTATTGTGTTTGTTTTTTTTTTTGAGGTAGGTATATATATGTATATACATCGAACATTGTTGGTTTGTATTCCTTATGAAATTAAAGGAAATCATTTTTAATTAATTTATTTACAAGTGAATTCATATTTCATAACTTGTGAGGTAGGTAGGTAGGTACATACATAGGTACGTGTGCAGTGGCGGATCCAGGGGGAAGGTCATGGGGGTCATGACCCCCCCCAGAGCTCCAGAGAAAAGAAGAAATACGAACAATCTTTACTTGTTATTCAACACATTAGAAGACAGAGATAAACTTTTTGGGTAAATCCATATATTTTAGTAAATTATACGAAAACCATGACCTATTAATGGTTAGCTTCTGTTTTCTTAAGTAAATTCTAACTTCGTAATGATATGGTCAGAAAATAAATATTGACAAAAATTACTGGTAGCCCTGGATGCGCACCCTCTTAGATAATATATATAGGGTGTCCGCAAGTCATGATTTTCATATGCGATGGTTATAGTCTAAGAGCCAGTGGTCGCCAGGCTTACTGTATTTCAGTACGATAAGTGGAGCCAGTCTATTAGACTTCCTGAACATGGAATGGGCATTCCGCCGGAGTAACAAAAGTCAAAAAGCCTGGAAACGTGGTAGCAGTATGTCAACCCCTTGATATGTAAGACTTGATGATATGTACATAATTGTTTCTATTAAAAAATAGTAATGGCAGGCATAGGGTGTAGTATATCTTGGAGTCATACCTTTAGGTCTTTTATATTTTAATAAAAAATATTAAATATAACCAACAATATAATTTTCAGACACCTGTTGCAGTACCTGGATTTTAAACGGAATTTTGAAATACAAAAAATAAGGAAAAATCTCCATTCACGTTTAACTGTTTTTTTTTTTCAAATAAGTTAAAATGTGTTTCCTGTTAATGTTTATATTTGAAAAAAAAAAAATATTGGCAGAAAAATGGTGAAATTGCTAGTTTTTTAACAGAATTTTGAAAAATATCCATATAAGTTCTACTGTATTTCAAAGTTTAAAAAAACACAGTTTTCACTGAAGGAATATACATATCTGTCTCTTTAATATGTTAATACTTAATTTTTATTTATTAAAAAAAGTTGTGTGGTGATACTTGGTGCAGTACCCAGATTTGTAATGGAGTTTAAAAAAAAATGTCCATACAAAACCACTGTATTTCAAAGCAAAGACAGCTTGTTTTGTACTAAAGCAATATGTCTGCCTCTCTGATATATAAATTTGAGTAGATGAGAACCAGAACTCGTCATATCCACTTTTATCAAAAATTGAGATTTTGATGCAGATTTGTTAAGATGGGCATATTGAATAGTTTCAAAGGAAAATTTGACAGCCTTACCCCTCTAATCCCCTTTAATATCGATGTCAAACATCGTAATTGTCTCCAAAACTCTCCATATCCACAGTGCAATTTACATCAAAACTTTACATATCCATTGTATGCAGTAGGTTTGGTTTCAAAACTTTTCTTACCCATCATAGGCAATTGATTATGTCATAATACTAAGGAACTAAAACGTTCATGGGTTTTTGTTGTGAAAGTCTTTAAATGGGTCTTTGAAAATTGGAAAGTAGATTTTGAGAGAGGGGGGAAGGTATGGAAACTGGCCATATACAATCATTTGCAGCAAAACTCTTCATATCCGAATTTAATTGTTAAATATCTTTTAAACGGAACATCCAATATATTTTTGCTCTTAATTAATTATACCATATAGATTTAAAAATCTTTTATTATACAAAATAAAATCTGTTCTAGCAACTATAATTTAGCCGTATTAAGTTTGCCTTCTTTTGCACAAAACGAAAATTTTGGATATAACGAGTTTTGGTTCTCAACTACTCATTTGTATACTATTTTTTATTAGAAAACAATTATAGCAGAAACCTGGTGCAGTACCTGGATCTATAACGGAATTTCAAAAAAAGAGCTTTGAAAACAGATAAAAAAATTTTAACAAAAGCCATATGTATGTCTACCTCTCTGTTATGTGAATCCTAATACTCTATTTTGTTAGAACAAAACTATTGCGGTCATATGTTGCAGTACTGGGATTTATAACGGAATTTTGAAAAATTGCTTTAAAAAACTCCATACAAACACTCCTGTATTTCAAAAGCAAAAAGAAAAACAATTTTTACTTAATCAGTATGCCGACTCTTTTATATGTATGTAAATCATTATAACGGAATCCTGGTATAAATTCAGTATAATGGAATTTTGAAAAAAAGGCTTTGAAAAAATTCTATACAAATTCCGAACAAAAAAATAATTTTAACTAAAGCAATATGTCTGCCTCTCTAATCAGCGAATCCTGACATTCTATTTTATTGGAAAAATTATAGCAGATACCTGGATTTATAACGGAATGTTAAAAAACGCATTGAAAAACTCCATACAAATTTAATTGTATTAAATAAAAAAAATATGTGCAGATACTTGGTGCAGTACTCAAATTTGTAACGAAATTTTTAAAAAAATGTCCATGTTGGAAAATATCTTCCTCTTTGCATTGACAACAATTTTTTTTTTCTTTTCGGCATGGGTTCCATCACATATTTGCAATTATTTTTAACTTTTCGTTTCAAATTAACACTGGAATCCTACTCCTTCTTTTAGATTGCAAATTTTGTTTCCAGTCTCATATGTTCATTATACTCTCATAATTGTCTGAAAAGTATGAAATGGAGCTAAATCACGTTGATAAATAAGTTTCCCAGCAGCCAGAAATTTGTGCACTATTACTCTTTGCAGGAGGATATAGTTTTATGGCATGGTCACATAGTGAGCGGCAAAGATCTCTGATCATGCCTTCGACTGTTAAAAAGTCTTGATAAAATTGGACTTTTTGTAATCACCAGATATGTAGAAAATTCAAGGCTTATTTCAAGAGGTTTCAGTTCAAATTAGGTATGATGTTTCAATTTCATGACCCCCCCCAAGCTGAATTCCTGGATCCGCCCCTGTACGTGTGTAATGTGTATGCTCCGATTTATTTGATATATATATATCACGCATTGCTTTTTAATTTAGGCAGGCATTTCTATTTTTTTGTTTTTCAATAGGTAAGCAGGTATCCCTACTTTGATAGAATAATGTATTAGGAAAAAAGTGATACGTACATAGGCACATACATATGTAGATAGTTAGATATATAGGTGCATGTAACTTGTCGTATTTTTAAGATTAGTAGATAGGTGGGTATGTTAAGATTTCAGAAAAATAATATTGCTTTCCATCATACAGATTTTGAAAAATTATAATTTTTATGACATTTTTTAATACATAGTTTGAAAATGGAGCTTCAAAATTTCGCATATGGAAGGTTCTAAAAAACACAACAACAAAAAAGTAGGATAAAGCCAAAACAGGTCGATAAGATATGTAGTTTAATTAAGTTTTAAATTCACTATTTAGTTTATTTGAATTAAGTTCCAGGTGTCCAGAAGCTAAAGATTTTTTAATTTTCCATTTAAAACTGTTTGATGCCTACAAACGATTATTCGTTAGGTGATATCGTAAAAAACGAAATTCGGTAATCACATACATGTCATATATGCACAATTTTCTCTCAATTTTTTTTTTATTTTTAAATAATTTATTATCATGATTTAGTCCAGTAACTATATATACATTAGACCTTGCGTCAGGTACGGTAGCTCTGATTTATTGCTGAGTTGTTTATGATGTTGGCCTAGTAATAAATCCGATTTTTCAACCTCGAGCGCCGAACGCAACATTGGTAAAAATCCGAAAAACCGCGAATTTTTCGCGGTTTTTTTCACTTATTGGCCATTTTAATCATAACACCTTAATTTCCGAATAAAACATTGCTCTACGATTTCAACCTTACTAAATTTGCTTCAATTTGAGTCCAAAGCCGTTTCTTTGGACATAACAGTTTCCAAGGGATGGCTTTTCAAAATATAGTAATAAAAAATTTAAAACAACAAGTAGTATATAAAACAGTATAATAACAAAAACATGGTCTTTGATACATGCTGCATCAAAGCAACAGAGCGTGTAGATTGGGCCAAAAGAAGAAAACAATAGTACTGGATGGGGGGTATATATCCCTCCGTTTAGGTGGGAGGGGCAATTTTAACAAAAGATGACTTCAAATAGAAAAATAACCTTAGCAAAACAATGGTAATATTTGGACGAAAATCCTTTTGCTCATCTAAAGCCAGAAGTCCATTCTTTAATTTTCTTTTTAAATAAAGTTTTTTTAGCTGATAGTTTTTGAAAAATTTATTTTCAAACTCAAAATTTTGAGAAAAAGACGATATTTTTTATTAATCTTTTTTTTTTTATTTTATGGTATTAAGTACTATTTTTGTTTTTGATTTTCAATGCCCTTATTAATTTTTAGTTAAAAACTGAAAACCAAATGCTAAAATGACTTCTAGTTTTGAGAAAACTGAAATTAACACGATCAACTTCACTGTTTTCAGTCTAGTATCCTTTTTCTTCGGGCTGGGAGGGTTCTGCCCCAGATCCGGTAGTTCTGATTTTTAGTTGAGTTGTTTATGATGCTGGCCTTATCAATAATCCAAGTTTTCGTCCTCGAGCGCCGACCGCAACTTTGTGAGATATGCAAAAAACCGATATATTTTCACGGTTTTTTTCAATTATTTCAAAATTATTAAATGGGCTTCAATTTGAGCTAAAAATCGTCTCTGTAAACACAATACTTTCAAAAATACAGCCTTTCAATGTGAGCAATAAGAAATTTATAATAAACAAAAGAAGTTTATGTAATAACAAACAGTATTACAAAATGTTTGGAGCAAATTGAAGAAACAATAAATTATTTATGTATATATCGTCGGTTCAAAGGTAAAACTCACTAAGTGCAGAAAAAAAAAGTACAAGAAAATGAGAATGAAATGCATTTCTTGAATGCAAAAAGCCTCATTTTGCAATTTTTTATAAGGACATTAAAAGGTATACAAACCCTGGAACTTTATTTAAAAATTTTCAGGAACTGAATTTTCAGCTTCAAAAACTATGTTTCAGTCTTATTTCCTTCAAAAGTGTAAAATGTTAGTTAGTGAGTTTTACCTTTGAACCGACGATATGTACATTAGGGTGGTCTTTATTTTGTTTTTTTTTGAAATTCTAACTTGGATAGGCATTAAATGACTCCGAATAGAGAAACAAAATTTTCCTAATTTTTTCGATTTTTATTTCACCCGTAAAAATATTAGTTTTGTTTTTATTTTTAGGTTTGAAAAACTTGATTTAAAAAAAATATTAGAGACTGGATTCATGGCTTTAAATAAAGCTATAGCATGTCATTGTAAGTGGTCCCGTTGTTTTTTAATAATTTGCTTCTATTTTGTGTCAAATTTTTAGAAAATTACCCCTCTCGCCTGAACAGGGGGAATCAGACCGCCCCTCCAACACAATTTTTCTTTCGTTTGAATCTAATCTAAAAGTTTTGATTTTTTTCGCGTGTTATAAGAACCACCCTAACTCCATTATTTGTACCTTGAAGTGCAAATAGAGAGACCAGTGGGGTGAAATAAAAATCTGAAAAAATTAGGAAAATTTTGTTTCTCTATTCAGAGTCATTTAATGCCTATCCAAGTTAGAATTTCAAAAAAAAAAAAAAAAATAAAGACCACCCTAATGTACATAAATAATTTATTGTTTCTTCAGTTTGCTCCAAACATTTTGTAATACTGTTTGTTATTACATAAACTTCTTTTGTTTATTATAAATTTCTTATTGCTCACATTGAAAGGCTGTATTTTGATGTGTAAACATCTTAGCGCTCGGTATGGGTAAAATTGAAAATCGGATATAACGGATATGGGCTCACGGTTCCGTTTGGAACCATTTTGTTTGTTGTAGGTAAGTAGAACTCTGTAAACTCGAATAGGTAAGGTAGTTTTCAAATAGCAAATACCAAAACCATTAGGTAGGTTTTGGTATTTGCTAAGTGGAGTGAATTCCTTACACCCCGACTCCACAGTAGATAATTTCTCTCAGAATGTTCGTCTTGACATTAAATATCGAATGGAGTCACTCCGTTTCATATCTTGATTGGATGTCAAGATGTAAATATCTTGACAGAGATATTTGACATACATTTTGCCAGGTGAAGATTTTGTTGCTTTTTTTTCTAGAAATTTAATTTTTTATTTCATTATTTTGTATCCATATGCTGCTTTTGATGTTAATCTCTGTAATGGCGAGTGACAATTTTGGTTTGTGATATTAAGTGTTATTTGCAATTTCTTGATTTGAAATGTCATAACATGATTTGCCAAGTGGCGCATTCTTTTATGTTTTTCGAGTATTGGCTGTGGTTAATGTGTCAAAAAGAAGTGTTGTAATGTCATATTTAAAAAAGTAACTTTGAGTTACTTTTCATTTAGGAACGACAAATGCTAAAAATATGGCTGATCTGTCAAACAAATTGGGTGAAAAAAGTCGAAATAGATTTGGAATTAAAAATCTAGAAGAAATTGTGATTTCATTATTAAAAAGAACTTTTATCAGCACTTCGAAAATGCATAAATTTTTCAAATTAAATTTAATTTAACTTCATTCTAGCACAAAATTGAATATTTAAGCAAAAATATTTCCAATTTTTTTTATCATTCATTACTTGCACAAATTTCTTTACTAGAAATCGATCAAATCAAATTAAAAAGGTCGCAAAACCTGGGAAATTTTCCAAACTCACTATCGACGGTAAAATCAATAAAAATAAAAATATATTAGCTTTATATTTTCCCCCAGATCTGATCTGGATTGTATATGCATACATGTATTACAAAAACAACACAAAATTCGACCTTGCTTTTGGATTTCGATTTGCAAATTTATTCTGACCATACACCCTTTGTACTTCTTTGCAAAAATGAGTTTTTTCTCTCACAGGTAGATGGCTTTTTGTGTTGAAGATAGGGAGAAAATAGAGAATAGAGTAGAGAGAAAATACAGAAACAAAAGGATAAACGGGGATCGGATAGGTATATAACACTCTTGTCGCACTGGGATCCTGTTTTGTTTTATTATGATAATCTAATCCGGATCAGATCTGGGGGATAATAAAATTAAACTATTACATATTACAAAAATGAGATCAATTACAAACCGAACGATCGAGAAGCAAACAAAAGATAACTCAAAATGAAAACATCGTGATTTCAGCTGCTTTTGACGGATTAACCATTTCAACTCAGTATCAAATAGTTGGAAAAATGTACTCAAAGTTACTTTTTGACACTTTAACTTTGAATCCAGGAACAACTTTGTGAGGTCATAAAGTTAATTGAAGTAGCTTAATTTGTGTTTTAATGGGAAAATTCATTATAATTTGTGTCGTGCAACCATTTTGTTTTAGGCTATGTCCTAATTGGACAAAGATCGCGCAACCCAGCGATGAGCTTCGGTCGGTCGCATCGCTTGTTGATAGCGCTACCAAAATGTGTGTCCTATTACCGATCGCTTCTTAAAACCGCGCGTGGTAAGTGGATGTAAACACACTATGAGCCTGTTTAGATTGGGAAAATTGAGGCCGGACTCGTGAGTCTCATCGTGTCTACATTAGAAAATTTGACGCGCCTCAAAACACATAGAAACAACAACAACTTCAATGTTTTATGCATTGAAACAACAACAATACGAGACTCATGAGTCGGATGTTTATGTTTTCTTCATGCCTCACGACATCCCTGACCCCCCACTTCTCTTGTCCAGAAACCGCCGTGAGACCGGTCTCAGCCTTCCCAATCTAAACAGCGTCTATCGGGCGACCACGAAGGTGAATTTTGTATGTGGTTTCCTATTTGGAGTTTGCACCATACCTCAATGTCAGAGTAAACAAAGCTAGTATTGAATGTACAAGAGAGACTTTTCAAATGCGCCAATCACAAAATATGATGATTGCGAGGTTCAATAAATATATAACTAATAATCTAAAGCAATAACAATTCTAAAACCCCACCTTGATTGCATTGAATCTATTTTTGAAACAATCCCAACATTTATCCCATAAAATTAAGATTAATTAAGATTCATTTATCATATTTTCCTTGAAATCCGTTGTATTGTAGTGCGATCAAAAACAAACTCGCTTGATTTTAAGCAATTAAACAACTTCTTGTAGCGTCGGTCGCGCAAATTCAGTACCTGATTAGGACATTTCCCTTTAGGTATTAAGTTTGTTTTTGAAAGCTTGTGTGGAATAGCTTGAGCGATCTCAAAACAAGCATGTGCGACTGTTATACGTCATCGTGCTACCGCGTTTATATTCTAATAAGGACACATTGATTGATCTATTGAAGTTTGATGTTTTGGTTGTCCGATACAGCGATCATCGCTTGTTGTTCAGTCGTGCGATGGGTGCCAATTAGGACATAGCCTTAGGTAATGTCCTAATTGGCACCCATCGCATGACCGAGCAACAAGCGATGATCGCTGCATCGGACAATCAAAATATCAAACTTGAATAAATCAATCAATGTGTCCTTATTAGAATATAAACGCGGTAGCGCGATGACGTATAACAGTCGCACATGCTTGTTTTGAGATCGCTCAAGCTATTCCACACAAGCTTTCAAAAACAAACTCAATACCTAAAGGGAAATGTCCTAATCAGGAACTGAATTTGTGCGACCGACGCTACAAGAAATTGTTTCATCGCTTAAAATCAAACGAGTTTGTTTTTGATCGCAACGGATTTGAAGGAAAATATGATAAATGAAGCTTATTTAATCCTAATTTTATGGGATAAATGTTGGGATTGCTTCAAAAATAGATTCAATGCAATTTAGGTGGGGTTTTAGAATTGTAATTTTTTTGAATTTATAGTTGTACATTTGAACATGAACATCGCAATCATCATATTTCGCAATTGGCGCATTTTAAAAATCTCTCTTGTACATTCAAGATTAGCTGTAAACATTTTATTTACTCTTAACAACATTGAGGTTTGGTGCAAACTTGAAAGAATAGAAAACCATTTTTATACAAAATTCACTTTTGTGGTCGCTCGATAGTGTGTTAACATCCACTTACAATGCAATGCAATGCACAAGCCTTAGCGCTTGTATTACAGATTCCTATTTTTTGCTATACGTGGTAATGACCCGATCCCTTACCTTCAGGTGAAAACGAATGTTTACACATCTTGCACGCGAGTCCTGGTACTCACACATTTTTTTTGAAAGTATTGTGTTTACAGAGACGATTTTTAGCTCAAATTGAAGCCCATTTAATAATTTTGAAATGGTAGAGCAAGGTTATAATCGAAAACCTTAAAGGTTAAAATAGCCAATAATTGAAAAAAAAAACCGTGAAAATATCTCGGTTTTTTGCATATCTCACAAAGTTGCGGTCGGCGATCGAGGACGAAAACTTGGATTATTGATAATCCAAGCATCATAAACAACTCAACTAAAAATCAGAACTACCGGATCTGGGGCAGAACCCTCCCAGCCCGAAGAAAAAGGATACTAGACTGAAAACAGTGAAGTTGATCATGTTAATTTCAGTTTTCTCAAAAACTAGAAGTCATTTTAGCATTTGGTTTTCAGTTTTTAACTAAAACTTAATAAGGGCATTGAAAATGAAAAACAAAAATAGTACTTAATACCATAAAATAAAAAAAAAAAAGATTAATAAAAAAAATCGTCTTTTTCTCAAAATTTTGAGTTTGAAAATAAATTTTTCAAAAACTATCAGCTAAAAAAACTTTATTTAAAAAGAAAATTAAAGAATGGACTTCTGGCTTTAAGATGAGCAAAAGGATTTTCGTCCAAATATTACCATTGTTTTGCTAAGGTTATTTTTCTATTTGAAGTCATCTTTTGTTAAAATTGCCCCTCCCACCTAAGCGGGGGGATATATACCCCCCCATCCAGTACTATTGTTTTCTTCTTTTGGCCCAATCTACACGCTCTGTTGCTTTGATGCAGCATGTATCAAAGACCATGTTTTTGTTATTATACTGTTTTATATACTACTTGTTGTTTTAAATTTTTTATTACTATATTTTGAAAAGCCATCCCTTGGAAACTGTTATGTCCAAAGAAACGGCTTTGGACTCAAATTGAAGCAAATTTAGTAAGGTTGAAATCGTAGAGCAATGTTTTATTCGGAAATTAAGGTGTTATGATTAAAATGGCCAATAAGTGAAAAAAACCGCGAAAAATTCGCGGTTTTTCGGATTTTTACCATTGCTGCGTTCGGCGCTCGAGGTCAAAAATCGGATTTATTACTAGGCCAACATCATAAATAACTCAGCAATAAATCAGAGCTACCGTACCTGACGCAAGGTCTAATGTATATATAGTTACTGGACTAAATCATGATAATAAATTATTTAAAAATAAAAAAAAATTGAGAGAAAATTGTGCATATATGACATGTATGTGATTACCGAATTTCGTTTTTTACGATATCACCTAACGAATAATCGTTTATAGGCATCAAACAGTTTTAAATGGCAAATTAAAAAATCTTTAGCTTCTGGACACCTGGAACTTAATTCAAATAAACTAAATAGTGAATTTAAAACTTAATTAAACTATCTTATCGACCTGTTTTGGCTTTATCCTACATTTTTGTTGTTGTGTTTTTTAGAACCTTCCGAATGCGAAATTTTGAAGCTCCATTTTCAAACTATGTATTAAAAAATGTCATAAAAATTATAATTTTTCAAAATCTGTATGATGGAAAGCAATATTATTTTTCTGAAATCTTAACATACCCACCTATCTACTAATCTTAAAAATACGACAAGTTATATGCACCTACATATCTAACTATCTATGTATGTGCCTATGTACGTATCACTTTTTTCCTAATACATTATTCTATCAAAGTAGGGATACCTGCTTACCTATTGAAAAACAAAAAAATAGAAATGCCTGCCTAAATTAAAAAGCAATGCGTGATATATATATATCAAATAAATCGGAGCATACACATTACACACGTACCTATGTACCTACCTACCTACCTCACAAGTTATGAAATATGAATTCACTTGTATATAAATTAATTAAAAATGATTTCCTTTAATTTCATAAGGAATACAAACCAACAATGTTCGATGTATATACATATATATACCTACCTTAAAAAAAAACAAACACAATAAGAAAATCCTTACTACTTCCTTTTATTCAAAGATCGCTACCAACAACAATAATGTTACTGCATGTCTATCTATACAGATACACATCATCATCATGAACACACAAATAAAGGATAAGCAAAAAACTAAAAACAAAAAAACAACCACCGACCGCAGCTTCATAAAAAAATTCAATTTCTGTACCTGCCTATACGTCATTTATACTATTCCTGTCCAGCGCTGCCACCCTGCTCCTTTAGCAGTAGATCTACTGCGTTTAGTCCCAAATGAAAATCTACTGCGCAGCAAAACGAATCTACTCCTCTTTTGAGAATTTTGAAAACAATCCAAAGCTAGCCAAAGAGCTAACAGACCCCAATGAAGATTGTTGGTCGGCCTCAGACTCACCAGGAATTATTGACTTTTTCAATAAATTTAAATGCATAAATGGTGAATATAAAAGAAAGTTAGGCAAAAATTTTTGTATGTATGAATTCTCCAAACAAATGTGACTTTTTACTAATTTAGTTTATAAATTTTCTTTTTATTTTTTGTTATTGCTGAAAATAATATTATAGTGGAGTTCTTTTTTGAAGTCATTGTTGAGTCTCCAGATTCTCCTATATTTTTTCGTTAGTAAAATGTATTAGAAATGGACTGAATTCGATTATTTCCTGTATTTTCTGAGATCTACTGCGGTATATTGCAATCTACTGTGTTTTTTCCTCATATAAGTTAACGACACTTAAGCTGAAAATGCAAAAAGCTTGAAAAAGCAAATTATTTATTTCCCGTGGGAACGTAAATGGGCCAACGACGACACGAGCAACCATTCTGCTGACGAAGCGTCTGCGACGCGACGACCGCTACCTGCAGGCAACATGATGCAATAGGGCTTAGAGTAGGTTACTTTAGAATAAAATTATCATTGTAAAATTAGTCTTAGTTTGATTTTGAAATAATAAAGTTGTTTTTTTTAAGAGAAATAAACTTAGTTTAGTTTAATTGGCGCCCAACGTGGGGCTTGAGTTTTACAATTTAACAACGCTTAAGACGACGTAAAGTACCTCGCCGCGTGTGTTAAAGAAAAATTAACAAAGTGTTAGACGACGTAAAGTACCTCGCCGCTAGTGTTAAAGACAAAAAAACTAACAAAGCTTAAGACGACGTAAAGTACCTCGCCGCGTGTGTTAGTGAAACAAAAAAAAACTCAGCAGCCAACACGAATCCATTACCAGAAGCGTATCATCAGGAGTCGATAGACAAACTGAGGCCTACGAAGGAGTGTATGAACGATACCATTAGTAGCAGTATAGTGCAAACAGGACAAATGTTGTTCATACCAGCGTGGGACATAGCGTTCTTGTTATTAGTGTAAGATTTATAAAAATTTAAAATTAAAAAAAAAAAATAATACAATTACAAAAAGAAAAATTTTTTTAACAATAATTACTTTAATTTTGTGACATAAAAAGAAAAATCACGAAATAATAATTTTTTTTTGACAATTCCAAATTTGTCTGCTATAAAATATTAAACTCTTTTATTAAAACCAATATATATTTAAAATATTAATATTTAGAATAAAAAAAAAAATAAAAAAAAATACAAAGTATTGTTAGGTAAGAACATAATTATCCTTTTAATTTTTACAACCATTGAAATCTAGTGATTATTCCCAACATTTTTTTTACTATTATTATAAGATCTAAATAAAATCATGTCAAACCCAAATAACCTTATCCGCCCTCCATTAAACCCATCAATAAACCCTAATCCTCAAAACGATAATCCGGCTGGGAACCCAGCACTTACAAACCTCATTTCTTCTATATTGCCACCCAAACCACCAAGGGACAACCGGGACGGAACACCCCGAGAGCATCAAAGTCAACCGACTTTTAATTTTTAGTTGACATGTATGATATATACTTATATTTACTATTAAATCTAAGCCAATGTATAACAATAGGCCCCCTATGTGCCATAAGATTTATATTCTTCAATGTATTTAATAGTCGTAAGTTAACTCAAATTGTATATAAATGTTCAATAAAAAATCGTTAAATCGTTAAAAAATCGTTCTTCTATATTGAACCAAACCCTTCGAACAGAAGGGAGAAATTTAGTATATTCAATCTTAAACCCAAATGCTGATCAATTCGCTGGAGTTGATCAAGCGATAAATCCAGATCAAAGAGAGAACATAAATGACCTTGATAAAATTCCCGACGTTGTGAGAATGGGCGCGTTCAATGTTTGAATAGATAGCCTATCTAGGATAGCTTTGTATCCATGTATGTGTTTGAACGCAAGTCAGCTGTTGTTGACATTTCTCATAGGATAGCTTTGTATCCTAAAATTTTTAGGATAGCTTGGGATCTCTTTTCTGCCAACAGCTGTTTCGTCATCAGCTGTGTTTTAACAAGGGATTACAACAACACAAACCTATCCAGATCGCTTTAATTCGGTGTTTGAACGTGGCCAATCCTACGAGAATTCTCTGGTCAGCCAGGTGAGTTCAGTTCATGGCGAAAAAGTGTAGAAAGAATCCTTAATATTTATGGACACTTGAGAGGATCTCCAAAATATTTCGGAATTCTTAACGTTATAAGAAATAAGATTGTTGGCCAGGCAGACCATGTCTTAGAATCATATAATACACCACTAAACTGGGACAATATCTCCAGATGTTTAAATTTGCATTACGCGGACAAGCGGGATCTAGGTACACTAGAATACCAACTAACATCCCTTGTCCAAGGCAGTTCCTCTGTTCAAGACTTCTATCAAGAAGTCTATTCGCATCTTACATTGATCCTTAACAAAATATCCTCAATGGATGCTAGTCAAGATGCCTTGAATTTATTAATGCACGCATATAGAGAGAAAGCCCTAGACACATTTATCAGAGGCTTAAAGGGTGATCTACCTAGGCTCCTAGGTATAAGAGAACCCTCAGATAAACCTCAAGCTCTTCATTTGTGTCTAAAGCTCGAAAATCAACATTTTCGAACGCAATACGCATCAAACAACAATGCTAGGAAAACACATCAATTACCACCTCCAGCTCCACCTAGACGTACAAGTAATAACTACCCCCAATTTCAAAATCAACGACAGTTCTACCCAGAACTAATGCTACAACCTACAAGTTGGACAACTTTAAAGGTTTCAATAATTTTCAGCCACGGTCAGGAGTACCACACAGACCCCAACAACCTTACATGGGACTCAGTCGTCCACAGATGCAGCCCAATCACCCACAGATGCAGTATGCACAAAGAACCCAACAACCGTATATGAATTTCGATCACCCCCAAATGCAGTTTGCACCCAGACCTCAGCCGCCACCAAGAAGGATGGACACATCAACAATTAAGACAAATAATATCAACTACATGAATCAACCCTTACAAAAAAACAGGCCACCAGCACCTAAAAGAACAATTGACCCACCATCAAATCAGTTACACTACACCCCACCAAGTTACAAAGGAATTTTCATGTGAGTGCTACAGACGAAGTAACACCCGAAGACAGTTACCAGCAGAACATCCAATATGAAGATCAGCAATATGACCAAACTCTACAAGAGTACGCTGATTCACTTCCTCAAGAATATACAGAATCTTTTCCGCAATCAGATAGAGATTTTTCAAATGAACAGCATAATATGGAATACAATGATATCCATTTTTTAGATTAAGCTGTTCCTCTCTTCCATATTTCGAATGTAAAACGAAGAGTGGAACTATAATACAAATTCTAATAGATACTGGATCGAACAAAAACTACATCCAACCTTGTCTCATATCAAAACCCCGTACAAACGAAAAACCATTCTATGCTTATTCTATAGGAGGAAATGTCAAAATTACACAACATACTTTTCTAAATCTTTTCGGTCTCAATAACATAAAAATTAAATTTTCCTTAATGCCTGAACTAAAATCTTTCCACGCTATCCTCGGAAACGATAGTCTTAAAGATCTTTCAGCTGTTATCCATATAAAGGACAACTACATGATTGTAAATAACTCTGTTAAGGTTAAAGTTAAACAACTAGTTGCACAATCAGTTAACACGATTAACACCAGAACAAATCACATGTCCATTTAACAAAAAACAGATATTCAAAACATAGTTAGCAAATACCCCCGATTATTCGATGATCCAAATAATTAACTCTCGTGCACCACTGTTGTCAAAGGGGAAATTAGAACAACAACAGATTCTCCTGTCTATTCAAAATTTTACCCGTATCCAATGGCGCTTAAAGAGGAAGTTGAAAACCAAATAGAGGATCTCCTTAAAGACGGCATTATTCGTCGGTCAAGATCGCCCTACAATTCACCGGTGGATTGTACCAAAAAAGACTGATGCTTCTGGAAAGAAAAAATTCAGATTAGTAATAGATTACCGTAAATTGAATTCAATTACAGTAGCTGACCGCTACCCGATCCCAGAGATAAATGACGTTTTATCCAATTTGGGAAAGAATAACTGGTTCACAGTTCTTGATTTGAAAAGCGGTTTCCATCAAATTCCCTTGAAGGAATCTGATATGGAAAAAACAGCCTTCTCCATTAATCATGGAAAATATCATCATTGTCTCCCCTCCCGGTGAGTACAATTTTTAGTACATGTTCTGCCTACAACTTACTTGAGAGACTACAAATCAAAATACCTTTTGGTTTTCTTCTTGCATATCAAACTCCATTACCACACTACACTATCGAGAACAACAATTAATTAATTTTGTAGAAATTAATATTACACCTACAATCATATTGTGTGTGCATCGTAGATGTTCATCTCTCTTATTTGGGATTTCTTTCGAAGACTTTATTGCCTCCCCTACCGGTGAGTACAATTTTAGTACATGTTCTGCCTATAAATTACTTGAGAGACTACAAAACAGAATACCTTTGGTTTTCTATTTACATACCAAACTTCATTACCACACTGCACTACCGAGTACAACAACTTTACATTACCTTCTCTTAAGCATATACACAAACCCTCAAATTAAAAATACATCTTTTCCATCCACCACAAGAGGGACTTATCAGTAAATACAACAATCTGCTATTTGACAAGTGTTGCCCAGTAGACAAAAAATCGACCACGATTGAAAACATTGAAAATCGCAGAAGCAGAGGCAAAATCCATTTACAACTTCTTTTTAATAACAATAATGTCGGTGTGCACTCTATGTAAAAACATTAGCGACTATCTAATCGACTCAATTATGTGTCATGGCAACTGCCGGAGAATATTTCATATCTCTTGTATCGACGCTCCGTTTAGCACTATCAAGCTATTCAAGGAAAGAAAATCATTTTATTATTTTTGTGACGAGTGTGACCCATTTTTATACAATAATATTACTAGAGATGTACTACAAAACACTAAAAATCTTGATAATTTATACAAGCAAGTAAATTATCTAACCGAAAAGTTGAAATAATAGCCAATCTTCCTATATCACATCAAATGGAATCCCTAACTCAACAAAGCAATATAACAAATAATCAACCGCTTACCGATTCAACATCTTTGAAACGAAAAATTGATGAAATTGATACCGATATTTTTCAAGCTAATCCTTCAACGAAGAAACCAGCCACTTTATCGATCTCTGCATCACCACCACCACCACTACAACCATCTACACGAACTTCTTCATCCCCTTCAATGTCACCTTCAATGTCATCTTCTTCATCACTCAATGCATCAGTGCAAACTATTGTAGATGTAGTTCCCTCAGTCATATCAACAATATCTGTGGCAAAATCTTCTATTGATTGTCCAACTTCATCGAGGATACCACATTTATCAGTGAAAACTTCAAACAATGCATCTTATCCTCAACCATATAGTGATATCCATTTATTATCACCTATCGTATCTGGACTGAGAGTAGTTGAAGGCCATCGAACATTATTTGTATCTAAGCTCGACCCTTCTACAAACGCCCTTGATATAAAAAACTTTATCTTTAACAAAATTGGAACTTCCATCATTATAAAAGTTGAAAAAATGATCCATCGTAATTATTCGAAGTATGCATCTTTTAAAATACGAGCTCCAGATTCAATTTTCGCCGTTCTAAACTCTTCATCATTATGGCCTAAAGGAATAATAATGCATGAATTCATAAATAAACAAGTCAATGTGAAAACTACATCTCGTAACCCTTTTCAGGAGACCCGGACAATGCTAAATCGACAAAGAAGCAGCTTCAACAATTACTGATTTATTACCAAAACGTTAATGGTTTAAGGACTAAGATCAATACGATCTATAAAAATATCAATAATCTTCCTCATGATATCATTGTAATGACAGAAACTTGGCTGAATGATACATTCTTCGACACTGAACTCTTCGACTCAACCTACCAAGTCTTCAGGCGTGATAGACACCACTCTAATCATCTAAACACTGTAGGTGGCGGAATTCTTTTTGCTGTGAAGAACTCTCTAGTATGCACTCTGGTCGACAATTTTGAATCTTCGGACGTGGAAATAATATCTATAAAAATAAAAATAGAAATTGGCCACCTGTATATTGTTGCCGTTTACATACCTCCACGATCTACAAACAGTGTTTACGAAAACTGTATCAATTGTATTGATAGGATACACGATCAAATGGAACCAATTGATGAGCTGTTAATCTTAGGCGACTTTAATCTTTCAAACCTGCAATGGTCAAAATCTTCAGACTTCAACTGTTTATCGCCTGTTAACCCATCGTGTGCTAATGAGTTCACTATTATTGATGGACTAGCCTCTTGTGGACTGAATCAATTCAATGGGATTGCTAACCGCTTCGATAAAATATTGGACTTAATCTTTTTCTCGGAAGCTATTAACACCGATACATCTGTAACCCCTGCCGATACTATATTGCTAGATGAAGACCGGCACCACCCGGCCTTAGACATAATGCTAAATATAAATTTTTCCAACATTCTACCTAGTTCAAATGAAAAACTTGAGTTTAATTTTAAAAAATGCAATTTTGATCAACTAATTAATTTATTGTGTAATGTTGACTGGAATCAAATCCTTTTAAATAGTAATATTGACGATATGTGTTTAAAATTTTATAATATACTTTTCAACTGTTTTTATGAAACTACTCCACTGCGTAAAACTTGTATAAGTTCTAAAATACCACCATGGTTTAATACTCAGCTTAAGATCTTAAAAAATAAAAGAAACAAAGCTTGGTTAAAATATAGTAAATCCAGAGCTGATGAAGATTATAGGGCATATTCCGAATTGAAACTTATGTTTACAGATTATTCTAATGCCTTGTATCGTGACTATATCGTAAAAACTGAAAATGATCTGAAAGGTAACCCAAAAAACTTTTGGAGTTTCGTGTCTAGCAAAAGAAAAGTTGATGGCTACCCTAACTATATGTCTTTTAAAAATGCTAATAGTCATGACTCCGAAGAAATTGCAAACATGTTTGCAAATTTTTTCAAAGATGCCTTTGTCGTATCTAGTTCTCATGAGCCCATGGATCCACTCCTTCCTAACCCTAGTTTTTCACACCTTAATTCAATTAATCTTTTTATTTGCGAGAATTCAATTATCCAAAGTATTCGTGAACTTGACGACTGTTTTAGTCCTGGTCCTGATGGTGTACCATCTTGTGTATTAAAAAAATGTGTGTCTCAGTTGTCCTATCCTCTCCATATTCTATTCAATGAATCACTTAAATGCTCAATGTTCCCTGTTTTGTGGAAAAGTGCTTTTATAACACCGGTTCATAAAAAAGGGTCGAAAAATGATATCATAAATTACCGCCCTATTGCTAAACTTTCTGTCATTCCGAAACTTTTTGAATCCATTATTTGTAATGTGTTATCTTTTAATTGTAAGTCTATTATTTGTGACAACCAACACGGGTTCGTCAAAAACAAGTCAACTGTTACAAACCTGTTTCATTTTACTTCTTTTTGTCTTGATTCCTTCGAAGATCGAAAACAAGTAGATTGTGTCTTTACCGATTTTAGTAAGGCTTTTGATAAATTGTGTCATAAAACTTTAACCAATAAACTAAAGGCTTTAGGGTTCAATGAAAATTTTTTAATGTGGATCTCGTCGTATTTGGAGAATAGGTGTTATAGTGTGAATTTTCGAAATGAGCACTCTGATCATTTTATTGTTAACTCTGGTGTTCCACAAGGCAGCCATTTAGGTCCATTATTATTTATTTTATACATAAATGACTTGACTTCGATTATTAAAAATTCCTCTATTCTTTTATATGCCGATGATATAAAAATTTTTAAAAGTATAACCTCTATAAATGACTGTTCAACACTCCAAGATGATCTTTATAGGTTTAGGGAATGGTGCAATACAAACCGTCTTCTGTTAAATATTGACAAATGTAAAACAATGACTTTTACACGCAAAAAAAGTATGATAACTTATAATTATATGTTAGATTCTTCTTCTTTATGTAGATTGTCTGTTTTTTCTGATCTTGGCATTGTTCTTGACACAAAATTAACCTTTGTCAACCACTATGACTTTATTGTAAAAAAGGCCAATAAAATTCTGGGATTCATAAAACGATTTTCTCGTGATTTCCAGGACCCATATGTTCTAAAACTTCTATATGTTTCTTTTGTAAGGCCAGTACTTGAATATGGATGCGTGGTATGGGCCCCTTACTACACAGTTCACATAAATAGACTTGAATGTATTCAGAGAAGGTTTATGCGCTTCTGTCTTCGTTGTCTTCCGTGGTCCCAGAGACATGCTTTACCTCCTTATGCTCAAAGACTCACGTTAATTAATCTCCCTTTACTCTCAAAACATAGACGATATATCCAGCTTTGCTTCGTTATAAAATTGATAAATGGGTCAATAATATCTCCATCAGCTCTGTGTCGTTTGAATTTCAGCTACAGTCAGACAAGCTTAAGAACTCAGTTGCCTATATGTCCGATCTTCAGTAGAACAAACTATGGTGTGAATAGTCCTTTAAATCAATTGATTTCAGTCTTCAATAAATATTATTGTTTATTTTCTTGTATAAATGACAATGTCAAAAGTTGTAAGTTCAAAGAGATCTTTTTCAATACATCATTAGGGCTGTTCCTTTACTTTGAATTTCTGTGATTTTCTGTGCATTTCTACGCATTTCAGTCCAAAGTAGTGTCAAAGTTCATATAAAAAAAATATTTTGACACAAGTTTGGGCTAAAAATCACAGAAACCCGAAGTAAAGGATCAGACCTATTGTAATTGACTATATTAATTTATATTTAATGTAAACTAGTTTTATAAGCTTTCTATCGTTAGTTATTTAACGAATTCAATAAATAAATATGAATTTACTAGGTTACCATTCGGCCTTAGAGTTCGCCCCATCAATATTCCAGAGAGCCCTTGATGATATCCTTCGTGACCACATTGGCAAAATATGCTACGTGTATATAGATGATATTATCATTTTTAGTCAGGATGAGGCTACTCACTTGGAGAATATCAAAAAGGTATTTGAAACCCTAAATAACGCTCATATGAAGGTTCAACTCGATAAGTGCGAGTTTTTCAAACAAGAAACAGAACTCCTCGGATTCATTGTGTCTTCCAAAGGCATCACAACAAATCCTGAAAAAGTGAGCGCTATAAAGAACTTTCCGCCTCCAACAACCTTGAAGGAACTAAGATCATTTCTCGGTCTGTCAGGCTACTATCGACGTTTCATTCGCGACTACGCGAAACTAGCTAAGCCCCTGACATCCCTTTTAAGAGGGGAGGATGGTCGTGTTTCAAAAAACACAGTAAGAAACTAATCCATCTCGACGAAAGTACAATCGAAGCATTCGAAAAAATAAAAAAATCCTTGGTTTCTGATGATATAATACTAACATATCCTGATTTTAAAAGTCCCTTCGAACTCACAACAGATGCCTCAAACTACGCCATAGGTGCTGTTCTATCACAAAAGGACAAACCAATTACTCAAGAACATTAAGTAAATCAGAAGAGAATTATGCCACCAATGAGAAGGAAATGCTGGCCATTATATGGGCATTAGACTCCCTCAGAAACTAACTATACGGTTCGGCAAAAGTTCTTATCTTCACAGATCATCAACCTCTTACCGGTGCACTCAGCACAAAGAATAACAACAGCAAGCTCAAGAGATGCAAAGCATCTTTAGAAGAGTTCAATTATGAACTAAAATATAAACCAGGTAGGACCAATGTAGTTGCGGATGCACTATCTAGAACATCTCCGGTAACCCAAATCAATTCCCTAACACCCACAATTCATAGTGACGAATCGTCGCATGGCTTAATTTATAGTGTAGAATCGCCAATAAATTGTTTCAAAAACCAAATTTTACTTCAAGAAGGTACACCACCTAGTCAAAATTTCCAAATCATATTTCCCACTTACCACAGACATACTATCATTGAACCTATTTTTACCGAATCAAACTTAATTCAAATTCTAAAAAAATGCCTTAATCCATCTGTAACTAATGGAATCAAAACAGGCGAACGCATAATGGGTTTAATACAAAATATTTACAAAGACAATTTCTGTTCTTACAAGATCCGATTTACACAAATACAAGTCCAGGATGTGGAAAACGAAAAAGATCAAGAGAATTTAGTAATGGAAGAACATAATCGCGCTCATCGAAACCAAAAAGAAAATAGAGTCCAACTTTTAGAAAAATACGTTTTTTCCTACACTAAGTAAAAGACTAAAAAAATTTACTGAGCTTTGCCTTGTTTGTAAACAGAATAAATACGATAGAAAACCCAACAAAGTCCCAATACAATCCACCCCCATACCCAAATATCCCGGCGAAATTATACACATTGAAATCTTCTCTACAGAAGGAAAACTTGTTATCACTGCAATAGATAAATTTTCTAAATATGCCGTTACAAAAGCAATAAACTCAAGGGCTACAGAAGATGTAAGGCAACCAACAAGAGATATTATCTTTGGTTTCGGAATACCGAAAGTAATAGTCTGCGATAACGAAAAATCATTTAATTCAGAATCAATTCTCTTTATGTTACAAAACGAATTTGGAATTAATGGGCGTGTTTTATTATCATCGGGATCTGGATCTGGATTAAGTCTTACACGTAATACAAAAACAAAATAATGGGAAATTTTCTAAAATTGTTTTTGTAATACGTGTTAAAAGAAGATCTGGATCCAGATCCCGATGATAAAAAAACACGCCTAATGTCTTCACTACACCTCCCTACACTAGCACATCTAATGGTCAGATAGAGAGATTTCACTCAACTCTCGCTGAGATTATGCGATGTTTAAAAGCTGAGAAAATCTACGAATCCTTCACGGAACTCCTAGAAGCAGCTGTTAATGCATATAACCTTTCTGTACATTCAGTAACAAACAAGAAGCCAATCGATTTATTTTTCAGCAGAGATACCGAAAGTTCAGCTCAAATTAAGGATGCACACTTACCCCGGTATTCATAAACGCAAATGAAACACAAATTATCTTTAATCAGTGAGTTAAGTGTCAAATCATATCAATAAATCAAAATTCATGGCATTAAACTAACTCACCAAAGTAGGTACATTAAACGAGTAATTAAGTTAAAAATACTTCTGTCATTGTTGCCAAAAACTAGAGATAAAAAGAAACAGACGCTTGTGGCACACATGCTATCTACAGCCTCAAATGAGAGAGTGTATGTGCGAAAGTTCACATTTAGTGAGAAAGTGTATGTGCAGTTCCATAAATAGTCTTTGGAAAGAGCAGAGTTCTTGTTGATTGTAGTAGATTTTCGTTGAGTTTTTGAACTTAGCGTGGATTAGCAGTTTATATTTTTTATTGATATGAAATTTTAATTCGTGAACTAACTTCTGATTGACGTTTTAGTTAATTTGTGAATTAGAAGATATTTGAGCAGTTTTTATTGATAGGGCTGTTAAAAAATATAGATAAATTAAAGTCTAAACAAGAAGCCGATATAACATATCATAATAAGAAAAGGCCTGATTTAAAAGACTACTCTCCTGGAGATATCATCTACGTTAAAGTAAATAAACGATTAGGTTCAGAGCTTTCAACACGATACAAATAAAATGCACGACTGGGTCGCACGTACTTGCTCTTATGTTCAAGACACTGCGAGTTTAAGAAAATTGTGTATACAAACATGGAAATTATGAGAGAAAAATGTAGAGAAGCATGAAATACGACATTTAAATTATCTAAAACAACTCTTATATGATTGTATGGGAACAAAATTTTTAAGATCCTTGGAGCGGTTTTTTTTAAATTAATTTTTTATATATAAAATTCTTAAAACATTTTTAAGAACAAATTTTGGTATGCAGATTTAAACTATATATTTATGTGTATATAAAAACAAAATTTGAAAAAAAATTGTCAACCCGTTTTTGAGATATCGAATTTTCAAAAAAAAGTTTGAAACTTTTTTTAAAAATCCAAAAACATTTTTTTTGAAAATTTTGATATGCAATATTATTTGATTTTATCTGAAATTTGTACATAAAAAAATTCATCTAAATCCGTTCAGCCGATAACGAGAAAATTCAAAATAAAAAAATACGTTCTATGACAGGTACTATTGATAGTTGCAAAGTTTAAAATTTTATAATTTTTGGTAGTAGATCGTACTAGTTTTAGTATATACAAAAAGTTTAATCAAAATCGTAGGAGTCGTTTTTAAGCAAAAAAATATTTTCCTTTGCGGTTTTTTAACTTTTGTATGGAAGGTACCGTTATTTTTTCATAAATGTAATTTTTTTCTAAAAATATTTTAGAGAGTACTAAAAAAGTCTTAAATATCGAGTTTGAAATAAATCTATAATGTCGTTTTCGAAATATTTGATTTTCAAAAAAAAATTTTGAAACATTTTTTAAAAATCCAAAAAATATTTTTTCAAAAATTTCGGTACACAAAACTATTTATATTTTTTTTGGAAGCTTATGTGTAAAAAAAATAATTGAAATCGGTTGTACCATTTTGAAGAAAATCAAAAATCAAAAAAATGGTTCTTTGGGAGGTATCATTAATAACCATTTTTGAAAAATGGTTTTCCACCCAAAGAAAGCCTTTACTAAAATAAGTTTATTTAATTTTTTTTAAGAAAAGTTGTCGAGCCGTTTTTGAGAAAAATACGATTATGTAAATTTGCAAAAAAAAAATGTATGACAGGTACCGTATTTTTGATTCTAAAAAAAATGAAAAAAACGTGTCGGCAGAATCACCAAATCGCCACTAAGTACCAAGTTTGAAGAAAATCGATCGAGCCGTTTAGGCTGTAGACGAACAGACAGACAGACAGACAGACAGACAGACAGAATTGTGCCACCCACTTTTTTGGTGTTCTCTATCATCGTAATATCATGTTTGATTGTTATCTCAAATTTTTTTTTTGCACGAATCCAAAACTTGCCTTATAGTACCTATAATCGCAAGTAAAAAGAAAAAGTAAAAGAAAATAAATCAACAACCGTTGTAACACATTCAGGAAAAGTCTTGCATAAATCCAACATTAGAAACTAATCCTATCTTCCTTTTTCCTTATATCCAACAGATACCTATTAAAACCAATCCAAGGAACCGTTAACATCCTAGACTATTCCAACTCCCCCATCATCATCCTTAACAATGGAATTGCGAAAATCTCTGAAGGAAACTTTAAACTTATCCATACTATCGAACTGATGCCATACGAACATTTCATTTCGAATGCACAATCTATTATGCTTAAACAAATCCCTAAAACCAATCCTTACTTTCCAATCATTCACCATGAAATAGAACAAATTAAAAATTTAATTCAAAATCTTAAAGTAAGTAGATCAAAACGATCATTAGATTTCATAGGAACAGGATGGAAGTGGATAGCGGGATCACCCGACCACGAAGATTTCACCATCCTTAGAAATAAGATAAACAATGTAATTGAAAACAATAATGAGCAAATAGTAATCAATGAAGAATATAAGAAACGAATAAATATACTTACCAATGTAACTAATGAAATTATAAATACAATACAAAAAGACATTACTATCGAATATCAATTTAATGTAATACTATTATTTAAGATAAAACTTATAAAAGAAGAATTAAGGAATATTATTTATGATTCAAAATAGCTTTTTATGGCCTTTAGTCCTATAAATTGGCGTTTCGTTCGGCTTACTCACTTGAACTCATCAGTGACATAGTGAGGGCTTTGTCATACGCAATTTATATTAAGTTCAGTTCAACTTACATGAATTTTTCAACGAAAATCCACTGTAAACTATATCCAACAAGATTAGAATTCCTAATCATTAAGCTGGAAGTTTTTTTGCCCTGGGCCAGGCATAGTTTCTATATAAGAAGGTTTTATAATACAAATTCTATATACTACTGAAATAAATCAGCCAAGTAGAAGACTTAGCATTAAGGATTGGACTTGTTGAATTATTGATTCAAAATAGCTTTTTATGGCCTTTAGTCCTATAAATTGGCGTTTCGTTCGGCTTACTCACTTGAACTCATCAGTGACATAGTGAGGGCTTTGTCATACGCAATTTATATTAAGTTCAGTCCAACTTACATGAATTTTTCAACGAAAATCCACTGTAAACTATATCCAACAAGATTAGAATTCCTAATCATTAAGCTGGAAGTTTTTTTGCCCTGGGCCAGGCATAGTTTCTATATAAGAAGGTTTTATAATACAAATTCTATATACTACTGAAATAAATCAGCCAAGTAGAAGACTTAGCATTAAGGATTGGACTTGTTGAATTATTGATTCAAAATAGCTTTTTATGGCCTTTAGTCCTATAAATTGGCGTTTCGTTCGGCTTACTCACTTGAACTCATCAGTGACATAGTGAGGGCATAGAAATAAATCAGCCAAGTAGACAAAGCCCTCACTATGTCACTGATGAGTTCAAGTGAGTAAGCCGAACGAAACGCCAATTTATAGGACTAAAGGCCATAAAAAGCTATTTTGAATCAATAATTCAACAAGTCCAATCCTTAATGCTAAGTCTTCTACTTGGCTGATTTATTTCAGTAGTATATAGAATTTGTATTATAAAACCTTCTTATATAGAAACTATGCCTGGCCCAGGGCAAAAAAACTTCCAGCTTAATGATTAGGAATTCTAATCTTGTTGGATATAGTTTACAGTGGATTTTCGTTGAAAAATTCATGTAAGTTGAACTAAACTTAATATAAATTGCGTATGACAAAGCCCTCACTATGTCACTGATGAGTTCAAGTGAGTAAGCCGAACGAAACGCCAATTTATAGGACTAAAGGCCATAAAAAGCTATTTTGAATCAATAATTCAACAAGTCCAATCCTTAATGCTAAGTCTTCTACTTGGCTGATTTATTTCAGTAGTATATAGAATTTGTATTATAAAACCTTCTTATATAGAAACTATGCCGGGCCCAGGGCAAAAAAACTTCCAGCTTAATGATTAGGAATTCTAATCTTGTTGGATATAGTTTACAGTGGATTTTCGTTGAAAAATTCATGTAAGTTGAACTGAACTTAATATAAATTGCGTATGACAAAGCCCTCACTATGTCACTGATGAGTTCAAGTGAGTAAGCCGAACGAAACGCCAATTTATAGGACTACACCCAAAAAAATAATTAGTCAATTAAACTAAAAAGTTCGTATATTTTACGAAACTTTCGTGGTGCAAAACCACGAATAACTTTCGTAATTTGTACAAATTAGCTTTCGTAAATTTACAAATATCTTTGTTTAAGCATTCGTTAATATTACAAAACTTTTGTATTTTTACAGATATTGTGAACAAAGATTTAGTTATATTAACGAAATAGAGTTCATGAATTTAGTAGAATATACGAAATATTTTTGAATATTTTGTATAATCTACGAAATCTTAATATTATAAAAATCTAGTACAAATTCTTTATACAAATTTAAATGAATTTGTGTGGGGCAAAAGCTCGTGGAGAACCAGATGCCAGAGCCTAGCAACTTTTAACTCCTGTGTATATGTGTAGTAAGTCGACAGGAATGGAGGGGTCCTACAATTCTCTGCTGAGTCCAAACGGAATGATGAGATCAACTTTTCAGGAAAAATAAAGGATTACTCTTTGGAGGATTTTACACTTCCCCCACAAGAGGAAGCATAATCTGGAATTCGAACCTGAAATCTATAAAAGATAAAAAGTTATATATAAAATAAAGTTATTATAATTTATTATTATTTTCAAGATTTTTACTTTACTGTCCTTTTTTCACCTCCAAACACTACCACGTTTGAAAACAAATGATTTGAATATTGAATATCTACCCGTAAGCACTACGTAGTGAAGGTTTTCAAATATTAAACATATTTTGAGGAACGAACAAATTAGTAAATTTTCAAAAACATTCGTACTATCTACGAAATATTTTTATAATTATTTGACGATTGTTTTCATCATTTAGCATTTCCCCTTTTTCATCTAGCCTAAGTAAGATAAACGAAATGATTTGTTCAAATAACTTAAATATCAGCAAAACAAATTAACGAAAGGCATTTCGTAAATTGTACAAAGTGTTTGTAATACAAAATTTTCGTATTTTATTTTTCCTACGAAATATTTGTTCAGTCAACTAAATTTAGTAGAATGCACGAAAAAAGATTTTACGAAATTATTTCGTAGTGATTTTACGAAATATTTTTTTGGGTGTAAAGGCCATAAAAAGCTATTTTGAATCAATAATTCAACAAGTCCAATCCTTAATGCTAAGTCTTCTACTTGGCTGATTTATTTCAGTAGTATATAGAATTTGTATTATAAAACCTTCTTATATAGAAACTATGCCTGGCCCAGGGCAAAAAAAACTTCCAGCTTAATGATTAGGAATTCTAATCTTGTTGGATATAGTTTACAGTGGATTTTCGTTGAAAAATTCATGTAAGTTGAACTGAACTAATATAAATTGCGTATGACAAAGCCCTCACTATGTCACTGATGAGTTCAAGTGAGTAAGCCGAACGAAACGCCAATTTATACTAAAGGCCATAAAAAGCTATTTTGAATCAATAATTCAACAAGTCCAATCCTTAATGCTAAGTCTTCTACTTGGCTGATTTATTTCAGTAGTATATAGAATTTGTATTATAAAACCTTCTTATATAGAATATTATTTATGCTATTGAACTTGCTAAAGAAAATATTGTCAATTCCAATATTATGTCAAAAAATGAAATAAATATTATATTAAATAAAATGGATAAAGAAATATTACCATACACAAATTTAGAACAAGCAATTAAATTTGCTGATGTAAAAATAGCATTCAATTTAAAAGATTTACTATATATTGTTAGTATCCCAAAAACAAAAACAGATTTATGAAAAATTAATTGTAATCCCAATGAAGAAGAATAATGGTTTAATAAACAAAATATCTTATAGAAATATATTAAGAAATGAAAAAAATATATATGTAATGCTAAATAATTGTAAGAAAATTGAAGAAATTTCTCTCTGTAAACAAACAGATCTAATTGATTTAAGTAATAATAAGTGTATAATAGGTTTACTAGAAAATAAAAATGCATCATGCAACTCTACGAATAGCCAACACATTGCCCAGGTTGAAGAAGTATCACCAGGACTTGTCGTCCTTAATCAATTCAACGGCACAATAGAAGCTAATAATCACACTCAATCGCTTAATGGAAACTACATAGTCAAATTCTACAATGAAACAATAATGATCAATAACCAACAATACATTGCGCAAGAAATTGTCAACATTCAAGCTTTACCACCAACATTGCATACAATTCCTGAAGATTTGGCAGTTGAAGAAGTCCTTTCCTTAGAACTCATGAAGGAACTGCATACGAAAAACACGCAGCATCTCACCAAGATTCAACTAGAAAAGGACACACACCAAATAACAACGTACGTGATATTTGTAGTCGTATTTTTCACAATAGTGTTATTACGTTACAAATCCAAAACACCCACGAGTAACTTCATAACAACACCACCTATGATTATGATATCAAATCAGGATGAATCCAATCAGCCATCACCTCTTCAAAGATATCCCAGCATCTTTAACATAATGTAAAAATGCGTGGACGCATTAATTAAAGAAGGGAGGAGTTAACGACACTTAAGCTGAAAATGCAAAAAGCTTGAAAAAGCAAATTATTTATTTCCCGTGGGAACGTAAATGGGCCAACGACGACACGAGCAACCATTCTGCTGACGAAGCGTCTGCGACGCGACGACCGCTACCTGCAGGCAACATGATGCAATAGGGTTTAGAGTAGGTTACTTTAGAATAAAATTATCATTGTAAAATTAGTCTTAGTTTGATTTTGAAATAATAAAGTTGTTTTTTTTAAGAGAAATAAACTTAGTTTAGTTTAATTTATATACTGCGCTCAATCATCTATAGGGTGGCAGCGCTGTCCTGTCCTTGAGATATACATTTTAAAGAGATTTCAAATTTAAAATTGTATCCACAGAGATTTTCCGCTCTCGCTCTTAAAATTGACCAATGCAACATTTAGCAACATGTTGTCATGTCTGATATTAGCTAGGGCCGATTATTTTTCGGGTTCACTTTCGTTCTACTGGATGCGACATTTTTGTATTATATTATCTTTGATTTAACCAAATTAATAAAGAGGTCGTTCATGCAAACTTTTGCGTAAATTCATCATTTTACACAATTTGTAAACTTACGACGTTGCATGAATACCCTTACTTTTTCCAGAGTCTTGTGTGTTCAGTGTTGACCAGCGTTGCCACTAATCGGAAAATTTTCCGAACTTGATCGAAAAACAAAATGCAGTAGGTAAGAAGATTTATTTTTTTTCGCAGGAGATATGCATTTTCAAATTTGTATTTGTATTTTCGAAAAAGAAATTAATAATAACAGATAATTGATTGAAAATATACACTTAAAACATTACCTAAGATCTTCGACTGTGAATAAATTTGTTTAGGCTATTCCAAACGCAAATATCAGCTAATTCTGGGTTAAACTTTTCGACAAAGTAAATAAACGATGCTATTGTAATATTTTCTCAGGTTCGTTAATAAAACTTATTTACTTTATTCAAAACGTCCACTTATTTATTTCGCAAAATAAAACACTTTACTTTTCGTACTACAAACAAAACGATTTATTATTCACCACTGAATTAATTCACAAACTTTACTTTTCACTTTTATTACAACCAACTTTATTCATTCACGATTAAAAACAAACTGTGTCACTGGTGTTCAAACATGTGCCTTTTATACTTGTTTTCCAAACTCTGGAAAGTAGTGGAAGGTTCTCGTCTCTGCTTCCAGAGCTTTCCGTAGGGGAAATTTTCCAATAATTTCCCTTCCAAAAGGTTTTATTTGACAGCTGGTAAATCTGCTATAATCCGGCAGATGGCGCTTCTTTCGTTTGAGAGTTGCTATAATTATAGCTAATAAGGGTATTTTTGTACTGTGACCGTAAGCTTTATTGTGTTCGTTTGTTTGCTTTTCGGAGTCGTTATAGTTCAAATTTGGAAAGTCATTACACTGCCCCCCTCTTAGGATTGATCGTCCCGAACAAATCCATCACTTCCTTCACCATTATAACGATGTAAACGGTCGCTGTGAACTACTTTTAGTTTGCCTCTTAATCCTCTCTGAATGCGGTAGACGACATCGTTTATTCGCGTTACTACAGTGTAAGGGCCTTCCCAATTTTGTTGAAGCTTCGGTGAAAGTCCCTTCCGATGGTGGGGATTATAAAACCACACAAGGTCTCCCGCTTGGAATCCTGTTGTTGTTGCTTTTGTGTCATACCGTGATTTCATCCGGTCACTTGATAGCTTTATATTTGCTCTTGTCCTTTCGTGGATGTTAACTAGCTTTTCTTTGAGGTTGTCCACGTAGTCGTCTATTCCTTGTGGCTCATTTGCAGAAAATCCAAATTTGATTTCGTTTGGTAGTCGTATTGTGCTCCCGAGCAGGATTTCTGATGGTGTATGTCCTGTGGAGCTATGTACCGCACTTCGATAGGCCATCAAGAATAACGGAATATGCCGATCCCAGTCTAGTTGGTTGTCGCTTACAACTTTGGAAAGGTGTTCTTTAAGGGTCGGGTTGAATCGTTCAACCATCCCACCAGATTGTGGGTGAAGCGGTGTTGTCCTCGTCTTCTTAATGCTAAGGAGTGTACAAACTACCTGAAAGATTTTGGACTCGAAGTTCCTCCCTTGATCTGAATGGAGTTCCATAGGTACACCAAACCTGCTTACCCAGTTGAAAACAATCTGATCCGCGACTGTTTTGGTTTCCTGATTTGGGATGGCAAATGCCTCAGGCCACTTGCTGAAGTAGTCCATTACTACCAGGATGTATCGGTTTTCGCTTCTGGTTTCTGGAAAAGGGCCTGCAACGTCTATTGCAATTCTTTCAAAAGGTGTGCCCACATTATACTGCTGCATCTTACTCTGGACTTTTCTGCCTGGTCCCTTGCTTGCAGCACAAGTATCACATTTTCGGCACCATTTTTCGACGTCTTCTCTTGCGTCTAGCCAGTAGAATCGCTGCCTTACCTTTTCCAGTGTCTTATTGACACCCAAATGTCCTCCGGAAGCTCCATCATGCATCTCTTGCAGAACGTCATTAACTTTGGAACGAGGTACGACTAGCTGCATCACATATGATTTGCCGTCTGTGGACTCCCATTTACGTCTTAGTACTCCTTCTTGTACATGAAGCGAGTCCCATTGTGCCCAAAATGCTTTAAGAGTTGGACTTCTATCGGAGATGTCACCCCATTCTGGTTTCTCTTGGTGTTCCTTCCATGCAAGAATGGGTTCAATATCCGAGTCTTCTTGTTGGGCAGCTCTTATTTCTTCATTACTCCAACCGTAAATGGGATCGGCTCTTAATCGCTGGATGGAAGCAACCTCCTTCTCTTCTTGACGTGTGCAGTGCTTGCAGTCCGGTTTGCATGGTTTCCGAGATAAAGCATCTGCATTTGAGTGCAACCTTCCTCTTCGATGTTGGATCTGGTAGTCGTATGTCTGCAATCTCTCAATCTATCTTGCCACTTGACCTTCTGGATTTTTGAAGTACAACAGCCAATTAAGTGCGCCATGATCTGTTCGAAGAAGGAACTTCTGTCCATAGATGTACTTATGGAAGTTTTTTGTTGCCGATACTAAAGCTAGAAGTTCTCTTCTGGTCACACAGTAATTTCTTTCTGGCTTTGAGAGCACCTTGCTGTAATAGGCAACGACCTTCTCTTCTCCTTCGTGGACTTGTGATAGTACGGCACCAATTCCCACGCTACTTGCGTCAGCGTCGATGATGAAAGATTTCCCTAGTGCCGGATAGGCCAAAACTGATGTATTGCATAGGCTGCTTAAGTTCCTGGAAGCTTTTCTCGCACTCGCTTGACCATTTGAACGGTTTGCTTTTCTCTGTTAGCTGATGCAAACTTTTCGCGATCCCAGCAAAATCCTTCACAAATCGTCGATAGTACGTGGCTAGACCAAGAAAGCTCCGGAGTTGATGTTTATCCTGTGATGTTGGCCAATTCTTTACGGTGTCAACTTTTTCAGGATCAGTCTTCACTCCTTGGGAAGAGATGATATGTCCCAAGTATTTTACCTCAAACTTGAAAAACTCGCACTTGTCTGGATTCAATTTCAAGTTTGCTTCTCGAAGCCTCTGGAACACGGCCTTAAGGTTTCCACAATGCTCATCAAATGTCTTACCATAAACGATGACATCGTCCAAATAGACTAGGCAAGATTTCCAAGTAAGTCCTTGTAAAACGCACTCCATCAAACGCTCAAATGTTGCCGGAGCGTTGCATAGTCCGAAAGGCATCACTTTAAATTGCCACAGACCATTTCCTGTGGAGAAAGCCGTCTTTTCTCGATCTTCTGGATGGATTTCTACCTGCCAGTAGCCACTCTTCAAGTCCAATGTTGAAAACCATTCAGCTCCTTCCATCGCATCCAGAGTATCGCTGATTCTTGGCAGAGGGTAGCTGTCTTTCTTTGTCACATCGTTCAGCCTCCGATAGTCCACACAAAATCGAGTACTTCCGTCCTTCTTTTTGACAAGAACAACTGGGGATGCCCAAGGACTTTTAGAGTTTTCGATAAGTCCATCTTTCTTCATGGTCGATATCATATCTTCAACTTCGGCTTGTTTGGCTAATGGGAGACGTCTTGCTGGTTGTCGAATAGGTCTTGCGTCTCCTGTGTCGATTCGATGCTGCACCAGTTGTGTTCGACCATACTGCCGATTGGGTGAAGAAAGTATATCAGCGTACTCATGAAGGAGGCTTCCAGCAACACTTGGCTGATATTCACTTAATTTCGAAGACTTGAGAATGTTTGACTTCATAGTGTTCACTTTCCTGGGGTCCACATATTCTTGTGTATCAACTTCTGTGATTTTAGTTATTGCGGATACGGATTCACATTTTCCAACAACTTCTCCTTTTCTAAGCTTGATTTCGTACGGTTTGATGTTGAGTATCCGTACGGGCACCATGTTGTTCTTTGGCGCCACAAGGGTCTTCCCTAGGATGATGTTTTGAGAAGACTGTTCAGAGTCTGGTTCCACCATTAGGTATCGATGGCAACCCAAATCTCGCTTTATTTTTGTCCAAAAGAACACTTCTGAAGAAGGTGGCAGGCAAATATCTTCCTTTATGACAGTTCTCAGAGTTGATGAATTTTCATTGCCATAAACCATAGGAATCTCCACATTTCGGTATTTGAGAACTTGTTTTCCGATATCGAGAATTACTCCGTGTTCTTTCATAAAGTCGATTCCAACGATGCACTCGTCACATATATCTGCTACCAGAAATAGATGTGAAAACTCCAGTTCTGCCAAACGGATTGTAAGACGAACCTCCCCATATACTCTGGCTGCCTCTCCTGTTGCTGTTTTCAGACGGTAAGTGTTGGTGTTATGCAGCCATGTCATCTTCGCCAAGTCCTTTCGAACAATGGAGGCAGTGGCACCGGTGTCTATCGTAGCCACTTGCTTCCTGCCGTTTAGTGTTGCCTACACAGTCAGACTTTTGTTGTTTCGTTTCGTCTGTGAGACCTGGATGGTGGTTCTGGGGCCATCGATACCAGAAACCAGCTTCTGCCCCTCGAAGTTGGTTATTACTCGTTTCCTGGTTGAGAAACGGGGCGAGTAGGAGTTTTGACATTGTTGTTGTTAAAACTTCTGCTTCCACAATGTTGACAAGCAGATCTTCTAGGTGGTAATCTGCACTGGCTTTGGATATGTCCGTTGGTTCCTTTGGAATGCTGTTCTTTGGCAAGAGCACTCCTCAATTTCTATTTCTCTTACCCGATGGACTCCTTGAGAAGCCTGTTCTGCTGCTTCCATAGTGAGGGCGAATGCTAGTGCTTCAGGAAGCGTGCGTTTGCCAGCAGTTCGAATTGCTGGCTGAAGGTTGATGTCAGATACAGCACGAACAAAGGCTTCTGTTGCGAATTGGTTGATAATTTCATCTCCTGCAGCTGGATATGCCAGGTGCGCCAACCGTTCGATGTCTGCTTGGAGTTGTTGCAGAGTTTCTCCTCTTGTCTGGACTCTGGAATTGAGTTGGACGCGGAAGACTTCTTGCATATGGCCATCTCCAAAACGTTTGTCAATGGCCTGAACGAGAGCACTGAAGTTGCCATTTTTATCAGCTGGTATGCTTTGTAACAGCTCAGCAGCAGGTCCTCTGAGGGCAAGCGTTAGAGCTATGCATTTGTCTTCCTCATCCCAGCCATTTGTTGCTGCGGCTGCCTCAAACTGCTTCTTGTAGATTGACCAAGAAGTTTTCCCATCGAAGGTTGGTGGATGCATCTCTTTTTTCTTTGGACAGTCGCCAGAACTTTCTCGAACCTTCATTTTCTTTATTTTATCTAATTCCTTTGTAATGGATTCGATTTTATCTTCGAACTTTGCTTCTACTGTCGACAATTGCTTATCGACATTAGACAATTGTTGATCGACAGTTAACAATTGTTTATCGATAGAAGAAAATTGTTTATCAACACGCTCGTCAAGGGCAATAATTCTATTGTCAAAGGCATCTAACTTACATTCGAGCATATTTGTCTGTTTTTCCAGCAGATACTTTTGTTCTTGGCTTTGTTGCTCGAATCGTTCGAGAAGATTCTTTTGTTCACTCCGTTGTTCTTGGCTTTGTTGTTCTAGAAGATTCTTCTGCTCTTGACTTTGTTGTTCGAAACGTTAGAGAAGATTCTTTTGTTCATAACGTTGTTCTTGGCTTTGCTGTTCGAGAAGATTCTTTTGTTCTTGGCTTTGTTGTTCTAGAAGATTCTTTTGTTCTTCAAATTTTGCGAGCAGCTGAGACAGCATATTGGTCATGCCCGATGTTCTTACTTGCTCTTGCTGTTCTTCCATTTCAATGTCGAATATAAACGTGTCCGGGTTTTTTCCACATCTTCTTAAATCTTCTTGCAGACGAATTATAAGATCATTCTTTGTTCCAGCAGTAGGAAGATCTCGCTTATTCAGTTCTGCCTTAAGTTCCACTAGATTTAAATCATTCAAAGATTTACCCATTGTCTTTTTTATTTTTTTTTCCACACAATAAATTAACTTAGTGCACAGATAAAATAAGTTTTATCCCACTTCTGACACCAATGTAATATTTTCTCAGGTTCGTTAATAAAACTTATTTACTTTATTCAAAACGTCCACTTATTTATTTCGCAAAATAAAACACTTTACTTTTCTTACTACAAACAAAACGATTTATTATTCACCACTGAATTAATTCACAAACTTTACTTTTCACTTTTATTACAACCAACTTTATTCATTCACGATTAAAAACAAACTGTGTCGCTGGTGTTCAAACATGTGCCTTTTATACTTGTTTTCCAAACTCTGGAAAGTAGTGGAAGGTTCTCGTCTCTGCTTCCAGAGCTTTCCGTAGGGGAAATTTCCCAATAGCTTTTATTTGACAGCTGGTAAAGCTGCTATAATCCGGCAGATGGCGCTTCTTTCGTTTGAGAGTTGCTATAATTATAGCTAATAAGGGTATTTTTGCACTGTGACCGTAACCTTTATTGTGTCGGTTTGTTTGCTTTTCGGAGTCGTTATAGTTCAAATTTGGAAAGTCATTACACTATTAACAATTTCAAAAATAAAACATGGCCCCCGTCAGGACGTATTTTACAAAGCAAATAATGACACAATTCGCTCAAATTTAAACTTTTTTAGCACCATAAACCAGTAAATGGGATTATTTTTATGAATAGTGTCAAAATTCAAGACCATTTGCAATTTTTATTTTGCTATACGGCTCATATGCAAGGCACTAAAAGGGTGAGTTTCAGGAGAAATAATAATAACAATGACGATGAAATTATTTGTGGTTTTAATTGTTTTGAAAAAATTGATTGGCAGTACATTTTTTTACGAAGAAAATGTAATAGGCAACGCTGGTCTTAATATGCCATCTACCCATGGTAAAAAAAGGTATGTTGTATATGAGATGAAGGGTCGCCATATTTTGTTTTGTGTGACGACATAGCGAGTGTTCAGTAGATTGGCAGTAGATAGTAGTAGTAGATTGGCAGTAGATTTTTTTAACGAAGAAAATGTAATAGGCAATGCTGGTCTTAATATGCCATCTACCCATGGTAAAAAAAGGTATGTTGTATATGAGATGAAGGGTCGCCATATTTTGTTTTATGTGACGACATAGCGAGTGTTCACCAACACATAGCTTTAAAAAATAAATTATTTATTGTTTTACTTAAAATTTAACAAAACATTACTTCAAAACATAAATGATCTATTGTTTTACTTTGAGTTTTAATAGCAAATAGCTTCAAAACATAAACAGTTTCTGTTTACTTTCTTTGTCATAAATGACAAACAATTGAGATCATTCACTCGCACTGTTGAAACTTCTTTGATTATGAAAATAAAAAGAATCAATTTGGTAACAAAGTAAATATGTATATTGATTTATTAGTTCAATTAAGTAATCAAATATATTGGTAATTTATGTATTCAATTAGGTAACGAAAAAGTGATGTTGGTAGTCTGGCGGTCGCAGAAAGAAGAGAGACATTTGCAGCCGGAAATAAGTAAGAGTTCGTTGTCCGTGAATATGGACGGTTACGCTAGAGGTCGTTAGTTATGTTGAGTTGCTATGCGAAGGTGTTGCCAAACCACATTTCAACACTCCTCCTCAACTCGACATATCCCAAAGGAGTTTCTTAGTTTTATAAACTGCTGCTTCGGTAGTGCCTTGGTTAGTATGTCAGCTTGTTGGTCTTCTGAAGGAATATAAGGAACATTAATTTTTTGTTCCTGAATTACCTGTCTTACGAAGTTGAACTTGACATCGATGTGCTTCATTCGTTTATGTTCTCTTGGCTCTTCAGCTATACCGATGCATGCCTGGTTATCTTCGAAAATAGTTTATGGTGTGATATTTTTGATTCCAACATCACGAAGGATTTGCTGAATCCACAATGCCTCACACGTTGCATTGCTAAGTGCCACATATTCTGCCTCAGTTGAGGACAGTGCTACGGATTTTTGTTTCCTTGTCGCCCAGGAGACTGTACATCCAAAAACCTTGAAAGCATATCCGGATATTGACTTCCTGCCATTGATGTCATTTCCCCAATCAGAATCGGAATATCCAATCATAGGCTTTGCATAAATATCCCGTTTGTACACTAGCTCCAAGTCAGTTGTTCCCTTGACGTACCTCAAGACTCGTTTTAGATAGGTCCAGTGTTCATCAGATGCGTTACTTTGAAATTGGCTGAAGAAATTCAGTGATGAACTCAGATCCGGTCTACATGATAACATCCCAAACATCAGACAGCCTATAAGTTCTCTATATGGTTTTTCTGCCTCGGTTCCTGTATTTTTCCGTAACTTCAGATTGGCCTCCATTGGGGTAGCTGCGATTTTTCCATTCTCCATTCCAAACTTAGTAACTAGATTTGAGAGATATTGTTTTTGACTTAATTTTAAAGTACCTTTCATCTTGTCTCGTTCAATCTTCAATCCCAGGAATTATTTTGGCTCACCCACGTCCTTCATTTCGAACTCCTTAGACAACTTTCTCGAACCTTCATTGTCTTTATTTTATCTAATTCCTTTGAAATGGATTCGATTTTATCTTCGAACTTTGCTTCTACTGTCGACAATTGCTTATCGACATTAGACAATTGTTGATCGACAGTTAACAATTGTTTATCGATAGAAGAAAATTGTTTATCAACACGCTCCTCAAGGGCAATAATTCTATTGTCAAAGGCATCTAACTTACATTAGAGCATATTTGTCTGTTTTTCCAGCAGACACTTTTGTTCTTGGCTTTGTTGCTCGAATCGTTCGAGAAGATTCTTTTGTTCACTCCGTTGTTCTTGGCTTTGTTGTTCTAGAAGTTTCTTCTGCTCTTGACTTTGTTGTTCGAAACGTTCGAGAAGATTCTTTTGTTCATTACGTTGTTTTTGGCTTTGCTGTTCGAGAAGATTCTTTTGTTCTTGGCTTTGATGTTCTAGAAGATTCTTTTGTTCTTCAAATTTTGCGAGCAGCTGAGACAGCATATTGGTCATGCCCGATGTACTTACTTGCTCTTGCTGTTCTTCCATTTCAATGTCGAATATAAACGTGTCCGGGTTTTTTCCACATCTTCTTAAATCTTCTTGCAGACGAATTATAAGATCATTCTTTGTTCCAGCAGTAGGAAGATCTCGCTTATTCAGTTCTGCCTTAAGTTCCACTAGATTTAAATCATTCAAAGATTTACCCATTGTCTTTTTTATTTTTTTTTTTTCCACACAATAAATTAACTTAGTGCACAGATAAAATAAGTTTTATCCCACTTCTGACACCAATGTAATATTTTATCAGGTTCGTTAATAAAATCAAAGACAGTATAATACCAAGATATTGCATCTAGTGTAAAAATTCGCAGTCAAAGCGCTAGTACTGTGACGACCCCAGTGGTGACCCCATAGATGTGTGAGTGAGAACCCCGTCTATGTATAAGTTTTACAATCGTCGGTGGCGCGGTCGCTGAGTTGTGGGTCTGCGGCGAATAAAGGCTTGCATGTCTGTATGTGTTATGTGAGTTCGAATGTGAATGAGGATGTGATACAATACGTGGGAATGTTTCCCTTCCCCCGACCGACCGCATCTAGAGCTGATTTTTGGTGGTTGGTTGAGATGCGGTATCTTGGTATTATACGGTCTTTGATAAAACTTATTTACTTTATTCAAAACGTCCACTTATTTATTTCGCCGCTGAATTAATTCACAAACTTTACTTTTCACTTTTATTACAACCAACTTTATTCATTCACGATTAAAAACAAACTGTGTCGCTGGTGTTCAAACATGTGCCTTTTATACTTGTTTTCCAAACTCTGGAAAGTAGTGGAAGGTTCTCGTCTCTGCTTCCAGAGCTTTCCGTAGGGGAAATTTCCCAATAATTTCCCTTCCAAAAGCTTTTATTTGACAGCTGGTAAAGCTGCTATAATCCGGCAGATGGCGCTTCTTTCGTTTGAGAGTTGCTATAATTATAGCTAATAAGGGTATTTTTGCACTGTGACCGTAACCTTTCATCATCATCGTGTCCTGTAACCCCGGCTGGGGCATAGGGCGTCAACAAAACGTCTCCATCCTTCACGGTCTGCTGCAAGGTACTTTAGCTGTGGCCACGTCTTTCTCTGGGATTCTGCTTCCGCTAAGACAGTTGATTTCCATGTTGTTCTTGGTCTTCCAACCCGCCGTGCACCCTGAGGATTCCATTCAAAGGACTGCTTTGCAATTTCATTGTTTGGTTTCCTCAGTGTGTGACCAATCCAACGCCATTTACGCTTTCTTATGTCGACGTCCAGCCGCTCTTGACTTGTCCTGCGCCACAATTCCTCATTTGATATTATTTGTGGCCAGCGAATCTTTAGGATGTGGCGAAGACAGCGATTCACAAAAGCCTGCAATTTCTTCGAAATGATAGACGTGAATTTCCAGGTTTCACAAGCATATAACAGCACGGATTTGACATTGGATTCGAAGAATCTCAACTTAGTGCGTAAGGAGATTTGACTTGATTTCCAGATTGGGGACAGAGTACCGAAGGCAGCACGAGCTTTATTTATTCTACTTTTAACGTCCAGATCCGTACCACCGTTTGCAGAGACAATACTGCCAAGGTAGTTGAACTGTTCCACTACTTCAACTGGCGTCTCCTGTAGAATAATACGCTGCTGTGTGGAGCGGCCTGTGAGCATTATTTTTGTCTTTTTGCTGTTTATTCTTAGACCACTCGACTCTCCCTTCACTTGCAGTGTTTGGCACATCCCGTTCAGCCCACTGATGTTATTTGCCAGTAGACATATGTCATCGGCATAGTCTAAATGACTGAGCCTTTCGAACGGTCTCCATTGAATGCCCTGTCGCTCTGCTGAACCTACACTGGCCGTCAATACGTCGTCCATCGCCAGCAGGAAGAGAATTGGCGATAGAACATCCCCTTGTCTCACACCCTGTTGCACTACAAAGGAGTCGGATAGCTGCCCATTGTGCAAAACAAAACACCTTGCGTTGTTGAAGGACTCTTTAATAATGGCAACTATTTTTGGTGGAATTCCTCTACCAAGCAACGATCTCCATATACATTCTCGGTTAACTCGATCAAAGGCTTTCTCAAAATCCACGAACATGAGGTAAAGCGGTGATTGAAATTCCATCGACTGCTCGAGGACGATACGCAGGGTGTTGATATGGTCGACACACGATCGACCACTGCGGAAGCCAGCTTGATGCCTCTTGAGTGTAGACTCGATTCTATCCTTTATTCGCTCGAGAATGATGGTTGCCATTAGTTTTGGGAAAACGGACAAAACGGTGATACCACGCCAATTGTTGCAATTCTTTAAGTCACCTTTCTTTGGCAACTTAACAATCACACCATCCTTCCAATCCCTGGGATAGCTTTCGTTTTCCCAAATGTTTTTTATCAACGGATGTAAAATACTAGCCGCTGTTACGGGATCGGCTTTCAGGAATTCAGCTGGAATTCCGTCCAGTCCAGCTGCCTTGTTGTTTTTGAGGAGATTTATTGGTGTCTGGATTTCCGATTCTGACGGGGGTTCGATGTCAATACCCCTATAGGACCTGCGCATCTCGTTTAGTTGGGGCACTTCAGCACTCTGCTCAACTGAATCCTCATTTAGCAGGGCACAAAAATGGTCCTTCCATCTACGAAGCTGATCCTCAATTGATACCAAAAGTGTGCCATCCACATCCATTACAGGATGATTGGTGTTGCTTTTTTTCCCGATAACATCTTTGGCTATTTGGTACAATTCCCGGATATCTCCTCTTCTGGCAGCGATTTCCGCATTATCTGCGAGTCCATCTACCTTCACCCTCTTGTCACGTCTCACACAGCGATAGACCATCTTATGTGCAATGCGGTACTCTCTTCGCAAGTCAGCCTTTCGTTGAACATCTGCTTCAGCATTTATTTGGATTTTCAACGATTTGCGAAGTTCGATCTTATCCCAGGTGTCTTGGGATATCCAAGAGTCCCTACGTCTCGTTCGCTTGGGTACAGTTTCGGATCCAGCCTCCATAAAAACACTTTTAATTTCACCCCACATCTCATCAATTGTTGAATTCTGGATTCCGTTTAATGACGAGGCTCTGTCGTTAAGGGTGGTGACATAGTTTCGACATATGTTGGGGTCATTTAAAGCATTCGTAATGAATTTTGAGCTCCTTGCTGCATCCTGCGCTGGTTTTTGTACGGCAGCGGTTCGTAGTTTGAGACTCATCAGAACCAAATGGTGGTCGCTTCCCACATCGGCATTTCTTATACTCCGGACATCACACATAGACTTCCTCCATCGCTGCTGAATCATGATATGATCAATTTGGTTTTCGGTTTGACCATCCGGATGCACCCAGGTAATTTTGTTGCACGTCTTATGCTTAAATACAGTCCCACCTATCACAAGACGATTCGCGTTACAAAAGTCGACAACCAAGTCACCATTTTCATTCCGTGACCCCAAGCCATTTCTTCCCATCACGCGTTCCAGTCCGTAATTGTCTGAACCGACTTGGGCATTGAGGTCTCCCATAACGACTATGATGTCGGCTCTCGGAACACTACTGTAAATCGAGTTAAGATGAGTGTAGAACGCGGTTTTGTCTTCCTCGGTCGCTTCATTTGTGGGGGCGTAGCACTGAATAATTGTGACGTTACGAATTTTTGAACGAAACCTTGCTGTCATTAATCTCGCAGAAATGGGCGCCCAGGAGATCAAACTACGCCTCGCTTCTTCGTTCAACATAATTCCGACACCATGCAGTCTTTGGCCACCCTCTCTTTCATCTTCCCCGGAATACAGCATTCTCGTCTGTCCAGTGTCTGATCTGTATTCAGCTCTTCCTCTCCACTTAGTTTCGCTTATACCCAGGATACTGATGTTTAGACGAAGCATTTCACGCTCAACCTGCTCGTATCTACCATCGCTGTACAAGGATCGAACGTTCCATGCTCCGATTTTCGTACGTATGCGGTAGCCAAAAGTAACATTAGCGCTTCTTGAAAGACTTCTTCTATTTGTCAACGATTCACTTATTATTATGGCGTCTTGATTGACGCTCGTACATGAAAGATGCCGCACCCCCAAATCCGATGTGCGGTTTACTGCAACCGAAGCTACAGAAGGATTTTCTATAAAAAGATTACCTCTTGGGGACTCATTTCCATTTGTTGTCATAATTCATGTATTTGCTTATATCCTTCCACCATGGTGTTTTCCGAGATATGATTAATAACATACATAAGCTCAGATTTGACAGGCACACCCGCCTTTTGTATGGTCAAACACATAACTGCTCGAGGCCGCCCACTATGGGAAAACAGACGCCTTTTGTAGCCGCCCAATATGGGTTACAGACGCTACCTGCTGCTGCCGTTGGCCTTTTACCAAAAAAGCTCCTCCGCCACCAGACTATCATGCCGTTGACCGCTACCTGCAGTTCATCCGTCTTAAGGGGGCTTTTAACCATCCCAAGGACAAGTTTGTGCCCTGACCAGCAACGCTGGGTTGTCTGCTTATCCCGGCATCCATTCGGTCCCCCTGCACGTTAGCGTTACCCGCCCTCTACCACGCGGAGGTGTGCATAGGGATTTTCCTATCATTGAGCCTAGGGCCATATGGCGTCCTAGCACTCTCAAGTACCTTTATTGTGTCGGTTTGTTTGCTTTTCGGAGTCGTTATAGTTCAAATTTGGAAAGTCATTACACTATTAACAATTTCAAAAATAAAACATGGCCCCCGTCAGGACGTATTTAGCAAATAATGACACAATTCGCTCAAATTTAAACTTTTTTAGCACCATAAACCAGTAAATGGGATTATTTTTATGAATAGTGTCAGAATTCAAGACCATTTGCAATTTTTATTTTGCTATACGGCTCATATGCAAGGCACTAAAAGGGTGGGTTTCAGGAGAAATAATAATAACAATGACGATGAAATTATTTGTGGTTTTAATTGTTTTGAAAAAATTGATTGGCAGTACATTTTTTTACGAAGAAAATGTAATAGGCAACGCTGGTCTTAATATGCCATCTACCCATGGTAAAAAAAGGTATGTTGTATATGAGATGAAGGGTCGCCATATTTTGTTTTGTGTGACGACATAGCGAGTGTTCAGTAGATTGGCAATAGATAGTAGTAGTAGATTGGCAGTAGATTTTTTTAACGAAGAAAATGTAATAGGCAATGCTGGTCTTAATATGCCATCTACCCATGGTAAAAAAAGGTATGTTGTATATGAGATGAAGGGTCGCCATATTTTGTTTTGTGTGACGACATAGCGAGTGTTCACCAACACATAGCTTTAAAAAATAAATTATTTATTGTTTTACTTAAAATTTAACAAAACATTACTTCAAAACATAAATGATCTATTGTTTTACTTTGAGTTTTAATAGCAAATAGCTTCAAAACATAAACAGTTTCTGTTTACTTTCTTTGTCATAAATGACAAACAATTGAGATCATTCACTCGCACTGTTGAAACTTCTTTGATTATGAAAATAAAAAGAATCAATTTGGTAACAAAGTAAATATGTATATTGATTTATTAGTTCAATTAAGTAATCAAATATATTGGTAATTTATGTATTCAATTAGGTAACGAAAAAGTGATGTTGGTAGTCTGGCGGTCGCAGAAAGAAGAGAGACATTTGCAGCCGGAAATAAGTAAGAGTTCGTTGTCCGTGAATATGGACGGTTACGCTAGAGGTCGTTAGTTATGTTGAGTTGCTATGCGAAGGTGTTGCCAAACCACATTTCAACACTCCTCCTCAACTCGACATATCCCAAAGGAGTTTCTTAGTTTTATAAACTGCTGCTTCGGTAGTGCCTTGGTTAGTATGTCAGCTTGTTGGTCTTCTGAAGGAATATAAGGAACATTAATTTTTTGTTCCTGAATTACCTGTCTTACGAAGTTGAACTTGTCATCGATGTGCTTCATTCGTTTATGTTCTCTTGGCTCTTCAGCTATACCGATGCATGCCTGGTTATCTTCGAAAATAGTTTATGGTGTGATATTTTTGATTCCAACATCACGAAGGATTTGCTGAATCCACAATGCCTCACACGTTGCATTGCTAAGTGCCACATATTCCGCCTCAGTTGAGGACAGTGCTACGGATTTTTGTTTCCTTGTCGCCCAGGAGACTGTACATCCAAAAACCTTGAAAGCATATCCGGATATTGACTTCCTGCCATTGATGTCATTTCCCCAATCAGAATCGGAATATCCAATCATAGGCTTTGCATAAATATCCCGTTTGTACACTAGCTCCAAGTCAGTTGTTCCCTTGACGTACCTCAAGACTCGTTTTAGATAGGTCCAGTGTTCATCAGATGCGTTACTTTGAAATTGGCTGAAGAAATTCAGTGATGAACTCAGATCCGGTCTACATGATAACATCCCAAACATCAGACAGCCTATAAGTTCTCTATATGGTTTTTCTGCCTCGGTTCCTGTATTTTTCCGTAACTTCAGATTGGCCTCCATTGGGGTAGCTGCGATTTTTCCATTCTCCATTCCAAACTTAGTAACTAGATTTGAGAGATATTGTTTTTGACTTAATTTTAAAGTACCTTTCATCTTGTCTCGTTCAATCTTCAATCCCAGGAATTGTTTTGGTTCACCCACGTCCTTCATTTCGAACTCCTTAGACAACTTTCTCAAACCTTCATTTTCTTTATTTTATCTAATTCCTTTGAAATGGATTCGATTTTATCTTCGAACTTTGCTTCTACTGTCGACAATTGCTTATCGACATTAGACAATTGTTGATCGACAGTTAACAATTGTTTATCGATAGAAGAAAATTGTTTATCAACACGCTCCTCAAGGGCAATAATTCTATTGTCAAAGGCATCTAACTTACATTAGAGCATATTTGTCTGTTTTTCCAGCAGACACTTTTGTTCTTGGCTTTGTTGCTCGAATCGTTCGAGAAGATTCTTTTGTTCACTCCGTTGTTCTTGGCTTTGTTGTTCTAGAAGTTTCTTCTGCTCTTGACTTTGTTGTTCGAAACGTTCGAGAAGATTCTTTTGTTCATTACGTTGTTTTTGGCTTTGCTGTTCGAGAAGATTCTTTTGTTCTTGGCTTTGATGTTCTAGAAGATTCTTTTGTTCTTCAAATTTTGCGAGCAGCTGAGACAGCATATTGGTCATGCCCGATGTACTTACTTGCTCTTGCTGTTCTTCCATTTCAATGTCGAATATAAACGTGTCCGGGTTTTTTCCACATCTTCTTAAATCTTCTTGCAGACGAATTATAAGATCATTCTTTGTTCCAGCAGTAGGAAGATCTCGCTTATTCAGTTCTGCCTTAAGTTCCACTAGATTTAAATCATTCAAAGATTTACCCATTGTCTTTTCTATTTTTTTTTTCCTTACAATAAATTAACTTAGTGCACAGATAAAATAAGTTTTATCCCACTTCTGACACCAATGTAATATTTTATCAGGTTCGTTAATAAAATCAAAGACCGTATAATACCAAGATATTGCATCTAGTGTAAAAATTCGCAGTCAAAGCGCTAGTACTGTGACGACCCCAGTGGTGACCCCATAGATGTGTGAGTGAGAACCCCGTCTATGTATAAGTTTTACAATCGTCGGTGGCGCGGTCGCTGAGTTGTGGGTCTGCGGCAAATAAAGGCTTGCATGTCTGTATGTGTTATGTGAGTTCGAATGTGAATGAGGATGTGATACAATACGTGGGAATGTTTCCCTTCCCCCGACCGACCGCATCTAGAGCTGATTTTTGGTGGTTGGTTGAGATGCGGTATCTTGGTATTATACGGTCTTTGATAAAACTTATTTACTTTATTCAAAACGTCCACTTATTTACTTCGCCACTGAATTAATTCACAAACTTTACTTTTCACTTTTATTACAACCAACTTTATTCATTCACGATTAAAAACAAACTGTGTCGCTGGTGTTCAAACATGTGCCTTTTATACTTGTTTTCCAAACTCTGGAAAGTAGTGGAACGTTCTCGTCTCTGCTTCCAGAGCTTTCCGTAGGGGAAATTTCCCAATAATTTCCCTTCCAAAAGCTTTTATTTGACAGCTGGTAAAGCTGCTATAATCCGGCAGATGGCGCTTCTTTCGTTTGAGAGTTGCTATAATTATAGCTAATAAGGGTATTTTTGCACTGTGACCGTAACCTTTATTGTGTCGGTTTGTTTGCTTTTCGGAGTCGTTATAGTTCAAATTTGGAAAGTCATTACACTATTAACAATTTCAAAAATAAAACATGGCCCCCGTCAGGACGTATTTAGCAAATAATGACACAATTCGCTCAAATTTAAACTTTTTTAGCACCATAAACCAGTAAATGGGATTATTTTTATGAATAGTGTCAGAATTCAAGACCATTTGCAATTTTTATTTTGCTATACGGCTCATATGCAAGGCACTAAAAGGGTGGGTTTCAGGAGAAATAATAATAACAATGACGATGAAATTATTTGTGGTTTTAATTGTTTTGAAAAAATTGATTGGCAGTACATTTTTTTACGAAGAAAATGTAATAGGCAACGCTGGTCTTAATATGCCATCTACCCATGGTAAAAAAAGGTATGTTGTATATGAGATGAAGGGTCGCCATATTTTGTTTTGTGTGACGACATAGCGAGTGTTCAGTAGATTGGCAATAGATAGTAGTAGTAGATTGGCAGTAGATTTTTTTAACGAAGAAAATGTAATAGGCAATGCTGGTCTTAATATGCCATCTACCCATGGTAAGAAAAGGTATGTTGTATATGAGATGAAGGGTCGCCATATTTTGTTTTGTGTGACGACATAGCGAGTGTTCACCAACACATAGCTTTAAAAAATAAATTATTTATTGTTTTACTTAAAATTTAACAAAACATTACTTCAAAACATAAATGATCTATTGTTTTACTTTGAGTTTTAATAGCAAATAGCTTCAAAACATAAACAGTTTCTGTTTACTTTCTTTGTCATAAATGACAAACAATTGAGATCATTCACTCGCACTGTTGAAACTTCTTTGATTATGAAAATAAAAAGAATCAATTTGGTAACAAAGTAAATATGTATATTGATTTATTAGTTCAATTAAGTAATCAAATATATTGGTAATTTATGTATTCAATTAGGTAACGAAAAAGTGATGTTGGTAGTCTGGCGGTCGCAGAAAGAAGAGAGACATTTGCAGCCGGAAATAAGTAAGAGTTCGTTGTCCGTGAATATGGACGGTTACGCTAGAGGTCGTTAGTTATGTTGAGTTGCTATGCGAAGGTGTTGCCAAACCACATTTCAACACTCCTCCTCAACTCGACATATCCCAAAGGAGTTTCTTAGTTTTATAAACTGCTGCTTCGGTAGTGCCTTGGTTAGTATGTCAGCTTGTTGGTCTTCTGAAGGAATATAAGGAACATTAATTTTTTGTTCCTGAATTACCTGTCTTACGAAGTTGAACTTGACATCGATGTGCTTCATTCGTTTATGTTCTCTTGGCTCTTCAGCTATACCGATGCATGCCTGGTTATCTTCGAAAATAGTTTATGGTGTGATATTTTTGATTCCAACATCACGAAGGATTTGCTGAATCCACAATGCCTCACACGTTGCATTGCTAAGTGCCACATATTCCGCCTCAGTTGAGGACGGTGCTACGGATTTTTGTTTCCTTGTCGCCCAGGAGACTGTACATCCAAAAACCTTGAAAGCATATCCGGATATTGACTTCCTGCCATTGATGTCATTTCCCCAATCAGAATCGGAATATCCAATCATAGGCTTTGCATAAATATCCCGTTTGTACACTAGCTCCAAGTCAGTTCCCAATTAACATTTCAGCTTCGGTTCGGCCTAACTGAATAGGCTTTCTGATTTCCTTAAGACATTTGTAAAATTTCGTTAAGCATAAAAAGGAGAATATTATAGAACTTCGAAAATGATTTCGGAAAATCTTCTTGGAGGCCCCGTACGCAGATCTCTTAAAAGCTTCAAATTCTATACGATCCATAAGAAGTTTTAACGAGCGCTATTCGAAATCTTAGTGAAATTATGGTTTTGACAGATAGCTTCAGAAATGTTTCTATAAAAGTAAACACGCAAGTGTAATAGAAAGTCTTATAATAGCTATTAGAAGCCGACAATACAGCTCTTACAGAGGTTGTAGGAAAATGGGGGAAAAAAATATAATTCTTTTCACTTTCAATTTGTTTTGAGTGATTTTTACCGCATTTAATGTTTGTTAAACCTGAAACTATTATTTGTTTTCAATTATTTGTAAATTAATGAATTGGAAATAATTATAAAACACAAAGATTTTTCTTACCCGTCTAGGAATCGAACACGGAACTCCTGCGTAAGAGTCCATCACTCAACCCACTCAGCCATCTTAGATATAAAATGGAAGATGCAAAAACTTAATCAGTATTTTCCAGTCCTACATGCTGGCTCCACTAGACATGAACGATGTCCAACATCCAAACCACAATCCAATCAGCAAACTGATTTGTATGGATATGTCACTGCACGGACATGGATTTTTGAGACTCCATTGTTTTTTTTAAAACATGTTCATAAATCTAACCATAGCTCATGCCCAGTGGAGCCACCATGTTAATAACAAATTTGTAACCCATTCACACAAAGAAACAAGATGTACAAGATTTTTTTTTCAAATCGCTTGTTTATTATTGAAATTAAAATCTGAAGAGCTGAGTGGTCGTTTTGCCTGAGGTTAAGTCTAAGCTTTTGATTTTTTCATCTTCGTCATCGCTTTCTTGAAAACATTGATCATTAAACTCGTGTGTGTTATCCCTCATAAAGTTTCGCCTCTCATGCTGGTAGTGGGGTTCATATCTAAGTATAGAATGAATATTTATATTTAAAAGAAAATTATAAACAGAGAAACAATGAAACACACTTAAATCTTCTGGCTCTGGAGATATTTGATTTATCGATGAAAGACTTATTAAATCTGAACTTTCTTGCCGTCACGTCGTTGTCTTTCATTTGCATTCTTTTGAAGATCTAAGTTACGAGCTCTCTGGAGTATTAAGAAACGTCTCACCGCAAGAGATCTATAATAATTTCCCGACTTTTAAATTTTTCCACAAAGTAGACATATTCACGCAAAAAAAATATCACAAACAATTTATTCAATAAACGAAAATTTATCAATGACTTCATTAAAATGACTTTGATAGATTTGAGTCTCTTTAGCATAGACTGACATTTTCTATTATGGTTCGTTAAAAAAGTCTGAGAAGTCTCTGCGAAGTATTCGATAAGGCTTCCAGCAAATTGTAACCGAAACCTTTTAAAGACAAAGTGACAGGAGCTTCAATTAAATTACTCTATACAATCTTTATAAAGTGACAGCTTCATGTTTCTTCGTTAATGTTATTAACAGAGGTCTATCCGAAACAAAGACGCTAGTCTCGTTTAATTTTCTATATCAAGCTTTCAAACGACTTTAAAGAAGCAGTTATTGAAATCATGACTTCTATAAGAAATTTATTTTTGATGAAAGCCTTATAGAAGCTTTATACATATCCAGACTTGCAGCATATCGATATTTCTAAGCTAATAGAAACTGAAATGTTAGTTGGGTTGTTCCCTTGACGTACCTCAAGACTCGTTTTAGATAGGTCCAGTGTTCATCAGATGCGTTACTTTGAAATTGGCTGAAGAAATTCAGTGATGAACTCAGATCCGGTCTACATGATAACATCCCAAACATCAGACAGCCTATAAGTTCTCTATATGGTTTTTCTGCCTCGGTTCCTGTATTTTTCCGTAACTTCAGATTGGCCTCCATTGGGGTAGCTGCGATTTTTCCATTCTCCATTCCAAACTTATGCTACATTTCCACCTGACGCTAATCTGAGATTTAATAAGATTTACCTCAAATCTCCTTCAAATCTCGGAGATTTACCATACAAATTTATTTCGTAAATCTTGAAGAGTAGAAATTAATCTTGTTAAATCTTCATAGGACAAATAGTTTTACAAATCGAACTAACCTTTTCTTAAATGATGCTGAACGATTCATTCGAGACTCGCATTCAGTTCTTCATTGTTTCACACGAATCAAACATTCTGTCTCATTCGCACTTCATAAGAAAAATTGGAACGCCATTTGCATTTTTGAAGGTGCTGTCAAATTTAATCTTTTTTAAATCTTTTTGTGCGGTGGAAACACCAAAAAGATTTATTAAATCTAATCTGAGATAAACGTTTGGTGGAAACATAGCATTAGTAACTAGATTTGAGAGATATTGTTTTTGACTTAATTTTAAAGTACCTTTCATCTTGTCTCGTTCAATCTTCAATCCCAGGAATTGTTTTGGTTCACCCATGTCCTTCATTTCGAACTCCTTAGACTGTTTTTGTTTGATGTGCTGGATCTTCTCTATTTCCTTTGCAACTTTTATGAGATCATCAACGTATAAGAGCAGCAAAATCATAGCACCATTGTCTTTAAAAACATAAAGACAGTAATCAGCTTGTGTTCGTTGAAAACCAAGTGAAGTGAGAAAATCGTGAAGCCGCTCGCTCCACATTTTAGACGCCTGTTTCAAACCATAAAGAGATTTGTTTAATTTGCAGACAAAATTACCTACAACAAATCCATCGGGCTGCTTCATATACACCTCTTCACGTAAGTCGCCGTTGAGGAATGCTGACTTAATATCCATTTGATGAAGGTGTAGGATGAAATGATTAACTACAGCGAGTACAGTCCTAAATGTGGCCAACTTAGCCACAGGAGCATATGTTTCATTGTAATCGAAGTGTTTGGTCTGCGCAAATCCTTTTGCAACTAGCCTCGCTTTGTATTGCTGCACGCTTCCATTCTCATCCCTTTTAATTGTAAACACCCACTTATATCCAATGGGTTTTCGACCTTCTGGCAATTCTACAAGCGTCCATCTGTTGCTTCTCCGAAGTGAATCCATCTCCTCCTGAATTGCAGCTTTCCATTCATTCGAATTCTATGAGATTTTGGCTTCATCAATGCTTGTTGGTAAACTATTTACATAAGCTTCAGCGTTTAAGGCATAGGCCATGTACTATAGATCGTAATCCTGCAATCTGGTTGGTGCCTTAACTGTTCAGCCGGAGCGTTTCGTAACTGGTGTAAGTGTTCGATCATGTGCTGCTTCTTCATAGTTTTCATCCGATGAGTGAAGAATTTCCCGTTCTGAACATTCTTGAAAACTTTCTTCAGTTTTACTTTCAACTTCAACACTTTCAGTTTCATATTTGTCGGTTTCGATCTCAATTTTAATGCTTTCATCTTCGTTGTTGTCTGCATTGTTGTTATTGTCATCCATTTCCACTGTAACACTTTCCAGTTCTTCACGTACTTCATGAAAGATGAAATTCCTTGCCGTAACGATCTTCTTGGTAGCTGGATTTCAGAGCCGATATCCACTCGGTGCGTATCCAACCATCACACATTTTTGTGATTTTGCGTCCAGTTTGATTCTCAGCTGCTGGGGAACATGTACATAAGCAGTGCATCCGAATATTCTGAGATTTGAAAGGTCTGGCCGCTTGCCATACCATATTTCCGCTGGCGTTCTATTCGACTGCTGTGTATTGTTGAAAGCAGGCTTCGATTTGCCAAGTAAACTGAGCATAAAACAGCTTCTCCCCAGAAAGACTTTTCCAGTTTCGATTCAATGAGCATCGTCCTTGCCTTTTCCATCACGACTCGGTTGAATCTCTTGGCAACCCCATTTTGCTCCGGACAATATAGTGAAGTGTACTCTAAACGGATTCCATGTGAAGTGCAAAACTGCTTAAATTTTATCGAAGTATACTCACCACCATTGTCGACGCGAAGCCTTGATATTTTCCGTTCAAATTGAGCAGTACATAAAGCATTGTACTCCTTTAACTTTTCCAGAAGTTCGTCTTTACTTTTTAGTAGATAAGCCATCGCAAAATGTGAGAAATCGTCCATGAATGTCACGACGAATCTCATTCCGGTGTGTGATTCGAGTGTTATGGGTCCCATAACATCGCTGTGGACCAGCACTCGTTTCGACCTGTTTTGCCTAACACTTTTGAATGGCTTTCGACACTGTTTTCCAAAAGTACATGGTTCACAGAAGAAAGAATTAGGCTCACTGTTCCTTTTTATTTGTATACCGCTTACCATATTATTTTTCGCAAGTTTAATTACATCCTGATTGTTTAAGTGACCAAGGCGCTTGTGCCATAATTCCAGGTCATCAAATCTTTTGCAAATTCCTGCATAGTTTATGTGTGGATTTTTTGATTTAATATACATGCTGACTTCGTACAATTTTCCATTTGACTTTCCTTGCAGAACAATTTCATCTCTTTGGTAAACTTTTACCGTTTTGTTGTTGAAGATTATATTAATTCCCTTTTGCTCGAGTTTTCTTATGGATAACAGATTACTCAACAAGTCTTTCACATAAGGAACATTCTCCATGGTAAATGCAATTTCTGCCTCGTTCACTATGGTTTTGCCTTTTATTTTCCCAATTTTGGTGGCAAATAAATTGATTCCATCTTTTGCCACGGCAATTTTAATTGGAGTATCGAGAACTTTTATATCAATCAAAATGTTTTCATTATTAACCATGTGATCCGTGGCACCAGAATCCATAAAGAAGTTCATTTTATTTTTAGATTCCTGACATGAATACTTTTCCGAATCAGCTAGAAACGCAAATTCTCTGTCCATTGTTTTTTTGCTTGTTGGTAAACTATTTACATAAGCTTCAGCGTTTAAGGCATAGGCCATGTACTATAGATCGTAATCCTGCAATCTGGTTGGTGCCTTAACTGTTCAGCCGGAGCGTTTCGTAACTGGTGTAAGTGTTCGATCATGTGCTGCTTCTTCATAGTTTTCATCCGATGAGTGAAGAATTTCCCGTTCTGAACATTCTTGAAAACTTTCTTCAGTTTTACTTTCAACTTCAACACTTTCAGTTTCATATTTGTCGGTTTCGATCTCAATTTTAATGCTTTCATCTTCGTTGTTGTCTGCATTGTTGTTATTGTCATCCATTTCCACTGTAACACTTTCCAGTTCTTCACGTACTTCATGAAAGATGAAATTCCTTGCCGTAACGATCTTCTTGGTAGCTGGATTTCAGAGCCGATATCCACTCGGTGCGTATCCAACCATCACACATTTTTGTGATTTTGCGTCCAGTTTGATTCTCAGCTGCTGGGGAACATGTACATAAGCAGTGCATCCGAATATTCTGAGATTTGAAAGGTCTGGTCGCTTGCCATACCATATTTCCGCTGGCGTTCTATTCGACTGCTGTGTATTGTTGAAAGCAGGCTTCGATTTGCCAAGTAAACTGAGCATAAAACAGCTTCTCCCCAGAAAGACTTTTCCAGTTTCGATTCAATGAGCATCGTCCTTGCCTTTTCCATCACGACTCGGTTGAATCTCTTGGCAACCCCATTTTGCTCCGGACAATATAGTGAAGTGTACTCTAAACGGATTCCATGTGAAGTGCAAAACTGCTTAAATTTTATCGAAGTATACTCACCACCATTGTCGACGCGAAGCCTTGATATTTTCCGTTCAAATTGAGCAGTACATAAAGCATTGTACTCCTTTAACTTTTCCAGAAGTTCGTCTTTACTTTTTAGTAGATAAGCCATCGCAAAATGTGAGAAATCGTCCATGAATGTCACGACGAATCTCATTCCGGTGTGTGATTCGAGTGTTATGGGTCCCATAACATCGCTGTGGACCAGCACTCGTTTCGACCTGTTTTGCCTCACACTTTTGAATGGCTTTCGACACTGTTTTCCAAAAGTACATGGTTCACAGAAGAAAGAATTAGGCTCACTGTTCCTTTTTATTTGTATACCGCTTACCATATTATTTTTCGCAAGTTTAATTACATCCTGATTGTTTAAGTGACCAAGGCGCTTGTGCCATAATTCCAGGTCATCAAATCTTTTGCAAATTCCTGCATAGTTTATGTGTGGATTTTTTGATTTAATATACATGCTGACTTCGTACAATTTTCCATTTGACTTTCCTTGCAGAACAATTTCATCTCTTTGGTAAACTTTTACCGTTTTGTTGTTGAAGATTATATTAATTCCCTTTTGCTCGAGTTTTCTTATGGAAAACAGATTACTCAACAAGTCTTTCACATAAGGAACATTCTCCATGGTAAATGCAATTTCTGCCTCGTTCACTATGGTTTTGCCTTTTATTTTCCCAATTTTGGTGGCAAATAAATTGATTCCATCTTTTGCCACGGCAATTTTAATTGGAGTATCGAGAACTTTTATATCACTCAAAATGTTTTCATTATTAACCATGTGATCCGTGGCACCAGAATCCATAAAGAAGTTCATTTTATTTTTAGATTCCTGACATGAATACTTTTCCGAATCAGCTAGAAACGCAAATTCTCTGTCCATTGTTTTTTTTTGGTTATGTTTGCACTGGACTGTGATTGTGAACTGTCACGTTTCTTTAGGGGATTTTTCGATTTTGCTTTACACTCACTTCTTTTATAACCCAGTTTACCGCAATTGTAGCACTTGAATTTAAAAGACGATTTTGCATTCATAGCTACGTTTGTATGCTCCGCACTGCTTCCACTATTTATATTTCTTTTACTCGATTCTTCTAGCAGCCTACCTTTAACAAATTCTGAAGAAAGTTTGTCTTGCTCTACTGTTTCCAGAGCGTTGACGAGGGATTCGTAAGACTTGAGGAGAGATAAAAGAAGATGACATACTATGTCTGTACTTTCTAACTTCGCACCTACGGATTTTAGTTCCCTAACTGTTTTGTCAAACATGAGCAAGTGTTGCTCCATGCTGTCGGACTCAGAACACTTCATAGTAAGAAGTCTTTTTCGAAGGCACAACTCTGACGCGATGCTTTTCCTCTCAAACACTGCTTTCAGATAATCGAATGTATCCTTAGCAAGGGTTTTGTCTTTAATATATTTGAGTTGATCATCTGCAATTCTGTGCACAATAATAGCTTTGCAACGCTTCTCCTGCTTTTTAATTTTTTCGGCAATATCAGGTTTATCTATTCCACTTAAAAGATTTTCCAAGCTTCTATGTATGTAATCTGATAAGCCCCGCTCCTCAAGATCAACCTCTAGCCTAAAACTCCAATTGCTAAAATTGGTTCCGTCAAACAAAGGCACTTTATACTTGTCTTCCTCCATTATTGATTTACTGGGCCCATAATCTGTTGAAACTTCTTTGATTATGAAAATAAAAAGAATCAATTTGGTAACAAAGTAAATATGTATATTGATTCAATAAAGTAATCAAATATATTGGTAATTTATGTATTCAATTTACGAAAAAGTGATGTTGGTAGTCTGGCGGTCGCAGAAAGAAGAGAGACATTTGCAGCCGGAAATAATTAAGAGTTCGTTGTCCGTGAATATGGACGGTTACGCTAGAGGTCATAAGTTATGTTGAGTTGCTATGTGAAGGTGTTGCCAAACCACATTTCAACAGTCACGAATCAGTTGCCTGAACTGTCAAGCATACCTTGTGTATGCGTTGTAATGGACTGTATAATTGACTTTTAGAATTCCGCGGAAAATAGATAAATTAAATTCTACTCTCTTGTAGAAATGAAAGACGCGTGTTGCTCATCCGAATTTGGAATCAAAAGTAAAGTTTCTTTATTGCCAGAAACAGACAAAGACAAACATATATTTACAATGTTGGGTTTACAAAAAGGATCTCGTTGTAAAGGTAATAACGCAATGCGGATGCAGCGCAAACATCCTCCCGGCGTTGAAGGACATCCTTCAACCAAGTAGTAAAGGGCTTAACTTGCAGACTGGACGCTTGAATTCACCCTTAGCAGTTACGACGGACGCAACTCGTACAAGTCCATCTTGTCCAGCAAAGGTTTCGCTGATTCTTCCGATGAGCCATCGACATGGCGGTTGATTTTTATCTTTTATAATGACCACATCATTAACTTGGATGGTTTTGGTCTTTTCAAGCCATTTTGGGCGCTTTCGTAGTTGACTGATGTAATCTTGAGACCATTGTTGCCAAAAACCATGCACAAGAGTGACTGCAGGTATTGCCATCTATTCGATAGGGAAGTTTTGCAGTTTAGGTCGCTTGAATCTGGAACCGTCGTTAATGGGCGCGAAATCAAAAAGTGTGCTGGAGTCAAGGGATCGACATCACCCTCAAAACGAGCGCACAATGGCCTTGAATTGGCACATGCCTCGATTTGGCATAAGATAGTTGAGAATTCTTCGTAGGTCGCCGAAGTATTCGCCATCACCCTTCGCAAATGGAATTTTAAGGTTTTCACGCCAGCCTCCCATAGCCCGCCGAAGTGTGGACCATGAGGAGGCGAGAAGCTCCAATTAATGCCGTTGTTCGTCAGTTCGTTTGAGACATTGGCTTGAAAGCTAGTGGTATTGAGAAGATTCGCCAATTCACGTAGGGTTTGATTGGCACCCGTTTAATTTGTGCCATTGTCACTAAAAATGGTGTGACACTTACCACGCCTGGCAATGAATCTTCGCAATGCGGCTATAAATGCTGCTGATGAAAGCTCGGTGACTAGCTCCAGATGGATTGCCTTCGTCGCCATGCAAACAAATAGAGCCACGTACACCTTGTATTGCTTGGCTCCACGTCCTCTCCAGGACCGGGCAGTAAAGGGTCCAGCATAGTCGATGCCGGTATTGCCGAAGGTCACGCCTGGTTCGAGTCGCTGCGCGGGTAAATTGCCCATCTTCTGTTGAAAGGGTATGGCTCGTTGACGTACACATGTGGGACACTGGTATATGCATCGCTTAATTAAATTATGAACGCCGAAGATAAAGTAATTAAGATGTAGAAGGTAAGTCATCTGACGTATCCCGGCATGTAAATTCTTCAAATGGTAATGATTGACAATCAACTTTGTGAAATAATCATCCTTGTGAAGAATAATGGGATGCTTCTGATCGAAGGGTATTGAAGCATTTTCAAGTCTTCCTCCTACACGGAGTACTCCAGAACTGTCGATGAAAGGATCCATAAATCGATATTTACTCCTCCTTGAGACCGCATCACTGTTACTAAGATAATTTATTTCTTCGAGAAAATATTGCCGTTGCGAAATCCGAACGAGAGCGATTTTAGCCAAAAATAAATCTTGCGGAGAGAGAAAGTATATATGTGAAGGATATAGTATTCGTTGTTTTCGAAATAACAGGATGCAACGAGAAACAACGCACAAAAGCTTATTGAGATTCGAAAAACGTGTATATATTTCAGTGTTTATAGAGTTCGATATATTGGTTAAACAGACCACCTTGTAATCGATGGCATTTTCACGATATTCAGGTAGAGTTGAAAAAGTAATCACATCGTCTTGCAAAAATTGTGGACCGTTCCACCATAAGTTCAAATTAGGTAGGCAGTGTGGCATTATACCGCGCGTGGCACAATCTGCGGGATTTTCTATTGTACGAACGTGATGCCATATGGAGGCAGGAAATCGACTGACAATTTGAGAAACTCGATTGTGAATCATAAGAGCATCTTTCACTTTGCTAAGTAATTTCGCTAGCAATAAAGAGCCACATAATTCAAGTCGCGGTATTGTAAGTGCTGGTTTGGATGGCGCGATTCGTGTTTTAGCGCAGATTAGCGCGGTTCGAATACCGTTTGGTCCTAACACTCTGGAATATACTGCCGCGGAGAATGCTGACTCAGACGCATCAGCAAAACCGTGCAATTCCATGACCTGCCCATCACTTACATGCAGCCAACGCGGAATTTGAATGAAACGCAAGGAATTCAAATCCGATCTAAACTCCGACCATTCTTTGTAAAGGTCCATAGGGATAAACTCATCCCACCCGATTTGCCGTAACCAAAGACGCTTCATGAAAATCTTCATTTTGATGACCGTTGGTGAAAGCCATCCTAACGGATCAAAAATACGCGCAATGTCCCATAACACTTCGCGTTTTGTGACTTGTGCCACTAGGGCATGTAACGATGAATGGAACTCAAAGCAATCGACTTCAACATTCCACCATAGCCCCAAAGTTTTGACACCATTCTCGCCAATACACAACTCGGTTGCCGTTTCTTGATGCTCGGCATCGATAGTTTTTAGAAGTCCTCGAGAGTTCGAAGACCATTTCCGAAGGTCCATTTCCGATTGTTTCAGAATATGGCAAAGATCGTCTTTAACACTAATGGCATCATTGACGGTATCGAATGTTGACATAAAGTCATCAACGTAAAAGTCATTAATAAGGCTGTCCGAAGCCCGCGGATATTTCGCAATGTTATTAATGCCGATTTGTTTTAAAACTCTTGTCGCTAAGAACGAAGCCGAAGCTGTACCGTATGTCACTGTTTGGAGCTGATAGTCTCGAGGTTCCTTGGTAACGTCGTCCCTCCAAACTATGCGCTGAAAATGTACATCACTCGCGTTTATCAAAATCTGGCGGTACATTTTCGCGATATCAGCTGTAACCGCAATTTTAAATTTTCGAAATTTTATAAGGTTCGTAATTAAGTCGTTTTGTATCGTGGGTCCGACACATAAATAATCGTTTAAAGAAAAGCCATTCGAGGACTTACATGACGCGTCGAAAACGACCCGTAATTTAGTAGTCGTACTAGTAGGTTAAACTATCGCATGATGGGGTAAGTAGAATGACGGGCGATTGCGTTCATCATCGGGGACGACAGTCATATGACCCAACTGCTCGTATTCCTGCATAAAAGTTGCGTATTCACGCTTAAGATTCGAGTCTTTGGAGAATCGTCTCTCCATTGCGCTTAGCTGTTTTAATGCTGCGTCACGTGAGTTTCCAAATTCGATTGGTGTTTTTGAAAACGGCAAACTGACTACAAATCTACCTTCGCAGTTGACAAAATGTGTAGATAAAAAATGTTTTTCAATGTTGTCACTTACCTCGTACTCGGTACAATTTCCATCATTTAAATCTTCGTGCTCAAAAAACTTTTGTAAAAGCACATCGGTATCGACCGTGGAGTGAAAAACTCCAAAGCTATGTTCTTGGGCCAACGAAACGTTCCCGGCCAGTACCCAACCGAATGCGGTATTTTGGGCAACTGGTGACCCTGAGGGATGCGTAATCTTTCCCTCCACGATAATGTCAAGAAATACATCGGCACCTAATAAAATATCGATTTTATGTGGGCGATTACACGTTGGATCTGCTAGTGGCAGACTATCAAAATAGGATAAATTAACACTTGGTATTTCTATGCTTGGCAAATCGTATGTAAGGGTCGAAAGAACAAATGCATGTACCGACAAGGAAAATGTGGGTATTAATCGTCGACGAAATATTGAGTTTCACCTGTCCGCGAGTACCATGAACACTTTCGCACTGCCCTTAGCCAATGATAGGAATTGTAGCATGAGACCGTTCGAGACCTAGCCTTTGAATACACGATTCCGAAATAAGAGTTGTTTGTGAACCCGAATCAAGAAGAGCTCTACACATTTGCAAATCGTTGCGCTCATCCTTGACCATTACCATTACCGTGGGTAACATAGTAAAGCACTCGCGATAAGAATATTCGATCATCTAAAAGAAATTATTTAATTGAAAAATTGAACCCTACGCTTGACTCCAAAGTCTTATGGAATAATCTTAAGGCGGCAGGAGTTTGTAAAGACACTAAATCACAGCAATGTCAACTAAGTGCCGAAGAAATGTCTACATTTTATGCACCTCAAATGTCTAATCCAGTTAGTTTTGATGATTTTGATAACACTGTTAATAACGACAATCTCGAGACTTTCTCGTTTGAATGTGTTAACGAGTGCGATGTTATTGAATCAATTCGTTCAATTAAGTCAAATGCTGTTGGCTGTGATCATATTTCACCGAAGTTTATCAAACTCATTTTGCCAATTATTCTGCCACTAGTGGTTCATATTTTTAATTTTTGTATATGTTCCTCCCAATTTTCTATAGATTGGAAAGCAGCAAAAATAGTTCCAATACCTAAAAAACCTAACCCAAGTATCCCCGCTGATTTCAGACCTATTAGTGTTCTATCATATTTTTCAAAAGTTTTTGAGAAACTCATGTACAACCAAATGATAAGCTTTATTAACCGTCACCAAAAGCTCTCTAAATGGCAGTCGGGTTTTAGAATTTTACATAGTTGTGAGTCGGCAGTTATGAAAGTAACCTCCGATCTTCGATTTGCGTTGGATGGTGATAAATTGGTGTTTTGGTGCTGTTAGACTTCTCAAAGGCTTTCGATTGTATTGATCACTCTATTCTTGTTTCCAAGCTTCAAAACATTTTTAAATTCTCGAATGCATCTCTTCGGTTACTATGTAATTATTTGAAAAACAGAGTACAATCGGTAGAAGTTGAAAGCGGTATCTCTTCCCCCTTTTTTGTTAACACAGGAGTACCACAGGGTTCTGTTTTGGGACCACTTCTTTTCTCATTGTTTATCAATGATCTTCCTGATGTTGTTGAAGACTGTTCAGTTCATATGTACGCAGATGACGTTTTAATAAACATCAATCGTCCACTTGGATTGATGGAAGACGCTGTAGTTCGCACTAATGAAGATTTAAAACGAATTCAACTATGGGTATCATCATCGTGTCCTGTAACCCCGGCCCTCTAAAAGTACTTGAGAGTGCTAGGACGCCATATGGCCCTAGGCTCAATGATAGGAAAATCCCTATGCACACCTCCGCGTGGTAGAGGGCGGGTAACGCTAACGTGCAGGGGGACCGAATGGATGCCGGGATAAGCAGACAACCCAGCTATGCTGGTCAGGGCACAAACTTGTCCTCGGGATGGTTAAAAGCCCCCTTAAGGCGGATGAACTGCAGGTGGCGGTCAACGGCATGATAGTCTGGTGGCGGAGGAGCTTTTTTTGGTAAAAGGCCAACGGCAGCAGCAGGTAGCGTCTGTAACCCATATTGGGCGGCTACAAAAGGCGTCTGTTTTCCCATAGTGGGCGGCCTCGAGCAGTTATGTGTTTGACCATACAAAAGGCGGGTGTGCCTGTCAAATCTGAGCTTATGTATGTTATTAATCATATCTCGGAAAACACCATGGTGGAAGGATATATGCAAATACATGAATTATGACAACAAATGGAAATGAGTCCCCAAGAGGTAATCTTTTTATAGAAAATCCTTCTGTAGCTTCGGCTGCAGTAAACCGCACATCGGATTTGGGGGTGCGGCATCCTTCATGTACGAGCGTCAATCAAGACGCCATAATAATAAATGAATCGTTGAACTATGGGTAACTGACAATAAACTCCGACTCAACCCCTCTAAAACTGTTGCTATGATTTGTTGTAGAAATGAAATTCATTCTATGGACTTCCCTCCAATTATTCTCAGTGGAGAAATAATTCCTTACTTAGACAAGGTTACATATTTAGGCTTCACTTTAAATAGCTCACTCAGTTGTTGTGATGCAATTTCAGTTTCAATTAGGAAAATATATGCAGGTCTTCGTGGACTGAGATACTCTGCTCAATTACTTTCATCTGAAATGAAGCTTCGTTTGGTTAAAACCCTTTTAACGCCATTTTTTATATTTAACTGTTCAGTTTACCCGGGCTTGGACTATGAATGTAAGCGTAAATTAAATGTCGCATTCAATGATTGCTTGCGTTTTATTTATAATAAACCTAGGTATGTCAGTGTATCTCATCTTAACAGATCTATTTTGGGAATTCCTTTTGACGCATATTACAATTTTCGAAATATTTTAAGATTACATAATATTATCCATGGCAGGTGCCCAGAATATCTTAAAGATAAACTGCAATTTGCCCAGTCTAGTAGAGGCATTAAGCTCATTGTACCGCGTTTCTCATACAATATTGCAGAGCGATCTTTCTATGTTTCAGCGATTAGAGAGTGGAATACTCTTCCAATAGATATACAAAATATTGTCAATGCATCAAGATTTCAGTCAAAGCTTCTCTCCTACTTTGCGAATTAAATATAATGATACTATACGAGTATATTATTAATATGTATGTTAAATATTTTATATTATTTGTAATATTTTGTTTGTAAGCTTTCGCTTTTATTTCTTCTCAATCATTCAAAATAATTGTTAAATGATTTTTGTAATTATTTATATAATAACTCTATCTTTTATATTTTGTTTTATTTATAAAAATTTGTTAAGTAAATCTAGGATACTGCTCAAAGATTTTATCTTATTGTATCTTTTGTTAATCTCTTTAATAAATAATAATAAAAATAAAATAAAATAAAATAAAATAAATAATAAGAATGTTGTATAGTATTAACCTGTAGACCACTGGAGGTACCTGGGCCTTGTAATTGAGATTGTGGCTGGGATTCACGATGAAGCATCGTATTATGCTTTAGGCCACACTTTTTACAATTCGAAAATTTGCACTCGTTTACACTGTGTTTTTCGCGAATACAATTCGGGGATATATTGTTTGATTTAACGAACTCGAAGCGAGCCGGCACTGTTAGGTCACGAAATTGTTGGCACATATATAAAAAATGCTTTTGTTTACATTTTGGGCATGACGGAACAATCGTGTTCATAACCCTTTTCCCGGATTCTTTCGAGACCGATTTGTAAACCTGTGCTTGACCACGACCGACATTTGAAACATTTAAACTTTCTAATTCGTTGATACGATCTCGAAGAAATTGATTAAAATCTGACAGCTTTGAGTCTGTTTTATCTTTTATGAAACGAATCCATAACATACGATTCTCGGAATCTAATTTTTTAGATAAAACATACACCATAAGCACGTCCCACGTATCAACCGGTTGATTTAATGCTCGTAACGCGTTAATGTTTTCACTAGTTACCGTAAATAAGCGCTTAATTTCACTGAGCGAACCCGATTTTAGAGAAGGTTGATCGAAAATGTTATCTAAATGGGCGACTCTGATAAACTGCGGTTTATCATAACAATCTTTCACTAGCTTCCACGCGTCAAAATTTTCGTTACTTGGGGTTGAATGCTTAATGATCGATAATGCTTCCCCTTTCAACCATATTTGGAGATATTCTAATTTTTCAACACCCGTGAGTGATTCTCGAGATTTAATCAAGGCCGTAAAAATATCGCGAAATCGAATACACTCGTCATACTTTCCACTAAATTCCGGCACCTTTATTTCAGGAAGCTTTGATCCCGTTTCATACTTTGTAATCGCAATTGATCGTCGCGAGGGCTCAGATAGGGATTTCACTATATCATTTAAAGCACACTGATTTTCGATTAATGTTTTCAAAGTTTTACCGACGTCATTGTTTTTTTCCGATCGCGGATCACTCGACTTTTGGCTTTGTAATAACTCAGTTAACTTTGTATGAATCGAAAAAAATGTGTTCTCGAAATCGACCCGGTACTGTGTCTCATCTGACATTTGCTCCTCTGTGGCAGCCGATTCGATTTCATTTTGAATATGTTCAAACGTTAGCATGTATTGCTCCAACTTAGCCTGTCTCAACGTAGATTCAGCTAAGGAAGTCGATGATGATTCACAGTAGGTAGCAATTCGTGTCACCTGTCCTCTAAGAACAGCCCGTTGCCGCTTAAGAGCTTCCATTGCAAATATTCCCACCGAAGAATATTATTACTGCACGAAAAGAAAATCTAAACCGACGACAACAACAAGAACAACAAATCGAACCAACGACAACAACAAGAGCAACAACAAACGCGATAGCAACTGAACGATGACAGTAGGTAGAGAAAGCGAAATTTACAACTGAGTATTTTTTTTTGTAACTGCACTGAATATGTTTGTATGGGTATGGTGAACTGAATATTCTTGTGTGTGTGTTGTGAATTTACTGCTGTTTTTTGTGTTCTGTTGCGGGCTAACAAAAAGTACCGTACTCGACGGTGCTTCGCTGACAATAGCCACCAATGCAATCTAACACAGCAACGAATAATGGGTACAGTTTTTCACAACTCAAAATTAATACGCACGATTTTTGATTATTAATTTGCACAATAATAATTATTTTTATAGGAAATTTTATTTCAGTCACCAACCGATAGGCAAATTCACTTGTTTAACACTCACTGCAGTTTCTGCAATACGAATATCCGAAAAATAACAATTCAAGATCCGCGCTCGAATTGACCAATTTTGTATGCGTTGTAATGGACTGGACTGTATAATTGACTTTTAGAATTCCGCTGAAAATAGATAAATTAAATTCTACTCTCTTGTAGAAATGAAAGACGCGTGTTGCTCATCAGAATTTGGAATCAAAAGTAAAGTTTCTTTATTGCCAGAAAAAGACAAAGACAAACATATATTTACAATGTTGGGTTTACAAAAAAAATTTCGTTGTAAAGGTAATAACGCAATGCGGATGCAGCGCAAACACCTTGTTATTCTCATACCATGACAAATGTCTGTATGCTCTATGTCTAAAAAGATGTTTAGTTCGGGGGGCTATTCCGGTTCGATGATAAACGGGATGAAAAGTTTTTTCACTGATAAATCTCAATTTCCGATTCTGGTTCTGTGTAAACGTGAAAACGTCTGTCAAACTTTTATCATATGAAAAAATATTTATCATCGAGAAATTTTGCCTGATAAAGCCTAATGATAAATTGAAAAGATGAACAAAACCGAAAAAATGGACAAAATTTGAACAATACACTTCTTTATTGATTTTCTTTGTTGTAAATAAATTTGATTTAGGTCAGAGCACGTAAGTATTTTTGAATTATTGTGAATGAACACACATATACAAATTTTTATTGATTGACTCATTCATTGAAAGCGAGCAAATAAAAACCATGAACCATGAAATTGCGTCTGACATAGCCCTCACTATGTCACTGATGAGTTCAAGTGAGTAAGCCGAACGAAACGCCAATTTGTAGGACTAAAGGCCATAAAAAGCTATTTTGAATCAATAATTCAACAAGTCCAATCCTTAATGCTAAGTCTTCTACTTGGCTGATTTATTTCAGTAGTATATAGAATTTGTATTATAAAACCTTCTTATATAGAAACTATGCCTGGCCCCGGGCAAAAAAACTTCCAGCTTAATGATTAGGAATTCTAATCTTGTTGGATATAGCTTACAGTGGATTTTCGTTGAAAAATTCATGTAAGTTGAACTGAACTTAGAACAAATTGCGTCTGACAAAGCCCTCACTATGTCACTGATGAGTTCAAGTGAGTAAGCCGAACGAAACGCCAATTTGTAGGACTAAAGGCCATAAAAAGCTATTTTGAATCAATAATTCAACAAGTCCAATCCTTAATGCTAAGTCTTCTACTTGGCTGATTTATTTCAGTAGTATATAGAATTTATATTATAAAACCTTCTTATATAGAAACTATGCCTGGCCCCGGGCAAAAAAACTTCCAGCTTAATGATTAGGAATTCTAATCTTGTTGGATATAGTTAAGAGTGGATTTTCGTTGAAAAATTCATGTAAGTTGAACTGAACTTAGAACAAATTGCGTCTGACAAAGCCCTCACTATCTGATGAGTTCAAGTGAGTAAGCCGAACAAAACGCCAATTTGTAGGACTTAAGGCCATAAAAAGCTATTTTGAATCAATAATTTAACAAGTCCAATCCTTAATGCTAAGTCTTCTACTTGGCTGATTTATTTCAGTAGTATATAGAATTTGTATTATAAAACCTTCTTATATAGAAACTATGCCTGGCCCCGGGCAACAAAACTTCCAGCTTAATGATTAGGAATTCTAATCTTGTTGGATATAGTTTACAGTGGATTTTCGTTGAAAAATTCATGTAAGTTGAACTGAACTTAGAACAAATTGCGTCTGACAAAGCCCTCACTATGTCACTGATGAGTTCAAGTGAGTAAGCCGAACGAAACGCCAATTTGTAGGACTAAAGGCCATAAAAAGCTATTTTGAATCAAAAACCATGAACTTTTTGTCTTTTTTGGCAGATGGATTGTTCATTGGGAGGACGAGTGTAGGAATATTTATCATGAAACAACTTCAAATTGGTGTTAACGCTGTCACACATATTAATGTCTTCGCAATATTTGTAGGTTTTCTTAAATAAGAAAAAAGAATTATTGCAAAAATATAGTATTTCTTAATATACTTTCACAAACCAGTATCTGGCTCTTCTTTTTTTCATAGTGGGTAGCAAGAAGCACGGACAAAACATAACATAAATGTATCGATTTCAAAATAATCTACTTAATTTATACAATTTTCCCGAAAATAATCTTGTACCGATTTCAAAATAATTATTTAATAAAGGACAATCGGCAAAAATGTATGGAAGGTGGTCTAGGAACAAATAACAACGAGACGTATGTCGTTGGAAAGGTATTTTTATGCGCTACAATAGTCACTATGGCGGCTCATTTCATATCACTGTGTGAAAAAAGTTTTTCGTTAACCAAGGTTTTGTTTTGGTACCATTAAGTGTGGAAAAATGTATACAAACTGGTCTTACCAGTACTAATAAGATGCATGTCCCTGAAAAGGTATTTTTATGAACAGTAATAGTTACCATAACAACTTATTTAAAATCACTGTGTGGAAATAGTTATTCGCTGTTTTAGGGAATTTTGGCACAGATAAAATGTATGGAGCATGGGTACAAATTAGCGATTAACTTTTTTTGGTAGGTAATGGAAATACCTTTCCAATGACATATAATATATTGTCGTTATTGGTTAGACCAGTTTTCATTAAATTTCCCCATACTAAATATACTTTATTCATACTAGAATACACCAGAGCACAACTGCACAATCCTGTTTAGCGAATAACTTTTTTCACACAGTGATTTGAAGTAAGCCCCCAAAGTAACTATTGTAGTAGGTACATAAAAATACCTTCCCGACAACATATGTCTCGTCGTTATTGGTCTTGTAGACCGTTTTGTCCTATTCTCCTTTACTTAATTTATTCAATTTTACTGAAAATAATTTTAACAAACCACCAAATCATTCGTAAATATCGAAAAAACTTCTGTGAAATAATTTTTGTTTTCATTCAGCACACATTCAGCATAAAATCAGCTGATTTTTTCACTGGTATAACGAGAATCAACATTTTGGGAAAAATGATATGATAAAATGAAAAAGTGCTATGAAAACTCTTGTGATAAGAAATTTATCATTTCATTTTATCATAGAACTGGAATAGGGGCCCAGACATGTTGTAAAAGACCATTTGCATTTCATGTTGCGATTTCAAGTGTTCTGTCCATCATTATTTTTTAAAAGTGACTTCTTCGCTTAGCTGTTTTATGTTTAAATCTTGTTTGTCAATCCTTTTAAGGATAAGTTCAAGCATTTCTTTGATAGATGTTTCTTCGTTTTTCCGCACATTTTTTACAATCTGGGAAAGGATTTATTTTCATCAGTTTTGCTTAATGCAATTGCTTTTGCCGGTTGATTTTTGCTTTCAACTATTGCTTTTGTGTTTGTTGAGTTTTTAAGCTTGTTCCCACTTTTCTTTTTTCTTTTTGTGTCTTGGAATTTTTCGGTGACTGAACATACCCTGTAACTTGAAGGATGATTGCCTTGATAGTTAACACTTTCGCTTTCTGTTCTCTGCCTATGGGACACTTCTTAGTTGCGTGCCTGCCTTCGCATTTAACACAAGCAAACTCGCGATTGCAGTACTTTTGCGTATGCCCAAAGGCTTGGCAGCGCTTGCATTGTGGAACAATTTTTGACCTTCGCAGTGGTTCAATTTGGACAACTATGCCCATAATTGATTTAATATGTACTGTAAATCCTATCGAGACTTTCTTTATTCTCGAAAGTGAGCATAAATTTAGGTAGAGATCTCTTTTTTGTCATTGATACCCCAATGGAGTCTTTGATTATCTCATTTTTAATAAGATTATTGGCATCGAGAGCTTGAAAGCCTCTATGTATAAGGTCTTCGACAATTTCTTTGGCATCACATGAAGAGTGAAGACCTCTTGCTATTACTTTAATCGATCTTCTAGCTTTATATTCGTACGAGTGCCACTGAATTTGCTTTTTGTTCAATTCTTCAGTGACAGATCTATACGCATCGGCGTACAACAGTGACTTTCCAATTCTCCACGAAAACGTCAGTGTCAAGCAGCTAAATCACTTTGAGGGAAAACATTGGCGGCGGAAAATCTAATTGAATGCAAAATATTTCTTGCAAATTAATAAACAATTATTGATCAATTTTATAAACTATTATCCACAAAAAAGTGCATAAAAGTGAAAAAAAAGTGAAATAAAACAATAAGTATCACAAATATTTTCCTTTAAAATGTCATTAAAAATAGAAAGAGAAAGCTTGGTAGAAAGCCCCATTGTCTTTATTGTAGGATGTATATGTACATGCCTTGTTCGTGCATTTTTCTACTATGCTCTTAAGTTCGCCAAACGTTGAAAAAGACAATGACACTCAAATATTTTTTTAAAGAAGCCTTTTCAAAATATCCATACCTAAAAAAGCATTAAAAACTGTTTTTTTCGCCATATTTAGGGCGCCATATTTTGCTGCATCACGAAATATTTTTTGTTCCAAAAACTTCTTCCGGAATCTGAAACTCCTATTTCCCTTCATTTAAAATCCATTTAGAATTCCCGAAATCCTTTGATTTCTCACGCCAATCCAAAGCTGAAATTTGTCAGTCTTTTCAAACTTTTAAATTTCTCGAATATAGCAAACAAACGTGTTTTGCTGTTCTTTTCAAGCTTTTTTAGCGAGCCAAAGCCACTTACTCAAACGAAAATTCCAAATGAAGAATTTAATTTTTATTATGCAATGCAACTTTTGGAATCTATTAGAACTAAAAATTCCAGAGTTGAAATAAATGACACACCCTAATGAGTATGTACCTGTGCATACTTACAATTACAGTAAGGTGCGCTGGCCACGCTTAACCAACGCCTTATCGAGCGAAATCAGTTCGAACAATATATCCCCACCAAATGACAGGAATTTGACAAATAATGAAATAGATCAATACCTTGAACAAATGGACGAGACAATCAAACGAACAATAACAGAAAAATACCGAAATACAAAGAACGGGACGCAACCGACATGTACCGAAATGTGACCATTGACGCATTACACAGACAAAAAATTATAGACCAAGAGCCGACAGCAAATTTTGGGAGTGGAGGTATAACCAAAATCAGAGTATGAGGGATTATAGGTACATATATTGTGATATGGAATATGAAAGTCTGGCAGGTTTTTTTCTCAGCCTTTGGTGGGGGTGGGGGCTTAAAACCCGCTTAGTTTCCTATTTATATGGTTGGGTCATTAACACTTCAATTTACTTTTAAAAAATAGGAAATGATGCTCTGTCATTTTTCCTAAGTCCCAATACTTTAATCTTGGTGATCCAGTAAATAGGACCCATAATTTAACCTTTCTAAGCAAACCTTAATAGCGTTTTTGTGGAGACTTTATTTGTTGATTTTTTGATTTGCTGAAAATCTCCAAAAAAGGGATGATAATGTTCACGTAAAACGGTTATATCTTGAGTTCTATTAATCGGACCGTCAAGATTGCTTAGAAAAAATGACAGGGAATCATATCCAATTTTTCAAAAATGAATTAAAGAGGTTATAACTCTGAAAATAAATCAGGGGATCTAGCACTTTTTAGCCCCCCACCCCTCCCAAAGGCTGAAAACAAAACCTGCCAGACTTTGGTATTTGATATCATGATACATGTACCTCATGGCTTGATGGTTAGTGCGTAGGACTGTCATGCCGAAGGTGTGGGTTCGATTCCCAGCGCCGTGCCACCTAAAAACAGAAATGTTTTATTCGAGGTACTGCCTCTTGCGAGGAACTGACAAATCCTCCAAGAGTATACTTGTCATGAAAAAGTGCTTCTCATTTAGCCGTTCGGACTCGGCAAAAAACTGTAGGTCCCCTCCATTCCTGCCAACAAACACGCACACAGGAATGGTTGTGAGTTGTAAGTCACTAGGCCCTGGTTCTCCATGAGCTGTTGCGCCACCCAATTTATTTATTTATTTACATGTACCTATAATCCCTTATACTCCGATTTTTGTTATATCTCCACTCCCAAAATTTGCTGTCGGCTCTTAGACTAGTAGATTGCTGACAAGACTCAAACTCTTGTACCGACGGTTTACTGACCCACACAACCTGGAGATCATGACGCTGAAGGCGTTGATCAAGAACAGCAACCAACTTATTAAAGAAAACTATCGGTTGTCAATTAATTTGTATTAGGATAGACAAATTCGGGCTGTTAATGCTAGTGACCCGAGTATGTTTCCCCAAAATAATAAGATATTTAGAAGGAATGATCAGAACGACCTTCCATGTCTTAAGCTTCAGAGAAGGACAGAGAATAGAGACGTACTTCTGACAGCAGGAATTGATCCAGAGGATGCCGTCTTGGACGATGACCTCTTTATTGTCGAAGATCCGCAGGAGAAAGTGGAGGCTGGGGGGGGGCTGCGTTCCAGCAAGTGTACAAGGTGAATGCATGCAATCGCCCGAACCATGACCTGGAAAACAGAGCCTTGCTCCACCACTTCTATCTTCGGAATGACATCTTGCAATGGTGATCAGAGAACCGCGGTTTCACCAGGTTCAATGAACATCACTCAGCAATAAACGCCATAATCGCCAAGCGAAATGGCCCAGTTCCCTGTTAATTACGTAGGTGGAGCTTCAGGTCATCTTCGATTCATTAAAGAAGAAGAAATTAGCAGGAGTCTATGGCATATCCCATTTGTACTTCGACATTTACCGGAAGAAGCAGTAGACATTTATACTACTCTCTTTAACAACGCTCTGATTAGTGCATATTATCCAGTGCGCTGGAAGACGGCTGTGGTGCATCCTCTCCTGAAAAAGAGAAAGGACAACTCCAATCCGACGCGTCTCCGGTCGATAAGTCTTCTTCCGAGTATCAGCAAGGTATTCGAAAAAGTTATCAATACAGCTCTGTCTAAGTAGGCAGAGGACAATAATATCATACCGGATAATCAGTTCGGTTTCAAAGCAGGACATGACACCATGCGTTTTTTTTTTGGGATTATATATAGATATAGTACAGTGAGAAATTTCCAAAAAAACGCACCCACAGCGGCCTATATTTTTGTATTTGCAATATGAGGCGTGTTTTTTTTTGGGATTTTATATATAGTACAGTGAGAAATTTCCAATAAAACGCATCCGCAGCGGTCTATATTTTTGTATTTGCAATATGGTACGCCTGAACAGCTGTCACGACACAAAAGTGAATTTTGTGAAAGTTAAAAGTAGAAATAAACCAAAATTATTAACAAAAACTAACTTATTTGCAAGTAAAATGGGAAATATAACTATATGTTTATATAATTTATGGTTTCCATTAAATGTTTGTGTCCCTTTTTTCTTTATTTTCCATTTTTCAGATATGAAAATTGATTCTGCAGCTATAAAAGAAAAGAAAAGGGGTAGGGGTATGTTGGAAGACTATGGTCAAAGTAAAAAAGTCATGATTTAGTCTGCTATTACACGAAGACTTTTTAGTTGACTTTTTTCGAAAATAAATATTGTGAAATTGAAATCAAATTTTTTTTTTCTCAATTGCACTCATTTAATTTTGAAAAAAGTCATGACTCAATACACATGTAGTAGATGACTTTATTAGCGTTAATTTCATAATAATTACAAAAGGGACATGATTGATGTGTGGCTAATTTTAATGCATTTACCTAGTTTTCCATTGAAAATTTTTTAACTCACCAATATTACCGGATTAACTGAGGTTCAACGATATTTCAAGTACGTTAGTAGCCAAATATGCTTGAACCCTCTTTGAACTTCAGTTAGTTTCCGTTGTACTAGCTGGTTCAAAATTTGATCCATGGTTCAGCATTTGTGACTCATCGATTTCATCGGATCTACTGAAGTGCAATGATGATTCAAGTTCAAGTATGTTGTAATAAAAATTTCAAGCTTGACCATTGTTTAACTTCAGTTTAACTGCCGAAATCAGTGAGCTAAAATAATTGAACCACACATCAAAACTTGAACCACGTTTGTACAAGTAGCCTTTCCACCAAAAGCAGTGGCTTATAATTGCTGAGCATCGGATCAAAATTTGAACCATGTCTGTACAAACTGGTCCTTACACCCCGACTCCACAGGGCATACAGATGCCCAACATCGCATCCACAATCCAATCAACAATCAGCAGATTTTTTCTCGCTGGAAAATTCATGTCATGTCGTTTCATTGCCCTCTCACCACTGCTTCTATGTCTTGCAATAATATGCGCCCTTTAGACTCCAGATAACACTAGAAAGATTTTTTTAATATCCAGCTACATTTAGATACAAGGAAAACCAGAAAAAAAACTCACACGCACGTGAAACGTCAAATCTCATGGCTAGCTTTGAACAGCGTTCATGTCTTGTTCAAAAGTTGGTTTTCTTCGACATGTCGTCGACAAGACATGGATTTTTCAGGCTCCATTGGATTTTTATTACACATGTTCATAGTCTTGGCATCGTTCATGGCAGGTGGAGCCAGCATGTTATAGACCAAAGGTTTACAAAAAGAGCTTTTCAAATGAGCTGCGAATAGTAAATTTTGAAATGGGAATGATCGTGAATTTTGACCTTCCATTCCCTTGATTAATTTGTTTGGTTGCCAATTGAAGAAAATGTGAAGAAAAATGCCTTGTGGAATGCGTCTTGATGTTGTGGTTTGCGAATTATCGTTTGACAGTCGCAGAATATATCTTTATTGTCACTCATAAAATATAAAATGCTAAATTTTACACTTAAACTAGTTAAAGGCAGTGTTTATTTTAGCATAGCATAGGATAGGATAATTTTTTCATTTTGTCGAAAAGCTAAAACAAAACCATGCACTTACAAACGACCCTGCTTAGACTGTAATTGTTCACTACGCCACAATGACGATGAATTTATGGGTGAAATTTTCTCTTCACCGATTTCTTCTACAAAAACATGGTCTTGACGAAGTGAAAAGTTACAGTCCAAACAGGGCCATTCATTCAACATAATTCTACTCTACGAACATAGCCATCGAGAATTCGAGACACATAAAAGTACCAATCGTACCAATGATGACACACAAAAATCCTATTCAATCGAGTTCGATACTCGAACAAACGTCAAAAGTTTATCGGCAACAGGATTTTACTTTAACCTTCATCGGCAGCGATTTTGCTGCCGATGCTGTTTTTGTAATTCATATAAAATTTCACTGTTCTGCGGATAGCTTTCCCAACAAAACACACCTAGTGTACGTGTGCCTGTCTGGTTGATTTGGAAAAGGCCTTCGTCACCGTATGGCTAGACGGTCCTTATCTAAAGCTGACCAGACTTGGCATTAGTAAATCACTATTATACATATATGCTTTATGATATGCTCAATGGTAGAAAGTTTGTTGTCAAGAGTGGCAATGTGACTTCTGCCACAACCTTTAATATTAAAAATGATCTTCAGCAGGGAGCGGTCAACTCGCCGATTCTATTCAGCATTTACACCAGCGATCTGATAAGTAGTCTAACTCAGGCAATTGCGTATACCGACGATCTAATTGCGTACAGAACAGCTCCAAAAGTCGAGGTCATCTTCTTTTGCAGCGTGACTTCAAGAAGATTCAGCGATATTGCGATGACAGGAAATTGAAAATCAACTTTCAGAAATCAGAAACTATCTTGTTTAGGACTCCGGAGCCACAAGGGATACGAGAAAGAACTGGCCTAAGCTGGTGATCGTAGGGCCAAATGGACAGCTACTGGCAAGTAAAAGTGTAGTAAAGTACCTTGGTATCTGGATGGATTAGTATTTGTATTTCGACAGACATATAAATGCTGCTTTGACCAGGGCTAGGCTAGCTTTCGCCCTGACGAAACGGCTGTTTTATAGCAGCCGGCTTGGCAGCAGGGTGAAGGTTATTTGCTACATGACACTCATCCGGCCGATGATTGCCTATAGGTGCCCGGTTTAGTTCAACGTTGCCCTATCTCAAATGGAAAAGATTCGGGTGTTTGAGTGGCAGTATCTTAGACGCTGTCTTGGATTGCACAGAACACCAGAGTCGGAGTACAAACATTACTATTCCAACTTGGTTCTATACAACGGCGCCAACATAAACAGGATAGATAGTTTCTTTTTGAAGCTTATTCGACGTAACATTACGAGAGCAATGTCCTCGACCAACAGCTTAATTTTTGGGGCTTATTACCCTAAGAACGAATACTACGAGAGTGTGCGTCTAAGCGGCTTTATTCCTCCCGATACATTCCTCTATTTAGTAGACAGTCGAAGGCTGATCCAAAATAGAGAGGCGGTTTCGCTAATCTACCACGTCAGCCGTAGAACTGTAGACCGGCGCCGTGCCGGCAGCTCCTTTACAATCGAGACGTCCTCGCACAAGACGGAGCTGAGCACCTTCGGTTCAGTAGGACTGTGTCCGATCGGGACCGAAGAGATAGGGTAAAGCAGGAGAACCAGTTCTCGTGGTTAAAACAGGAGAATGAAGTTCCTTCAGTTATTTTAAATTTAAGGTACCTATTTAGTTTTAAGTTTTTAGCAGGAACAGTCAGGGTGGCACAAAAAAAAACCCATACAAAAAACACGAAAAAACTAAAAAAAATCACACAAATATGATAAAACTTAAAAAAATGCTTGCTGTGGCTGTTCTAGTTTTTAATTAATTTGTAAGTACATAGTTGTATTGTAGTTTTAATAAGCTTATAATAAAAATGAATTATTAAAAAAAAAAAAAAAAAAACAAAAAAACAAAACTTCAACGTCAAGTAATCAGCAGTTCGACCATCCGACTCGATTTTTGAGGAAGTAGAAAAAGTTCTTGCAAACACAAAATTTTAAAAAATGGTATTTTTTCTTTGTAATGGGTGCGATATCTATGTAATTCTAGTATATGTGGTTCAACGTTATTTAAACGAGCAAACTATTTTATATGAGCACATAAGGAAACACTGTAGAGCTTTAATAACACATGCCTAAAATACTATCGCATTACTCAACAGAAATAAAAACAAAACTAGCTTTTGCAGAGCCAATGAACTAAGCACTAATACTATGTTAATCCTGTTTTGTAGCTTATTTTTATCTTCGCTTAGAAAGAAGTAGAATGTTAAATACAACAACAATACCGAGTAATACCAATTTGTTGTTGTATTTAACATGCTACTTTTTTTTGCGAAGTTAAAAATTCACTAAAAAACAGGGCTGTTTTCACACTAAAGCGAGGTATAAAAAGATTTACCTCAAATCTTCCTAGTACAAACAGTTTTACAAACCGAACTTACCTATTCTTTTATAGTGCTGAATGTAACACTCTATCTCGCTTTCACTTCATAAGAAAAAATGAAGCAGCATTTGCTTTTGAAGTGTTCTGTCAATGTTAATGGGTATTTAATATTTTCGTGCAGTGAAAATACCACATAATTCTTCTATCTTAAAACCCGTATTAGTGTGAAAAGTAAAATTTAAAAGGGGTGCAGTTTTTGTTTTGATTTGCACTTAAAATTAACTGAAGAAATGTCAATTCAGTGTGATAAAATTAATTTTCAATTTGCCCACTCCAATCTGGTCTTCCTGGGAAAATATTTTTAAGCTACGCTTTGCGAACATTCAAGAATCTTATATTCTAAGAGCCAAGGACATAAAAAGTCAAGTCATTTGCGTAAAGTTGTAAGTCTTATCAATAAAAGCCTTTGAGGGGTTGAACCATTAGCCATTTGTCTGCCTACCCAAACACATGTCGAACAGGTGCAAATTATGACGTACATTTTTTACATCGATTTACTTCAATGCCTTTTGTTCGGAGGGAAAATGTGTCTATACAAGGAATATTTAGCTTGCAATTTTGAACAATTGTTGTCATAGGTCCATCTCTCTGTATTGAATTCCAAAAAATGTTAAGAAGTTTCTCATCGGTTACTATACTGTCACCACCCAAAGGGACCCCTGAATTGAGGGGCCCTGGGCCCAGGCCCATGCCTAAACACGTCACTCGATATAATCATTTTTAGTGCGAACCCATTCCACACTTGAAAAATTGTTCTGTTTCGGATCAAAAAGAGCGCTAACGAGAGAGAAACGGTGACGTGAAATAACACCAAACGCCAAATTGGTGTTATTTCTTAAGCCCGATGGAAATAACACCAAAAAAATAATCGAAATAAAATCAAATCTATCTCAATCAGTTTTTTGGCTTTATTGCAATGCGAAAACAGAATTAAGGCCAAATATTTCTTGAAAATCCTTATTTCGGCTATATTATTCAAAGTTTTATTAAATACAGATTCTTTAAATGCAAAAGAAATTTTGCATTTACCCAACTTCGCACCCACTCCAAATCCTATATCGAGCCCAAGCAGGGGGGTTGCATACATACATACCCTACTGTTTATTCGTGAATTTTAAAATTTCACAAAGAAAGTAAAGGAGATGATTTATTAGGTTTGTGAAACTTAAAAATACGCGAATAAACAGTGAGCCCCCTGCTTGGGCTCACTATAGGATTTGGGGTGGGTGCGAGGTGAGTGTATGCAAAGTTTCATTTGCATTGAAATAATCTGGAAACTTCGAATTTATTCTATTAATACACTTCTTTTCATTACTCTCCTTATGTCAGGAAAAAAATTTCAGTTTCGGCAGAATTATTTGAAAATATGAAATAAGTTGAAAACGAAATGAGGCCAAATTGGTCTTATTTCGGTTTCATCAATGAAATAAAACCAAATTTAAAATTTGGTCTTATTTCGATTTTGAAAACGTAATAAGACCAAATTTTTTAATCTCGGCTTTATTTCGTTTGGCGTTATTTCACGTCACCGAGAGAAACAACTGCGACTCCTTGCCAGATTTGGTCCGTGGTTTTGTACTAGCTGTCAAATATGCTAGGTTGACATAATTTTGACGTTTGTTGATAAGGGAACCACAGTGTATGTATTCACACACAATTGTTAACACTGATCGTTCCTAAATTCTCAAATTGTAAGACCTCTATTACACAATGATTCCTTGCGTCTGACTTTTTTCGATTTTCCATGAGTGTGAAGGAGAAAAACATCAAATTTCACCTTCGCACTCATTGATTTTTGAAAAGAGTTAGACGCAAAGAATCATCGTGTAATAGGGGAATAAAATCGTTCCTGAACTCAATGTTGAAGTGTCAGAATGTTACACTTTGTAACAATTTCCAACTCATCTCCTCGACATGAATTATTCAAAGTGTTGTTCTGTCAAAAACAGCTGAAACTGCAATGTTTTTATTTTGTGATTATCTTTTGTTAACTTTTCGTTGTTTGGATTTGGAATTGTGTGCATTTTTGCAAATATTTGTTTTCAATTTAATTGATTTTATTGTTGTTTTTGAGTTTTGAATTGTTTTCTGATAGATTTAAATTTTTCGACATTTCATTCTATCAATTCCGTGATTTTTGTTAAAGAAGTTTATACTACATTTTCATTAGAGCCGAAATGAAGAAAAAGTGTTTTTATTTGTAATTTGATAATTTTGTTTGACAGCTCATTTCATTTTTGAATTTCAACTGTCTGTTATTCGCTTTTTGTTGTTGTTTTCTTTTGTCTCCTTCCATTGCGCTTTGACATTTTCATACAAAACCTTTTCAGAGCTCTTCAAACTGTGGCTAATTGGGTGTGTTCGTTAGGTTTTGACTTAATTTCCAACCTAATTTCGTGCAAATTTGGTTGAAATTATCTCATTTCGAAATGTGAATTTGTATGGGAAATGAGATGATTTCGTATCGAATTTGGAAATTTTCAACGAAATTATCTCATTTGGCCTAATGAAAACGTAGTATTATGCTCATAGTTAGTTTAAGTTAATAGAAATTTAAATTTCAAATTATATGTTTGTTCGTGTACTTACGAAAACTACGAATTTCTACGAATTTTATTTTCTTATGAGCTTTGACAGAACTAAGGGCTGAATCCGTAGAAATTCGTAGTTTTGGGAGGTACGAAACGGACATTATATGTATTTATTTTCAATGAATTTAATACAATAAATAGTTTTTTCTTGATTATTCATTCTAAATGCATTTCGAGTTTCTTGTCCAACCTTGCCGTTTGACAGATTAACAAAATTTTCAACATTGATCGTTCCTAAATGAAATGTTACAAAGTGTTACATTCAGAACAATGACATTTCAACATTTTTTTTGACACATCAACAATTGCTAACATTTTAGAGAAAAGGAACGGACCACAGACGTTTTTGTGTTAAGAAGTTATCCGTTCATTATACGCACGAGTTATAGAATTATTTCCCAACCCAAATAATAACAAAAGCATACCAAGCATATTTGCTTGAATCGACACCATTAGGATGTCATAAAGACTTTTTATAAACTTAACCTAACCATCAGTGAAGTATCTCCTACAGAACTTCCAGACATAAATATATGTACCTAACTAATGTAAGCAAAGTATCTTTCAATAAATATCAACAATGAACGTAGTTCATTAACAATGATTCATATTTGCATTTCATTGCGGATGATCATATCCGATGTCATTAACTTAAAAAAGCATATCAGCACTTTTTGCCTTCAGCAACTTGTGTGGGAGAATATTTCAAAATAAAGAACAATATGAATCATTGCATCATCCGCAGTCAAACTAAGATTTGCTGCGTTAGCATTTAATTATTATAAAAAGAGATCATTCGATCTCATTAAGTTTCAGTTCTATTTACGTGTCACTTCGTATAGCCGAAGATTTCCCCCCACCAGTGGTAAGGGATCTGAAGCTCATTAATAAATAAAAATATAATAAATTTCAATGAGTGTTTTATTTTAAACTTTTAAAAAAACAGATCCCGGAGGATCAAAAACAAAATTGGCGCAGTCGGTAGGATCTCACTAAGACATTAAGCGAAAATTAATGAATAGATGAGATTCAGTGATCGAACCGAAAAAAAATATATAATTTTTTTTAACCGGTAGAATTTTAGTGCGGATTTAAGTACAACGTACATAGTCTTAAAATTCAACGATCGCAGTTAAATTGTTTTGTTTTGTGAAAATTAATAACACCGAAGTGTTTTAGTGGACAAAACTATTTTTTAAATCACCGAAGTGACAAAACAAAAGAAACAATAAAAAAAAAAAAAAAAAATTTTTTTGCTGACTAAAGTGTTCATACAAATACACGAATTCTCGTAGAGAGATTAGTTAAAAGCAATTTTAAAAAGTGTCTACGAAAAAGACAAAGGGTCTATGTAAAAGACAAAGGAAGTGAAGAAGAAGTGAAAAAAAAGTGCAGATTAATAAAAAAAAAAGATTGAAAATAATTAAAGGGAGCAGTTCGAATTAGAAATATATATACAAAAGAAAAATGGCTTTACCAGCACCAGACCAAAACGTACCGTTGTTACGCCTAGAGAAGTTACATACATTCTCGGGTCGTTCTGATGAGGACATTATATCCTTCATAGACTATATTGAATATTTATTCGGCTATATAAGTCCAGAAAATCAACCAATTGCTATTCACATAGTAAAAAATAAAATACAAGGAGCTGCAATTAACACCTTAAGAAGAACTCTCGAACCAACATGGACAGCTATTAAAGAAGCCTTAATTCAAGACTTTGGAGTTCGGGAAACCTTTGAGCAAATTCTACAAGATCTTCATATGATCAACACTAGTGATCTTCAACAATTATTTGAGCAGACCGAAGGCATCCTGTTAAAACTAAACAAGAAGTGTAAGTTAGAACATAGTTTAGTTTATAACCCTTTAAACAATGAAAGCATTGTAATGAATAAATTTTTAAATAATTTAAATGCCAATCAGGCATCAGTTATCATTGCGCAAAATATCAATAACATAAGAGAGGCTTATACTTTGCTAATGCGCCATAGAAATTTAAATAAAGAACAAAAAGAGAGCAATTTTAATAATAATAATAAAAATAATAAAGTTAATCAAAATTATAATAATCGAGGTATGAATTTTTATCAGAAACCAAATAATCATTTCAACATAAGACCCCCATTCCAACATAATTTCAAAAATAATTTTAATAATCAAAGGCAAAACTCAGGACAGTTTAGAAGTTATAATAATAATAATCAGGGTCAGGGTCAAATTAACAATAATCAAAGACCCCATAATTCAGGACAGTATAGGAATAATAATAATTATTATAACAATAATTACAATAGGAATCCTAGGACAGAACCTATGGATGTAAATAATACAGAAATTAAACATGAAGAGGTAAATTTTATCATAACCGGGAAGAAGAATCACTTCCCATAATAAAAATTACAATAAATTATAAGAAATTCAATATTCTAATAGATACCGGCTCAACAACAAGCATACTTGATGAGTCACAACTATTAGAAATTCCAAGAACTTTAATGAAAGTTCCAATTAAAGTTAAATCCTTAAATCATGAGAATATAATTAAATTTGAGATCATAACTGAAGTACCGGTAGAATTCAATGAAGATGAAGCTACCATGGTATGGAAGTTAATAGTGATGGGTACCTCATACATGAGGCAATACAAAATGTCGCATACACCACTCTAAAATGTCCCATCACCTCAATGCAATAAAATGTATTACCTCACACCTCACCATAGCTGGCTGAACAGAATGGAGACGGAGCTGCAGCTGGAGCTGCAACTGAAATAGCGAATAGAACACGACGCAGCTGCAGACGCAGCTGGACAAGTTGGCCAACTTTTAACTTTTGCTTGCAGCTTTTTTGACGTTTCAAAATTGCGAGCAAAACGAAGTGTTTACATTTGGGTTAAAGTGATTTTTAAACTCTTCAATCACTCATAAAGACGTAAAGCAATTTTAGCTTCTTTTTCATAATTATTCATTTTTATTTTCATTTTCATTTTTGATACTAAAATGTCAGAAAGCTGTACAGCTGCATTGTGGGCGCGTAAAAAAATCGCGTACGACACTTTTTGACAGCTATTCCATTTGCAGCTGCAGCTCCAATTGCAGCACTCTATTCTGTTCAGCCAGTAAAGCAACACAAAATATTTCTCTTACTCTTTCGTCTCCAGAAAAAAAACTATTCGTACTTTACTCTTTTCTCTTTTTGTTGTCGATGGACGATCAACGATGAAAGGGACTGATGAAGAATTAAGTTGAGTGTAAGGTGTATGAGTATGAGAAAATGCCTCGTACTCAATACAATAGTACATTCTCTCTTCCACGAACCAACTCCAACATCAGCAATAGAATGGAGGAGGACTTACGAATGTTGTACTACAATATGTAACAAATAATGAAGATTTGTATGTAGAATTGCAGATAATCATGCAAAGGGTTGAAAATTGAAGGTGGTTTCTTTATTGTTTGTTTGAAGGAGCAGGAGGTTTGTTATTGTTTGAAGGAGAGTATTTTTGTATAGGTATACCCAATCCAATTCAAAAAAATTAAAAAAAAAATTATTTTTCTAAACCTTTCTATTTGACTTTTCTTTTTGTTTAACCTTTTTATTTTAATTATGATTTTGTATTATGTAAGTCAATTTGAAACCTTGTTTGCGTTGTTTAATGGGTGTTATATTGTTGTTTTACCTTTTTGTTAATGTCTTTTTAGCTATTAAAATAAAATGTTAGCTTAAACATTATAAAAAAAAAAATTTTAAAAATATTTGTTCTCTAATATTTTATTGTTCTTAAACCTTTTTGTTTTAACTTTTGTTTTTTAAACATTTTAAATTGAATTATGGTTCTATGCCCAGTGAATTTAAAACCTTTTTTTGTTAAAATAAATACTATGAACAAAAATGTATTTATACGTTTTATTCAAAATTCATGATCAACAGAATTGAAGAGACGTTATTGAAAAATTGAAATTTTTGAAATGAAAATGTCCTTTTATATAGGTTTGTCTCATGGGACATTTGAGGTGGGACAAAGTACCACCTCATTTCGAAAAATGAGTACCTCATACAAACTCATTTCAAATTCGTGTCCTACCCATCACTAGAAGTTAATGAGAATTCAAAATAATAAATTTGTAGGAATCATAGGTCAAAATTTACTAAAACCTTTAGGAGCGGAATTAAATTTGAAAGAAGGGTATATAGAAATAAATAAAATAAAAACATATTTTGAAAATTACAATAAAGATAAAACAGCAACGGCATGTTTGTATGAATATGAAGAAATTCACACTCTAGAATATTGCAACTCAACGCATATGAGTCAATTAATAGATGAGAATTTAAACTTTGAAGAAAAACAAGAATTAAAGAAATTTATTGATGAAAATAAATACATATTTTATAAAGAAGGTGATAAGCTAACCTCAACAACGCAAACTATGCACAGCATTAGGACTGAGCATGATAGTCCAATATTTAGTAAGATATATAGATATCCTAAGATCCACGAAAAGGAAATTGAACGTCAAGTTAAAGACTTATTGCAACAAGGAATAATAAGAAAAAGTGTTTCCCCTTATAATGCACCTATTTGGGTAGTCCCAAAGAAAGTAGATAATTCAGGTGAACAAAAATGGCGCATGGTAGTTGATTATAGAAAATTAAATGAAAAAACAATTGAATTCAAACATCCTATACCTAATATCGACGAGATATTAGATAAATTAGGAAGAGCCCAATATTTTTCAACCCTTGACCTTGCTAAAGGTTTCCATCAGATAAAAATGAATCCTACAGATTCTGAGAAAACAGCTTTCTCAACTCCATATGGACATTACGAATGGCTACGAATGCCATTTGGTTTAAAAAATGCACCAGCTACGTTCCAAAGAATGATGAATGAGGTGTTAGAAGGATTAATTAATAAAATTTGTGTTGTATATCTTGATGATATATTAATTTTTAGTACTTCATTACAGGAGCATATGGTAAATCTTCGATTAGTTTTTCAACGACTAAAAAAATATAATCTTAAAGTTCAGGTAGATAAATGTAATTTTCTTAAAAGAGAAACTAAATTTTTAGGGCACACAATTACAGACAAAGGTGTGAAACCGAATATAGATAAAATAGAAGCTATCGAAAAAATTCAACTTCCTAGTACAGCTAAAGAAATTAAATCATTTCTGGGAATAACAGGCTACTACAGGAAATTTATTAAAGATTTTGCAAAAATTGCACAACCCATCACCAAGTATTTAAAGAAAGATAAGAAAATTGATAAAAACGATATAAATTACATTAAAGCACATCAAGAACTAAAAAATGCACTTCAAACGGGACCAGTACTTGCATATCCTGATTTTAATGAAAAATTCGTCTTAACGACAGACGCATCCAATTATGCCATTGGAGCAGTGCTAACACAAAAGGGACATCCAATTACGTTTATAAGTAGAACTCTCAACGAACATGAAAGAAACTACAGTACGACAGAAAAAGAACTATTAGCTATAGTTTGGTCAGTAAAATATTTACGACCGTATTTATATGGTAGACGATTTGATCTTAAAACTGATCACCAGCCTTTAAAATGGCTTCAGACAAAAAACTTAGGAAGAGATATTTCACCCCGATTACAAAGATGGATACTCCAATTAGGAGAATATGACATGCAAATTGAATATTTAAAAGGTACAAGCAATACTGTAGCAGATTTTTTGAGTAGAGAAATTAAAAATATACAAGAAATAAACATGTTAGAACAAGATTCGGTTAGAGCTACAATACATTCACAACATGAACAATTGAATGATCACTTTCCAATTAAAGATAGTGCAGTGAACATATTTAAACAACAAATAATATTACAAGCAGGAAATGAAATAAAGAAAGATTCAAAATATAAAAGAATACATATTGGAATAAATGAAATACATAAAGAAAATTTTAATGATCTTATAATACCATTAGTAGAAAAAGTTAACACAGGAATTTATACTGAACTAACAGACAACGAGTATAATATACTTCAACAAAAATTGATAGAGTTATTTGGAACAAGAATTAAATTTTATAAGTGTGTATACTTTGCTAAGGACTTAGAAACAAAAGAAGAAGCCATTAAACAAATAAAATTATATCATGAAAAAGAAACAGGGCATTCAGGAATTGAAGAAAATTATAGAGGACTTAGAACAAAAATCTATTTTAAGAAATTAAAAGAACTAATTAATGACGTAATCAATAGTTGCAACATATGCAAACAATCTAAATATGATAGACGACCAGTTAAAGAAAGATTTCATCTGACAGAAACCCCAAAAGATATTAATGAGATAGTTCACTTAGATATTTATTGTATTAATAAAACAAAATACTTAACTTCAATTGATAAATTTAGTAAGCTAACTACAGCTACTTACGTTCCTAATGTTTCTCATGAAACTTTAGAAGAAACTATCTTACAATTACTAGCAATAAACGGTAAATCAAAAAGATTTGTAATGGACAATGAATTTAATTTTCCTAGAATTATAAAATTACTAGAAGACCTTGAAGTAGAAGTTCATTTTACTAGACCTAACAGTCATACAGGTAATTCAGACATTGAAGTTTTCCATAGAACATTAGCTGAAAAAGTAAGAGCACTCCTAAACGGAAAAACGAACCCTAGTGTACATGAAATTCGAATAGCTGTTCACAAAGCCAATCTCTTTTATAATAATTCAGTACATTCCACTACCAAACAAAAACCATACGACATACACAAAGGAAATGTGGACAAAAATAAACTTCATGATCTCATGATCAAAAACAAAGAAAAATTAATAGATAAACTAAATATCAATCGAGAGGAATACAGTGAAAATAGAACGGAAGGGTTTGTTAAAAATTCCAGAACGGACCGTCATAAGACAGCACCAAGATATAAGTATGATAGTCTAGAAAATCAACATACAAAAAATATTCAGAAGGAAAGAAAGAGTAGGCATATAAACCAAGATAATTTAATAAAAGCGAGTCAAGTTAATAGAAAAACTCAAAGAAGAGTTTTAGTTTAGATTCAGATTGAGAACGAATAAGTCGCAAAAATGAAAAGTCTCGTAGTATTATTCGCTATTATAAGCTTAGTTAACAGTAAATTTACTGCCGAAGAAATTATAAACACTAATGGTTACGCGGTAATTAAATATGATGAAGTGAACATAGTAAACAAGTTCAATTCTATATTACATATAATTAATTTAACTGAAATAAATTCAGTATTAATAAAAACAAATAAACAGTGGTTACAACAAAAGAATTTTATTGTGAAAACTCCAGAAGATGTTATGATGACATCACATATAGATAATGAACTTAATTTAATTCAAGAAGAATTAAAAAGTATAAAAGGACATAAAACCCACTCAAGAAACACAAGAAGCTTAGTAAACATAGGAGGAAGAATTTTGAACTTTTTATTTGGAACAATGGATGATGAAGACAAAACCGAAATCGAAAATCGATTGGAAACCCTAACTTTAAATAATCATGAACTGGTAATAAATAATAATAAACAGGTAGGCATAAATAATCAACTTCAGGAAGAAATAGAAATAATTAAAAAATTAATTGATATGAAAATAATTAATAATTCCGGTCTATCAAAAGAATTAAAATTAATAGAAAAGAGAATAACAATTTTAGAATATACTAAAAGAATAGACAAGCTAAAAGAAATTATTGAAAAAATACAAAATCTGGTTTTGGCAAGTAGGTTACAAATAATGACACATAGCCTGCTAACGGCAGAAGAAATAGAATATTATGATATAGATTTGTTTAAATTAAAAAATATTAAACTCTCTCTTAGTGAATACGATAGTGATATTCTAATTTTTATAATTCAAATACCTGATATAACTTATAAATTTGATAAATATTTTATTACTTCCATGCCCAATGAGGAAAATATGGAATTAGATATAAAAGATGAAAACATTGTGAAAATAAATGAAACTTTTTATAAATATTGTCAAAGTAAAGAATTAAAACATTTAAAACCCTATGTTAATTGTATAAATAAAAACAATTGCCTGAAAAGAGAGAATGAAGAAAAAAATATTGTGAAGGAACTTAAAAAAGGTATATTAATTGTTAAAAACAGTGATTTTAAAGTAAAAAGTTCTTGTGACGAAAGAAAAATAATTCAAATAAAAGGAAATGTACTAATTAATTTTGAAAACTGTAATATTAAAATAAATGACAAAGAATATTTAAACAAATATTCAATTGTAAACCAACCAATAAATATTTATATGGAAGATACATTCAAATTGACTGAAATTGACTTGAAAATCGAAGATTATAATTTAACAAGATTTGAAAATATTAAAGAAATTGTAGAAAAAGTCTCAGACCAGTCATATATTAATTTTAGTATAAATGGATTTATTATTGTAATAATTTGTGCTATACTTATAATTTTGTATAAGAAATTGTTCCAGGAGAAACAAAAGTCAAAGGGGGGAGGAGTTATAGAATTATTTCCCAACCCAAATAATAACAAAAGCATACCAAGCATATTTGCTTGAATCGACACCATTAGGATGTCATAAAGACTTTTTATAAACTTAACCTAACCATCAGTGAAGTATCTCCTACAGAACTTCCAGACATAAATATATGTACCTAACTAATGTAAGCAAAGTATCTTTCAATAAATATCAACAATGAACGTAGTTCATTAACAATGATTCATATTTGCATTTCATTGCGGATGATCATATCCGATGTCATTAACTTAAAAAAGCATATCAGCACTTTTTGCCTTCAGCAACTTGTGTGGGAGAATATTTCAAAATAAAGAACAATATGAATCATTGCATCATCCGCAGTCAAACTAAGATTTGCTGCGTTAGCATTTAATTATTATAAAAAGAGATCATTTGTCACTTCGTATAGCCGAAGATTTCCCCCCACCAGTGGTAAGGGATCTGAAGCTCATTAATAAATAAAAATATAATAAATTTCAATGAGTGTTTTATTTTAAACTTTTAAAAAAACAGATCCCGGAGGATCAAAAACAAAATTCACGCAGACTATTACACATTTGTTAATAAGATTTACAAGTTAATAAATGAATGAATGCTTGCACGTGGTTATCTGCCATTTATTAATATGGGGGTTAGATTTTATTAACTTTTATTGTCTTGAGTTGTTACTCTTGAAAATGTCGATTGAGATTCATGATTAATGTACGGCAACTTTTAAGCTGGATTTGCTTCAATTTCTGAACGTATGATCAGGGACCTAGTGGTAATGTGCTTATTATTTAATTATTTTTATTTTAAACCGTTTTCTGTATGTTTAAATGAAATATAAACTCAATTTATTGATCAATCTTCTTAATTTCATTCTAGGTTATTCATCAAGTTCAAGTGTCATCAGATTCCAAGCCTATAACAAACATGGCTCTCTCTTGCAACACTGTTTGGATATCTGTACAAAACTCAGCAAATATCAAATGTTTTCATGCAAGCACGTGAGTTTTTTAATTCACAAAAATTTTTTGTTTGTACTTCTACCCACTGTAATTACAGACATCAACTTGTAACTGAGGTTAACTTAGGACCAGCTGTAAATAAAATGTTATCTAGCTGCGATGACATCATTCGTCAACATAAAGCAGCTTGTTTGCGTGTCACGTCTTTACTTGCATGTAAAGATCTTATTTGGATTGGAACAAGTGCAGGAGTTTTACTTACAATATCCGCAAAGGAATATGAATTGAATAGATCAGTTAACATTGTCCCGTCAGGAATTCCATATGGACATACAGGTCACGTTAGATTCCTTACATTTGTTGAGACATCTTCCAGCCAAATCCATGTTTCCAAACAGGCAGACGCAAATTTAAGTACATACAATAGGAACCAAAGGTTTTATTATTTTTTGTATCGACCCAAAACTTCTATAACATTTCTTTTTCATTTAAGATTTCCAAAGCAGAGTAAAAGTAAGACGGAAAACCCTTACACTTTAATTATATCAGGTGGTGATGGCTTTGAAGATTTCCGAAATTCTGGACCAAACTTTTTGAGTGAAATCGCCGGACGGGAAGACAGCACAAATCATCTGCTTATTTGGCAGATTTAAGGAAATGCATTGTATTTTGATATATAATAAAGTTAAACAATGCTTCAAAATGATTATTTAAATTTCTGAAAGTACCTAATGTTTTATTTCTTCCAACTTATGTAAATTAATAGCTTTTACATTTTAGCAGCACTGAAAAAACGAGCGTACATGAAAACAATGAAAACCTGTCCATTAAATGCAGTGCATTGTTTCAACGTACCAACACATTGTCTCAGCGTATTTATTCATTAATAACTGACTGCATTTAATGACGAGAACATTGATTCAAAGAAAACGCGTTCATCAATCGTATATCATACAAAATCATGGCCACTGTAATTGATGTTTGTGTTTAATGAGAGCATTCATTAAATTATGTTTGAATTCATAAAAAAAATATGCTAGAGTCGTACATTGATTCAATGAACTTGCATTGTTTAATGAAAATTTTGAATATTAACTTCAAAATCATGGGGGTCATTGTATTAATGAACCAGTTCATTATTTAATGAAAAAAATCATTATTTTCGAAAAAAAATATGTATAATCATAAACGACAACAAAGCAAAACAATTTACATGTTAAATAAAACAACAACTATGTCCATATAGAGTTAGATAAGTCCAGATAATTATCTGGAGTTAACTTTTGTCCCGATAAAAACGGTAATGCCAAACTACGATTATCGCTATGCTATCGATGATTTATATAGAAATTTCAAATGCTTGTTGGTAGATAATTCAAAACAAAATGGCAGAACAATGCAAAAGGTAAACAAATGTTGAAATGTCCCGATGTCGTTTTTTTCGCCAAACTCCATATGGACATACATACAAAAAAACACAGCTAGAATTACTTGAGGAAAAAGATACTAGCGCTACGGACGACTGAAGCAAGAAGTATATTATTCCCTCATCATTTCTTCACTCTCAACTCACAGCAGACGAGAGATCAAAAAATATTTATTATTTCCTCACTACATGAGAGAAGGCAATTATCTTCTTTCTTCTCACGTCACAGCAGTGCCAATATACGAGTGAGAAGGGAACAAAAAGAGAACCAAAACAAGCTGCCGAAAAAAATAAAGAATAAATTGGTATGTATGTATGTACATGCATACATACGTAGGTACAGACATTGAGGAGAAGAGGAAATACAACTAGAGGATCAAAACAAGTTTTTATCATTCAATACACATCGCATATTTTCTAAACAGAAACAAATTCTTTTGTTCTCGATTACTGTTCTTTGCCAAGAAAAAGCACCAAAAATGCCTTACGTGTAGGGAGCCTTTAAAATAGATTGGAATGAAAATTAGAAACTGATGTCTATTTGCGTAGGTATTTTTCCCTAATGCTCCAGAGAGCTCGTCACTTAGATCTTCAAAAGAATGCAAATGAAAGACAACGACGCAACTGACGGCACTGTTTATAATTTTCTTTTAAATATAAATATTCATACTCTACTTAGATATGAACCCCACTACCAGCATGAGAGTTTATGAGTTACGAGTTCAATGATTAATTTTGAAAAATCAAAAGCTTAGACTTAACCTCAGGCAATGGGCGATTGAATTTAAAATCAACCACTCAGCTCTTCAGATTTTAATTTCAATACTAAGCAAGCGATTTAAAAAAAAAATCTTGTACATCTTGTTTCTTCGTGTGAAAGGGTTACAAATTTGTTATTAACATGGTGGCTTTACTGGGCATGAGCCATGGTCGGATTATGAACATGTTTAAAAAAAAAACAATGGAGTCTCAAAAGTCCATGTCCGTGCAGTGACATATCCATACATATTAGTTTGCTGATTGGATTGTGGTTTGGATGTTGAACATCGTTCATGTCTAGTGGAGCCAGCATGTAAGACTGGAAAATACTGATTAAGTTTTTGCATCCCGCATTTTATATCTAAGATGGCTGAGTGGGTAGAGTGATGAAATATTACGCAGGAGTTCCGTGTTCGATTCCTAGACAGGTAAGAAAAATCTTTGTGTTTTATAATTATTTCCAATTCATTAATTAACAAATAATTTAAAACAAATAATAGTTTCAGGTTTAACAAACATTAAATGCGGTGAAAATCACTCAAAATAAATTGAAAGTAAAAAGAATTATATTTTTTTCCCCCATTTTGCTACAACCTCTGTAAGAGTTGTATTGTCGGCTTCTAATAGGTATTATATATTGCCCTCTCTAAAAGTACTGGAGAGCGCTAGGACGCCGCATGGCCCTAGGCTCAATGAAAGGAAAATCCCTATGCAAACCTCCGCGTGGTAGAGGGCAACAACAACAACAACAACAACAACAACAACAACAACAACAACAACAACAACAACAACAACAACAACAACAACAACAACAACAACAACAACAACAACAACAACAACAACAACAACAACAACAACAACAACAACAACAACAACAACAACAACAACAACAACAACAACAACAACAACAACAACAACAACACCAACAACAACATCAACAACAACAACATCGACATCAACATCAACATCAACATCAACAATAACAACAACAACAACAACAACAACAACAACAACAACAACAACAACAACAACAACAACAACAACAACAACAACAACAACAACAACAACAACAACAACAACAACAACAACAACAACAACAACAACAACAACAACAACAACAACAACAACAACAACAACAACAACAACAACAACAACAACAACAACAACAACAACAACAACAACAACAACAACAACAACAACAACAACAACAACAACAACAACAACAACAACAACAACAACAACAACAACAACAACAACAACAACAACAACAACAACAACAACAACAACAACAACAACAACAACAACAACAACAACAACAACAACAACAACAACAACAACAACAACAACAACAACACCAACAACAACATCAACAACAACAACATCAACATCAACATCAACATCAACATCAACATCAACAACAACAACAACAACAACAACAACAACAACAACAACAACAACAACAACAACAACAACAACAACAACAACAACAACAACAACAACAACAACAACAACAACAACAACAACAACAACAACAACAACAACAACAACAACAACAACAACAACAACAACAACAACAACAACAACAACAACAACAACAACAACAACAACAACAACAACAACAACAACAACAACAACAACAACAACAACAACAACAACAACAACAACAACAACAACAACAACAACAACAACAACAACAACAACAACAACAACAACAACAACAACAACAACAACAACAACAACAACAACAACAACAACAACAACAACAACAACAACAACAACAACAACAACAACAACAACAACAACAACAACAACAACAACAACAACAACAACAACAACAACAACAACAACAACAACAACAACAACAACAACAACAACAACAACAACAACAACAACAACAACAACAACAACAACAACAACAACAACAACAACAACAACAACAACAACAACAACAACAACAACAACAACAACAACAACAACAACAACAACAACAACAACAACAACAACAACAACAACAACAACAACAACAACAACAACAACAACAACAACAACAACAACAACAACAACAACAACAACAACAACAACAACAACATGAACCTACCAAATACAAATCTTTTACGTACATTAAACAAATAGCGGACAGATTCAAACAGGCAAAACTCTTCGACACTGACAAATACAAAATGGCGATGAGATCCGCTAATACGGCCTCACAACTATACACAAAACTTAAAACGAAAACGGACAAAACGGAACATTCCGACCTAGTTTACAAAATTGCTTGCAGTGGAAAAACCAACGAACAATGCAACCAAACGTACATTGGGACGACAAAACAAAAATTAAAAAAGAGACTTGCAGGACATAAATCGGACATAAAAAACGACGCACCACAGAAGACAGCACTGGCAGCACATTGCATCGCACACGGCCACACTCCTAACTTTGACGACATCAAAGTTCTTCAAAGAGAAGAGAACCAAAACAAGAGGTTTGTGATCGAAACTCTTCACATCATTAATACACCCAACACCATGAACAGGAGAACGGACATGGAAAACGTTAGTCCCCTCTACAAACACTTGTTAGAAAAAAGATTTATTTATTGATACACATACATAGTTATATGTTTCTAGGCTTTTATGTTTACTTGCTAGTTAAACTTCAAAGTGTTCAGTTGAGTGCAATAGTTGGGAAAACTTTACCTTTTGTTTATAGTTCAATGTAGCTATTGTAAGTTCCTTATTGTTTTTTTATGTATTGCATTTTTGTTGAAAATCATCTTATCAATACAAATATAGATAACTATTTTGTTTACACCTGATGATGTCCATAGACATGGACGAAACGTCGTGATTTCAAAAAAGAAATTGTTTTTATTTATTGACCTGAAGCCCACAAATAAACCAACAAAGAGGGCGGGTAACGCTAACGTGCAGGGGGACCGAATGGATGCCGGGATAAGCAGACAACCCAGCGATGCTGGTCAGGGCACAAACTTGTCCGTGGGATGGTTAAAAGCCCCCTTAAGACGGGTGAACTGCAGGTGGCGGTCAACGGCATGATAGTCTGGTGGCGGAGGAGCTTTTTTTTGTTAAAGGCCAACGGCAGCAGCAGGTAGCGTCTGTAACCCATATTGGGCGGCTACAAAAGGCGTCTGTTTTCCCATAGTGGGCAGCCTCGAGCAGTTATGTGTTTGACCATACAAAAGGCGGGTGTGCCTGTCAAATCTGAGCTTATGCATGTTATTAATCGTATCTCGGAAAAAACCATGGTGGAAGGATATATGCTAATACATAAAATATGACAACAAATGGAAATGAGTCCCCCAGAGGTAACCATTTTATGGAGAATCCTTCTGCAGCTTCGGCTGCAGTAAACCGCACATCGGATTTAGGGGTGCGGCATCTTTCGTGTACCAGCGTCAATCAAGACGCCATAACAATAAATGAATCGTTAACAAATAGAAGCAGTCTTTTAAGAAGAGCAAATGATACTTTTGGCTACCGCATACGTACGAAAATCGGAGCATGGAACGTTCGATCCCTGTATGGCGAAGGTAAATACGAGCAGGTTGAGCGTGGAGAGGAAGAGCCGAATACAGAGCTGACTCTGGGCAAACGAGAATGCTGTAGTCCGGGGAGGATGAAAGAGAGGGTGGCCAAAGGCTGCATGGTGTCGGAATTATGTTGAACGAAGAAGCGAGGCGTAGTCTTATATCCTGGGCACCCATTTCTGCAAGAAAAATGACAGCAAGGTTCCGTTCAAAAATTCGTAACGTCACAATAATTCAGTGCTACGCCCCCACAAATGAAGCTCATCTTAACTCAGTTTACAGTGGTGTTCCAAGAGCCGACATCATAATTGTCATGGGAGATCTCAATGCCCAAGTCGGATCAGACAACTACGGTCTGGAACGCGTCATGGGGAAAAATGTCTTGGGGTCACGGAATGAAAATGGCGATTTGCTGGTCGATTTTTGAAACGCTAACTGTCTTGTACTAGGTGGGACTGTGTTTAAACATAAGACTTGCAAAAAAAATCACCTGGGTACATCCGGATGGTCAAACTGAAAACCATATTGACCACATCATGATTCAGCAGCGATGGAGGAAGTCAATGTGCGATGTTCGAAGCATTAGAAATGCCGACATGGGAAGCGACCACCATTTGGTTCTCATGGGTCTCAAGCTACGATTTGCAGCTGTACAACGTCAATCACAGGGTGCAGCAAGGAATTCGAAGTTCAATACAAATGCTTTAAGTGATCCCAACATATGTCGTAACTATGTCACCAACCTTAACGACAGAGCTTCGTCATTAAACGGAATACAACATTCAACCATTGATGAGATGTGGGGTGATATAGAAAGTGTTTTCATGGATGCTGCATCCGAAACTGTACCCAAGCAGTCGAGAGTTAGAGACTCTTGGATATCCCAAGACACCTGGGATAAAATCGAGCTTCGCAAATCGTTGAAGATGCAAATAAATACCGAAGCGGATGCTCAACTAAAGGCTGAACTGCGAAGAGAGTATCGCTTAGCACATAAGATGGTATATCGCTGTGTGAGACGTGACAAGAGGGTGAGGTTAGACGGTCTCGCAGAAAATGCGGAAAACGCTGCAAGAAGAGGAGATATGAGGGAATTGTACCAAATATCCAAGGAAGTTGTCGGGAAGAAAACCAACACCAATCATCCTGTAATGGATGTGGATGGTACACTTTTGGTATCAATCGAGGATCAGCTGCGCAGGTGGAAAGATCACTTTTGTGCCTTGCTTAGTGAGGATTCTGTCGATCAGAGTGCTGAAGTGCCCCAGCTTAACGAGATGCGTAGATCATATAGGGGTATTGACATCGAACCCCCTACAGTACTGGAAATTCAATCTTCGATAAACCTTCTCAAAAACAACAAAGCAGCTGGACTTGACGGTATACCTGCCGAGTTCCTGAAAGCTGACCCTGTCAGAACGGCTAGTATTCTACACCCGTTGATACAAGCTGTGTGGGAAATCGAAATCTATCCCAGCGACTGGAAGGATGGTGTAATTGTTAAGTTGCCAAAGAAAGGTGATCTTAAGAATTGCAACAATTGGCGAGGTATTACAGTTTTGTCCGTTTTTCCAAAACTAATGGCAACCATCATTCTCGAGCGGATAAAGGTTAGAATCGAGTCTACACTCAAGAGGCATCAAGCTGGTTTTCGCAGTGGGCGGTCTTGTGTCGACCATATCAACACTCTGCGTATCGTTCTTGAGCAGTCTGCGGAGTTTCAATCCTCATGTTCGTGGATTTTGAGAAGGCCTTTGACGGAATCAACCGTGAATGTATATGGAGATCACTTTTTGGTAGAGGAATTCCCCCAAAAATTGTTGCCATTATAAGAGAGTCTAATAACAACGCAAGATGCTTTGTTTTACACAATGGGCAGCTATCCGACTCTTTCGAAGTGCGGCAGGGTGTGAGACAGGGAGATGTTCTATCGCCAATTCTCTTTCTACTGGCGATTGACGATGTTTTGACGGCCAGCGTTGGAATAGCAGAGAGGCCGGGCATTCAATGGAGACCGTTTGAAAGGCTTAGTCACTTAGACTATGCCGATGATATATGTCTCTTGGCAAATAACATCAGCGGGCTGAACGGGATGTGTCAAGCTCTGAAGGTAAAAGGAGAGTCGAGTGGTCTTAAAATAAATAGCAAAAAGACAAAAATAATGCTCACAGGCTGCTCCACACATCAGCGTATTATTCTACAGGAGACTCCAGTTGAAGAGGTTGAACAATTTAACTACCTTGGAAGTATTGTTTCAGCAAATGGTGGTACTGATCTGGACGTTCAAAGTAGAATAAATAAAGCTCGAGCAGCCTTCGGTTCTCTCTCCAAAATTTGGAAATCCTGTCAAATCTCCTTGCGCACAAAGTTGAGATTCTTCGAATCTAATGTCAAATCCGTCCTTTTATATGCTTGCAAAACCTGGAAAGTCACGACTACCATCTCAAAGAAATTGCAGGCTTTTGTGAACCGTTGTCTACGCCATATTCTAATAATTCGCTGGCCACAAATTATATCAAACGAGGAATTGTGGCGCAGGACAAGTCAAGAGCGGCTGGACGTTGGCATAATAAAGCGTAAATGGCAATGGACTGGTCACACACTGAGGAAACCAAACGATGAAATTGCAAATCAGTCCTTTGAATGGAATCCTCAGGGTGCACGGCGGGTTGGAAGACCAAGAACAACATGGAAATCAACAGTTCTAGCAGAAGCAGACTTCCAGAGAAAGACGTGGCCGCAGTTAAAATATCTATCAGCAGACCGTGAAGGATGGAAACGATTTGTTGACGCCCTATGCCCCAGCCGGGGTTACAGGACACGATGATGATGATGAATAGGTATTATAAGACTTTCTATTACACTTGCGTGTTTACTTTTATAGAAAAATTTCTGAAGCTATCTATCAAAACCATAATTTCACTAAGATTTTGAATAGCGCTCGTTAAAACTTCTTATAGATCGTATAGAATTTGAAGCTTTTGCGTACGGGGCCTCCAAGAAGATTTTCCGAAATCATTTTCGAAGTTCTATAATATTCTCCTTTTTATGCTTAACGAAATCTTACAAATGTCTTAAGGAAATCAGAAAGCCTATTCAGTTAGGCCGAACCGATGCTGAAATGTTAGTTGTTCTTATTGTCTTGTATGTAGGTGGAAACAGGTTTTTTATTTTTTTATCGCTTTCTAAGTGGTTTTTGATGTGGAGCGTCGAGTTTCTCAGATTTAATTCAAAGCAATATGAGGCCGTGAGTACAAAAGTAGTGTAACCCATTTTTTGGCATTGTTGATATTTTTGTCTTGTATTTTTACATTTATGAATCAGAAGTCATCAAAGATAAAATTTTAATTTCTAAAATATCTAAGCTTTCCAAAAATGTGACGTATACTCCTTGAATCTCAGTTAAAATAGAATGTATAAAAAATCGATTCAAATCGAAAAATATGATTAAGAAAAAGTGGGTTAAACCACTTTTGCACTCACAGCCTCATATATGATTGTATGGAAAAAAAAACTTAAAATCGTTGGAGCGGCTTCAAAATTTAATTTTCATGTATCAAATTCTTACAAAATTTTAAAGGAAAAATGTTGACATGCAAATCTTAAGTATTTATTTATGTGCATATAAAAATAAAATTTCAAAAAAAAAATTTGAACCCGTTTTTAAGATATCAAACTTTCAAAAAAATAGTTTGAAACTTTTTTTAAAAGTCCAAAAATTAGTTTTTTGACAATTTTGATGTGCTTATTTTATTTGAGCTTATTTGAAATATGTATATACAAAAATTAATCTAGATCCGTTCTGTTGATAATGAGAAAATTTAAAATAATAAAAACCATTGTATCAGAGGTACTACTAATAGTTGCTAAGTAAGCATACGGAAAAAGTTTAATTAAAATCGTAGGAGTCATTTTTGAGAAAAAAATGTTTTCTTTAACCGTTTTTTAACTTTTGTATGTAAGGTACCGTTGTTTTTCCATAAAAGTAAAATGTTTTCTTAAAATATTTTAGAAATTTTTAAAAAACTCTTGAGTACCAAGTTTCAAAAATATTGATCATGTAATTTTCGAAATATTTGATTTCCAAACAAAAATGGAAACATTTTTTAAAATCCAAAAAAATTGTTTGGAAAATTTTGGTATACAATACTGTTTTATTTGTTGGAAGCTTCTGTACAAAAATAATGATTGAAATCATGTTCATACAGTTTTGAAAAATATGTTCAGTTAAAATGAAGTTCAAGTTTGGATGCTCTGCCAGTCAATTTTGGTCGTGTTGATAGAAGCTTAAGGGACTAGAAATTGTATAATTCTCGACCGTTACTTCAGAATTTTGAATAAAATAATAATATGTAAAAAGAATAATTGTTATTTGTTACAGTTATAAAAGCTTTTTGTATTTTTCTCGGATGAAGTTGCGGGTAAAGGCTAGTAATAAATATAATTGTGAAAAGAGTATAAAATAAGATATTTATTTTCTTGATTCCATATTCGTTCCTTATAATCGGTCTATGCCATGAATATCGTTTCTTTGGGTTTCTTACTTCCTGCCGTTCGTTTCGTAATTCATGACAAAGTGCTTAGAATTTTAAGATCATACATTTATCTATTTTATTTATCTAATTTCTTTTTCATTCAAACATCTTGTGGGGATGAACAGAATGCAAAAACTATCAATATGATTGCTTAACGATACCTATAAACTAAAAATAAAATAAAATAAAATAAAATAAAATAAAATTAAATTAAATAAAATACTTTGAACATTGGTTCGAAAGTTCTATCGAGAATCTTTGAACCGTTGTAAATAAAATTGGAGTAAAGTGTGGGAAGGTCAAAATTAACAAGAAAATTAGTTCTTTGTCTTAGATTTGTGCCTACAAAAATACACATGCATAGGTAACTAAATTTTTGTTTGTTGTTAACTTTCATACTGCAACGTTTGTATTGATATTTTTGAGTTTCCTCTTATTTTAACTTGATCGTTTTAGACGAGAAACACAGGAGTAGGTACCTACCTAATACTACCTACCAAAAAACTATAAAAACCTTATAAGAAAAAAAAAATAGTGGCCACGAAGATTTGAATTTGTAAATATTAAATTACTCTAAACCCCGACAATTTTAAGATGAAATGAATTCTTGGTTCATATTTTCAACGAAAAATAACTTTCCGACCACATCAATAGCTAAAAATTATACATATTAATTATTGAAATCACATTTCAGCAAAGAAATCACTCAAAACTCCAATTAGGCAGGTAGATACCTAACTCCTTTTAGATTTCATGAAAAATGGCTAGAAATTTTGAAACAACAAATTAATTGAAAAACGTCTGGTACAAGAAAACTAAACTAAAACTACCTACGAATGAGTTTCTCTATCTCTATTTTCTATTCTATTCTATTTTTATGCATTTATACTTTTTCTTACTTAAAAAAAAACTACCAGAGTTCAGACAAGAGAGACCGAAACAATCAAACCCGAAACCACAAACAATTTTTTTTCTCTGTCATTTGTTGTGTGCTCTGGTCATACTTTCAGTTTTTTTACATTGACTTATTAAAAATCGCTGCCGTAAGTAGATATACCTACATGCTACATGCTATTATTCCTAAACACAAGAAAATCGAAAAAGGAACCAATTTTTCTTTTTTTTGTCTGTCGTTTGCTGTTGTTTGGAACCAGTTTTTCTTGTTTTTATCTGCCATTTGTTATGGGCTCTTTTGCTGTTTGCACCGTTGTTTTTTCTCTGAGTAAGGGAATTTTTAATTTCCCTTTCTCTGAGTAGCGATCATACGCCATCTGGTTTGTGAAGGAGTCAAGAAAAAATTTTCGTCTGATGATAATACTATTAGATCTATATACAATGGTATAATTAATGAAAATAATACATTATTTTTGTTTGAGTGGTACATTGATTAATGAACACCTACGATGTTCTATGGAAATGTTGTAAATTTATTCCAAAATCAAAGCGTTCATTGTATTAATGAACCCGTTCATTATTTAATGGAAAATGTATATTATTTTCATGACAAAAAATTACCAATTAATGCAAATAATACATCAACTTTGTTTGCGTCTAACGTGTATTTACGAACGCCAGTACCTCGTGGCATGATGGTTAGTGCGTAGGACTGTCATGCCGAAGGTGTGGGTTCGATTCCCAGCCATACCACCTAAAACAGAAATGTTTTATCCCAGGTACTGCCTCTTGCGAGTAACTGACAAATACTCCTAGAGTTTACTTATCATGAAAAAGTGCTTCTCATTAAGCCGTTCGGACTCGGCAAAAAACTAAAGGTCCCCTCCATTCCTGCCAACAAACACGTTGTGAGTTGTAAGTCACTAGGCCCTGGTACTCCACGAGCTGTTGCGCCACCCAATTTATTTATTTATAACGAACGCCAACATTGTTTTATGAAAATGTTGTGCATTAGCTCCAAAATCACAGCGTTCATTGTATTAATGAACCCGCTCATTATTTAATGAAAAATTTACATTATTTTCATAACAAAAAATTATCAATAAATGAAAATAATTCATCAATTTTATTTGCTTCTTACATTGATTAATGAACGCCTACATTAGGTCTGATCCTTTACTTTGGTTTTCTGCGCTTTTAGTTCAAACGTATGTCAAAATTTTTTTATATGAACTTTGACACAACTTTGGACTAAAATGCGCAGAAAATCACAGTAATTCAAAGTAAAGGAACAGACCTATTGTTTTATGAAAATGTTGTGCATTAATTCCAAAATCAGATTGTTCATTGTATTAATGAACCCGTTCATTATTTAATGAAAATTTTTAATTATTTTCATCACAAAAAATTATCAATTAATAAAAATAATACATCAATTTTTTTGCGTCGTACATTTATCAATGATCGCCAACATTGCCTTATGAATCATTGTATTAATGAACCAGATCATTTTATGAAAAATGTATTTATCTTTAATGTAAATCCTCTTGAAAGTTGCTTCTGTAAGACTTATCTACATAAGTGGTAAATAAAACTTAATTGTTTGGTCTTGTCCTAAGCCACATAATAATATTTCGACATTTTTTTGACATTTAATATAATATTATATTTTTTCGGTACAGTTGTTGTTGTTCATTAAAAATTATTCAATATAAATTGATGTATAATGCGCAGCGTGCACTGCACTTGTGTGTGAATTTCCATTTACACACAAGACCCAACTTAAATTATATTTTTTCTATTAAGTTGACATAAATAAGCTGAAAAACTAATAAAGGCATTCTACTGCCTATAAGATTAATATCTATAACCCATTTCCATAATTTTAGTGGAAAGTTCAACGAAATTTAAGCTACGACACCCATGTGTTTCGATATTTTTCTCGATATTTTCTTTGACATTTATTTAAATGTTATATTTTTTTCTACTACGTTGACATAAATTAGCTGAAGAGCTTAAAATGTCTTTATTTATAACTAATTTCTATGTTTATGTCCTGTTTCTTCCATAATATTGAAGGCAAAAATTGCATTCGATAAATCACCTTAATGGTAAAAAAAATATATTAATGCCTTGTTTTTGATGAACAAATTTCCTTAATTGACTTATCAAAGCATTTTAATAATGTTTAAATTAATTTAACAGTAACCAAAGTTTGTTAAGTGTTTTATTAATACTTTGTTCAATATCAACTTTCATTAAACGACGTATAATATGAAGCACTTTTCCGAATATATGTATTAATTAACACACTTCATTACTTTACGTAAGAAAATATTCAAACAATAAGTGCCCTTGCACACGAGGAAACTGAGTTGCCAGCAACTTTTAGTTCCATGGTGAGAAGGGCAGGAGGAAAGAGGGGCGAACAGAATCTCCCCGGTGGAGGATTTGAGGAGATTTTTTGACATTTCCTTTCATATCTAGGTTTAGGTGTGTTCAACCAATAGACTTTCAAAGGAAATTTCAAAAATTGCCTGGAGATTTGTTTCCTCGTATGAAAGGTACAAGAGATTTAAAAACAAAAATCTCCAGCAACTTGTTTCTTCGTGTGAAAGGGGACTAAAAAAATTATTAAATAATGGAGTGTTCATAAAACAACTAATAAACAGCGGTGAAATAACGTATAATTGCATTAAACTATGAAAAAATACATTAAAAGCCAAACTTTTTTCGAGAAAGTGTAGGGCCGGCCAAACATCGATGTAGATCCAAAAAATATCGATTTTTCGATAGAATAAAAATGTTAAACCATCCCTTCACTGATCTCTATAATCCACTGGATAGTGTATTCCCTCCGAAGTATAACAGTTTTGTTGACTCCAATTGAAGATGACAGGTAGAGGGCAACTTCATAATTTGACGTCTGCCTTCAACAAAAAAATTGATATTTTGATTGATACAAACAAATTGTTTAGTCTTTAGTGGTGTCTTAATATTAAAATAAAAAAATAACAAACAACAAAAAACAATTCAAACAAACAAAAACTATATTTTTATAAAAAACATAAAGTGAAATTTTCAATTACACAAAAATATATGGTAAAATCGAACCAAGTGCTTTCGTAAGTGTAATTAAAGTGGAAGCGAAAGCGATATCGTGAGTGCATTCACCCGTAAATTGTTTTTGTTTATTTAATAATTAAGAATATTTAAGGATAATTCTTTCTTGGTGAATGTTTTATTGAGTCAAGTGGATTAAAACCCTTCCATTTTGTGGGTTGGAGACCCATGCTCCCCGATCCCGAGTAGAGTGTGAGATCTAAAAACGAAAAGTAAGTTTTTTGATCATTGAAACAACAATTATTGTTAAAGATCAATTTTCAAGGAATTAGGAAAAGACAACAAAATGGTGCGACGTTGCAAATATTGCAAAAAAGAAGGTGGGAGTGAAGCCACAAATCAAGGAAGAACTTTTCATAGGTGAGTGTTTATTGTTTATTGATAACAATGTATGTAAATATGTACCTTATAGCAGTGGCGAGGCGTCCAATTGTTCAATTCGTTCATGCACGACTAGCTTTCAGATAAAATTATTATGATAAAAGTTTATTAAATTAACCTAACCACCCACAAAATTCTTTTGCTTTTCTACTAGTTTGAGCCAATTTCGCACTCAAAATTCCAATTTTCCAACTCGGGCAACCCTTTTGTGCACGCAGTTTAAATACAAACAAACAAAAAAACCTGCTACTGCGACACCAAAATTCCTACTCATTTTTAACCTTCAACTCGTTCACATGAATTGTGAATGAAATGTAACCGCTAAAAGCATACACACAACAAAAAAAGTATAACCAAAATACTACCGACCTATTCGTTCAAATTACCTGCGAACGAATTCAAGCAAGTGTGGTGAAATTTGCTCAAGTCAATATACTCAAATTTTGTTTGTTTGGTGTTTGGTCGGTATGGTATCTGATGGTAGTGGTGGGTTCGAACTTCAAACGAAATTAAGCAAAGGTTTTTGTGCTTTGTGTTCGATATAGGATGGATGGGTGGGCAAGGTATGAGTGGTTGTATGTATGATGTCTTTTGCTATTCGTGCAAGAAGAATATGAACGAAATGGAAAATTTGTTCGAGGGATTGAGTTTTTTTATGTGAAACTTCTCTGGGTTCTTTAAGAAGAGTTAAATTTCAAAGCGAAATTGAATGCATGAAAAAATTAAGGTAGGTAACATGAAGTCGAAAATTACCATAGCTAAGTGGGTGGGTGGTAGAACAAAAGTAAAAATTATATTAAAGGCTCATATATTATAATATTTATGAATATGACCCTGCAGTAAAGTAGGGTTTTTTAGCCAATTATTCCAAAATAGAAATTTAAGAAAAAAAAGTGTCTAAAATCAGAAGACTGTTTTAGAAATTTGAATATGCAGGTATTAGGTTTTTGAAAAAAAGAAGATAGGTGCATAAAAAGAGAAAGTAGGTCCTTATTGATTTTTTTTTAATTTTGCAGCTATAGGCGTTGTTTGAAGTAGAACAATTTCTTATGATTTTGTTTGTCAATTTCCTTATGATGTTGAATCTTTTCATATATTTTTGTAGGAAATTTTTTAAAATCGTTTTTAACTACATTTTTGTTTTATTAAACCATTGTTTTTATTCTTACATCGCATCTATAAAAATTAAATGCAATTTTTTTCAGAAACTTATGAATTATCTATTTGAAAATCTTTTGCTTAACTTAAAAGATTTAAAATTTACCTTTTCTAGGAAAATTATTGAAAAAAATTGAGGAAAACAGTTCATCTCACAAAAGTGTAGTGCAAATATTTTTAAACAAATCGAGAAAATTTGAATAAAATACTAGTAGGTACATAACACCAAAATTTGTGCAAACTTAAATCATAAGAAAATAAAAATAAATGAAGTGAACGACTATATTTTTCATTCACGCGTCGCCACTGCCTTATAGATACATATAATATGATTCTTAAACTGTTTGAATATATATTTTTTTGCTCTAATATCTAAGTTTTGAAATAAATTTTTTTACAGATTTCCTTTAGAAGACCCTGCCTTAGTGCAAATTTGGAAGAAGCAACTCAAATTTAATGAGTGCTTTGTCCCCACAAAGGAATTGCAAAACCGAAAGAGTTTCAACTTAAGGGTGGATGCAGTTCCATCAATTTTTTGCAAAGGTGTTTACATTTAAATATATATTTGTAAACTCGTTAATTATTCTAAGTAGATATTGAAAAAACTTTAAAGAAATACAGGAACCTGAAGAGGAAACTATAAAGGAGCCTACGGATGAACCCGTGGAGGAACCTGTTGAGGAACACACAGCCGAATCGGAGCGAAGTTCCGGATATGACGTTGCCCAACTCTTGGTCATGCCAGGTAACTTATGTTTAAAATAATTGGTATCTTTATTTAAAATATAAACATCTATGTATCTACATTTAATTATTTTGGGATAGAAGTGTTTTACTGTTTTTATATTCAACTAAACTAAACTAAATATTTTGTTGTTTTTCGACAAATCTCCTCCAATTATATTTGTCAATATTAAACACTAACCTAGTTTTAGGAGACGAATTTAATTACGGTGTTTTAAATTACTGGGGCCCTACTATGTAACTCTACTCTATTTTCGAATCCATTCGATATATAGAGATCAGTGCATCCCTTCCATAGTGCACAGTCAGGTGTCAAATGTACTTTATTTTAAACGCGATTAAATTTTGTCGGTGACTGCCCGTTTTAACTTGGTGGTATTTTTAAGACGTATATTTTTTTTAGTGAAATTCAAGAAGCGACATTCAGGTTTTCGGAATACTTTGAAATTAAACCTTTATGAAAGTTTCAGGTTTAAAAGTATTAAAACCACGCGGAGGCGTATAAATTGTCATGTGGCGGAAAATTATTTGTGTTTGGACATACACGTTCCTTGCAGGTGAAATTGGGTAAGAATCGCTTGTTACTTCCCTTTATTTCAATATCCATTTAAAATGAAAAAGATGCATCGTCCAGAAGCGCCTGAAATTCTTCTGCAGACAAATCCAGGAGTATTTTTCATTCTATTACGCATAAGCCTCTCAATGACCTATAAATAGTTTCAGAAGAATTTCGGGCGCTTCTGGATGAACATTAGTAACGTGCACAGATCAAGTTCCTTTCCACTAGCAAATTCAAGAAGCGACATTCAGAAGCATCAAGAATACTTTGAAATTAAGCCTTTATGAAAGTTTCAGATTTAAAAAGCATTAACACCACTCAAGACGAGTCAGAAAGTTTTTTGTGTCTGTGATGAAAAAAATAAAGCTTAAGACTTAGAAAATATTTTTAGCCAAAAAAATAATTCAAATAGGCACAACTTTCAACATAAAAAGACTTTTCTTATTTCAATGATTGAACTACCTTAATAATGATCATTGAAAAATCAAAAGTCAATTTTTGTGGAAAGTTGGGCCTATTTGAAATTTTTTTTTGACAAGAAATATTAATTTACAGCCCTATTCTGCTATCCATCGGGGGAATTTTCTTTAAATATTCACTAAACACCATTCTGCTATTCGAAGTGAATCTGATTCACCTGCCGGTAACGTTGATAGTATGTGCGTTATTCTACTATTAACGTGAACGTTTTGTTTCCATACAATTCAGATCCGCATATAAAAAGCTGCGGATTTGTACTTTTTGGTTGCAAATAAAATCACTGTGTTTTGAAATATAAGTAAAAACGAAATTTTTGGTAAGTATTTGTTACAACCATTGGCGCAAAATTATAGTGAAGTTAACAGTTAACACAATACTAAAACAACTTTAGTGTAACACTAGGTGAAAATGGCGTTTTCTTAAATTATAGACGATGTCAAAGCAACATATGTTTAGACACTTCTTGTATTAAAGTTAAAATCACCAAAGTCTGATTTTAATTTTTTAGTATCACACTAGCTCAAATGACGCCTGTCGCACAAACTGTCATTTATTTAGGCGAGTTTAACTTTAATTTGCCTAGAAAATGGTCTTAACGCGACAGTAGCTAGCATATGTCTATAATTCAGGAAAAGTTAGAGAACTGCATTAAAGTTAAACAAATGTTAACTAGTGTCACGCTAAAGCCCTTAAAATAGGCTGTCTATAATTTGGCGCCATTGTGTTTATTTACGTTTTTAGAGTAAAAACAATTCATCACTTTGCCATTGAAATTAACCCAATCCATCAATCTTTCTTTGTGAAAATGCAAAAAAAGTCTAACACCATCCATTTATTATTTTTCCAATAAATTATTTAAAACAATTCACCAAAACTATTAAAGAACAGAAAACAACAAGGTTTTATTAACAACAATTAACAAAAATTATAAATGAATTGAATACAACACAGGATTTTCACTTTTAATAAACAGCTGCTGCTCACATAAGTCAAATTGGGTTGTGATAGTGCAGTTCGCTCGGCGGATAATAGAATGTAAAGGTAGTTGGAAAGGGAATCGCTTGGGTGAATCGAATCTTCGATTCACGTGAATAGCAGAATAGGGCTGTTAGTCTTGAGCTTTTATCGTCCATCCAAATAATAAATGATTTTGCTTTCTAAACGTCTCAAAATCAATCATTAAAGTTTTCAATGATGAGTTTCAATGATTGCTATAACTGGCACCTTAGAGTACCTTTTTACTTTCCTTTATTTCAAAATATCTTTAAAATGAAGCGCCTGAAATTCTTTTGCAAACAAATCCAGTAGTATTTTTCATTTTACCAGTTTATATTTCTTGGGCGCTCAGTAATTTTTCTCCGCTTTTTGACAGAGCAGGAGAGTAAAATATAAATAGAATTCTTCACATAGAAGTCAAAACAACTCCCTTTTTCTTTTCTTCCTATGTAATTGACTGCGACAAAAAATAACTGAGCAAGTGAATCCAAAAGATTTCAGTCTCAGTACACTACGTTTTCATTAGAGCCGAAATGAGGTAATTTCGCAAATCACAGAAAAAGTGTTTTCATTTGTAATTTGGTAATTTCGTTTGACAGCTCATTTCATTTTTGAATTTCGACTGGCTGTTAATCACTCTTGTTGTTGTTTTCTTTTGTCTCCTCCCATTGCGCTTTGACATTTTCATACAAAACCTTTTCAGAGCTTTTCAAACTGTGGCTAATTGGGTGTGTTCATAAGGTTTTGACTTAAGCTAGAACTATAATGCTCGGAGGGGCACTTAAGTGGTCGGAAGTAAATAAGCGAATACACGGAAAGCATGTGACGCAACTATAATTGCGGAGTGGAGCGTTTCGTCAAGTTTCGTTCAACTTTGGTTACGGAAGTGAGGTGCGCTCCCGAGCGCACCTCACTTAAGTAAAACTGGCATTTGGTGAAATAGGAATGCCAAAAAGAGAAAGATGATAAATACATTATGGGTGTGTTCCCCTTTTTTCGGTACGGAAAGCAACTTTTCGTTGGTTTTTGACATTAGCTTCAGTGCCCTTCCGACTATTATAGTTCTACCTTTAATTTCCAACCTAATTTCGTGCAAATTTGGTTGAAATTATATCATTTCGAAATGTGAATTTGTATGGGAAATGAGATGGTTTCGTATCGAATTTGGAAATTTTCAACGAAATTACCTCATTTGGCCTAATGAAAACGTAGTATTAAGGGGAAAAGTGAGGAATTTTTGAGAGAAATCCTGTTTATATTTCTGAGCCCTCTGAGATCTCAGAAATATAAACTGGCTAGTTATATTACGCATAAGCCTTTCAATGACTTACAAATAGTTTCAAAAGCATTTGGGGCGCCTCTGGATGGACGGACATTTGTTACGTTCACTGAAAAAGTTCCTTTTCACTAGCAAATTCAGAAGCATCCGGAACACTGATCTATATAATACACTGGATAGTGTATCGATACAAAAAATTCCTTCCATTTGAAGAATTGTTATATTATGATATGCAGCTGACCACTTTTCTGTATACCAGTATAACTGTATAACATGTGATATGTACAAGGAAAATGCATTAAGAAGACGTCAAATCTTCTTTCGTTTCACCCCCCGAGATCTGTTTGGTTGTGTTCGTAGTTTCATTTCTTTCACAAATTGTTAAATGAAACGGAATAACAAACATAGACGGTGTCCACATTGGGTACAAGAAAGTGGATTTTTAATGACTTTTCAGTATTACCATCTCACTTCAATGAAGGAGTGGGAGCGAGATATGAATACTGAAAAGTCATTAAAAATTCACTTTTTCATACCCAATGTGGACACCGTCATAAAGAGTGTGACAGCGAGGTAAAATCATTAAAAAAAAACATAGATTTTAATTGACGACTAGAAAAGTCAAAATGAGATACATGGTGGCAAATAAAAACAACTGGATAGCCACATTATGAAATGGCCGCCATAACAAATGCATGTATTTACATTCAGGTAAAATAATTGTTTTATAAATAAAATTTGATTTTATTTCAATCAAAATATACTTAAATGACTTGGCTCAACTTTCCTTTACGACATCCCGAATTTTGACACGCGGATAGTCTCATTTGATAGATATTCACTAAAAAACACCAAATATCACAATTTTAGGGTGAGGAAACATTTATAAGTATTTTTAATTAATTTTTAAACTTTCACTTTTTCCATACAAAATGCATGGAAAATAAATAAAGAAGACCAAGATGGCGAAGAATGAGGTTCACTTGTCGTGACAGTAGTGATATGTCAAATGTCATTGCATGCTCAGTATTGCCAGATGTACACTTTGGTTTTGGGATATTTTTTTTTTGCGGTTTCTGGGATTTTTTTTCGGAATTTTCAGATTTTAGCCTGAATTTTAGGGAAATTTAGGGAAATTCGCGCGAATTTTTTACTATAACTATCAAAAATTATTTAATAATTATTTTCTAAAATTCTGTAAGATAATAGTAAAAAATAATTAAATAATTTTAGATAATTATAGTTAAAAATTCGCGCGAATTTTTTACTATAATTATCTAAAATTATTTAATTATTATTTTTTAAAATTCTGTAAGATAATAGTAAAAATAATTAAGTAATTTTAGATAATTATAGTTAAAAATTCGCGCGAATTTTTTACTATAATTATCTAAAATTATTTAATTATTATTTTCTAAAATTCTGTAAGATAATAGTAAAAATAATTAAATAATTTTAGATAATTATAGTTAAAAATTCGCGCGAATTTTTTACTATAATTATCTAAAATTATTTAATTATTTTTTAAAATTCTGTAAGATAATAGTAAAAATAATTAAATAATTTTAGATAATTATAGTTAAAAATTCGCGCGAATTTTTTACTATAATTATCTAAAATTATTTAATTATTTTTTAAAATTTTGTAAGATAATAGTAAAAATAATTAAATAATTTTAGATAATTATAGTTAAAAATTCGCGCGAATTTTTAACTATAATTATCTAAAATTATTTAATTATTATTTTCTAAAATTCTGTAAGATAATAGTAAAAATAATTAAATAATTTTAGATAATTATAGTAAAAAATTCGCGCGAATTTTTTACTATAATTATCTAAAATTATTTAATTAATTAAAATTCGCGCGAATTTTTTACTATAATTATCTAAAATTATTTAATTATTTTTACTATTATCTTACAGAATTTTAGAAAATAATAATTAAATAATTTTAGATAATTATAGTTAAAAATTCGCGCGAATTTTTAACTATAATTATCTAAAATTATTTAATTAGTTTTACTATTATCTTACAAAATTTTAAAAAATAATTAAATAATTTTAGATAATTATAGTAAAAAATTCGCGCGAATTTTTAACTATAATTATCTAAAATTATTTAATTATTTTTACTATTATCTTACAGAATTTTAAAAAATAATTAAATAATTTTAGATAGTTATAGTAAAAAATTCGCGCGAATTTTTAACTATAATTATCTAAAATTATTTAATTATTTTTACTATTATCTTACAGAATTTTAGAAAATAATAATTAAATAATTTTAGATAATTATAGTAAAAAATTCGCGCGAATTTTTAACTATAATTATCTAAAATTACTTAATTATTTTTACTATTATCTTACAGAATTTTAAAAAATAATAATTAAATAATTTTAGATAATTATAGTAAAAAATTCGCGCGAATTTTTAACTATAATTATCTAAAATTATTTAATTATTTTTTACTATTATCTTACAGAATTTAAGAAAATAATTATTAAATAATTTTTGATAGTTATAGTAAAAAATTCGCGCGAATTTCCCTAAATTTCCCTAAAATTCAGGCTAAAATCTGAAAATTCCGAAAAAAAATCCCAGAAACCGCAAAAAAAAAATATCCCAAAACCAAAGTGTACATCTGGCAATACTGAGCATGCAATGACATTTGACATATCACTACTGTCACGACAAGTGAACCTCATTCTTCGCCATCTTGGTCTTCTTTATTTATTTTCCATGCATTTTGTATGGAAAAAGTGAAAGTTTAAAAATTAATTAAAAATACTTATAAATGTTTCCTCACCCTAAAATTGTGATATTTGGTGTTTTTTAGTGAATATCTATCAAATGAGACTATCCGCGTGTCAAAATTCGGGATGTCGTAAAGGAAAGTTGAGCCAAGTCATTTAAGTATATTTTGATTGAAATAAAATCAAATTTTATTTATAAAACAATTATTTTACCTGAATGTAAATACATGCATTTGTTATGGCGGCCATTTCATAATGTGGCTATCCAGTTGTTTTTATTTGCCACCATGTATCTCATTTTGACTTTTCTAGTCGTCAATTAAAATCTATGTTTTTTTTTAATGATTTTACCTCGCTGTCACACTCTTTATGACGGTGTCCACATTGGGTATGAAAAAGTGAATTTTTAATGACTTTTCAGTATTCATATCTCGCTCCCACTCCTTCATTGAAGTGAGATGGTAATACTGAAAAGTCATTAAAAATCCACTTTCTTATACCCAATGTGGACACCGTCTATGTTTGTTATTCCGTTTCATTTAACAATTTGTGAATGAAATGAAACTACGAACACAACCAAACAGATCTCGGGGGGTGAAACGAAAGAAGATTTGACGTCTTCTTAATGCATTTTCCTTGTACATATCACATGTTATACAGTTATACTGGTATACAGAAAAGTGGTCAGCTGCATATCATAATATAACAATTCTTCAAATGGAAGGAATTTTTTGTATCGATACACTATCCAGTGTATTATATAGATCAGTGTTCCGGATGCTTCTGAATTTGCTAGTGAAAAGGAACTTTTTCAGTGCACGTAACAAATGTCCGTCCATCCAGAGGCGCCCCAAATGCTTTTGAAACTATTTGTAAGTCATTGAAAGGCTTATGCGTAATATAACTAGCCAGTTTATATTTCTGAGATCTCAGAGGGCTCAGAAATATAAACAGGATTTCTCTCAAAGATTCCTCACTTTTCCCCTTAATACTACGGTTTCATTAGGCCAAATGAGGTAATTTCGTTGAAAATTTCCAAATTCGATACGAAACCATCTCATTTCCCATACAAATTCACATTTCGAAATGATATAATTTCAACCAAATTTGCACGAAATTAGGTTGGAAATTAAAGGTAGAACTATAATAGTCGGAAGGGCACTGAAGCTAATGTCAAAAACCAACGAAAAGTTGCTTTCCGTACCGAAAAAAGGGGAACACACCCATAATGTATTTATCATCTTTCTCTTTTTGGCATTCCTATTTCACCAAATGCCAGTTTTACTTAAGTGAGGTGCGCTCGGGAGCGCACCTCACTTCCGTAACCAAAGTTGAACGAAACTTGACGAAACGCTCCACTCCGCAATTATAGCTGCGTCACATGCTTTCCGTGTATTCGCTTATTTACTTCCGACCACTTAAGTGCCCCTCCGAGCATTATAGTTCTAGCTTAAGTCAAAACCTTATGAACACACCCAATTAGCCACAGTTTGAAAAGCTCTGAAAACGTTTTGTATGAAAATGTCAAAGCGCAATGGGAGGAGACAAAAGAAAACAACAACAAGAGTGATTAACAGCCAGTCGAAATTCAAAAATGAAATGAGCTGTCAAACGAAATTACCAAATTACAAATGAAAACACTTTTTCTGTGATTTGCGAAATTACCTCATTTCGGCTCTAATGAAAACGTAGTGTACTGAGACTGAAATCTTTTGGATTCACTTGCTCAGTTATTTTTTGTCGCAGTCAATTACATAGGAAGAAAAGAAAAAGGGAGTTGTTTTGACTTCTATGTGAAGAATTCTATTTATATTTTACTCTCCTGCTCTGTCAAAAAGCGGAGAAAAATTACTGAGCGCTAAGAAATATAAACTGGTAAAATGAAAAATACTACTGGATTTGTTTGCAGAAGAATTTCAGGCGCTTCATTTTAAAGATATTTTGAAATAAAGGAAAGTAAAAAGGTACTCTAAGGTGCCAGTTATAGCAATCATTGAAACTCATCATTGAAAACTTTAATGATTGATTTTGAGACGTTTAGAAAGCAAAATCATTTATTATTTGGATGGACGATAAAAGCTCAAGACTAACAGCCCTATTCTGCTATTCACGTGAATCGAAGATTCGATTCACCCAAGCGATTCCCTTTCCAACTACCTTTACATTCTATTATCCGCCGAGCGAACTGCACTATCACAACCCAATTTGACTTATGTGAGCAGCAGCTGTTTATTAAAAGTGAAAATCCTGTGTTGTATTCAATTCATTTATAATTTTTGTTAATTGTTGTTAATAAAACCTTGTTGTTTTCTGTTCATTAATAGTTTTGGTGAATTGTTTTAAATAATTTATTGGAAAAATAATAAATGGATGGTGTTAGACTTTTTTTGCATTTTCACAAAGAAAGATTGATGGATTGGGTTAATTTCAATGGCAAAGTTTTTTTTTTTTTTTTTCCGTGGGTAGGTGCAAAACCTGCATCAGGCTCTATGAGGACCGGAAAACGCGTGCTCATAGAAGTGTGAGATTCTTACTACACTAAAACCACCTCCACTTCCCGATTGCAACTAAGTTGAAACTTATCTAGCAATTTATTTTTAACGAAGTTAAGTAACGTGTTGCAGGTAACTTTCTGGTGAAAGTTTCAGCTTATTCCGCGATTTTAAAGCGGTTTTGTGTTCATCGCACCAAGTCGGAAGGTTTTGTTCTTTGCAGACGGCGTACTAAATTCGACTCGTCAAGAATGTCAATAATCGTTGGATTAGCGTGATCTAATAGCCGATTTCTATGTTTTCGCGCGAAACTCTTAATTTCGTCTCGAACCGTAGGAATCCCGAGATCCCTGTGAAGGTCTTCGTTTCTTATATACCATGGTGCATTTACAAATGACCTAAGTAATTTATTTTCAAACGTTTGTAAGTTATTTAAATTTGTATCGCAGGTACAACCCCAGAGTTGTATACCATAAGTCCAGACAGGTTTAAGTACCTGCCTGTATAAAATCAACTTATTATCAATACTAAGCTTGGAATATTTACCGAGTAGCCAGTTCATATCTCTTAATTTACTTTTTAATTCTTCGCATTTCTTTTTAACGTGCGGCTTCCATTTTAATTTCGCGTCTAGAGTCATTCCCAGATATTTTGCCTCATTCGCAAATGGTACACGACCGGTATTAAGAAAGACGGGCAATCTATTTATTTTTCTATATGTAAAGTCCACGTGGACTGACTTTTGTTCATTGAGCGCTATTCGCCATGTTTTTGTCCACTCATTAACATTATTAAGAGCATTTTGTAATTTAATCGTAGCTTCGTTAATCGTTTTGCCTACTGCTAGTATTGCAGTATCATCAGCAAACGTTGCTACGATAGTGTTTTCTGTTTGAGGTATATCACGTGTAAATAGAAGGTACAGAACTGGACCTAAAACACTACCTTGTGGTACCCCAGCCACTATTTCTTTGAAATTAGAATATTCATTTCCGTGTCTTACACGAAAAAGTCTGTTTTCTAGATATTCGTTAAGAATTTTATAAAGTCCTTCAGGCAGAACTTGTCGTAATTTGAATTTGAGGCCTTCGTGCCACACCTTGTCAAACGCTTGCGACACATCCAAAAAGACCGTCGAACAAATTTTCTTTTCTTCAAGAGCTCTCTCAATTACATCAGTTATTCTATGCACTTGATCGATTGTTGAATGCTTGCTTCTAAATCCGAACTGATGTTCAGGTATTAATCGTTTCTCTTCTATTATAGGCTGCAGGCGCAGGAGAAGTATTCTTTCAAAAACTTTCGATATTATTGGAAGAAGCGAAATCGGTCTGTAAGAATTCTTTTCATGAGATGGTTTGCCAGGTTTCAAAACCATTATTACTTCCGCAACTTTCCATTGGCTTGGAACATATTCTAGCCTTAGAGCGGCATTTATTATGTAAAGGAGGTTAATTAATCCTTTATGAGGAAGCATTTTTAATATTTCCGCTGTTATTAAGTCATACCCCGGAGCTTTATTAGACTTTAGCTTCTTTATTTCTCTGTTCAATTCAGCGAGCGTAGCATTTCTGGTTCTGTAGTTCTCACTTGAGCTAAAACTCATATTTATATTTCCATTGAGTGCTTGCCCATCAGAAGGTTTAAATGTTTCTTCCAGGTAATCGGCGAATACCGCCGCTTTCTCTTTGTCACTTTTAGCCCATTCGTTTTGGCTTTTCTTAATCGGGGGTACTGGAAGCTTTGGTTTTTTCGTTGTTTTTATAGCTTTCCAAAGTGAGTAGTTGGATTCTTTCCCAGCTGACAAGCTTTCAAGGTAATTTTCTACTTCACGGTTTTGAAATCTGATATCGCTGTTTTTAGCATATTACACAAGCGATTTAAATGAGCTTTGTGTTGAGGAGCACGGGTTCGCTGCCATTTCTTACGTGCATTTCGTTTATCTTTTATTAAGTCTTTTATTTCCTGCGGATATTTTATATCTTTATAGCGCGGCGTAACTCTTTGATAAGGTGTGTTATTCCACGCTGCCTTTTGTATCATATCAACAAAGGTATCTACTGCGTCTTCAAGCTCAAGAGGCGTTTGTAATGATACCCTCAATTCAACGTTGTCCTCGATATCTTTCTTAAATCCTTCCCAGTTGGTTTTACCGTTTGTTAACCTGGGTGGTTTTTCAATTTTGACAAGGCTTTCGCTCATAGTGAGTATGACTGCAGAATGATCTGAGAAGAGATCATGGCCTTCTGAGATTTCAATACGGTTAGAGGGTATTCCTTTTACCATAAACAAATCGATTAAATCAGGTATTTTTGACGGATCAGTTGGCCAGTAAGTTGGCTTTCCGGTCGAATGGAAATCGCAATTATTTTCCATTCCTGCCTCATATAGCATTCGACCCTTTTGAGATATGCATCTTGAAGCCCAAAAGGTGTGCTTTGCATTAAAGTCGCCACCAACAATTAAGTTTGGGCTTAGCGACTTTATCAATGTCGTAAATTCACTCTTATCGATTTTGCAACGTGGAGGGCAATATATCGAAGAGATATTGAGAAGAATGTTTTTAATTCTAACCTGAACACTACTCAATTGCATCGATTCTACCTCTATTTTCAGGCCTATTGAGTGTTCAATGCACTCTTTTATATATAACGATGATCCACCCCTTGCTTTATTTGAAGGATGAACAGCGTGGTAGTCAAGAAACCCGTGGATTTTAAGATTTGATTCATTTTTGGCATGCGTTTCTGATATCAAACATATGTCGATATCATTTTCCTGCATATACGTCTCTAATTCTCCAAGTTTTTGCCATAATCCGTTGGCATTCCACGTAAGAATTTTAAACTTTTCCATCATAGATTTTTTGAGAGAGATTTGGGTCGAAAACAATTTTCGAGCTTACTTAACCTATCAAAGATAAGTTTATTTGTGTCACATTGTTCCTCAAGTTTCGACAGAATTATTGAAAAGACTTTTGAAACCGGGTCGGTTTCAGTGTCGTTGTTTACGGGTATATTTTTGGCCGCTATTTGGGCATATGTTTCTGCATTTCCTTGCTTTGATATATTCTCCGAAGGTATTGACACTGTTTTCTTTTCCTTACGGATACTAGGTTTTGGAGCTTTACTAGATTTGGAAGTCTTGGGAACTACGGTTTCTATTTGCCTTTGTGGGTTTCTTTGTGTTTTGGCAGATTTTGATCGCCGCTTTTGTAATTCTTTAGCTACTTCGCAGCCTCTATAGTTTGCCGGGTGATTTCCATTACAATTAATGCACGTCGGTGGACTTTCATTTTTTCCGATGCAGTCAACGGTTAAATGATTTCCGGCGCATTTTACACACCTTGGCTCTTTTTTGCAATAAGTTTGGGTGTGATTGAATTCTTGACAGCGTTTACACTGAGGGACTAACCTTGTGCTCTTTCTTAGAGGTTCGATCTTAACTACGATGTTTAGAATTGTTTTGATTTTATAAATTTCATCTAGTTTTTCAGTCTTATCGAACGAAAGTATAAATAGTGGAAGACCACGTTGTACCACTTTTGTTTCACCCTCTTTTGTCTGTTTCTCTCTTTTGACGATGTTCACAGCATCTAAGATTTTGAAGTTGCGCTCTTTTAGATCACTAATGACATCGTCTTTTGAACATGATGCGTGTAAACCTCTCGCCACCACACGTAAGGGTCTTTCCGACTTATTTTCATAGGTATACCATTCTACTTTTTCTTCGTTTAGTTTTCGCGACAGAAGACGATAACTTTCAGGGTCTTTCACACATACTTTCCATTTGTTGTTATTGAGCGAAATAACTTTAAAAGACGATGGTAGTAATGCCTTTAATATGGTTTGCAACTTGTTATACTCCGCAATACCGATAACATTTATCGGTGGCGGGGGCCGCTCCTTAACCGGTTTTTCTTTTACTGTCGCATGTTTTGGTGAGACTATTATTTCAAAAGACGAGGCTGCCTCAGGTGAAGAGCCAGCTTTTCGCTTTTTACTTAATCGTTTCTTTGAGGACTTTTCCGTTTCACGTGCTAGCTCTTCTTCGTCTGTTTCATATCTAGAATTATTGACTTGTGGCAAGCTAGCTTTGGAGTATATTGGAGAATTTTTGCCTTTCAACATCTCATTTTCTTTTCGAAGAAGATCAACTTCTTTCTTTAGCTCTTGATAAAGTTCCATTACTTCATCAAGTCTTCGTCGAAGTTCGTTATTATCTTTTTCAAGATTTTCTGTTTTATCTGAGTCTTTTTTGGCGCGCGCTGGCGTGACGGGTGGACTCTTTTGCCCGAATTTAGATTGTTTTATACTCGATTTAGATGGTGGTGATCGAGATACCCTTGCACTTTTTAGGAAGGGATTTATTAAATGCAATAATTGGCTCTCCCCAGAATCCATAGAGCCGACCTCCGAAGAGGGTGGATTTTCCAGTGAACCTGGACTGCCACCTGGGGTACTATATCTTATTGTTTTGCTCATTGCATATTTTTGTATACATCAATCTCAGTATACGGAGTTTGGATTTTAGTCGCCTCTTACGACAGGCATGCCTACCTCGGGTATATTCTTGCCCCTTACCCGCAGGGCAAAGTGATGAATTGTTTTTACTCTAAAAACGTAAAGGTAGAACTAGAATAGTCGGAAGCCAACTTAAGTGGTCGTACGAAACCGAGCGAAAACAAGAAATTTATATGACGCGCACATAATTGCGAAGTGGAACTTTTCGTTTAGTTTTCGTTAACTTTTGCCGTCGGAAGTGAGAGCGCTCAACGACCGCTCTTTCGTAAGTGGGCGAATGCAAAATCAAAATGGTGGAAGCAAATTAACAAGAACTTGGCGCTTGGTACATAGTTTTCAACTTTTTTTCTGTTTGATGAATGAATGAGTGAAGTCAAATCAATTTCCTTTTAGTTAATTTATATCACATCGAATAGTGGTTCGCAAAATAAATAATTAAAAGTATTATCACTCTGTGCTGTGAATAATTATGAGAAAATAAACATTGAATAAACAATTATTTATTTTTTTTTCACTTCCAACCACTTCAGTAAATTATGGGTCACTTGTGAAATTGACGTTTCGGAAAGCTACTTTTCGGTCGGTTTTGACATAAGCTTCCGACAACTTCCGCCTATTCTAGTTCTACCTTAAATAAACAAAATGGCGCAAAATTATAGACAGCCTATTTTAAGGGCTTTAGCGTGACACTAGTTAACATTTGTTTAACTTTAATGCAGTTCTCTAACTTTTCCTGAATTATAGACAAATGCTAGCTACTGTCGCGTTAAGACCATTTTCTAGGCAAATTAAAGTTAAACTCGCCTAAATAAATGACAGTTTGTGCGACAGGCGTCATTTGAGCTAGTGTGATACTAAAAAATTCAAATCAGACTTTGGTGATTTTAACTTTAATACAAGAAGTGTCTAAACATATGTTGCTTTGACATCGTCTATAATTTAAGAAAACGCCATTTTCACCTAGTGTTACACTAAAGTTGTTTTAGTATTGTGTTAACTAGGGATGTGCTAAAGAGCGATTTTAAATGAGCAGCGATCGCAGAGAGCAGTATACAAAATGAGCAGCTATAAATAGCAGCTATTTAATCGCTCTCTAGAAAGCAGTAAACGTTTAAGAATACAGATAGGTTTAAATTGTTTCTATCTCAAACAAATTTTTTCTAGCCTCACTTTTTTGATTAGTTATTTTACTAAAGAATTTGGTGTTGTAATTAAAAAAAACAAGCATTCAACAACGTATGTGACTAACGATGTTTTAGACATTTTGACAATTTTTTCATTCAATTTTTTTTTTTGACGATATGAATTAAAAATATATTAACTATACCATTCTTCAACTGTCAATATTTTCTTATTCGCTGTTGCTGTTTTTGATCGCATTGCCTTTTAAGTCGCAAATTACAATCATTGAAACTCATCATTGAAAAATCAGTGATTATTTTGATGCCAATTTAAAGCTGTTGCCTTCATTATTATTTCTAGCCAAGAAAAAAATCATATTTGACGCAACCTTCCACATAAAATTATTTCAAGAATTGAACTACATTATCAACGATCATTGAAATTTTCAAAGTCAATTTATGCGGAACGCTGGGCCAAAAGAAACTTTTTTTTTATAGATATAATAAATAAGCCAAGATCTTTCTTTTGGAATCAAAATAACCGCTGATTTTAGTAGATAAATGTCTCAAAATCAATAAATTATTGATGATGATTTTCAATGATGATAAAAATAATAAACAGGTATTTTAGACTTTTAAAGAAATTTTTAAAATAATAGGTATCTTAAATTAACATTCTTTTGGAAAACAAATTATTTCTCTCTGTTTATGTACCTACATGTACATACATTATTTGAAAATACCTTCTTTTCGATAAGAAACGTGATTTATATGCAAATCACAATAACTAAGCCATCACTCCTATGAAAATAGGTACTGTCATAAACTTTAATCTGCTTATTTTACCAATTTTCATTCACCTGGGAATTTTTCCGAAATTTTCACAAATTTTAGTCTATTTTGACTGGACTATGAAACTAAAAATGCTCTAGACACTTACAGTATAATCAGTAGAAACGGGAGTATGAAATCGAAATTTAATGATGAATAAAGATAAATCTCACTTCACTTCTTATTATTTAATTTATATTATTTAAGTTAAATCTTTATTAAAAACTCAAAAAAATTATGATAAAAGGTACCACGGCGAATTCTTAAACGGTCAACACTCAAATAAAATAGAATCTAAACTAGAAAAAGAACAATTACGGTCAAAGTCAATTCCATTTGCAACTATGTACCTACATTCACCATTATCATGAGAACAAACCGCAAATGCAAAGTATTTCTATTTCTAATTCTACTCCTTTTTAACTCCCTTTTCCATTTAAGTGAGATACATATAAATAAACATTTTGTTCATAACGGTCTCCTCAAGCCGGGCCTGACTTCGTGTTTATATGTTATTGCTAGTTATATTACGCATAAGCCTTTCAATGACTTACAAATAGTTTCAAAAGCATTTGGGGCGCCTCTGGATGGACGGACATTTGTTACGTGCACTGAAAAAGTTCCTTTTCACTAGCAAATTCAGAAGCATCCGGAACACTGATCTATATAATACACTGGATAGTGTATCGATACAAAAAATTCCTTCCATTTGAAGAATTGTTATATTATGATATGCAGCTGACCACTTTTCTGTATACCAGTATAACTGTATAACATGTAATATGTACAAGGAAATGCATTAAGAAGACGTCAAATCTTCTTTCGTTTCACCTCCCGAGATCTGTTTGGTTGTGTTCGTAGTTTCATTTCATTCACAGATTGTTAAATGAAACGGAATAACAAACATAGACGGTGTCCACATTGGGTACAAGAAAGTGGATTTTTAATGACTTTTCAGTATTACCATCTCACTTCAATGAAGGAGTGGGAGCGAGATATGAATACTGAAAAGTCATTAAAAATTCACTTTTTCATACCCAATGTGGACACCGTCATAAAGAGTGTGACAGCGAGGTAAAATCATTGAAAAAAACATAGATTTTAATTGACGACTAGAAAAGTCAAAATGAGATACATGGTGGCAAATAAAAACAACTGGATAGCCACATTATGAAATGGCCGCCATAACAAATGCATGTATTTACATTCAGGTAAAATAATTGTTTTATAAATAAAATTTGATTTTATTTCAATCAAAATATACTTAAATGACTTGGCTCAACTTTCCTTTACGACATCCCGAATTTTGACACGCGGATAGTCTCATTTGATAGATATTCACTAAAAAACACCAAATATCACAATTTTAGGGTGAGGAAACATTTATAAGTATTTTTAATTAATTTTTAAACTTTCACTTTTTCCATACAAAATGCATGGAAAATAAATAAAGAAGACCAAGATGGCGAAGAATGAGGTTCACTTGTCGTGACAGTAGTGATATGTCAAATGTCATTGCATGCTCAGTATTGCCAGATGTACACTTTGGTTTTGGGATATTTTTTTTTTGCGGTTTCTGGGATTTTTTTTTCGGAATTTTCAGATTTTAGCCTGAATTTTAGGGAAATTTAGGGAAATTCGCGCGAATTTTTTACTATAACTATCAAAAATTATTTAATAATTATTTTCTAAAATTCTGTAAGATAATAGTAAAAAATAATTAAATAATTTTAGATAATTATAGTTAAAAATTCGCGCGAATTTTTTACTATAATTATCTAAAATTATTTAATTATTATTTTTTAAAATTCTGTAAGATAATAGTAAAAATAATTAAGTAATTTTAGATAATTATAGTTAAAAATTCGCGCGAATTTTTTACTATAATTATCTAAAATTATTTAATTATTATTTTCTAAAATTCTGTAAGATAATAGTAAAAATAATTAAATAATTTTAGATAATTATAGTTAAAAATTCGCGCGAATTTTTTACTATAATTATCTAAAATTATTTAATTATTTTTTAAAATTCTGTAAGATAATAGTAAAAATAATTAAATAATTTTAGATAATTATAGTTAAAAATTCGCGCGAATTTTTTACTATAATTATCTAAAATTATTTAATTATTTTTTAAAATTTTGTAAGATAATAGTAAAAATAATTAAATAATTTTAGATAATTATAGTTAAAAATTCGCGCGAATTTTTAACTATAATTATCTAAAATTATTTAATTATTATTTTCTAAAATTCTGTAAGATAATAGTAAAAATAGTTAAATAATTTTAGATAATTATAGTTAAAAATTCGCGCGAATTTTTTACTATAATTATCTAAAATTATTTAATTATTATTTTCTAAAATTCTGTAAGATAATAGTAAAAGAGAATTTAAGATAATTATAGTTAAAAATTCGCGCGAATTTTTTACTATAATTATCTTAAATTCTCCAACTATTTGAATTGGCTCTTATTACACTTTTGCAAAGTGAAATAAGATCAACTTTCAAAAGTTGGCCTTATTTCACTTGGTCTTATTTCACGGCACCACATACCTCACTGTTTGGTGCTAGCACTTTATTTATATAAGCAAGTTTTAAATTTCCCGGAAAATGTCCCAAAATAAAAACACAAGGGAAAAAAAATACGTGCCTGGCAATACTAAACAGACCATTTGACATTTCCTTAATTCGTAATTGAAATGGAGTATTATTGTCAAATCCATTATTTTTGCAAAACAAAAAGTTAGAAAATTAATTAAAAATACCTGCTTAATGTTTTCTCTCATTAAAATTGTGATATTTTGTGTTTTTTATGGTGATCTATCGAATGAATTTATCCGTGTTTCCAAATTCCTGGTGTAAAAAGTGCAATTCGGTAAAGAAAAAAAAAAAAATACCCCATTTTCAAAATTTTAAACATTTTTTTATTGCATTTAGGGGGGTTTCCTCACCTTAAGATTTGGAAAATTTTCTATTGAGATACCTACCTACCCCTAAAAAAAAAAATCAACCTCGAAATCGGGATGTCGTAAAGGAAAGTCGCCCCAATGACTTTATTAACATATTTATTTCTATATCATTTCAGTTCTCGAAAGAAAAAAAAACCAACAGAAGAAAACGAGGACAAAAAGAAAACATTCATAACCAGCCGACAGCCGTAAGTAACTACAGCATTATCTAAAACAAAAATATATTTACAAATTCTTCTTATTCTAATCAAGTGTACAACAGCGGTTGCTGCTCCTGAAATTATTATCCGGGGTCCAAATTATTTCTACTGCGACGAAATGGAAAGATTTAAGTGCGATGTGTGTTGTGAAGTGTTGAAAATCAAAAAAGTTGTCGCTGGTGGATGATGTGTTGAAGCTGCCCTCAATTGCCACATCATTGAGTAACAGTTAAGGAAACAATTTGCGTAGACCTTCCTAGAGCACAAAAGCAATAAAAGATTCACGGACAATCCCAATCGCTTTCTTAAAAGCCGGTGAAGTTCGTGCACTCAATACAGATGTGGAATTCAATGTTACTTCAGTGATATTCAAATAAATCAAGGGCAATAGACCTACATCCTTGGCCAGAATCTTAAGAATGACACAATCACCAAGGAGGAATAATAGTTAAATATTTCTAAATTATTAAATAAACACGGAAAATTTACGGGTGAGAGCACCTACGAAATCGTTTTCACTTTGGTTATACTTTAGGAAACACTTGGTTTGATTTTCAGCACAAATTTATATGTAATTGCAAGTTTTACTTTATTATTTAATAAAAATATAGTTCTTATATTTATTAGAATCGTTTTTCTTATTTTAATAAATAATTTCATTTCGGAAAAACACTTCACAAATCACATACGATTTACAACAAATTTTGACATCTTAAGCTGGATTTACACCTTCATTCTTCATTCGGTGAACGTTGTTCCACAAACAACGAACAACGAGTAAAATTCATCCAAAATTTAAAACGGCTTTGAATTTCTTAGTTGTTCGTGTTCGGTGTTATCATTTACACCTTCGTTGTTCCGCGTACGGGCCAAAAACGAACGACGTACACGGACGATAACAACGAAGGTGTAAATCCAGCTTTATGTGGCTTGTGATGGTACATGGAAATAAGAAAAGTACCTACGGCATATACAAAAAATCCCTACTTTTTCCCTACACCAACAAAAGCATAAAATAACCCACAAAATGAAAAAAAGTTGAGATATCATTACTTTTATCTAGTTTTTAAATAACGAAACTCACTAAGGATTTTGTCTAGTTCCTATAAGTGACATTTTTATTTTTGAAGTGAAGAGTGACATTTACTTAATTGTTTTCTACTTCCTTTTTTTTTCTTATGGCGCCGTACAAACAGTTATATCCCCTAAGGAATTCTTCGCTGGATTTCGTATAGTTGTGATGCTGCATTTTTAAATTTTTTTGTTATATACAAAATCTTAATGTACAAAAATGTAAGAAATCTATTCTACAAACAAATATCTAACTTCATGCATACCTATAATTTTGCTCAGATAAACAAGAGGTGAGGTAAATAACGTTAAAACCATTTAAACTTTAAAATTTTGACAGTGTTTCGACAGTGACTTTTATTATAAGAAATAGGTGTGGAAAATATTTGTAGGTTAAAGCTTTATAAAATATTTGAACCTATGAAACTAAAAATAAAAACACTACTCTACTGTTAATAGGACGCGAGAAAATTGTATATTTAAGTTTTTCAACGACTTTTTTTTTAATTCAATATAATGTACTTCTTTTGTAATTAAATTTAAGGTATGTGGTAAGATTTTATAAAGAAACATAATTTGGTATATGAACTTCTGCTGGGTGTGAAGTAAAAAAAATTATTTAGTGTGTAATACAATTCTGAAAGTACCTACGCTTTCATAGCATAATCTTATATTTCAAAAATCCGTCCTTTTTTTCCTACAGTGTTATTTTCAAATCAAAAATCCCTACGTGTAGGGATTTTTCCCTACGTGTACCATCACTATGTGGCTATCCTGTTGAAAATTTTGCCCAGTATAGTACTGCCTCCAGTCGTCAATATAATATTGTAATATTTTCTCAGGTTCGTTAATAAAACTTATTTACTTTACTTGAAACGTCCACTTATTTATTTCACAAAATAAAACACTTTACTTTTCTTACTACAAACAAACGATTTATTATTTACCACTGAAATTAAATCACCAACTTTACTTTTCACTTTTATTATAACCAACTTCATTCATTCGCGATTAAAAACAAACTGTGTCGCTGCCGTTCAAACATGTGCCTTTTATACTTGTTTGACAAACTCTGAAAAATAGTGAAAGGTACTGGTCTCTGCTTCCAGAGCTTTCCGTAGGGGGAATTTCCCAATAATTTCCCTTCCAAAAGCTTTTAATTGACAGCTGGTATATCTGCTATTATCCGGCAGATGGCGCTATAATTATAGCTAATAAGGGTATGTTTGCACTGTGACGAAAGCTTTAATGTGTCCATTTGTTTGCTTTTCGGAGTCGTTGTAGTTCAAAAGTGGAAAGTCATACAATATTAAAATCTATAAAAAAAAAACGCAGAGAATATCATTTATCAAGTAGCCAATCCTTCGTACGTTTCACCCTCCAAAACCCATTTGCTTACATTGTTGTATTCGTTATTTCATTTCGTGTCGAAAGAATAGACGTAAATTGCAACAACAATAAGAACTGTGCTGAATGATGTGCTGGATGACTAATACCAAAAATAATATAACAAGTAAAGATGTCGCACGTAGAACAAAATCTGTGCCCAAAAATCTAAATCACCATGGGTCCACCAACATGTATCTAAGCTTTGAAAGCCATAAGCAACACTCAAAAGTTGCTTACATCTGTTTTCTCTCATATTCTCTCTGCATTCTTTGCTATTTTGTTGCTGGACCTATGCCTACCAAAGGAAAAAAATTCATTTAATGTTCAGAGTTTGGCTTCTGTCAGTAGGAAGAAAAAAGATGGGTACCTGAGAATGGACTATTTTAGTTTGTTCATTTTTTCTTTCCTACAGACAGATCGAAAGAAAAATGTGTCGAGAAAATGAACTGCCTGTGTTTTGTTTTTGTTTGTCGGCATTTACACCACCCAATTTTTCCACACACGATTTTTTGTTCATAGTTGAGGGGAGTAGAAAGAGAGGGGTAAGGACCAAATCGTCCGTTCCTGCTAAACTCACACGATTTTTCCAGTATGTTTTGCGTTCTCTTTATACTTTTTCCAAAGTGTTGTGTGTTCAGCGTTGCGACTAATCGGAAAATTTTCCGAAGTTGATCCAATAACAAAATGTAGTAAAAAGATTTATTTTTTTTTTCGCAGGAGATATGCATTTCTATTTGTATTTTCGAAAAAGAAACTAATAGTAGTAGATTATTGATTGAAAATACATACTTAAAACATTACCTAAGATCTTCGACTGCGATAAATTTGTTTAGGGAACTCCAAACGCAAATATCAACTAATTTTGGCTTAATTTTTTCGACAAAGCAAATAAACGATGCTATCCACAATCTCAAAAAGAAAACGTGGCCCTAGTAAATTTGTTTATTTTTATGAAAATTCACGTCATTCGACGACCAAGCAAATTACGCATTTGAAAGAATAATGTCAGAGTTCACGAGTCACGACCATTTGCGATTTTTAGTTTGCTATACGGCTCTTATGCAAGGCACTAAAAGGGTAGGTTTCAGGAGTAATAACAATAACAATAACAATAACAATAACAATAACAATAACAATAACAATAACAATAACAATAACAATAACAATAACAATAACAATAACAATAACAATAACAATAACAATAACAATAACAATAACATAACAATAACAATAACAATAACAATAACAATAACAATAACAATAACAATAACAATAACAATAACAATAACAATAACAATAAACAATAACAATAACAATAACAATAACATAACAATAACAATAACAATAACAATAACAACTAACAATAACAATAACAATAACAATAACAATAACAATACAATACAATAACAATAACAATAACAATAACAATAACAATAACAATAACAATAACAATAACAATAACAATAACAATAACAATAACAATAACAATAACAATAACAATAACAATAACAATAACAAAAACAATAACAATAACAATAACAATAACAATAACAATAACATAACAATAACAATAACAATAACAATAACAATACAATAACAATAACAATAACAATACCAATAACATAACAATAACAATAACAATAACAATAACAATAACAATAACAATAACAATAACAATAACATAACAATAACAATAACAATAACAATAACAATAACAATAACAATAACAATAACAATAACAATAACAATAACAATACAAACCAATAACAATAACAATAACAATAACAATAACAATAACAATAACAATAACAATAACAATAACAATAACAATAACAATAACAATAACAATAACAATAACAATAACAATAAACAATAACAATAACAATAACAATAACAATAACACATAACAATAACAATAACAATAACAATAACAATAACATAACAATAACAATAACAATAACAATAACAATAACAATAACAATAACAATAACAATAACAATAACCAATAACAATAACAATAACAATAACAATAACATAACAATAACAATAACAATAACAATAACAATAACAATAACAAAAATAACAATAAACAAACAATAACAATAACACATACAATAACAATAACAATAACAATAACAATAACACTAACAATAACAATAACAATAACAATAACAATAACAAACAATAACAATAACAATAACAATAACAATAACAATAACAATAACAATAACAATAACAATAACAATAACAATAACAATAACAATAACAATAACAATAACAATAACAATAACAATAACAATAACAATAACAATAACAATAACAATAACAATAACATAACAATAACAATAACAATAACAATAACAATAACAATAACACAATAACAATAACAATAACATAACAATAACAATAACAATAACAATAACAATAACAATAACAATAACAATAACAATAACAATAACAATAACAATAACATACAATAACAATAACAATAACAATAACAATAACAATAACAATAACAATAACAATAACAATACAATAACAATAACAATACAATACAATAACAATAACAATAACAATAACAATAACAATAACAATAACAATAACAATAACAATAACAATAACAATAACATAACAATAACAATAACAATAACAATAACAATAACAATAACAATAACAATAACAATAACAATAACAATAACAATAACAATAACAATAACAATAACAATAACAATAACAATAACAATAACAATAACAATAACAATAACAATAACAATAACAATAACAATAACAATAACAATAACAATAACAATAACAATAACATAACAATAACAATAACAATAACAATAACAATACATAACAATAACAATAACAATAACAGACAATAACAATAACAATAACAATACATAACAATAACAATAACAATAACAATAACAATACAATAACAATAACAATAACAATAACAATAACAATAACAATAACAATAACAATAACAATACACAATAACACAATAACACTAACAATAACAATAACATAACAATCAACAATAACAATACAATACAAACCAACATAACAATAACAATAACAATAAACAATAACAATAACAATAACACTACAAAACAATACAATAACAATAACATAACAATAACAATAACAATACAATAACAATAACAATAACAATACAATAACAATAACAATAACAATAACAATAACATAACAATAACAATAACAATAACAATAACAACATAACAATACAATACCAATAACAATAACAATAACAATAACAATAACAATAACAATAACAATAACAATAACAATAACATAACAATAACAATAACAATAACAATAACAATAACAATAACAATAACAATAACAATAACAATACAATAACAATAACATACAATAACAAACAATAACAACATAACAATAACAATAACAATAACAATAACAATAACAAACAATAACAATAACAATACACATAACTAAACAATAACAATACAATAACAATAACAATAACAATAAACAATAACAATAACCAATAACAATAACAATAACAATAACATACAATAACAATAACAATAACATAACAATAACAATAACAATAACAATAACAATAACAATAACAATACAATAACAATAACAATAACAATAACAATAACAATAACAATAACAATAACAATAACAAAAACAATAACAATAACAATAACAATAACAATAACAATAACAATAACAATAACAATAACAATAACAATAACAATAACAATAACAATAACAATAACAATAACAATACATACAATAACATAACAATAACAATAACATACATAACAACAATAACAATAACAATAACAATAACCATAACAATAACAATAACATAACAATAACAATAACAATAACAATAACAATAACAATAACAATAACAATAACAATAACAATACATAACAATAACAACAATAACAATACAAACAATAACAATAACAATAACACATAACAATAACAATAACAATAACATAACAATAACAATAACAATAACAATAACAATAACAATCACAATAACAATAACAATAACAATACAATAACAATAACAATAACAATACACAACAATAACAACAACAATAACAATAACAATAACAATAACAATAACAATAACAATAAACAATAACAATAACAATAACAATAACAATAACAATAACAATAACAATAACAATAACAATAACAATAACAATAACAATAACAATAACATAACAATAACAATAACAATAACAATAACAATAACAATAACATAACAATAACAATAACAATAACAATAACAATACAATAACATAACATAACAATAACATAACAATAACAATAACAATAACAATAACAATAACAATAACAATAACAATAACAATAACAATAACAATAACAATAACAATAACAATAACAATAACAATAACAATAACAATAACAATAACAATAACAATAACAATAACAATAACAATAACAATAACAATAACAATAACAATAACAATAACAATACAAAACAATAACAATAACAATAACAATAACAATAACAATAACAAAACAATAACAATAACAATAACAATAACAATAACAATAACAATAACAATAACAATAACAATAACAATAACAATAACAATAACAATCAATAACAATAACAATAACAATAACAATAACAATAACAATAACAATAACAATAACAATAACAATAACAATAACAATAACAATAACAATAACAATAACAATAACAATAACAATAACAATAACAATAACAATAACAATAACAATAACAATAACAATAACAATAACAATAACAATAACAATAACAATAACAATAACAATAACAATAACAATAACAATAACAATAACAATAACAATAACAATAACAATAACAATACAATAACAATAACAATAACAATAACAATAACAATAACAATAACAATACAATAACAATAACAATAACAATAACAATAACAATAACAATAACAATAACAATAACAATAACAATAACAATAACAATAACAATAACAATAACAATAACAATAACAATAACAATAACAATAACAATAACAATAACAATAACAATAACAATAACAATAACAATAACAATAACAATAACAATAACAATAACAATAACAATAACAATAACAATAACAATAACAATAACAATAACAATAACAATAACAATAACAATAACAATAACAATAACAATAACAATAACAATAACAATAACAATAACAATAACAATAACAATAACAAAACAATAACAAAACAATAACAATAACAATAACAATAACAATAACAATAACAATAACAATAACAATAACAATAACAATAACAATAACAATAACATAACAATAACAATAACAATAACAATAACAATAACAATAACAATAACAATAACAATAACAATAACAATAAACAATAACAATAACAATAACAATAACAATAACAATAACAATAACAATAACAATAACAATAACAATAACAATAACAATAACAATAACAATAACAATAACAATACAATAACAATAACAATAACAATAACAATAACAATAACAATAACAAACAATAACAATAACAATAACAATAACAATAACAATAACAATAACAATAACAATAACAATAACAATAACAATAACAATAACAATAACAATAACAATAACAATAACAATAACATAACAATAACAATAACAATAACAATAACAATAACAATAACAATAACAATAACAATAACAATAACAATAACAATAACAATAACAATAACAATAACAATAACAATCAGATTGTTTGAATCGTTTAATGAGTGACTCATCGTTATGGCCGAGTTTCGTTAAAGTGAAAAAATTTGTTAACCTGCCAAAAAACGATGTTGCTCCCCTGCTCGGGCCTGTGAAATAACTCCGGCTGGTATTATTAACTATCCTCTTTCTGTTGCTGATAATGCTGTTGATTCAACTCTCAACAATATACTACCTTCAAATGGTGCTGATAATGCGGTTGATTCATCTCATAATATTATGCAATTTCCAAGTAATTTATCTTATTATTATCAAAATGTAGGAGGAATAAGATCTAAATTAGATTATTTATATATTGTTTTCTCATCTTGTAATTATGATATAATAATGTTAACAGAAACATGGCTAACTGAAAACCAACTTACATCTGAAATCTTTGATTTTAAGAACTATACAGTTTTTAGGAAAGATAGAAGTAATTTACTAGAATGTATGGATAAAGGCGGTGGAGTCATGATTGCCATTCGTTCCTCCTTACCATGTAAACAGGTAGATTTGCTTTCAAATCAAAATTATTCTGATTTAAATTGTGATGTAGATCAGTTAATTGTATCGCTTTTGTTAAATAATAAAACTGAAATATTTATAATGCTAAGTTATATTCCTCCAAGGAGTTCCCTTGAAGTATATAATCTACATACAAGAAATTGTAAATACATTTAAGAAAATCTAAATAATTCACAGCATGTAATATGTATTGGAGACTTCAATCTAGGTAATATTATATGGAATTTTGACTCAGATGATGAATATTTAATACCCTATAATGTAAACTCTGAAATTGAAGTAGATTTTATTGACTTTTATACTCAGTTTGATTTAACTCAAATTAATTATTTTAAAAATGATTTATCAAGATTATTAGATCTAATTTTTGTTGATAAGGAATTTGACATTTGTGTATATAAATCTGAATTTCCAATAGTTAATAACTCTATGCACCATGTTGCGTTAGATGGAAATTTTCACTTCTATGATTATATAAAAAAAAAGTTTATAAACAATACATATGTTCCAAACTTCGGTAAAGCGAACTTTGATGCAATGAATAATTACTTTTTCTCTTTGAATTGGGATTCTATATTCTATGACAACGATGTTGAATTGGAACTTGCTAATGAAAATCTTCTGATGGTTATAAGAGAGGCAGTACGTCAGTTTGTTCCTAAAATAATAAGAGATTAGTAAATCTTAAGAACAGAAAAAATAAAGCTTTTAAAGAATTTAAACAGAATCGTAATTGTCCAGAGCTATGCGCGAATCATAAATTAATTCAACACGAATTTAACATTCTAAATAAATTTTTATATCAATCATATATGTTTTCTATTGAGTGTAATGTGAAAAATAATAGCAAATGTTTTTGGAACTTTATTAACTCTAAAAGGAAAACTATTGGTTATCCAAGCTGCATGAAGTATTTGAATACAACGACGAGTGATATTAATTTAATATGTAATCTTTTTGCTAGATATTTTAAATCGGTTTACTCTGTAGAATCTTTTACAGATCAAGTATTACCAAAAGTTTCTAAAGTTTTTGATATAGGATCTATGGTTCTGGATGTCTCTGAGGTTGAAGAAGCAATTTTAAAACTAGATGCTAGCAAAAAGGAAGGGCCTGATGGTATTCCAACCATTATTTTGCTTAAATGTGCAAAGTCATTAGCGAAACCATTCACAATAATCTTTAATGCTTCACTTTCCAAAGGTAAATTTCTAGACTGTTGGAAACTTTCGTTTTTAACACCAGTTTTCAAATCAGGATCCAAGCAAGATATTACTAATTACCGGCCTATTAGTAAAATTTCAGCTATACCTAAATTATTCGAAAAAATAGTTTACAATAGATTAGCTTTTCAATTAAAAGGCCACATATCTGAGAGTCAACACGGTTTTATTTCCGGCAAATCGACAACAACTAATCTTACATTAATGACTAATTATATTATTAATAATTTCGAAAGTCACATTCAAACTGACATTATATTCACAGATTTTGCAAAAGCATTTGATCGTGTAAGCCATCGAGTGCTTCTTTATAAATTATTGTCCTTGGGATTTCACTCCGAACTCCTGAGTTGGATTGAATCTTACCTTACTAATAGAATTCAAATAGTTAAAATTGATAACTTTCACTCAGAAAACATCTACGTCTCATCTGGTGTACCACAAGGTAGTCATTTGGGGCCATTATTGTTCCTCTTATTTATAAACGATATTCCGTCTATATTTGTATCTTCGTTTTGTCTTTTATTTGCTGATGACTTAAAGTTGTATCACAAGATAGAGTCATTATCTGATTGTTATTCACTTCGCGATGATGTATTTAGATTAACTGAATGGTGTCACAATAATTTTCTTTATTTAAATATTACGAAGTGTCAAATAATGTCATGTTTTAGACATTCTACCCCTATTTTATTCAATTATGAAGTAAATCATGAAATTCTTGAGCGCGTTGAACGTAAAAAGGATCTAGGTATTATTTTAGATAGTAAGCTATCATTTTTACCTCATATTGATTATATAGTAAATAAAGCTAATCAAATGCTTGGATTTGTAAAGAGGAATACAAGAGAGTTTAAAGATCCTTATTCAATAAAGTCGCTTTTTAATTCACTGGTCAGATCTGTGTTGGAATACTCTAGTACAGTTTGGAATCCCTTTTATAAAAACTCATCTAACCGAATCAAAAAAGTTCAAAAGAATTTTACTAGATATTTGATCTTCAAATTAAATTGGCGTATGGACATGCCAACTTACAAATCTAGGTGTTTACTGTTTGGTATTAATACTTTGAAAAATCGGCGTACTTGCTTCTCTGTTATGTTCATCAGAGATTTATTATCGTATCACATTAAATGTCCTCAGTTACTTAATTTTATAAACTTACGCGTTCCTCAAAGAAATTTTCGTGAATCTAGTTTATTACATGAATATTATCATCGAACAAATTATGGCCTAAATGAGCCAATTTCACGTTGCATCAGGGAAACTAACGTTGTTTGTTCCAGAATAGATATTTTTAAAAATTGTACAAGAGATACTTTCAAAATGTATGTATTAAATGTTATAGTCATACAAACCGTCTAATATACCTACATATATAGATTTTATTTTTTTCATTTCAAATCCTTTTCCGTAAAGTTAAGATATATCGATACTTTATTATTTATAATTTATTTTAACCTATGTAAATATGTAAATAGTATGTAGTCTAAAAGAGAAATTCTCTCTGCTTGATGAATAAATAAATAAATAAATAAATAAATAAATAACAATAACAATAACAATAACAATAACAATAACAATAACAATAACAATAACAATAACAATAACAATAACAATAACAATAACAATAACAATAACAATAACAATAACAATAACATAACAATAACAATAACAATAACAATAACAATAACAATAACAATAACAATAACAATAACAATAACAATAACAATAACAATAACAATAACAATAACAATAACAATAACAATAACAATAACAATAACAATAACAATAACAATAACAATAACAATAACAATAACAATAACAATAACAATAACAATAACAATAACAATAACAATAACAATAACAATAACAATAACAATAACAATAACAATAACAATAACAATAACAATAACAATAACAATAACAATAACAATAACAATAACAATAACAATAACAATAACAATAACAATAACAATAACAATAACAATAACAATAACAATAACAATAACAATAACAATAACAATAACAATAACAATAACAATAACAATAACAATAACAATAACAATAACAATAACAATAACAATAACAAAAACAATAACAATAACAATAACAATAACAATAACAATAACAATAACAATAACAATAACAATAACAATAACAATAACAATAACAATAACAATAACAATAACAATAACAATAACAATAACAATAACAATAACATAACAATAACAATAACAATAACAATAACAATAACAATAACAATAACAATAACAATAACAATAACAATAACAATAACAATAACAATAACAATAACAATAACAATAACATAACAATAACAATAACAATAACAATAACAATAACAATAACAATAACAATAACAATAACAATAACAATAACAATAACAATAACAATAACAATAACAATAACAATAACAATAACAATAACAATAACAATAACAATAACAATAACAATAACAATAACAATAACAATAACAATAACAATAACAATAACAATAACAATAACAATAACAATAACAATAACAATAACAATAACAATAACAATAACAATAACAATAACAATAACAATAACAATAACAATAACAATAACAATAACAATAACAATAACAATAACAATAACAATAACAATAACAATAACAATAACAATAACAATAACAATAACAATAACAATACAATAACAATAACAATAACAATAACAATAACAATAACAATAACAATAACAATAACAATAACAATAACAATAACAATAACAATAACAATAACAATAACAATAACAATAACAATAACAATAACAATAACAATAACAATAACAATAACAATAACAATAACAATAACAATAACAATAACAATAACAATAACAATAACAATAACAATAACAATAACAATAACAATAACAATAACAATAACAATAACAATAACAATAACAATAACAATAACAATAACAATAACAATAACAATAACAATAACAATAACAATAACAATAACAATAACAATAACAATAACAATAACAATAACAATAACAATAACAATAACAATAACAATAACAATAACAATAACAATAACAATAACAATAACAATAACAATAACAATAACAATAACAATAACAATAACAATAACAATAACAATAACAATAACAATAACATAACAATAACAATAACAATAACAATAACAATAACAATAACAATAACAATAACAATAACAATAACAATAACAATAACAATAACAATAACAATAACAATAACAATAACAATAACAATAACAATAACAATAACAATAACAATAACATAACAATAACAATAACAATAACAATAACAATACATAACAATAACAATAACAATAACAATAACAATAACAATAACAAACAATAACAATAACAATAACAATAACAATAACAATAACAATAACAATAACAATAACAATAACAATAACAATAACAATAACAATAACAATAACAATAACAATAACAATAACAATAACAATAACAATAACAATAACAATAACAATAACAATAACAATAACAATAACAATAACAATAACAATAACAATAACAATAACAATAACAATAACAATAACAAAATAGCTTTTTATGGCCTTTAGTCCTATAAATTGGCGTTTCGTTCGGCTTACTCACTTGAACTCATCAGTGACATAGTGAGGGCTTTGTCATACGCAATTTATATTAAGTTCAGTTCAACTTACATGAATTTTTCAACGAAAATCCACTGTAAACTATATCCAACAAGATTAGAATTCCTAATCATTAAGCTGGAAGTTTTTTTTTGTCCTGGGCCAGGCATAGTTTCTATATAAGAAGGTTTTATAATACAAATTCTATATACTACTGAAATAAATCAGCCAAGTAGAAGACTTAGCATTAAGGATTGGACTTGTTGAATTATTGATTCAAAATAGCTTTTTATGGCCTTTAGTCCTATAAATTGGCGTTTCGTTCGGCTTACTCACTTGAACTCATCAGTGACATAGTGAGGGCTTTGTCATACGCAATTTATATTAAGTTCAGTTCAACTTACATGAATTTTTCAACGAAAATCCACTGTAAACTATATCCAACAAGATTAGAATTCCTAATCATTAAGCTGGAAGTTTTTTTTTTTTTTTGCCCTGGGCCAGGCATAGTTTCTATATAAGAAGGTTTTATAATACAAATTCTATATACTACTGAAATAAATCAGCCAAGTAGAAGACTTAGCATTAAGGATTGGACTTGTTGAATTATTGATTCAAAATAGCTTTTTATGGCCTTTAGTCCTATAAATTGGCGTTTCGTTCGGCTTACTCACTTGAACTCATCAGTGACATAGTGAGGGCTTTGTCATACGCAATTTATATTAAGTTCAGTTCAACTTACATGAATTTTTCAACGAAAATCCACTGTAAACTATATCCAACAAGATTAGAATTCCTAATCATTAAGCTGGAAGTTTTTTTTGCCCTGGGCCAGGCATAGTTTCTATATAAGAAGGTTTTATAATACAAATTCTATATACTACTGAAATAAATCAGCCAAGTAGAAGACTTAGCATTAAGGATTGGACTTGTTGAATTATTGATTCAAAATAGCTTTTTATGGCCTTTAGTCCTATAAATTGGCGTTTCGTTCGGCTTACTCACTTGAACTCATCAGTGACATAGTGAGGGCTTTGTCATACGCAATTTATATTAAGTTCAGTTCAACTTACATGAATTTTTCAACGAAAATCCACTGTAAACTATATCCAACAAGATTAGAATTCCTAATCATTAAGCTGGAAGTTTTTTTTGCCCTGGGCCAGGCATAGTTTCTATATAAGAAGGTTTTATAATACAAATTCTATATACTACTGAAATAAATCAGCCAAGTAGAAGACTTAGCATTAAGGATTGGACTTGTTGAATTATTGATTCAAAATAGCTTTTTATGGCCTTTAGTCCTATAAATTGGCGTTTCGTTCGGCTTACTCACTTGAACTCATCAGTGACATAGTGAGGGCTTTGTCATACGCAATTTATATTAAGTTCAGTTCAACTTACATGAATTTTTCAACGAAAATCCACTGTAAACTATATCCAACAAGATTAGAATTCCTAATCATTAAGCTGGAAGTTTTTTTTGCCCTGGGCCAGGCATAGTTTCTATATAAGAAGGTTTTATAATACAAATTCTATATACTACTGAAATAAATCAGCCAAGTAGAAGACTTAGCATTAAGGATTGGACTTGTTGAATTATTGATTCAAAATAGCTTTTTATGGCCTTTAGTCCTATAAATTGGCGTTTCGTTCGGCTTACTCACTTGAACTCATCAGTGACATAGTGAGTCCAATCCTTAATGCTAAGTCTTCTACTTGGCTGATTTATTTCAGTAGTATATAGAATTTGTATTATAAAACCTTCTTATATAGAAACTATGCCTGGCCCAGGGCAAAAAAAACTTCCAGCTTAATGATTAGGAATTCTAATCTTGTTGGATATAGTTTACAGTGGATTTTCGTTGAAAAATTCATGTAAGTTGAACTGAACTTAATATAAATTGCGTATGACAAAGCCCTCACTATGTCACTGATGAGTTCAAGTGAGTAAGCCGAACGAAACGCCAATTTATAGGACTAAAGGCCATAAAAAGCTATTTTGAATCAATAATTCAACAAGTCCAATCCTTAATGCTAAGTCTTCTACTTGGCTGATTTATTTCAGTAGTATATAGAATTTGTATTATAAAACCTTCTTATATAGAAACTATGCCTGGCCCAGGGCAAAAAAAACTTCCAGCTTAATGATTAGGAATTCTAATCTTGTTGGATATAGTTTACAGTGGATTTTCGTTGAAAAATTCATGTAAGTTGAACTGAACTTAATATAAATTGCGTATGACAAAGCCCTCACTATGTCACTGATGAGTTCAAGTGAGTAAGCCGAACGAAACGCCAATTTATAGGACTAAAGGCCATAAAAAGCTATTTTGAATCAATAATTCAACAAGTCCAATCCTTAATGCTAAGTCTTCTACTTGGCTGATTTATTTCAGTAGTATATAGAATTTGTATTATAAAACCTTCTTATATAGAAACTATGCCTGGCCCAGGGCAAAAAAAACTTCCAGCTTAATGATTAGGAATTCTAATCTTGTTGGATATAGTTTACAGTGGATTTTCGTTGAAAAATTCATGTAAGTTGAACTGAACTTAATATAAATTGCGTATGACAAAGCCCTCACTATGTCACTGATGAGTTCAAGTGAGTAAGCCGAACGAAACGCCAATTTATAGGACTAAAGGCCATAAAAAGCTATTTTGAATCAATAATTCAACAAGTCCAATCCTTAATGCTAAGTCTTCTACTTGGCTGATTTATTTCAGTAGTATATAGAATTTGTATTATAAAACCTTCTTATATAGAAACTATGCCTGGCCCAGGGCAAAAAAAAAAAAAACTTCCAGCTTAATGATTAGGAATTCTAATCTTGTTGGATATAGTTTACAGTGGATTTTCGTTGAAAAATTCATGTAAGTTGAACTGAACTTAATATAAATTGCGTATGACAAAGCCCTCACTATGTCACTGATGAGTTCAAGTGAGTAAGCCGAACGAAACGCCAATTTATAGGACTAAAGGCCATAAAAAGCTATTTTGAATCAATAATTCAACAAGTCCAATCCTTAATGCTAAGTCTTCTACTTGGCTGATTTATTTCAGTAGTATATAGAATTTGTATTATAAAACCTTCTTATATAGAAACTATGCCTGGCCCAGGGCAAAAAAAACTTCCAGCTTAATGATTAGGAATTCTAATCTTGTTGGATATAGTTTACAGTGGATTTTCGTTGAAAAATTCATGTAAGTTGAACTGAACTTAATATAAATTGCGTATGACAAAGCCCTCACTATGTCACTGATGAGTTCAAGTGAGTAAGCCGAACGAAACGCCAATTTATAGGACTAAAGGCCATAAAAAGCTATTTTGAATCAATAATTCAACAAGTCCAATCCTTAATGCTAAGTCTTCTACTTGGCTGATTTATTTCAGTAGTATATAGAATTTGTATTATAAAACCTTCTTAAATAACAATAACAATAACAATAACAATAACAATAACAATAATGATGATATTTATTTCTGGTTTTAATTGTTTTGAATTTTAATTTTTTTTTCGGAAAACCAAAAAGTATTTGATTGGCAGTAGATTTGTTTTACGAACAAAAATGTAATAGGCAACGCCGCTGGTCTTAATATGCCATCTAACTCTGAATGCAAAATGAAAGGGACAGTTTCATATCGTTTCATGTAAACATTTCACCCGATTTTGGGAAAAATCGTACTGGAAAAATCGGGTGGTGTAAATGCCGACTATCTAGTTATCCCAAAAATGTTGATAAATCAAAATTTACACCATCCGATTTTTCCTCAGACGACCTTTTGTTCATAGGTGAAGGGAGTAGAAAGTGAGGGGTAAGGACCAAGTCGTCCGTTCCTGCCAAACTCACACGATTTTTCCAGTATGTTTGCGTTCTCTTTTATACTTTTCCCAGAGTCTTGTGTGTTCAGCGTTGCCACTAATCGGAGAATTTTCCGAAGTTGATCCAAAAACAAAATGCAGTAAGTTGATTTTTTTTTTCGCAGTAGATATGCATTTTCAAATTTTGTATTTTCGAAGAAAAAATTAATAATAACATATAAGTGATTGAAAATACATACATAGTTGGCTACACGGCTCATATGCAAGGCACTTAAAAGTTGGGTTTCAGGAGAAAAAACAACAAGAATGATGATGAAATTATTTTTTTTTTTTTCGTAAAACCAAAAAGTATTTGATTGCCAGTAGCTGTGTTTGTCGAAAAAAAAAAATGCTATAGGCAACGCTGGTCCTAATATGCTATCTACCTCTGAATGCAAAATGAAAGAGACAGCAATAAAGTATGAAGAGGACAGGAATAGAAATCTGACTGGAAAAATCGTTTCATATCGTTTCATGTAAACATATCACACGATTTTGGGATTTGAAGATGACAATAAGGTGGTCGGCTTCATAATTTGACGTCTGAATTTCCACTGATCTCTATAATACATATATAATACATATAATTGCTTCAATTTGAAGATGACAATTAGGTGGTCGGCTTCATAATTTGACGTCTGAATTATACAAAAAAAAAGTATTTTCCAGATAGGGATGTGCGGTATTGAAACAACATCGATTTCAACATCGAAGACCAAACATCGATGTCAATAAATATCGAACCGAAAACATCGATGCTACTTAACATCGATGTTTTTTCAGGTGTTTTTGTTTAAGTTTTTTGTTTGACCAAAGCAAAAAATGCGTCATGCTATGCTCTAATGTATTTTTGCTTTCAAAATTACTGGTGTCGGCTATTTTTTCTTAAGTTTTTTAAAATCCATTTAAAATTTTCATACAAATAGAAAATATGAAGTCATAAGCAAGGTATTTCAACTTTAAACATCGATATTGTAAAATAATGATGCACAGAAGCTTGTATGCTACAACCGCGTGTAAGTGGTATCTTTCTAGGCATCAATGATTTTAATGGGTTTAAATATGTATTTTGCACAATGAATATCAACAAATTTAATAAAATCAATATTGCAAGGCAATTCATGGTGTTAAGCTGTTATGTGTGCCCTTTTTGAAATCCGATATTTAAAAATCTTGTTTCACACGAAGGTGTGCGCAAGAACTTGCATGGTGTAAGCTGCGTGTTTCTGACCATCGATAATTTAAATTCGTGAAAGTCGATATTAAATATGTATTTTGCAGTAATATTTCAAGGAATTTTGTGTAAACTGTTTTCTGTGGCTTTTTGGAATATATCGATATTGCAAAGCACGAAGTTGTGTGCAAAAACTTGCATTGGTGTAAATTGGGTCTTTCTGAGCATCTATTATTTCAATGCGTGGAAATCGATGCTAAAATTTGAATTTTGCAAAATATATCGTCCACAGATTTTATAGAAGCAATATTGCAAGTATTTCATGTGTACACTGTTATCTAACGATATTGCAAGATATTTTTGCTTACAAAAGTGTGTACAAAAACTTGTGTGGTTTAAAATGCGTCTTGCTGAGCATCGATGATATTAATGCTTGAACATCGATGTAAAAATAGGTCTGTTTGGTTACTGAAATTTCGTACGAATTCGTACGACGTCGCACTACATTTCCCAAATTCCTGTTTGTTAACTCCAAAGTGTAGCAACGAGAGAGCAAAATGAGAGAGCAAGAAATTTCCCCTCCATGAAAAATCTTGCAAATTTCTGCTACACAAATTTCTGTGTGCAGGAAGTAAAAAACTGTCAAATACACGTCTGTGTGTATTTTTGTTTGTGTGTGTCTTAAGATTTGCCTGTAGTGTTTGATGGTGTGTGTCACGTTTGAAGTTTCGTACACAAAAAAGATACAAAATTGGTTTTTCGCGTTTGTTAACTTTGTAGCAAGTTTTCCCCTCTATGAATGAATTTTCCCCTTCTTTCAATAATTTGACAGTTTTTGAACATCGTGCTACAAAAGTAACCAAACAAACCTAATATTTCTTTTGCAAAAATTTGATGGAAGCAAAATTGATAGGCACTTCATGTGTAAACTTATATTTGTGCCTTTTTGCACATCGAAAGTTTCGTTGTGGTTCTGAATTTTTAAGTTTGGTTTGGTAGATCCTTTGATGATTTCCTTTTTCAAAAAATTCCAAATGTTACAGATGACTTAAAAACTATGAAAGTCACTCCATCTAGATTTTACTAGCAGAATCAATCATTTTCGTACTAACTTTTTGTTTGTTTTTTAGTCCGATGTTTTGGATGTTAATATCAATGTTGCAAAACATCGAAATCTTTACTATCGATATTTTGCAAATATCGATTAAAATCGCTCATCCCTATTTCCAGATGTCTATCTGAAGAAAGGGAACAGACCATGATGTAAAAGTATAAACTTTTGTGGAAGTTTGTTTTATTATTTATTATCTTTAAGTTATTCACTGTGTGCATTTGGTATATTATTTGTTTTAGTATAATTACATAGTGGAATGAGATAAATCATTGCAGTTTGCGAACAAGTTGAGCAAAACAGCTAATGAATAATTATGATGAGGAGGATGCGATTGCATATTCTACGTTTTTTTTAATGATTTTACCTCCTTGTCACACTCTTTACGTTTGTTATTCCGTTTCATTTACTAATTAGTGAATGAATTTAAATTACGAACACAACAAATGTTAGCAAACAGATCTCGGGGGGTGAAACGAACGGAGAATTGATGTCTGTTTAATGGATTATCTTTGTATTACATGTTATACAGTTATACTGGTATACAAAAAAGTGGTCAGCTTCATAATATAACAATTCTTCAAATGGAAGCAATATTTTTGTATCGATACACTATCCAGTGTTTTATAGAGATCAGTGTGAATTACACAAAAAAAAAGTATTTTCCAGATAGGGATGTGCGATATTGAAACAACATCGATTTCAACATCGAAGACCAATCATCGATGTCAATTAATATCGAACCGAAAACATCGATGCTACTTAACATCGATGTTTTTTTCAGGTGTTTTTGTTTAAGTTTTTTGTTTGGACAAAGCAAAAAATGCGTCATGCTAATCTAATCTCTAATGTATTTTTGCTTTCAAAATTTCTGGTGCCGGCTATTTTTCTTAAGTTTTTTAAAATCGATTTAAGTTTTTATACAAATGAAAAATATGAAGTCATAAGCAAGGTATTTCAACTTTAAACTCGATATTGCACAATAATGATGCCCAGAAGCTAGTGTGCTAAAACCACGTGTAAGCGGTATCTTTCTGGGCATCAATGATTTTAATGGATGAAATGTGAAAATCGATGTTAAAATATGTATTTTGCCCTAATGAATATCAACAAATTTAATAAAATCAATATTGCAAGGCAATTCATGTTGTTAAGCTGTTATGTGTGCCCTTTTTGAAATCTGACATTTCAAAATCTTGTTTCACACGAACGTGTGCGCAAGAACTTGCATGGTGTAAACTGCGTGTTCTGTGACTTTTTGGAATATATCGATATTGTAAGACACCAAGTTGTGTGCAAAAACTTGCATTAGTGTAAATTGGGTCTTTCTGAGTGTTGGGTCATAACCAACCATCATATAACCATATTTTGAATTCATAACGTAACTGAAATAATTACTTAACTTTAAATTAAGAATTCAATAATATCTTAAATTCTATTGTTTTTAAATTAAAACTAAAGTTCTTAATCATGCTTTTTTAAACCCTTTTAAAAATGTCAAAATCTTAAAAATAAATTATGATAAAACTAAAATTAACTACATTAACCATCATACATTCTACATTCTATTCAATTTGAATTTGCGCCTAATGCCAAGGTTCGCCATATTTTAACATTGTATAAGCTAAAAGCTGTAAATAATAATGTACTAAAACAGAAAAAAGAAAGAACTAACAAACCGTATAATAAAGAATTTTGATTCATTTTCGTGCGAGTACCCAACTTATCAACACGTTTTTTTTTACACTCATTAGTTACACACAAGTTAAAGGAACTACATAGTTGCATAGTAGCATTTCATATAATTAAAAGTTTAAATTGTATGTGAACATCTCATAACGCAAACCGATCCAAAAAATAAATTTTTAATATCTGCGGGAATTTTCCTACGAGTTTTAAAGTAAATTTTCCCAAGGAGCGGACGGAAAAATCTTCGACCGTACATTTTGGCGACCGTGACAGGACGGTTTGTGTTAAAAATCATACATATTTCAATAAAAAATAAGTAACTTTAAAGACATACAAATCAACATTTGCGAGTGAAGTGAAAGCGTACGCGATAACGGATAACGGACCATCATCACCACCACATCAATTTCCCCAGCATCAGAAATCATCCTCATACGAAAGCAAGAAGTAAAGGAAGACGATTCGTGGGATCATTGAATGTTCAATATTTTGGATTAGGGTAAAAGATAAGTAACTATCTTCCCTGCAAGGTATGAGAAAAAGTTATTTTATTGAAAATCCATATAAATCCACATATGTATGATTCAGCAATAAAACTGTAAGACAACATTAGCGTTATTCTTCATCACATATTTATATTATACAAATTAATGTACATACACCCAGTGGCGAAATTCCAATACTATACATAAATATCATCTACACAACTCTATTTGGACTCCAAATTATTAAGCAAGTTCAGGTGTCCACATATGGTTCCCTTTAAATATACGCATATCGTTCGAAAATATTTCACTCACTCGAGCCACATCGGCGCTTCTGCTGAGATCAAGTCTTGCTGCTACTTAGTGCTGCTGACCACGTGGTGCTGGTCCTCTGTTGCTGCTCAATTTAGTTAAAGACTTTCGTGCATTTTTACTGCTGTGCTCCTGCCTCAGAATATACTTATAACACTGCGGTCGTTGTAGTTTTGCGCTTCTGGCTTATATCACCGCATACTCCTCTCGCTTTTGTATGCTCTGCTGTTAATTTATCATTCAATTGTTGCTGTTGTTAGTCATTGCAAATTTTCGTTGCTGTCGATCATCTTTTGTTGTTGCTATTGGAACTTCCCAGTCTTCGGCCGATTATTGCTCCTATACTGATTTCATAGTTGTTGCTGCTACTATTCAAGAAAGTAAATTATCTTAATTCTTGATTTATTCCACTGTCGTAGTCCACTTTCTTCAGTTGACAAGATCATTGTACAATCATAGATACAACATAAAGCCTAAATACACATAAATATCACAAATTCGATATGACAACTTTAGAAGATTTAAAGGTATCTCGTGCTTCTACAAAAGGTAGCATCACACGTATTAAAAACATTATCGAGTCCAAACCACTTTCAGCAACGGAACTAGAATGTCGTCTTGGTATATTGGAATCCTATTTTAAACAAGGATTGGCTTATCAAACTGCCATTGAAGGCCATGCGCCGTCAGATACCACAGGTCGCAGTGAGCTGGAAGAACTATATGTATCTACAAAAACAAAAATACTGTCTCTAATGGGCAATGAGAGAAGAAATAGTGCTTTAGATTCAACTCTTTCGATTCCTCAAGTCGTGGGTAGTCATTTACCAAAACTAAAACTTCCACGTTTCGATGGCAAATACTCAGAATATAAAAATTTCATAAGCTCATTCACGAAACTTGTCGACAGAGACCTAACTCTTTCAAAAATAAAAAAAATTTAACCATTTGTTAAGTTGTTTAACTGGGGCTGCTCTTAGTACCGTGAAGGCTTTCCAGGTCACCGATGAAAACTATGAAAAGGCTATGGATCGATTAAAAGAGCGTTTTGATAACAACTGTCTTATATTTTTGGAAAATATTTCCCAGTTATTTGAGTTACCAAAGATTCAAAAACCCTCGCCTAGTCAGTTGAGGAATTTAGTAAATGATGTGTCGGCCTTGTTTAATTCATTACAATCATTGGGATCTGTATCTGAAATTTGTAATGGAATCATAATTCACCTGGTTATGTCTAAGGTTGATGCTGACACTCAAGCTAAATGGGACGAACAACTTGAATACAAAACACTTCCGACTTGGCAAAGCTGTTCAAATTTAATAAATAAGCGTTGTCAATATCTCGAAGCTAGAGAAAGTAACACCTTACGTTCCGAAACCAAAATAATTCGGTCTGAGAACAAAAAGCCATCGTCTCGATCTAAGAATTGGAGCACCGATCATCGTCAGACTTCTTTACCAGCAGTCCAACGCTCTTGTTGTTTCTGCAATGATAGTTCTCACATTATAAGCAACTGTTCATCTTTTCTTAAACTATCAGCTATCGATCGTTTTACAGATGCAAAGAATTTGGGTATTTGCATCAACTGCCTAACTAAAGGTCACTATGTTACGAAATGTGCTTCACCTGCTAGGTGCAAAATCTGTAAGAAGAAACATCACTCACTGCTTCATCGTTCGAATGATTCCATTTCCCAAGAAATACCGCAGGCTGGTTCCTCATATGCTGTAGCAAACTCAGCTGTGAAAAAAGACTTAATCGCTTCGAAATCACAAGTTATCCTAGCAACAGCTCTCGTCCTAGTTCAAGATGCATCAGGATCATTTCAGCTTTGTAGGGTGTTGCTTAACTCTGGGTCTCACGTCAATTTTATAAAAGAAACATTCGCAGCTTTTCTCAACCTTCGAAGGGAAAGGAAGAACATAGACATTATTGAAATGGGTTCAAAAGAAACGAAAATCAGCTCACTAACCCAAACGACTATACGTTCACGTTATTCACCTTTCGAGCTTTCAATGGAATTCCTCATTGCACCTTCAATCACTGGTTACCTACCTGAAGTTGCGGTAGATATATCAAATTGGAATCTTCCCAAAAACTTGGAGCTGGCGGATGAAAAATTCAACCGACCGGCATCTATCGATATCCTTCTCGGAGCCGAAGCTTTTTTCACGTTATTGCTAGTTGGTCAGATAAAACTCGGACCAGATATGCCAATACTGCAAAACACCCATTTAGGATGGATAGTGTCTGGGCGGTACAAGTTGATATCGGAAAATCTACCCAATTATTGCTGCATAAGCGTTCGGGAGGACAATCTTGATGAGTATGTAGAACGTTTTTGGGAATTGGAATCAGTTTCTGGTCGAAAATCAAAATGGACAGAGGAACAAAAGGAGTGCGAAGCATCATTTGTGCAATCAATCGAGGAGCTTCCGAATGGTAGACTATGTTTAAAACTTCCATTCAAAAAGGATCCAAATACGCTTGGTGAATCGTATCGACTAGCTTTTCGACGCTTAATGTCCTTGGAGCGCAAAATGAATAAAGATTCATCCCTCAAATCGGCTTATACTGATTTCTTGAGAGAGTACCAAGCACTAGGCCATATGTCCCTAGTAAGAAACCCAGTTCTTAATGAACCACACTATTTTCTACCGCACCAATGTGTGCTGCGCCCAACAAGCTCTTCAACTAAGTTACGAGTCGTCTTTGACGCATCGTGTCGCACGTCAACACAAACTTCACTTAATGATGTTCTAATGGCAGGTCCCACAATTCAAGACGACTTGTTTGTAATCTTGCTTCGATTTAGGATGCATAAATATGCGTTAACGGCGGACATCGTTAAGATGTATAGACAAATTCTTATACATCCATCACAGCGAAAATATCTATACATTTTATGGCGAGAAAGTGAAGGTTCACCTGTGGAAACATATGAGCTGAATACTGTAACCTACGGTACAACTTCAGCTCCTTTCATGGCAATTAGATGTCTCAAGTATTTAGGAGATAAATTTGAATCCCAGTACAAACTCGGGGCGGAAGTTTTACGTTCTGACTTCTACGTCGATGACATGATCACCGGAGCGGATGATCTCGCAACTCTCAGGGAAATCCAAAAACAAGTTGTTGCTATTTTAAACTCTGCAGGATTCGAATTATCAAAGTGGCATAGCAGCCATTCTTCCATAACTTCAATACAGGATGGTAAGGACCTAAAACTTTCCGAATCAAACGTTACTAGTACTCTAGGGATAACATGGGATTCCTATACAGATAACTTTTGTTTTTCATACAAAAATTCAAAGTCATATACGTCGTATACCAAAAGGAAAATCTTATCTATCGCTTCTTCACTGTTTGATCCATTAGGTTTACTATGCCCTATAATTGTTCGCGCCAAGACAATTTTACAGCAACTATGGATTGATAAAGTCACCTGGGATGCAGCAATACCGCAAGCAATCGACACAGAGTGGAGACAATTTATGATGGACTTAAATCTCATTCAAAATATACAGGTGCCATGATTTGCTATGGCAAATACACGGTTTCTGCGACGCATCTATCAAATCATATGGATGCTGTATTTATATCCGCACGATTCATTCTTCTGGGCCTCCGTCAGTGAAACTTTTAGTAGCCAAATCAAGAGTTGCCCCTGCCAAGAAGAAGCAAGTCCCTCGGCTCGAACTTTGCGCGGCTCATCTTCTTGTTAAGCTATGGACCAAAATACAACCAATTTTCAAAAACGCGTACTCAGATGTATTTTTCTGGACCGATTCATCTGTAGTCCTACATTGGATCTCCACTCATTCGTTAAAGCTAGGCACATTCGTCGGTAATCGTGTCGCCGAAATCCAGGAAAACTCGGGAGGTATAAGCTGGAGGCATGTACCAACAGAATGTAACCCAGCTGACATAGTTTCCAGAGGGTGCTCAGTAGGAGAACTTAACACTTCAATTTGGTTTACAGGTCCCACATTTTTACTACAATCTTATCAAAATTGGCCATCAACTCCAGGAAAACTTTTATCTCCAGAAGAATTGGAGATGGAAAAAAGAAAAACTGTGTTAGTATGCAGTCAAATATCGGAAAACAAATTTTTTGAAATAATGAACAATAACAGTAGCTATACAAAAATACTACATATATTCGCTTATGCTATTCGATATTTAAATCGCTTAAAAAATCAAACGATAGAAAAAACATTTACTTTAAGTGCTGTCGAACTAGAGGATGCATTTAATAGAATTGTCTGGTTATTACAAAACAAGGACTTTCCAGAGGAAATCACACTTCTTCAAAAGGAAAAACCACTGAGAAATTCTCTTAAGCATCTGGGTTTGTTCCTTGATGACTCCTCAGGGCGACCCATCATAAGAGTCGGGGGACGGTTAAGAAATGCGAATTTTCCTGAAGAAGAAAAACATCCAATGCTCCTGTCCAAATATTCAAATTTCATCACATGTTATGTACGACATTTACATCTCAAAAACTTTCACGCTGGACCAAAAACTTTAGTCGCTATACTTCGGCAGAAAATTTGGGTCGTCAACGCCAGAGAAATCGCAAGAAAAATTGTTCGAGATTGTATTCACTGCGTGCGTTACAAACCGAAACTACTTCAACAAGTTATGGGAGACCTTCCTGCGGAACGGCTTACGGCTTGTCGACCATTCCTTAGTTGCGGTGTCGATTTCTGTGGACCCGTTCATACATATCACAGGATTAGGGGAAAGGTTCCATATAAATCTTACATAGCAGTCTTCGTTTGCTTTACATCAAAAGCTGTCCACTTAGAGCCCGTATCTGATCTCTCTTCAGAAGCTTTTATAGCTGCACTTAAACGTATGATTAGCCGCCGGGGGTTTCCACGAAACATATATTTCGACAACGCAACAAATTTCGTGGGGGCTGATTCCAAACTAGCTGAATTCCGTAAAATGTTGTTTTGCAAAGCTTCAACTGATTCTATCACTAACTTTTGTAACACAGAATTCATTAATTTTCATTTCATCCCCCCTAGGGCTCCGCATTTTGGTGGTCTTTGGGAGGCAGCCGTGAAGGTTGCCAAAGGTTACCTCTACCGCACCTTTCAGAACAGCAAACTTTCATTTGAAGAACTTTCAACCGCCCTATGTGAAATAGAAGCCGTGATGAATTCCAGGCCTATAACTCCAATGTCGACTGATCCCAATGACTATGAAGCTCTTACACCTGGGCATCTGTTAATTGGTTCATCGCTGAGAGCCATTCCACAGCCCATAGATGAGTCTCAAAATGCCGATATTCTTCCATACTGGCGTCGAATTAACAACGTCAAATCTCATTTCTGGCAGCGATGGGTCAATGAGTACCTTCAAGAATTACAACAAAGTTGAAAGTGGTCAACGAAATCGCCGAATATTCCAATTGACTCCATGGTTATAGTCCATGAGGATAACTTGCCTCCTCAGAAGTGGTTACTAGGGAGAATCCACAAAACGTTTCCTGGACCAGATGGCCACGTAAGAGTTGCAGAAGTTCGAACATCAAGAGGAATTTTCAAGCGTCCGATTCATAAGTTGGCTTTACTTCCTTGTTGAAAGAGTGTCCTTCCAACGGGGGCAGAATGTTGGGTCATAACCAACCATCATATAACCATTGAATTCATTGAATTCATAACGTAACTGAAATAATTACTTAACTTTAAATTAAGAATTCAATAATATCTTAAATTCTATTGTTTTTAAATTAAAACTAAAGTTCTTAATCATGCTTTTTCAAACCCTTTTAAAAATGTCAAAATCTTAAAAATAAATTATGATAAAACTAAAATTAACTACATTAACTATCATACATTCTACATTCTATTTAATTTGAATTTGCCGCCTAATGCCAAGGTTCGCCATATTTTAACATTGTATAAGCTAAAAGCTGTAAATAATAATGTACTAAAACAGAAAAAAGAAAGAACTAACAAACAGTATAATAAAGAATTTTGATTCATTCTCGTGCGAGTACCCAACTTATCAACACGTTTTTTTTTTTACACTCATTAGTTACACACAAGTTAAAGGAACTACATAGTTGCATAGTAGCATTTCATATAATTAAAAGTTTAAATTGTATGTGAACATCTCATAACGCAAACCGATCCAAAAAATAAATTTTTAATATCTGCGGGAATTTTCCTACGAGTTTTAAAGTAAATTTTCCCAAGGAGCGGACGGAAAAATCTTCGACCGTACACTGAGCATCTATTATTTCAATGCATGGAAATCGATGCTAAAATTTGTATTTTGCAAAATATGTTGTCTTCAGATTTTATAGAAGCAATATTGCAAGTATTTCATGTGTACACTGTTATCTAACGATATTGCAAGATATTTTAACTTATAAAAGTGTGTACAAAAACTTGTATGGTTTAAAATGCGTCTTGCTGAGCATCGATGATATTAATGCTTGAATATCGATGTACAAATATTTTTTTGCACAAATAAACACAAAACAAATTTGATGGAAGCAAAATTGATAGGCACTTCATGTGTAAACATATATCTGTACCTTTTTGCACATCGGAAGTTTCGTTGTGGTTCTGAATTTTTAAATTTGGTTCGAAAGATCCTTTGATAATCTCCTTTTTCAAAAAATTCTAAATGTTACAGATGACTTAAAAACTATGAAAGTCACTCCATCTAGATTTTACTAGCAGAATCAACTATTTTCGTACTAACTTTTTCCTTGTTTCTTAAGCCGATGTTTTGGATGTTAATATCGATGTTGCAAAACATTGAAATCTTTATTATCGATTTGCAAATATCGATTAAAATCGCTCATCCCTATTTCCAGATGTCTATCTGAAGAAAGGTAAACAGACCATGATATGAAAATATAAACTTTTGTGGAAGTTTGTTTTATTATTTATTATGTCTGTTCGCGTACTTCCCAAAACACGCCCTGTGGTTCCATACTTAGCTCATTTCATTGAAATGAGCTAGGTATGGAGTAAGTAAGCCGCCCTGTGGTTCCATACTTAGCTCATTTCATTGAAATGAGCTATGTATGGAACCACAGGGTGGCTTTGGTGTCTTCAGTATAGACGGTGGCATGCTTGTCACGGCACGGCTACGCTCGTCGGACGGGGTGGTTCTTGTCGATACCAAAAATACACCTTTAGCTCGATCTCATTTTTTGTTATACATGCCATTGATATTTGAAAAAAATGGAGGTAGAGAAAGCTACAATTTATACTAATCAAATCAGACGGACGTACGGACAGTGAAAGAGTTAAGCGAAAGAAGGTAAATGCTGGAAAACTGAAAAGACATACTCACTTACCTTTGCCACTACCCTGGCGAAAGAATGTATAAGTGGCAAATATGTTCTTTCTTGAATCTTGATAAAATTGATTTTCTTAAAGCCTAATGACTAAATCTAACCTAGCCTAAATAGTAAAAAACTAACCCCCCATCTAATCTTATATGTACCTAGATCTAACTCATTTTTATCTTTCAATAGAACACCACACCATTACATTGTCTCGCCAGGATAGAGGTTCGCTAGGAACAGAACAGTTTGCCTGATGTTATTGGCATTGCTTGGCCATCCCTCCCATATGCCAGAGACATATCCTTCGCTATCTTCCGTGGCCTATATTATGGAAGATAGCCCAAAATCGCCTTCCAGCTATGAAAACTATATTGTTTAGTTCACGTCATATTTTCGTTTATCGTTCCCTTATAGACGGCCTGATATGGCCCCTCACACACCAATTGCTATGTGTTTTAGCACTGCATCTTCAAGATGTAAAAATTCATAAGTTTTTAAAAGCATATATAAATTCAAAGACTTGGAATTTCGGAACACGCTAGTGTGAAATACTTTAATAATCCAATCTTTAAAGTTAAACAATTCATACAAAATTTATCAAAAAAATATAAAAGAAATATTCAAGAAAGAAATAATTAAAAAAATTAAACCAATTTCTGCTTTTAAAGGCTGTATGGAATAGCTATTTGTCTGGGAACTCTTTGATCCAGGAAATATTTTTACTTATATATTGTAGTAGGTTTGAGATGAAGTGAATTATAAAATTCAAGCTTAATTATTTTTGAGTGTCGTGGACTGGCATGCTGGCAGTGTGCTCGGCTCGAGCTCGCCGGAAATGGGTGGGAACTTGTCCACTCGACCCAAATCTCACCTACCACAAAAACAGAAATCATGCCAAAAGAAAAAAATAATTTATATCAATTGAAGATTGAAATAAATGAAAACTGGACGGACGTTTACCACTAGAGGGCGCTGAAGATGTTATTTCAGCTTGACCTGACCCACCCTACCTTGGAAGTTTTCGGTCTGTTTTTAACTTCCCCTTAACTTCGCTTACCTTTTCTTCCAGCTCAGCTCATTCTCACCGAATCTCTTTAGTCACCTTCCGCATCCCCTGAAAATGTAAAGCTTAGCAGGCCATCAAGCTATAAGCTTGATAAAACAAAGACTTGAATTCAACCATATCGGTGCAATTTACAAACTGAAATTTTATTAATCCACAAAAAAAAATTTATAATAAAACAAAATAAGTTAGGGTGGCAACCCTGCACAAAAAGGACCAAATAAATTATTAACATTTAAAAATAACAAAAAGAGAAGAAAATGAAAAATTAAGTTTTTAGGAATTTTAAAAATAAAAATTATTGGCGGTATTTACCTGGCTTCACCTTTTCAACAGTAACAAAGATAATATAATAACAAAAAAAAGGTACATAATTAATGTATTTCAAATCCTATCAGCGAACCCTACCTGTATCGAGCTCAATAAAGGAAAGCGTTTCTGATATGAACGAGGGGGGATTACTCTATCTCTAAAGGGAAACCAAATTAATGTTCCGCAATTGAAATTGTAATTGACGAAATTCCTAATCACTTGTACATAAAAAACAATGAATTAGTTACAAAAAGTTACAAACAAAGAGATAAAAAACAAAATTATTGCACCGAGCAAAAAAAACTTAATTTTAGGTTATTTTGCTGTTTTATACGAAGTGCTGAACTCCGGAACAGAGGGATTTACGTGTGTCTTGACGTATGCAAAGTCCACCTATATACATATAGGCGTGCTTATATATCTATACTAAATTTGTATATGTATAAATCGCACTTTTTATATATATATGGTATATATGACTTAATGTCGATTAATTATGAACGATTTTTTGTTTTTGATTTCTTAGATTTAAATATTTAACTATGTAAATATAAAAAAAAAGAGATTGAAAATCGAGGATTCAAATTTTCTTGGAAAAATCTTCCTGCATAAATTTCCAATAAAGGACCCTTAGAGCAAAATGGGTGGGCGATCCCGACTTCTGGAAATGGTAGCCGGTGATCGCCAAACTGCTTCACACCCTATAGCAAAAAAAAAAGAACAAAAAAAAAATCTCTCTTCACTTTTCTTATTCCGTTTTCACTTTTATATATATAGTTTTCACTTTTTCTTTAATTAAATTTTAATTTTTTCTTTAATCTCATAATCTAAGGAAAATTATATATTTTTTTATCATTCTAACTTTACATCTAAAATTATTATTTTTTTTTGTCTTACTAAAAAATTTTCTTCATATCTCACTTACCAATTAGTATAAAAGTATAAAATTTGCTCAAAAATTTAAATTTCGGCGGTTTTCCACTCGCCTATAGTTGTAGCCCAATTTGTAGATACACCTATGCTATTGGCTGGTAGGTATGTATGTAGGTACGTATTTCGGTATAAGTTCGGTTCTGTAAATTAAAGTTTTTTTTCACTTTTTTTTCCAATTTATTTTCCAGGTTAGCACACTGAATAAACTTACGTTGATCACTTTTTATATTCTAAATTTAATTTTAAAGAATGAAGCGTTTTGTATTTTCAAATACTTCTTCTTAGTTTTAATTTTACTTTAGTAGATAAGTATGTTCTTATTGGACAATTATTTAAACTTAGGTATGTACGTTGCCGTCTTGAGCGCGCGGCGGTTGCTACAACTATGATTATCGAATACAATTTTGATTTCATTCTATCCGTTCCACGAACCCACCCAATTCAACGGGTAAATCATATCATTTCAACCACCAATCAAATTGATTTGCATTCTCATCAGGCAATTGAAATAAAAAAAAAACAATTAATAACATTTCTTAACATAGCTGATAACATAGTTAAGAAATAGAACGATAGCTACAAGTGCCATCTATCATTTCATCGTATAAACAAAACATACGAAGATCGGCCATAATTAATTTTCGGGCAGTGTGAAACGAGTACAGATACATATCACAGACATGAGAACACTATATGAGTGTGAAAAGAATTAACAAAAAAAAAATTACAATCAAAACAATCTCCAACAGAACATGGCCGTGAAACGGTGAAAGCCAAAATAAAATAACTACAAATTATCAACTCAGGACGATAATAATTGAGGAGTAAATATAAAAAAAAGGAAAACAATAAATAACCTCGGGTAAGAAAAAAAAAAACAATACAAAACAAGAATTTGGAATATTACTAATAAATAAATCTTTACTTCCAGAGAAAACATACAAAAAAAAAACTTCCCATAGGCCAGGGGTGCATGCTACCTATGAAGTTTATCAACGGCAACGAAAAAAAGTAGCAACATTGTAAGTAGGTAAGTAAATTATATTAAGGCTTTTATTATTCATAAATCATAACAATATTTTGATTCATTGCTATCTATCCATTTGTAGTAACAGCAGCCTGCAGATAATATACCACACGCCAAAGCAGTGCATCGCGGTACATGCAGAAAAGTAATGACGAACTCATGCAGGTAGGTACTCGTCGTATATAAATGAAAACTAATATTTTTCTTTTCTAATCTTCTTTCTACAGGTGTCCACAACAAAACTCTGGACTTGAGGAGGATTACTTCACCGACGCAGGTACAGTGAAAAGACACCATAAGGACTATGGAATCTTGAATTCCTTTATTTGGAATTCCTATTACTTGTTAGGAAGGATGTGCAACAAATATTATCAAGTCGGTGAGTCCTATGAAAAACATTATTTGATTTACTGTGCAAAACCAGTCCTTTGCTAATAGATTTAGTTTGCGATAAGGAAACAATAAAAAAAAAGGTTTATTATATTTTGAATCGATTAAACGTATTACGTTATTTTTTTTTTCGGACTCGAATTATGGTTTCGCTATACATGAAATGATTGGTGATTTCAATGATCATTCAGTAGGTAACGTGGGGAAGAACCCTCACAGGCCGGGCAATATTCAATTCGTTTTTCCTTGTGTCTATGGTAGGTAGTTTTTTTTTTTGTTTTTCTTCTTTTTTTGGTTATTTTTTTACTTGGAATTGCTAGATATTTGAATGTTGTGTACATAAGTGGATTTGGTATAAAAAAAGGTACTTTAAAGTGATTAGTTTTACTGGAGTGTTAATCATGTTTGAGATTTAAACACTTAAATGAGTCAAAAAAAAAATCGATCAAAAAAAAGGAAGATTCAAAGAATGAATAAGTGAATAGGAAACAAAATTAATTAATAAACCAAGAAAATGAATGGATGATGGGAAGAAATAAATAAATGAAAATAAATAAATTTTCTGACAAAATAAATAGAAATAGATAGAAAAAAATCAACGAATAAATAAATGAAACAAAATTAATAAATTAACAAAAAAAAAAAATAAATAATTTAACACGTAAATAAATAAATTAACAAATAAATAAATTAATTGAACGAATAAATAATTTAACGGATAAATAAATAAATGAATAAATAGATGAACGGAACAAATAAATAAATAAATAACGGAAAGAAAATAAATAAATAAATAAATTAGCTATAATAAATAAATAAATTTGACTATAATAAAGAAATAAATAAACTATGATAAATAAATTAAAAAAAAAACTACTAAAACTAATATTGCAAACTTAAACTAAAATAAATAAAAAATATCACAGGGTCTGATGGACATCACTGTTTTAATAAATAATAAATAAATAAATAAATTAACATAAAATATACTAGTTCGGCAACAATTAAATAAATAATACATAAAACAATGAAAAGCTATGATATCAACAAAATCTATGATGAGAAATACTTTCAAATTCATAGTTAAGGTAAAAAAAAATATTTTTGATAAACTTGGGTTGCTTAAACAAGTAAGAACAAAAATTGAAATTAATAAATACTATCCAAGGAAAATAATTACATACAAAATTTGAATAATATAATGTTGCCGTAACAAGAAACAAAAAAAAGGGAAAGTAAATTTACGATTTAAACTCATTTCATTGTTTAATATCTTTAGCATGAAAAACACCAATTGCTTTGCCGGATAGGTTTTCTAATTCGTATAGATTTTTGCCGATAGGTTTAACAACTCGACATTTGACAAATTTCGGGCATAATTTAGCACTGAGGTATTTCGAACTGTCACTGAGTATGAAATTTCTTCGGAATACCTCTTGCCCAGGTAGAAATCGTATATTTCGTGTACGAGTGTTGTACTTTTGAGCGCTTTTTTCGTTGGCTTTAGCAATACTGTCTTTAATTTTATTTCGCATACATTGTAGTCGCGTGTGTCTTGAAAGTGTCATAAATTCGCCGTCTTCTAACGAATTTAATTTTTCCGCTAGTTCGTAACAACTCCCGTGAGTCATCATATTTAACCCAAAAAGCGCAAAATACGGTGACACACCAGTAGAAGTGTGAATGGAACTTCTAAGAGCGCAAGCAATGTCGCTCAAATGAAGATCCCAATCCCTTTCATCTTCCTTGAGATACGAACGAATTGCAGCTAAAAGTGTACGATTCACTCTCTCCGATGCATTGGACTGAGGAGAATAATTTGCTGTTTTGAAATGTCGAATACCATATGTTTTCAAGAAATTCTGGAATTCTTTAGATATAAACTGTTTTCCATTGTCGGAGTGGATTAGATTAGGGGCACTCCGAACATAGTGAAGACATTTTCTTGTAAATAGTTAATTATACTTGAAGTATTAGCATTTCTTAGAGATTTTAGAAAGACAAATTTTGACAAGTGATCAAGAACAACAAATATATAACAGTTACCGGACTTAGAACGTGGATAAGGACCTAAAAAATCAACGTACAGTTTTTGAAACGGACGATCAACATTGGAAACACTTGACATCGGAGGACGTAAGACTTGATTGGACGGTTTGCATTGTATGCAAGTATCACATTTTGCAATATATTCACGTATTTGAACTGTCATGTTAGGCCAGTAAAAATATTCGCGAATTCTTTGTAGAGTTTTTCCTACCCCTCCATGGGCGACCTGTGGAGGGTTATGGGCACGAACAATAATTTCGTTAGTTAACCCTGAAGGTACCCATAATCTCCAAGTGTGTTCTACATTATACGGATCGTCATGTATTGGGAAACCACGCTTATATAAAAAGTTATCTTCGATTTTCAGATCAGGCAGACGGTTTGATTATCTTCAACTGTTTTAAGTAAACTGAGATACTCATCGCTTTCAAATTCCTTCGAACTCAAATCTATTAAAGGTGCTATATTTTCGACATTCATGCTCTCTACTTCCATATATACTCTGGATAAGGCATCAGGTACAACATTTAAAGTACCTTTTCGATGTTCAATGTCGAAAGAGAAAGCTTGTAGTTGAAGACTCCACCGAGCTAGTTTGCCACTCAGGTCTTTGAGACTCATAAGCCATTTTAAACTAGAATGGTCTGTTATTACCGTGAACAGCATTCCCTCCACATAGGGTCTAAATTTTTGAACCGCTAAAACCGCTGCCAGGCATTCCTTTTCGGTAACGCTGTAATTTTTTTGGCATTTATTTAGCTTTTGCGAAAAGTAAGAGATAGGTGACTCTTCCTCGGCATCGTCTTTCTGGAAAAGCACCGCCCCTACACCTGTGTCAGACGCATCACACTGGATGTAAAATCGCTTCGTGAAATCTGGATGCGATAATACTGGGGCGGTTATTAAGGCCTTCTTCAACCTCTCAAATGCCTCCAGAGCTTCTTCCGTCACTATAAACTTTTTATTAGACTTTTTCAGGGTATCGGTGATCGGCGCCGTCATAGACGAAAATTCCCGTATAAACCTACGGTACCACCCTGCTAGACCAAGCAGCCTGCGCACCTGTTTTGCCGTTTTGGGAACTGGAAAATTTTCAATCGCTTCAACCTTGGCAGGATCCGTTTTGAGTTTCCCACCACCAACGATGAAGCCTAAGTACTTCAATTCCTTAAAGCAAAACTTAGACTTCGTGACGTTGATGGTGAGTCCAGCTTTGTTCAGGCACGCAGCAACTTCCTCCAGCAGGGTAATATGTGTCACGAAATCTGGAGCTATGACGAGCAGTTCAGGTACACGAAGAAACGGTCCCTTAACCTTGAGGGAATGACCTTGTCCATTAACTGACATAACCTCTGGGCCGCATTACACAGACCAAAAGGCATGACAGTAAACTGGTACAAGGGCCTCCCCGATACCGTAAAAGCTGTCTTTTCTCTACTCTGCCTTTCCAGCGGTATTTGCCAAAATGCGTCTTTGAGATCGATACTACTTAGAAAAATAGTATCATGAAGACGACTGAAGATGCCTTCGAGATTTTGGAGAGGATAGGCATTTTTCTTCGTATGGGAGTTCAGCTTGCGTGAATCCAGACACAGACGATTTTTGCCGGGTTTCTGTATCAGGACCACTGGCGTACTCCAAGGGCTCTCGCTCTCCTCAATTACTCCAAGGCTCAACATTCTGTCTATCTCGGCATACAAAAGGGCTTGTATCGCTGGAGAGACAGGATAGTGACGTTGCTTCACAGGAACCGCCTCTCCGGTGTCGATGACATGCTCTTCAAGCGTCGTTCTTCCGAGGCCGTATTGGGTGTAACACCGGAACTTTTGCCTGACTGCGTCCAAACTTGTCTGTTGCTCTGGAGACAGTTGGTGAGTATTTGAAGTATCCTCAATACCCGTTGTTTTAATTTCGCTGACTATTCCAGGTGCAAGTTTGAATGCCTTCCAGAAATCGACGCCGAGGCAAAGTTCCTGATCTAAGCTTGGCACAAGGTAAAAAGTAATCTTATTTTGTATGTTTTTATATTGTACGTCAATGCTTATTTTTCCAATTATGGTTTGGGCTTTTCCATCTGCAGTCTTTACAGTAGATGCAAATGGAGAAATTTGAACATTTAAATCTTTAATGAAATCTCTACACCCTTTTCCAAGAATACTGATGCTTGCCCCACTGTCAAGTAAGCCTAGCATTTCCTTTCCGGCAATTCTGATTTTGGCATATGGTCTAGGATCTCCAGAAACGTCGATTATAGTAGATAATAGGTTGCATTTTAATTGTTTTCTAGTCTTGTATCTATTTCTAGCTTTAATAATTTTATTTTTAACCGTACCATTGAAAATTCTTTCTTTGGCATTGTTATATTCTTGAATCCTTACATGTAATGGTTTAATATGACTAAATTTACTTTATTATCACTAATTTCTCCTTTTTCTTCTTTAACTTGTCTTTTTAAAATCGTAACTTCACGATGATCAGTATTGTTCAACATCTTATTATCTATATGTTTTGTTGGTTCGTTGTATCGGGGACTTGTGTCGAACGCGATTCCCCCGTTGAAATCGCGCTCTTTTTTCTGTTTTCCGGTTTACACCGGGGACAGTTAGAGCATATAACATTTTCTTCCCCACATCGAAAACAAAAAATGTTTTGCTTGGGAGATGGACACTCCCAATATAAATGACCGTTTACCTTGCAGTTCCAGCAATTCAGAACTTTGTTTGACGGCCTAGGTCTATTATTGTTAATATAATTTACCGCTGCCAGATGATCTTCATATTGATTAGGATTTTCTTCATAATACTGAATCTCATTTGCTACAAATTTTTGCGGTTGTCTATAATACCTGTTATTAAAATTTTCTTTAGTGGGAAATGCATTTTCAGCTTCCTTACATGCAAATCTCATTTGATCTAGAGAGAATATCGCCATCGGATAGACTAACTTGCCAATTTTATCATTCAAATTTCTTTTGAGCATTTTTATTAGTTCAAACTCTGGAATTGGTATTTTTAGCTGGGATTTGATCTTCGTAATAGCTGTAAAGAAATTCTCACAAGTTTCAAAAACACCTTGTTTACGATCGGCCAATTCTCTCATTATTTCATAATCAGATTTCGCATTTCTAAAATGAAGCAATAATGCTTCACGCAACATTGGCCAATCCGGTCTATAATTAGACCTTTGAAACTCCCAATACCAATCCTGTGCCGTACCTGAAAGGGTAAGGTGAAATTGTTTTAGAATTTCAGGCCAAGGACATGCGTATTGGATTTGGAGAGTTTCCAAACGAAAGATAAGATCTTCGACGGTTAAATTTTCGGGCTTTCCATCGAATTTTAAATCCCATCGGTCTATTTTTATTATGTCACGATGACCTCTACCAAAATTCGGATTCATATCATATGGATTTTGTGGACTCTGATGATATCCATCAAAATATCTAGCATCTGGTTGATTTTGAGGAAATTGAGTTTGTTGATGAATATCAGGATTAGATCTCAGATTATTATTGGGATTATAAATTGGCTTGAAACTATTTATGGGTTGAGGCATATGAACGGGTGGATTGAATTGAATATTTTGGGCTGGAGGTAGTAATAATTGTTTTTGTTGTTGTTGGGGATATTGCTGGTGATATGTTTGCGATGGTGTTTGTAAATATTTTTGCGGTTGTTGTTGTTGTTGTTGATTTGATGGTTTTTGTTGCCTTTGGGGCAACGGCTTTCTAAAGGAAGTACAATTTGAGGGTTTTTTAGGGGCAGGATCTTCCTGACTAAATAATGGTCGAGTTGCCGAATTAATTTCGCCTAGAAAATCAATGAAATTCTCTTTCATAATTTGTTTGATGCTATCAGAGATATCTGATTTCATCGATTCAGCATAGGATGAAAACGCGTTCACTATCGCTAAATTGACGTAAGCTTTTATATCGTTAGGTACTGCTTCTGAAGAATTAACATTTCCCTCCGAACTGTTTCCATTTTCTAAGATTTCGTGATTTCTTATAGTCTGAATACTATTATCGAGATCAATAGCCGCTGCACCTAAATTGCTAAGGCTGCTGAAAGAAGGAGCTGCAATGGATTCCACGGAACCATTCGAGTGTTCGCCACCCTCCGAAACATTTTAAACATTTTGCGAGGAACCTTGATTGATAATTGGAATTGGTGTTCGTTGAACACGAGGATTTGGTTGGATATTGAAATTATCCATGATGTTATTATTTGATGACATTGTATTGCTATTCAATCTTACTGAGAATTCCGTTTCCTGAACAGGATTTTCAGTACTATTTTCAAATGTTGATTTGGGTTGATCTGATTGATTCGAGGGTCGCGGAACGGAACTAGAATTTGGAGGTAATTGATTTTTTTCTTTACCGTTTGAACGTGGAAAGGGACTTAGACTGTATGTCAGCCTTTCTTGTTCGGTTGGGTTCAATCTACTCGAAGCTCTAGAACCTTTCTTTTTTGTAGTACCTGTTTTAGAACTTTGACTGTTATTGTCTTTTTCTTTTAAGTCCATTTAAAATATGTAGGTATGTTTGATTTATAGTTTAAAAAAGTTTAATTTAGTTTTTAAGTAGATATATCCTAAGTTGTGTAATATTTTTATAAATTAAGAAAAAGGAATATGTTTTTAAGTTCTGGAACCTAATAAATTTTGTTTATATAAGAAAAGTGATAATAATATAATGTTAAACTAATTACTAATAACCAAAAGAGTTTGTTTAAATTTTGTATATTAACTTAAAAAAAAAGAAGTATTTTTTTTTTAACTTTATCTAAAGAAAACGGAAAATATGAAAAATTGTATCTATGTATTATATAGGTACCTTTGTTTTTAGGATTTTGTTAAATATTTTTGCTTTAAAACAGTTATATCAATAAACTTTTAACTAATTTTTCCAAACAAAATATCTGACGGTTTAATTTTACTGTATTTTTCGGGTTTGTACATATGACATTGCGGGGATGCTTTGGGTAACTTTTTCGGTGAAAGTAGATTTGACGAAGTATGAACCGAGCTGAAAAAAAGGTGGATATATTATGACAGTAGAAGACATCGGGCGGACTTTGTTGAAAAAAAATTCCCTCTAAGTGTTAAATAGGTATACAAAAAAAATTAACACAGGACAAAATAATTGCTATCTGGCAACTCCCGCAATTCTAGACAAGCCTGAGGCTTTTGCTAGAAGACTTGAAGCTGTCAGATGAGCAGAACATAGAAAAAGGTATAAGATGAAAAAAAAGAAATTGTGTAACAGTAGTGACATTTTGTCAACTTACATGGCCACAATTCTTTGAGGAGAAAAAACGAGACGGATGAGTGAGAAAATAAAAAAAAGCGATAGAAAAGAAAAATGTTAACACTTAAGGATGGGTTAACACGAACAAAACACGGTTTAGCTATAACTGTCATCATCATCTTGTTATCTTGTCGCAAGTGAAAAGGTATGTTTGAAACTTTCCTTGTTCACGACATACGAGTTGCCGATGATGATGGCAGTTAAAATTAGAGGATAGTAAAGTTGGGAATAGGAAAACTAAAACGAGGCCTCACGTTGCGGGCGCCATTTGTAGTAGGTTTTAGATGAAGTGAATTTTAAAATTCAAGCTTAATTATTTTTGAGTGTCGTGGACTGGCATGCTGGCAGTGTGCTCGGCTCGAGCTCGCCGGAAATGGGTGGGAACTTGTCCACTCGACCCAAATCTCACCTACCACAAAAACAGAAATCATGCCAAAAGAAAAAAATAATTTATATCAATTGAAGATTGAAATAAATGAAAACTGGACGGACGTTTACCACTAGAGGGCGCTGAAGATGTTATTTCAGCTTGACCTGACCCATCCTACCTTGGAAGTTTTCGGTCTGTTTTTAACTTCCCCTTAACTTCGCTTACCTTTTCTTCCAGCTCAGCTCATTCTCACCGAATCGCTTTAGTCACCTTCCGCATCCCCTGAAAATATAAAGCTTAGCAGGCCATCAAGCTATAAGCTTGATAAAACAAAGACTTGAATTCAACCATATCGGTGCAATTTACAAACTGAAATTTTATTAATCCACAAAAAAAAATTTATAATAAAACAAAATAAGTTAGGGTGGCAACCCTGCACAAAAAGGACCAAATAAATTATTAACATTTAAAAATAACAAAAAGAGAAGAAAATGAAAAATTAAGTTTTTAGGAATTTAAAAAATAAAAATTATTGGCGGTATTTACCTGGCTTCACCTTTTCAACAGTAACAAAGATAATATAATAACAAAAAAAAGGTACATAATCAATGTATTTCAAATCCTATCAGCGAACCCTACCTGTATCGAGCTCAATAAAGGAAAGCGTTTCTGATATGAACGAGGGGGGATTACTATATCTCTAAAGGGAAACCAAATTAATGTTCCGCAATTGAAATTGTAATTGACGAAATTCCTAATCACTTGTACATAAAAAACAATGAATTAGTTACAAAAAGTTACAAACAAAGAGATAAAAAACAAAATTATTGCACCGAGCAAAAAAAAACTTAATTTTAGGTTATTTTGCTGTTTTATACGAAGTGCTGAACTCCGGAACAGAGGGATTTACGTGTGTCTTGACGTATGCAAAGTCCACCTATATACATATAGGCGTGCTTATATATCTATACTAAATTTGTATATGTATAAATCGCACTTTTTATATATATATAGTATATATGACTTAATGTCGATTAATTATGAACGATTTTTTGTTTTTGATTTCTTAGATTTAAATATTTAACTATGTAAATATAAAAAAAAAGAGATTGAAAATCGAGGATTCAAATTTTCTTGGAAAAATCTTCCTGCATAAATTTCCAATAAAGGACCCTTAGAGCAAAATGGGTGGGCGATCCCGACTTCTGGAAATGGTAGCCGGTGATCGCCAAACTGCTTCACACCCTATAGCAAAAAAAAAGAACAAAAAAAAAATCTCTCTTCACTTTTCTTATTCCGTTTTCACTTCTATATATATAGTTTTCACTTTTTCTTTAATTAAATTTTAATTTTTTCTTTAATCTCATAATCTAAGGAAAATTATATATTTTTTTATCATTCTAACTTTACATCTAAAATTATTATTTTTTTTTGTCTTACTAAAAAATTTTCTTCATATCTCACTTACCAATTAGTATAAAAGTATAAAATTTGCTCAAAAATTTAAATTTCGGCGGTTTTCCACTCGCCTATAGTTGTAGCCCAATTTGTAGATACACCTATGCTATTGGCTGGTAGGTATGTATGTAGGTACGTATTTCGATATAAGTTCGATTCTGTAAATTAAAGTTTTTTTTTCCAATTTATTTTCCAGGTTAGCACACTGAATAAACTTACGTTGATCACTTTTTATATTCTAAATTTAATTTTAAAGAATGAAGCGTTTTGTATTTTCAAATACTTCTTCTTAGTTTTAATTTTACTTTAGTAGATAAGTATGTTCTTATTGGACAATTATTTAAACTTATGCTATGTTTCCACCAAAGGTTTATCTCAGATTAGATTAAATTAATCTTTTTGGTGTTTCCACCGCACAAAAAGATTTAAAAAAGATTAATTTTGACAGCATCTTCAAAAATGCAAATGGCGTTTCAATTTTTTTTATGAAGTGCGAATGAGACAGAATGTTTGATTCGTGTCAAACAATGAAGAACCGAATGCGAGTCTCGAATGAATCGTTCAGCACCATGTAAGAATAGGTTAGTTCGATTTGTAAAACTATTTGTCCTAGGAAGATTTAACAAGATTAATTTCTAATCTTCAAGATTTACGAAATAAATTTGTATGGTAAATCTCAAAGATTTGAAGGAGATTTGAGGTTAATCTTATTAAATCCCAGATTAGCGTTAGGTGGAAATGTAGCATTAGGTATGTACGTTGCCGTCTTGAGCGCGCGGCGGTTGCAACTATGATTATCGAATACAATTTTGATTTCATTCTATCCGTTCCACGAACCCGCCCAATTCAACGGGTAAATCATATCATTTCAACCACCAATCAAATTGATTTGCATTCTCATCAGGCAATTGAAATAAAAAAAAAACAATTACTAACATTTCTTAACATAGCCTTTGTATATGAAAACCATAGTATTCTCATGAAAACATTTTTTAGTTGAACGTGGACCTTGTGGGGGCGCCACATTCGACCGCATTCGATTGCGTGGAGAATTGTGGATGCGGGGTACATAAAGAATCGAAGACAAGTAGTAAGAGCAAGAGGAAAGTATTATTTTCATGCTCATAAGAAATAAAGGGAGTAAGAGAGATAAGCAAATCAGCTGTTTTCAAAATGTCAAAGAATAGAAAAACGTGAAGAAAATAAGAAAAAAATTGTCGTCTCCTCTTTGAATAGAAGAATATTTGTGTTGGTTTATTTAGGAATGTATTTTGTTTGCAGGCAGAGAAGCAAAGAAATTATATGAAGTGGTGAACGAGTTGATCGTGTCGCTTCTGCTTGCGTCGTCGTCACCCGTCGTTGGTGTCTAGTTCGTAGCAACGAGTAGAAAAATTATTATTTGCAGAGATTTTCTTGTATGTGAGTGTGAAAAGACAAACGTGTGTAGGTCGTTGCCATGGTATAAAAATACAAGGTATGTTGTATATGAGATGAAGGGTCGCCATATTTGGTTTTGTGTGACGTCATAGCGAGTGTTCACCAGCACATAGCTTTAAAAAATAAATTATTTATTGTTTTACTTGAAATTTAACAAAACATAACTTCAAAACATAATTAGGGCCTGTTTCACATTCTCTGAGTAAAGTTCTGATTAGTTATTCGACAGATAAATTCTGAGGCAGGGTCATAAGTTCACAAATAAAAAAATATTTATGAATTTATAACTTAATCAGGTGAGTCTTAAGACAATAATTGTGAATTTTTCTTCTGTGGACTTATTACCCTGTGCTAATATTTATGTGTCGAATATCTAATCAGAACTTTATTCAAACATTGTGAAACAAACCCTTAATCTATTGTTTTACTTTGAGTTTTAATAGCAAATAGCTTCAAAACATAAACAATTTCTATTTACTTTTTTTGCCATAAATGGCAAACAATTGAGATCATTCACTCGCAATGACGTCACGACTCAATTGCCTGAACTGTCAAGCATACCTTGTTATTCTTAAACCATGGGTCGTTGCTATATTTTCTTATTGAGGGTAGATTTTGTTTTTGCTTCTTTTTTAATTGACTTGAAACCAGAGAATATGAAATAAAGAAGCCAATCCTTCGTACGTTTCACCCCCCAAAACCCATTTGTTTACATTGTTGTATTTGTAATTTCATTTCGTGTCGAAGAAATAGATGTGAATTGCAACAACAACAAGACTTGTGCTGAATGATGTGCTGAATGACTAGTTGATTCTATGTGTGCGTTTTGCACTGCTTTTCACTAATACTTTGCAAATCTAATACATCAGCTGTTCGCTTCCAGCTTGTAGGCAAATCAAATTGACAGCTGAGGATTGACTTCTTTATTTCATATTGGTCGCGTTCGGCTGGTAAAGCGATAGGGTATCTGAGATACTTTAGAATCCTAGGCATATATCTTTTGGTAGATATTTTGAATGAAATTTTCTTGCATGATTTCGGTGGTAGGTATTTTGGTGTGTAGGTATTTGAATTTTTATATGCAATCTTTTTTGCGAGGATTGGTCTTTTGGTATGTAGGTAGGTAGGTACATATTTGAATTAAAGTTTTTGTGCAATTACTATTAATTTTTTGCTAGATAGTTTTTTTGTTAATAGATTTTATTACCTACATAGGTAGGTACCTACATATTATAAATTATTTCGAGTAGTTATGTTTAATAGGTATTTGTAGGTATTTTAATTAAATTTTGTATGCGAAATTCGGGGGTGGGTTAAGGCATAGATATTTTTGATAGATACATAGGTAGGTAGGTAGGTACCTATGTACATGTATTTTAACAAAAGTTTTTATTGCTAAATTCGGGGGTAGGTTTTAGGTATAGGTACCTTCATACCTAGGTTAGGTAGGTTTATCTTTTAATAGGTACCTAGGTAGGTATTTGTTTTTTTTTTTTTTTTTTGCAAAATTCGAGGGTAGGTATGTATTTCTTTGAGTAGGTAGGTAGGTACCTACTTATTTGACCTGAAATTTCTTCGAATTTTGTAAAAAGCTAACCTAATATTATTCACTAGTCTGTAAGTGGGAATCCCTATGCCAGTTCCAAATACTGTCAAAACAAATTTAATTTCAAATTTCTTGCCAGTGATTTTCAAAAAATTCATTCCTAGCTTTATTGGCTCCAACGTCGAAGTTCATTTCGACTCATCGGTAGGTATTTTATTTAAAGGTTTTTGTTGCAAAATTCAAGGGTAGGTAGGTACGTAGGTACCTATTTCTTTGAGTACCTATTTGACCTTGAATTTAATTTAATTTTATGTACATATATTAGGTAAGCATAGGTAGGTAGGTATGTATGTAGGTACCTAATAAACTTTTTATCTAATGAACTTTTTACAGATTTATTTTGTATAAGTTGGTAGGTATTTACCTAAGTAGGTATATAGCAACCATTTTTCTGCCTAATAATTTAAATTAACAATTTAAATATGCATTATTTTGAAGGCACGTTGAAATATTTCGAGGTAAAATATATAAATTAGTAGATAAAATTTCAATCGCAGTAAGATTTTAGTTCTCATATCGTCACCTGATTGCAAGAACTAGGTAACTCATTTTCATAAATTTTGGAGATAGCGGCCTTTATAGAAATATAGCTACTGGAGAACGATGAAAAGTTTAATTTATGTGATCCTGAAACTTCACAAATATCCTATATTTGTCTGTGATAGAAAAATATTAGACAAAAAGTCTTTAAAACTATACAAAATAATACCGTTTTTGCCGATATATTATTTGAATATAAAATTGAGTTACCTAGTTCTTGCAATCAGGGGACGATATATGTATGTGAAATACAATAAATAAAATAGTGCCACTATTAATTGAAGATAAATACTCTTACAAAAAATGTCTTTCATTACTATTATTTTGTAATATATTTTGTATTAATTTTCATGAAAAGAATCTACAAATTAGATTTTAAGCAGGTAATCAAGTATTATATTATAATACCTTTGTATTATTATATAAACTAATACAGATCTCGTATTCCTTTGTAATATCTGATATTATTAAGTTTTAATATACCTATTTTGAATTAACTTCCAAATTTTAATATTTGCCAAGTATTAAATTTCAACATACTTTTGGTGTTGTCATATATGTAAGCCAGAAAATATTAAAAAGTACCTACCCCAAAATTTTTAACCGTGCTTAAAGTTCTTCTTTGTAAATTGTGCCAAATAAAATTGTGAATTTTTGTACCTATCAAGTTGATTTTTTTTCAAAATTTTTGGCAATTAGGTGATATTTTTTGTATGTAAAATTCAAAGCCTTTATTATTTTTTAGTCAAGTTCTGAAACCCGGATGTGAATAAATTTCTTATAGATTTTAAGCTATTTAAAAAAAATTAAAGAAACTTTTTTCCATTGCTTGTTTGTTTTATGCTCATGAAGCAAACAAATTACTAATCATAATTATAACCCTTTTTCGGGTTTTTTAGGAAAGTACCTTTAATTTATTAATTTCTCAAAAATTAAGAAAGATTTTTGCATTTGGTTGTTGATTTTTAACTGAAAATTGATTAAAGCATTGGATATAAAGAACAACATGGCACTTAACTACGCAAAATTTGAAATAAATTTACTTAAAAAATATACATTTTTTTTCACAAATGTTGACTTTGAAATTTAATTTCTAAAAACCATTCTTTTAAACATCTCCATTAAAAAAAAAAAGAAATAGAATATTGACTTTCAAAATAGCTATAACAAGTTATTGTATGTTTTTTCGTTGACATATTAAAATATTTTTGTTTGCATTTAAAGTCAGTTTTTTTTTGGACCATTATTAAATAAGTTATTAATGACCAATTAAATAATTAAGTCAAGAATAAAATGAAGAAAAATACAAAAATTCCGCACTTTAAGATATATTTTCTGATTTTCATTTTTTCTATTTGAAATTTGTCGCAAGAAAAATTGATTATAATGAATTTTTCCTGTGACAGCGATGAATTTTTAGCGAATGAATTCATTCGCTAACCCTATCGTACATAACATTCGCCAAATCGTTCGACTTCAAGTGAACGTTCGATTCGCGAACCGTAATAAGGCCCTAAATCTTTTTTCAAAGAGCTTTCGACTATTTACGTAAGTCGTCCAAAACTTTAAACGGCCGTATTTGAAAACTAGATTTTTCGTTTAGTGCCACTTTTGTTTCCAATGCGCGATATATTAATATTTTTTAAGACAAAAACAATAGTAAAATGTATAAATTTAAAAAAATCTATAAACATTTTTGTATACTTATATGTCTGTTCGCGTACTTCCCAAAACTACGAATTTCTATTCTTTTTTTCATATGAGCTTTGACATACATAACTTTGGGCTAAATTTGTAGAAATTCGTAGTTTTGGGAGGTACGTGAACAGACATATTATTTTAAACAAAATTCTCATCAAACTATTGTATGTCTATTCGCATACCTCCTAAAACTACGAATTTCTACGAATTTTGCCCAAAGTTCTTTCAAAGCTCATATGAATTTAAAAGTTTTACGAAACATCAAAGAAAACAAAAAGCTATTAAGCTATTTTGATTAAGTGGATCAATGGAAGATTTAATTGTTATTTTAAATACATAAATTGATTATAATTTTGTAATTTTATTTTGTCAGAACGAAATGTGGAGATTCGACTATATTATAATTTTTTAATTTAATTTTGTCAAAACAAAATTTCATAAATTATTGATTCGTTTTGAAACTCATTTTCTGATTTCTTTTTTATATAATAAAACAGGTACCTACCTTTCCAAAGTGCATATAATTTTTATCCGTGAACTTTTCTAATATTTTAATAGTTATTCTCCTATTTGAGGCGGAGACAAATCCAACAAACCATAGATAAAGATAATTAAAATTCGTTCAGCCGTTCTTCAGTTATAACTTATAAATGATGTAACTAACCCGACTCTGTTGTATATATTAAGATATCCAACTTTATCATTTTGAGATCTTTAAATAAAAGAGTACTTAAAAGCAGAGTATAGATTATACTTTAAGTGTGGGCTTATATGCCAAATCCAAAAAGCAATAGCACCCGCGGTTCTTATTTCTTTTCTTTCGTGGGTTATTGCCATTTTAAAATGGAAAATAAACCCGTGGGTATTTTTTCCTTTTATTTTGGGAAATAACGCCCTCGGCCCAAGGGTGTTATTGCACTGCACCTTAATAACCATTTTTTTGAAAATCGTATTCCACCCCAATGTAGCCTTTACTAAAATATATGTATATGTATATATTAATGAAAGAAGCGAAAGAAAAGTTTGAAAAGTGCGAAAAGTTTGCATGTACATTATTTGTAAAAAATCCTGCACACAAAACACCTACATTTGAGTAGATGGAGAACGAAAACTCATCATACCTATCCACTTTTATCAAAAATTGAGATTTTGATCCAGATTTGTTAAGCTGGGCATATTGAATAGTTTTTAAAGAAAATTTGACACCCTTACCCCTCTAAGCCCCTTTAATATTGATTTCAAACATCGTTATTGTTTCCAAAACTCTCGATATCCACAGTGCAATTTACATCAAAGCTTTCCATATCCATTGTAAGCAGTGGGTTTGCTTTCAAAACTCTTCTTATCCATCATAGGCTATTAATTATGTTATATAAGAAGGAACTAAAACGTTCACAGGTTTTTATTGTAAACAATTTTAAATGGGTCATTAAAGATTGGAAAGTAGGGGAGTGCTTTTATATTAGAGGGTGCAATTGTGAGAGGGGAGAATGGTGGGGAAACTGGCCATATCCAATCATTTGCAACAAAACTCTTCATAACCAAATTTAAATGTTAAATATCTTTTAAACGGAACTTCCAATATTTGTTTGCTCTCAATCATAACATAGATTTCTGTGGTGTTTGCTAGAAACATGATAACTCCATTTTAAAATTTGCCTCCTTACCTCCACTTTAAATCGAGCTACAGACTGAACGGATGAACCGATTTTTCTCAAATTTGAAACATAACCTTTCAAGGACTATGTTCATAAATGTTCCAAATTTGAAGAAAATCAGTAAACTTGTTCAGGCTCTAGCACGATTTAAAGAGGACGTAAGGACGCAAATTTAAAAATGGAGTTATCATGATTCTACCAAACACCACAGATTTAAAAATCTTCTATTATAGCTTTGTATATGAAAAATGTTCATATAAAAAGATTATAGGTAGGTATAAAATAAAATCTTTTATAACATCTACCATTTCACCTTAATTAGTTTTTTTTTTCATTTGCACAAAATGAAAATTTTGGATATGACGAGTTTTGGTTCTCAACTACCCACTCAGTTATAAAAACTAACCCACATACCTATCTACTATCTACCTATATTCCAATGTATAACAACATCTTCCTCTTGCACCATAGAAACCCAAATATATTGAAGACGATACGCCTACAGCTATGAAAAAACAAATACACCTTCACATGTATACCTACCCCTTTCCCTTGCACCATAAAAACCCATAGATTTTGATATATACCTAGATGGCCAACATAGGATCTTTTGTACAGAGAAAAAGTGAAGCTTTGCGACCATTTTGTTGGAGGCAAAAAATGTAAACAATCGAATTAAATGCCTTAGTGGTTTCTCTAAATAAATGTTCATATCTTGGAATTGTGAAGAGGTAATAAAATGATTTTGGTATCAAATGAAAGGTATTTTTGCTATATCTCTAAAACGGTAACCAAATTATATAGCTACGTTTAACTTATTTTGAGATATTTACATTTAACTTCTTGCGAGAAATTTTTTCTTAGTCTTGCTTTTGTACACTGATATCTTTTAAAACTCTGTGATGACGTGTACATTTTTTGGTATCAAAAGAAAGCTTAGATTGTTAACTTTAATTGCAGATATAATTTATTGTCATTTTTCAAACAAAAATGGCAAAAATACCATTTTTTCTTGTTACTGTTTTTGCACGCATAGACACTACCAGAACTAAGTTTTTTATATTTTTGCAATCTTGCACACTTTAAAATCACGTTTCACAAATAAAAAACCAATTAAACATATACAAGTACTTTATTTTAGAAAAAATCTCCTCTGCAAAAAGTAAACAACACGCAAAACACAATAGAATTGTTGTTGTAAATGCCTCCAATAAAATGGTGGCCGAGCTTCACTTTTGAAGGCGAAGTTGGCTATCTAGGTATATATTAAAATCTATGTAAAAACCCCATAAGTAGAGAATGCAATCCCGGACTGTTTTTTCAATCCCGGGATTCAAAAATTTCAATCCCGGGATCCCGGGATAATCCCGGGATTTCAAAAATATTTTTTAAACATTTATTAAGAATATATTTTTGTTTGAAACTTTTCGTTTTCCAAATTAAAAACGCTTTTCTGAATATGCAAAGAGTTAAAACTTCTACTTCGACCTCCGCCTAGCAAGAAAAATAAGTTTTATGGTTGAAATGTTTTTATTTAGAAGAAAAAAATCGTTACTCTCCATATTTTCTCACAAAACAGAAAAGTTCTTAGTTCGTTATTCTCCATGTTTTCTCACAAAACAGAAAAGTTCTTAGGAAATAATGAAACAAAATTTATCTAGTTATTTCATGAATAGGTACCTATCTACTCTTAACTGCCTGAACAGAGTGCAAGACGGAGCTGGAATATATATCAAAAATGCTGCAGCCGGAGCTGCAAGAGTTGAAAAATGTTTAACTTTTACTGCAGCATTTTTGACATCTATTCCAGCTGCGTCTTGTATTCTGTTGAGGCAGTAATGCTAGTTGCAGGAAGTTGCACATTTATCGGTGCATCAGCCGCAATTTAAATTCTAGGAGGTCCATAAATTAAGGTTCCATTTTCCTCGAATAAAATTTTAAAAGAAAATTGTAACGAAAATACAAATGAGCTGATGAGAACCAAAACCCGCAATACCCAGAAAAACTCGCCATAATTAGATTTAATTATTAAATATCTTTTAAATGGAACTTTAAATGTGATTTTCCTTCAAACCATAACAAAAACATTTAAAACTTATTAAAAGTTAAATTTGATCGTGAAAAGTTTTTCTGATATGAATTTGGCATGTTTTGGTTTACAGCTCAACTGAGCATAAAATATATCTTATTTATTTATTTATTTATTTAGTCGTTAAATAACTAACGATATAAAGCTTACAAAACTAATTTTTCATTCAATTACAATTCAAATAAATATAGTCAAAATAGTGAATTGAAAAAGGTTTCTTTGAATTTACAACTTTTAACATTGTCGTTTATAGAAGAAAATACACAATAATATTTATTGAAGACTGAAATCAATATAATAGGTTTATTGACATTTTTTTACAGAAAAAATATTATTTCTTGTCGAATATTTTTTTATTTACTTAACAAAAATATTTTATTCAGTTGTTACAAAATAAAATGAATATTCTTCATACTTTTTGAATTCAACTGAAACCGACATCGATAGAATCATTGACTTATTAGGTATATAGGAAGTCAATGGATTGAATAGTCGTACGGTAACGCAACGAAAAGAAAAAATTAACGAAGGGGGACGACCAGTGTTGACCTACATAAAAATTGTTGGCAAATTGTTCCTATACGAAAGTCTAAATGCAAGCAGGAAGAAAAATTGTATGCGAATATTTAAGGCACCAATCCCAGAAATCCCGGGATTGAAGCATTATAATCCAGGGATTTTCGGGATCCAAAAATGGCTCGGGATCCCGGGATCCCGGGATTCGGGATCCCGGGATTGCATTCTCTACCCATAAGCCAAAAAGAATATCCGAAATTGTTCTTTTTGTGTCTTTCAGCTTTATCTGCATAGTAAAAAAAATGTAAACAAAACCGATAACCAAAACAAAATTGAATATTTTCTCCAAAATGCCTTCTACCTGATTCACTCTAACTCTCATAAATTCAGTATACGTCTTTCCCATGCTTATACTATTCTTCACGTCCACACTTCCACTTATTCTACAATTCTCCACGTCAAGGTACCCCTTGGAGACTTGAGATGTTGCCCTCTTTGAGTGCCACCATGATAGTACTATGGTTTTCATATACAAAGACATAGCTGATAACATAGTTAAGAAATAGAACGATAGCTACAAGTGCCATCTATCATTTCATCGTATAAACAAAACATACGAAGATCGGTGTGAAAAGAATTAACAAAAAAAAAAATTACAATCAAAACAATCTCCAACAGAACATGGTCGTGAAACGGTGAAAGCCAAAATAAAATAACTACAAATTATCAACTCAGGACGATAATAATTGAGGAGTAAATATAAAAAAAAAGGAAAACAATAAATAACCTCGGGTAAGAAAAAAAAAAAAACAATACAAAACAAGAATTTGGAATATTACTAATAAATAAATCTTTACTTCCAGAGAAAACATACAAAAAAAAAACTTCCCATAGGCCAGGGGTGCATGCTACCTATGAAGTTTATCAACGGCAACGAAAAAAAGTAGCAACATTGTAAGTAGGTAAGTAAATTATATTAAGGCTTTTATTATTCATAACAATATTTTGATTCATTGCTATCTATCCATTTGTAGTAACAGCAGCCTGCAGATAATATACCACACGCCAAAGCAGTGCATCGGGGTAAATGCAGAAAAGTAATGACGAACTCATGCAGGTAGGTACTCGTCGTATATAAATGAAAACTAATATTTTTCTTTTCTAATCTTCTTTCTACAGGTGTCCACAACAATATATAGTGTTACTCACGGTTTTTACTCGTTCCTCGACGTTCTGCCGGCAGCACTGATCAGGAACTGATGAAACATTTTCACTTTATACTAAAATATTAGTTTTCGCGAGATTGGTAAAATTTAGCTAAAAAGGCAGATGAGGTTTTTACACTTTGTTTGAATTTTACGTTAAATGACCAAAAAAGAAAAAAAAACTATTGTTTTAAATTAAAATGTATCGTTACGTTACTGTAATAAAAATTATTTGTAAGAGACTCTTTTCAGCACTAGCGGTAGTTTTTATCTTTTAAACATGTAGTTCATTTATAGTATTTTTATTGTCTATTCACTTTTTCTGGATCTTTCTCAGCCTTTTTTTCTTTCTGTTGTTTGTCCTATGTGTGTATATGTATGTATATATGTAAGTAGATCTTGTGATCTATCTTTTCTTGGTGAAGGTTCTGCCCATAGGGTACCTATATTATCTAGAGAACCGACTCAGGGGCTTTGCTCTCTTTCGCCCCACAAGCTGAACGGAGTAAATTGTAGCAACAAGACTGAGCATGTGTTAATAGGCCAATGCATTCCCAGCAAACATTTTTGTGAACGTTCATTGAACATTCAGTGAAAATGAAGAATATATATTCGAGAAACACTCACTTCAGTGAATCAAATGTGAATATACTCAAATATCCCATCACTTTTATCTCATACGCGGGGAAGGGGATTTGTGTTGATTTTTTTCATAGTAAAAAATATCGAGATTCTTATTTCCTTCATATGATATGAATAAAAGTGAACGCGCACAAGCGATCCTCAAAAGAGGTATATCTTGGGTGCGTCCATTTTTATTCACATAAACTGAATGTCCCTTTCATTTTGTTTTGAAAAGCCATAACGGGACCTAGTCGCGCCAAAACTGAAACAAAAGTTATGCAAAGAGGAAATTCGTCATTTTCAGTAAATTTTGCGCATTGTTATTGTACGGACGGAACTACATATATCCATTGTGGCAGTGAAAAAAAAAAAAAATATATAAATTGAATAAATTAACAATTAAACATATAAGGTGATAAAAATAAATAAAATGATCGCTTAAAAGCAAAGAAACCTTCAAAATGATCGTACAAAGTATATATAAAGTTGTACATACATTTTTGCATGCTTCCAATCCATAAACTTACCTATGTATAGCTAAGTATTTATTTCTTGACTTAAGTACATAAATTTTTGTATACCAACCAATCAATAAACTTACAAATAATTAAATATTTTTCTTTTTTTCTTGAGTTAGGTACATAAGTACATTAAACAATCGAAATTTGATGACGACGATACTGTTTGTTTTTTTCTGGCGTCTTTTTAGCATTTTGTATAACCACACTGAAATAATATTTACATTCTATGGTATACATTCGGATTATTAAAGAATCATTATAATGAATTAAATATAATTCAATTTATATTCACTAAACTGAATGAGGAAACCCCAATTTATATTCATATTAATGAATCAAATCTGTCTCATTTAAATGATTCAAAAAAGATTCATGAATTGTTCAGTGAAATGAATATATAAGCGTCCTATTTACATTCACTAAAACGAAGAATTAATCTATTATTAATGAAACATAAAAACGATTCGAATTCGAAGTAATGCTACCCAGTAAATTTGATCCAAACCGGTTTATAAATGAATTCATAAATGAGGGTTTCTTTCACTTCTGTGAATTATTTATAAATCATTTCTGAAGGGAAATGTTTGCTGGGTTTAAATGGCACCGCACCAAGACATAGAATCCTTATGGAAATTTCATTTCATTTCATTTGAGCAATTGCTCAGTTGGTAGGATAGGTCGTTAGATATTCAAAAAAGGAATTCGTTGAATTCAAAATTTGAAAAAGAAAATTATTTCTATTTTAAATTGTTAAGGGTATTCATGCAACGTCGTAAATTTACAAATTGTGTAAAATGATAAGTTTACGCAAAAGTTTGCATGAACGACCTTTTTATTAATTTGGTTAAATGCTGTGTAATGAAATCAGCTGTTCGTTAAACGTCAAATATTTGGGCGCGTTCGGCTTGGGTCGAGGAGTTGGTTTTACAGATAATGCATTATGGTCTGTTTATTTGCATGTGTGTGTACAAATATATATTTGTTTTAATAGATACGTGTAAGTACTCCTCTTTATTCAATTATATTTGTTTTGCATTGAAATAAATACATCAATGCCATTAATTTTGCTGGAATCTCAATACCATTTCAACTTAACTCAAGTGACAAAAAACCTGGAGCTCCCGATCCTGCTTGTAAACGTAGTAATTTTTAAATAGAGAACCTCCTCCGAACCAACGCGAAGTCGGAAACTCGGAAGGATAAAACAAAATGTAAAACTAGAACTATTAAGGCTTTCTCAAACCATTGCGAAATATTTGGAATGACAACGAAACTTTTGCCTGTCAAAATCAATGGGTTAAAAACCCACGAAAGCTTGCTTTCCAAACAGTCAAAAGAAGAAATGAGTAAAATGAATCATCCCTCTCATTTTTTCGTTCCAACTTCACCAAATGTCAGTTTCACTCCCGTGAGATAAGTATGGTTTTCATGTATTCGCTCATTTTCAACCGACCACTTCAGTAAACTGTCAACATCAATTATTATAGTTCTACCTTAATATACATGACAATAGTCGCGTTGTAAGGTAGAAATATATTAGTCGCAAGCTCACGGCAGTGGTCGGATGAAAATCAGCGAATACAAACAAATCATACGCCCATAATGTACTTTTCTTCATTTTCGTTTGATTTTGCTTTCAGAAGTGAATAGAGCGCCCCCGAGTACACTTCACGGAAGTAAAACTGAAATCTGTTGAGATAGGAACGAAAAAAAGAGAAAGAGTGAAGTATGGCTTAGCTCTGATTATGACATCTGTTTCTAACAGCTTCTAACTATTTAGAATCTTCCAAACCAGTGCGAATCATTTGTTGACCACAGCAAAAATATTAATAATAACACGTTGTTGTAAATGAAAACAACACGTTCGTTGTCGTCAACGAAAGATTTGCATTCGTTTGGGTGAGAATTTATAGTTCTACCTTAATAATTTACGAAAAGTAGCTTTCCTAAAGGCTCTCCCAAACCAACACGCAATTAAAGTGAATGATCTCAATACTAAAAACAACAAAAAACTGTCTTTTTGAATGCTTCGCTATAATTTCGCGTTGGTTGGGCAGAGCCTTTAATCGTTGAGTAAATGTAGACCTTCTAATTATTTTTTTTTTTTGTAAACTACGTTTTAATTCACAACTTTTATCGCCAACTAATTGCAATGCAATAATTACAGAACACATTCAGAGTTTTTTGGTTCTCCGAGATATCATTTATATCATGTTTCTAAACATGTCTGATTCTAAAAGTCACAAACACGCCTAAGGTGCCAGTTATAGCTATCATTGAAACTCATCATTGAAAATTTTAATGATTGATTTTGAGACGTTTAGGAAGTATAATTATTTATTATTTTGATGGGAAAATAAAGCTAAAGACTTAATTAATATTTCTAGCCAAAAAAAAATTTCAAATAGGCCCAACTTTCCACATACAAAGACTTTTCTTATTTCAATGATTGAACTACCTTACCAATGATCATTGAAAAATTAAAAGTCAATTTTTGTGGAAAGTTGGGCCTATTTGAAATTTTTTTTTACTAGAAATATTAATGAAGTCTTAAGCTTTGACTGTTCATCAAAAAAATAAATGATTTTGCCTCCTAAACGTCTCAAAATCGATCATTAAAATTTTCAATGATGAGTTTCAATGAAAGCTATAACTGGCGCCTTATTCAATCTCTAAAAGTCAAAATGACGTTTGGATAAGTTTAACCAAATATTTGGTTAATTTTCCGCAGCAAAATCCTTGGATAAGATTAACCAAATTGTGTAAACCATTTCTCATACAAAATTTGACAGTTCATTAACCAAAAGATAAAATTAACCAAATCGTAAACTTATCTATAGTGTTTTACGCAGTTGCATGAATACCCCTGTTGTTTCTAACTCTTCGTAAGCAAATATTATATAAAATATAGTTTCTTATTGCTTCTACCATAAAAATCCAGTAATTTTTATGAATATTTATGTTGAAAACAAAGAAAATATAATCAAAAAGTAGAAGCGCACCCTTGAAGTTTGTATGGTTACGTGCCTTTAGCTTCAACCACAAGGAGTAAACCAAATTGAGCTAAAAATGGAGGATATATTGACAGTTGTTGTTTTTGTGATAGATGACAATTTGTGAAATGTAAATATTTTGGTTGCGGTTTGCGGTGTTTGAGGCCAATTAATTTTAAAATGTCGGGATTTAAGTAATTTTTCGTCCAAACAATTAGTTTAATTGAGTTCGGAAACTAACCAGTTGATTTTACAAAAAAAAAGTATTGTGAAAAAGATTAGTTGTGTCATGGTTAACGTGTGATGCCCTTGGGTTAAGTTAAAAACTACCCTAGTAGGCAGTATGGTTGGATTTTGTTTTATCAGTGAAAATTCTATCATAATAATAATCCTTATTCAGTTTTAAGAAAAAAAAAAAAAGTGAAAATCCTTAAAGGATTAAGAAAAGAACTCTAAAAACAATTCTGCTTTATCCAGAAGAAATTCTGGAATCGTCGCTGCAAAGAGTTGCACTCGTGGTTTCTTTTCTTGTCAAAGCAGGAAAGAGTTAAACGCCAATGATGATGGAAAATAGAAAAAATAAGTCACACCGAATCGTGGTCTGAAGGATTCAAAGAGAAGACAATAATTAAACCAAAAGTATAAGGTCGAGCACCTTCCTATCGTTATCTTTACAGTCCAACGATATATGCCAAGTTCGTGTTGAGTAGGAGTACCACTTTGCCCATTCTCCTTTCATTGCAGTTAATTCCGGTAAGAATATTATTTCCCAGTCAATTGTTTATGTTTAATGTTTTTTTTTCAGCCAACATGAATGAATAGGAGAATGGCTTCTCTGACTGGGACTCATGGGCTGAAATAATAAGAGGGGCAAAAATTGTTGTCACTGGAAAAGCTTGTCTCGGTGGTATCATTGCTGTTGAAAAAAGAACTGTCGAAGCGTAAATGCCAGCCAATCTGGCCAATTTAGACTCGGAAGCCAAAGTATTTTGAACAACAACATCATAAGAGCCTACAGCAAACTTTGGGAGTGGATATATAACCAAAGTCTGAGTGAGTGTATATATACCATAGTGTCAGTTTTTTTCGCAGCCTTTGGAAGAGGTGGGGGTTAAAAAGAGTTTGTTGAGAATGCCAATAGTAGCTGTATTAAATATAGAGTTCGAATATATAAAAATCATCTCTGTGAGTTTAACCATCCGAAAAAATCATCACAGCCCAATTGGGTTTTTTAGAATTTCAACAAAATCTGAAAAAAGGCAATTGGACTGTGATGAGATTTTCAAACGGTTTGACCCACAGATATGGCTTTTATATTTTTAGATTGTGTATTTAATAGTCCTACTAATTGCATCATACAATTTGTATTTGAAAAAAAATTCGAAAAAATCCTAGTACAAAAGAAGTTTACTTTCAGGTTATTCTTGGAAACCTAAAGGCAAACTTCTTTTGTTAATGTTTTTTTGAAATTTTGCTTAAAATTTTAAATCAATAATGTAAATAGTAGCACAATTAAATAAAGAGTTCAAAAACATATAATTTATATCTGTGAGTTAAACCATTCGGAAAAAACATCACAGCTCAAAAATGACGTTTTTGTTTCAGAATTTCAATAAAATCTGAAAAAAGGCTAGACTTTTTGATTTTTATATTTTTAGATTGTGTATTTAATAGTGCTACTACTATAATTGCATCGTACAATTTTTATTTGAAACAAATTAAAAAAATCCTAGAACAAAAGAAGTTTACTTTCAATTATTCTTGAAAACCTTAAAGGATGCTTCTTTTAATATAGGATTTTTTTTTCGAGTTCTAAAAAGTAAGAACCATCTCTCTAGGTCAAACCGTTTGAAAATCTCATCACAGTCCAATTGTCAAAAGTCAATTGGGCTGTGATCTAGCAATGTATCAACAATGTTCTTACGAAAGTTACACCCAAGAACAAATGCCAATGTTTTCAAATTCTCACTTAAAAGTACATACACTATTACCAAAAGTCAAATTTTGAACCGCGCACTCGAGTTCAAATTGGTAAAAGCCAATTTCAAGAGGCTTCGAATACGAATTTAGGGATGCATCAACTATTGTCCTAGGGTAAATACTTTGGGAGTTACACCCATGAACAAATACCATTTTCTTCAAGTTTATACTTAAATGTAGGTACCCTCTGACCAAAAGTCAAATCTTGAACCGCTGGCTCGAATTAAGATTGGTGAACGCCAATTTCAAGAGGATTCGAATACGAATTTAGGGATGCATCAACTATTATCCTAGGGTAAATACTTTGGGAGTTACACTCAAGAACAAATACCATTTTCTTCAAATTCTTACTTAAATATAGGTAGCCTCTGGCCAAAAGTCAAATTTTGAACCGCTAGCTCCAATTGAAATTGGTAAACGCCAATTTCAAGAAGATTCGAATACGAACCTAGGGATGCATCAACTATTATCCAAGGGAAAATACTTTGGGAGCTATACCCATGAACAAATACCATTTTCTTCAAATTCTTATTTAAATGTAGGTACCCTCTGACCAAAAGTCAAATCTTGAACCGCTGGCTCGAATTAAGATTGGTGAACGCCAATTTCAAGAGGATTCGAATACGAATTTAGGGATGCATCAACTATTGTCCTAGGGAAAATACTTTGGGAGTTATACCCATGAACACATACCATTTTCTTCAAATTCTTACTTAAATGTAGGTACCCTCTGACCAAAAGTCAAATCTTGAACCGCTGGCTCGAATTAAGATTGGTGAACGCCAATTTCAAGAGGATTCGAATACGAATTTAGGGATGCATCAACTATTATCCTAGGGTAAATACTTTGGGAGTTACACCCAAGAACAAATACCATTTTCTTCAAATTATTACTTAAATGTAGGTACCCTCTGACCAAAAGTCAAATCTTGAACCGCTGGCTCGAATTAAAATTGGTAAACGCCAATTTCAAGAAGATTCAAATACAAATTTAGGGATGCATCAACTATTGTCCTAGGATAAATACTTTGGGAGTTACACCCAAGAACAAGAAGAGCAAGAAAAACACGGTATTTGTTCTAGGGTGTTACTCCCAAAGTATTTATCCTAGGTTAATAGTTGATGCATCTCTAGCCTAAATTCGTATTCGAATATTGTTAAAATTGGCGTTTACCAATTTTAATTCGAGCCAGCGGTTCAAATTTTGACTTTTGTTCAGAGGGTACCTACATTTAAGTAGGAATTTAAAAAAAAAGGCATTTGTTCTTGGGTTTAACTCCCAAAGTATTTATCCTAGGTTAATAGTTTATGCATCCCTAAATTCGTATTCGAGTACTGTTGAAACTCGCGTTTACCAATTACAATTCGAGCCAGCGGTTCAAATTTTGACTTTTGGTCAGAGGGTACCTACATTTAAGTAAAAATTTGAAGAAAATGGCATTTGTTCTTGGATGTAACTCCCAAAGTATTTATCCTAGGACAATAGTTCATGCATCTCTAAATTCGTATTCGAATCCTCTTGAAATTGGCGTTTACCAATTTTAATTCGAGCCAGCGGTTCAAAATTTGACTTATTGCCAGAGGGTACCTACATTTAAGAATAATTTGAAGAAAATGGTATTTGTTCTTGGGTGTAACTCCCAAAGTATTTACACTAGAACAATAGTTGATGCATCCCTAAGTCCGTATTCGAATCATCTTGAAATTGGCGTTTACCAATTTGAACTCTAGTCGGCGGTTCAAAATTTGACTTTTGATGATAGTGTATGTACTTTTAAGTCAGAATTTGAAAACATTGGCATTTGTTCTTGGGTGTAACTTTCGTAAGAACATTGCTGATACATTGCTAGGTCACAGCCCAATTGACTTTTTTTTTTAGAATTTCAACAAAATCTGAAAAAGGCAATTGGACTGTGATGAGTTTTCCAAACGGTTTGACCCACAGAGATGGTTCTTAGATTTCTAGATTCTGTATTTAATAGTGCTACTAATTGTATCATAAGATTTGTATTTGAAATTTTTTTTGAAAAAATCCTAAAATAAAAGAAGTCTACTTTCAGTTATCTTTGAAAACTTAATTTTGTCAAACTTTTTTTCAGGGTTATGAAACTGATAACGTACCAATGGTTAATTTTGCTTCCTATGCTTTCATAAACTATTCACTGCTTGCAAAAATGAGGACTTCCATGTGCAATGCCAGAGTTCCACTTAAGTTCACTACAACATAATTCGCAACAAAATGCTGATACAAATACATCAAAGGATCCCGTTGGTCGTAATGAGTTTCCACCTAACTGGAAATTGTGCATCCAGCTACACTTTTGTGCATTGTAAGAAATTTAATAAATTACCTTAAACAAAAATAAGAAAATTTTATAATTTATTAGATGCGCCCTCGCTTAACTTATACAGACAGTGGAAATAACGGAGATGCTGCTAACCCCGCTCAAACTGTCAAATTTATTGTTGAAGATCGAGAATTTGTTGGTGTAGGTCGGTTTAAAAAGATCGACCGTAAGAATGTTACCATTGCTGTGTGCAACAAAAGAATGATAAGATGTTGTTCTGGAATTCTTATGACGTATATATTTATTTATTTATTTATTTATTTAAGGCAACTAATTACTAGCTTAACAGAAATTTATTTACATGGCTTGAACATATAGATATTATGATTGAAAAAAAGTTCTTTTAAATTTACATGAAATATTTAAATTTTGATCAAACAAATTAATATATTTATTATTAAAAATATTAAATAATTTAAACATTTCATTTAGAGGAGAAAATCGTTCATAATTAGTCCGATAGTTTGAGATTAGTATGCATTCGGGCAAATTCCTCAAGTTTCTTTGGGGAATATTAAAATTAATTCGAGACAGAAGGTGCAAAGAGTCTATGTTTCCGTTTATCAATTTTACAATAAATACAAAACATAAATAAGAACGTCTTTCCTCAAGACTAGGCATGTCAATAAGTTTTAGTCTGTTCCTGTAAGGTGGGAGATCATAAGGGTTTTCCCAACCTAACCCTCTAAGCGCAAACCTCAGGAATCTTCTTTGAACCTGTTCTAATCTTGCTTTATGACAGTCATAATAGGGAGACCAAACCTGACAAGCATACTCAAGAATTGGTCGAACAAAAGTTATAAAAAGCTGTTTTGTAACAAAAGGATCGGAAAATTGTCTTGACTCTCTCTTTATCCAGCCGAGAATAGAATTGGCTTTATTAGTTATAGAGTTTATGTGTTGTATAAATTCTAGTTTGCGATCAAATGAGACACCAAGAACAGATATATCGCTTTCACGAGATAATGATACAGCATTTAACAAATAGTCGAAGGAACTTACAGAATGTTTTCTCGAAAAACTAATGGTTTTACATTTATCAATATTAAGAAGCAAAGAATTACGAACACACCAGTCAAAAAACGAGTTAAGGTCACATTGCAACTCTTCACAATCGCGAATATTGGAAATACTTTTAAAGATTGTGACATCGTCGGCATAAATGAGACAGTGTGAATGCTTCAACACAGATGGTAAGTCATTAATAAATAAAATAAATAAAATAGGGCCTATGTGGCTACCCTGTGGTATACCAGAATTAACATTAAAAATATTTGATGCACAACCATTAAAAAGTACTGAGTATGATCTATTGAATAAATACGATTGAAGCCACACTACAAAATCTTCACTAAACCCCAGCTTTCTTAATTTAAAAAGCAAAACTCGATGTGAGAGTTTGTCAAAAGCCTTGCTAAAGTCTGTGAAGACACAATCCACTTGCTTTTTATTTTTGAACGAATCAATACAATTTTCAGCTAATTCCATTAGAAAAGTAACAGTAGAGCGACCTTTTGTAAATCCATGTTGATTTGGAACAATGAATGATTTAACATAAAAACACAGAGATTCACATATAATAGCCTCAAAAAGTTTTGGAATAACCGATAATCTTGCAATAGGTCTATAATTTTTAACTTCGTCTTTTTTACCTTTCTTATGAAGAGGGACAATAGGCGTGTTTTATTATCATCGGGATCTGGATCTGGATTAAGTTTTACACGTAATACAAAAACAAAATAATGGGAAATTTTCTAAAATTGTTTTTGTAACACATGTTAAAAGAAGATCCAGATCCAGATCCCGATGATAAAAAAACACGCGTGTTTTATTATCATCGGGATCTGGATCTGGATTAAGTTTTACACGTAATACAAAAACAAAATAATGGGAAATTTTCTAAAATTGTTTTTGTAACACATGTTAAAAGAAGATCCAGATCCAGATCCCGATGATAAAAAAACACGCCTAATGAAAGAATTTTTCCAAACAGATGGAAATTCACATGAAGACAATGACAAGTTAAATAGACAAGACAAAGGCAACGACAAGTGATCTTTACAGTTTTTTAATATAGTTGATGGTATTCCATCAGGTCCTGGTACACAACTATCGTCTAGATTAGTTATAAACTTCGCAATGTTATCAATATCAATGTTGAAGTTTATATCAGTCAAGTAAGAAAATGATTTCAAAAGCCCAAAGTTATGGGCTTTTTCGTCAAATTTATCACAGTTCAAAATATCACAGTTTAAGGTATCACAGTTGTTAGTATCACAGTTGTTAGTATCACAGTTGAAGGCGCTTTGAAAGAAGTCAGAAAATAGTTGTGTTATAACTCGAGGGTCATGACTAGAAATTCCATTTGACTTGAGGACAGACGGATAAGGACAGGACTTTCTTTTACTATTTATGTATTTCCAAAAATATTTTGGATTCAATTTAAGATCTCTTTGCACCTTCTGTAGATAATTCAGATACTTTAAACTTGAAGTTCGATTAAAAATATCTCTTGCTTCGCAGTAGATTTTAAAATTAGCTTCGCTCCGAGATAGCTTATATGCAGACCATAACTTATTCCTTCGATTTTTGAGGGTTTTTATTTCACTATCGTACCAATCTGGAACTGAAGATCTCGATTTTGAAATATCAAGAGGAACAGATTTAAGAAAACAATCAAACAATACATTATAGAATTCAAAAACCATAGAGTTAATATTTAAACAATTACTTACACAAGACCAGTCGACTAGTGATAACAAGTTATTAAGTTTTTCAAAATCTGTCTTTTTAAAATTAAAAGTGTAGTAATTTTCAAAGAAGTCGTTGTTAGAAAGGTTTGAATCCAGATTAAGAGTAAAAGTCAAGGCTGGATGATGGTTGTCTTCAGGCACGAGAGGCTCAATTGATTTATCCACTGTAATTCCATCATTGATGGAAGTGAACACTAGATCAAGCAACTTTCCATTGGTATTTAAAATGTCATTATATTGGTGAAGTCCAAGAGAAATTAAATCATCAATTATTTGTGAATCGTCCGATCTAAGATTGCCAGTTGGCAACATAACATTTGTTTCAGGGCAGCGTGACCAAGCAACATTTGTAAAATTGAAATCACCTAGACAAATGATTTCATCCTGATAATCCAGTAATTCGCTGACAAAGCTTAAGTACTCGATAGCCTTTAAGTAAACATCATGTGGACTTCCAGGAACAATATATAATGTTACAACATATACATTCTTGTTTTTTAAAGATACTGTAATATTTTCTCAGGTTCGTTAATAAAACTTATTTACTTTATTCAAAACGTCCACTTATTTATTTCGCAAAATAAAACACTTTACTTTTCTTACTACAAACAAAACGATTTATTCTTCACCACTGAATTAATTCACAAACTTTACTTTTCACTTTTATTACAACCAACTTTATTCATTCACGATTAAAAACAAACTGTGTCGCTGCCGTTCAAACATGTGCCTTTTATACTTGTCTTCCAAACTCTCGAAATAAGGAGAACGTTCTGGTCTCTGCTTCCAGAGCTTTCCGTAGGGGAAATTTCCCAATAATTTCCCTTCCAAAAGCTTTTATTTGATAGCTGGTAAATCTGCTATAATCCGGCAGATGGCGCTTCCTTCGTTTGAGAGTTGCTATAATTATAGCTAATAAGGGTCTGTTTGCACTGCGACCGTAAGCTTTATTGTGTCCGTTTGTTTGCTTTTCAGAGTCGTTATAGTTCAAATTTGGAAAGTCATTACACTGCCCCCCTCTTAGGATTGATCGTCCCGAGCAAATCCATCACTTCCTTCACCATTACAACGATGTAAACGGTCGATGTGAACTACTTTTATTTTGCCTCTTAATCCTCTCCGAATGCGGTAGACGCCATCGTTTACTCGTGTTACAACAGTATAAGGGCCTTCCCAATTTTGTTGAAGTTTCAGTGACATTCCCTTTCGACGCTGGGAATTATAAAACCAAACAAGGTCTCCCGCTTGGAATCCTGTCTTTGTTGCTTTTGTGTCGTATCGCTTTTTCATCCGACCACTTGATGGCTTCATATTTGCCCTTGTTCTTTCATGAACGTCACTTAGCCTTTCTTCTTCATTTCCCTTATCACTCCGATTCATGGGGCTAGTCTGTTGAATTTGCACTATCCTTTCGTTGTTCTTCAATGCCTTCTGCTGAGTTTTGATTGTTAGGATACCGTCCATTGAAACCGTTGAGATGACATCTTTGGCATCGTACCCCTTTGGTAGCTGGTACTTCCGTACAAATTGACGACTTATGTAGCCATGTTCATCTTCACGTTCATGATTACCTTCCACTACCACGCTGTTGCCAACAGTTTTGACCATTAACTCATTTGGCTTGAAATGGCTGACATCCATGCACACTTGAAATCCGTCCGTTCCAACTTTGTAGTTTTCTTTGGCATCACGCTTGTCACCCTTTCGCCGGATAGGAGTTAACTGCAGCGGAGTCACTTTTGGGCGATATATATCGCTTCCCGAGTCATCTTTTTGCGCAGTCCTCATTTTCCTTTTACTCCAATCGTAAATGGGATCAGCTCTCAGTCGCTGGATGGAAACAACTTCCTTTTCTTTTTCATACGTGCAATTATTGTAGTCTGGTTTCCATGGTCTTCTAGGTGGCAATCTGCATTGGCGTTGGAGATGTCCAGTCCTGTTGCAATTCCAACATGGAGGTTTTCTAGGTGGCAGTCTGCACTGGCGTTGAAGATGTCCAGTCTTGTTACAGTTCCAGCATCGAGCAGGTCCATCTCGCTGGTTTCTTCTTTGGAACGCAGTTCTCTGGCAACAACACTCCTCAACTCCTAGTTCTCTCAAGCGATGAACTCTTTGTGAAGCCTGTTCCGCTGCTTCCATAGTGAGTGCGAATGCTAGTGCTTCAGGAAGCGTGCGTTTGCCAGCAGTTCGAATTGCTCGCTGAAGGTTGATGTCAGATACAGCACGAACAAAGGCTTCTGTTGCGAATTGGTTGATGATTTCATCTCCTGCAGCTGGATATGCCAGGTGCGCCAACCGTTCGATGTCTGCTTGGAGTTGTTGCAGAGTTTCTCCCCTTTTCTGGACTCTGGAAGACTTCTTGCATATGGCCATCTCTAAAACGTTTGTCAATGGCCTGAACGAGAGCACTGAAGTTGCCATTTTTATCTGCTGGTATGCTTTGTAACAGCTCAGCAGCAGGTCCTCTGAGGGCAAGCGTTAGAGCTATGCATTTGTCTTCCTCATCCCAGCCATTTGTTGCTGCGGCTGCCTCAAACTGCTTCTAGATTGACCAAGAAGTTTGCCCATCGAAGGTTGGTGGATGCATCTCTTTTTTCTTCGGACAGTCGCCAGAACTTTCTCGAACCTTCATTTTCTTTACTTTATCTAATTCCTTTGTAATGGATTCGATTTTATCTTCGAACTTTGCTTCTACTGTCGACAATTGCTTATCGACATTAGACAATTGTTGATCGAGAGTTAACAATTGTTTATCGATAGAAGAAAATTGCTTATCGACACGCTCGTCAAGGGCAACAATTCTACTGTCAAAGGCATCTAACTTATATTCGAGCATGTTTGTCTGTTTTTCCAGCAGACACTTTTGTTCTTGGCTTTGTTGCTCGAATCGTTCGAGAAGATTCTTTTGTTCACTCCGTTGTTCTTGGCTTTGTTGTTCGAAACGTTCGAGAAGATTCTTTTCCTGACTATCAAATTTTGCAAGCAGCTGAGACAGCATATTGGTCATGCCCGATGTACTTACTTGCTCTTTCTGTTCTTCCATTTCAATGTCGAATATAAACGTGTCCGGGTTTTTTCCACATCTTCTTAAATCTTCTTGCAGACGAATTATAAGATCATTCTTTGTTCCAGCAGTAGGAAGATCTCGTTTATTCAGTTCTGCCTTTAGTTCCACTAAATTTAAATCATTCAAAGATTTACCCATTGTCTTTTTTTTTCACTTTCCACACAATAAATTTACTGAGTGCACAAATAAAATAAGTTTTATTCCACTTCTAACACCAATGTAATATTTTCTCAGGTTCGTTAATAAAACTTATTTACTTTATTCAAAACGTCCACTTATTTATTTCGCAAAATAAAACACTTTACTTTTCTTACTACAAACAAAACGATTTATTCTTCACCACTGAATTAATTCACAAACTTTACTTTTCACTTTTATTACAACCAACTTTATTCATTCACGATTAAAAACAAACTGTGTCACTGCCGTTCAAACATGTGCCTTTTATACTTGTCTTCCAAACTCTCGAAATAAGGAGAACGTTCTGGTCTCTGCTTCCAGAGCTTTCCGTAGGGGAAATTTCCCAATAATTTCCCTTCCAAAAGCTTTACAGCTGGTAAATCTGCTATAATCCGGCAGATGGCGCTTCCTTCGTTTGAGAGTTGCTATAATTATAGCTAATAAGGGTCTGTTTGCACTGCGACCGTAAGCTTTATTGTGTCCGTTTGTTTGCTTTTCAGAGTCGTTATAGTTCAAATTTGGAAAGTCATTACAATACTTTTACGCAGAGTATTTCTTTGTCAAGTGCAACAGGTATGTTGATTAACTCAGCAACGAAGCATGACTTTATGGCAATCAGAATTCCACCTCCAACAGTGTCAATATCTGCATCTGAGTATCTGTCACGTCTAAAGATATTGAATAAGTTATCAAAAATTTCACAGTCATGGATACCGGAATGAAGCCAGGTCTCAGTGAGAGAAATAATGTCGTAAGAGCAGATAGATGATGAGTAGTAGACTTTGTTGGTCTTTGTCCGAAGTCCTCTTACATTTTGGTAAAAAATGTCAATTATTAGCGACGATTTATTTGTCTTGTCAATCTTTTCTGAAAAGGATTGTTTACAAACTCATGTACGATTATACCATCAGGCCAATATTTCGGATCAAGCAGGTGATTGAAAATTTCCTGGGTAACATAAAGTTTAAATGATGCGTAATCGATACTTTTAGTTGGCAATTGTTCAAGTTTAAGCTTGGTTTTTTTAAAATGTGAATTAATGTATGCGGATATTTCATCGCAACTTGTATTTGGATCAAAATTTGATAAGAAAATGCATTTAAATCGTTCTGCCGCCTTTAGATGTACTTCAGGAAGAAAATCTTTATTTAATTCCGGGAATTCAGCAGACAGCAATGGTGGTGATAATGTTGATGAAGAAGAAGTAGAAGGGGTGATTGTAGGTACATCTGAAGGTAATGAGCACGTTATTGGTAAAGAAGACGAACGTACTGTAGATAATGGCAGTGGTATTGGCAAGACAGATGACACATATGGAGTTGATGAAGCTGTAGTTGATGTAGATGAGGATGATGAGGTTACAGATGTATGAAGAAGGTTCGTTGATGAAGATGATGGTGAAGTTGAAATTGAAGAAGTTATAGATGATGAAGATCGGGCTGATGAGGTTAACAATGTATAAGGAAGGTTTGAACATAAATTCGAAGAACTAGTTATAGGTATAGATGATGAAGATGAGGATGATGGGGTTACATATGTATGAAGAAGGTTCGTTGATGAAGATGAAGGTGAAGTTGAAATTGAAGAAGTTATAGATGATGAAGATGGCGCTGATGAGGTTAACGATGTATGAGGAAGGTTTGTTGATGAAGATGAAGTTGAGGTTGAAGTTAAGGATAGGATTGAATTTGAGTTTGGAATTGAGGTTGAAGCTAAAGTTGAAGTTAAAGTTGGAGTAGAAGTTGAAGCTGAAGCTGAAGCTGAAGTTGAAGTTGAAGTTGAAGTTGAAGTTGAAGTTGAAGTTGAAGTTGAAGTTGAAGTTGAAGTTGAAGTTGAAGTTGAAGTTGAAGTTGAAGTTGTGGTTGAAGTTGAAGTTGAAGTTGAATTTGAAGTTGGAGTAAAAGTTGAAGTTGAAGTTGAAATTGAAGTTGAAGTTGAAGTTGAGGTTGAAGTAGAAGTAGAAGTAGGAGTTTTTTCTTTGGAGCCAGTAGGCTTTTTACTTTTTTGTACAAGCGGAGAGAGAATTAAATTAGGTCTCTTTAGCGAAACTGATCTCGTAACACGATATTTGTTTGGTGTGTTAGCACAAGGAATGTTTTTCGATGAGTTGGAATTTGGCTTCTCAATTGATGGATTTGTGAGAGTAATAACTGTCTTTAATTGCTCATTTATATTGGCAATAGCGTCAAAAAGAAGGTCAATTTTATTTTGCATCGAAACAACAAGTGTCATAAGTGAATCAGTAGTGGCTTGATCCATTTTGTTTATAAAAGTTTTAATTACAAATAAAGTACTTTATCTTATTTTTTTTACTTTCAAATAATATATTAAGAACTAAATTGTTCAAATTACCAGCCCTGATTTAGTAAGTACATAAACCAGTTATTAAATTATGTAGTTTAAACCGAGTATGCAATAGTTTTTGTCAATAAGGGCATATAAATATAACAACTAAAAGTATGCAATACTATTCGGTAAAAAAAGGTACGAGTTTATTATTGTAACTTCGTCTGACCAAAACAAATGACAGGCAAAATGTTCAATCACTCAGATATAAGCGAACACAAAATATTAAATTAAACACTTTAAACCAAGTAAAATCAAAAGCCACTTATTTTTTTGAAGCACCAACGATTTAATTATTACAACAGCCAAAAAATATAAATTTATACTATTTTGAAACACTTGAAATAAAAAGTTAAAAGCGGAGATCAAATTACACGCCAAGCACAGTGTTCAGAGTTGCCAACACGTGTGCAATATTTGGTAATTATTGTGCAACAACGTATGTATAATACACGGCGGAACTAATTTAATTAAATGACATATTTCTCTCTGCGTAAAGATGACAAATTATTTAATGCAAACATTATTCTTTAAAAAGTATAAGTAATTATATAATATCGTTTATTTTAACTGATCAATACGGAAAGTTCTTCTACCATTATAATCGATCGATGTAAACAGCATTTAACATCATTAAAGACATTTTTTACTGCTAAAACAGTAGCTGAAAAAAAGAGTTTTTTTTCTACGAAGTTGCGAAATTTAAGTTATTTTTAAAGCAAAGACAAATTAGTAGAGTAGTTGCCTGTTTTTGTATGTGTAACATCTATTCGCTCGGCCTAGAAGAAAGCCAAATTTCGTGTAACGCATTCCTTCTGGCTAAAAGATAAAAATCGTAAATTTGAAAATTATGCAATGGTTATTTGAACTTATGTTGCACAGGTGATAGAAATTATTGCATACAAATTTTGATTGCAATCGGTAAGCCGTTAATTTTTGGTGTTCTCTATCATCGTAATGACATATCTCATTTTTTGTTTTGCATGTAAAAAAAATTCTTAAGTTATCAGCAAAAATTTAATTTTTGTATTTTATTAAAATTTCAATTCAATTTCAATTTCAACAAACATAGATAAAAGCATCCAATTAACAAATTTTGAATTAGAATAAAACATTAATACAGTCAAAAAATATGACAAGAATATAACTATAATTCAGCAGCAACATATTCACGGCATTTGTTCATGGCAACTTCTGGTTTTTCATTGTGTTCCGCTGAAACTTTTTTCCCTTCATGGTATTTCATTTGAAACTCGAAAAACATATGGCATTATCATATCAGAGTGAAGGATGCTGTTTGGAATTTCTTGTAATTCAATTTCTGTTGTATACAATCTTTCAGTTATGTATTCTTGCTCGTAGCTACTGTGGTTTTGACTGGCCCAGCTCGGACGGTGGGTGTAATCTGTAAATAAAGACAAAATAAAAATAAACAAACAGACATATTCAGAAAAGAAAGAAAGAATGAATTAATGAAAATCCTATAAGTTGTAATTGTAAACCGCTTGCATTTGAAAACCACTAGCTATAATTGAATAATTTAAATGTTAGTAAGTCTTAATTTAGACGGCCTTCGTGGTTCTGAAACAAGTTTTTAGTTTAACCAATTATTTAAAAAAAAAGTCTCGAAGAACAACTATCAAAACCTTCACAGGGAAGTTATATGAAATTCATATAACCTGAACATGAGAAATGCTGGCATTTGAAAACCACTAACTATAATTGAATAATTTAAATGCTAATAAGTCTTAGTTTAGACACCCTACGTGGTTCTCAAACCAGTTTTTAATTTAACCAATTATTTAAAATAAAAGTCTCGAAGAACAACTATCAAAACCTTCACAGGGAAGTTATATGAAATCAAAGGGCACGGTAGTGCCCAGCCAAGTTCGCGGCACTACACCCTTTTTACAGGAACAAACTCAGGCGATTTTCAACCCCCCTCTAACTTCAGTACCAATAAAGTCAGAAACTTCAAATTCGGAGTATTTGCTGAACTGATCAAACACAGGTGGCTCACCAAATTTCAACTCTTTAGCATTAGTAGTTCCCAAGATATAGGACTTCAAAAATCGCAAAAACCGTAACTGACTGACTCACTGACTGACTGACTCACTGACAGATCATCAAAATTATGGAGCACTTCCCGACATCGTAGAAGCTTGAAATTTCGCACAACGGTAGGCCTTGTGGTACATACAAAGGAAAAAATCGAAAATCTGCAATTTTCTTTTCAGGGGGCGTGGCATCCACCCACTTTCTTAAATATTCTATAAATTATATAGAGCCTTTCCGATTGTTGTAGAACAATGAAAATTCGTAAGTTGGTAGGGTTTGAGGTACTAAGAAAGAAAAAAATTGAAAAATTGGAATTTTCCATACAGGGGGCGTGGCATCCACCCACATTCTTAAAAATTCTTATAAATTATATGGAGCACTTCCGATTGTTGTAGAATGATGAAAATTGGTATGTCGGTAGGGCTTAAGGTACTTAAAAAGAAAAAAATTGAAAAATTGGAATTATGCTTTCAGGGGGCGTGGCATCCACCCACTTTGTCAAAAATTCTTATAAATTATATGGAGCACTTCCGATTGTTGTAGAACGATGAAAATTGGAAGGTCGGTAGGCCTTGAAGTACTTAGAAGAAAAAAAATCGAAAAATTGGAAGTTTCAGTTCAAGGGGCGTGGCATCCACCCACATTCTCAAAAATTCTTATAAATTATATGGAGCACTTCCGATTGTTGTAGAATGATGAAAATTGGTAGGTCGGTAGGGCTTAAGGTACTTAAAAAGAAAAAAATTGAAAAATTGGAATTATGCTTTCAGGGGGCGTGGCATCCACCCACTTTGTCAAAAATTCTTATAAATTATATGGAGCACTTCCGATTGTTGTAGAACGATGAAAATTGGTAGGTCGGTAGGGCTTAAAGTACTTAGAAAGAAAAAATTGAAAAATTTGGAACTGTTCATTCAGGGGGGGGCATCCACCCACTTTATCGGAATTGCTATTATTTGTATGGAGCACTTTCAGTTGTCGTAGAATTATGAAACTTTGTAGAGCGGTAGGGCTTGACTTTCATCTGGCAAAATAAATCTTTGCAAAAAGGAGTGAAATCACAACAAAAACATAAATGTTAAAAAAGGAGCCAAGTTCTTTTGCGTACAAGAAACCTGTGCGTATAAAGTCAGCCAAAAAAAGTAATGAGATCTAAAATATATGCCAAGTTTTAGGTTCATGAAGTCTAATATCAAATATCTTAAGTAGAGTAATATCGAAACAATTCCAAATCATGACATAAATTTGGTAATTAATGATTACTGATTAAAATTTGGTGGATTTACTTGGCAAGTTTTCTCTTAAATACTTAATCACAAATTTAAAATGTATGAAAACTTGACCAGTGAACCCACCAAATTTTAATCAGTAATCATTAATTACCAAATTTATGTCATGATTTGGAATTGTTTCGATATTACTCTACTTAAGATATTTGATATTAGACTTCATGAACCTTAAACTTGGCATATATTTTAGATCTCATTACTTTTTTTGGCTGACTTTATACGCACAGGTTTCTTGTACGCAAAAGAACTTGGCTCCTTTTTTAACATTTATGTTTTTGTTGTGATTCATATAACCTGAACATGAGAAATGCTGACATTTGAAAACCACTAGCTATAATTGAATAATTTAAATGCTAATTAGTCTTAGTTTAGACACCCTACGTGGTTCTCAAACCAGTTTTTAATTTAACCAATTATTTAAAAAAAAAAGTCTCGAAGAACAACTATCAAAACCTTCACAGGGAAGTTATATGAAATTCATATAACCTGAACATGAGAAATGCTGACATTTGAAAACCACTAGCTATAATTGAATAATGTAAATGCTAATAAGTCTTAGTTTAGACACCCTACGTGGTTCTCAAACCAGTTTTTAATTTAACCAATTATTTAAAAAAAAAGTCTCGAAGAACAACTATCAAAACCTTCACAGGGAAGTTATATGAAATTCATATAACCTGAACATGAGAAATGCTGACATTTGAAAACCACTAGCTATAATTGAATAATTTAAATGCTTATAATTCTTAATTTAGACACCCTACATGGTTCTCAAACCAGTTTTTTATTTAACCAATTATTAAAAAAAAAAGTCTCGAAGAACAACTGTCAAAACCTTCACAGGGAAGTTATATGAAATTCATATAACTTGAACATGAGAAATGCTGGCATTTGAAAACCACTAACTATTTTTCAATAATTTAAATCCTAATAAGTCTTAATTTAGACGGCCTTCGTGGTTCTGAAACTAGTTTTTAGTTTAAAGAAATATTAAAAAAAATGTCTTGAAGAACAAGTATCAAAACCTTCATAACGAAGTTCATATGAAATTCATATAAGTTGTAGATGTAAAATACTTGCATTTGAAAATAACAAGCTATAATTTAATCATTTAAATGCTTTTCAGTCTTAATTTAGACGCCCTACGTGGTTCTGAAACCAATTGGTGGTATTGGTGGTAGTTTCACAAACAGAAATTTACTTACACTTAAGAATTCTCAAGGTTTATGTTTGTGTCATCTCCAACTATAACATGGAACTTTGAATTAACATTGAATTGGGCCTCTTTTCGTTGGAAACGTTCCAAATACGCGCCTGAATGCGTTCGATGCTGCTAGAAAAGCGTACATACTCGGAGAGATTCAAATCCGTGATACCAATGTTGAGACACCTCTGTGTGTAGAAGATTTGTTTTATTTAAGTTTTTGCAAGAATTTAATTTTTGAAATACATACCTGAAAGAAGTGGGTTATATTAGCAACCTTTTGTGTTGTATATTGACACAGAAGCTTGGAAGCTCTTAATTGCTTCTTTGCAGTTGTACCATCTAAGTGGACACTTAAAACGGCACGTACGGCTCAAGGGAACATATTATCTTCATAGGTAAATAGAATTGAATTTTATTTCCATTGTGTGCAATTCGGCAGTAGCTTAGAGCAAGTTAAATAAATATTCCGCGCACAGATTCAAAACAAATATGCAAATGAATTGAGTTTTTCCCGTTATATTGTTTTGTGCGATTTAAAACAAATATATTTCAACTGAATAGTTGCAAAAATAAACAAAATTAGTCATGGGATCGGGATCACTGAAGTAAACAAATAAATTAACAAACAAAAAAGCACAAAATACACCGAGAAATACAGCGATTAAGGAACACATCGAGTTTCATAGGAGCACTTGACTTCGAGCATTGGAGTTGTTTTAAATTTTTGTCACATTTAATTAATTATAATTAATAGGATAGTGACTTTTTTGTTGAATTTGGTTGAAAAATTCAACATTAAAAATCTATAAACTTGACACAAAACAAATCAAGACCGAGAACTGTCATTATGACTTTTAATAAATACAAAAAAAAACAAACGTCACTTTTTTGAGCTACTGACGCCATTTTGTATTTGTATCCACAATTCACACGTATTCACGGACAGGGAATTTAAGAGAGTTTGCTCTTAATATGCTCAGATAAAATTTGCGGGTGTTTTAGGCAAGGGGGGTACCGGTCGGTTCTCTAGATAATATACCTACTCTATGGTTCTGCCTATAAGTGCAACCTTGACCTGTTGCAATTCTCTTGTATTCCTAGACTTCACCTAGATATCCTCTTCCAAGTTGTACAAGCCAGGGCTTCTGTACCTTAATAGGGGGAGCAGAGGCACAAATTGTGTCCATTCTAACTTGAGTAGCCCCTAGGAACACTAATGAGTACCTAGACGGGAATGTGTACACTAATTAGATCACTATTGTCTATGCCTGATAATACTACATACCTCTGCTTCTTTTTTTGTTTTGTTTCTTCTTTATTAACTTAATATGTCCTTAAGGATCTGTAGGGGTTTTCCAGAACTCCAAAAGAAAGTGTATTATAACACTATGTTCACTATATTGGAACACTATATAACCACTTATTTCTGTGGATATTAATTTATTTAAAAGTTTGGTATTTTTTGTTTTTCCTTTTTTTTTGTCTTGTGTGATTTTTAACTTTGTGTAAATTTTCTTATCAAAATTCCGGTTAAAAACACTTTTAATTTATAAACTCGCACGGAGAAAAAATCGGAAAGAACACCAAACTGACTAAAAATCGCAAGTCATATGACTACCCTTTGTCTAACTATCTTCACAAAGACCCCTTTATATAATTGGAACTTCTTTGTTGTTAAAGTATATAAATCTCTAACTGCAAGGGTAGTTGGATACCTCTATGATTATCATCTTTTATCTTTTTTTTCTCTTCTACGTTTGCTCTATAAACTAGATTTCAATACAATTATTAAATTTAATAAAATTAACTAACATTGTACTAATAAATAATAATACTATCCTAAACTAATATCACAGTATCTTTTTTATCACATTCCTATCCTAAATCAAATGTCCACCTTAATTATTGCATCAACCCTCTTATTTCAATTTATTTAAAAATGTGACCGACGTTTGAACATCGTCTTCCTGCTACTTTCATCGTTCATATTTTGCTATAAAAATCTATTACCTGCAAAGAATATAATCATCTTGCATTGGGAATACTAATTCGCTAAAAATTCGCTGAAAAAAAATGGCCGTCGCGAGGACGTTTTATATACCTTTACTCTTCACTCATCTTGTAGAGTGAGGAAAAAACATCTAGCAACTTATTTAATCTCAAATGTCAAACTATTTGTGAAAAACGTGAAACGAATGTGGCGGCTATCAGACAAGCTTTTGGTAAGAATTTTAATTTAATTAGTTTTAATGATTTATTGATAATTTAATTGACTTTTGTTTATATTTAAAGGGGATGAAAATCATAGCAAATATGGGAAACATAAAAGAAGGTAAGTAGGATTAGTAATACTCTCATTTCGATGAGATGTAATTATTGTAAATATAAACAAAAATCTTGGCTATGGCTGACCTGTTTAAAGCTGGTTTTGAAATTTGCAATTCTTGCATCTCATCTTAAAGAACCTAAGAGTAGAAGATGTTCTATCTACAGTTTTTTTGTTTATTCATCTCTTTTCAGATAATTGGATGTCGATATTGGCCTAAACTAACTTAATAATTACAACATAAAAAAAGGGTGGATCTTTTGTTCAGTAGATTGCACGCCATCAGGGATGAAATCTTTTTTTTTTTTATATTTTTTTTTTGATGCGCCTTGCACGGGTAGAGGAGGTGTGTATGATCACCTCTTCCCTACATAGGTATTATGATTTGATATATATAAATGTAGTATGCTTTGATTTTATGATTATGTAGTTTGACTATAGGTTATTTTAGCTAAGATTAATTTATTATTATTATGGTAGATTAGTATGCGTAGGGTATTGGTAGATGTTGATTATTAGTGATTAGGATTATTTTTAAGTATTATTATGAGTAGTTTTGATTATTATGATTACGAGGGATATGCCGATATGCAAGAGAATTTTTGTGTTCCATTTATGCAACCTATGGCCACGTTACAATTTCTTTCTTGGTTGGGTTCTTCGTCCTTGTGTATTGTTGTTGTATCTTGTGCTTGGCAAGCATGAGAAGAAAAATGAGAATGAAATATACCTACCCACAGTACACATATTAAAGGTAATAAGGGTATTCATGCAACGTCGTAAGTTTACAAATTGTGTAAAATGATAAGTTTACGCAAAAGTTTGCATGAACGACCTTTTTATTAATTTGGTTAAATGCTGTGTATTTGAATCAGCTGTTCGTTAAACGTCAAATATTTGGGCGCGTTCGGCTTGGGTCGAGGAGTTGGTTTTACAGATAATGCATTATGGTCTGTTTATTTGCATGTGTGTGTACAAATATATATTTGTGATACGTGTAGTAAGTACTCCTGTTAATTCAATTATATTTGTTTTGCATTGAAATAAATACATCAATGCCATTCATTTTGCTGGAATCTCAATACCATTTCAACTCAACTCAAGTTACAAAAAACCTGGGGCTCCCGATCCTGCTTGTAAACGTAGTAATTTTTAAATAGAGAACCTCCCCCGAACCAACGTGAAGTCAGAAACTTGGAAGGATAAAACAAAATGTAAAGCTAGAACTTTTTAGGCTTTCTCAAACCAATGCGAAATATTCGGAACGAAAACGAAATTTTTGCCTGTCAAAAACAATGGGTTAAAAACCCACGAAAAGTTGCTTTCCAAACAGTCAAAAGAAGAAGTGAGGAATATTCCACTTAAGTAAAATGAATCATCCCTCTCTTTTTATCGTTCCAACTTCACCAAATGTCAGTTTCACTCCCGTGAGATGAGTATGGTTTTCATGTATTCGCTCATTTTCAACCGACGAAAAAAATACAAAAGTGAATTATGGCTTAGTTCTGATTTTGACAGTTCAGAAAGATACTTTGCGTTGGCTAATGACATCTGTTTCTAACAACTTCCGACTATTTAGAATCTTCCAAACCAGTGCGAATCATTCGTTGACCACAACAAAAACGTTAATAAAACACGTTGTTGTAAATGAAAACAACACGTTCGTCGTCGTCAACGAAAGATTCGCATTGGTTTGGGTGAGAATTTATACCTTAATAATTTACGAAAGGTAGCTTTTCTAAAGGCTCTCCCGAACTAACACGAAATTAAAGTGAATGATCTCAATACTAAAAAACAACAAAAAACTGTCTTTGTGAATGCTTCACTATAATTTCGCGTTGGTTGGGCAGAGCCTTTAATCGTTGAGTAAATTTAGACCTTCTAGTAATTTTTTTGTGTAAACTACGTTTTAATTCACAAACTTTATAACCAACTAATTGCAATGCAATAATTACAGAACACATTCAGAGCTTTTTAGTTCTCTAAACATGCTTAGTTCTAAAAGTCACAAACACGTCTAATTCAATCAGTTACAAAGTTTTTCTTAATTCTAGCGATAACTTACGTTGTACAAAAGTGGCTGTAATGTATGGCCTTCTTTTCGATTTTTTTTTTATGATTAGCCTCGTGGCGGACATTTGTTATATAGTACATGTTATATAGTTGACTGCTTTTGCTCATAAGCGTTATATATAAAGTTACTTGAGACGGTTGTCTCATAAATATATACAATACCTTAAAACAAGAAATTAAAATACGCCTGACAGTATACATAGTTGTACATGATATCACGTTTATTAGAGCGAGCATGCTCTATTAGTTAGAAAATTACTGTTGCAGGTTTGATTGAACTATTACATGAAATAGATAGCACATTTTTAGAGCGAGCGCTCTGTATAATTAAGTAACATTTTCTTTTATATAGTTTCATCTTTTTCTTTTCTGGGGGACAAAAAAATATTCATTTTTTTTAATTTTTACACACTAAATTTTCTTTTTGGCATTGCATGGAATATTATAATAACTGGCAAAGAAAAGAAAATAAAGCTATCACGTGTTAGGATATGTAAAAAGAAGGAAGAATTAATTTAGACACAAATAGTTTAATTGTTAAAAAGAATACACTTTGTATTGCACTTCACTTTGCTGCTTCGGTTGAGCATCCATCGTCTGGGGTGCTGTCGTTTGATGATGGTTGCAGGTAGGAATCCTTTGTCACTTGTTGCCTGGTCACCATTCAACATCTACGATGTAAGGTGCAGGCTGGTATATCCTGTCGGAGACAAGATTTTGAAGTCAGCCAGTTCTAAGACTGAAACAGTTACTAAGCAGAAATTGTAGTCTGCTTGGAGATCCGTTTTAACGGTTAACGGCTAACGTGCACAGTAGCTGGAGATTAAATCTCCTAATTAAATCTCCTCCAAAGAGATTCCCACTAGGATTGACGTAATATAATTATTAAAATAATTAAACTCAGTTGCTGGATAAGTTCTTCGGACATTATTATAATAATTTATAATATACTAATAACTGTAAAATAATGGGTAAGGTTGTGCTGGAGCACAACCTTTCTCAACGCCAACCTATATCGAACTCGTCTAATTCAATCTCTAAAAGTCACAATGACGTTTGGATAAGTTTAACCAAATATTTGGTTAATTTTCCGCAGCTAAATCCTTGGATAAGATTAACCAAATTGTGTAAACCATTTCCCTTACAAAATTTGACAGTTCATTAACCAAAAGATAAAATTAACCAAATCGTAAACTTATCTAGTGTTTTACGCAGTTGCATGAATACCCCTATTAGAGTTTTGATTTTTGTTTCTTCTGCGCATATTTCAAAATTTGTGTAAAATGTCGATATTTGTTGTTATTTTTACGTGTATTTAAGTCATCACGTTCCCAGCCGTTTTTTTTTTTCTAACAATTTCAATTTTAATTTGTTGTTGTTTTAACGTATTTCAACTCTAATGTAAATTAGTGATTTCTTGTAATTTCATTGGTTTGATCAAAATTATGATTACGATGATCTTACAAATCACAGTACACATATTAAAGGTAATATCTTCCGATTTTTCATTTTCGTTCAAGTTCGCGCATGTGTCAAAATCTCAGAGACCCCTGTCAGTTCATTGTGTGTGTACTGTGACATGTTCAACACTTTCCAAATTTAACATTTAGATTTTCAGTTTTCTCAATTTTCCAAGCCTCTGATTGGCCAGAATTCAGAAATCTGAAGATTCAGTACTGAAATTGAAGCATTGAATGTACCCATTGTCAATTTGACAAGGTCTCTGAGAATTGATTTGTTTTTTATGTTCAGTATCTGACAACCGATTTTTGAAAACATGCGCAATATAGTACCTTTAATATGTGTACTGTGCTTACAAATTATGTATTTTCGTAAGATAGGTATTTATGTAAATACTTATCTATATCGTTCTTCAATCTGTGAGGGTGTTCTTGTGCGATTGTTTTCTCTTAGTACGTCGTGGAACCTCCATTTATAGGTATTTTGTTTGCAGTTTTGTATTTAGGATTTTTTTACTGACAAGAAATTAAGTAGGAAATTAATGTTTATTGTATGAAACTTGGGGACCTTTTACAGAAGATATACCTATATTTTAATAAACAATAATGGTCGGTATGTTGTTTTTATAATGTAGGCATAGGCAGGTAAATACATTATGTATAGATTTTTGTTTTGTTGTTTTTGAAAACGGCTAGATAACAAAACTAAATAAATTAAGTTCAGTCAAGGGAACATGCTATTTTTGAGAAAAATTGTCGTTTTAGCACTTATTTTGAGAATACAAGTAGGTACATATTTGCAGATTTATATCTAATAAATAATAATCTAAAAGAAAGAAATACTTACTAGTAGATACTTACGCAAGAAAAACATTCATCAACAAAAGAAAAACGCTTTTATCTCAAAATGCCAAAAATACAGATACTTTTTTCTTCTTAGCACGGCAGTATTAGAATAAAACTGCTAAGTAGATTTTTGGTAAGATTCCTACATCAAAAAATATAATTTGCATACATATATTGTACCTTCTACATCTTATATAGGTACATTATGTAGATATATGGTGTTGATTTCTTATTAAAAAAAGGTAGTTACATAGGTATCTACCTACCTACATCAAATGTCTGTTAAGATGATAATCTTGCAATTTATGAATTTGTTTTAAATTTTGAAGATATTCATGCTACTAGACAATTATACTACATACATATATTATTATATATATATTATCATAGACTAACTAATAATAAAGACAGGCCGCTTCATATAAAGAAAAAGGACCCGATTTGAGATTGCCTCCACTTAGATTGCCTCCACCTTCAAGCATGTTTTGTACTTGGCGAGAAAAGCTTTTGCTGTATATGAAGCTTTCAAGTTGCATCGAACTGAAACTCTTTCACCACTATCGCAAGTGTACCTATTTTTGTTGTTGGTTTTTGGGTATTTTGTCTGTTTTTTTTTTGCAATTAATGAAGGTTGTGAAGCAGTGGTGGTAGTTTTGTTGTCTTCATAGTTTGCTCTAACTTAAATTTTGCTTGTGTGTGTGTACACTTCAGGTATAATTATTTCATTCTTGTCGATCTTGGCAAGAATTTTCGTTTTTAATTTCTTCTGAGGTAGGTTTGAAGGAAAAATTTGTTCTTTGGAGGATTTCTCTGTTTTCACGTTTGGGGTGGAATGGTAGACTTGGTGGCGGTTGTTTGTGTTTGCAATTTTTTGCTCTCATTTATCCTTTTTTGTGCGCTTGCTTGTGTACTCTTGCATATACATTCATAAATATAATATCGATCTTCTAGTAATGATATAAGAATTTTCGTTTTTGGTAGTTTCGAGGATTTCTTTACAGCATCAAAATGTAGGCAGGTGGTATGAAGGAATATTTTGTTAATTTTATGTATTTATTTATTTATTCAGTACCGAAATAAAAACATATTGAGAAATACAGGTGAATAACATACCTTATTTGTTTAATTGCAAAAATAAACTTACCGAGTCGAGGAGTATGTTCGCAAATTATGTAGGTATAGGTATAACATTCCTTTAAATCGAGTAAACTTATTGTAAAGTTAAAATGCTATTTTTTGCATAAATAAAGATTCATTATTTCTATAGGTACATTCATGTTTTTTCTATTAATTTAATAGGAAAATGTGCCCGAAAATAGCGATATTTTCACTCTAAACAAATTTGTACTTCTTATAGTAATTTATCATGTTCACTTGAATCATTATAATTTTCTAAAAATATAATCCTTGTTATATTATCATTCATTTCATACCTCAAAAAAGAATCTCAAGTTTCAACTACTCAAACTAAATGCAAATATAATTTTAGCACGCTTTGAAAATTCAAGATTTTTTCAAATTTCTTTAGATACCTAATTTCTGAACAATGAAGTAGCATTTCTCGATTTATATAGAATTTAATGCAGCGGGATCGACATTTTTTGATTTTTTTTTTGCTTAACCTCGAAAATGATCAAAATACAAATTTGCTTGCAATTGATTAATAAATTGAAACTTAACTCTGGAGCTTGGGAGCAACACACAAATAAACATGCACACACAGAAAGTTGAACAAATCATAAATTTGCAATGCATGCTAAAACTATATTTGCATTTAATTTGAGTAGTTGAGAGGTCTCGAAAGGTTTAAAAGCAAGGCTTACAATAATGTTCTCATTTTAAATACGATTTTAAAAATTTGTATTTTATAATAGTTTTGATTAATAACAGGTTATTTTGGTGTATCAGACATATTTCTAGTTTAACCACATGATTTTATATCAATTTTTGAACATTACTCAACCCATAATTTTGCAAACTAGGTACAAATACAGGATTTGAAATATCACGAATAAGCTCTGCGGAAATGGTTTATAACTTCAGTACCTAATTCTTTTTTGAGGTATGAAATGAATGATGATATAACAAGGATTATATTTTTAGAAAATTATAATGATTCAAGTGAACATGATAAATTACTATAGTACAAATTTGTTTAGAGTGAAAATATCGCTATTTTCGGGCGCATTTTTCTATTAAATTAATAGAAAAAACATGAATGTACCTATAGAAATAATGAATCTTTATTTATGCAAAAAATAGCATTTTAACTTTACAATAAGTTTACTCGATTTAAAGGAATGTTATATACCTACATCATTTGCGAACACACTCCTCGACTCAGTAATTTTATTATTGCAATTAAACAAATTAGGTATGTTATTCACCTGTATTTCTCAACATGTTTTTATTTCGGTACTGAATAAATAAATAAATACATAAAATTAACAAAATATTCCTTCATACCACCTGCCTACATTTTGATGCTGTAAAGAAATCCTCGAAACTACCAAAAACGAAAATTCTTATATCATTACTAGAAGATCGATATTATATTTATGAATGTATATGCAAGAGTACACAAGCAAGCGCACAAAAAAGGATAAATGAGAGCAAAAAATTGCAAACACAAACAACCGCCACCAAGTCTACCATTCCACCCCAAACGTGAAAACAGAGAAATCCTCCAAAGAACAAATTTTTCCTTCAAACCTACCTCAGAAGAAATTAAAAACGAAAATTCTTGCCAAGATCGACAAGAATGAAATAATTATACCTGAAGTGTACACACACACAAGCAAAATTTAAGTTAGAGCAAACTATGAAGACAAAAAAACTACCACCACTGCTTCCCAACCTTCATTAATTGCAAAAAAAAAAACAGACAAAATACCCAAAAACCAACAACAAAAACAGGTACACTTGCGATAGTGGTGAAAGAGTTTCAGTTCGATGCAACTTGAAAGCTTCATATACAGCAAAAGCTTTTCTCGCCAAGTACAAAACATGCTTGAAGGTGGAGGCAATCTAAGTGGAGGCAATCTCAAATCGGGTCCTTTTTCTTTATATGAAGCGGCCTGTCTTTATTATTAGTTAGTCTATGATATTATAGATATATAAACTTACATGACAGCCTTTTAAACTTATCTAAGGCCAAAATAATAGTTTTTGGCCAAACTGCCTATATTTTTTTACCTGTAACGAAAATTCAATTTTTCTGTAAACAGAGACGGTTTTGTTTGTACTATGGTAGGATTGTATGTAAATTGTATGGGATTTTTGTTTTAAACAATAATTAGGTATCTATTAAAGGTATTTCTTATACCATTTTTTTTTTATTTTAGCATATGTACCTATATGTTTGTACCTACCTACATTAATTAGACTGTGTCAAAAAAATATTTTATTATTGATTTTCTTGCAAACAAGCTCAAAAGTTTTAGTTAAGCGAAAAAAGACATCTGTGAAAAGGAGATGACGCACTTTTGGGCCAAGAGCGTGCATGGACAAGAGTGGTATCAAAAAAAAGGTGAATGTTAGCACATTAAAACTGTGAGGTTTTAGGAAAATCGTGTGTGGGGATTTTGAGTTATTGTCCCTTTTTCGAAGGCATCTCCTGCTTGATTTTTACCGTTTATAAGCAAATAAAGTCATATATCATAGGAAGCGTAAGACAAACCCCTATGTATTTGGTATCAAATGAAAGGTATGTTTTATATCTTTCAAATAATGTAAAAAATCATGATTCTAGAACCTTAATTTTTTGAAATAATCAAATATACTTGAAACTTAGTAGTTTTTTTAGAAATCAGTTATTTCTGAAAAATCTACAGTGGTTATATACCCTTTTTTAACAGTTATGTGAAAGAAAACCTTTCAGTCTTTATTTTGATATATAATAATCTAAGATTCAGCGAATAACAAGCAAGAAAACCACATTCCGAAGCCTTGCTTGGGAAAATCAAAGAGAATGTACACAATATGGGGTTCATAGTAGTTTCTGTTTACATATTTCTTTATTTTTTAAACTTGGGAAACAAAATGTGTTTTTACAACAAAACTTTTTTTCTTAAAGTCATCAAGAAATTAATTACGCACAGTGGACCACAGCGAAAATGGCCCAAACTTAACAAAACAAATGTACACAATATGGGGTTCATAGTAGTTTCTGTTTACATATTTCTTTATTTTTTAAACTTGGGAAACAAAATGTGTTTTTACAACAAAACTTTTTTTCTTAAAGTCATCAAGAAATGAATTACGCACAGTGGACCACAGCGAAAATGGCCCAACCTTAACAAAATTCTTTTTCTTTGAAAAACTGCAAGAAATTGAGTAAAATAAAAAAGGAGAAATTGACTTTCAATGGAGTATTATATTTTTGTTTTAAAAACTTCAAAATCTCAAATAAAATATTGAAAAAAACAAACGAATAACGGAAAATATCAAAGTAAAATGATTATTTCATCTCACAGCGAAAATGACCCAAACATTTTAGTTGTAAAAAGGTTAATAAACTTGTCTTAAAATCTTGTAATTTTAAGGGAGTTCTTATTATCTTATAACTGATTTAGGACGTTTGGCTTATTTTATACCATTCCTCCAGTTAAACTCTTTTCGAATCACTTTCGTTGAAAATCTCATGTTTCTTAATTTCCATTTCCAATTTATTCCAAAATATTTCAGTCGAGTGCTTCGGATCACTGTCTTGATAGAAATACAAAAGTATTTCTATTCCAACCATTTCGGCACTATTTTTAAAATTGATGTTTAAAATATCTAAATATATAAAACATACCTTTCATTTGATACCAAATACATAGGGGTTTGTCTTACGCTTCCTATGATATATGACTTTATTTGCTTATAAACGGTAAAAATCAAGCAGGAGATGCCTTCGAAAAAGGGACAATAACTCAAATTCCCCACATACGATTTTCCTAAAACATCACAGTTTTAATGTACTAACACTCACCTTTTTTTTGATACCACTCTTGTTCATGCACGCTCTTGGCCCAGGCCCCATACAATTTTGCCACATCTCCTTTGAGCTCTTAATAATAATGTTTAGACATTCCTCATCGCAAATTTCGGTTTTCCATACGATTAAATAGATTGATCTTTACTGAAGCTAAATTATAATAACCTTTCCATTAAAAACCTAGATTGCAGAATTTACAGAGATATGGTGTATTTATCCTTCCTTACTACTGAAAATAATTACAATTTGTATTCAATAATATCACAGATAATACGGTGCAGGGAACCAAAGGGCACGGTAGTGCCCAGCCAAGTTCGTGGCACTACACCCTTTTTACAGGAACAAACTCAGGCGATTTTCAACCCCCCTCTAACTTCAGTACCAATAAAGTCAGAAATTTCAAATTCGGAGTATTTGCTGAACTGATCAAACACAGGTGGCTCACCAAATTTCAACTCTTTAGCATTAGTAATTCCCAAGATATAGGACCTCAAAAATCGCAAAAACCGTAACTGACTGACTCACTGACTCACTGACTGACTGACTCACTGACAGATCATCAAAATTATGGAGCACTTCCCGACATCGTAGAAACTTGAAATTTCGCACAACGGTAGGCCTTGTGGTACATACAAAGGAAAAAATCGAAAATCTGCAATTTTCTATTCAGGGGGCGTGGCATCCACCCACTTTTTTAAATATTCTATAAATTATATGGAGCCTTTCCGATTGTTATAGAACAATGAAAATTGGTAAGTTGGTAGGGTTTGAGGTACTTAGAAAGAACAAAATTTAAAACTTGGAATTTTCTATACGGGGGGCGTGGCATCCACCCACATTCTTAAAAATTCTTATAAACTATATGAAGCACTTCCGATTGTTTTAGAACAATGAAAATTGGTAGGTCGATAGGACTTAAAGTACTTAGAAAGAAAAAATTGAAAAATTGGAATTTTGCATTCAGGGGGCGTGGTATCCACCCACATTCTTAAAAATTCTTATAAATTATATGGAGCACTTCCGATTGTTGTAGAACGATGAAAATTGGTAGGTTGGTAGGCCTTGAAGTACTTAGAAGAAAAAAATTGAAAAATGGGAAGTTTCACTTCAGGGGGCGTGGCATCCACCCACATTCTTAAAAATTCTTATAAACTATATGAAGCACTTCCGATTGTTGTAGAACGATGAAAATTGGTAGGTCGGTAGGACTTAAAGTGCTTAGAAAGAAAAAAATGAAAAATTGGAATTTTGCATTCAGGGGGCGTGGCATCCACCCATATTCTTAAACATTCTTATAAAAAATTTAAATTGGAAGGTCGGTAGGACTTGAAGTACCTTGAAAGGAAAAAATCGAAAATTTGGAATTGTCCATTCAGGGGGGGTGCCATCAACCCTTTTTATCAGAATTGCTATTATTTGTATGGAGCACTTTCGGTTGTCGTAGAATTATGAAACTTTGTACAGCGGTAGGGCTTGACTTTCACCTGGCAAAATAAATCTTTGCAAAAAGGAGTGAAAAGTTTTAAGTTCATGAAGTTTAATATCAAATATCTTAAGTAGAGTAATATCGAAACGATTCCAAATCATGACAGAAATTTGGTAATTAATGATTACTGATTAAAATTTGGTGGATTTACTTGGCAAGTTTTCTCTTAACTACTTACTCAATCACAAATTTAAAATGTATGAAAACTTGACCAGTGAACCCACCAAATTTTAATCAGTAATCATTAATTACCAAATTTCTGTCATGATTTGGAATTGTTTCGATATTACTCTACTTAAGATATTTGATATTAAACTTCATGAACTTAAAACTTGGCATATATTTTAGATCTCATTACTTTTTTTGGCTGACTTTTTACGCACAGGTTTCTTGTACACATAAGAACTTGGCTCCTTTTTTAACATTTATGTTTTTATTGTGATTAACTTCACGGGAACTATCTTCACATGGGAATTTACTTCACCACTAGTGGGAATTAATTTCACCTTTTTTTTGTGAAGTAATTTCCCACTGAAGGTGGGAAATAGTTTCATCCGAAAATTGTGTGAAGTTATTTCTCATCTATGATATGATAAAAATTACAAAAATGTAAAATTGTGTTTCATTAAATCCCGATTCTTTAAGTGCAAAATAAACTTGCATACCCCAGCCTCGCACCTACCCCAAATCCTATAATGTGTCCAAGCAGGGGGGTTGCATACATACCTCACTGTTTATTCGCCGTAATGCTTGTTGCTACCACTGTATTTATGTAAGGCAAAGCATTACGGCGAATAAACAGTGCAACCCCCCTGCTTGGGCACATTATATGATTTGGGGTAGATGCGAGGCTGGGTGTATGCAAAGTTTCTTTTGCATTTAAAGAATCTGGATTTAAAGAAACGCACATTAAAGTGAAATTAATTCCCACAAAAAAATTAAATTATTACTCACTTTCAGTGGGAAATAATTTCACTTAAAAAAAGTGAAATTAATTCCCACTAGTGGTGAAGTTAATTCCCATGTGAAGGTAGTTCCCGTGAAGTTAATTCCCTGCACCGATAATACATTCATTTAGAAGGAAAAGCTACTAAAAACCTTCTTTTAACTAGACATATTTTTTAATTTTCCATTGGACGGGAGAAGTGGGGCGCGGAAGACTCTCCTAAGATGTTGTTTACATGTAAAATGCTTCAATGTCAGTAATAAATTTAAGTATATAAATAAATAAAATAATAAATAAATAATTTAATTACAAAACAAGATAGTTAATAATATGATGATAAAATTAATAAATAAATACACGAATAAACAAAATATAAGAAATTAATAAATAATGGAGTACATAAATAATAATAATAAAAAAAAATACGACAAATACATAAATAAATAAATAAATTAGTAAATAAATAAATTATTAAATAATTAAATAAATAAATAAATAAATAAATAAGTAATTGATTGATTTCCAGTCTGTTTGTATACCATTTAATTGAATTGTATGGGAAAAAACACCTGTTTGTGTTTGGAATTTTATAGCTTAATAACTAGCCTATTGAATAGACCTTTTAAAAAGGAACAATTACGTGCAAGGGTTTTTAGTATTGAATATGTTTCTTTGTCTCGTAAGCATGCTTAAAACCGAAAATGCTACTAAATTCACCCATGCGTTTCTGAGAGAACTGTCACACTGGTCACTTTACAATATTTTTGGTATAACTCGGAAACTAAGCTGAAACTGACAATTTTACACATAAAACTTTTTGCACAAAATTTAATTTTTTATTGGAATGAATAATTTAAAAAATTTCATAAAAAAAGTTAAGCATGAAAAATTAACAAAAACCAAAAAAAAAAAAACTCAAAATCAAAGATTTTTAAATTTTTTCTTAAATAGCGCCTAACTTTTTTGGAGCAAGGATACGCTCAAGACTTTCATAAATAAAGAAAAGTAGAGCTTCAAGGCCTTAATATGACATGTTAATGACCAATATGTATTATTTAAAAACTGAAAGAGTTATAGTCAATCAAACTTTACCATTTCTTATCATTTTTCGCAGTTTTTGGTACTTTACGACAAATTTAATATTCCTAGCACCTTGTACCAAATGTTATATATATTTAATTTATTGAAAAAGTTATAAATATTTAGTTTTTTTATTTTTTAGATTGGTTTTTGTTTACTTTTTTGCTTAAATTATTTTATTAATTTTTTAAACTATCCATTTCAATAGAAAATTTAATTTTGAACAAAACGTTTTAAGTGTAAAATTGTCAAATTTGCATAGTTTGCGAGTAATACCAAAAATAATGAAAATTGGCCAGTGTGACCATTCTCTCAGAAATGCATGGGTGAATTTAGTAGCATTTTCGGCTTTAAGCATGCTTATGGGCCAAACAAATATATCCAATAATAAAAACCCTTGCACGTAATTGTTCCTTTATACCCCTCATTTTCCGGTCTATTCAAAAGGCTGAATAAAAAGTATTTAAACTAATTATATACGTTTATCTTATATCGAGTCTTGTTTAGATCTTCAGTATCAGATCCTTTCATTGCAAGATCAGGAGTCCCTCAAGGTAGTCATCTGGGTCCGATTATTTTTAATCTAACGATCAATGACGTGGAATCTGTGATTGAGCAATCAGAACTTTCTATCTACGCGGGTGACATGAAGATCTTTAGAGCAATTTCTTCGCCTAATGATTCTTTACCTCTTCAGAACGACCTGAATAATTTTTTTGTTTGGTGTCAAAAAAATAATTTAGAACTTAATGTCGGAAAATGCCAAATGCCATCCACCACCACGGGACTACTATATCAACCTTGACCTTGTCTCAAGAGTAACAACTATTCGGGATTTAGGTATTATTTGTGATACTGAGCTCAATTTCAAATCCCATTATGACAACATAGTAGCTAGGGCTAACTCTGCTCTTGGTTTTGTCAAGCGTTGGTCTAAGGAGTTTTCGGATCCTTACGTAACAAAAGCTGTGTTCGCGTACTCACACAGAACAGCCAAATTCTACCCAAATCTACCAAATTTAGCAGAAGAGAACGCTCACGAGAGAGTAAAAAATTTCCCCTTCCTGACAATTTTTGCCAAATTCTGCCCAAGGAATTAGTTTGGGCAGAAATGGTAAGTGCTGTGTTCTAGAGTTGAAAACAACAACACATAAACAAAATGGCTGTTGTTTACTTTTAGTTTTGTTTTTTTTTTCTTAGTAAAAGTGATTTTTGTTCTTATCTGTTCGTTTTTTTTTATTTAATAATTTTATGGAACTATTTTTAAAGAAGAAAAAGTGATAAATAGAGAATTTCTTCTTTTCTTCCTTTCTAAACAATATTGTGTAGTGCTTTTATATAATAAAACTGATTTCATAATAAAATATTTTTAATAGTAAAAAATTTTGTTATAAAATGTATTTGAGTTCTTCATTTCTAGAATGCTGTGTTCGAGATTAATTAGGTATTAAAAAAATATCAAATTTAATGAAGAATATAAAGTTAAAATAGAAATTTTAATGCTGTGGCTTTGTTTTTTTATTTTCTGGGAAGCTTTGTTTTTGTTTACTTTTTGTTGGTGTTTGAAAAGTGGTAGAAATTTTTGGTTCTATGCGTTCGTGTACTTTTGCACAGATTTACTTCTCTCTGAGAGAATTGCATCTCATCTCCTCAAAATTTGACAAACTGCCCAATTTAGCCCAGAAAGTACACGAACAAACCTAAAATCTCTCTATACAACCTTTGTACGACCTTTACTTGAATATGCAAGCCAAGTATGGTCCCCCTACCACCATGTTCATGTCAAACGAATCGAAGCAATACAACGTAGATTCCTCCGTTTTGCTCTTGGGTTGACAACTACAACTTGCCCCCATATCAAGATCGGTTGCGGCTCATTAACCTACAATCTCTGGAAAAACGTCGTGAAGTGGCTGACATAATTTTTGTGCATCAAATTTTATCTGGTGCTACTGATTCTTTTGCCCTTCTTGAGGTAATGAGTTTAAACATCAACTTACATTCTCTAAGATCAGTACCCCAATTCCATCAATCACAGAACTGATTATGGTAGAAATGAACCAGTAACTAGAATGTTGAGGGAAGTGAATTCAAATTCTAGTATTTTCGACTATAATCATAGCAAGATCACACAAAAAAAACTTCTTTATGGTTCCTCATTTAACTAGTTTGAATAATGCAGTAAAGTAATGTTTGCCTTCATTATCAAAGGGCACGGTAGTGCCCAGCCAAGTTCGCGGCACTACACCCTTTTTACAGGAACAAACTCAGGTGATTTTCGACTCCCCTCTAACTTCAGTACCAATAAAGTCAGAAATTTCAAATTCGGAGTATTTGCTGAACTGATCAAACACAGGTGGCTCACCAAATTTCAACTCTTTAGCATTAGTAATTCCCAAGATATAGGACTTCAAAAATCGCAAAAACCGTAACTGACTGACTCACTGACTGACTGACTCACTGACAGATCATCAAAATTATGGAGCACTTCCCGACATCGTAGAAACTTGAAATTTCGCAAAACGGTAGGCCTTTTGGTACATACAAAGGAAAAAATCGAAAATCTGCAATTTTCTATTCAGGGGGCGTGGCATCCACCCACTTTTTTAAAAACTCTTATAAATTATATGGAGCACTTTCGATTGCTGTAGAACAATGAAAATTGGTAAGTTGGTAGGGTTTGAGGTACTAATGGCCAGTTGCACCGACCTCTTTTAAATATTTATTGCTTCGTTTAATTTTGAAATGACATTTATCGGTTGCACCAACCACTTCTAAATCTAACAGGCCAATAAACGAATCAATAAACTAAAGTTCCATTTTCCTCCAGATAAATTTTAAAAGCAAGTTTAAACGAACATATCTAACTACCTACAAACAAAACAATTCAATTTTATTTGACGGAATAATTTTAATTCCAAATTAAAATAACGAAAACAACAGGTGAAGGCATTTTGTTTCCTATTTATAATTCACTAATTATTCCAGAAAAATTATAGACTGGTCATCGTCTGTTCATTTGATAATGATAGGTAAAGAATTAGACCAAAAAATGGCGAGACGTCCAAGAGTTGTTCAGGTTCACAGAGAAATCCATTTTCTGAATTCGATGACGTCGCTTTAAAATATTCGTTCATAATTTCCAAGAGTGTGTCGAAAAAATATTAGTGTTAGTTGGTATCTTTTTCAATAATTTCATAATTTCTCTGAAAAAAAAAGAAAATAATAATAAAAAACACCAAGATGGCTGTATCTAATGAGAATACCTTGTTTTTGTTTATTGTGTATTCACATTTTCTTTATTGCTTTCTCACTTGCACTTGTTAATTTTTTTTCGTTCAGTTTAATAAACAGATGATAAAATCCAGGGGTGGTTCACGAACTGTATTTTAGCTAAAAAATGTGTGAAAGAGATTGGTGCAACCCAAATAAATTTATCAGTCCGATAAATTTTAACTCCATTTTAGCAAAAACCGCTTTTAGTGAATTTTGGTGCAACTGGGCATAAGAAAGAAAAAAAATGAAAAATTGGAATTTTCCATACAGGGGGCGTGGCATCCACCCACATTCTTAAAAATTCTTATAAATCATATGTAGTACTTCCGATTGTTGTAGAACGATGAAAATTGGTAGGTCGGTACGCCTTGAAGTACTTAGAATAAAGAAATCGAAAAATTTTCAGTTCAGGGGGCGTGGCATCCAACCACATTCTCAAAAATTCTTATAAACTATATGAAGCACTTCCGATTGTTGTAGAACGATGAAAATTGGTTGGTTGGTATGCCATGAAGTATTTAGAAGAAAACACAATCGAAAAATTGGAAGTTTCAGTTCAGGGGGCGTGGCATCGACCCGCGTTCTTAAAAATTCTTATAAACTATATGAAGCACTTCCGATTGTTGTAAAACGATGAAAATTGGTAGGTCGGTAGGGCTAAAGTACTAAGAAAGAAAAAATTGAAAAATTGGAATTTTGCATTCAGGGGGCGTGGCATCCACCCACATTCTTAAAAATTCTTATAAATTATATGGAGCACTATCGATTGTTGTAGAACGATGAAAATTGGTAGGTCGGTAGGTCTTGAAGTATTTAGAAAGGAAAAAAATCGAAAATTTGGAATTGTCCATTCAGGGGGGGGGGGTGCCATCCACCCACTTTATCAGAATTGCTTTTACTTTCACCTGGCAAAATAAATCTTTGCAAAAAGGAGTGAAATCACAACAAAAACATAAATGTTAAAAAAGGAGCCAAGTTCTTATGTGTACAAGAAACCTGTGCGTAAAAAGTCAGCCAAAAAAAGTAATGAGATCTAAAATATATGCCAAGTTTTAAGTTCATGAAGTTTAATATCAAATATCTTAAGAAGAGTAATATCGAAACAATTCCAAATCATGACAGAAATTTGGTAGTTAATGATTACTGATTAAAATTTGGTGGATTTACTTGGCAAGTTTTCTCTTAAATACTAACTTAATCACAAAGTTAAAATGTATGAAAACTTGACCAGTGAACCCACCAAATTTTAATCAGTAATCATTAATTACCAAATTTCTGTCATGATTTGGAATCGTTTCGATATTACTCTTCTTAAGATATTTGGTATTAAACTTCATGAACTTAAAACTTGGCATATATTTTAGATCTCATTACGTTTTTTGGCTGACTTTTTACGCACAGGTTTCTTGTACACATAAGAACTTGGCTCCTTTTTTAACATTTATGTTTTTGTTGTGATAACCATAACTGAGAGAAACTGAAACTACTAACTCTACTAGCCTGACAAATGCCTTTAGCATGCTTTTCAATTTTAATTTGCATTTTTAAATTTTAAATTTTAGATTTTATTTTTACGTATAATTTAACTTTTTTGACTTTTCAACTAGCGATCTGCTTTTGCAAGAACCTTTTTTCTGTAACTGCTTGTATTAAGCAGAACCAACCTCTTATCTAGTAAATTGAACGTTCTACAAAAAAAGATACGAGAATGTTTTATCGTTTATCCAGCCGTTTTAAGGTTACAGATAGTCAAACTCACCCGATAAAATTAATATACATATATTAACATAAAACTAGCATTTTTTTTCCGTGGGTAGGTGCAAAACCTGCATCAGGCTCTATGAGGACCGAAAAACGCGTGCTCATAGAAGTGTGAGATTCTTACTACACTAAAACCACTTATCTAGCAATTTATTTTTAACGAAGTTAAGTAACGTGTTGCAGGTAACTTTCCGGTGAAAGTTCCTGCTCATTCCGCGATTTAAAGCGGTTTTGTGTTTACCGCACCAAGTCGGAAGGTTTTGTTCTTTGCAGACGGCGTACTAAATTCGACTCGTCAAGAATTTCAATAATCGTTGGATTTGCGTGATCTAAAAGCCGATTTCTATGTTTTCGCGCGAAACTCTTTATTTCTTCTCGAACCGTTGGAATCCCGAGATCCCTGTGAAGATCTTCGTTTCTTATATACCATGGTGCATTTACAAATGACCTTAGCAATTTATTTTCAAACGTTTGTAAGTTATTTAAATTTGTATCGCAGGTACAACCCCAGAGTTGTATACCGTAAGTCCAGACAGGTTTAAGTACCTGCCTGTATAAAATCAACTTATTATCAATACTAAGCTTAGAATATTTACCGAGTAGCCAGTTCAAATCTCTTAATTTACTTTTTAATTCTTCGCATTTCTTTTTCACGTGCGGCTTCCATTTTAATTTCGCGTCTAGAGTAATTCCTAGATATTTTGCCTCATTCGCAAATGGAACACGACCGGTATTTAAAAAGACGGGCAATCTATTTATTTTTTTATACGTAAAGTCCACGTGGACTGATTTTTGTTCGTTGAGCGCTATTCGCCATGTTTTTGTCCACTCATTAACATTATTAAGAGCATTTTGTAATTTAATCGTAGCTTCGTTAATCGTTTTGCCTACTGCTAGTATTGCAGTATCATCAGCAAACGTTGCTACGATAGTGTCTTCTGTTTGAGGTATATCACGTGTAAATAGAAGGTACAGAACTGGACCTAAAACACTACCTTGTGGTACCCCAGCCACTATTTCTTTGAAATTAGAATATTCATTTCCGTGTCTTACACGAAAAAGTCTGTTTTCTAGATATTCGTTAAGAATTTTATAAAGTCCTTCAGGCAGAACTTGTCGTAATTTGAATTTGAGGCCTTCGTGCCACACCTTGTCAAACGCTTGCGACACATCCAAAAAGACCGTCGAACAAATTTTCTTTTCTTCAAGAGCTCTCTCAATTACGTCCGTTATTCTATGCACTTGATCAATTGTTTATGCTTGCTTCTAAATCCGAACTGATGTTCAGGTATTAATCGTTTCTCTTCTATTATAGGCTGCAGGCGCAGGAGTAAAATTCTTTCAAAAACTTTCGATATTATTGGGAGAAGCGAAATCGGTCTGAAAGAATTCTTTTCATGAGATGGTTTGCCAGGTTTCAAAACCATTATGACTTCCGCAACTTTCCATTGGCTTGGAACATATTCTAGCCTTAGAGCGGCATTTATTATGTAAAGGAGGTTAATTAATCCTTTATGAGGAAGCATTTTTAATATTTCCGCTGTTATTAAGTCATACCCCGGAGCTTAATTAGACTTTAGCTTCTTTATTTCTCTGTTTAATTCAGCGAGCGTAGCATTTCTATGTATCAATATCCCAAACAAGAGTATGAACACACCCAATTCAAAATAAAATCATTCACTCAGTAAAAGTAAACAAAATAAAACACCATGTAGACAAGGTGTACTTAAAATTCAGAGCACCAAGGCAAAGCAAATTCACTCACAAAAAAAATCTAAAACAAAACCAACACGAAGTTTTTTCTCCTATACCTATACCGCTATACCCACACTCAGTGTTACCTTCGGGACTCTTTAGAGTCCTTTTTGACTCCTTTTAAACGCTGGGACTCCAGGACTCCTCTTTTTAAAAATGATTGAAATTTGACTCCTTTTATAAATTTAGGACTCTTTTCATAAACGCACAAATATTTATTAAATTTTATGATATGAACGAATTCAATATCGCTTGAACATAGACATACTACATAGTATGTCTATGCGCTTGAAGCTCATTTCTACCCTTTCTTTACACTAGACAGTTTCAACAAAAAAAAATAGTATGGGTATTCATGCAACAGCGTAAACTCGTCGTAATCGTTGTAAAGTTTAAAACTTCGTAATTCTGTCACAATTTGAATGGAAAATTTGACAGATTTACGAAGTTTAAAACTTTACAACGATTACGACGAGCTTACGCTGTTGCATGAATACCCTTAGTATCATTCAAACAGGTTCAAAAGTTTCGGTTGAGTGAAAAACGCCGTCTGTGAAAATTTGAGCTCTTAATATTCATGTTTAGACATGCCTCATCGCAGGTTTAGGGTATCCATACGATTTGTATTGGAAAAAACACCTGTTATAATAAAAATTTGTAGTTCACAAAATTGTTAAAATTCAAGATTCTTCAATATAAAATTTGTAGTTGTAAATTACCAGCGAAAAATTGTAAGAATGGTTCAGAAGTTTATTCAGTTTGTGAAAAATGTCTGCTGGTTACAAAAAGAATAATTCAGCAACGGGCTCCTTTCCGGCAATTAAGGGCTCAATTCGAAGGTAGTTCTGCCAAAATAAAAAAAAAAGATTCATTAAACAGCCTCAATTTCGTTTACCTAAACTTCTTTTCATATGTCTTAAATGTTTTGAATAAACAGAATAAAAATTTTCAGAGCGATTCATCTCAAATTATACATCTTCCTTCGTCAATAAAAGATGTTCTCTCATTACATACGGCATTCGTCTCTCAGTGCTATTCAAAACGGATGAAGAATAACATACTATCACAGATACTATAGTTACAAACATAATGCACGCAGAGCAAACAAAAATGACTGCATTTTTATCATGGGACGTAGAGCTACGTCCCAGGACTATGAATTTTGTGTGAACCTTAGACTATTCATGATGACAAAATGTCAACTAAAAATCATATCATCAGCAGTTTGGTCAACAGACTCAATTTTTGAGGAAGAAGAAAAAGAGCTTGAAAATGCAAAATATTGAAAAAATAATCATTTTTATTTGTACTGGATGCGATATCTATGTAACTCTTGTTTCAATGATACTATTGAAAAAAATACTCTTAGTTTATATTACAAAATTATTTGAAATCAAATAATCTCGCGTTTTAATTTCAATGATAACAAACTTTCAATTCTGAAATATTAGATTCAAAAGCTTACTTGCTTGCAAAAAGATTTTAACTATTTTTCTTGATATTTGAATATCCCAACTTTACCCTTCATCCAGTAAAAAGTTATTGAAGAATACAAATTACCATTAATAAAAGTCCAAGATCGGCGTTTTAAAATATATTTTAAATTGAATGACATTGAAAGTTTGGGTTTGAAGTGGGCAATTTAAATAACCAATTGTGGAAAAATTAAAAAAATTATATACTAAAAAAAAATTTATATTATTATTAGGATTTTAAAATAATTGGCCACAGCAGCCCTTGTGCAGAAAGAATTTTTTTATAAATTGACTCTAATTTAAAAAAAAAAATAACAAGCCGCCTAAAAGTTGATGTGTGCATTTCAATGCTTTCTGCACTTACTTTATTAGATTATAACTAACTAGAAGACTGGATTCCTGATTCAATTTTAATTCAAAAATATAGAAATGATGTTCCTAATAAATAGTATTATATTAATATTAAGAGTTTGGTTTTGTTTTCTTTTGTTAAAAAGAGCAACTGTTTATTTATTTAAAAAAAAAAACTTTGAAATTGTTGTTTTTTGTCTTGAAATTAACTAATATCTACAAAAAAATTGAGAAGATGGAAGTTTTTTCAAGTTAGAGTTGTTTTTCTCCAAAATACAAATATTTATTTATTGTTTTGTTTAAAAGAGAAGTTTTTTGTTAATTTTTTAAAAAATAAACCATGTTGAATTCAAACGGTGATAAATTTTGATGTTTTTCTTGAAGTTTTGATGGGATTCCTTTTTTTCAGCCAGGACTCCTTTTTTTGACTCCTTCCGAAAATTTTCAGAGGTAACCCTGCCCACACTTATTAATCTATGCATATGACTTTGGTGTTCAACTTCATCAAGCGCACATTCGTTCTTCGTTCGTCAACTCGACGCAAATTCATTTCATCTCAAAGAAACGAAAAATTCACCCATCAGTGTGTTCTTTTAACTTAAGCGCACCGAGGTAAAGCAAATTCACATACAAACATTAGAACTTAGAATAAAAAATATAAGGAAGCGCCATTTGTGGAAAAAAGTGAAGCATTTTTCATAATAGTGTTTGCTCTCACAAACGCAAATACATTCCAAAAGGGACGGAGTGATTTTTAATGGCAACTTACTAGGGCGCCATAACAATCATTTGTTATTTTCTGAATTTATTTTTCTTTTCAGTGGTATGTTTAAAAAAATACTTACTTTTTTATGATAACCCTCTAAGGCACCGATAAAATGTTTTAATATCTACTTTCTTTAAAATTGTGTTGTTTCAGTGGAACATTATAGATTTACTTAGTTTAATTTACGCATTGTCATGAAAGAAGGCTCTCCAAAACCAACGTGAGTCATAGCAAATCATTCGCATCGATAAAAAATTGGCACCCCAAATGTGGCTTTACTTCATCCACTTTCAGAATGGTCATCCTTTTACCACTCGACTTTCGGAAACCTTTTAAATTTTTTATTAAATTATTTTAATTTTTGAATAGACAAATTAATTAACATTAAAAAAATGCACTAATAACTTCACTACAGAGAAAATTGAGCAATATTCTGAAGATGCACATGTTAACATAAATATACGAACTCCAAAGGTACAAAATCGATTTAATAACAAAAATAATTTCCTGATATAAAGGGCGCTTAGCAAATAGTTGCGCCTTACAACCACCAATAACAAAAAAAAAAATACGTCCCTGTTTCACAGAATCGCAGTTTGACATTACTAGTATCCCAAATTAAAACCGAAAAACCATGTGCAAGTTTTCAATTAATTTATTAATTTTCTTATGGCCAGTTGCACCGACCTCTTTTAAATATTTATTGCTTCGTTTAATTTTAAAATGACATTTATCGGTTGCACCAACCACTTCTAAATCTAACAGGCCAATAAACGAACCAATAAACTAAAGTTCCATTTTCCTCCAGATAAATTTTAAAAGCAAGTTTAAACGAACATATCTAACTACCTACAAACAAAATAATTCAATTTTTTTGACGGAATATTGTTAATTCCAAATTAAAATAACGAAAACAACAGGTGAAGGCATTTTGTTTCCTATTTATAGTTCAGTACTAAAATAAATAAATTATTCCAGAAAAATTATAGACTGGGCATCGTGTGCTCATCTGATAACGAACTTAACCGAAAAATGGCGAGAAGTCGAAGAGTTGTTCAGGTTCACAGAGAAATCCATTTTCTGAATTCGATGACGTCGCTTTAAAATATTTGTTCATAATTTCCAAGAGTGTGGCGAAAAAATATTAGTGTTAGTTGGTATCTATTTCAATAGTTTCATAATTTCTCTGGGAACAAAAAGAAAATAATAAATAATAATAAAAAAAACAACAAGATGGCGCATTGGCTGTATCTAATGAGAATACCTTGTTTCTGTTTATTGTGTATTCACATTTTCCTTATTGCTATCTCACTTGCACTGGTTAAATTTTTTCGTTCAGTTTAATAAACATATGATAAAATCCAGGGGTGGTTCATGAACTGCATTTTAGCTAAAAAATGCACGAAAGAGATTGGTGCAACCCAAATAAATTTATCAGTCCGATAAATTTTAACTCCATTTTAGCAAAAACCACTTTTAGTGAATTTTGGTGCAACTGGGCATTAGTTTATTTAAAGTTTTATCATTTAAAATTTGTTACTTGATTGATGATTAATTAAATTATGATCAATTCACATCGCTTTCTTTGAGAAAAATATGATAAAACTCACTTGTGAAAGGAAATGATTCTTGTCCGCCTTATTCTTGCTTTATATACACAATTTAACACTGCACTTCATATTTTTGTATTGTTATTAGTAAGTATACATACATTTCTAAGTAAATCACTCCAAACCACTGATCTCTATGTGCTTGATTACACATGAAGAACGAAAGTGTTCAGATGTGAAGAAAATTATTCTGCAGATTTTGTTCTCCTCTTTGTGTTTTTCGTATTTTCATAATGAAAGACACGATTTGATTGGTTGGATTGGATAGGAAAAGCAACACAAAAGAAAACGTCAATTTTCTACACCGAATATTTTCAAATATTTTAAAATATTTCATCCCCCTCCCTCTTCTGCAAGTAACCCCGCTCACCATCACAAATCGCAGAAAATGCTTGAATTTCTTCACGTGTGATCAGGGACTATAATCACTGATCTCTATAATACACTGGATAGTGTATTCCTTATAATGTATAACAGTTTCTTTGCTTCCATTTGAAGATGACAATTAGGTGGTCGGCTTCATAATTTGACGTCTGAATTACACAAAAAAAAAGTATTTTCCAGATAGGGATGTGCGATATTGAAACAACATCGATTTCAACATCGAAGACCAAACATCGATGTCAATTAATATCGAACCGAAAACATCAATGCTACTTAACATCGATGTTTTTTCAGGTGTTTTTGTTTAAGTTTTTTGTTTGCCCAAAGCAAAAAATGCGTCATGCTATGCTCTAATGTATTTTTGTTTTCAAAATTTCTGGTGCTGGCTATTTTTTCTTAAGTTTTTTAAAATCGATTTAAGTTTTTATACAAATGAAAAATATGAAGTCATAAGCAAGGTATTTCAACTTTAAACATCGATATTGCAAAATAATGACGCACAGAAGTTTGTGTGCTAAAACCGCCTGTAAGCGGTATCTTTCTAGGCATCAATGATTTTAATGGATGAAATCGATGTTAAAATATGTATTTTGCACTAATGAATATCAACAAATTTAATAAAATCAATATTGCAAGGCAATTCGTGTTGTTAAGCTGTTATGTGTGCCCTTTTTGAAATCCGATATTTCAAAATCTTGTTTCACACGAACGTGTGCACAAGAACTTGCATGGTGTAAACTACGTGTTGCTGACCATCGATAATTTAAATTCGTGAAAATCGATATTAAATATGTATTTTGCAGTAATATTTCAAGGAATTTTGTGTAAACTGTTTTCTGTGGCTTTTTGGAATATATCGATATTGCAAGACACGAAGTTGTGTGCAAAAACTTGCATTGGTGTAAATTGGGTCTTTCTGAGCATCTATTATTTCAATGCGTGGAAATCGATGCTAAAATTTGTATTTTGCAAAATATATCGTCCACAGATTTTATAGAAGCAATATTGCAAGTATTTCATGTGTACACTGTTATCTAACGATATTGCAAGATATTTTTACTTACAAAACTGTGTACAAAAACTTGTATGGTTTAAAATGCGTCTTGCTGAACATCGATGATATTAATGCTTGAATATCGATGTAAAAATATTTCTTTTGCACAAATAAACACAAAACAAATTTGATGAAAGCTAAATTGATAGGCACTTCATGTGTAAAATTATATCTGTGCCTTTTTGCACATCTGAAGTTTCGTTGTGGTTCTGAATTTTTAAATTTGGTTTGAAAGATCCTTTGATAATTTCCTTTTTCAAAAAAATCCAAATGTTACAGATGACTTAAAAACTGTGAAAGTCACTCCATCTAGATTTTACTAGCAGAATCAATCATTTTCGTACTAACTTTTTGTTTGTTTTTTAAACCGATGTTTTGGATGTTAATATCGATTTTGCAAAACATCGAAATCTTTATTATCGATTTGCAAATATCGATTGAAATCGCTCATCCCTATTTCGAGATGTCTATCTGTGGTCCGTTCTTTTTCTAACAATAGTTAACAATTGTTGACTTCATCGTTCCTTTATTCTAAAATAGTTACGATTCGTAACAATATGACGTCATAACATCGTTCAAATATCCTAATTTTCGCAGTTCTCATATTCTTAACCCTTCACCAACTTCTCTCCCCAACACAACACCTAACCACACATCCTCTACTTCACCAAACCCATCAATCTCCGTCTCTCATTCTTCAGTCTACTCTAACTCTCCCCCGACACCAATTACCCCATCCTTAATCACCTCTCAGTCTTTTACAATTTTCCCAACTGCTTTCTTCTTCCTTTATTGATCCCCTTCTACCCCCTACAGTCAAATGCACCCAACAATCTAGTGAATCCACTGAATGTCGCTATGCTCTCTCTAGGCTTAGAGATAAAAAAAACCTACGAAAACATTCGTCTGTTTTTGGCATATCTGCACGACAAACCTGACTCTGTCTGCTTTGAAGGTAAAACGAAAACTAGTGTAATGGTCTCCATTCAACAGGAAGGTCTCCCCACTGATGTCGCAAGTCTTAAAAACCTCTTCATAAAATATGATGATTTTCTTAATTTGTCTCCCCAAAAGGTGGCGAATGATCTTGAGGCCTTGGGACCTTGTTGAATTTGTGTCCTTCACCCTCTCAGCCATAGAGAAAGGCTACGAAGTTGATGCTATCTCAACAGATTTCAGCAAAGCCTTCGACAAAATTTCCCATAAGCTTATTCTTTTCAAACTATCCACTCTAGGGTTTGAACCATCTTTGTTAAAATGGATTTGTTCTTACCTTGAAAACCGTTATTACAGCGTTCGATTCAGATCTGCCACCTCTTGCCCTTTCTTAGCTACCTCCGGCGTCCCCCAAGGCAGCCACCTAGGCCCACTTTTATTTATTCTCGCTATTAACGATATTGAAAGGGTCATCAAACATTCTTCTATCTCTCTGTACGCCGATGATACCAAGTTCTTCAAGACCATTTCCTCAACACATGACTCTTCCCTTATTCAACAGGATCTTGACAGTTTTTCAGTTTGGTGTCTAAAAAATAACTTGGAGATAAACGTCGCCAAATGCCAATCAATCACTTTTTCACGCAAACGTATCAAATCTCCTCCCCGTCTTTACTTGCTCCATAATCAACCCATACCCATAGTTGATAATATTCGCGACTTTGGCATTTTATGTGACCCAGAGCTTAATTTTCTCACTCACATAGACGATATCATTCTCAAAGCAAACTCAGCGCTCTTGCTCTTCGAGGTCTATCGTGGAACAACCCTCTGATCCTGCCTCCCTACCTAGATCGCCTTAAACTAATAAACCTGAATTCGTTGGAAGAACGAAGAGAAATATCAGACATTCTCTTCATTCATCGACTTCTCTCTGGTTCCGTAGACTGCATATCGCTCTACAACTCTGTCTCTTTTAATACTAACCCTCGTAATACACGCAATCCTCGTCTCTTTTATATACCCACCCACCGAACCTCTTATGGCTCCAACGAACCAATCTCTCGAATGCTGCGGGCTGTTAATTCAAACATGTGCTCCTTCGACTTTAACCTAAGTACTCCTTCCTTAAAAAACCAACTCCTGAACCGCTCAACGCCTCACGAAACTTAGCTTAAGTTCTGAGTTTTTAAGTTAGATTAAGAATTAGCTTGTATTAAGCCGAATAAATGGGGGTTTTGCCCCCACCAAAATTAAAAATTAAAATTAAAACTAAATGTCAAATAGTTACGATTTGTCACAGTACACATATTAAAGGTAATATCTTCCGAGTTTTCATTTTCGTTCAAGTTCGCGCATGTGTCAAAATCTCAGAGACCCCTGTCAGTTCATTGTGTGTGTACTGTGACATGTTCAACACTTTCCAAATTTAACATTTAGATTTTTAGTTTTCTCAATTTTCCAAGCCTCTGATTGGCCAGAATTCAGAAATCTGAATATTCAGTACTGAAATTGAGGCATTGAATGTACCATTGACAAGGTCTCTGGGGATTAATTTTTTTTTTTCAGTATCTGACAACCCATTTTTGAAAACATGCGCAATATATTACCTTTAATATGTGTACTCTGACGATTTGTAACTATTTCCAACTCATGTCCAGGACATGAGTTGAAAGTGTTGATCTGTCAAAGTGCACAAGTGAACCGATTAGTTTACAAAACAAACCAAATTTTTGTTGGTTTTGATAAATTTGAGTGAAAAAACAAAATTGAAATTGCATTTGGGCCGATTGTAAGCGATAAAGGAGAATTTTTATTAGAAAATTATACGATTTTATGCTATAATAATGCAAATAAATTTTTTTTCATTCGTTCATTTGACACATCAACAATATCTAACAACGAATCATTCCTAAATGAAGTTGTAACAATCTTAACAAAGTCTAAAAACGACACATCAACAAAATTTTTTGACATATCAACAATAATTAACTATAGTTAAAAAAGAACACAACACTGAAGAAAGGGAAACAGACCGTGATATGAAAATATAAACTTTTGTGGAAGTTTGTTTTATTATTTATTATCTTTAAGTTATTCACTGTGTGCATTTGGTATATTTTTTTAGTATAATTACATAGTGGAATGAGATAAATCATTGCAGTTTGCGAACAAGTTGAGCAAAACAGCTAATGAATAATTATGATGAGGAGGATGCGATTGCATATTCTGCTTCTGCGTTTTTTTAAAAATGATTTTACCTCCTTGTCACACTCTTTACGTTTGTTATTCCGTTTCATTTACTAATTAGTAAATGAATTTAAATTACGAACACAACAAATGATAGCAAACAGATCTCGGGGGGTGAAACGAACGGAGATTTGATGTCTGTTTAATAGATTATCTTTGTATTACATGTTATACAGTTATACTGGTATACAAAAAAGTGGTCAGCTTCATAATATAACAATTCTTCAAATGGAAGCAATATTTTTGTATCGATACACTATCCAGTGTATTATAGAGATCAGTGACTATAATACACTGGATAGTGTATTCCTTATAATGTATAGCAGTTTTTTTGCTTCCATTTGAAGATGACAATTAGGTGGTCGGCTTCATAATTAGACGTCTGAATTGCACAAAAAAAAAAGTATTTTCCAGATAGGGATGTGCGATATTGAAACAACATCGATTTCATCATCGAAGACCAAACATCGATGTCAGTTAATATCGAACCGAAAACATCGTTGCTACTTAACATCGATGTTTTTTTCAGGTGTTTTTGTTTAAGTTTTTTGTTTGCCCAAAGCAAAAAATGCATCGTGCTATGCTCTAATTTATTTTTGCTTTCAAAATTTCTGGTGCCGGCTATTTTATCTTAAGTTTTTTAAAATCGATTTAAGTTTTTATACAAATGAAAAATATGAAGTCATAAGCAAGGTATTTCAACTTTAAACTCGATATTGCAAAATAATGATGCCCAGAAGCTTGTGTGCTAAAACCGCATGTAAGCGGTATCTTTCTAGGCATCAATGATTTTAATGGATGAAATGTGAAAATCGATGTTAAAATATGTATTTTGCACTAATGAATATCAAAAAATTTAATAAAATCAATATTGCAAGGCAATTCATGTTGTTAAGCTGTTTTGTTTGCCCTTTTTGAAATCCGATATTTCCAAATCTTGTTTCACACGAACGTGTGCACAAGAACTTGCATGGTGTAAGCTACGTGTTGCTGACCATCGATAATTTAAATTCGTGAAAATCGATATTAAATATGTATTTTGCAGTAATATTTCAAGGAATTTTGTGTAAACTGTTTTCTGTGGCTTTTTGGAATATATCGATATTGCAAGACACGAAGTTGTGTGCAAAAACTTACATTGGTGTAAATTGGGTCTTTCTGAACATCTATTATTTCAATGCGTGGAAATCGATGCTAAAATTTGTATTTTGCAAAATATATCGTCCACAGATTTTATAGAAGCAATACTGCAAGTATTTCATGTGTACATTGTTATCTAACTTACTTACAAAAGTGTGTACAAATACTTGTATGGTTTAAAATGCGTCTTGCTGAGCATCGAAGATATTAATGCTTGAAGATCGATGTAAAAATATTTCTTTTGCACAAATAAACACAAAACAAATTTTATGGAAACAAAATTGATAGGCACTTCAAGTGTAAACTTATATATCTGTGCCTTTTTGCACATCGGAAGTTTCGTTGTGGTTCCGAATTTTTCAATTTGGTTTGAAAGATCCTTTGATAATTTCCTTTTTCAAAAAATTCCAAATGTTACAGATTACTTAAAAACTATGAAAGTCACTCCATCTAGATTTTACTAGCAGAATCAATCATTTTCGTACTAACTTTTTGTTTGTTTTTTAAGCCGATGTTTTGGATGTTAATATCGATGTTGCAAAACATCGAAATCTTTATTATCGACTTTCTAATATCGATTAAAATCGCTCATCCCTATTTCCAGATGTGTATCTGAAGAAAGGGAAACAGACCATGATATGAAAATATAAGCTTTTGTGGAAGTTTGTTTTATTATTTATTATCTTTAAGTTATTCACTGTGTGCATTTGGTATATTTTTTTTTAGTATAATTACATAGTGGAATGAGATAAATCATTGAATAACTACGATGGGGAGGATGCGATTGCATATTCTGCATATTCTCTTTACGTTTTTTACTCCGTTTCATTTACTAATTAGGAATGAATTTTAATTATGAACACAACAAATGTTAGCAAACAGATCTCGGGGGGTGAAACGAACGGAGATTTGGTGTCTGTTTAGTGGATTATCTTTGCATTACATGTTATACAGTTATACTGGTATACAAAAAAGTGGTCAGCTTCATAATATAACAATTCTTCAAATGGAAGCAATATTTTTGTATCGATACACTATCCAGTGTATTATAGAGATCAGTGCTCCAAACTATGTTTTTTTTCTAACAATTAATGATTTATTAATGTTTTTAGTCTTGTATCACTTTTTGTTTACTTTTTTTCTTCCATTCAGTCACCGATTTGACATTTCGGGCATACAGTTTTCTGCTTCATTCACGTACACTGTATATGTGATATACACCAGTTCCTTTACTTCTTCTTCTATGCATTAGAAAAATACAACACAAAGTTCATTCTTTCCATAGAAAAAGAAGTAAAGGAAGTGGTGTATATCACATATACAGTGTACGTGAGTGAAGCAGCAAGAATTGAAAAAAAAAAAAAAAAAATTGAGATTCATCTGTCATTTTGCCGAACTGAAGGGAATTGTTTCGAGACTTCAATTTGTTAAACAAGTGAAAAAGTTTATTAAACTATGTAAATATAAAAGTGAAATAAAAGTTAGAATAGTGAATACTATCAATAATTTATTTAAAAAAATATAAAACAGCATGTGGTGGCACGTTAAGTCCTCTAAAAACGCCTATACTGAGGAGTTTGCAAATATTTTATTTTACAAGTTAGTTTTGTCTGATATTTCCACATAAAGTAACGTGAAGTGATGTTATTTAAGTTAATAAATTATCTTAGAATACTTTCAAATTAATATTTTATCGCAATTTGCTGTAAAAATAGCAAATTTGTTGAAAACAAAAATATACTTTAATCCAGTGATTTCGTTGAGACTCATGGTATAAGGGCCAGTTTGTTCACACCTTGTCAACTTAAATCAATGGTTATTCCAGTTGGTTATCATTGAATGCGTTTGTTCAGCAACATTTTAAACAGAGAATCCATGATTTGAGCACTTAATTGAAGAAATCACTAATTCGCCGATTCTGTCTGATTAGCACGATTTAATCAAAGATTTTCTGGAACTTCGTTTGTTCATCATTGGTTATTGGCTAAGCGTAGGAATAAAAAAGACAAACAAAATCTATCCAATTCCTTCGAACAAGGAACGTGAATGAAGAGAAACCAAGCATCGTCCATCTTGCAAGAAAAAAAATAAACAATTTGTACAGATTTTACTACAAGTTGTAGTTATTTTATTTACTATCCAAAAATAAAGTGCATTTTTGCAAGGCCTAATATAACATATGCATAGAAAAACTACAACTGGGAAAAAATCCCATCACTAGGTTTCACAAAATGCCAGCACTACCTACACACTTCAACTACACATTTGGAAAAAAATCAATCAGCCGCATTAAAATAAAAACAAATTTCACGTGGGTAGCTATTTATAGTAATTTAACAGGAAATAATCTTAAATTGAACACAAAATTATATTTCAAGCACTGATTTTCCCTGTTTTTTGGCACAAAAAATGTTTTTTTCTACAGCTCACTCACACTGAAATAAGTTTATGACGGAATACGTCTGACAATTTATTGACAGATAGACTGGAAAATGGAAAGATTATTGGAAAAACTATGATTTATTAATCAAACTGAAAATTGAGTGAACAAACACTTTCTGATTATCACAGATTCATAACTATGGGTTTAACAGAATCAGTGATAATCTAATTGCAGATTTAACCCACTGTGAACAAACTGGCCCTAAGAATAACAAGGTATGCTTGACAGTTCAGGCAATTGAGTCGTGACGTCATTGCGAGTAAATGATCTCAATTGTTTGTCATTTATGGCAAAGAGAGTAAAAAGAAATTGTTTATGTTTTGAAGCTATTTGCAATTAAAACTCAAAGTAAAAGAATAGATTGCTTATGTTTTGAAGTTATGTTTTGTTAAATTTCAAGTAAAACAGTAAATAATTTATTTTTTAAAGCTATGTATTGTTGAGCACTAGCTATGACGTCACACAAAACAAAATATGGCGACCCTTCACCTCATATACAACATACCTTGTATTTTTATACCATGGTTGAGACTCATCTGTCAAATGAGAAATTCTCGCACAGGGGCGACCTAGTTTTTGTTGGTGATGGCAAGGCGCTCATATGCGTTTAGCACCCGTAGTGCAGAGTTATTTTTTAACGCTTTACATAAAATATTTTTAAAGGCCCTTCTGTTGTTGCCCCTATTTATCGTGTTGGTCTTATATCTTCGTCCAGAAGTGTTTATTTCGGTTAAAAAGTACGCTACGATAAAAAAACATCACTTTAAAGTAGAATACGATAGAAAACTTACCTATAAAAAGAAAAATTCGTACACCGTATTATAGGCGTTTTTATGATTTAATGCAGCACCACATGTTTTATGTATTTCTTATTAATAAAGTTTTTCAAAGTATTCACTATATTAACTTTCATTAGGCTTTTTCACTACTTTTATGATGTAAAATCTATGTACACTTTTCTACAGCTCAGCAAAATGACCATCTCAATGGTTTTTTTCTTTTTTTAAATCTGGCTTCCTTTGGGCGCCCCAGCCTTCAGCCGTGTAACTGCACTGCGACCCTGAGGCAATGCAATTGTGTTTGTGTAACTCACACTATTTTGAAAAATGCTTCACTGTTTCCACGATATGCCAGTTCCTTTACTTCTTCTTCTTTGATTCTTTCTTATAGAAATTTAGATACCAAGGTGTTCAACTTCATCGAGCGCACCACGGTCCTTCACTGGCTGAACAGAATGGAGACGGAGCTGCTACTGGAGCTGCAACTGGAATAGCTGTCAAAATTTTGAATACACACAAATTCAGTGATGTGAAAAGAACACGACACAGCTGCAGACGGAGCTGCAGACGCAGCTGGACAAGTTGGCCAACTTTTTACTTTTGCTTGCAGCTTTTTTGACGTTTCTAAATTGCGAGCAAAACGAAGTGTTTACATGTGGGTTAAAGTGATTTTTAAACTCTTTTCAATCACTCATAAAGACGTAAAGCAATTTTAACTTCTTTTTCATCATTATTCATTTTTATTTTTGTTTTCGTTTTTATTTTCGATACTAAAATGTCAGAAAACTATACAGCTGCATTGTGGGCACGTAAAAAAAATCACGTACGACAATTTTTGACAGCTATTCCAGTTGCAGCTGCAGCTCCAGTTGCAGCACTCTATTCTGTTCAGCCAGTCATTCTGCACTTCGCTATGCAGAGAATTGATATTTCAATTTTTTTTAATCAAATATGTATTTCGAAAATGACATAATAAATTTTGAAGCTCGATACTTAAGAGTTTCTTAATACTCTCTTAAATATTTTTAAGAAAAATTTTTTCTTTTGTGTAAAAATAACAGTAGATCCTTCCACACAAAAGTTAAAAAACAGAAAAATTTAATTTTCGTAACAGGTAAAAAAATATAGGCAGTTTGGCCAAAAACCATTAGTTTGGTCTTAGATAAGTTTAAAAAGTTGTCGTGTAAGGCCTGATTCACACTATAGTTCTAATATTGATACAGTCTCAGTACGTTCTCACTACAGTAAAATATTCTTTAACGAGAAACAATGAGTATATTCACACAATCATTACCGGTCCGATACTGGTACGCTCTCGCTCCGGTTTCGATTTGTTTGAAAGAATATTTTAATGGAGCGACATCGCATCGAAAGTGTATTGGTATCGAAAGTATGAACATATTTCACATTCTCGATGTCATATCTGTCAATTATATTTATGTTTATTTAAATTATTTAGTGATTAGTGAAATTTTTCGTGTTGTTTTTCTACTATTTTTTAACTATTGCGTCTGTCTGCTTCGCTACAGCGTCTGTATTGGTCGGTGAGTTGTGTTAGTGCGTCAAGAATTCGTTTATTCGTAATGTGAGTGTTCCTAGTTTCTTACATCTATCGCAGCCTTGGAGAACCCAAATTCTTTTGTTGCCATCTGCAATAATTCTAGACTACAAATCGATGGAGAAAGGAAATTGTTGAAGGTATCTGAAAATTTGTTATGACAAAAAAATAAAAATACAAACAAAAATACTGAGGCTGTCCCGGTATTGAAACGAAAATGTGAACATTAGGATTTTATATCGGAGCGAGAACATTTTGAGAGTTTATCGGTATTGGCACAGTAATGTGAATCAAGCCTACGTTTATATATCTATAATATATATATAATAATATATGGAGTATAATTGTATAGTAGCATAAATATCTTCCAAATTTAAAATAAATTCATAAATTGCAAGATTATCATCTTAACAGACATTTGATGTAGGAAGGTAGATACCTATGTAACACCGGCGTATACTTTTTTTCAGTTTTTTTTTTTCAGTTTCAGTTTAATTTTTATTTTTACATCTTCAATTTGTTAAACATAAATCGTATTAAAGCTAACAATAAAGATCTGAGTCTAATATAGATTATTATAAAGAACATAATATTATCTATTGTAAGTGTTTTTCCAAAAAAAAAAAAAATAAAAATTGAAGAAGAAAAGATACACTCTGTTGTCCTATGACAAGTGTCGAATGCATCTTTGTATATAATATACATTTTTTATAAATAGGTATAAATTAAAAATAAATAGAATATGATATACAAATTCAAATTAGGCCTTAGGTTAGGTTAGGTTGGAAGGGGTGATAATACGGCAAGCCGCACCATCTCACTCGGATCTCAGTGGATCCATTGCGCTCCCCGGGGTATAAATGGTTAGTGAGGAGGGATAGGAAGGGAGTTAATAGGAAGTTTTAGGTGTGGGGGGCCTCCTTGAACCATCCTGAGTTCTGAATGAATTTCAGGATGTTCTTTAGTGGCAAGACAGAGATGTCGCCCAGTTCGTCGAAGAAGTATTCTCCAAGGGCCTCTTTTCTGGTTCTAGCTAGACTGGGGCATTCGCAAAGGAAGTGAGGGGAGCCCTCCTCTGCCTCTTCATCATGACACCCTCTACATAAGTCCGATGAGCTGATGCCCATTCTGTACATGTGGGTTCCCATTGAGTTGTGGCCCGTAAGGACACCAACCATGAGAGATAATTGAGGCCTGCTTAGCTTGAGTAAGTAATCAGTTTTTTTCTTTGAAATATTTGGCCATAGATTCCTAGAAACCCGACAAGTGTCGATGGATGACCATCTGACATTTGCAGCCTCCAAGAAACTCTGGTGTATTCTACTTTTTTCTTGCATCCAGTGGCATAAGCACCGAGAAGTCGGTTTGGCTCGGATCAAGAGACGATCCGTTTTTGGCCAGCTCATCCGCCATTTCATTCCCATATATATCACAATGTCCTGGGACCCATCTAAGGGTGACTGTGTTCGTTGCACCTAGTAAAGATAACATATACCGGCAACGCTTTATCAGCTTTGACTTTATAGTGATTGAGGAAATGGCTTTGATTGCCGCCTGGCTGTCTACAAAGATGTCAATACTTTTGTTTATTACTTCGCGTGAGGAGAGATGTTTTGCGGCTTCACAAACTGCAAGTACTTCCGCCTGGAATACGCTGCAAAAATTTGGAAGCTTTATAGATCTGCTAATTGGTGGGTTATCTGAGTAGATACCTGACCCAACCCCCTCTAAGGTCTTGGAGCCGTCAGTAAAGACCGAAACAGGGTTTTCATTTATGACCCGGTTTTCATTCCAGAGTTTCCTGGTTGGGATATCTGTTATGGCTACTAGGTTGAAATCAATGTGCGGTGTAATGTAGTCTGTTTGAATGTCTATGTCAGTGAACTTCACTATAGTTCTATGACCGTAGTGGCCCTTTTTCCAGTTATTACACTGCTGAAGTCTTAAAGCACTTTTGGCCGCTAGCTCTTTCGTAAACAGATCGAGCGGGGCTAGTGAAAGGAATGTTTCTAGGGCTGCCGTTGGTGTGGTTCTAATCGCACTGGTTGTGCCAATACATGCAAGTCTTTAAATTTTAGTCATGGTTTTTAGATTGGTTTCCTTTTCCAAGGCTGGCCACCAGACCAAACATGCGTACGTTAGGATTGGCCTTATTATGGCTGTGTACATCCAATGAATGGTTCTAGGGCTGGGACCCCATCTTTTACCAAAAATTCGACTGCAAGTGTAAAATGCAATTGATGCTTTTTTCTCTCTTTCTTTTATATTCTCTTTCCAGTTCAGTTTACGGTCCAGTACAACACCAAGATATTTGGCGGTATCCGAGATTTGAAGCGGAGTTCCGTTAATGGTTGGCGGGTTTATGTTGGGAATATTATTTTTCCTTGTAAACAACACCAATTCTGTCTTAAGTGGATTAACGCTAAGTCCACAACTATTGGCCCAATTACTGAGCTTGTCGAGGGCTGTTTGTAGGAGATCGCATAGAGTTGGGACAAATTTGCCCGAGGCCATTAACACAATGTCATTGGCGTATGCAACGACCTTGATGCCACTCATACTTAGTTCAACTAATATCTGGTTAACTACAAGAAGCCAAAGCAAAGGAGATAGGACTCCACCCTGTGGAGTTCCTCTGCATGTTTTAACTTTTATCTTGGTGTTACCCATTTCTACATTTATAAGTCTTGTCTGAAGCATGGAGTCAATCCAGTTTATCAGTAACGGATCGATGCTGATGGAGTTCAGGGCTTGTCGAATTGCATCGTTATCAACGTTGTTGAAGGCCCCTTCTATATCAAGGAATGCTACCAGGGTGAATTCCTTGAATTGGATTGACTTTTCGATTGTGCCGACCACTTCATGAAGTGCTGTCTCGACAGATTTGCCCTTCATATATGCATGTTGGGCCTGTGAGAGAACACCATCATTCAGTTTTAGGCGAACATGTGTCTCCACTAGTCTTTCTAAAGTCTTGAGAAGAAAAGAGGATAGGCTTATAGGCCTAAAATCTTTCGGTTCGGTGTGGGTGGGCTTGCCAGCTTTCGGAATGAAGATGACATTGACCTCTCTCCAACTAGAAGGAACATAGGTGATGTTAAGACAACCCCTAAAAATGTTCACTAGAATTGGAACAATTATGTCTTTAGAGCTTTGGAGCATAATTGGAATTATTCCATCAGGCCCTGCAGACTTGTATGCTGAGAAGGAGTCAATGGCCCAAGCTACCTTCCTTTTATCTACAATTTGGTTACCTATGTTAGAGATTACACAAAAATTAAAAAATTAGGCCTTACAAATAATATTGTTGTGGGGTAGAATATCAAAAAATAATACAAAAAGATAATAAAAATATGAAAAAGATTAATAACATACATAATGTAGGTGCATATTAGACTAATACAGAGATTATGTTGTTAATTTCATCAAAATCAAAGTTAAACAGCCATTTCTTAATCTTTGCATTAAAAGAAAATATGGAGCGAATGGAACGGATTTCAAAGGGAAGAGCATTATACAATCTGGGCGCAATTGATGTGTAAAATTTAAAAAAGTGCTGAGTATTTTGGACAGGAATAAAAGCAAGGTCTCTCTCACAGCTACGTAAAGAGTAAGCAGATAAATTTCGATTAAAAAGATAACCACTTCTTAAGAAAAAGATTTTTAAAACTTTATAAAAGTAAAGATGTTTTAAAGGTAGAATTTTTGAGCTGAGGAATAATGAAAAGCTATGCTCAAGTCTTCTTTTTTTCCAAATTATTCGTAATATATGCTTTTGAGATATGATCAAGGGCTGTAGATAGTGTAATGACTTTCCAAATTTGAACTATAACGATTCCGAAAAGCAAACAAACGGACACAATAAAGCTTACGGTCACAGTGCAAACATACCCTTATTAGCTATAATTAAAGCAACTCTCAAACGAAAGAAGCGCCATCTGCCAGGTTATAGCAGATTTACCAGCTGTCAAATAAAAGCTTTTGGAAGGGAAATTATTGGGAAATTTCCCCTACGGAAAGCTCTGGAAGCAGAGACGAGAACCTTTCACTACTTTCCAGAGTTTGGAAAACAAGTATAAAAGGCACATGTTTGAACACCAGCGACACAGTTTGTTTTTAATCGTGAATGAATAAAGTTGGTTGTAATAAAAGTGAAAAGTAAAGTTTGTGAATTAATTCAGTGGTGAATAATAAATCGTTTTGTTTGTAGTAAGAAAAGTAAAGTATTTTATTTTGCGAAATAAATAAGTGGACGTTTGAATAAAGTAAATAAGTTTTATTAACGAACCTGAGAAAATATTACATTGGTGTCAGAAGTGGGATAAAACTTATTTTATCTGTGCACTCAGTTAATTTATTGTGTGGAAAGTGAAAAAAAAAGAGACAATGGGTAAATCTTTGAATGATTTAAATTTAGTGGAACTTAAGGCAGAACTGAATAAGCGAGATCTTCCTACTGCTGGAACAAAGAATGATCTTATAATTCGTCTGCAAGAAGATTTAAGAAGATGTGGAAAAAACCCGGACACGTTTATATTCGACATTGAAATGGAAGAACAGCAAGAACAAGTAAGTACATCGGGCATGACCAGTATGCTGTCTCAGCTGCTCGCAAAATTTGAAGAACAAAAGAATCTTCTAGAACATCAAAGCCAAGAACAAAAGAATCTTCTAGAACAGCAAAGCCAAGAACAACGTAATGAACAAAAGAACCTTCTCGAACGATTCGAACAACAAAGCCAAGAACAAAAGAATCTTCTAGAACAACAAAGTCAAGAACAAAAAAATCTTCGAAATCTTCTCGAAGGTAAGTTAGAGGCCTTTGACAACAGAATTATTGCCCTTGACGAGCGTGTCGATAAACAATTTTCGACTATCGATAAACAATTGTCGACTGTCGACAAACAATTATCGACAATAGAAGCAAAGTTCGAAGATAAAATCGAATCCATTACAAAGGAGTTAGATAAAGTAAGGAAAATGAAGGTTCGAGAAAGTTCTGGCGACTGTCCAAAGAAAAAGGAGATTCATCCACCAACCTTCGATGGGCAAATTTCTTGGTCAATCTACAAGAAGCAGTTTGAGGCAGCCGCAGCAACAAATGGCTGGGATGAGGAAGACAAATGCATAGCTCTGACGCTTGCCCTCAGAGGAACTGCTGCTGAGCTGTTACAAAGCATACCAGCAGATAAAAATGGCAGTTTCAGTGCTCTCGTTCAGGCCATTGACAAACGTTTTGGAGATGGCCACATGCAAGAAGTCTTCCGCGTACAACTCAATTCCAGAGTCCAGAAAAGAGGAGAAACTCTGCAACAACTCCAAGCAGACATCGAACGGTTGGCGCACCTGGCATATCCAGCTGCAGGAGATGAAATTATCAACCAATTCGCAACAGAAGCCTTTGTTCGTGCTGTATCTGACATCAACCTTCAGCCAGCAATTCGAACTGCTGGCAAACGCACGCTTCCTGAAGCACTAGCATTCGCACTCACTATGGAAGCAGCAGAACAGGCTTCTCAAGGAGTCCATCGGGTAAGAGAACTAGAAATTGAGGAGTGTTCTTGCCAAAGAACTGCGTTCCAAAGAAACCAGCAAGATGGACCTGCTCGATGCTGGAACTGTAGCAAGACCGGACATTTTCAACGCCAGTGCAGATTGCCACCTAGAAGACCTGCATGTCAACATTGTGGAAGCAGAAATTTCAACACCAACAATGTCAAAACTCCTACTTGCCCCGTTTCTCAAACGGGAAACGAGTAAGAACCAACTTCGAGGGGCAGAAGCTGGTTTCTGGTATCGATGGCCCCAGAACCACCATCCAGGTCTCACAGACGAAACGAAACAACAAAAGTCTGACTGTGGAAGCAACATTAAACGGCAAGAAGCAAGTGGCTACGATAGACACCGGTGCCACTGCCTCCATTATTCGAAAGGACTTGGTGAAGATGACATGGCTGCATAACACCAACACTTACCGTCTGAAAACAGCAACAGGAGAGGCAGAACAAAAAAATCTTCGAAGAGTGTATGGGGAGGTTCGTCTTACAATCCGTTTGGCAGAACTGGAGTTTTCACATCTATTTCTGGTAGCAGATATATGTGACGAGTGCATCGTTGGAATCGACTTTATGAAAGAGCATGGAGTAATTCTCGATATCGGAAAGCAAGTTCTCAAATACCGAAATGTGGAGATTCCTATGGTTTATGGCAATGAAAACTCATCAACTCTGAGAACTGTCATAAAGGAAGATATTTGCCTGCCACCTTCTTCAGAAGTGTTCGTTTGGACAAAAATAAAGGGAGATATGGGTAGCCATCGATACCTAATGGTAAAGCCAGACTGTGAACAGTCTTCTCAAAACATCATCCTAGGGAAGACCCTTGTGGTGCCAAAGAACAACATGGTGCCCGTACGGATACTCAACATCAAACCGTACGAAGTCAAGCTTAGAAAAGGAGAAGTTGTTGGAAAATGTGAATCCGTATCTGCAATAACTAAAATCACAGAAGTTGATACACAAGAATATGTGGACCCCAGGAAAGTGAACACTATGAAGTCAAACATTCTCAAGTCTTCAAATTTAAGTGCATATCAGCTTAGTGTTGCTGGAAGCCTTCTTCACGAGTACGCTGATATACTCTCTTCACCCAATGGGCAGTATGGTCGAACACAACTGGTGCAGCATCGAATCGATACAGGAGACGCAAGACCTATTCGACAACCAGCAAGACGTCTCCCATTAGCCAAACAAGCCGAAGTTGAAGAGATGATATCGACTATGAAGAAAGATGGGCTAATCGAAAACTCAAAAAGTCCTTGGGCATCCCCAGTTGTTCTTGTCAAAAAGAAGGACGGAAGTACTCGATTTTGTGTGGACTATCGGAGGCTGAACGATGTGACAAAGAAAGACAGCTACCCTCTGCCAAGAATCAGAGATACTCTGGATGTGATGGAAGGAGCTGAATGGTTTTCAACATTGGACTTGAAGAGTGGCTACTGGCAGGTAGAAATCCATCCAGAAGATCGAGAAAAGACGGCTTTCTCCACAGGAAGTGGTCTGTGGCAATTTAAAGTGATGCCTTTCGGACTATGCAACGCTCCGGCAACATTTGAGCGTTTGATGGAGTGCATTTTACAAGGACTTACTTGGAAATCTTGCCTAGTCTATTTGGACGATGTCATTGTTTATGGTAAGACATTTGATGAGCATTGTGGAAACCTTAAGGCCGTGTTCCAGAGGCTTCGAGAAGCAAACTTGAAATTGAATCCAGACAAGTGCGAGCTTTTCAAGTCTGAGGTAAAATACTTGGGACATATCATCTCTTCCCAAGGAGTGAAGACTGATCCTGAAAAAGTTGACACCGTAAAGAATTGGCCAACACCACAGGATAAACATCAACTCCGGAGCTTTCTTGGTCTAGCCACGTACTATCGACGATTTGTGAAGGATTTTGCTGGGATCGCGAAAAGTTTGCATCAGCTAACAGAGAAAGGCAAACCGTTCAAATGGTCAAGCGAGTGCGAGAAAAACTTCCAGGAACTTAAGCAGCGCCTATGCAATACACCAGTTTTGGCCTATCCGACACCAGGGAAACCTTTCTTCATCGACGCTGACGCAAGTAACGTGGGAATTGGTGCCGTACTATCACAAGTCCACGAAGGAGAAGAGAAGGTCGTTGCCTATTACAGCAAGGTGCTCTCAAAGCCAGAAAGAAATTACTGTGTGACCAGAAGAGAACTTCTAGCTTTAGTATCGGCAACAAAACACTTCCATAAGTACATCTATGGACAGAAGTTCCTTCTTCGAACAGATCATGGCGCACTTAATTGGCTGTTGAACTTCAAAAATCCAGAAGGTCAAGTGGCAAGATGGATAAAGAGATTGCAAACATACGACTACCAGATCCAACATCGAAGAGGAAGGTTGCACTCAAACGCAGATGCTTTATCTCGGAGACCATGCAAACCGGACTGCAAGCACTGCACACGTCAAGAAGAGAAGGAGGTTGCTTCCATCCAGCGATTAAGAGCCGATCCCATTTACGGTTGGAGTAATGAAGAAATAAGAGCTGCCCAACAAGAAGACTCGGATATTGAACCCATTCTTGCATGGAAGGAACACCAAGAGAAACCAGAATGGGGTGACATCTCCGATAGAAGTCCAACTCTTAAAGCATATTGGGCACAATGGGACTCGCTTCATGTACAAGAAGGAGTACTAAGACGTAAATGGGAGTCCACAGACGGCAAATCATATGTGATGCAGCTAGTCATACCTCGTTCCAAAGTTAATGACGTTCTGCAAGAGATGCATGATGGAGCTTCTGGAGGACATTTGGGTGTCAATAAGACACTGGGAAAGGTAAGGCAGCGATTCTACTGGCTACACGCAAGAGAAGACGTCGAAAAATGGTGCCGAAAATGTGATACTTGTGCTGCAAGCAAGGTACCAGGCAGAAAAGTCCAGAGTAAGATGCAGCAGTATAAAGTGGGCACGCCTTTTGAAAGAATTGCAATAGACGTTGCAGGCCCTTTTCCAGAAACCAGAAGCGGAAACCGATACATCCTGGTAGTAATGGACTACTTCAGCAAGTGGCCTGAGGCATTTGCCATCCCAAATCAGGAAACCAAAACAGTCGCGGATCAGATTGTTTTCAACTGGGTAAGCAGGTTTGGTGTACCTATGGAACTCCATTCAGATCAAGGGAGGAACTTCGAGTCCAAAATCTTTCAGGAAGTTTGTACACTCCTTGGCATTAAGAAGACGAGAACAACACCGCTTCACCCACAATCTGATGTGATGGTTGAACGATTCAACCGGACCCTTAAAGAACACCTTTCCAAAGTTGTAAGCGACAACCAACGAGACTGGGATCGGCATATTCCGTTATTCTTGATGGCCTATCGAAGTGCGGTACATAGCTCAACAGGACATACACCATCAGAAATCCTGCTTGGGAGCACAATACGACTACCAAGCGAAATCAAATTTGGATGTTCTGCAAATGAGCCACAAGGAATAGACGACTACGTGGACAACCTCAAAGAAAAGCTAGTTAACATCCACGAAAGGACAAGAGCAAATATAAAGCTATCAAGTGACCGGATGAAAACACGGTATGACACAAAAGCAACAACAACAGGATTCCAAGCGGGAGACCTTGTGTGGTTTTATAATCCCCACCGTCGGAAGGGACTTTCACCGAAGCTTCAACAAAATTGGGAAGGCCCTTACACTGTAGTAACGCGAATAAACAATGTCGTCTACCTTATTCAGAGAGGATTAAGAGGCAAGCTAAAAGTAGTTCACAGCGACCGTTTACATCGTTATAATGGTGAAGGAAGTGATGGATTTGCTCGGGACGATCAATCCTAAGAGGGGGGCAGTGTAATGACTTTCCAAATTTGAACTATAACGATTCCGAAAAGCAAACAAACGGACACAATAAAGCTTACGGTCACAGTGCAAACATACCCTTATTAGCTATAATTATAGCAACTCTCAAACGAAAGAAGCGCCATCTGCCGGATTATAGCAGATTTACCAGCTGTCAAATAAAAGCTTTTGGAAGGGAAATTATTGGGAAATTTCCCCTACGGAAAGCTCTGGAAGCAGAGACGAGAACCTTCCACTACTTTCCAGAGTTTGGAAAACAAGTATAAAAGGCACATGTTTGAACGGCAGCGACACAGTTTGTTTTTAATCGTGAATGAATAAAGTTGGTTGTAATAAAAGTGAAAAGTAAAGTTTGTGAATTAATTCAGTGGTGAATAATAAATCGTTTTGTTTGTAGTAAGAAAAGTAAAGTGTTTTATTTTGCGAAATAAATAAGTGGACGTTTGAATAAAGTAAATAAGTTTTATCAACGAACCTGAGAAAATATTACAATAGTTTTTAAAGGTACCACCCCAACAAACTATTCCATATTGGAGATTGGATTGAACCAATCCATAGTAGATGGTTTCAAGAAGTTTTCGAGAACAGAGTTTTCTTAAGTGGTACATTATATAAGTGGCAGATTGTAAATATTTCTTAACGGATAAAGTATGAGCTTTCCAATTCATATCAATAGTTAATCCAAGGTACTTCAATTCACTAACATTTTCAATAAGGAAACAATTTGATGAACAGCCCACTTCAGTTTTAAAAGTTATAGGTTCCAATGATGCAGAGCAAGTGTAAGAACTCAACGAGGTATTTTTACAGTCATAGCTATGTTGAATTAGTTGGGGAGGACTTATTTGAAATAATGGTAAGTTGAAGAACATTACTTTGGTTTTTTCGCTAATGACAAGTTTATGAACTCCTAGCCAATGTCTTATTGCTTCTAAGTCATGATTTATGTCAGCAATCAGGTTCAAAACAGATAAGCTGGAATAGGCACAGGCTTTATCATCAGCAAAACCAGTAATAATGCCTTTCAGATTCAAACTAAATAAAGAGTTTATATAAATTAGAAAGAGTATTGGGCCCAAAACAGAGCCTTGGGGTACTCCAACACTTATATTAAGACTATCACTTAGCCTTTCACCAATTTTCACCTTTTGCTTTCTACCTTGAAGAAATGAAGAAAACCATTTCAAAATAAAACCCCTGAATCCAACCTTATCTAATTTTTTAACATAATATTATGGTATATGGTATCAAAAGCTTTTTTTATATCGATAAATAAGGCTGCAGTAGGTTTTTTAATGTTCATACTCTCATAGATGTCTGTACAAAAGTTTAGCAGAGCATCTTCAGTCGATTTACCAACGATTTTTGTTGTAAAAAATTAGCTTTATTTTGTAATTTATCAACCTTGGTCAATAAAGAACGATTATCTTCTTGAAGAACGCTTATAAGAGACAGTGCATTTTGGTTCATCTCTTTAAGAGAAATTATCTCTTTATTCATAGACAAGATTTCTCTATAAACTACTTCTAGAGTGACCGGGTGGGAAATACCGCTGTGTGACGTCGCAGTATGCATTGGTTTGCTGATGAGTGGCAAAAAAGGCAACTCATTACCATCGCAGGTTGATGATTCAGATTGATGATGTGGTGGCGGTGCAGCTGCAGATGATTTGGGCGACGAAGGCAGTGGGAAGGATTGTTGGTTTCTATTGTTGCTGTCTACGATGGGCTTTGAACTTTCGATGAAATTAGAAAAGACCATTTCTTCGGCTTTAGGTAGTGATGCTGGCGCTGGTTGACTGGAAGGTAGCGGTGGAGTGTAGGGAAGATGTTGGTTGTGTTGAGATAGTTGTTGTTGGTGCGAAATATTGTTTGACATCGAATCAGACGGTGCGGGTGTTGAGAGTGAGTCACCCACTACAGCTTGAGGAGATGATGTCGTTGCTAGTGGAGTGGCGAGTTGTGTAGGAGGGGTGGGAGAATTTTGGTTATGATGAACTATTTGTTGATGAGTAGCGGTGTGTGTGTCTGAAGTAGATGGAACAGAAGGTGAAGGGGTGTTTGGTGTATTAACTTGCTTCGTTGTTGGAGAGTGACGAAGTGAATCTCTTCTCTTTTTATTACATTTTGGACAGATAAATGGAATATTGTTTTTTTTTTTCATATAATCTCTGTCTGTGGGATTTAATTTTACACAGTTCAAATGATAGTTGGCTTTACAATGATTACACAGAATCCTTAGATCCCGACCGCCAACTTTTTGATTGCAAACACAGTACATAATTAAGTTATTAGCTTTAAGATATAAATAAAAATGAATTGTAAAAATTCTCGACACGAGTGTACCCCACAACTTCACGAATTCCATTTTTTTTGGTTCCCAGAATTTGGAAATCATTTGGAAAATCTTGGAAACCTATTTTTAGAATTTGGAAACCATTGGTTAATTAGTTATTCTTATTAACAATTAAAGATTTGGCGTATACTTAGCAGACATAAGGGGTTTTTCTTTTTTAATTCAGAGCAGAGCCTGAACTGTCAAACAAAAAATTGTGTTTCTTTTTTAGCTCTGAGCGCTCAGAGCTAAAAATTTGTATTTCTTTTTTCGTTCTGAGTGTGTTCAGAGTTTGTTCAGAGCGCGCTCTATGAGCTCAGAATAAAATGACTGAGCAGACTGAGTTCAATGCTGAACGCATAGCATTTGACAGCTAGTGTTCAGGTGTATTTCAAAAATAGTTCAGGGTGGTCAGAACAAACTTGCTCAGATGATGTTCAGAACATGCTCGACATGCTCGGACTCTGTTCAGAGCTCTTTTCTGAATTAAAAAGAAAAACGCCTATAGAATCGAAAATAGCTTTTTTTGGTACCAATCGATTGGAAATCGTTTTGTCAAATTTGGAAATCTATTTTTAGAATTTGGAAACTGATGGTTTAGTTAATAATTAACAAAATGTAAACAAATTGACAGTTCTATAAACAATATACAATTAACAAACAAAACAAACAACAAAACAAAACCAAAAGCTACATAATCATTACCCTTATCAAAGCGAAATCGAAACAAACGCCTTTATATTATTGATATAGCGGAATATCTAGCCGATGAAAAGCCTGCGCTGGATTTGGACTTTCTTCGGCTAGTCGCGCACATGCAACTTTCAGTTTCGCAACTGTTTGGTTGCAAAAATGAATCCTATTGACTCATATGGGACAGCGCGCACATGCAGAAACTATTCAGTCGTCGATTCGAGCAACTTTTCAGTTTGTGTTTTGCCACAAACTGGACGATTGCCCGAAATCGGTTTTTCAATTTGTGTCATATAGAATAATATGTAACTGCGCGCACATGCAACCAAATAGTTGCAAATATTTAACCACATCGTTGAATTTTGTTCTTTCCAAAGTGACTTATGTTCTCTGTGCGAAAGAGAACAAATTTATCTTTTCTTTTAATTGCTGAGCAAAAGAATAGGACAAAAGCGATAATATTTTTCTTTGTATGTATGGGGTAGAAAAGTTGAATAAACATTGTCGGTGTGTTGGTTAGGTTCGTTGCGATTGCTGGTGGAGTTGCTCATGTGCGCGCTCATCGGTCAACTTGAGACTAAACTATTTTGTTGCGGTAGCAGTTGCATGTGCGCGACTAGCCTTAGAGATATCGCTAGATTAGATATCCCCTTGCACAAATGGGTAATACTTTGTTTATAATCACTGCCACCATAATTTAATTACCAGAATAATATTTTCAGAAACTGAATCAAAGCCGTTCCTCACGTCAACTCATGTGGCTAAAAATCTACCTGGCAGTTCTTTGGTTTTCTTGTTAAAATTGGCTGTATCGATTCAAAATTTTGCGATGGTGACAACGAAATCAGTCTGTCCGAAAATGAGGAAGAAAACATGAGCTATGGCTTTGATAATGTCAATACTGGATCAGAAAATGCTACTGGAAAAGTTGGTCTTTTCTATGGTTATTAGGCAAGAAAGTCTTTTGCCACTCACTGTCACCGAAGACCTACGTCAAGAAATCAAACATAACACAAAATTCTTCGGCAGGACTTTGAATATTGCTCCACCAGACAAGCTTTATTTGTTAATAGATTGTTTTTCGATGCTGGCACACTCGAACTCAGCTCTCTTATGGAAACGTTCAGACCTGAAGTACGATGGCTCGAAAAGCTCTATAGAAACAGGTAAGTTTTTTTTTTTAAAGCCTCCTCTTTTAACATAGAACCTATCCAGCTCGTCGACTTAAAACTTTACCATTTACATCCGAGATACAGCAATTATGTGGGTGAATGATTGGAAAACGAAGTTCAATACCGTCGGTAGCCTGCAAGTGTAAAGCGTGGTACACATTATCAAACCTGAGTGTCAGCCATGTTGGATATCAAACCGAACTGACAATGTGTACACGCTGAATGATGGTTTGACACTCAGAACTGCCTGCTCACAAAATTTTTTGATACTGCGTGACAACCCTCGGTTTGTTGGGTGGTTGCTTGATGATGTGTACACAATTTCGTTCATGAGCCGTCATTCACGGAACAAAACAAGAATTTTAATAGCGAATCAGTGGAAAAAGTGCAAACAAAATAAGAAAAAGCTCGTGTGTTTCATGTAAAAAACGAATCAACACGATTCGTGGCGGAAATAGCCTCAAAATAAAAAGAAACAATTTTCTGAGAGTAGTGGAATTTCTTTGCCTGACGCCCAACATAACTGATAAGTGTGTACGCGAAACTTTTCACGCAGGTTTGATATCCAACACGCGTGACACTCAGGTTTGATAATGTGTACCACGCTTAAAGGACTCGCTGCGGCCAACATTCCCAGGAATGTTGAGTAATACTACGTTCCCACCAGTGTGAAATCTCGGATTTCAGAGATTTCAGTCCAAATCTTCACATTTCCCCATACAGTTGGAGATTTCGAAATGCGAGATTTCCTTGAAATCTCAATGAAATCTTGTATCGATGCGAACATATCTTTATAAACAGACCCATTTTCAGCTTTCACCATACAAAGGTGAAAAGCTTTTTGATACAAATGTGATCTTTCACTCCAACGACAAGCAGGCAAAAAGAGAGAGTATGATATTGTATTTGACATTTAGGCGGAGAGAAATACAAACACATAAGAACACAAAGGTAGTAGTTTGTGTTTATATGAGACGAAATCTTGGTTTTGGCCATAGAGAACTTATATTATCTAGAGTCGCGACTCCTGGAGTTTGTTCTCTTTCACCCTACAAGCTGAAGTGGGAGCACTTTGCCCAAATTTATGAGAATGTATTAGTTTCCCCGTGCATTTTAAATGGAGACCGCACCAACACAGCGACAAAAATTTGGTCACAGCGCTGTGCGCAAATTTTGTGGACTACTATGCGCTCAGATATTTAAAATATGAATCCGTTGAATTCAAAAATTGAAAATATTTTTTTTCTTTTCAATACAATTGGGGTTTTAACTCTTTATGAACAAAAACTGTATAAAATATAACTTTTTATTGCACCTGGCTGTAAATAAAATAACAGTTATGGATATTTTTACTAAAATTAAAGAAAATGCAATCAAAAAGTAGGAGCACACCCTTGAAGTTTTTATGCGTAGGTGCCCTTAGGTTTTACCACCACGCATAACCAACTGAGCTAAAACTTTGACGTTTGTTGTTGTTGTATTCATTTCGACTATGACAATTTGTAAAATATTTGGGAAATGAAAAAATATTTTTGTTGCAGTTTTCGGCCTTTGAGGCGAAATTATAATACATTAATTATAATAAGTCAATAATATCGTAATTTCAATGAAATGTGATCCAAAAGCAGTGGTGAGATTGGTTGCAGCGTGTATTTTTATGTGTGTTGTGTGTTAATAGCACTGATCTCTATATATAACTGGATAGCGTATCCATACAAAAAAGTTGACTCCATTTGAAGAACTGTTATAAGTGACGTTGCCTATTTTTTTTTGTTATACTGTATGAAAGTATAACATAAAAAGTGAAAACTGACATCTTCAAACGTCAAAAAGTGAAAAAACAAAAAGGTTTAACTTTTCCGAGTTTAAAATTAATATTCAAGAGAATTCTAAAACTTTATTAAAAATGCGAACTAAAACTGATCCATCTCATGTGGTAAACTTTTCCGAACAAATTTATGGCTTTTTACAAATTCATTCTTAAAGGACACACGAATTACGTCAACGATGTGGCCTGGGAGCATGACGAAGAGTTCCTTGCCTCCGTTAGTGACGATCATTCGTGTAAGATTTGGAGCTCAGCTCACAGCTTTGAAACTGTTACAACCTTCTGCCTGTCTTAGGCTGGTATGTCAGTGCGCTGGCATCCAGACATCCAGACGAACCTGGCAAGGTGTTGGTGGCCGAAAAGAAAGGAATAATACATTTATACAACGTCCGCTCTCAACAAGACATAATGTCCTTGGAGTCACCGAATGTTCCTCTAATGGGTGCTGACTGGTCGTTACACAATCGTTTGTTTATGATGGCATTGGCTGGGGGAGATTTCATCACCTGGGACCTTCGTAGGACATGGTTAGTCTATCTTATTTTTGTTCTAGATATCGTTAGATGCTAAGCAATGTTTTATTTCATTTTAGTGGACCAGCTGATATTAAACAAATCACGAATACGGAGGACGTACTGTGAGATTTTTGCCCAACAGTGAAGTTGTCTATGCCAGTATTGGTCGACCCGACATATGTAACTCTAAAGGTATACATAGCTAAATCAACTGTTCCACTTATTGAATCGTCCCTTAAATTATATGGTGGAATGTCGATGTCAAGAATTAAATAAGTTTTTGCTGAGAAAATGTGTTTTTATTTAAGAGAATGTGGAGACTTCTAAGATCCCAGAAATATAAAAAAATGTTTTATTGTTAAGTTTTTCATTGATCTAATAATGTATTAATAAAATTCTATTCTGTAACATATCTAATTGTGTTTTTTTTTTTAATTTTCTTGGCTTATGTTTTAGGGCTGCTGAATCCTTGATATTGATAGATAAACCAAGCTCCCATTTCCAAACTATTTGCTTTATTTGAATGATTGGAACGCATTTAAGTCTCTTTTTAAGTATTCTAACTAGAATCAAAAACCATTTTCAATTCGAAAAAGGATTTCAAAAAATTTGCATATAAAAGTAGTATCATCATTTTTCCACCTTCAAAAAACTCATGAAATGTGTTTTGTATGCAAATTTTTCGAAATATAAGTTTGAATTGAAAATGGTTTTAAAAACCATTTGAAGGACTTAAATTCAAACTCAGAAACGTTCCAATCATCCAAAAGGACCAAATATTTTGGAAATGAGAACTTGGTCTATCCATCAATTTCAAGAAATTTGTTCAAAATAAGCGAACATAAAGAAAGGAGCAACAATAAAACAAAAAAAAAAACATATTTATGATTCATGAGCAAGAGCATAAGACCACGACAGGTCCATACCATCAACTAAGAGCAGGAGCATGAGACCAGTGCAGGTCCATCCAAAAACATAAAAAAACTGTGCACAAGAGCATATAAGCAAAATCAACCAACCCTAAATGCAGCGCGCATGAGCTGAGCCATCATCTATACTTCTCGGTCCACAAAAATACAACAACAAAATACATTTGGGTACCGAGGACAAGTCAACGAGCAAATCATCTGTACCTTCTCGGTCCGAAAATGCAACAACAAAATACATTTGGGTACCGAGGACAAGTCAACGAGCCATCATCTATACCTTTTCGGTCCGAGAATGCAACAACAAAATACATTCGCGGACCGAGGACAAGTCAACGAGCAGATCATCTATACCTTCTCGGTCCACAAAAAATGCAACAACAAAATACATTTGGGTACCGAAAAGAAGTCAACAAGAGCCAAGCAACGACGACGATGTACATCATGTTCGCCACCTGAGTAGCGGTGGTTGCGACCGAAATATACGAATTCTTCGTATACTTCTTATAATCGTACCACAGAGCAACAACAACCACATTACCGGACCCAGAGCAAGTCAACTTGTAGAGCTACGATGAAACGAACCATATCTTCATTCAGTTTTTAACCACCGAGCCGAGCAGTGCTTTTCTACAGTCCACTTTAAATATCTTCAATTATTTTCTAATAAATAAATACAATCGAAAATCACAGTGCGTTTTTATAGCATTTGGTCCTATCGAGCCATATAGGAGCCGGCACTAGAGCAGTGCATTGTTCTTGGATGCAGTGCGTATCATGAACAATCATACATAAATCACAGTGCGTGAGTGATTTTAGTGCAAAATTTTAAAATAATCCAGTGCGTGCCTCATAAGCTGCTAAACATTGAGCTAATTTATCATACAGTGCGTATAGTACAGAGCAAATTACAATTTTTAAACCAATTCAGTGCAATACAGAGCTACATAAGTGTACATACATACCTTCAAGAAGTGCTTGTGAACAATTCCAATTCCGTTTGCGACTGCATAGGTTTCCGAAGGGTCGACCTGAACTTTTGTAGCCGTCGACGGTCTTACGGGGGAGGAATTCAATAGTGTGTCTCATACATTCTAACCGGGGCAATGGGCGATCTAGCGCGCAGAGATGCCCAACGAGCATCATTGATGCGCCTATCAAGATTCACTAAAAGCGATGATTTTGGGGATGCGGACGACGCTCTGCTATCCACCAAATTGGATGCAGCCGATAGCACCTTCGAAAAATTGATGAAGGTGCATGACGAGCTACTGGGCAAATCTACCAAGTCGGAAGAATTGGTGGCCCATGACGCATATCTGGGGTCCATCGAAGAAGTTCACCATCTTACAGTTGCCAAAATTCGAAAACGAATTTCAGAGCTGAGAGCAAATGCAGCTGCAGCTTCGAATCCTGGAGCATCGCAGAGCAATGTTATACAGGTGCGGCAAGAGCGTCAACCCAAGCTTATCACCTTCAAGGGTGATTTTACAAAATGGCACGAGTTTCGAGACCTATTCATCAGTGAGGTGCACAACAACGAACAAATGGCAAATGTCACCAAGTTGAAGGAGCTGAAACAAGCCTTGGATGGTGCACCTGCGAGGCTAATTAATCGTTGGCAGGTCACGGAAGCCAACTATGCTGAAGCTTGGGCTAAGCTCAACGAAATATATGACAATCCGCAGAGCATTGTCGATGCGCATCTGAACGCCTTGCATGCAATCCCCAGCATTGGTGTAGGTGCTACAAGGTCACGCGACATTCGCGACCTTATTAACGAGACAAATGTGCATTTGACATCATTGAGTGCACTTGGTGTAGATACAAAGTCGTGGGACCCCATGATTGTCAATATGCTGAGAACCCGCCTAGATGCTGACACCAATCAAGCATGGCAGATGTCTAGAGAAGACGTAAGGAAAATTGCCTCTCTCTCCGAGTTTCTGGGATTCCTTGAGAGGCGAGCAAGTGCATTCGACTCAACCTTTCTCGATCAGGCGGAGCAGCAGACGAGAGAAGATCCAAGGAGAGCCAGAGCCGTCAGTGGCGCATCTGGTAGCAGCAGAGCAGCAACCATCCTCAGGTGTCCCTTATGCCGATCGGAGCATCCATTGTATCGTTGCCAAGACTTTTTAAGTCTCTCAACCCAACTACGACTAGACAAGGTGCGGCAATGGAGACTATGTCATTCAGTGTACATCGTTCAGAGCGTGCGCATCGTAAGCGGAAGATTGAAAAAAAAATCCACCCCGAAATAAATAAAACAGAACTCAGGTATACCTGCGGGCTACCTGCGGTTAACAAGTGCTAATCCTGATTAATTCGCGGAATAAAGGTTTTTTTAAAAATAAGTGTTGTGCGTTTTAATCAGTGTTATAAAATAATAAAAGTGAAATTGAAGTTAAGCCGGAAATGGGCGAACCATTTAATCCGGAGGCAGCATTTGCTTCGCTCGATGCATTGCTGACCAGGAAAGTCACTCACCTACCCGATTATGGACCGAGGCTTAACGAGACATTTAGTAAATTTGTCACCCCAACAAAAAGGAACGAAGAAGAAAGCAAAGAAGCTGACAGTATGGAGGTTGAAGATTCTTCTAACTATGATTTATCCAATGACGATGATGCTGAAGAGCGCTCTGAAGTGAACGCTAAGGAAGAACAGGTGATTTCTGAAGTGCTCTCATCCAGCCAGACATCGGAAGTAAGTTCAGAGGACGATTTCAGCGATTCACCTTTACCTGGTCAGAAGAGACCACGTAAAACGGGAAAATCTGCATCAAAGGACACAACCAAACGCCCCCAATTGGACGTAGAGTCACCGAAGTCCCCTCCAATCCAGGCAAAGAAACGAACGCCAGCCAAACCTGAAGAAGCCGCAACAGCATCAACATCATCAGCCGCCATCAAAGCAGTAGCAGCCTCTAATCCTGCTCCTGCTCAGACCCCGAGGACAACCAATGACATAGCTGCCGTCAACCCAAGCAAAGGTCCTGGAATGCCTCTGATATTTTGCTTCTCCGGAAGTGTCGCCGAGATAAGGAGACTCTGCAAGGCGAGCAACATATCAGTGACATTCAAAAACAGGAGCACGAAGACCACCATCATCAACGCCCAGGATAGAACATCATTTGAAGCCATCAAGAAGTACCTCAAAACCATGAAGATACAGTACAACTCATTCACGCCAAGGGAAGACAGGAAGAACCTCCTTCTACTGAAAGGTATACATTTTACCTGTTCAGCCATAGAAGTCGAAGATGAGCTCCGCATCGAGGGACTCCCAATAATCTCAGTGACGCACTTCAAATCCAAGAAGGCAAAGACAAAGCACTACAACAACTTTGTCGTTGAAGTATCAAAGACGTGTGACATCAACGAGGTGTGCTCCAAGACCTTAATAATGAACCAGAGGGTTCATTGGGAGCGAATGAAGTCCAATGACATCGTCCAGTGCCGGAACTGCCAGCGTTTCGGACACGTAGCCACCAACTGTGGCCGCCAATACGTGTGCGTCAAGTGCAAAGAAGACCACGAGCCCGGACAATGCAAGCGAAAGGAGAACACAGGACTGGACGTATGGTGTGCCAACTGTCAGAAAGAAGGACATCCTGCAAGCTTCAAGGGCTGCCCCACTCTAAAGGCCCGCCTAAAGAGAGGAACAAGGTGATTGCAGAGAAGAAGGCGCACCTATGGCATCATTGGAGGTGATTTCAATGCGAGACATCACCTATGGTTGGACTCCAAAATCAGCAACGAAGGCAAAGCAATTGTTGATTGGATGGAACTGAACAGCAATGAACATTCTCTGGTGGTTATATCCCAGCCGAAGCCGACCTTTCCTAGAACGCCATCAACGCTAGACTTCTTCCTGGCCTCCTCGAACCTTGTACACATTCTTCCGGAAATCCGGAATTATATCTGTACAATCGTACAAAGCGACTCGGACCACGAAGCTGTTCAACTGTCTATCAACCTGAACCAACCAATACTCCTATCAACAGAAGCTCCGGAGAACTTCATCAACTTCAGGCGGCTGGATATTGAAAGACTTCACAGGGACATCGAAGACAACATAACTCTTCCACCTTCAAACAGGAATCTGCTGGATACCGAAATCGATGCAGCTATTGACATCCTTGAACATGCCGTATCTGAAGCCCTGGAGAAGCAAAAGCGGCCTAGGACGTCAAAGGACAGGTACCAACACCTTCCTGATTACGTCCAGAATTTGTATGCACACAGACAACGGCTAAGAAAACGACTCCAGCGGATCCATCGAAGCGAGCTAAATACGACAAATATCAACTACCAGACAGTTTGGAATGAGCTACAGCAAGTCAACATCATGTTCCGGAACTACATTCAACACCATAACAATATCCAGTACCAGAGAAGATTGCAAGCAATTAAGCCAGGACCTGATGCCTTCAAAAACATCAATAGGATCATTGGAAAACAGCCACAGATGCCAGAAGCCATTATCAGCAACAACATTGAAGCAACCTCAACCCAGGACAAGGTGGAAGCGTTCGCCAACTACTTCGAAGGAAACTTCACACCGAACCCACCTACTGACCCGACCTTCCTACAAGAAGTAGAAGCATCAATTCAGCAGACCCTACAGCCAAATCCGGATATAATCAGTTTCGATGACACCAATCCAGCAAGTGATCCCACCGATAGTCCACATCTATGCAATCTAGAGGAGGTAGCAGAGATCATCGGCAATTCAAAGCCAAAAAAATCTTCTGGACCAGATGATGTTTCCAATTACATCCTGAAAAGGTTTCCACAAGCAGTAATGATTTTCCTCACAATCATCCTTAACAACTGCATCAACAACTGCTACTTCCCCCAGACGTGGAAAACAGCGAAAATTGTGGCTATCCCGAAGAAAGGTGCTTCCAACCTAATATCCAACTACAGGCCAATATCACTTCTCAACAATATCAGCAAATTACTGGAAGAAGTAATCCTCCGGAGGCTGAAGAAATTCTGCAATGAAAACTCAATCATCCCTGACATGCAGTTTGGCTTTCGAGAAAAGCACTCAACGCTGCATCCGCTGCTGAAGTTCCAACACGATATCAGCACCTCCCTCAACAGTCATCGTGTCACCGTCGGATGCTTTCTGGATGTCGAGAAAGCATTTGATAGCGTTTGGATAGAAGCCCTAATACATAAACTTCATCTATTACAGGTACCACTGTCACTAACAAAAATTCTTTTTTCTTTTCTTTCTTTCAGGGAATTTTTCGTACAACTAGACAATTGTAAGTCAAACATGAAGAATATCAGAGCCGGAGTCGCCCAAGGTTCAAAACCTGGCCCCTTCCTCTACAGCCTGATGACATCCGACCAACCTGCCCCAATTGGATGCGAGAACCTGCTATATGCCGACGACTCGCTCACCTATGCATCATCAATGTCACTGTTTATCGCCGTCCGACAAGTAGAGGCCCACATCAACAGACTCTTCAATTTCTACACGAAATGGGGCATCCGAATCAACACTTCCAAGTCGGAACTTGTCTGCTTCAGGAGGCCTTCAACTGGTAGAGGTCTTCGCACCGCAGCCAACTGCAGAAATCTGGTCTTGAGACTCCCTGACGGATCCATCATAGCTGCCAAAAAGAATGTGAAGTACCTGGGAGTCCAGTTCAATGAGTTGCTAAGGTTCAACCCGCACTCAAGAAATGTACTCAAAAAAGCCAGCTGGGCCTTTCACCGTCTACATCCATTGATGAAGAAAAGAAAAGGACTAAGCCAACCAACGAAGTTACTGATCTACAAGCAGCTCTTACGACCTATCATCAGCTACTCCTTCCCAGTCTGGTTTTCAATCTCCAAGACAGCCATGAAGGAACTTCAAGTATTCGAAAGGAAGATTCTCAGAATTTGCACCGGACTGTACTTCGACCGGCAGCGGCGGAAACACTACAGGAACGAACATCTCTACTCCGAAGCCAACATAATCCCGCTGGACAAATACCTAGTCCTTTCAGCGAAGAGACTAGTACGGAACATCATCGACCACCCGAATCAACTAATGAGAAGGATGACCACTGAACAACGACATCCGGAGCCAAGGTACCTCAGTGTAATGGAAACACTTGATGACAACATAATCATGGACAACGAGGAAGCAGTCTCGTTCTACGCTGACATTGGGACAGCCTTCTACCGTGGCTAAACGCCAAAACTCCCCCCAACCTACACCAAAAACACCATTGACAACCGGGAATGAACACCCTGAGGACGATTAAGTCAGCCGACTTTTAATTTAAATTTTTTGACATGTAATTTATATATCTATAATTTGTTAAACTTAAGACATTGTGTAACGTTAGGCCCCCTATGTGCCAACAAATGTAAATTTATCATAGTATCATATTAGTTATAAGCCAGATTGTATATATTATGTTCAATAAAAGAAATTGAATTGAATTGAATGGAGACTATGTACAAATTGTCTAAGGAGCGGACACACCACCGCGACATGTGAGGTTGGCAATTGTCGCAAATGCAACAAGAAGCACAATAGTATCCTGTGCCCAGAGCATTACACCAACAGAGCAGTCACCTGTGCAGCAGTTGTCCCCGAGCACGGACAAGCCGCTGCTTCAAAGGAGCAAGAGAGCAGTCCAGAGGCATAGCAATTAACACTCACCTCTTCAACGAAGCAATCTACAATGAGCATTAGAGAGGTTGATGATGCACAACCACCCACCAGAGCATTATTGGCGACAGCAATAATTGATGTCGACAGTGGAGCGGGGCGAACACTTGAAGGACGAGCGCTTCTGGATAGTGGAAGCCAGATTAATATAGTTACGCAGCAGTTTGTGCGAAAGATGGGTGTCAAAACTTGGAAGCCGGACCTCCAGGTATCTGGAATTGGTGCTAGTGAAGGTGTTCATCTAACTGGTTTCGTGTATTTGTGCATGCGATCGCAGACCGAACCATCTTTTTCATTGCGATGCAAATGTTACACAATAGATCGCATAACAGCAGACTTGCCAGACAAACATTTTTTGCCAGACCAGATGGCTGATATTGGCAAGTTATGCTTGGCAGATGGGAGCTTTAACCTCACGTCTAGCATTGATATACTTCTGGGCGTTCAGGTCTGGGCTGACATCATAAAGAGCAGCATCCAGAAATTCAACTCCGGACTGACAGCGCAGGATACACATTTCGGCTGGATTCTTTTTGGACAGTCGTTACAGGAGCAGAGTGCAAGAGTCCTGTTTGCAATTGAGGAGCCTTCGAACATAGAGCTGAATAACCTTCTAAAGAGTTTCTGGGAAGTTCAAGAGCTGAACAGGGCTGTTCCTATGTCTCCGGATGATGAGTGGGCAGAACAAAACTTTCAGTGCACACACTTTCGTGACTCGTCAGGGAGGTATGTTGTGACCATACCTTTGAGTCCACGCATTCATAGCCTGGGTACATCCAGAGCAGCAGCCTTGCAGAGATTTTTTCATCTGGAGAGGAAACTCCAAGGCAATCCAGAGCTTAGAGCAAAATATGTCGAGTTTATGAGCGAATACCGACAGTTGGGCCACATGACTCCAGTAACGCCAGATCACGTGGTAAAGGGACCTGTTTACCACATCCCACACCATTGTGTAACAAAGAAGTTTCGCGTGGTGTTTGATGCTTCATGCAAGAGCGATAGCGGCATCTCGTTAAACGACGTGCAGTTCCCGGGCGGAAAACTTCAGGATGATTTGGCGGACATCGTGCCAATCACAGCTGACGTCAAGAAGATGTTCCGCCAGGTGCGAATCGACCCCGAGCAATGGGACTTACAGAGGATCTTCTGGAGAGAGCACCCAGACGATCCGTTGCAGGAATACTGGTTGACCGTGGTAACATATGGCATGACATCAAGCGGCTTCAACGCAGTGAGAGCTATGAAACAATGTGCGTACGACAGTAAGGCTATTTACCCCAGAGCATACGGAGCAATATGTCGTAATTTTTACGTTGACGATATGTTAACTGGCGCAGATGATGAGGAGCAGGCCATCTCATTGGGCAGAGAGATCATATCATCACTCGAAGCAGGTGGGTTCATATTGGACAAATTCATGTCATCAAGCAAGCGAGCACTTGCAGAACTGAGCAACAAGAGGGACAATCAAACAGAGCTGACACTTGTGAAAGAGCACGAAACCTCTATTCTGGGCCTGGGCTGGAACTCGGTAACCGACGAGATCTTATTCAAAGTGCATCAAGGGACGAGAATTCCCAAACTAACGAAACGGGCAGTGGTGAGTGCAATAGCCAAGCTGTACGATCCAATTGGATACCTCGCACCAGTCATCATCTGTGCCAAGATTTTGATCCAGGACCTCTGGCGATCAGGCCTATTTGGAATAACTTCCAAGAGCAGCTGACACACCTGACAGCTATCAGAGTGCCGAGATGGCTAGGCTGCAAGAGCAGAGCTTACGTGCAACTTCACGGATTTGCGGACGCCTCGGCGAGAGCATACGCAGCAGTCATCTACCTTCGATCAGTTTCAAGCAATGGAGCGATCAAGTGCATCATAGTCGCTTCAAAGACCAGAGTAGCGCCACTCAAAACAATCACCATCCCAAAACTGGAGCTGTGCGGTGCCAATTTACTGTGCAAATTGATGGAGCAGGTGGTGAGCGCATCAGATCTGCGACATGTGCCAAGAACATACTGGTCGGATTCAATGGTTGCGCTTCATTGGATTGCGAAAATGCCATTTGAGCTGAAACCCTTCGTCGCCAACAGGGTCAGTTCCATTCAAGAGCTTACCGCAGGCCACTCATGGAAGCACGTCGCATCTGGTGACAACCCAGCAGATTTGGGATCACGAGGGATCCCAGCAGAGCAACTTGTCAAGTCAACATTGTGGTGGCAAGGGCCGCAGTGGCTGAGCAGATCCGAGTCACACTGGCCAAATGAGCAGCCCCCGTTGAGTGCAAAGGATCGAGTAAAGGCATCCATAGGCGTGAAATTGGTTGTCGCAAATCTCACATCTACTAGAGCATCTAAACTGAGCATAGACGGCGTTCGCATCCTGGATCGAAAATCCACATTGCAGAGCATGCTAAGGATAACGACATACGTCATCAAATTTGTGCAGTACTTTCTTAAACGTAGGAAGGGAAGGATACCCTGGTTTCCCTTCGCTAATCGAGTGAATGACAGCGTTGGACTATTGGGTAAGATCCACCCAACGAACAACATACAGGCATGAGATATGGCTTATAGACGAAAAGCGACCGATGGACGTCTCCAGCAGCATTGCTACTCTTAGTCCCTTTTTGGATTCCGTTGGAATTCTGAGAGTACGGGGGCGTCTGCAAGAATCATCGTTGGCATATGACAACGTCCACCCGATGATTCTACCTCCCAAGAGCAAAATTACCGAGCTCATACTCCGAGAAGCGCACTTCCGGACGCTGCACGGTGGCGTTCAACTTTGTATGCAATACATAAGACAAAGGTTTTGGTTTCCATCACTCCGGCGGGAACTAAAATCATACGTCTCAAAGTGCAAGGTGTGCTTTCGACAAACACAAAAAGTGGCAGAGCAGCTAATGGGCAATCTTCCTCAAGAGCGAGTGCAACCAGCAAGAGCTTTCAAGCACAGCGGTGTGGACTATGCTGGTCCAGTGCAGATTAAGGCCAGGGCTGGCAGATCCAAGATCATTGAAAAGGGCTACATAGCGGTTTTCGTGTGCTTGGCAACCAGAGCAATTCATTTGGAGCTAGTGAGCAGCTTAACCACTGAAGCATTCCTTGCTGCTTTTCAGAGGTTTACCGGACGAAGGGGCGCTTGTTCAGTATTATGGAGCGACAACGCCACAACATTTGTCGGAGCTGACAAAGAGCTACGAGCATGCGCAAATCGATGGAAGGACATCCTTCCTATAGAGCAGATCGAAGCAATGGGTACTGAGTGGAAATTCATCGTCCCAGGCGCACCGCATGCGGGCGGCATTTGGGAGGCTGGAGTCAAGTCGGTAAAGTACCACCTTCGAAGGGTCACGGGCAGACAAATCTTCACTTTCGAGAGTTTGGCTACAACTCTTGTGCTGATCGAGGCCTGCTTGAATTCAAGGCCACTGACAGCATTGACCGATGATCCGAATGACTTGAGCGCCTTAACACCCGGACACTTCCTCATCGGTGAGCAAATTGTGCAGCCTTTATCAACAGATGTTACCGATGTGCCACAAAATCGGTTGAAATTCTGGGGTGTTGTGAACCAGATCCAGCAGCACTTCTGGAAGAGATGGAGCAAGGAATATCTCAATACCTTGCAGCAGCGTTTCAAGTGGAACAAGGAGTGTGAAAATCTTAAAGTGGGCAACCTGGTCCTCATCAAGCAAGAAAACCTGCCACCCACTATGTGGCAACTAGGGCGAATCATCACCGTTCATTTGGGCCAGGATGGATTGGTCCGTAGTGCAGAAGTGAAGACAGAGCATTCAACACTTGTGCGACCCATTCAAAAGTTGTGCATACTCCCCATGGATCAGAGCGATTCTACAATTGAAGACCATGCTTCAATTGGGGGGGGGGGGGGATTGTTCAAAATAAGCGAACATAAAGAAAGGAGCAACAATAAAACAAAAAAAAAAATAACATATTTATGATTCATGAGCAAGAGCATAAGACCACGACAGGTCCATACCATCAACTAAGAGCAGGAGCATGAGACCAGTGCAGGTCCATCCAAAAACATAAAAAAACTGTGCACAAGACCATATAAGCAAAATCAACCAACCCTAAATGCAGCGCGCATGAGCTGAGCCATCATCTATACTTCTCGGTCCACAAAAATACAACAACAAAATACATTTGGGTATCGAGGACAAGTCAACGAGCAAATCATCTCCTTCTCGGTCCGAAAATGCAACAACAAAATACATTTGGGTACCGAGGACAAGTCAACGAGCCATCATCTATACCTTTTCGGTCCGAGAATGCAACAACAAAATACATTCGCGGACCGAGGACAAGTCAACGAGCAGATCATCTATACCTTCTCGGTCCACAAAAAATGCAACAACAAAATACATTTGGGTACCGAAAAGAAGTCAACAAGAGCCAAGCAACGACGACGATGTACATCATGTTCGCCACCTGAGTAGCGGTGGTTGCGACCGAAATATACGAATTCTTCGTATACTTCTTATGATCGTACCACAGAGCAACAACAACCACATTACCGGACCCAGAGCAAGTCAACTTGTAGAGCTACGATGAAACGAACCATATCTTCATTCAGTTTTTAACCACCGAGCCGAGCAGTGCTTTTCTACAGTCCACTTTAAATATCTTCAATTATTTTCTAATAAATAAATACAATCGAAAATCACAGTGCGTTTTTATAGCAAAATTTCTAAAAATTCGTAGAAATTTCTTGATATTGGTAGAAAGACCAAGCTCCCATTTCCAAACTATTTGCTTTATTTGAATGATTGGAACGCATTTAAGTCTCTTTTTAAGTATTCTAACTAGAATCGAAAACCATTTTCAATTCAAAAAGGATTTCAAAAAATTTGCATATAAAAGTAGTATCATCATTTTTCCACCTTCAAAAAACTCATGAAATGTGTTTTGTATGCAAATTTTTCGAAATATAAGTTTGAATTGAAAATGGTTTTAAAAACCATTTAAAAGACTTAAATTCAAACTCAGAAACGTTCCAATCATCCAAAAGGACCAAATATTTTGGAAATGAGAGCTTGGTCTATCCATCAATTTCAAGAAATTTCTAAAAATTCGTAGAAATTTCTTGATATTGGTAGAAAGACCAAGCTCCCATTTCCAAACTATTTGCTTTATTTGAATGATTGGAACGCATTTAAGTCTCTTTTTAAGTATTCTAACTAGAATCGAAAACTATTTTCAATTCGAAAAAGGATTTCAAAAAATTTGCATATAAAAGTAGTATCATCATTTTTCCACCTTCAAAAAACTCATGAAATGTGTTTTGTATGCAAATTTTTCGAAATATAAGTTTGAATTGAAAATGGTTTTAAAAACCATTTAAAGGACTTAAATTCAAACTCAGAAACGTTCCAATCATCCAAAAGGACCAAATATTTAGGAAATGAGAGCTTGGTCTATCCATCAATTTCAAGAAATTTCTAAAAATTCGTAGAAATTTCTTGATATTGGTAGAAAGACCAAGCTCCCATTTCCAAACTATTTGCTTTATTTGAATGATTGGAACGCATTTAAGTCTCTTTTTAAGTATTCTAACTAGAATCAAAAACCATTTTCAATTCGAAAAAGGATTTCAAAAAATTTGCATATAAAAGTAGTATCATCATTTTTCCACCTTCAAAAAACTCATGAAATGTGTTTTGTATGCAAATTTTTCGAAATATAAGTTTGAATTGAAAATGGTTTTAAAAACCATTTAAAGAACTTAAATTCAAACTCAGAAACGTTCCAATCATCCAAAAGGACCAAATATTTTGGAAATGAGAGCTTGGTCTATCCATCAATTTCAAGAAATTTCTAAAAATTCTTAGAAATTTCTTGATATTGGTAGATACTTTTATATGCAAATTTTTTGAAATTCTTTTTCGAATTGAAAATGGTTTTTGATTCTAGTTAGAATACTTAAAAAGAGACTTAAATGCGTTCCAATCATTCAAATAAAGCAAATAGTTTGGAAATGGGAGCTTGGTCTTTCTACCAATATCAAGAAATTTCTACGAATTTTTAGAAATTTCTTGAAATTGATGGATAGACCAAGCTCTCATTTCCAAAATATTTGGTCCTTTTGGATGATTGGAACGTTTCTGAGTTTGAATTTAAGTCCTTTAAATGGTTTTTAAAACCATTTTCAATTCAAACTTATATTTCGAAAAATTTGCATACAAAACACATTTCATGAGTTTTTTGAAGGTGGAAAAATGATGATACTTCTTTTATATGCAAATTTTTTGAAATCCTTTTTCGAATTGAAAATGGTTTTCGATTCTAGTTAGAATACTTAAAAAGAGACTTAAATGCGTTCCAATCATTCAAATAAAGCAAATAGTTTGGAAATGGGAGCTTGGTCTTTCTACCAATATCAAGAAATTTCTACGAATTTTTAGAAATTTCTTGAAATTGATGGATAGACCAAGCTCTCATTTCCAAAATATTTGGTCCTTTTGGATGATTGGAACGTTTCTGAGTTTGAATTTAAGTCCTTTAAATGGTTTTTAAAACCATTTTCAATTCAAACTTATATTTCGAAAAATTTGCATACAAAACACATTTCATGAGTTTTTTGAAGGTGGAAAAATGATGATACTACTTTTATATGCAAATTTTTTGAAATCCTTTTTCGAATTGAAAATGTTTTTTGATTCTAGTTAGAATACTTAAAAAGAGACTTAAATGCATTCCAATCATTCAAATAAAGCAAATAGTTTGGAAATGGGAGCTGGGTTTATCTATCAATATCAAGGATTCAGCAGCCCTAAAACATAAGCCAAGAAAATTAAAAAAAAACCACAATTAGATATGTTACAGAATAGAATTTTATTAATACATTATTAGATCAATGAAAAACTTAACAATAAAACATTTTTTTATATTTCTGGGATCTTAGAAGTCTCCACATTCTCTTAAATAAAAACACATTTTCTCAGCAAAAACTTATTTAATTCTTGACATCGACATTCCACCATATAATTTAAGGGACGATTCAATAAGTGGAACAGTTGATTTAGCTATGTATACCTTTAGAGTTATGTCGGGTCGACCAATACTGGCATAGACAACTTCACTGTTGGGCAAAAATCTCAGTACGTCCTCCGTATTCGTGATTTGTTTAATATCAGCTGGTCCACTAAAATGAAATAAAACATTGCTTAGCATCTAACGATATCTAGAACAAAAATAAGATAGACTAACCATGTCCTACGAAGGTCCCAGGTGATGACATCTCCCCCAGCCAAACGACAGTCTGAGCTCCTTGGCGAATGTTCTCTCGCAAACACCCTACATACGACTCAATGCGGCCATTTTGCAGGGCAAACTGGACGTTGATACCCATGGTGTTAGCATTAATCTCCATAAGATCCAATAAGCTCTTAGCAACGCAGTTGTCGCTTGGGCAGTAAATCACCAGCCAGTTCCGTAGATTGTTGGTGGCATTTGTCGGCCTGTACCCCGGTCGAAATTTTTTTCCTGGCGAAGAAATGTATGTTCCTCCTCAAACTGACCACTACTTCCCGGGGCGCGTTAGACATCTGCAAACCACACTTCTCGAGAATTTGAAGAGCTGCACAGGAGTTTCTTTCACATTCCGACAGAACTTAAAAAAAATAAACAAAATATTCTGTTTTTGTACAAATAAAAATCTCACTTCAAATTACTTTTTTTTGTGCTCAGCAGACGTCAAAAAGTGAGAATGCCTAACAAATGTCATCTTCAATTGGAGTCAAAAAAACTGTTATACTTTCTATGGAATACACTATCCAGTTATATATAGAGATCAGTGGTTAATAGCAAAATAAAAAAAGCTAACAAATAATTTTGTTTGCTTCACAATTTCATCAGTTGGAGTTAACTCTAATTGCGATTGTAAAGGTAGTTCAGGTGTAATTGCCAATAGAGCTATACAACACCACCAGCAACTGTAATGCAGTCGGATCAAGTGTTACTGCAACAGCTCATACAGACCCAACAAATGCTCATTAATTCGGTTGCCAGTGTAATCATCAGAGATGCTGTGGCACCAACAGGGAAACTGATTCACTAAACAGCACAATCCAAATGGTAAGCATGGTTATCAATTTTATTTTAACTTAGTACATAATTTTCAAATTTTCTCTGCTGCTTGAAGAACGTCTCCTCAGTCATACCAACGGACCAGATCTTGGCGCCACTCATAATCCAGAGATTCAGAGAGTGCCCCCAGCGGGGACAGTTCAAAATATGTATATTATACATTATATCACTGAACTGTGCCCAATCTGAAAGACACATCCTTTTCCATCACTTCATCCACACGCCCACCATCATCCAACAATCATGAGCCAGGCAAACAGTAGTTTCCAACGACGGCGCAACTTGTGCAACATCCAACAACAGCAACAACTTTCGAATTTTAGCTACTCCACCGAACAACAGTCCAGCGGCAGCATGTATTTGAATAATCTTTGTGCTTCGATACCTCCAATGTATGCTTTCAACAACGTCAACAACAATACGGGAACACCAATTAAAATGCATCATCAAAACAACACTCAAAACTCGGTGCACAATAACAATTATAATTTACTCAATGCAGCCCAACAACAACAGCCTACACCAGCTGCAGCTGTTGCCGGAGGACAAAACTCCAATGTGTTCAATGGTGTATCAAATCTTCGGCACTGAATAATCAAGTACAACCCGGAAACAGCTTATAACTATTGTGATAGATTAGATTTTAGATTAGATTTAATTTTATTTTTAGAATTAACAATTTTTTTAATGATATGTTTACAAAAATAAAATAAAAATAAAATAAGTGGGCAATGGCGTTGCCGTCTGCCTATTGTGATAGTTGGAGATGGATCCAATTAAAGATGGAGACATAATTCAGTTGGTTCATGGTACAACTAGCCGGGGTTTAAATACCCACGATGTTGCTGCACCAATGACTCCATCGTCCCAAGAAATCACATGTTATATTGATTATGAGATACACATGGAAGGACAGCTATTGTGGAAGGTGGAGATCTTGAACAAGGACACGGTGAGTTTGAAACGAAAATATCTAAAATCCTCAATATGTGGTTTTGTCCATGTCAGTAGTTTCACTCAACAAATATATTCTCTTACAGGAGGGACCCATTTGGCATGCTATAAAATCGCAAATCCGACTTGTTCATGTGACAACTGAAGTAGCTTTACGCTTTAGTGGCAAACAACTTCCCGAATGGGGGTTCAATCAGCATGAAGTGGTTGGTGATAGAATTATTAACAATAAAAATGCCATTTGGAACGTTGAGGAGCACCGATACACCAAAAGTAAGCTCCAAAGACGCTTATTGTTATGCTTCTGTTCTTATAATGATGTACTGTTTTTTTTCTTATATGCTCAAGATCAACGCGAACGGGAACGACAACTCCTTAATGCTGAAATGATTCCAACACAGAAAACCAAGCTCTCATTTTGGGATAAATTCTTCGAGTTACAATCGAAAATGCTTTGGAGTACAAAGAATGATATCTCGTCCCACATGTATAGCTCAGAACCATTAGAATGGCCTCTTTTCGATAAGGGAATAGCCTATTGGGTTGACAAAACATCCAAAGGACAAATTCATCTGCTGGGGAACATTTTAATTTGGTATACAGCAACTGGGGCAATTTTTTGTATTTTGGACTTCTTGCTTTCTATTTGATCCGAAGACAACGTTTGGCCTTCGATCTTCCACCAACCGAATGGCAAAGATTCCTCGCGATCGGTGATATATTCGTTGGTGGATATCTAATTCACTATTTGCCTTATTTCTTTGTGGAGCGTACATTATTCTTGCACAATTATATGCCATCGCTCCTATTCAAGATGCTTCTCCTTTGCTATATGTTTGAGCATATTGATTTTTTGCTGAGACGATTTACGACATATCCTTGGTTCGTACCAGCATATCGATTGGCTGTTATAACGTGGGTCTTTGAAGTATTTATTGTTTATATGAAACTCTTGCCGTTAACTTATGGAATTGAAAAACTAACTGGAAATCAAATTACACAACTACGATGGAAGGATACTTGGGATTTAATTGTTCATAGAGAATTATCAGGAAATTAATAATGTAATGGTTAAGTAGAAAATAAATTTTAAAATTATTGAAATTTACTGGTTACAAGTTGAAGGACACCGTTTGAAGATGCGTGTGTGTGATTGTTATGTCTTGTCACAGAGAGTAGTTAATGTAGAAAACATCATTTTATATTTTATTAACTTTGTGCTTCGTATTTCTTTAAATTAATAAAAAAAAAACAATAAAATTAATGTTAAAAGATTTAAGCAGATTATTTAAGAAAATTGTCATGTTTTTATGAGATTATATTTGAGGTTGTTTTGCTTAAGAATAAATTATGTTATGATAAGCTCAACAGAGCATTTTGTAGGCACTTGATGGAACAATAACATCTTAGTTAGTTAGTTAGTTAAAATTTTATTTAGCATATTTGCTATTTTAAAGCTTTTTACACAGTATATACATATATTAATAATTGTTTTTAACAAAATTTATAATTGAGCGCTTAAATCTTAATAAATTTGTTTCTATTTTTACATTATTTGGGAGATTATTGTAAATTTGAACCCCTTTATAAAAAAGCATATTTTGGGTTTTACAATTTCTAAAAAATGGTAAGTGTATATTATTATTATTTCTTAGTTTATATGGACATATTTCACTTCTTACTGTAAGCTTTCTTTGTAAATAATTTGGCATTAAGTTATTTTTTACTTTAAATATAAATAATAAGGTATTCATAATTATTTTTTGTTTCACCGAAAGCCATTTCAATGTATTTAACATATTTCTTATTGGTGTATATCGATCACAACATAATAAAGATCTCATTCCTTTGTTTTGTAAAATTTGCAATCTATTTAACATTGATTCCGTCCCCAATAGTAGTATTGTTGGACAATACTCAAAATGGGGTTGTATAAGGAATTATATATTTTAATTGCCATATCAATACTAAGTTTTTTTCGAATCCTTCGAAAGAACCCGATTTTTGTGGCAATTTTTTTATTAATCACTTCAAAATGTTTTTTAAAATCCAAATTACAGTCTAATATTATTCCGAGATATTTTGTTTCTTTAACACATTCAAATTCATTAATTTTACATATCCTTTTGTTTTCTGGTAGTAACATTATTTTCGTTTTTTCTGTATTTAGTTTAAGTTTATTCATATTCAAATAATTCTTTATATTATTAATATCTACCATCAACTTTTTAACACAGTCAGTATAATTATTGCCTTCAATATAAAACAGACCATCATCTGCAAACAATTTTAACTTACAATATTTTAAGACTTTTTTTATATCATTTATGTAAAGAAGAAACAGCAATGTTCCTAAAATTGATCCTTGTGGTACACCTAGATCTGAGTTTAATTTTTCCGAACTTACTCCATTAAACTTCACTATTTGCTTTCGTCCTATAAGATATGACTTAAACCAATTGAATTCAACTCCTCTTATTCCATAACAGTACAATTTCTTCAATAATATAAACCTATCCAGAGTTTCAAATGCTCTCCTCAGATCAATAAATACGGCTGCAATTTTTTGCTTCATATGTAATATCCCCTTCCATTCTGCTACAACATAGTTTAAAGCTGATTCACAAGAGTGCTTTTGTCTGAATCCAGATTGTTCTTCAATTAGTATTCCATTCAGCTGTATATATTCTTCTAATTGGATTTGAGCAACTTTTTCCAGTATTTTTTCGTAAAGTGGAAGCATGTTCACAGGTCTGTAGTCTTCACATTTATTAGAATTCGGAATCTTTTCGACTGGCGTTATGACCGAAGTTTTCCAGCTACTTGGGAATTTACCACTTGTAAGGGAGTAATTAATTATGTTTAATAGAGCAGGGCCCATTATTGCGAAACTGTCCTTTATCATTTGTTTATTCATGAGATTAAAATCATTTTTGTTTGGCATAATTTCAACCACTCTTAGCAAGTCTGAATTCAGTTTTTTAAATTTGAAACAACTTTCACTGTTTACCGAAAGATTAACCCATTCAACTCTCGGTATTTCTCTATTTATTTCAACCACACTTCTCATAAAAAAGTCATTAAAATTATCAGCAATCATTTTATTGTCTCTTATTTTGTTTCCTTGAAACTCAATACACTTAATTTCAGTTACCGATTGACCCAAAACTAAAGTTTTTATGGATTTCCACATCGTTTTTTGATCACTTGCCCCATTTAGTTTAGCTTTAATATAATTTCTTTCCACTTCTTTAAGGTTGTTTTTATAATCATTTCTAATTCTTTTATATTCTTCCCAATCTTGAACATTTCCTGTTAGCACAAACTTTAAGTGACTTCTGATTTTATTTGCTTTTTGCTCTCTTAAGTCATTATTAAACCAAAGTTGGTCGGTTTCTTTGAAAGTTTTTTTCACTACGAAAGTGTTTACCACTCTTAGCATTTCATTTTCAAAATGTTCACTGTCAACATCACCAATATTTACTAAAGTACCTATTGTATTTATTTCACTTTGCCTGATTTCTTGAATAAATCTATGTTTATCGTATTTTAAGATATTTATCGTTTTTATTTTTTTGTCTTTATTTTCTCGAATTGGTATTTTAACAACAATTGTCTCATGATCGCTAATTTTCAATTCATTTTCGACTTTCACTTCAGTTGACTTTACATCAGTCACCACATAATCTAACAAAGTTCTCGAATTCGCACATATTCTTGTAGGCTTTATAACCATTTGTTTACACATATTTTCCATAAATAAACATTCTAATTCTTTTTTATAGCTAGAATTTCCAAGCCAATCTATGTTAAAATCACCTAGAATTACTAAATTTTTGTTTTCAACCTCTTGTAAGTAATCACTTAAATTATCACAAAATTCTCTGCTTGGAGTACTAGGAGATCTATACAACGCTATGAATTTAAATTTATATATTTCCACCACTAATAACCACAAGCTCATATTAATTTGTACATTTTTTAAAACTGAGAAGTCATTAATGTGTTTTTTTAAGTAAATCACCACTCCGCCAGTATGTGTTGATGTTGTTTCACAACGTATGATTTTATAGTTCTTTATGTAAACTTCTTTATCTTGCACTGATTTACCAAGATGCGTTTCAGTTAAAACCACTATATCAAAATTATTTTCATATATTATATTCTTTAATTCATTTATATTATTTATTAAACCCTGAATGTTAAGATGCATACACTTGAGGAATGTTGGTTGCTAATATGCAACCTTTTCTCTTTCTTTTCCCAGTCTTCTGAGATAAACTGGACAGTTGGCATCCCTAACATCATGGCTTGCATCTATATTTATGTTCAACTTTTCGATTGTCAAAGTGCAATTTTTGCATTTCATGCTTTCACTCTCGCACTCATCAAATTTATGTTCACCACTACATTTTGGACAACATGTTTTATTTGTACATTTCTCCGCATTGTGATTAAATCCCCAACAATTAAAGCACCTTTTCACATTAACTTTATCAAACAATAAGCATTTGTTCCATCCAATATTTAGACACGGCTTATCCATTTCAATTAAGTCTTTGAAAACATTCTTTTCAGTCTCTATTATCGCATTATATTTATTTACGTTATTGAATCTATTATAGCACTTTATAAGTTTTATTTCACCATTTAATTTATTTTGGTTTTTGATAACATCTATTAGTTCATCCTCTTTCACTTCTTTATCAATGTTAACAACAACAATTTTTGGTTTTACCAATTAAGGAATGCTTATATCGTACTTCTCTTTCATTTTACCGGCTACTTCCACTGATCTCTATAAAACACTGGATAGTGTATCGATACAAAAATATTGCTTCCATTTGAAGAATTGTTATATTATGAAGCTGACCACTTTTTTGTATACCAGTATAACTGTATAACATGTAATACAAAGATTATCCTTTAAAGCCTAGTTTACAGTTCCCGTGCGCAAAAAAAAATCTATGCAAATATTCTCGCATGTCAAAAATAATTGAGGTGAAATGTAAAATTAATTGTTTGCATGATTGGTTTACAGTTTCCATGCAAAAAAAAAAACAATGCTGTTATGGAATGTCATGCAAAACAATGGACCGGCAATTGATTTGCATGCGAAAAAAAGTGTGGTGAATAAAATATTTTTTTTTTGATGGTCGGTTTATACTTCCGAAAAAAAAAAAAATATATTCACCTCAAGGCATTATTTGCATGCAAATGGTTTTCGCATCCAAAAATAATTATTTTCCATTTTTGGGCCTATAGTTTGTCAATTAAGGGTAAATTAATGACTCAATGGGTGGTTTAGGCCAAAGCAAACGTTTTTCGCCTTGAATATTATTCAACTTGGTGCGCAGAATAGGTGGAAAATCGTTTTAAAAATTTTGATTTTTTTTTCGCATCGGAACTGTAAACTATGCTTAAACAGACATAAATTCTCCGTTCGTTTCACCCCCCGAGATCTGTTTGCTAACATTTGTTTTTTTCGTAATTTAAATTCATTCACTAATTAGTAAATGAAACGGAATAACAAACGTAAAGAGTGTTACAAGGAGGTACAATCATTAAAAAAAAGGCAGAATATGCAATCGCATCCTCCTCATCATCTTGGCCTCCTGAAGCTCTTGTAAAGGAATTTTCAGTTAGGAAGAACAGGTATTCAAGAAACCCACCCAAAAAAGCATCTCCAAAAAACTCAATAGGATTACCCTCTTCTACCAAAATGTAAGAGGGCTTCGCACTAAAACTGCTGATATATTTATGAACTCCCAAGCTTTTTCGCATGACATCTTTGTTTTGACAGAAACATGGCTCAACTCAAGTTTTTTGGACACCGAACTTTTTCATCAAGAGTTCTTAGTTTATAGAAAAGATCGTCATATTGACAAACCAAAAGAATTGGGAGGTGGTGTTTTGATCGCAGTTCGAAATAAATTTATATCTTCACCTATTTTGTTTCCTTTCCACTTATCAATCGAATTAATCTGTATAAAGTTAACTGTACAGTCGAAATTTATTTATATATTAAATGCATACATTCCTCCAAAAAGCTCGAACTCAGTTTATGTCGAACTGTCTAAAGCTCTAGATTTTATTATTGACTTGTCTTGCTCCAACAGCAACATTTTACTTCTTGGAGATTTTAATCTACCATCTATAGAGTGGGTGCTTTCTGAAGATGAATGTTTTCAGGAAGCATCTTTAACTTCTTCACAGGCTGAGCTTCGGCTTTTGGATAGAATTATTGCAACTGACTTACAGCAAGTAAGCTGTATTAAAAATTCAAAAAATCGAATTCTCGATTTAGTTTTTTTCATCCGACGCTATTAGTACTCTTGTTCTAGAATCTAGTTCTGGAATCACTAATATAGATAGTTATCATCCTCCTTTGGATATAATTCTTGACTTGAGCAGTCATATTATGGAAAATAGCAATGCTTATGACCGCTCTTATACTTTTGACTTCAAAAAGGCAAACTTTCAGTTGCTCTCAGAAGAGTTGGCTAGATCTGGTATTGATAGTATATCAGTATCTAGTAATATTGACGAAGCAGTTACTAGTTTTAACACCATACTTAATAATTGCATAAATAAAACTATCCCTTTAAAAATATTAAAAAATGCGAGCTCTTGCCCCTCATGGTATACGAGAGAGTTAAGGTCACTCCGGAATAGAAGAAATAGAGCATGGAAAATATATTTAAAAACTCTTTCTTCCGTTGACCACAACTTTTACATTGCCCTTTTCGAAGAATTTAAGTCTCTTTCCAAGTCTCTATATACTAATCATGTATACGAAATGGGAAGATCTCTTAAAGAAGACCCAAAGGCATTTTGGAAGTTTGTAAATTCGAAGAAAAACTCAGATGGTTACCCCGCAAATTTCATTTATGAAAATTGTGTGTTAAAAGAAACTATTGATATTTGCAACGCCTTTGCGAAAAATTTTCGTAACTCTTTTGTAAACACGCCTCTCGATATTGATGAAGAATATTTCCGAAATTTACATTCCTATGCACAAACGAATTGCACCAATTTCGCTGTACAACAGAGTACTGTTTTAGAACTTCTGTCATCGTTAAATGATGATTACTCATCTGGACCAGATGGAATTCCTCCAATATTATTGAAAAAGTGTAGAAATGTTCTGGTTGAGCCTCTACAATTCTTGTTTGAATTTTCTATTAAATCAGGGAAATTTCCTTGTTTATGGAAAACCTCATTCCTAACTCCAATTTTTAAAAAGGGTGATAAGACTGATATTTCGAATTATAGGCCTATATCCAAACTGTCATGTATACCAAAGCTCTTTGAACAAGTTATATGTGAGACTTTAGCAATCAACAGCATGGGTTTGTGAGAAGAAAATCAACAGTAACAAACCTACTTACATTCTTGCATAAATTTTCTAATGCGTTGGAATATGGCAGTGAAGTGGATTGCATATACACTGATTTCTCTAAAGCGTTCGACCAACTAAGCCACAACATTATTATCTTCAAACTAAAAGCTTTTGGTTTTCCAACTTTTTTTATCACATGGATAAAATCATATCTTGAAAATAGATCGTATCTAGTAAAATTTAGAAACTGCCTTTCAAATTCATTCATTGCTCACTCCGGTGTGCCCCAGGGAAGTCATCTTGGTCCATTTCTATTTATCCTGGCTATAAATGATGTTGTTTCATGTATACGCTCTAGTGACATTCTTATATTTGCCGATGATATGAAGATATTTAAGTCAATAAAAGCTGACACTGACCACGTTCTCCTGCAAGCCGATATTGACAGTTTCAATATTTGGTGTGGTAAGAATGGTCTTTCTCTTAACCCTATTAAATGCCAAACAATTACCTTTTCCAGGAAGCGACTTGCAAGTGCTTTTGATAATTCCATTTCGCAGCAAAAACTCTGTCGAGTCTTTAGTTTCAAGGACTTGGGTGTTTACTTTAGCTCAAATTTAGAATTCACTGAACACATTAATTACATTGTTAATAAAGCAAGCTCTATGCTTGGATTTATAAAACGTTGGGCTAAGGAATTTAGTGATCCTTATGTTACCCTTTCTTTATACAATTGTTATGTACGACCTCATCTAGAGTATGCCTCGCAAATATGGTCTCCCTTTTATGAAATTCATAAAAATCGTATTGAATCAATACAGCATAAATTCATTATAAATGGCCAAATTGATGCTCCTGAATTGTTAGCCTGTATTGGCATAAATTACCGAGGAGGATCTCACCACCTGCGAAGATTTGAACTTTTACACGTTAATTTCCATAGAACTAACTACGGTATACATGAGCCTCTTAACCGTATGTGCATGATTTTTAATTTAAACGGCTCCTCTGTTGATTTTAACATAAGTAAGATGGCATTAAAGAAAGTATTTCGAACCAGTGCTCCACGGTCGTGATTGTTTTTACTTCTTGAAACTATGACTTAAATATTTTGTATATTGTTTAATTATGTATGTATATAGATTTTTTGTTTAATTTTGTTTATTTATTAGTATATTATTATGCATGTGTTAGATTGCCTTTTTTACTAACCACTAACACATGCACTTATGATGAGCCTCTGATTGTAGGTTGCAGCTTGCTCTAAGCTCACTACAACAAAGAATCTGAAGTGTAAGAAAAAAAAAAAAAAAAAAAAAAAAAAAAATCATAATTATTCGTAGCTATTTTGCTCAACTTGTTCGCAAACTGAAATGATTTATCTCATTCCACTATGTAATTATTATACTAAAAAAAATATACCAAATGCACACAGTGAATAACTTAAAGATAATAAATAATAAAACAATCTTCCACAAAAGTTTATATTTGCATATCATGGTCTGTTTCCCTTTGTCCCCTTTCACACGAAGAAACAAGTTGCTGGAGATTTTTTTGACGTTTTCTTTTAATCTCCTTAAAAATCTCTTGTACCTTTCATACGAGGAAACAAATCTCCAGGCAATTTTTGAAATTTCCTTTGAAAGTCTATTGGTTGAACACACCTAAACCCAGATGTGAAAGGGAATGTCAAAAAAATCTCCTCAAATCCTCGACCGGGGAGATTTTGTTCGCCCCCCTTTCCTCCTGCCCTTCTCACCTAGAAACTAAAAGTTGCTGGCAACTCAGTTTCCTCGTGTGAAAGGGCACTTTCTTCAGATAGACATCTGGAAGTAGGGATGAGCGATTTTAATCGATATTTGCAAAATATCGATATTAAAGATTTCGATGTTTTGCAACATCGATATTAACATCCAAAACATCGGACTAAAAAACAAACAAAAAGTTAGTACGAAAATTATTGATTCTGCTAGTAAAATCTATATGGAGTGACTTTCATAGTTTTTAAGTCATCTGTAACATTTGGAATTTTTTGAAAAAGAAAATCATCAAAGGATCTCTCAAACCAAACTTAAAAATTCAGAACCACAACGAAACTTTCGATGTGCAAAAAAGCACAGATATAAGTTTACACATGAAGTGCCTATCAATTTTGCTTCCATCAAATTTGTTTTGTGTTTATTTGTGCAAAAGAAATATTTTTACATCGATATTCAAGCATTAATATCATCGATGCTCAGCAAGACGCATTTTAAACCATACAAGTTTTTGTACACACTTTTGCAAGCAAAAATATCTTGCAATATCGTTAGATAACAGTGTACGCATGAAATACTTGCAATATTGCTTCTATAAAATCTGTGGACGATATGTTTTGCAAAATTCAAATTTTAGCATCGATTTCCACGCATAGAAATAATAGATGCTCAGAAAGACCCAATTTACACCAATGCAAGTTTTTGCACACAACTTCGTGTTTTGCAATATCGATATATTCCAAAAAGCCACAGAAAACAGTTTACACAAAATTCTTTGAAATATTACTGCAAAATACATATTTAATATCGATTTTCACAAATTAATTTAATCGATGGTCAAAAACACGCAGTTTACACCATGCAAGTTCTTGCGCACACCTTCGTGTGAAACAAGGTTTTGAAATATCGGATTTCAAAAAGGGCACACATAACAGCTTAACACCATGAATTGCCTTGCAATATTGATTTTATTAAATTTGTTGATGTTAATTATGCAAAATACATATTTTAACATCGATTATCACCCATTAAAATCATTGATGCCTTGAAAGATACCAATTACACGCGGTTTTAGCACACAAGCTTCTGTGCATCATTATTTTGCAATATCGATGTTGAAATACCTTGCTTTATGACTTCATATTTTTCATTTGTATGAAAGCTTAAATCGATTTTAAAAAACTTAAGAAAAATAGCTGGCACCAGAAATTTTGAAAGCTAAAATACATAAGGCATAGCATGACGCATTTTTTGCATTGGTCAAAGAAAAAACTTAAACAAAAACACCTGAAAAAAACATCGATGTTTAGTAGCATCGATATTTTCGGTTCGATATTGAAATCGATGTTGTTTCAATATCGCACATCCCTATCTCGAAAATACTTTTTTTTTTGTGTAATTCAGACGTCAAATTATGAAGCCGACCACCTAATTGTCATCTTCAAATGGAAGCAAAGAAACTGTTATACATTATAAGGAATACACTATCCAGTGTATTATAGAGATCAGTGGCTACTTCTTGTTCAATTTTTTTTACAGATTCTTCATCACTACACTTTATAACTATGGATCCATTTACACTTTTAGTTATATTGTTCACTTGTAAGGCTAAGGGCCAGTTTGTTCACAGTGGGTTAAATCAGCAATTAGATTATCACTGATTCTGTTAAACCCATAGTTATGAATCTGTGATAATCAGAGAGTGTTTGTTCACTCAATTTTCAGTTTGATTAATAAATCATAGTTTTTCCAATAATCTTTCCATTTTCCAGTCTATCTGTCAATCAATTGTCAGACATATTCCGTCATTAACTTATTTCAGTGTGAGTGAGCTTTCGAAAAAAACATTTTTTGTGCAAAAAAAACACGGAAAATCAGTGCTTGAAATATAATGTTGTGTTCAATTTAAGATTATTTCCTGTTAAATTACTATACAGAATAGCTACACACGTGAAATTTGTATTTATTTTAATGCGGCTAATTGATTTTTTTTTCCAAATATATAGTTGAAGTGTGTAGGTAGTGCTGGCATTTTGTGAAACCTAGTGATGGGATTTTTTCCCAGTTGTAGTTTTTCTATGCATATTTTATATTAGGCCTTGCAAAAAAGCACTTTATTTTTCGATAGTAAATAAAATAACTACAATTTGTAGTAAAATCTGTACAAATTGTTTATTTTTTTCTTGCAAGATGGACGATGCTTGGTTTCTCTTCATTCATGATCTTTGTTCGAAGGAATTTAATAGATTTTGTTTCTCTTTTTTATACCTACGCTTAGGAAAACCAATGATGAACAAACGAAATTCCAGAAAATCTTTGATTAAATCATGCTAATCAGACAGAATCGGCGAATTAGTGATTTCTCCAATTAAGTGCTCAAATCATGGATTCTCTGTTTAAAATTTTGCTGAACAAACGCATTCAATGATAACCAACTGGAATAATCATTGATTTAATTTGACAAGGCGTGAACAAACTGGCCCTAAATCAGCTGGGTTAATTTGCTCTTTAATATCATTTTTTGTTTTTTCACTGTCTTGTTTACAATTTGGTTTTATTATTATAGGTGGTATATTTTTGATAGCTATTTCAGCATATGTTTTCTTTTTCTTCACCTCATTGGTTGACTCTTTCTCACACATAATCTTAACTCCACTCATGATTTTCTTTATTTCTTCTTCTTGTCTACTAAGAGCTTTTTGATTTTCATTTACCACTTTTAATACATTGTCCATTTTTTCCATAATGCTATGCATATACTCCTTGCAATCATCACAAACATACATTATATTCTTAATTTTGAGTAAACTACTTTCATATTCCCCAATACAAGAACATTTTGAACAGAATGTTTTTTTGCAAAAAGCGGAGCACGATGTAGCTATCTCATTTTTTCTTTTGATAGTTTTTTTGCACTCAGCACAATTTTCACTCATTTTCTCCAACTGGCAATAACCGTCACTTCAACGGCTATTTTTAATGTTAATTTCTTTTAATTTGTTCAGTTTTTTCACACTTTAACCACAATTATTATTAAACAATGATTTTATTAATCACGTAGTAAAAATTGCTACTTCCACACATCAATCGGGTCACAAAAAAAAACCAGTATAAATCAATTTCTTCTTAGCACTCTATAAAACACGTCTTCACAGATCAAAGTCACTCACTCACTCTTAGAATATAAAGATAAAACACTTGTATTTTTGTTCCACGGTTTATAAAACTTTTTATTTTAATAATTTGGCCGACGCGTTTCGTCTGGTTAGGACATCCTCAGGGCACTCCTGTGTTTTCGTTTCGTCTGGTTAGGACATCCTCAGGGCACTCCTGTGTGCCCTGAGGATGTCCTAACCAGACGAAACGCGTCGGCCAAATTATTAAAATAAAAAGTTTTATAAACCGTGGAACAAAAATACAAGTGTTTTATCTTTATATTCTAAAATTATGTTATTAAAATTGAGAACTTACTACTTAAATATCTCTTTTTCTATTTCAAAGCTCAAACCTCAGTTTCACAGATCATCCAAGCTTCAGGGTTCAAGTATGTTTAAAAAATGTCAAGTATGTTTTAAATTTGTGCAAAAGTTAGGCAATTATGTCAAAAAGCCAAAAGCATCAAATTTCAGAGAAGTGGATTTTCTACTAAAAACCTTAAAACATTTTCATCGGATTAGCGATATTGAAAATCAGGTTAAAAACAAAGTTTGAAAATGAGTGAATTTGTATTTTTTTAATATGAATTTAATACCCAGCTATGTATTTCATTAACAATGGAAACAATGCTGTAAGCGCTTTCATCAGGAACATCTGTCAATGCCCAGGAGTTTGGTAAGTATGGCTTCAATACTGGCTCAGCTTTAAGTGAATTAATATAATTGGTATTATATGCATCGATGCATCTTCCGTTTATAAAACACTAATACACGGTGAAGCTATCATACAACATTTTCGGGTACTCCCAATATGTCAATTGTCGATGCCCAGGGGGCGCGTAGTAAGAGTTTAAAAAATTGTATCGACACATTGCAGAATGTTTTCAAGAGTAACAAGAAACGAGGACGTCTTTCATCGTTAATTAACGTTAAAAAGCAAAACCATATCCTTTGAAACCTCGATTAAAAAAAAATTAAACGTGTTTGATCTTTTATCACGACTCAGTTTCGAATCACCAAAAAAGTTTCTGATGGTGACTATGCTCATCTCATAGGCACGTCCAAATCGTGTTTCAGATCGCTAGGAGGTTTCACTTCTGTCACGTGTACTGAGTTGCAAGCTTAAAAAAAACCATAGATAGCAACAAAAACGAACTTTAAGTGCCTCGGTTTAGGCCCAACTTTGTAACTCGCTTCTACAATAAAAAATCGTAAAATCTCAAATAAATAGAACAGCGAACAGCGCTAATTGTAAATTCTGTGGCAGAGATTCGGACTTATGATATAGGAACTTTCACATAGATTCGAAAGTTGAATAAAGTTACATAGTTAGACCACAGAGAATAGATTTTCGATCTTCTGTCCATTTAGCATTTTAAAAATTTGAATTTCAAAAGATCCAGTTTACTTATGCCGTTTTCCATTGGTTTCACTCAGTATTTACTCATTCTGAAAACCAATGGAACAGTTCTAATTGCTTCTACTCAATTCTGATGTTTTGTGTTTGTGTTGGTGAATTGTTAAATAGAAAACGTCAAACTCGAAGTCTTTTTGTGCAAATTGTAAAGTGAAGCAGCAACATGTCAGTGGAACTTAATAATTTTAAACTAATTATGGAAGAAAATGGGGAAGTAAATCAAATTGATGGCCAAATTGCACTACAAAATATTTTCAGTAAGTACCTACATATATTTTTTGTAGAAAATAAAATAAATTCCAACATTAATTTTGTTTATTTCAGCTAACGAAATCTATACTGCCCCCTATGAGGATGTCGCCGAGTTTTTTAATTTGTGCGAAAGGATTACAGATGAAAATGAAAATTCTGCAGGTAGATTTTATGTAAAATATATTGTTTTATCTATTGTTTCACCCCGAAAAATTAACAAATCAAATATTATATCTATGTAGGTACTTTTATAGAAACAAAATTTATTATTTTTAAGAGTTTTATACGCATATGTATATACGTATACAAAATAAATGTGGTTAGGCAATGGAAACTCCCAAATGTTTACGCCAACGTCCAACAATTCAACACCTCGTCTATCGGAACGAAACAAGAGTGTCTTTGATGACTCCGATTTGATGCAAGCCAATGATATTTTCGATAGGATAGGTGTTTTGAACGACGGCGATTGAAACAGCAAATGTGACAAAGTCAAGTTCAGAGCAGTGTCTAGCCAAGAATCCTATTGAAATGGCCTTTGTATTGTATATGTTGGTTAATAATGATCAGCAATAATGAACAGCAGCAACAACAACAAACCCAATGATAACAATACACCAGCAGCAGCAGCTTCCAAGCGCTGCTTTATGAATGGATATGGTGACATTTCTATTGGATTTTCAGATTCGATATCTGAAATGTTTCAGTGAGTCGGAAGAGGAGAATCCAATTGAAGAAGTTCTGCAACAAGATGTAATTGAACTTTTTACAGAGCATAGATTGTGCAAAGAGGACTATGCTAACTATGCTAATTGCCAACCAAAATTCATATGGATATATATGGAGATATACGCATTACGATACCAAGTCCGACCGTCTGTCAGTGCCGAGATTCAGCTAATTCGAAGCCGCAGGGAGTGAGTGAGATGAGTCACTTTTCATCGAAAAGCGATTCAGTTAGCAAAAGGGAGTGAGTGAGCGAGTGAAATGAAATGTCAGATTACTCGCCAGATATTTCTGCAGTGACTTGGTGTATGTGTTGGTAAATTTCCAGTTTTGGATAGGTATGTGTGCTTTTTACAAGAATTCCTATTCATGGATAGGAAACGAAATAAAAAACAACAACGTAGACAAAAAAACTACCCTTTTATTGATTCTTTAATTTTATTTCATTATCATATGCACATATATATATTAAATAAATTTATATTCTATTCACTTTCGACACTTCTAAACTTTTTATTTCTCAAGGGTGAAACTCACATTAAACTTTAATTATGACAAAAAAAAAATAATTTAAACAAAAGATACTCCAAACTCCATTATTAAAGATTCCAATGTTTTCATTGTTGTATTTGTTGTTTCATTTTGTTTTGCGTAACGAGTGTGATAAGGAGGTAGAATTTAATTCTTTTATATTTATTCTTTGTCTCATGTTCGAAACTAAATTCGAACTTACTCATTTCACTTAAATAGCTGAATCACTTTTGCGAGTGAAGTGAGATGAGTCGGCGAGTAAGGCGAGTCTTCTCATCTCACTCACTGAAATAGCTGAATCTCGGCACAGGTTTTTTTTTCAAACGGGGTCGGGGGTGGGCGTTCGAAAATGATATTTTTTCCGATTTTTGGGTTGAAGGTATAACCACTTTAATTTATATACAAACAATAGAGGATTGTTGTCTGATTTAAAATATATAGGTGACAGACGATTCAGTTTCAGCCTTGGCCCTGACAGACGCCTGTTAAGTTTGCACAAAAAGACCAACTTTTTGTGTTCGAGGTATAACCAAATAAATGATACGCCAAAAAATCAGAAAAATTCTCCTGATTACAAAAATGTAGGGGACAGACGATTCAGTTTCAGCCTTTACTATACCTCGAACACAAAAAGTTGGTCTTTTTGTGCAAACTTAACAGGCGTCTGTCAAGGCCAAGGCTGAAACTGGAATCGTCTGTCACCTATATATTTTAAATCAGACAACAATCCTCTATTGTTTGTATATAAATTAAAGTGGTTATACCTTCAACCCAAAAATCGGAAAAAATATCATTTTCGAACGCCCACCCCCGACCCCGTTTGAAAAAAAAAACCTGACAGACGGTCGGACTTGGTATCGTAATGCGTATATCTCCATATATATCCATATGAATATCCATATATATTTTAAATCAGACCAAAATCCCCTATTGTTTGTATATAAATTAAAATGGTTATACCTTCAACCCAAAAATTGTAAAAAATACCATTTTCGAACGCCCACCCCCGCCCCAGGCTGAAAAAAAAACCTGACAGACGGTCGGATTTGGTATCGTAATGCGTATATCTACATATACATATATCCATATGAATTTTGGTTATACCTCCACTCCCAAAATTTGCTACCGGCTCTTAGACTATTAATGGAATGTTATCAATAAAATAATTATCAATAAAATAATTAAAATATTAGTGCAGAACAAGTTTGAACAATAATAATATATATTTTTTTTCATATTATTTACAGAAGTCTTCAAATGGTCTGACGAGCAGACGGAATATATGCTGGAGCTGTATATAGCAAATTATGACCTCATTGGACCAATGAAGTTGTTCAAAGCCAAAAAAGCTATGTGGATATACATTGCGGATTTGTTTTTCAAAAAATATGGTGTAAAGGTCACGTATGACCAAGTGGAAGGTCGTTTTAAAACAATTATAAAAAAAACAAAGTCCATATTGAAAAATAATCAGACGAGTGGGGCAACTCGTAAGGATTTGCCTTACGCCAATATTATGGCCAAAATTATTCAAAAGGATGACTCGCTCGTCCCTGAGATTTTAATTGGGCCAAATATAATTAAGAGAAAGGCCGACCATTTGGTGGACGATTCAATTCCTTCCACGTCAAATCTTAGTTCACCATCAACAAGCGCTTCTTCCGAAAATCGATCCCCAAACATTGAAACCGTCGCTAACACCAATGAGGACATCGGAGCTGAATTAAATGGTACCATTCAGAGTCCTTTGCACCGTAAGAAACAAAAAACTTCTAATGAAACTTTAATCTTAAAACTAATTGAAGAAAATGGACGGTGTTTTAATCTCAAAGAATCTAATAAGGAAAAGAGACACACCGAAAGAATGGATAGATTAGACAGAATTGAAAACAAACTCGAGAACTTATTAGAAAGACTTTTGGAAAATCTGTCTAAGTAAATTTAAAATAAAAATAATATTATGTATGTATGTTCCTGAATTTTCTCAAAACCGAAGCAAAACATTCGCTGGCAACTACGAAACAAAAACAAACATCGTATTGTTTTCATTGACAACAAGGTGTTGTTACTGTTGTTTCGTCGTTGCCAGTGAATGTTTTGTTTTGGTTTGAGTGAGCCTTAATGCCTTCGTGACCTTTTAATTGTTAAGATTATGCCTTTTTAATGGGTATTATTAATTTAGTTTTGTTATTGTTGCATCGAATTTTTTTTTTTATTTTTTTTTTAATTGTTTACCTTTATTTATGTAAGCAGGTACAAACCTTTTGTTTTTCTAAATACTATTCATCTTAATGTTTCTATTATGTGCTCTTCTGTTCTTTTTGAATTATGTGAACCTTTTTTCAGGTTTGTTTCAGTAAGAGTTTATTTATGTTTGATAGTTTTACTAAAATGTAAATTAATTTGAACCATTTTGAAAATGGTAGGTAAATGAAATTTCATAAATTCATATTTCATATTAATATTTATTTCATAGTGCATTAATTAAATAAATATGTTTCTTATAAATAAATTTTAATGTGTTGTTTTTATTTTTTCTTGACTTGTGGAATGTTGGCTTTTATAAAAAAAAAGTATTTGTCCGAAAAATTATTTAAAACAATTGTTTGGACAACACAACACAGAACGCAGATGCCGCGATCCATTGTTCAGTGCATTATAGAAAGATTTATTGAAATGTATCTGCAATTTGGTCTCTTTTAATTTTTCCCAAGCGCTCCAACCTATGATCAGGTTCCAAAGAAACTATATTTGCATCTTCACTTTCACAGACATGTTCATGCTCGTCTTGTATGATCCATCGGTCTTCTCCATCGATGCATAAGTTATGGAGTACACAACATGCAAGTATGAATTTTCCCATTCTTTCAACAGTATGAAAATCAAGTCGCATGAGTTGTCTAAACCTGGTTTTCAAGAAAGCAAACGAGTTCTCAATTTTGACTCTAGTCTGACTCAATTTTTTGTTGTAATTCCTTCGTCTAGTATTCAAGTTCCCTTGATCCTTGAAGGGAGTCATAAGGTATTCCCTGAGAGGATATGCCGAATCACCCAAAATGTGATATTGGGATCCGCAAATCTGCGCCAGTTGTTTGCTTATGAATGAAAGCTCAAACACTCTAGCATCGTGGATTCTACTGGGCGCACCTACAAAAGCATCAATATATTTTGTGTCCGCATCGCAAATCCCTTGAAACGTAAGTGATAACAGATCGGACTTTGTTTGCAGGTTTTCTTATGTATATATAGCATCCATCGACGCATCCAAGTACATTAGGAAAACCTGCAATCTTTGGAAAGAACGTGGTAGGTATATAGGTTTTGATTGTTTTTTGAGTAGGTGGGTATATTAAATTTATCTACCTCTTCAAATTTGGAAGACGTTAGCACCTTTTCTTCTACAGTTTTAGGGAATCTTATGTAGTTTGGTGATGTTTCGAAGAAAAATTCTAAAATGTTGGTGAATGTCCTATACGTGGACGAAACAGCTACACCAAACAAATTGGCCACTTCTCTGTAAGAATTTTTATTTCCGGCGAACCTGAAAAGCTAACTATAAAACACTTCCTTGATAGATTTTGTCAAACAAATATCAAATACCATAGGAACATATAAATTTGGGTCTTAGCACCGATTTCTCTTCTGCCTCCACCTCCCTCCTTCCTTTTAAAATGAGTTGATTCCTCATATCTAGCCACTAAACTTTCAGCTGTAGTCTTTTTTAAACGGAATTGTTCACGGAACTGTAATTAAATAACTTTTGATTTATTTATTCATAAATTAACAAAGTTAAGACTATAGGTACTTCTTCTTCTTCGTAATTGTTCACCACATCAAGAAAGTTTTGAACCCTGTTTTTATCATTATTATTATTGTTTTTTAAAATTTGCTCCACAATAAAAACATCATCTTCGTCTGATGAAGACGAAGACGAAAGCAATATTTCATTTAACTCGCCAAATATCAAATCCATAATTTGTTATACTTCTTCTATTGTTCAATATGTGAAATTTGTACCAAAAAAAAAAAACAAAATGTAAAAGGTGTGTTTGGTATCTTAAAATTTCCTACAATTTTTCACAAGTCGCTGTCAAAACACATAGAAAAAAAAAACAAGTTTGCGAAACTTGGTGAAAATTTTCAAATTGTTGAACAGGTATAAAATCAAGCAGATATTGACGTTTATTTTTGACATTTGAGTGAATTTTTGTTGAAGTTTCGTGTTGCATGTGTTAGTGCTTCTGAGTGTCTTCTGAATTCAAATCAAGAATCAATTTTCTCTCCTCAGAATCGTCAGAAGAGTATTTTTTGTGCCAATGAAACGGTTTCAGAAGCGTTCCGGACGATTCTGGACGCTTCCGGACGTCCAATGGAAAACAGCATTAATATTCTTTTTTTTTTGTGAATTTTGTAAATTACACAGGAAAAATCCCGACTTCTCTAAAAACTTTGCGACTTTTTAGCATTTCCAACTTCTTATTCAACAAACAACATGCATTACTTTGTTAAAAAGAAAAAAGGGACAATACCGTTTTACTCGCATTCATTGGATTAATTTGTATAAATCGTTTTACAACAGAAATGTATAATATTTTTTGAACTCCTGAACAAAATGCAGAAATCATAAATTTGAATGGGCGAGAGGTTCACAACATAAGTCTACCGGAAAATATCAAACCTTTGCAAAAAATTGAAATTGAGGCCGATGGAAATGTTTTCAAAACCATTGTTCGCTTCAACACAGAAAATGGTGGTATCCTCAACTATATGATCAGAAAAAAGTTGGATTAGGTGCTTAGGTAATGGTTTTTTGAATTTTTTTTGAGGTTATTGAATTTTATCTTTTTAAGGGTTGTGTTTAGAAGTATGAAATTTTGGAGATGATAAAGATTATTGATTGGGATTTTTGGTGAAAAAATGGAAATTCTAATTTTTGTTCAAATATATAACATATTTAAAAGAAATACATGTTTTTTGTACAGTATACTTCGCTTTAAATGCTGTAAAAAAATATTTTTTGTTTTAGTATTAAAAAAAAAATGCTTTGCTTTAATTCTTTTGAATATTGTATGAAACTTTTGACTGTGGGATGAACGACCAAAGCAATAACCTGGAGAGGGCCACCCAAAAGGTAGAAAAGAAGTAACTACCTATTGTTGTTGTAGGATCCTGTGTAACCAAAGTACATTATGTTAAAGGTAATATCACTAGCATTTCAATTTTTGTTCAGTTCTATACATTTATCAAAATATGTCTTAAAATTTGGTATTGCGTTTACGTGTCTGACGAATAGCCATTTTTATTTCTCACAAATACAATTTTGACAACATGCGCTGTATATTACCTTAGATGTTTGCACTGTGCCCAAGCGACACACTTGCACAATGGGGAGAGAGTACTCCAGAGGGAGTTTGAAACCTCTGAACCTCTAAACTATATGGTCGAGTTTCGACCATAGGGCGGATACTAGTTCGTTTAATTTCTTTCAATAACATTTTTCTTTAAGTTTGTTGTTCAAACAAAAAATTATTTTCACTGTGAGGGAATTTCATTGACGTTTATCAATACTTACAGAAAATTTGCTGTGGTGGCGGCTTAATTGGGATATCATATACATATGTATCTTTACAAAACAACAACCGTGTTTTATTTCATAATTTATATACATGTTTTTTTTAAATTTTTATACTGACTACTGACAACATTTTGACCAAAGCGTAAACGTATATAGGATATTATGTATTATGTATTTGAAAAAAGTCATGACGTACAACTATGAAGTATGATGCTAATATCTTTTTGCGTTCGCCCTCATATTCGATTGGTACGTGTAGCCAAACCGAAGTCACAAATCTTAACATGAAGACTTTCATTGAGGAACAGATTACCTAACTTCAAATCTGTTATGACTTTTTGTTTGTGCAACTCCATCATTGACTTGGTACTTTGTTTATAAACCATTTTGCACTTTATTGAAGGAAAAAAGCAAACATAATATAATACGTACACATGATTATAATATTAACAATAAAACACATTTTATAAGGTTTATTTATAATGTATAAATAATTAAGGTTATTTGTTAAAACTAAACATATTTTTTTTATGTACACATTTGGTTGTAAAATATATAATAACAAAATGTTTTCCTTAAAATATTTCATTATTTTTGCATTTAATATCAAATTAATCAAACAAAAGGTAAATATATTATACCTACACATTATTTAAATTGGCCGTACCTACATAAATAGTTGAATGTCATTCCAGTTATTATATTTTATTTTCAAAAACTTGTTTTTTTTTACTTTAATGTAGGCATAATAAAACTTCATTCCTGTACAAATTCCGTATGTTAAGCACACTTTAACATTTTTTTTTTAATAAATAAAACCTTCCTCGACGAATAAGGATTTCAAATCCATGTAAAAATTACTCAATAATAATTGTATCGTGTTCAACTAATGTTATTTGTTCTTGTTAACGTTTTTTTATCAGCTCTAATTATAAGTATTTATTTTATTTGTTTTAATTTTTTTTATATATATGTATGTATATAGTTATAAGATTTACTTATTGGCACGAGTAGGATAACTCAGGCGTCAAGAAATAATAACGGTTTTTTGTAGAACAGTTTAATACAAGCATTTTTTACTACGGGAGGGGCTGGTCTATCTCACCCAGTTTGGGCGGGAGGGGCAATTTCATAAGAACAGTACCAAAAATGTAAAAAAAATATTAAAAAATAACGGTATAATACTTACAACAAAGTATTATTCTTTTATTTAAAGCCAATACTTTGTTATATTAGCCAGTTTTTGAATCAAGTGAAATCTATGCATGGTTTTAAAAAAAGGTTTAAAGTGTAATTTCTCAAAACTGTAAAATTATATGTCATTTTTTCTGAAATTCGTTGCTCTAATTAATTTTTAATCAAAAACTGAAAACTAGATGATTCTGTCTTCTAGTTTTTGAAAAAAATCGATAATTACTATTACTACTTTTGTATGGGATGTTTGTTTTTTGCTTGCTTACGTATTACGGCTGGCGTATAAACAGTGAGGTATGTATGGGGGGGGGGGGGCATGCTGCCCCCTGCAACCCCCCTGCTTGGGCACATTATAGGATTTGGGGTAGGTGCGAGGTTGGGTGTATTCAAAGTTTCTTTTGCATTTAAAGAATCTGGATTAAGGAAACATATACAAAGCAGTTGTAATGTTCAAAGTATGCATACCCACTTAGATCATTAAAAAAAAGAGCAAAGATTCGATTTTTGTACGGTAGTAGTTTTAGTAATTTTCAATTTAATCAAAAACCAGAAGACATAGAATCATCTAGTTTTCAGTTTTTGCTTAAAAATTAATTAGAGCAACGAATTTCAGAAAAAAATTATATATAATTTTACAGTTTTGAGAAATTACACTTTAAACCTATTTTGTATGCTTTTTTCTCGCAAATTTTGAGTTTAAAATTCATTTTTTTCAAAAACCATGCATATATTTCACTTGATTTAAAATCTGGCTAAAAGAACAAAGTATTGGCTTTAAATAAAAGTATAATACTTTGTTGTAAGTATTATACCGTTATTTTTTTAATATTTTTTTTACATTTTTGGTACTGTTCTTATGAAATTGCCCCTCCCGCCCAAACTGGGTGAGATAGACCAGCCCCTCCCGTAGTAAAAAATGCTTGTATTAAACTGTTCTACAAAAAACCGCTAATAGAACAGAGTATTGGTTTTAAATAAAGGTAAATACTTTGTTGTTAGTATTACCGTTATTTTTTAATATTTTTTTTACATTTTTGGTACTGTTTTTATGAAATTGCCCCTCCCGCCCAAACGGGATGAGATAGACCCCCCTCCCATAGTAAAAAATGCTTGTATTAAACTGTTCTACAAAAAACCATTATACTTTCTTGGCGCCTGAGTTATCGTACTCTCCCCTACTAATTAATTATCTGAAACGTTATACTAGATTTAATTAACTTTTATTTCTGAAGTTCTTACTCTCAAAAATCCTAGTCTGGTGGCAAGTAGGAAATACCGATTTCTCTCGAATGTGTGGCATCGAACATCTTGCACTCAGAAGACGGCGACGATGTGGATGAGAACGGGGAACTATTACCAGCAGCACCATCCAACCAACCTCACCCAAAGCATCCTTGTTAGGAAGATTTATGGAAGAAAATTTTGACGTCGGACTAGCGGGAAGATTCGTCAATGCTTTGAGATGATCAATAGCTGTTTGATGATAGTAGGAGGACGATTGCGATAAAGATGAGTCCTTCTCGTATCCAGTGCACGAAGTGTCCGATAAGTGTCCACTCTCTGTGCAATTCAGCAATGTGTGCGACAATATCGGATTGTATGGAAAAAGATCAGCAATGTGGGAGTCATCTGAGTTGTTCATGGTAACACTGGCAATTGGGGTAGCCGCCGCAGCTGCGGCCAATGATGTTGAAGGTGATGAGTTTGTGGAAAACACAGATTTATAAGATGTCGTATAGTTTGGCTGATAAGATTCTGATGACGGTATTGTCTTCTCAGCTTCAGGTTCATCGAACATTGAAATCGATATAAGGTCTTGGGAACTACGCAGAAAATAATAGAAACCAAAATTGGGGGTTGTTGCAGTGCTATTGGTGGAGTTCAAGAATTGTGACGATGAAGAAAAGTAATTCAGGTGAAACGTTACCGTTGAGGTGGATGCCGAAGCAAGGAAAATCTGCGAGCTAGAGACCACAGAAAGATGATAAAGCTGAATCAGTAGCATTTTCTGAAGAAACGCAAAACAGTTAATCTTCTGTGGTGGAATCCACTTCTGGGGAAATCATATCCCAAACTCCTCGGCCTGCCGAAATCGAAGGCGGTTGTTCGTAGTCAGTTGTGCTGTCAAATTCGGTGATACTCGTTAAATTGCTTTCATTTGGGTGAACAACTGATGATATTGAGTTGAGGGAGCTCCTGCGACGTTGAGATCGGCTCTTCCAAAGTACAACCAGAAGTTCCTGGAAGCTCGGTTGAGGCAGTTTTGTTACATTCAACTGCGTTGCCTAAAATCGATGATGTTTGGTCTTTTATGGTGGCAGCTACCGAAGGTCGCTGGCGAAGACACATTTTCTGAAACTGCTGAAACATTTTTTGAAGCAATGAGTTTCTTCCGTGTACTAGTAAGATGAAAAATTTACTCATAAATAATAAACTGCCGTTGGTAAAAAAAAATATATGAAAACTTACCATTTTCTTGCATAATTCCAAAACAATATAAACATTTAGAATGTCATCGAAGAATCCATGGAACTTAACTACGATTTTTTAATCAAGCGATTTGTGAATTGAAATTTTAAACCATTTGGACATCAATTAATGACATACGAGACTTCTTAGGTCTGGATACTTACTACGACCATTTTGGTGGATCTTGCGATCAACCGTAGTCACACCGTTTTTTGAGCCTGTTTTCTTATTTCAATGTATTGCTTCAATAGGCCAGGAAAAATGGGTTCTGAGGTTGAAAAACTTAATTCATGAAATATTAAAATTGGAATCGACGCAGAATTGCAACCTCTATAACATATCCAAAGTCCCCCAAAATCCCCGCATTGGCTTTTTGTGTAGATGCATTTGAAGAGGTGCAGACAGGGAGAGGTTGGAGGTCTATCAAACTAAAATATTTGTTTCGGTAAAACCTAATCATATGATACATGCTTTAAGGGTAGTTTTTAACGCTGAATCTAATGAAACCAAATTAAAAATGATACAACCACCCAAAAAGAAGTTATAGTCCTTTTTATGTAATGATGACTTTTTTTCAGGTACAACAGGTAAAATATTACCGAAAACCCTTTGAAAATAACGGAATGTTAATGAAACTTGGAATGAATTTATGTTTTTTTGTTTAATGTTAAGTTCCTTATTGATTACAAAAAGTTTTTTGTTTAAATAACGAAAAATAAATAAAAACACGAAATATATTTTCGACGAAACACTTGTCAGATATTTTTATTCATTTAAACGATAATAAACAAATTTACGAATGCATTTCGGCATGATTTACATGCCATCATCAGCTTCACGCTTTAAAATAAAACTAAAGAAAGACAATCAAAAGAAGAGAAAGTAAAATATTTTTTAAGAGAGCAATTGATAACAATTATTTGGCAAATTTGAAAAGATTAGAGATGATGTTGCCTGCATCGGTGTTCATTAGATTTTTGCCTTTGTATATGTACATAACTTCGTAAGCATCAAGTTTTCGCTCATCAGTGACGTTTTTTATAAGTCTACAATTATCAGAGAAATTGCCTATATTGTGAGGAGGTTCTTCTGTGTTGCTGTAAGCATGTAAAGCAATCGATGACTTATGAACCGCTTTACATTTGATGTCATATTGATGCTCTTTAAATCTCTTTTCCACGTTGCGTCTCGTTTGGCCTATGTATTTTGCGTTGCAGTCGGAGCATTTTATTTCGTAAATGCCTGATTTGTTTTGTATTGGGGTTAGATCTTTGGTGCTCCCTAATACATTCTTAAGTTTGTTGTTGTTAGTATAAACTATTTTCATACCATGTTTCGAGAAAATGTTGACCAGATGGTTCGTGAAAGTAGGTACATACGAAAAGGTAACCCTTTGTTCATTTTGTGATGCAGCTTCGATGTTCTGAGTGAATAAAGTTGAAAGATTTTGTTGTTGTATCTTTTTTGAATGTTTTTGTACCAATTTTTGGATGATGTTGTCTTTGTAGCCGTTGATGTTCGCAATACGAAGAATGTTTTTATATTCTTTCATGTAATTAGCCGTTGACAGTGGCAATTTGCATAAGCGGTAGATCATAGAGTTAAATGCTGCTAGCTTATGTTGCTGTGAACAAAACGAAGAATTGGTTATGTATCGGTCGGAGGTCGTTGGTTTTCGATAAACGGAGACATCGATTTTGTTTTCATTGTTTCGTGTTAAAGTCAAATCTAGAAAGTTGATTGAGCGTGTGGATTCATTTTCGACTTCGTAAGTGAATTTGATGCTATCATATTGGTTGTTTAAGACGTTGAGCAAAGGTGAGATGTCGTTTACTTTTATGATACAAAAGACATCGTCCACGTATCGAATCCAAACTCTAGGTAATAATCCTTTATTTTTAAGAGATGATTCAAAACTAGTGAGGAAAGCTTCAGAAATCAGTGGTGACATTGGATTTCCCATGCTAGCTCCAAATTCGCACTTGTACCATTCATCTCTGAATTGGAAACAATTATGTGACATGCAAATTTCAGCTACTTTAATGTATGTATCTATTTGTTGAGATGACACATTGCATTTCAAAAGATGATTTTTTATTGCTTCAATAGCCGTTGGGATTGGGACGCTAGGAAACAAAGCTGTCACATCGAACGATGCGAATATTTCTCCCTCTAATAGTAGTCTAATAATATTCGCATCGTTCGATGTGACAGCTTTGTTTCCTAGCGTCCCAATCCCAACGGCTATTGAAGCAATAAAAAATCATCTTTTGAAATGCAATGTGTCATCTCAACAAATAGATACATACATTAAAGTAGCTGAAATTTGCATGTCACATAATTGTTTCCAATTCAGAGATGAATGGTACAAGTGCGAATTTGGAGCTAGCATGGGAAATCCAATGTCACCACTGATTTCTGAAGCTTTCCTCACTAGTTTTGAATCATCTCTTAAAAATAAAGGATTATTACCTAGAGTTTGGATTCGATACGTGGACGATGTCTTTTGTATCATAAAAGTAAACGACATCTCACCTTTGCTCAACGTCTTAAACAACCAATATGATAGCATCAAATTCACTTACGAAGTCGAAAATGAATCCACACGCTCAATCAACTTTCTAGATTTGACTTTAACACGAAACAATGAAAACAAAATCGATGTCTCCGTTTATCGAAAACCAACGACCTCCGACCGATACATAACCAATTCTTCGTTTTGTTCACAGCAACATAAGCTAGCAGCATTTAACTCTATGATCTACCGCTTATGCAAATTGCCACTGTCAACGGCTAATTACATGAAAGAATATAAAAACATTCTTCGTATTGCGAACATCAACGGCTACAAAGACAACATCATCCAAAAATTGGTACAAAAACATTCAAAAAAGATACAACAACAAAATCTTTCAACTTTATTCACTCAGAACATCGAAGCTGCATCACAAAATGAACAAAGGGTTACCTTTTCGTATGTACCTACTTTCACGAACCATCTGGTCAACATTTTCTCGAAACATGGTATGAAAATAGTTTATACTAACAACAACAAACTTAAGAATGTATTAGGGAGCACCAAAGATCTAACCCCAATACAAAACAAATCGGGCATTTACGAAATAAAATGCTCCGACTGCAACGCAAAATACATAGGCCAAACGAGACGCAACGTGGAAAAGAGATTTAAAGAGCATCAATATGACATCAAATGTAAAGCGGTTCATAAGTCATCGATTGCTTTACATGCTTACAGCAACACAGAAGCACCTCCTCACAATATAGGCAATTTCTCTGATAATTGTAGACTTATAAAAAACGTCACTGATGAGCGAAAACTTGATGCTTACGAAGCTATGTACATATACAAAGGCAAAAATCTAATGAACACCGATGCAGGCAACATCATCTCTAATCTTTTCAAATTTGCCAAATAATTGTTATCAATTGCTCTCTTAAAAAATATTTTACTTTCTCTTCTTTTGATTGTCTTTCTTTAGTTTTATTTTAAAGCGTGAAGCTGATGATGGCATGTAAATCATGCCGAAATGCATTCGTAAATTTGTTTATTATCGTTTAAATGAATAAAAATATCTGACAAGTGTTTCGTCGAAAATATATTTCGTGTTTTTATTTATTTTTCGTTATTTAAACAAAAAACTTTTTGTAATCAATAAGGAACTTAACATTAAACAAAAAAACATAAATTAAATGATTACAAACATGGTTCAGTGTGAATTAAATACACAAAAATTGGAATGAATGTTTCATTTGTCATAGAAACTTAGAATCAAGAGAGTCCCTTAAAATATCCATGGTGAAAGGGTGTTTTTTTAAGGGGGAGGGGCAAGTGTAGAATGTTAACCATAGCACCCACGAAAAAACTCTTAGACTCATGAAATTCGCCAAAAATATATAATTTGTCATGGGAACCAAGAATCAAAATAGTCCTCATAAATACATTTGTTCTGGGGTTTTTTTTATTAAAGAGAGGGAAAATCTTGGAAGAAGTTGGAAGATTTGAGCCAAAATTCCGATTTGGTGTAATTGAGGTATATACACAAAGTATGGTATATGATTTAAGGGTATTATTTAACGCTGAATCTAATAAAAGCAAAACTAAAATGATACAAGCACCTTTAACAAAGTTATGGGCCTTTTCAAGCTAAAATTAATTTTTTAAATCGTATTTTCCGTAGAACAAGTCAAAAGTTAACAGTCACCAAAAACACTATTAGAACAAAGATATTTGTATGGACTATTTTAATTCTTGGTTGCCATGAAGAGTTTAATATTTTTGGCGAGTTTCATGAGTGTAAGAGTTTGTACGTGGGTGTTATGGTTAACATTCTTTGTTGCCCCTCCCCCTTAAAAAAAACACCCTTTCACCATGGATATTTTTAGGGACTCTCTTGATTCTTATTTCCTATGACAAATGAAACATTCATTTCAAGTTTTATTAACATACCGTAATTTTCAAAGGGTTTTCGGTAATATTTTACCTGTTGTACCTGAAAAAAAGTCATCATTACATAAAAAGGACTATAACTTCTTTTTGGGTGGTTGTATCATTTTGAGTTCAATTTCATTAGATTCAGCGTTAAAAACTACCCTTAAACCATGTATCATATGATTAGGTTTTACCCAAACAAATATTTTAGTTTTGATAGACCTCCAAATTCTCCCCGTCTGCACCTCTTCAAATGCATCTACACAAAAAGCCAATGTAGGGAATTTGGGGGACTTTGGATATGTTATAGAGGTTGCAATTCTGCATCGATTCCAATTTTAATATTTCATGAATTAATTTTTTCAAGGTTCCCCATACGATTTGTGCTATTTTTCCTGGTCTACAAAGGTTTCTCAACGGTACTCACAAGCTTTTCTTCATTAGGCCAGCTAAAAGATGCAAATAATGAGGTTAAAGTCCACTAGCCTCTGGTCATAGAATTCCATGATGGGATATATAGGTATAGCCATAGCATATACCTATAATGTCCATCTTCGGGAATTGAGGATATCCTATTCAATGACTTAGCCAGTTTATATTTCTTGAGCGCTCAGTAATTTTTCTCCTTTCTTTGACAGAGCCGGAGGATAAAATATAAACAGGATTCCTCAAATAGAAGTCAAAACATCTCTCTTTTTCTTTTCTTCTTATGTAATTAACTGCGACAAAATATAATTGAGCAAGCGAATCCAAAAAATTTCAGTCTCAGTTTTTAAGGGGAAATGTGAGGAATTTTTGTGAGGAATCGTGTTCATATTTCAGAGTCCTCTGAGCCCTCTGAGATCTCAGAAATATAAACTGGCCAACTGATTCACTCACAGTGCGATTCTCATTTTTCTGACGCGTTAGTTCTTTGTCATACACGAAGTTCCATGATATCTGCATAATTTTCTCGTGTTTCTGGTACTCCAACACTTGCAAGTATGTACCTAATCATCAGCTAATGCTGGTGCTTGGCTTGCACATAGAATCGACCACTTCGAATTAAGGTTTCTTGATGTTGTTGATCACTTTTAATTTAATTTTGCATTGTTATTTCATTAAAAAAAAGCCAAATTTTTGATAAAAAAAAATAATTCAACATTATTATTTCATTTTGCAGCAACCAAGATCCGTGAACTGTCATTTTGACTTTTGGTAATTAAAAAAAAAACTGTCACCTCTCTGAGCTTCTGTCGACATTTTGTTTTTTTAGCCACACTTCACACGTATTCACGCACAGCGAATTTAAGAGAGTTTTCTCTTAATTAGCTCACTGATCTCTATAATACACTGGATAGTGTATTCCTTATAATGTATAACAGTTTCTTTGCTTCCATTTGAAGACGACAATTAGGTGGTCGGCTTCATAATTTGACGTCTGAAATACAAAAAAAAAAGTATTTTCCAGATAGGGATGTGCGATATTGAAAGAACATCGATTAAACATCGAAGACCAAACATCGATGTCAATAAATATCGAACCGAAAACATCGATGTTACTTAACATCGATGTTTTTTCAGGTGTTTTTGTTTAAGTTTTTTGTTTGACCAAAGCAAAAAATGCGTCATGCTATGCTTTAATGTATTTTAGCTTTCAAAATTTCTGGTGCCGGCTATATTTTCTTAAGCTTTTTAAAATCGATTTAAGTTTTCATACAAATGAAAAATATGAAGTCATAAGCAAGGTATTTCAACTTTAAACATCGATATTGCAAAATAATGATGAACAGAAGCTTATGTGCTAAAACCGCGTGTAAGTGGTATCTTTCTAGGCATCAATGATTTTAATGGGTGGAAATCGATGTTAAAATATGTATTTTGCACAATTTATATCAACAAATTTAATAAAATCAATAGCTGTGTTTTTTTGCATGTCCAAATAAAATTGTGTGAAAAAAACGACAGCAAAGCAAAACAATTTACATGTTAAATACAACAACAACTATGTCCATATAGAGTTAGCTAAGTCCAGATAATTAACTGGAGTTAACTTTTGTCTCGATAAAAATGGTATTGCCAGACTACCATTGTCGTTGTCGATAATTTGTATAGAAATGTCAAATGTTTGCTGGTAAGATAGTTCAGAACAAAATGGCAGACCAAGGCAAATGTTGAAATGTCCCGATGTCGTTTTTTTCACCAAACTCCATATGGACATACAAAAAAACACAGCTAATATTGCAAGGCATTTCATGGTGTTAAGCTGTTATGTGTGCCCTTTTTGAAATCTGATATAGAAGCAATATTGCAAGTACATATTTCATCTAGGAATAATGCAAGATATTTTTACTTCCAAAAGTGTGTACAATAACTTGGATGGTTTAAAATGCGTCTTGCTGAGCATCGATGATATTAATGCTTGAATATCGGTGTAAAAATATTTCTTTTGCACAAATAAACACAAAACAAATTTGATGGCAGCAAAATTGATAGGCACTTCATGTGTAAACTTATATCTGTGCCTTTTTGCACATCGAAAGTTTCGTTGTGGTTCTGAATTTTCAAGTTTGGTTTGGGAGATCCTTTGATGATTTCCTTTTTCAAAAAATTCCAAATGTTACAGATGACTTAAAAACTATGAAAGTCACTCCATCTAGATTTTACTAGCAGAATCAATCATTTTCGTACTAACTTTTTGTTTGTTTTTTAGTCCGGTGTTTTGGATGTTAATATCGATGTTGCAAAACATCGAAATCTTTATTATCGATATTTTGCAAATATCGATTAAAATTGCTCATCCCTATTTCCAGATGTCTATCTGAAGAAAGGGAAACAGACCATGATATGAAAATATAAACTTTTGTGGAAGTTTGTTTTATTATTACATTGTATACCAGTTATACTGGTATACAAAAAAGTGGTCAGCTTCATAATATAACAATTCTTCTAATGGAAGCAATATTTTTGTATAGATACACTATCCAGTATTTTATAGAGATCAGTGAATTAGCTCAAATAAAATTTGCGGGTGTTTCAGGCAAGACGGGTACAAGTCGCGACTCTAGTTAATATAGGTTCTCTATGTGTTTGGCAGTGTGAAAACTAATTTTAAATCTCGAAAGTTTTCAGCTGAAACTTCAGATTTCGCTTTGGTGGGAACATAGTATAACATTCGAAAAAATGTTTTTAATTTGGTAAAATGTTAAGAAATATTTTCTACCTTTAAATCACTCAATTAAAAAATCTTCCAGGTTCTAATATTATTGATCCACTGCATCCTGATTCTTGGTCATTGGTTAAACTCGCGAAGAGTTTTGTGAATCATCTTGCACGTTGCACCGATTCGATTAGGCTTAGTATTAGATACAAGACAAAAAACTCAAAAATCTTGTGCAGATTATTTAACTATGTTCTGTGCTTGCTACTATGTTTCACAGAAGAACATTTTTAGAATTTATCGGTATTGGCACAGTAGTGTGAATCAAGCCTAAGACGGTGTCCACATTGGGTATGAAAAGGTGGATTTTTAATGACTTTTCAGTATTCACATCTCACTTCAATGAAGGAGTGGGAGCGAGATATGAATACTGTAAATGGTTTTCCGAATTTTTTAACTGACAAGGAAAGTTGGATGAAAACGTCAGAATTTGGAAACACACAGAAAATTTGTCATTAACAATTATTTGTTCAGAAGTCATGTGCGAGCACATTCTCACTTTCTTCTAGTGTCTCTAACTAAAAAACTGTTGGTTTCCAAATTCTGTAAATGGTTTTCCGAATTCTTTAACTGACAAGAAAATTTGGATAGAAACGTCAGAATTTGGAAACACACAGAAAATTTGTTATTAACAATTATTGTTTCTTCTAGTGTCTCTAACTAAAAAACTGTTGGTTTCCAAATTCTGTAAATTGTTTTCCGAATTCTTTAACTGACAAGGAAATTTGGGTAGAAACGTCAGAATTTGGAAACACACAGAAAATTTGTTATTAACAATTATTTGTTCAGAAGTCATGTGCGAGCACATTCTCACTTTCTTCTAGTGTCTCTAACTAAAAAACTGTTGGTTTCCAAATTCTGTAAATGGTTTTCCGAATTTGTTAGCTGACAAGGAAATTTGGATAAGAACGTCAGAATTTGGAAACACAGAAAATTTGTTATTAACAATTATTTGTTCAGAAGTCATGCGCGAGCACATTCTCACTTTCTTCTAGTGTCTCTAACTAAAAAACTGTTGGTTTCCAAATCCTGTAAATGGTTTTCCAAATTCTTTAATTGACAAGGAAATTTGGATAGAAACGTCAGAATTTGGAAACACACAGAAAATTTGTTATTAACAATTATTTGTTCAGAAGTCATGCGCGAGCACATTCTTACTTTCTTCTAGTGTTTCTAACTAAAAAACTGTTGGTTTCCAAATTCTGTAAATGGTTTTCCGAATTCTTTAACTGACAAGGAAATTTGGATAAAAACGTCAGAATTTGGAAACACAGAAAATTTGTTATTAACAATTATTTGTTCAGAAGTCATGCGCGAGCACATTCTCACTTTCTTCTAGTGTCTCTAACTAAAAAACTGTTGGTTTCCAAATTCTGTAAATAGTTTTCCGAATTCTTTAACTGACAAGAAAATTTGGATAGAAACGTCAGAATTTGGAAGCACACAAAAAATTTGTTATTAACAATTATTTGTTCAGAAACCATGCGTGGGCACATTCTCACTTTCTTCTAGTATCTTTTGCTCAGATGACATGCACGGGCACATGTACTCACTTTACTAAACCGTGTTATTTCCAAACTCTGTAAATCGTACCCCAATTTGGAAAACCTTAAAGAAAATTCTGAAAAATATTTCGTAGTTTTTATAATTGTAAAACTTGTTAAAAACAAAACTTATTACTTATTGGTCACACGTCTTGTGAACGAGTGCATGTTTACAAAAAGTTTCAATTCAGTTAAGAACTATGTTCCAACAAATTATGAATGTTTTATCCGATTTCTTGAACATTTTCCAGAATTTGGTGAAGCATTATTTATTGAAATAATTAACAATTTACGTTTAATAATTGAAAAAAATTATCGAATGCATTCGCCAACAGGAAATAATTAAAACAAACGACCTTATGTAAGTTCCGTAACGTAAACGCAAAATATGCAAAAAGTCCCATCTCTCATGTCCCAATTCCCAAAATGTCAGTTCAGCTGTCAGTTGCCAAACTTTTTTTGTGTTCGTGTCATTTGACAGAAAGAACCCTTCAAGCAAAGGAGTTCGTTTTATATCCGCAAACGTAGTGAACAACGTATGAACGACTACGTTCTCAGATCCAAATGTGGATCCTCAAAACTGCGCATGCGTTGTGAGATACAAAATTCACCATACTTAGCAAGTACCGAAACCAAGAGGTATGAAGAGAAAATTCCCTTATCGAGTTCTAAATTTCCTAAAAACAACAATTGGCCAGTTTATATTTCTGAGATCTCAGAGGGCTCAGAGGACTCTGAAATATAAACACGATTCCTCACAAAAATTTCTCACTTTTCCCCTTAAAAACTGAGACTGAAATTTTTTGGATTCGCTTGCTCAGATATTTTTTGTCGCAGTAAATTACATAGGAAGAAAAGAAAAAGAGAGTTGTTTTGACTTCTATGTGAAGAATTGTGTTTATATTTTATCCTCCTGCTCTGTCATAAAGCGGAGAAAAATTACTGAGCGCTCAAGAAATATAAACTGGCTAAATCACAGACAGAGGCATTGTATATACACTAGGGTGGTCCTTATATTGGGTTTTTTTGAAATTCCAACTTGGATAGGCATCAAATGACTCTAAATGGATAAAAACAAATTTCCTAATTTTTTCAGATTTTTATTCCACCCCCCTGGTCTCCCTTTTTTCACTTGAAGGTACAAATAGTGGAGTTAGGGTGATTCTTATAACACGCAAAAAAAAAAGTCAGAACTTATAGATTAGATTCAGACGAAAAAAAAATCGTATGGGAGGGGGGGTCTATTTCCCCCCATTCAGGCGGGAGGGGTAATTTTCTAAAAATTTGGACCAAAATAGAAAAAAAATTATTAAAAAACAACGGGACCATTTACAATGGCATGCTATAGCTTTTTTAAAAGCCATGAATCCAGTCTCTAATATATTTTTTAAATCAAGTTTTTATTGTAAATAGTTTATGAAAAAATAATTTTCAAAACATAAAAATAAAAACAAAAATAATAGTTTTTTACGTTTGAAAATTATTTTTTTCAGAAACTATTTACAATAAAGACTTGATTTAAGAAATATATTAGAGACTGGATTCATGACTTTAAAAAAAGCTATAGCATGCCATTGTAAGTGGTCCCGTTGTTTTTTAATAATTTTTTTTCTATTTTGGTTCAAATTTTTAGAAAATTACCCCTCCCGCCTGAACGGGGGGAAATAGACCCCCCCCTCCCGTACGATTTTTTTTGTCGGAATCTAATCTATAAGTTCTGACTTTTTTTTGCGTGTTATAAGAATCACCCTAACTCTATTATGTGTACCTTGAAGTGAAAAAAGGGAGACCAGGGGGGTGAAATAAAAATCTGAAAAAATTAGGGAAATTGTTTTTCAATGTTTTGAATCGAATGAGGGCTATCCAAGACAATGTCCAATTTAAGGACCACCCTAATATACACTCTATAGTATTCTCATGAAACACGATTTTGTAGGTAGACATTTGGTCGATAGGTTCGCTGTGATCGCCTTACCGAGATCCCTTAACAAAAATTAGTATTACATTTGGACGCATAGATGGCCACGAGCTTTTTTTCTTCATGAGAATACTATAGAATTTATATACAATGACAGAGGACAAACAAAAAACAAGAAAAATGTTTTTCCTTCCATCGCACATTTATTTGGAATTTATACAAATACCATTGTATTTAGTTTGTATTGTTGACCGAAAATTTGTTTAAGTTTTCACAACAAAACGTATTGAAACGAGAAATGATCTCCACCGCACGACTTGCAAAAGTAAAATTAAAAAAATAAGTGGGGAAAAAAATTAAATCCCCATGGGAGCTCCTTTTTTAAGGATCCAAGCAGTACCGAAAAAGTGGGTCAGTGAATTTGCTTGAAGGGAAAGAACAAGAAGAATGTTTTTCCTTCCAAGGCACATTTATTTGGAATTTATACAAATATTTATAAAAACAGACTTATTTGCACTAGCAAAGATTAAATACATTACCATTATATTAAGTTTGTGTTGTTGACCGAAAAACAAACGTACAAAACGAATTAAAATGAGAAATGATCTCCACCGCACGACTTACAAAAATAAACTAAAAAATAAGTGAGGAAAAATAAAATCCCCGTATGATCTCATTTGTTAAGGATCCAAGCAGTACCGACAAAGTAAGGTTCTCATTTTTTAAGGATCCAAGCAGTACCGACAAAGTAGGGTCAGTGAATTTGCTTGAAGGGAAGGCAAAAATTGATCCATTTCCATTCATTTCTGCTGCTATACCCGGAGAAACGTGGATGAAACATGAAAGTGCGTCCTCTCAAAGATGGCGACTACGATAGAGGATTTTTACTTGCGATATAGGTACTGTAAGGCAAGTTTTGGATTCGTGAAAAAAAAAATTTAGATAACAATCAAACTTGATATTACGATGATAGAGAACACGAAAAAAGTGGGTGGCACAATTCTGTCTGTCTGTCTGTTCGTCTACAGCCTAAGCGGCTCGATCGATTTTCTTCAAACTTGGTACATAGTGTTTTTTGTTTATTATGCCCACACGTTTTTTTCATTTTTTTTAGAACCAACAATAACGGTACCTGCCATACAATTTTTTTAGAAATTTTACATAATCGTATTTTTCTCAAAAACGACTCGACAACTTTTCTTAAAAAAAAACTCTATAAATTTATATTAGTAAAGTCTTCCTTTGGGTGGAAAACCATTTTTCAAAAATGATTTTTAATGGTACATCCCAAAGAACCATTTTTAAATTTTTTGATTTTCTTAAAAACGGTACGACTGATTTCAATTATTTTTTTTATACAGAATCTTCCAAAAAATATAAATAGTTTTGTGTACCAACATTTTTGAAAAAATATTTTGTGGATTTTTAAAAAATGTTTCAATTATTTTTTTTGGAAAATCAAATATTTCGAAAAAGACATGATCGTTTTTTTTTAAGCTTGACATTTAAGAGTTTTTTAGTACTCTCTAAAACATTTTTATAAAAAATTTACATTTATGAAAAAATAACGGTACCTTCCATACAAAAGTTCAAAAATCGCAATGGAAAATATTTGTTTGCTTAAAAACGACTCCTACGATTTTGATTAAACTTTTTTCATGTACTAAAATTAGTACGATCTACTATCAAAAATTATAAAATTTTACACTTAGCAATTTTTTCAATATCGGCTAAACGGATTTAGATGATTTTTTTTATATACAAATTTTATATAAGATTTAATAATATTACATATCAAAATTTTCCAAAAAAAATAGTTTCAACATTTTTTTTTGAAAATTCGATATCTCAAAAACGAGTTGACAATTTTTGTTTCAAATTTTGTTTTTGAATGCACATAAATTTATACTAGAGATTTGCATACCAAAATTTGTTCTTAAAAATGTTTTTAGAATTTTATGTATAAAAAATTAATTTTTTAAAAAACCGGTCCAACGATTTTTAATTTTTTTACCATACTATCATATTCAATCAAGAATTAAGATGGCATTCTTTTTTTTCACCTCAAACTGTCAAAAGAGTTGTTTTAGCCAATTTAAATGTCGTATTTCATGCTTCTCTACATTTTTCTCTCATAATTTCCATGATCTTATATACAATTTACTTAAACCCGCAGTGTCTTGAACATAAGAGCAAGTACGTGCGACCAAGTCGTGCATTTTATTTACAATTGCTTTCCCAACTCACGGCTGTGGGTGATGTTTCGAGGAAATAATTTTTAACATAATTTTCTCAAATGAAAACTAGTGGTGATTACTTCGTCACAGTTATCGAAGATTTAAGAAAAATACTACTTTTGTTGTATAATTAAAAAAAAAAGGAAATATATATTTGTAGCTTTTTACGATTCGAAAATATCACCAAGGTCATAACTGTAAAAATGCTATACCAAATGTAATGGTGAACAAATTTTGGTGAAATTTTCCTTTAATTGTTAGAGAGGTAACATCAAAAGCTGAACTAAATAAGAAAACAATAAAAAAATAAAAAAAATTGATTGATGAAAGAATGAATTTTTCGTAAACATTTTAAATAAAAACATAAAGTAGGGAACAAATCAAAACTACCCCACAACTTTCCCAAAAAAAAGGCTTTACTCGGGGTAAATTGACCAGATAGATTTTCAACTCGCTCTGGAGCCCAATCGGTTTGACGTACATAGATAATGTGGAGCACCTTTGAAGATACAGAATTCACTTAAATATTATTTTTTACTGTGCTGAGTGTATGGCTATTGGTGAACTCAATATTTAAAAAGTAGACATTTCAAGCTTAAAAATGTTTTTTTATTTTTTCTCAATACTATAGATAGTTAAAGTTTGAAACTTTCAAAAATCAGTTTTCAATGATTAGAAAAGTAGTTCATTGTTTTGTTTTATTAATTGTTTCATAATTATATTCGTATTTTTAAATAAGCAATTATTTTTATTAAAGATATACACTCAAATTACATCAAAGCTTCTTTCAATCTACTCTAATAGGAAATGAAAATGTAAATGTTTTCGTAATGTTTTATTTCAGCTACTCTTAATTTAGTCTCGGTCTTGCCTAACACAAAGTGGTGTTTTCCACGCGTGTCAGGTTGTTATTATGGATAGTGTTTATACCAACTCCCAGACGCCAGGATTAGCTTTCAACTGGAAGTAACCCAAGTTCACCATTACAATTATATCGACCACTGTACGGCTGTTTTTATTGCCCAAATTAACTTATAGTCACATTATCAAGATTTCTATTAGCATTTCCAGTGAGATCAAAAAATTTAACATCTTCACTTGAGAGAATCCGCTGATTTAGTCGCGATATGACATGTGGCTATTTCACTAGATAATCCATGACATTTTCAGAGTCTGCCAAGTCACCTTGATGTACAATCTTTCCCTAATATATACTCATCAGCTGGTTACTTGTAGGCTTTAATTACTAAGTCATGCAAGAATTCCTTAGTGCAGTGATATTGGTATATTATTTCCAACAAATAAGACTGGTCCAAGTGGTATATGACGGATGGACGACCGTAATCATAGTTCAAGTCTTCACTTAGAATTTCGTCTAGCTAGATTGTATACGAGTGCGAATATCACTTCGAGTTACTTATTTGTTAAATTTGACTAATGCAAATACCTACCTGAAATGTTTCCAAATTAGTTTATAAAGGAAGCTTCAAAATATTTGCACTTCCATCGGCTTAAAAGCTTAGTGCAGCACGCAAATCTTTCTTCTGTGAAACATAGTAGTAAGCACAGAACATAGTTAAATAATCTGCACAAGATTTTTAAGTTTTTTGTCTTGTATCTAATACTAAGCCTAATCGAATCGGTGCAACGTGCAAGATGATTCACAAAACTCTTCGCGAGTTTAACCAATGACCAAGAATCAGGATGCAGTGGATCAATAATATTAGAACCTGGAGGTTTTTAAATTGAGTGATTAAAAGGAAGAAAATATTTCTTAACATTTTACCAAATTAAAAACGTTTTTTCGAATGTTACTCAACATTCCTGGGAATGTTGGCCGCAGCGAGTCCATTACACTTGCAGGCTACCGACGGTATTGAACTTCGTTTTCCAATCATTCACCCACATAATTGCTGTATCTCGGATGTTAATGGTAAAGTTTTAAGTCGACAAGCTGGATAGGTTCAATGTTAATAGAGAAGAGGCTTTAAGAAAAAAACAATCTATTAACAAATAAAGCTTGTCTGGTGGAGCAATATTCAAAGTCCTGCCGAAGAATTTTGTGTTATGTTTGATTTCTTGACGTAGGTCTTCGGTGATAGTGAGTGGCAAAAGACTTTCTTGCCTAATCACCATGGAAAAGACCAACTTTTCTAGTAGCATTTTCTGATCCAGTATAGACATTATCAAAGCCATAGCTCATGTTTTCTTCCTCATTTTCGGACAGACTGATTTCGTTGTCACCATCGCAAAATTTTGAATCGATACAGCCAATTTTAACAAGAAGCAGGCTTTTCATCGGCTAGATATTCCGCTATATCAATAATATGAAGGCGTTTGTTTCGATTTCGCTTTGATAAGGGTAATGATTATGTAGCTTTTGGTTGTCGAATCCGCGAATGTGAAGCAAAAAACACAACACAAGAAAAGGTGAAAAAATACGTTTTATTTATGAAATTTTCGTTTCAATTAAGGCACTCATATTTTGTTTTATTGATGAAGGGAAATTGGATAGTAGATTAATACATAGTTTAATAATAAAATCACAAGCTACCGATGCTTAATTACTTTTTTCAACACAAGACATGTAGATTTTTATTGTGGCTTGATACAAAAAAAAATTTTGACAGGAATTGGGACATTGGGAATTGTTTACATGTGATAGTTTTCGTTCTTACATGCCAATTTTCATTACGTTACGTTACGATCCTGTATTTGTTTGTTAATTGTAATTGTTTATAGAACTGTCAATTTGTTTACATTGGGGCATATTCATAGATGTTTGCTAAACTCTTTCTAAGTTGTTACTAAGCAAGTCCAGAGTTTAGGCTATTCATAAATAAATATAAACCTTAGTTTAGGGCTAAACCTGTGGTCTAACTTTAAACATAGGAAATGCTGTGTTTAACTAGTTAATTTCACAGCCAAATGTCAAATTAGATTTTTTTTGTGAATTTAAATGCTGAAAAAGTAGTTTATATCAAATAAATGCTACGTAAACTTATCGTCCTGAAAAATGACGATTGATACCGCAGTTAAAGAAGATATATATTTTAGAGGAGTTTGAGTTATTACTTGAATTCCAAAATGTGCCACCAAGAAAAAGAAAGAAGAATAGAAACACAAAAAAAGTTCCTTCTGTGGTTGCGACCAGTTTTCCTGGCGATCACGATTTATATTTTCTTTATTGTTCATCTTAAAGTATTTTAGAGTATTTGTTCGAGTTTTTTTCAGATTTTTGATTTAATAGTTTTGTTTTGTTTACTTTTATCGACATTCAATATGAGGAAGGACCACCACCGCACAAAATTTACACTTTGGAAATTTAAGTGTATTTTTTTTTTTTTGACTTGTCATCATTTGAAGTATAATTGTTGTTAAGAATTATTCCACATGTGAACGCAGCCACCAACCTAAATGCAATTTGTTTAAAGCTTTATATTCAAACTACTTTAGAACACCTCCTAAATTTAACTTTTTATGTTGTAAGCCTGTATGTTAACTTTAACTTTCTAATGTTGTAAAACTGTAATCTCGTCTCAAGAAAGAAGGAGGTGAAAACCATAGTAAGTTTTAAATGCAATAATTAATCTTAAATTATTTATGTAATCTTTTTTCTTTGATAGAAATAAATGTTTGGTAATTAAACTACATCACAGCCGGTGGTTTTTTTATTGCCTATTCTTTTTTAAAGGCCCCTTCGAGACGGGACAAATTTTATTTTATGTTTGGAGCGATAGCCATCGCCACTCAGCCGAGTCGACATTATATTTTTCCGAAGAAAATTTCACTTTGTGTCCTGAGCGATAGCCATCGCCAATCAGCCGAGTCGACACTTTAATTTCCGGAGAAAAATTTATTTTAGGCCTGGTGCGATAGCCATCGCCACTCAGCCGAGTCGCCATTTTACTATCCGGACAAATTTTACTTAACCACGTGCGATAGCCATCGCCACTCAGCCGAGTCGCCATTTTATTGTCCAGACGAAAATTTGTTCTTTGTTTTTTGTGACAAAATAAATAGTTTAACGTCGATATGTTCCACTCACCACCTGCAACTACAACCAAGGCAGAGTCGAGCGACGACCACGAGGTGAGAAAGAGCCTACGAACTACAAAGGGAGTCCCACCAGTAAGGCTTGGAGATTTCGATCTCTCAGTCGGAGAAATCAATAACACTCAGCCATTATCGAAATCTCCATCTAGCCAGCAAGTTGGTGGTGTGACTTCCAAGCAGAATTATCCAGCTGGCCAGCCGGTCGGTGGTGTTGGTGCTAGCCAAACGCAACCAACAACGAATGATCTAATACGTCTAGAGTTTAGTGGTGCTGCTCCTAGCCAGCCACAGCCAAATAGTGTAGAAAGCCAAGAATTCACTGGCGAAGGTGCATGCCAAGCGCAAACGCCACTGAATTCACCAGGTGACCAGCCAGTCAATGGTACTATAGTCGGAGGCGCTTCTGTCAGTCAGACACAACCACCTCTCGACAATCCTATAATAAGCCAAAGGTGGTTCGATGGTGGCTCTGTCGGCCACACACCGCCGCCATTGAACAAAACATTTAGCCATCAGCCAGTAGGGGGTGCCGCTGCCAGCCAGATACAACCACCTTTCGTGGATTATACACCGTCTCTCTTGAACAAAGTGTACAGCCAGCAAGTCAGGAATTCTGTCGTCAGCCAGACACAGCTATTTTCTGACAATATACCAACTCATCAAGGGCTAAGTGCTATGGTGGACAGGGAGACGTCGCCTTTGTTGAACTACTCATCAATAATACAGCCAATCAGTGGTACTGCTGACCACCAGACACAACTACCATCTCACCGCCCTAGCACGAAAAGTCGTCGAGAGCTAAGTGGTGTTGTTACCAGCCAGGCGCAACTCCAAAGTAGCTATTCATCAATCCAGCCAAGGTTAACAGGTGCTGGGGCCATGCAGCAAACGCAACCGCTGTCGTACGTGCCGTACAATCCGCAAAGGTATAGTGTGTTTGCTGACAGCCAAAGGCAACCTCCAATTCGTTATTCCGAGGAGTCAACAAGAAACAGAGAGGTTGTCTGCCAGATGCAACCAGCAACGCGTTACGTATATGCGACTAGTCAACCACAGATCAATGAAGTTATTGTTTGCCAACAACAACCAACATCGTGTGGACATCCCGTGATGCAGCCAACAGCCAACCGACACCCCACCAGTCAGAGCCAGCCAGGTGTATCGTACCCCAACGTCCAGCCACAGCCTACATACACCTACCAAGTCATCCAACCATCGAAGGCAACCAACAGTGGGCAGTCGTTGCCATTTCAACCTTATGCCAACCATGAGCCGTCGTCAAATCAAACCTACGTGCCACATAGACCAAAGCTACACGACCTTCCGACGTTTAGTGGCCTGCCCGAAGAATGGCCGATGTTCATCGCTTCGTTCAACGAGTCTACAGCGGCATTTGGTTACACCCAACTTGAAAACATGTTGCGTCTTCAAAAGAGTCTGAGGAATGAGGCAAGGAGAGCGGTTGAAAATATCCTAATTCATCCCAGATGTGTACCAGCTGTAATCGAAGAATTGGAAACCGTCTTTGGTCGCCCCGAACGCTTAATAAGAAGCCAACTGGAAAAGGTAAGATCTTGGTCAATTATTCCAGATAATAGGTTAGATCTAGTGATGCCATTTGCGACGAAAGTGCAAAACTTATACACACTGCTCGACTCGCTGGGTAGCGAGCAACATCTAGCGAATCCTATGCTACTGGATGGGTTGGTGTCCAAACTACCACTATTCAAACAGCTGGAATGGATGCAGGTTTCCGATGGAATAGTACCCTATCCAAGCATGAGAGATTTTGTTGTATGGTTGAAGGGATATGCCAAATACGCCAACATCTTGCATCTCTCACAACGAACAGCAAACGGGCACCAACCTAGAAGCAGTAAACAAGAGAAGCATTCTATTTTCCACACGAAGGATGGAAGCAAAGATGGTAGCAAGATCCAAGGCTGTATTCTGTGCTCCGCATCACATAACTTACCCCAATGTCCAGAATTCAAACAACGTAGTGTGCAGGAGCGCTGGAATCTGGTGAAGAAAAAGGAAGTTTGCTTTGCATGCTTGAGGCAAGGCCACAGAGTTTCGAAGTGTGAAAAGAAGAAACGCTGTGACGAGGATAATTGCAATCGACATCACCACAGCCTGCTCCACGAGAAACGTACGACAGATATCACACAGCCAACAAATAAAAATATTGATTCTAATTTTCATGCCAATACGACTACTACGACGAAAATTTTGTTCAAAGTTTTGCCTGTCAAGCTGTACGGACCTAGGGGTGCCGTTAGCACATATGCGTTTTTGGATGACGGGTCATCGGTTACTATTCTTAACGACAATATCGTTAAAGAACTTGGTCTGAGGGGCAAGAGTCACTCGATGTCGTTAACCTGGATTGGACAAAGAGAAACATCGCATCCGTCCAGCCTGGTCAACTTGGAAATAAGTGGAACTCAACAAGGAAGTAAGCGCTATGAACTGAAAAATGTTCGTACCCACAACAATCTTTCACTACCAATGCAAACAATGGACATGAAGCAGCTGTCAGAAGAAAACGATGTCAAGTCTCTGCCAATCAACACATACGAAAATGCTGTGCCACAAATCTTGATAGGACTAGATAACTGGAGACTGATTATCGGAAACAGTGCATCGGTACTGTGTAGACCTGAAGGTCCAGTGGCGGTGGAAACTTTACTTGGATGGGTGGTATACGGTTCTTCAGATCGAGACTTGGACAAAGATAACAACTATATTTTCCAAATCACCGATGAAAACAACAACCAGGATGAGCTGTCACAGTTAGTCACCGATTACTTCCTGCAAGAAAAGATGGATCCTGTGTCAACACACAATATTCCAGAATCTCGAGATGATGGGCGAGCCAGACAATTGTTAGAAGCCACTACTAACAAATTGCCGAATCGTTTCGAAACCGGACTTCTTTGGAAAGCAGATGGAATTGTACTACCTGACAGCACAAATAATTATATACAGATGTCTCACCTCCATAGAAAATTCTGTCTTCAAAAATTTTATCAGCCGACAAATCATCAGCCGACAAAATGCTTTTTAAGTGGATTTCATGAGAAGAAGAGAATTTTAAGCCGACAAATATCCAAGAAGAAAAAGCTTTTTCTAATAAGAAAAGAGATCAACATGGAAAACTCTTTGAATACTTTTCTTATTAACACAAAAACAAATGACAGAAGAATTTCTCTCACATAAAAAAAAAAAAATGAAAGATACAGGAGAAATTTTGCTTTGTGGGTAGCTATGTAGATTTTCAGATGTTTTTTCTTCTGCGGAGTTGGTTTTAATTACTTTGCTATTCAGATGCAGATCGTGGACACTGGCATTGTGATTTTGAAAAGAGAAACAGCAAAATTATTTTTGGTGCGACCTTAGCATATGACACATGTTTTTAAGGTAGTTTTTAATGCTGCATCAAATGACATCAAAACCAAGTCGGCCTCCCTGAAAGAAGTTATTGTCATTTTTTTGTATGGATAAATATATTTTCTTACTGTTTCTTTTTTCATTTTTGTAAATGGGTACCTACTTCTTTAGTAGTTCAAGTAATATGGAAACAGTTTGTAATTGATAGAAAAATTAAATAGAAATACATTGATAGTAGGTAGCACATTTTAAACACTTTTTATTTCAATTCTATCAAAAAATATTGTTATGCATTCATATTAGTTCTTTAAAAACCTTTCGCTATCGGCGATACGTAAGTTTTAGTTGTTTTTTTTTTCAATAAAACTGTGACATTGAAGGATTTGTTACTTCATCAGACAATTTGTATAAAGTTTAATCATAAATCACTGGTATATTTGGCTTTTTTCTATTTTATAATTTTTTTGAAAATATTTGAAAAGACAATTCAAAAATTATTTAATCAATTGGAATATTTATTCAAATTCAGAATTATTACAAATATTAACAAAAACTGATCTAAGGGCGGCGATTAAAATTAAAAAGGTCACGGAAAAGGGAATAACTTTTTTGATATGTATGTATGTAATAGTACTAGCAAAATTTAAATAAAATTGGTCAAACTGTTTTTGAAAAAGAAAATGGAAAAAATGACGTGAAAAAAAATATTTACTTAAGCTCATTAGAAGCGCTTTTTACAAAAATAAAAAAATGGCTAAGCTATTGAATATACACCTCAAGGAGTTAGGGTGCGTTTATGCTACGGCTGAGATAAACAATCCGAGCAGCTATGTGAGCAACGATGAACTCGAAGATCGAATTACAGCTTTTATGCTGTGTTCATATTGGAGCGTCGATAACTGATATTTTCTTAAACAAATTACACTGGTCTGCAACAAAAATCGCCTTTAAACCAAAATGTACTTTTCCAAAGGATTTTGGCATGCTGAATCCGAATCTGAAGTCAAAATTACTTTAGCACGTCACGTTTTTGAGATATTCCAATTCAAACATGTCAAAAACCCGTTTTTTGGGTACTTTTGACGTTGAATTTCTTCACTGAGAGAAACTTTTTTTAAAACTAATAACAGGACCTGAAAGAACTATATTTCATCTTTTTAAATCATTTAAAATCTTTTTAAAACTCGTTTTCCTTCCAAAGATATTGTAAATTCAAGGACATCATCCAAGAACTACTTAGCTCTTATACAGCTCTTAGTTGCGCTGAAAATTCATTTTTTGGACTCCCACTTAAATTTTTTCCCAGTTTACCTTGGTGCAGTTTCAGATGAACATGGTGAATGGTTTCATCAAGACATGATGCACATAGAACGAAGATATAACGGGAATGGTCAGAAGCAGCGCTGGCAGATTTTTGCTGGTCAATTTTTCGTCAGACAATGGAAAATATGAAAAGAAAAAAAGCTACAAAATAATGTGTTTGAGGAAAAAAAAGTTATAGTAAATTGTTTATTGGATTTTTGAATTTATTTTATTTTTAAAACTACTTTTTTAAGGTGTCGTTCGGTAGAATCGGTGTGTTTTTTTATATTGTAAAATATTTTACCAGTTTTTTATACAGAATACTCAGTGAAAAATATACTTATGGGAAAAAAGTATTTGGGATTTTAAGACGCTTAGTGGTTTCATTTTTTAAAGTCTTTGATTAAAATTTATTTAATATACTTGAGTTTATCAAGTATAGGGAAATTCTATTATTTCCCAAAAAAAAATATGTTTTTTACAGCGTAAATCGTAAAAACTACGAAATTTCGAAATTTCTGTTTTTTTTTTTTTAAATAACGGTTAAAAATATAGGTGAACATTGATGGATGATGACAAATCTGATTTCATGTGAAAGCTTTTATTATGTGGAGTAAGTCCTCCAAATTTGAGCAGAATACCCCCAATAGTTTTTTTTTTACCAGGTCAACCAAGTCTAAGAGGGCTCTTTTTTACAAATCAATCATATTTTTCAAAAATCAATTTAAAAAAAACTGGACGTGATAGAATTTTTCTGAAACCAGATTTAGATTTTTTTTTTATAAAAAGAAACATTTAAAACCTTTTTTAAATATTTATTTGTAAGGTAGTAAACATTTTAAAAATAATTATTTTTCTGGGTTTAATCGGACTCGCCTTCCCATTTGAGAAAAAGTTATTTTACAAACTCTCAAAGAGTTTGTTAGAATTTTTGAAACTTAACATTTAATTTTACCTTGAACCGGTTTTTATTCTAAATCAATTTTTGTTTTATATCCTAATCTTAGGGCTTTTAGGTTAAAACAAGTGGAAATAAATACCTAACTATTTTTATGAACAAGAATTTGTTTTCTGTCAACTTTATTTTGTGTAACCCCAAATAAAAATTTATTAAATATAAAAACATATTTTTTCCATTTCGTTTGTTAGTCTTATAGAAGGGGGTTGAGGAAGGTTGGGCCCTTCTTTAATTAACTTTGAAGAAAAAATTGACTTTTTTTTTCAAAAAGAGGAAGGTAAATTTTAATTTATTTTAATTTTTGCCGGAGAGTTTGATTGCTTGTACTCGCCCAGCTGGGAATTTGGCAGAAACTATTGGAATTCAAGGTTTTTTTTTTGTATGCGTACCTCTGTTTTGTGTAAAGGATGTCATTAAAAAAAGTAGTAAATCACTAAGTTGCTTTGTGCTACAAGACAAAAGCGAAAAATTGGTCTTTTAAGGGCTAAGATTTTAAGGCCAAAAATAACGGCTCTTAAACTATATTTGCAATAAGAATAAATTAATTTTTAGTACAATACCGTGAGTTTTAAAGAACGTGATATTTTTTTCTGTTTCAAAGTGAAAAGTGATTTTTATGCTTTAATTTTAGTTTGTTCCTGTAACATACACAAAATTTATTTTATTCAAAAGTATTTAATGTCCTGAATTCGAATTTTTGGTAATAATGGCTCAAGAACGTCAGGTTTTTAAGATATTTCTATTTATATCTTAGAAGTCCTCTTTTCTAATTTATGAAATAAGCATGTTTTTATATAACATATGTAACTTAAGATGAAAGCTAACAACTAATTAGCAATTTCTCGAAGGTACCTACCTATTTAAAAGATCAAAAAAGAATTTGAAGGAAATGTTTATGCCTCAAAATAACAATATTATTAAAAAAAAAACACTTACAGCCCTATTATTGACACGATTCAAAACTAGTTTTAACGTAAAACTAGTTCTATATAGTCTGGGAGCCGACCGTAAGATTACCTATCTCTTCGCGGCCACGCAAAAATTGGATGCCAACCGATAGCTTTAGTCCAAACATTTACAAAACTGCTGGTCGGACAAGCTTTATCTGGTCGCAATGGTTAGAAAATGCACTTTTCATTTGCATTTTCCGCTAAATGTACCTATAATATAAGCAACTTATATAAATGGGGTATCAAATGAAAGCAATGACTGTCCTCTACATGATACCATTGGTCGGACTGACTTTTTTTGGCTGTTACGACGAGTCCGACCATTAAAAAAAAAATTTCTTTTCTTAACACTGCGTCTTACATCAGCGAAAACTGAGTAAAATCATTCCAAATGGTTAGGAAAGTGGTCTTAACCACTTTTTTTTTCATTTTCATCCAAGGATGCACAAAATCTCTAATTTAAGAAAAGTGGTCGGACCCATGGCAACAGCCAAAAAACTCTTTCCGACCATCGCTATTGTGTAGAGGACAGTCCTAGCTTTCATTTGATACCCCATTTATATAAGTTGCTTAAATTATAGGTACATTTAGCGGAAAATGCAAATGAAAAGTGCATTTTCTAACCATTGCGACCAGATAAAGCTTGTCCGACCAGCAGTTTTGTAAATGTTTGGACTAAAGCTATCGGTTGGCATCCAATTTTTGCGTGGCCGCGAAGAGATAGGTAATCTTACGGTCGGCTCCCAGACTATATAGAACTAGTTTTACGTTAAAACTAGTTTTGAATCGTGTCAATAATAGGGCTGTTAGGAAACATCTAATAAAACCCGAAATTTACCGAAAAATCGAGCTATTTTTCAAATTTTATACTGAAATACCTACATACTTCAAAAACGTAACATACTAGAGCAGTTCTGAAACCAGATTCGGATTAAGCTCAGCAAAAACCACCAGAAAAGTATAGACATATCTGTAGTGTTTTGTAGAACCATGATACCTAGGTAACTCCATTTTAAAACTTGCGTCTTTAAGTCCACTTAACATTAAGCTAGATGCTGGAGCCCAAACGAGTCTACCGATTTTCTTCAATTTTGGAATATTTATGAGCACAATCTTTGACAAATTATATTTCAAAATTGAAGGAAATCAGTTCATCCGTTTAAGCTCTAGGTCGATGTAAAGTGGACGTAAAGACGCAAATTTTTAAAAGCAGTTATAATATTTCTACCAAACTGCGGATTCTAGGTAGGTATGTTACTGGTTTCAAATTCAAATTTTGTTACACAGTGTTATTATAGCAGTTTTTTCCTACAACATTATTTTTCTACAGTAGATAATCCTACCTGCCTAGATATTTGATACCATTTTTATAATCTATGAGTACAACAAAAAATTATATACAAATCCATCTGTAACCCATCTTTGGAATTTAATAAAGTTTATTTATATAAAAAGAATACGTTACCTTTAAAAAAATTCCCATACCTAGGTAGGTAGGTACATTGCCTTTCTTTCATTTTTTAGCATACACACAAATCTTATCAAATCAAATCACACAAAAATTCATCATAATCCGAATCACTCACAAATATTATTTTTCCTTACTTAATCAAGAAAATCTTTAAAAAGGCAAATAAATTCAAATACCTACATACAAACATATGTATCTACATCTATGTAACTAATACCAAAAATTCTGTTTTGGTTTCCTTTAATGAATACACAAGAAGTTATACTAATCGGAATACACAACGCACCTGCACTTGCATTTTTTTCTCGTCTCACTTTTTTCTCATTAAGATCCCGCTATGAGAAATTTAGGTACATAACCATAGGTATACCTATCCCTTTTACGAGAATACTTGAAAAAATACTGTGGCGAGATGTTAGATTGAAAAAAGAGTAACGAGAAACAGAAATAAAAGTGAGAGAGCATCGCAGAAAATATATTTTTGTTGTGATTTTAGAAGGTACAAATTTGAAAGAGAAAAAGCACTTTGACCAGATCTTAAAATAATTCCATGAAAAGAGCTTTCTTAAAAGCTCATTGAATTGTAGATTTTCAGTTTCATATCCCAGATTTTTCTATGAGCGTGAGACATCTGTATATAATTATTTGTGCTGACAGCTTATCAATGGCCAAGAAACGCCTAGTCGCCGTTCAAAGATCATTGAAGAAGGACCCTTCATACGCTGCCGAGTATGAAGCCATCATTAATAGTTACATCGAGAAGGGGTACGCACGCAAATTATCTGTCGCTGAAGCTGAAGTGAGGGGGCCAAGGACATGGTATCTACCACATTTTTGTGTACGTAACTCACACAAAGGAGGAAAACTTCGTTTGGTGTTTGATGCCGCAGCCAAAGTTGGAGAGATTTCACTCAATTCATCCTTACTCAGAGGCCCAGAACAATGCCAAGACATGTTGTCCGTTCTACATAAATTTCGAGAGAAGCCAATCGGGGTGTGTGCCGACATCAGTGAAATGTTTCACCAAATCGCCATACGAAGAGAAGATCAGGATGCACAACGTTTTCTATGGCCGAAAAGTGATGCTTCCGGTGAGTTAGACACCTATGTGATGAAGGTTATGGTATTTGGGGCTACATGCTCTCCGTGCTCAGCCGAGTACATAAAAAACCTGAATGCCCGAAGATATGCCGATAGTTGTCCGGAGGCTGCCAGAGTCATCATCGAAAGTCATTATGTCGATGACTTTGTGTGCAGTTTTACTGACGAAGAGGAAGCACTATCTATTACCAGTGATGTCATACGGATTCATAGAGCTGGTGGTTTCGAACTCCGTAAATTCTCGTCGAACTCTACACAACTACTTAAGAGTCTGCAGAAGGAACATTGTGACCAGAACTCCATTGCCAATATGGACTTTGCCAACAGCTCCGAGAAGATACTGGGAATGCACTGGATACCAGCAGAAGACATCTTTACTTTCCGAATCAGCCTACAAAAAACCAATCCAGAGTTCTTCAATGGTGAACGTCATCCTACTAAGAGGCAATTCCTCAGTATAGTTATGTCGATCTTCGATCCGTTCGGGCTGCTTGCAGATCTGACCATTCATGCCAAATTGATGTTGCAATCCTTATGGAAGGCCAATATTAAGTGGGACGATGAAATACCATCGGAGATACATCAAACCTGGAGAAAATGGATCACAACGCTGGATGCAGTACAGCAAATTAGTTTACCCAGATGCTACTCGCCGTTGATCAATGCAACTTCAGACATTCAATTGCACATACTGGTGGATGCAAGTGAGGAAGCATTTGCCGCTGCTGCTTATTGGAGGTTCACTCATAAAGATCAATCAGTGTGCGTTACTCTTGTTGCGGGCAAATCCAGATGTGCACCTAAGAAGCTTCTATCAATTCCTCGCCTGGAACTGCAAGCTGCAGTATTAGGTGTGCGACTTCGCCGAAGATGTCTTCAGTTGCACAACATGAAAGCTGCAAAGTGTATATTCTGGAGTGACTCAAGAACCGTTCTAGCCTGGATCAATTCTGCCGACCCGAAAAAGTATAAGCCGTTTGTTGGTCACCGTATAGCCGAAATTTTGGAACATTCTAGCCCAAGCGAATGGCGCTGGATACCAACTCATCTCAATACTGCTGATGTGGCTACTCGCTCTAAGAATTTATCAAGCTACCTGCCAAACGGAAAATGGATTTCAGGTCCAGCCTTCCTAGTAGATGATGAATCCAAGTGGCCTTTACCACCTGATGAAGCAAATTCAGCCCCGATGCCAATGGAAGAAATTCGAACGGTCTTTAGGACCAATGCAAATGTTTTCCATGTAAGTAGCCCTCAAATAGATCTCACTAAATTTTCTGACTATTTAAAGCTAAAACGAGTCATGGCCTGGATACTCCGTGCACTGTGTGCGCCGGGAAAGCGGCCCAAGCGTAAAATACTCAGTGCCTCTGAACTTGAACATGCAGAAGTCGTCTTATGCCGCATGGTCCAAAAGCAGTTTTACTGGGAGGAGTACCAGACTCTCGAAGCCGGAAAACAAATCAAGAAGTCTAGTCATCTCTATAATCTTACGCCCTGCTTGGACAGCGATGGGGTCATACGACTAGCAGGTCGCATCGACTACGCCGCCTGCCTCCCTAAGCAGTCTAGAAGACCGATTATACTTCCTAAGGACCACTGGTTGTCTAATCGCATTGTGAGCAACATTCATAACACGTTTCATCATCAAAACCACGACAGTATCCTCTGTGAAGTTCGCCGAAAGTTTTGGATACCCCATCTTCGTGTTCTGGTTAAAAACATAGCGAAAAGTTGTCAAGTGTGCAAAATCCAGAACGCAAAACCTCAGGTGCCTCAAATGGGCCAATTACCGGAAGATCGTCTGACACCATTTGTACGACCTTTCACGTTTACAGGGGTAGACTATATGGGGCCCGTAACCGTGACCATAGGAAGACGCCGAGAAAAACGCTGGATTGCCCTATTCACGTGTCTCACCATACGTGCTGTCCACCTGGAGTTAGCCACAGACTTATCAACTGACGGATTCATCATCTGCCTAAGGAACTTTGTGAATAGAAGAGGTGTACCTGTACGCATTCGGAGCGATAACGGTACCAATTTTGTCGGAGCTGAAAAGGAGTTGAAGACGAAACTGGATATGTTTGATCACTCAGCAATCGGCGACTTCTTGTCCACCAAGGGAATTCAGTGGATATTCAACTGCCCGTCAAACCCCAGTGCCGGGGGCTGTTGGGAAAGACTTGTCCGATCCGTAAAAAGAATACTCCACGTCGTCCTTAAGGAAATAGAACCGAAAGAAGACACCTTACGCAGCGCCCTCATTGAAGCTGAGAATATAGTAAACTCAAGGCCTCTCACGCATATACCGGTATCCTACTTAACTGAAGAACCCCTCACGCCGAACCACTTCATTCTGGGATGTGCCAACTCTTCGCAGACTCCAGGACCTGAGGACGATGGCCCTATCTGCCTTCGAAAACAATGGCGAATCGCTCAAGCTCTCAAAGACCGCTTTTGGCATAGATGGATAGCCGAATACCTGCCAGACTTAACACGAAGAACAAAATGGTACAAGAAGGAGCCGGCCCTGGCTGTGGGAGACTTAGTCATCATATGTGAATCAAATATTGCTAGAAACTGTTGGAGACGTGGCAGAATCTTGAGAACTTTCCCAGGCAAAGATGGACAGGTGCGTTCAGTAGAGATTGAAACTTCTACAGGACCTTTGCGGAGACCAGCATCAAAGTTAGCCAGACTGGATGTTAGTGAACGCCAGTGAGGCGATTCACGGGGGGCGGGATGTTAAGAATTATTCCACATGTGAACGCAGCCACCAACCTAAATGCAATTTGTTTAAAGCTTTATATTCAAACTACTTTAGAACACCTCCTAAATTTAACTTTTTATGTTGTAAGCCTGTATGTTAACTTTAACTTTCTAATGTTGTAAAACTGTAATCTCGTCTCAAGAAAGAAGGAGGTGAAAACCATAGTAAGTTTTAAATGCAATAATTAATCTTAAATTATTTATGTAATCTTTTTTCTTTGATAGAAATAAATGTTTGGTAATTAAACTACATCACAGCCGGTGGTTTTTTTATTGCCTATTCTTTTTTAAAGGCCCCTTCGAGACGGGACAATTGTAGTAGAACACAACCTTAACCTGGGGTTCTACTAAACACAGCTGGGAAATTGACTATGAATAAGAGCTGTGTTTATTTAACCAACAAGTCTTAAACTAAAGATCAGGAAATCACGACTTTAGTAATTCTCTATGAGTACGCCCCATTTTGTTAATTATTAACTAAACCACCAGTTTCCAAATTCTAAAAATAGATTTCCAAATTTGACAAAACGATTTCCAATCGATTGGTACCAAAAAAATCTATTTTCGTTTCTATGTCTACTAAGTATACGCTTAATCTTTAATTGTTAATAACTAATTAACCAATGGTTTCCAAATTCTAAAAATAGGTTTCCAAGATTTTCCAAATGATTTCCAAATTCTGGGAACCAAAAAAAATGGAATTCGTGATTATCGTTTGCTAAGTAAACGCCGGTCTATGTAACTACCTTTTTTTAATAAGAAATCAACAACATATATCTACATAATGTACCTATATAAGATGTAGAAGGTACATGGAGGGCTCACAGTTGTACCGAACCAAGTCAGAAAGAGAAAATTCAAAGATATTAAGAGGTTTATTAAATAAACTGCCATATATTAATGAATATTTTACTCGTAAAAAGGAAAAGTCTAAAGTTTATTCTCTAACCCTGAGGCCACACGAGCAAGTACTTGCAAGCAAGTTGGCTACATCTTTGTATATGAAAACCATAGTACAATCATGGTGGCACTCGAAGAGGGCGACATCTCAAGTCTCCAAGTGGTACCTTGACGTGGAGAATTGTGGAATAAGTGGAAGTGTGGACGTGAAGAATAGTATAAGCATGGGAAAGACGTATACTGAATTTATGAGAGTTAGAGTGAATCAGATAGAAGGCATTTTGGAGAAAATATTCAATTTTGTTTTGGTTATCGGTTTTGTTTACATTTTTTTTACTAAGCAGATAAAGCTGAAAGACACAAAAAGAACAATTTTAGATATTCTTTTTGGCTTATGGGGTTTTTATGGTGCAAGGGAAAGGGGTAGGTATACATATGAAGGTGTATTTGTTTTTTCACAGCTGTAGGCGTATTGTCTTCAATATATTTGGGTTTCTATGGTGCAAGAGGAAGATGTTGTTATACATTGCAATATAGGTGGGTATGTATGTGGGTTAGTTTTCACAACTGAGTGGGTAGTTGAGAACCAAAACTCGTCATATCCAAAATTTTCATTTTGTGCAAATGAAAAAAAAACTAATTAAGGTGAAATGGTAGACGTTATAAAAGATTTTATTTTATACCTATAATCTTTGTATATGAAAAATTTTCATATACAAAGCTATAATAGAAGATTTTTAAATCTATGTTATGATTGAGAGCAAACAAATATTCGAAGTTCCGTTTAAAAGATATTTAACAATTAAATTTGGTTATGAAGAGTTATGTTGCAAATGGGCACGTTCCGCTGGTTATTCTCAGTTATCCGGATAGCTTTGTGTTGTTGTAATCCCTTGTTAAAAAACAGCTGATAACAGCTGACGCAACAACAACTCAAGTTATCTCAAAATTTTTGGGATAGCTAGATCACAGTACACATATTAAAGGTAATATCTTCCGAGTTTTCATTTTCGTTTAAGTTCGCGCATGTGTCAAAATCTCAGAGACCCCTGTCAGTTAATTGTGTGTGTACTGGGGCATATTCAACACTTTCATAATTTTACATTTAGATTTTCAGTTTTCTCAATTTTCCAAGCCTCTGATTGGCCAGAATTCAGAAATCTGAAAATTCAGTATTGAAATTGAGGCATTGAATGTACCCATTGTCAATTTGACAAGGTCTCTGAGGATTAATTTTTTTTTTGTTCAGTATCTGACAACCGATTTTTGACAACATGCGCAATATATTACCTTTAATATGTGTACTGTGAGCTAGATAGCATAGCGAATAAACATTGGAACGTGAGGAATGATTGGATATGGCCAGTTTCCCCACCATTCACCCCTCTCACAATTGCACCCTCTAATATAAAAGCACTCCCCTACTTTCCAATCTTTAATGACCCATTTAAAATTGTTTACAATAGAAACCTGTGAACGTTTTAGTTCCTTCTTATATAACATAATTAATAGCCTATGATGGATAAGAAGAGTTTTGAAATCAAACCTACTGCTTAGAATGGATATGGAAAGTTTTGATGTAAATTACACTGTGGATATCGAGAGTTTTGGAAACAATAACGATGTTTGACATCAATATTAAAGGGGCTTAGAGGGGTAAGGGTGTCAAATTGTTTTTAAAAACTATTCAATATGCCCAGCTTAACAAATCTGGATCAAAATCTCAATTTTTGATAAAAGTGGATAGGTATGATGAGTTTTCGTTCTCATCTACTCAAATTTAGGTGTTTTGTGTGCAGGATTTTTTACAAATAATGTACATGCAAACTTTTCGCACTTTTCAAACTTTTCTTTCGCTTCTTTCCTTAATATATATACCTACATATATTTTAGTAAAGGCTACATTGGGGTGGAATACCATTTTCAAAAAAATGGTTATTAAGGTGCAGTTCAATAACACCCGCGGTAATAAAGCCCTTGGGCCGTGGGCGTTATTTCCCAAAATAAAAGGAAAAAAATACGGGTTTATTTTCCATTTTAAAATGGCAATAACCCACGAAAGAAAAGAAATAAGAGCCGCGGGTGCTATTACTTTTTGGATTTGGCATTTAAGCCCACACTTAAAGTATAATCTATACTCTGCTTTTAAATACTCTTCTATTTAAAGATCTCAAAATGATAAAGTTGGATATCTTAATATATACAACAAATTTGGGTTAGTTACACCATTTATAAGTTATAGCTGAAGAACGGCTGAACGAATTTTAATTATCTATGGTTTGTTGGATTTGTCTCCGCTTCAAATATGAGAATAACTATTAAAATATCAGAAAAGTTCACGGATAAAAATTATATGCACTTTGGGTAGGTAGGTACCTGTTTTATTATATAAAAAAGAAATCAGAAAATGAGTTTGAAAACGAATCAATAAATTATGAAATTTTGTTTTGACAAAATGAAATTAAAAAATTATAATATAGTCGAATCTCCATATTTCGTTCTGACAAAATAAAATTACAAAATTATAATCAATTTATGTATTTAAAATAACAACTAAATCTTCCATTGATCCACTTAATCAAAATAGCTTTTTGTTTTCTTTGATGTTTAGTAAAACTTTTAAAAGAATTAAAATAGTTTGATGAGAATTTTGCTTAAAATAATATGTCTGTTCGCGTAACTACGAATTTCTACGAATTTAGCCCAAAGTTATGTCAAAGCTCATATGAAAAAAATAAAATTCGTAGAAATTCGTAGCTTTGGGAAGTACGCGAACAGACATATAAGTATACAAATGTTTATAGATTTTTTTAAATTTATACATTTTACTATTTTTTTTTGTCTTAAAAAATATTAATATATCGCGCATTGAAAACAAAAGTGGCACTTAACGAAAAACCTAGTTTTCAAATACGGCCGTTTAAAGTTTTGGACGACTTACGTAAATAGTCGATAGCTCTTTGAAAAAAGATTTAGGGCCTTATTATTAGGGTTAGCGAATGAATTCATTCGCTAAAAATTCATCGCTGTCACAGGAAAAATTCATTATATAATCAATTTTTCTTGCGACAAATGTCAAATAGAAAAAATTAAAATCAGAAAATACATCTTAAAGTGCGGAATTTTTGTAGTTTTCTTCATTTTATTCTTGACTTAATTATTTAATTGGTCATTAATAACTTATTTAATAATGGTGCTAAAAAAAAACTGACTTTAAATGCAAACAAAAATATTTTAATATGTCAACGAAAAAACATACAATAACCTGTTATAGCTATTTTGAAAGTCAATATTCTATTTCTTTTTTTTTTTTGTAATGGAGATGTTTAAAAGAATGGTTTTTAGAAATTAAATTTCAAAGTCAAAATTTTTGAAAAAAAAAAATTGTATAGGTATTTTTTAAGTTAATTTATTTCAAATTTTGCAAAGTAAAGTGCCATGTTGTTCTTGATATTCAATGCTTTTATCAATTTTCAGTTAAAAATCGACTACCAAATGCAAAAATCTTTCTTAATTTTTGAGAAATTAATAAATTAAAGGTACTTTCGTAAAAAACCCGAAAAAGGGTTATAATTATGATTAGTAATTTTTTTGCTTCATGAGCATAAAACAAACAAGCAATGGAAAAAAGTTCCTTTAATTTTATTTAAATAGCTTAAAATCTATAAGAAATTTTTTCACATCCGGGTTTCAGAACTTGACTAAAAAATAATAAAGGCTTTGAATTTTACATACAAAAAATATCACCTAATTGCCAAAAATTTTGAAAAAAAATCAACTTGATAGGTTCAAAAATTCACAATTTTATATGGCACAATTTACAAAGAAGAACTTTAAGCACGGTTAAAAATTTTGGGGTAGGTACTTTTTAATATTTTCTGGGTTACATATATGACAACACCAAAAATATATTGAAATTTAATACTTGGAAAATATTAAAATTTGGAAGTTAATTCAAAATAGGTATATTAAAACTTAATAATATCAGATATTACAAAGGAATACGAAATCTGTATTATATTTTATAATAATAAAAAGGTATTATAATATAATACTTAATTACCTACTTGAAATTTAATTTGATGAAAATTAATACAAAATATATTACAAAATAATAGTAATGAAAGACATTTTTTGTAAGAGTATTTATCTTTAATTAATAGTGGCATTATTATATTTATTGTATTTCACATACATATATGAGAACTAAAATCTTACTGCGATTGAAATTTTATCTACTAATTTGTATATTTTACCCCGAAATATTTCAACGCGCCTTCAAAATAATGCATATTTAAATTGTTTATTTTAAATTATTAGGCAGAAAAATGGTTGCTATATACCTAGGTACCTACCAACTTATACAAAATAAATCTGTAAAAAGTTCATTAGATAAAAAGTTTATTAGGTACCTACATACATACCTACGGCGCCAGTTATAGCTATCATTGAAACCCATCATTGAAAACTTTAATGATTGATTTTGAGACGTTTAGAAAGCAAATTCTATTATTATTTTGATAAACGATTAAAGCTCCAGACTTAATTAATATTTCTAGCCAAAAAAAATTTCCAAATAGGCCCAACTTTTCACATAAAAAGACTTTTCTTATTTCAATGATTGAACTACCTTACCAATGATCATTGAAAAATTAAAAGTCAATTTTTGTGAAAAGTTAGGCCTATTTGAAATTTTTTTTTGACTAGAAATATTAATTAAGTCTGGAGCTTTAATCGTTTATCAAAATAATAATAGAATTTGCTTTCTAAACGTCTCAAAATCAATCATTAAAGTTTTCAATGATGGGTTTCAATGATAGCTATAACTGGCGCCTACCTACCAGGGACGAAGCGTCCATATAATGAGTGGAATGAGTGCTTCCGTTGAACAAATTAAACAAATCGTAGGAGCAAAGAATTAAATTCGAACTTGCAAATCGTATTTATTTTGCCGATATGATATACCTATTTACCTTTATTTTCTACTACATATAATCAAATCTTCATTCATTCATTACTATAGAAACAGATATGCATTATTTACTGTCGCTTTCTTAAATCAATTTCAAAATACCCTACTACTCCAACTCCAACCAAATTGAGAATACAACATAACCCACCACTATTCATATAATGCTCACACAAAGCTTCATAAAAAACTAGAATGCACAACTGCTAGGCATTCCATTATTTCGCATACTTAGCTTAGAACCCAACACGAAGTCAAAGTAATTTTTTTTTGTTTCTCGCCATTTGACCAACGTATAAAGAATGAGTTGAGTGAATGCATTCTGAATATTTCATGAAACAAAACTAGAGATAGAGAGAAAAAGAAGATGAATCTATTGAGTTGCGTATTGTCTCAAACTGATAATGAGTTGAATTTCATAGAAGAAAGGGTAGAAAAGATATTTTTTCGTGCCGATTTAAGGTGGTAGTTTTTTAATTAGTTTCGTGGCCGTGTGCGATATAAGCAATCCACCTGTTTTCTATTGTTATATTCTTTTTGGGAATAAATATGAATTCCTGTAACGGCGCTATAGAAAGTATTTTCGATAAACCATTTTCCGCTATATCGTTTGATGAAAAAAAATAAAATAGATGGTGGGAGACCGAAATCTTGTGTAATTATAAACACCGTTACATAGCGGTGTACAAGGCATTTTTCGATGCAATCATATGAAATTTTTTCGTAGTTAAAGGATGTTGTTATGTTGTACTGTTGGCCTTGCCTTTTTTTTGCAAACGAAAAAAGTGTGTGGAACAGTGCGGGGTTTAATGATATGAACAATTTTTCAAAAGCCGGCAAACGGCATGGGAAAGAGTGCGGTTCATATTTAAGTGCAATGGTGTCATTAAAAATGTTTGGTTCTGTTCGCATAGAATCATTTAATTTTAGTTATTTAATTATTTTATGTAGGTATAAAATAATGATTAAGAAGAATTAAAAACAAACAAATGTGATCTTAAAAAAAAGGTCTTTACTTCTTGGTTTTATGTTAAGTGCTTTCGCTACTAAAAAAGCCACGCCTCGTGCCTGCTACCTACCTATGCTTACCAAATATACATAAAATTAGTTTTAAATTCAAGGTCAAATACCTAGGTACTCAAAGAAATAGGTACCGTACGTACCTACCTACCCTTGACTTTTGCAACAAAAACCTTTATATAAAATACCTACCGATGAGTCAAATGAACTTCGACGTTGGAGCCAATAAAGCTAGGAATGAATTTTTTGAAAATCACTGGTAAGAAATTTGAAATTAAATTTGTTTTGACAGTATTTGGAACTGGCAAAGGGATTCCCACTTACAGACTAGTGAATAATATTAGGTTAGCTTTTTACAAAATTCGAAGAAATTTCAGGTCAAATAAGTAGGTACCTACCTACCTACTCAAAGGAATACCTACCCTCGAATTTTGCAAAACAAAATAAAAAAACAAATACATACCTAGGTACCTATTAAAAGATAAACCTACCTAGGTATGAAGGTACCTATACCTAAACCTACCCCCGAATTTAGCAATAAAAACCTTAACTAAAATACATGTAGGTACCTATACCTATCTATCAAAAATATCTATGCCTTAACCCACCCCCGAATTTTGCATACAAAATTTAATTAAAATACCTACAAATACCTATTAAACATAACTACTCGAAATAATTTATAATATGTAGGTACCTACCTATGTAGGTAATAAAAACTATTAACAAAAAAACTATCTAGCAAAAAATTAATAGTAATTGCACAAAAACTTTAATTCAAATATGTACCTACCTACCTATAACCTACATACCAAAAGACCAATCCTCGCAAAAAAGATTGCATCTAAAAATTCAAATACCTACACACCAAAATACCTACCACCGAAATCATGCAAGAAAATTTCTATCAAAATATCTACCAAAAGATATATGCCTAGCCTATCCTCGAAACTTTGCAAGAAAGTTTTAAGTCAATTAAAAAAAAAGCAAAAACAAAACCTATCCTCAATAAGAAAATATAGCAACGACCTACACACGTTTGTCTTTTCACACTCACATACAAGAAAATCTCTGCAAATAATAATTTTTCTACTCGTTGCTACGAACTAGACACCAACGACGGGTGACGACAACGCAAGCAGAAGCGACACGATCAACTCGTTCACCACTTCATATAATTTCTTTGCTTCTCTGCCTGCAAACAAAATACATTCCTAAATAAACCAACACAAATATTCTTCTATCATTGTATATCCAATCTATAGTATTCTCATGAAACACGATTTTGTAGGTAGACATTTGGTCGATAGGTTCGCTGTGATCGCCTTACCGAGATCCCTTAACAAAAATTAGTATGACATTTGGACGCATAGATGGCCACGAGCTTTTTTTCTTCATGAGAATACTATAGAATTTATATACAATGCTTCTATTCAAAGAGGAGACGACAATTTTTTTCTTATGTCGTTTTCCATTGGTTTCACCTTTGTATATAAACTTTATAGTAGTATCATCGACATCAATTGTTTCTATACAATCTGATGTTGAAGCCCCCGTATCTATAAACATTCTTTGACATTCGAAAGTTGAGGAAATTTTTGGTGATTTGACATTTGAATGTTGAGGAACTTTATTGGCATGGTGATATTTCCCCGTAGAAGGGTAAGGAAAAGTGGTAGAAAATGAAAAAATGCTAAAATGGCGAGAATGAGAAGGGTGTATAGGTATTTATATGAAATATATGGGAGTTGGAGGAGAAGAAAAAATAGAGCAGAGGAACCGAGAATACGGTACTTTCTGTGAAATTTGGCATAGTGTTTTTTTTGTGTGTATGTGTAATTTTGTATGGAAGTTCTTCATATTGTATGACTGTATAGGTGGTATTTGTAGGAAACTTTTCGTGGTTTTTTGAAGCTATTTCAGCTTTTTGTAACGATTTTTCTTCAGATCAACTTTTTGGTTTGCAAAAACGTCGATCTTTGAAATTTTTGAGAAATAAATACGTTTTGTGCGGTTTTTTGTGAATAAAATTCCTAAATCATTTTTTCGTAAAATGCTATGCATTAATTGAGTTCTCTTGAGCAAGAGTACGAATAAACAGCGAGGTGTGTATGGGGGGCCACGCTGCCCCCTGCAACCCCCCTGCTTGGGCCCATTATAGGATTTGGGGTGGGTGCGAGGTTGGGTGCATGCAAAGTTCCCTTTGCATTTAAGGAAAAAAATATCATTCACACAAAATTCGAAAAAAATTAAAAAAAGAATAAAAATTGGTTTAGCCAAAAAAACTGAAAATATTTTTTTTGAAAGTTTTAAAAAAAAACTTTTTTACCAGTTTTATTTTGATTTTTAGGAACAGGCACATTCCAAGATCACGAATATGCATTTAATAAGTCGCTAGGACGCTTAGTATAGCCGCAAATCAAGTTCAAAGATGTAAACTTTGATGCCTCTAGGACGCTTAGTTTAGCCGCAAATCGCGTTTAAAGATAAACGTTGATTTTTCGTATAATGCTATGCATTAATTGAGTTCTCCGAAAACCAAATGTAAAAATCTTTCTTAGTTTTTGAGAAATTAAGAAAAATCAAAATGTACTTTTCCCATATATGTAAGCCCGAAAAAATTAATTTATTCATGAATTATCCATAATTTAACCCTTTTTTGGGCTTTTTTGGTAAAAGTACCTTTTGTTTTTTCTTAATTGCTCAAAAACTAAGAAAGATTTTTACATTTGGTTTTCGGTAATGGACTAAAAAATAAAGAGGGCATTGAATATTGAACACAAAAAAAGCCCTTAATTACGTAAAATTTTGAAAAATATCGATTTAATTAAAAAAAATCACAATTTTTTTAAAATTTTGACTTTGAAATTAAATTTCTCAAAAACTATTCGTTTAAACAACCTGATTTAAAAACCAAATGCAAGAAGAAGCTTTCAAATAAAGTATAACACATTATTAAATGTGTTTTCGTTGATTTTTAATGTTTTTTTTTGCATTTAAAGTCAATGTTTCAGAAACTGCCCCTCCCTGCCTCAGGGAGGGGAGATACAACTTTAACCCCATACAATTTTTTTCTTAGAATAACCCCAAGAACCACCCCCTGAAATACTTCCACTCAGGTCCGGGACACCCTGTATATTAAAATCTATGAATGGTGCTATCATCTTAATTTTGGTGTTATAAGATTCACTATTAAAAAGTAGGTACCCTAAAAATAAATAATAAATAATCATTTTGTTTTGAAATGGTTATTTAGAGTGATAATTATTTAACCAGAGTTCAAAATATTAGACTTGAATGTTCAAAACTCGAGTTCTGCAAAATCAGAAATTTAATGGTAACATTCAAAAATATTAAGCTCTAAACCATCCTCTAAGTACTTTCCTTCAATACAAACAAAAATTTAAATCGTATAGGTTTTTTTGTTTAACCTCGTTTCACCCTATTAATAGCTAGACTTGGAAAAATATTTACCTCTTAAGCCATTTTTTAGCTTAAACCTTAAAACACAAAAATAATTTTTAAAATGGAACCGTTTGTTTCTTAACATTAACAAATATGTAAACTTGTGCCACTGATCCCATCGTAGTTCCTTTCATGCCAAGACACTTTCACCCACCACCATATTATATGCCAAATATTTCTTTTCAAATTTTCTTCATATTCTATTATTAAGAAATATATGTAATTTGAAAAAATCAGAAAGTTTTTGTCATATTTATTTATGGGGAAAGATTTACATAAACCAAATTGATGAAGGAAAGTGCATTACAAAAACCAACGAAGTTTTTTAGTGCATTTTTATGTTCGCTTGGAAAAAGTAGCATGTTAAAAATACAAAATCAATACGGAGTTATATCAAACTCAGAAAATTTTGGTGTATGAAACTCATTTTTGGTAGTTTCTATATACATACCTACAACCTTTGTTCAGCCAGTGGTTTGTCTAGTTTTCCAAAATCGTTATAAATCGATTTTTCTATGCAAAATACAATTTTGCAATTTTAACAACATGTTCACTGGCTTGCACACACAATAGGAAGATTAAAATTTTCTCTGAAGTTGAAAGTATTTTGCCGCGGGTTTATTAAAAAGATTCGTTCATTTAAATGGATTAAAAGCAAATATATTTTCAAAATAATTATTCACGTAGAAGTGCACAATAATCAATTTAAGAAATCCAAATACCTACCAAAGAACTTGGATTTCAATTGTCCACAATCAATCGATGCTATTAAGCGCGCTAGCCGATGTGTTTATCGATTAATGAGTAACTTGTTGGATATAAAATTGATTTTTTTTTATCTACACAACACAAAACAATTTTTGGTTTTTTCTTGAACCATTCTGAAAAATATATTTGCTCTTAATCGTTTTGAACAACCGAAAAACTTATTCACTTTTGACACACAATATAAAAACCAAACAACGATGCAAGAGCGACAACCAATCGATCCCATTGCAATGAGATGATGGTTAAAATATTTTACCTACCCACTTATTTCGAGCACCTATACCTGCTCTTGTTGTTTGTCATACTGTTCACCTACAACATTAACCAAAAGTACAAAATACATTGTACTTCTAAAAGAAAAACAAGACACTTAGGTATTTGTTAGATATTCTTTTTTTTTCTTTATTAAATAACTATATGAAAAAATCTCACTACACAATTCACATAGGTATATTGAATAACAAATTTCTTTATTTTTATGCACTTTAATTTTTCAAGTGGTGTGTAAGAACACAGATTTAATATGAGGTGATGGGAACTTAAACTCGCCATGTCAATGCCACGAAAACTAAGATAGTTTTCCTTCAAACCATAACAAATAGAGTTATAAATCTATGATTAGATACAACAATTATTCTCTTAGTAGGTATTCTCAAAGTTGCTTTAACAATTCAATTTGATTATAAAATTTTTTTGGCATTGATATGACGAGTTTTGGTTCTCATCATTTACATTACAAATAATAAAAAAAAACACTAGCACACATTTTTATATTTTTGGATTTTTATCCACTGGAACTGCTGGCTGTTGATTGAAGATATTTTTCTGGCAAGCAGCTGCCCGGCACAGGATATCTTTATGTTCATTGTTGATGCAATTAAATATTTATGTAGGTAGGTATTTTCTGAAAGTAGGTAGAAAAAATGATTAGCAAAGAAAAAAATAGAATGCAAAGATATTTAGGTATCTACAATTAAAACAAAATACTTATCTATTTTATTGATGTTTCTTAATCTTCCTTTTTTTTTAATTTATTGCAGCTCCATATATCTATTTTCTCTTTTGGTTTTCTTCTTCACACAATTAACTTCACATAATTTAATTTTACAAAACGATTTGTTTATTTTTCCTTCTGCCATTTGACAGCATATTCGATTTCTATTCTACCACTTTGTTTGGTCATGCGCGGTGGAAGTGGAAAAACTACTTCACTCGCTTACTCCATTTATTATTACGAGAATAATATATGACTTTCTCGTTCTTACGATAATAATAAATTTACCTCGAAATAAAAAAATATTCCCCATTCTGGTGTCAAACATGTTTCACAATATGGGTGCTCACTAGCGCCACCATCGATGGAATACCACGTAAATAAAAACGACTCCATGATAATACTATAAAGTTTATATACAAAGGTTTCACTCAAGAAGACACTCATTCTGAATCCAATGGAACAGTGCTTGTTACTTCTACTCAATTCTGAAGTTTTGTCACTATATTGGTGAATCATTAAATAAAAAAAATTTGCTGGCACACAAAAAGTAAAATTGAAAACAATAGTGAATCTACCCCTTACTTACAAATTATAGTTTTTCTATTTGTTTTACTTAATTTGTTTATTAAATTATATTAAATTCTTTGTTTTCGAGTGCACAATTAATTAAAATGGAATGTTAAACAAATATGAAGTTGCGCTGCAGTTTGTTTTGACGTTTGAGTTTGAATGTATTAGTGCTTCTAGAGTGGATTCTGATTTCAAATCGAGAAGCGAAATTCTCTTCTCAGAATCGTCAGAAGAGGATTTTTGTGCCAATGGAATGGTTTCAGAAGACTTCTGGATGCTTCGGAAGGCTTCTGAATGTCCAATGGAAAACGACATTATTTTCTTCACGTTTTTCTATTCTTTGACATTTTAAAAACAGCTGATTTGCTTATCTCTCTTAGGGCCAGTTTGTTCACACCTTGTCAACTTAAATCAATGATTATTCCAGTTGGTTATCATTGAATGCGTTTGTTCAGCAAAATCTTAAACAGAGAATCCATAATTTGAGCACTTAATTGGAGAAATCACTAATTCGCCGATTCTGTCTGATTAGCATGATTTAATCAAAGATTTTCGGGAATTTCGTTTGTTCATCATTGGTTATTTCCAAAGTGTAGGTATAAAAAAGAGAAACAAAATCTATTAAATTCCTTCGAACAAAGAACATGAATGAAGAGAAACCAAGCATCGTCCATCTTGCAAGAAAAAAATAAACAATTTGTACAGATTTTACTACAAATTGTAGTTATTTTATTTACTATCGAAAAATAAAGTGCTTTTTTGCAAGGCCTAATATAAAATATGCATAGAAAAACTACAACTGGGAAAAAATCCCATCACTAGGTTTCACAAAATGCCAGCACTACCTACACACTTCAACTATATATTTGGAAAAAAAAATCAATTAGCCGCATTAAAATAAATACTGTAATATTTTCCCAGGTTCGTTAATAAAACTTATTTACTTTATTCAAAACGTCCACTTATTTATTTCACAAAATAAAACACTTTACTTTTCTTACTACTAACTAAACGTTTTATTATTCACCACTGAATTAGTTCACAAACTTTACTTTTCACTTTTATTACAACCAACTTTATTCATTCACGATTAAAAACAAACTGTGTCGCTGCCGTTCAAACATGTGCCTTTTATACTTGTTTTCCAAACTCTCGAAATAAGGAGAACGTTCTGGTCTCTGCTTCCAGAGCTTTCCGTAGGGGAAATTTCCCAATAATTTCCCTTCCAAAAGCTTTTATTTGACAGCTGGTAAATCTGCTATAATCCGGCAGATGGCGCTTCCTTCGTTTGAGAGTTGCTATAATTATAGCTAATAAGGGTATGTTTGCACTGCGACCGTAAGCTTTACTGTGTCCGTTTGTTTGCATTTCGGAGTCGTTATAGTTCAAATATGGAAAGTTATTACACTGCCCCCCTCTTAGGATTGATCGTCCCGAGCAAATCCATCACTTCCATCACCATTATAATGATGTAAACGGTCGCTGTGAACTACTTTTAGTTTGCCTCTTAATCCTCTCTGAATGCGGTAGACGACATCGTTTATTCGTGTTACAACAGTATAAGGGCCTTCCCAATTTTGTTGAAGCTTCGGTGAGAGTCCCTTCCGACGGTGGGGATTATAAAACCACACAAGGTCTCCCACTTGGAATCCTGTCGTTGTGGCTTTTGCGTCGTATCTTGTTTTCATCCGATCACTCGACAGCTTTATATTTGCCCTCGTCCTTTCGTGAATGTCAACTAGCTTTTCTTTGAGGTTGTCCACGTAGTCGTCTATTCCTTGTGGCTCGCTTGTATAACATCCAAATTTGATTTCGCTTGGTAGTCGTATTGTGCTCCCGAGCAGGATTTCTGATGGTGTATGTCCTGTTGAGCTATGTACCGCACTTCGATAGGCCATCAAGAATAACGGAATATGCCGATCCCAGTCTCGTTGGTTGTCGCTTACAACTTTGGAAAGGTGTTCTTTAAGGGTCCGATTGAATCGTTCAACCATCCCATCAGATTGTGGGTGAAGCGGTGTTGTCCTCGTCTTTTTAATGCCAAGGAGTGTACAAACTTCCTGAAAGATTTTGGACTCGAAGTTCCTCCCTTGATCTGAATGGAGTTCCATAGGTACACCAAACCTGCTTACCCAGTTGAAAACAATCTGGTCCGCGACTGTTTTGGTTTCCTGATTTGGGATGGCAAATGCCTCAGGCCACTTGCTGAAGTAGTCCATTACTACCAGGATGTATCGGTTTCCGCTTCTGGTTTCTGGAAAAGGGCCCGCAACGTCTATTGCAATTCTTTCAAAAGGCGTGCCCACATTATACTGCTGCATCTTACTCTGGACTTTTCTGCCTGGTCCCTTGCTTGCAGCACAAGTATCACATTGTCGGCACTATTTTTCAACGTCTTCTCTTGCGTGTAGCCAGTACAATCGCTGCCTTACCTTTTCCAGTGTCTTATTGACACCCAGATGTCCTCCGGAAGCTCCATCATGCATCTCTTGAAGAACGTCATTAACTTTTGATCGAGGCACTATTAGCTGCATCACATAAGATTTGCCGTCTGCGGATTCCCACTTTCGTCTTAGTACTCCTTCTTGTACATGAAGTGAGTCCCATTGTGCCCAATACGCTTTAAGAGTTGGACTTCTATCGGAGATGTCACCCCATTCTGGTTTCTCTTGGTGTTCTTTCCATGCAAGAATGGGTTCAATATCCGAGTCTTCTTGTTGGGCAGCTCTTATTTCATCATTACTCCAACCGTAAATGGGATCGGCTCTTAATCGCTGGATGGAAGCAACCTCCTTCTCTTCTTGACGTGTGCAGTGCTTGCAGTCCGGTTTGCATGGTCTCCGAGATAAAGCATCTGCGTTTGAGTGCAACCTTCCTCTTCGATGTTGGATCTGGTAGTCGTATGTTTGCAATCTCTTTATCCATCTTGCCACTTGACCTTCTGGATTTTTGAAGTTCAACAGCCAATTAAGTGCACCATGATCTGTTCGAAGAAGGAACTTCTGTCCATAGATGTACTTATGGAAGTGTTTTGTTGCCGATACTAAAGCTAGAAGTTCTCTTCTGGTCACACAGTAATTTCTTTCTGGCTTTGAGAGCACCTTGCTGTAATAGGCAACGACCTTCTCTTCTCCTTCGTGGACTTGTGAGAGTACGGCACCAATTCCCACGTTACTTGCGTCAGCGTCGATGATGAAAGGTTTCCCTGGTGTCGGATAGGCCAAAACTGGTGTATTGCATAGGCGCTGCTTAAGTTCCTGGAAGCTTTTCTCGCACCCGCTTGACCATTTGAACGGTTTGCCTTTCTCTGTTAGCTGATGCAAACTTTTCGCGATCCCAGCAAAATCCTTCACAAATCGTCGATAGTACGTGGCTAGACCAAGAAAGCTCCGCAGTTGATGTTTATCCTGTGGTGTTGGCCAATTCTTTACGGTGTCAACTTTTTCAGGATCAGTCTTCACTCCTTGGGAAGAGATGATATGTCCCAAATATTTTACCTCAGACTTAAAAAATTCGCACTTGTTTGGATTCAATTTCAAGTTTGTTTCTCGAAGCCTCTGGAAGACGGCCTTAAGGTTTCCACAATGCTCATCAAATGTCTTACCATAAACAATGACATCGTCCAAATATACTAGGCAAGATTTCCAAGTAAGTCCTTGTAAAACGCATTCCATCAAACGCTCAAATGTTGCCGGAGCGTTGCATAGTCCGAAAGGCATCACTTTAAATTGCCACAGACCATTTCCTGTGGAGAAAGCCGTCTTTTCTCGATCTTCTGGATGGATTTCTACCTGCCAGTAGCCACTCTTCAAGTCCAATGTTGAAAACCATTCAGCTCCTTCCATCGCATCCAGAGTATCACTGATTCTTGGCAGAGGGTAGCTGTCTTTCTTTGTCACATCGTTCAGCCTCCGATAGTCCACACAAAATCGAGTACTTCCGTCCTTCTTTTTGACAAGAACAACTGGGGATGCCCAAGGACTTTTAGAGTTTTCGATTAGCCCATCTTTCTTCATGGTCGATATCATCTCTTCAACTTCGGCTTGTTTGGCTAATGGGAGACGTCTTGCTGGTTGTCGAATAGGTCTTGCATCTCCTGTGTCGATTCGATGCTGCACCAGTTGTGTTCGACCAAACTGCCCATTGGGTGAAGAGAGTATATCAGCGTACTCGTGAAGGAGGCTTCCAGCAACACTAAGCTGATATTCACTTAATTTTGAAGACTTGAGAATGTTTGACTTCATAGTGTTCACTTTCTTGGGGTCCACATATTCTTGTGTATCAACTTCTGTGATTTTAGTTATTGCGGATACGGATTCACATTTTCCAACAACTTCTCCTTTTCTAAGCTTGACCTCGTACGGTTTGATGTTGAGTATCCGTACGGGCACCATGTTGTTCTTTGGCGCCACAAGGGTCTTCCCTAGGATGATGTTTTGAGAAGACTGTTCAGAGTCTGGCTCCACCATTAGGTATCGATGGCTACCCAAATCTCCCTTTATTTTTGTCCAAACGAACACTTCTGAAGAAGGTGGCAGGCAAATATCTTCCTTTATGACAGTTCTCAGAGTTGATGAATTTTCATTGCCATAAATCATAGGAATTTCCACATTTCGGTATTTGAGAACTTGCTTTCCGATATCGAGAATTACTCCATGCTCTTTCATAAAGTCGATTCCAACGATGCACTCGTCACATATATCTGCTACCAGAAATAGATGTGAAAACTCCAGTTCTGCCAAACGGATTGTAAGACGAACCTCCCCATACACTCTGGCTGCCTCTCCTGTTGCTGTTTTCAGACGGTAAGTGTTGGTGTTATGCAGCCATGTCATCTTCACCAAGCCCTTTCGAACAATGGAGGCAGTGGCACCGGTGTCGATCGTAGCCACTTGCTTCTTGCCGTTTAGTGTTGCCTCCACAGTCAGACTTTTGTTGTTTCGTTTCGTCTGTGAGACCTGGATGGTGGTTCTGGGGCCATCGATACCAGAAACCAGCTTCTGCCCCTCGAAGTTGGTTCTTACTCGTTTCCCGGTTGAGAAACGGGCCGAGCAGGAGTTTTGACATTGTTGTTGTTAAAATTTCTGCTTCCACAATTTTGACATGCAGATCTTCTAGGTGGCAATCTGCACTGGCGTTGGAGATGCCCGGTTTTGTTGCAATTCCAGCATCGAGCAGGTCCATCGCGCTGGTTCCTTTGGAATGCTGTTCTCTGGCAAGAGCACTCCTCAATTTCAATTTCTCTTACCCGATGGACTCCTTGAGAAGCCTGTTCTGCTGCTTCCATAGTGAGGGCGAATGCTAGTGCTTCAGGAAGCGTGCGTTTGCCAGCAGTTCGAATTGCTCGCTGAAGGTTGATATCAGATACAGCACGGACAAAGGCTTCTGTTGCGAATTGGTTGATGATTTCGTCCCCTGCAGCCGGATATGCCAGGTGCGCCAACCGTTCGATATCTGCTTGGAGTTGTTGCAGAGTTTCTCCTCTTTTCTGGACTCTGGAATTGAGTTGAACGCGGAAGACTTCTTGCATATGGCCATCTCCAAAACGTTTGTCAATGGCCTGAACAAGAGCACTGAAGTTGCCATTTTTATCTGCTGGTATGCTTTGTAACAGCTCAGCCGCCGGTCCTCTGAGGGCAAGAGTTAGAGCTATGCATTTGTCTTCCTCATCCCAGCCATTTGTTGCTGCGGCTGCCTCAAACTGCTTCTTGTAGATTGACCAAGAAGTTTGCCCATCGAAGGTTGGTGGATGCATCTCCTTTTTCTTTGGACAGTCGCCAGAACTTTCTCGAACCTTCATTTTCTTAACTTTATCTAATTCTTTTGTAATGGATTCGATTTTATCTTCCACACATTCGAACTTTGCTTCAACAGTCGAAAATTGTTTGACGACAGTCGAAAATTGTTTATCGACATTCGAAAATTGTTTATCGACACGCTCGTCAAGGGCAATAATTCTGTTGTCAAAGGCATCTAACTTACCTTCCAGCAGATTTGTCTGTTCTTGGAACTGTTGAAGAAGATTCTTTTCTTGTTTTTCTAGGAGATTCTTTTGCTCTGCTGTTCGAAACGTTCCAGAAGGTTCTTTTGTTCTTGGCTTTGATGTTCTAGAAGATTCTTTTGTTCTTGGCTTTGATGTTCTAGAAGATTCTTTTGTTCTTCAAATAAATTTCGCGAGCAGCTGAGACAGCATATTGGTCATGCCCGATGTACTTACTTGTTCTTGCTGTTCTTCCATTTCAATGTCGAATATAAACGTGTCCGGGTTTTTTCCACATCTTCTTAAATCTTCTTGCAGACGAATTATAAGATCATTCTTTGTTCCAGCAGTAGGAAGATCTCGCTTATTCAGTTCTGCCTTAAGTTCCACTAAATTTAAATCATTCAAAGATTTACCCATTGTCTTTTTTTTTTCACTATTCACACAATAAATTTACTGAGTGCACAGATAAAATAAGTTTTATCCCAATCCTGACACCAATGTAATATTTTCCCAGGTTCGTTAATAAAACTTATTTACTTTATTCAAAACGTCCACTTATTTATTTCACAAAATAAAACACTTTACTTTTCTTACTACAAACAAAACGTTTTATTATTCACCACTGAATTAGTTCACAAACTTTACTTTTCACTTTTATTACAACCAACTTTATTCATTCACGATTAAAAACAAACTGTGTCGCTGCCGTTCAAACATGTGCCTTTTATACTTGTTTTCCAAACTCTCGAAATAAGGAGAACGTTCTGGTCTCTGCTTCCAGAGCTTTCCGTAGGGGAAATTTCCCAATAATTTCCCTTCCAAAAGCTTTTATTTGACAGCTGGTAAATCTGCTATAATCCGGCAGATGGCGCTTCCTTCGTTTGAGAGTTGCTATAATTATAGCTAATAAGGGTATGTTTGCACTGCGACCGTAAGCTTTACTGTGTCCGTTTGTTTGCATTTCGGAGTCGTTATAGTTCAAATATGGAAAGTTATTACAATACAAATTTCACGTGTGTAGCTATTCTGTATAGTAATTTAACAGGAAATAATCTTAAATTGAACACAACATTATATTTCAAGCACTGATTTTCCGTGTTTTTTTTGCACAAAAAATGTTTTTTTCGAAAGCTCACTCACACTGAAATAAGTTAATGACGGAATACGTCTGACAATTGATTGACAGATAGACTGGAAAATGGAAAGATTATTGGAAAAACTATGATTTATTAATCAAACTGAAAATTGAGTGAACAAACACTCTCTGATTATCACAGATTCATAACTATGGGTTTAACAGAATCAATGATAATCTAATTGCTGATTTAACCCACTGTGAACAAACTGGCCCTTACTCCCTTTAATTCTTATGAGCATGAAAATAATACTTTCCTCTTGCTCTTACTACTTGTCTTCGATTCTGTACCCCGCATCCACATTTCTCCACGCAATCGAATGCGGTCGAATGTGGCGCCCCCACAGGGTCCACGTTCAACTAAAAAAAATTTTTCATGAGAATACTATGGCTTTCATATGGCGTTTTTCTTTTTTAGCTCTGAGCAGATCACGGAACTGTCAAACAAAAATTCTATGTTTCTTTTTTAGCTCAGACATATCAGAGCATAAAAAGTGTGTTTCTTTTTTCCATCAGAGCTAGCTCAGAGCTTGCTCAATTAGCTCAGGATAAAATGACCGAGCGAAACGCTGAGCGAAGCCAACTTCACTTATTTTTTTAGTGATACATAATTTAAAATGGATTTCCTGGAAAGTCCTCGGACAGTCGCCCGTCAATTGTTAAAAAATTGCAAGAAATTTCATGAAATTTACCGAAAACACATGAAATGACAGTTCAGTGCTCAAGTGTGTTTCATAATTAAATCTGAGGAATCTGATCATAATCTGCTCGGAGCTCTGCTCTGATCGCTCAGCCTCTGCTCAGAGCTTTGCTCAGAGCCAAAAAAGAAAAACGCCAATATACAAAGGCTACATACACTGCTTGTCAAAGTCGAATTTGCATTCCACTTGCCTCCCACTTGCTTTCCACTTGCATTCCACTTGCTTGTCTCCCAACTTGTTAGTAAACAAATGTGTATGTATTGCAACTTGCTTGCAAGTACTTGCTCGTGTGGCCTCAGTGGTGCGTTCTTTTATGTTACTCTAGTTAACTATGGTTAATGTGTCAAAAAGAAGAGTTGCAATGTCATAGTTAAAAAAGTTACTCTGAGTTACTTTTCATTAAGGAACGACCAAAGTTAGAAATGGTTTATCTGTCAAACAAAATGGATGAAAAAAAAAATCGAAATAGATTTGGAATTAAAAATCAAGAACAAATTGTGATTCCATGAGATTTATTGAAAAGAACTTTTATTAGCACTTTGAAAATACATATTTCTTTCAAATTAAATTTCATTTTACATCATTCAAGCACAAAATGGAATATTTTAGCAAAATATTTGCAATTATTTGCAATTTTTTTTTTCATTCACTACTAGCACAAATTTCTTTATTATAAATTGATCAAATCGCATTAAAAATGTCGCAAAAGGTAAAAAACTATTTCAAAACTCACTATCGACGATTAAATCAATTAAATTAAAAATATTTATTACAAAAATGAAATCAATTCCAAACCGAACGATCGAGAAGCAAACAAAAAATAAATCAAAATGAAAACATTGTGATTTCAGCTGCTTTTGATAGATTAACCCTTTCAACTCATATCAAGGAGATGAGTTGGAAAAAGTTACTCAAAGTTACTCTTTGACACTTTAACTTTGAATTTAGGAACGACTCAATAACGTCATAGAGTTAAATAAAGTAACTTTTTTGAATTAAAGGAACGATGAAAGTTAACTATAGTTAACTATAGTTAACATGGTTAGAAAAAGAACGTACCACAGGGCATGGTATAAGAATTGGCCAGTTTATATTTATTTCTGAGATCTCAGAGGGCTCAGAGGACTCTGAAATATAAACACGATTCCTCACAAAAATTCCTCACATTTCCCCTTAAAAACTGAGACTGAAATTTTTTGGATTCGCTTGCTCAATTATATTTTGTCGCAGTTAATTACATAAGAAGAAAAGAAAAAGAGAGATGTTTTGACTTCTATTTGAGGAATCCTGTTTATATTTTATCCTCCGGCTCTGTCAAAGAAAGGAGAAAAATTACTGAGCGCTCAAGAAATATAAACTGGCTAAATAACAAGGTATGCTTGACAGCTCAGGCAGTTGACTCGTGACGTCATTGTGAGTGAATGATCTCAATTGTTTGTCATTTATGGCAAAGAAAGTAAACAGAAATTGTTTATATTTTGAAGCAATTTGCTATTAGAACTCAAAGTAAAACAATAGATTATTTATGTTTTGAAGTTATGTTATGAAAATCGCCCGAGTTTGTTTCTGTAAAAAAGGTGTAGTGCCGCGAACTTGGCTGGTTTTGATAAAGAACCGAAGAATACACCAAATATAAAAAAAGTTACTCAAGTTTTCCGGCAATTTTCAGGCATTTTATTTTTATAAAATGCCATTTTTTTTATAAAAAGTGGAAATATCGTCCCTCTTCACACGAACTGACGTATCTGCTTTTTCAACATTTTACAGGAGAGCAGTTTTTAGTTTTGTTTCCTCCTTCTGTAGTCGTTACTTTTGTGTTTTACAACGGTTTTGGTATTTTATTTTTTGTAAAATTACAAGAATTTGCTAAAGTTTCAAATGATATGAGGTTCAATGTATATACTTTACTTATAACAGTTAAAAATAATCGATCAACCAGATACGTCAGTTCGTGAGAAATTATAGTGAGAAGTTTAAGTGTCGTCGTGACAGTATACACAGGCACCACTGTTTTGAAAAAATTTTGTTAGTGAGACATTTTAGTGTCGTGACAGTATGCACAGATATCACTGTTTTGAAAAAAGCTCACCCATAAGCCTTTTACTGAAAATTGAAATGAAAATTTTTGTTTGACAGAGTATAGTAAATAGGAAGAACTGAATGCCATTCAAATTTAATTTAGTGATGGATGAAGAGCAAAAATGGGTTTACATCTTAACATAGCCTTAAAGCATTTTTATTTCTACTCACCGATAAATGCACTTAGTACCTGAAACCACTGTATTTAAACAATAATTTGCAATATAACGGAAAACTGCTACCCTCATAATTTCAGTTACGTCTGTTCGTGAGAAACTTTTTACCTAAAATTGCAGTTATGCCAACTATGTCATAACGCATTGAACCATGTTCCAGACAATTTTCAGGGAATCTAATGATGTAGAAATATGCAATCAAGTTAACCTAGCACATACAGTGTTGGACAGAGAATTAGCACACATTAGTTAATCGGATTTTAATAAGGAAAATCTGTATTTTTGCTATGTTCTTGGAACATTATTTATTGAAAACTTTTTAATTCAACCCTGAAAAACTTAAATATATACAAAAAAAGAATTCAATAAAATAACAACAAAAAAATCTTAAATAAAATTAATTCGTGAAAATCGATATTAAATATGTATTTTGCAGTAATATTTCAAGGAATTTTGTGTAAACTGTTTTCTGTGGCTTTTTGGAATATATCGATATTGCAAGACACGAAGTTGTGTGCAAAAACTTGCATTGGTGTAAATTGGGTCTTTCTGAGCATCTATTATTTCAATGCGTGGAAATCGATGCTAAAATTTGTATTTTGCAAAATATATCGTCCACAGATTTTATAGAAGCAATATTGCAAGTATTTCATGTGTACACTGTTATCTAACGATATTGCAAGATATTTTTACTTACAAAACTGTGTACAAAAACTTGTATGGTTTAAAATGCGTCTTGCTGAACATCGATGATATTAATGCTTGAATATCGATGTAAAAATATTTCTTTTGCACAAATAAACACAAAACAAATTTGATGAAAGCTAAATTGATAGGCACTTCATGTGTAAAATTATATCTGTGCCTTTTTGCACATCTGAAGTTTCGTTGTGGTTCTGAATTTTTAAATTTGGTTTGAAAGATCCTTTGATAATTTCCTTTTTCAAAAAAATCCAAATGTTACAGATGACTTAAAAACTGTGAAAGTCACTCCATCTAGATTTTACTAGCAGAATCAATCATTTTCGTACTAACTTTTTGTTTGTTTTTTAAACCGATGTTTTGGATGTTAATATCGATTTTGCAAAACATCGAAATCTTTATTATCGATTTGCAAATATCGATTGAAATCGCTCATCCCTATTTCGAGATGTCTATCTGTGGTCCGTTCTTTTTCTAACAATAGTTAACAATTGTTGACTTCATCGTTCCTTTATTCTAAAATAGTTACGATTCGTAACAATATGACGTCATAACATCGTTCAAATATCCTAATTTTCGCAGTTCTCATATTCTTAACCCTTCACCAACTTCTCTCCCCAACACAACACCTAACCACACATCCTCTACTTCACCAAACCCATCAATCTCCGTCTCTCATTCTTCAGTCTACTCTAACTCTCCCCCGACACCAATTACCCCATCCTTAATCACCTCTCAGTCTTTTACAATTTTCCCAACTGCTTTCTTCTTCCTTTATTGATCCCCTTCTACCCCCTACAGTCAAATGCACCCAACAATCTAGTGAATCCACTGAATGTCGCTATGCTCTCTCTAGGCTTAGAGATAAAAAAAACCTACGAAAACATTCGTCTGTTTTTGGCATATCTGCACGACAAACCTGACTCTGTCTGCTTTGAAGGTAAAACGAAAACTAGTGTAATGGTCTCCATTCAACAGGAAGGTCTCCCCACTGATGTCGCAAGTCTTAAAAACCTCTTCATAAAATATCATGATTTTCTTAATTTGTCTCCCCAAAAGGTGGCGAATGATCTTGAGGCCTTGGGACCTTGTTGAATTTGTGTCCTTCACCCTCTCAGCCATAGAGAAAGGCTACGAAGTTGATGCTATCTCAACAGATTTCAGCAAAGCCTTCGACAAAATTTCCCATAAGCTTATTCTTTTCAAACTATCCACTCTAGGGTTTGAACCATCTTTGTTAAAATGGATTTGTTCTTACCTTGAAAACCGTTATTACAGCGTTCGATTCAGATCTGCCACCTCTTGCCCTTTCTTAGCTACCTCCGGCGTCCCCCAAGGCAGCCACCTAGGCCCACTTTTATTTATTCTCGCTATTAACGATATTGAAAGGGTCATCAAACATTCTTCTATCTCTCTGTACGCCGATGATACCAAGTTCTTCAAGACCATTTCCTCAACACATGACTCTTCCCTTATTCAACAGGATCTTGACAGTTTTTCAGTTTGGTGTCTAAAAAATAACTTGGAGCTAAACGTCGCCAAATGCCAATCAATCACTTTTTCACGCAAACGTATCAAATCTCCTCCCCGTCTTTACTTGCTCCATAATCAACCCATACCCATAGTTGATAATATTCGCGACTTTGGCATTTTATGTGACCCAGAGCTTAATTTTCTCACTCACATAGACGATATCATTCTCAAAGCAAACTCAGCGCTCTTGCTCTTCGAGGTCTATCGTGGAACAACCCTCTGATCCTGCCTCCCTACCTAGATCGCCTTAAACTAATAAACCTGAATTCGTTGGAAGAACGAAGAGAAATATCAGACATTCTCTTCATTCATCGACTTCTCTCTGGTTCCGTAGACTGCATATCGCTCTACAACTCTGTCTCTTTTAATACTAACCCTCGTAATACACGCAATCCTCGTCTCTTTTATATACCCACCCACCGAACCTCTTATGGCTCCAACGAACCAATCTCTCGAATGCTGCGGGCTGTTAATTCAAACATGTGCTCCTTCGACTTTAACCTAAGTACTCCTTCCTTAAAAAACCAACTCCTGAACCGCTCAACGCCTCACGAAACTTAGCTTAAGTTCTGAGTTTTTAAGTTAGATTAAGAATTAGCTTGTATTAAGCCGAATAAATGGGGGTTTTGCCCCCACCAAAATTAAAAATTAAAATTAAAACTAAATGTCAAATAGTTACGATTTGTCACAGTACACATATTAAAGGTAATATCTTCCGAGTTTTCATTTTCGTTCAAGTTCGCGCATGTGTCAAAATCTCAGAGACCCCTGTCAGTTCATTGTGTGTGTACTGTGACATGTTCAACACTTTCCAAATTTAACATTTAGATTTTTAGTTTTCTCAATTTTCCAAGCCTCTGATTGGCCAGAATTCAGAAATCTGAATATTCAGTACTGAAATTGAGGCATTGAATGTACCATTGACAAGGTCTCTGGGGATTAATTTTTTTTTTCAGTATCTGACAACCCATTTTTGAAAACATGCGCAATATATTACCTTTAATATGTGTACTCTGACGATTTGTAACTATTTCCAACTCATGTCCAGGACATGAGTTGAAAGTGTTGATCTGTCAAAGTGCACAAGTGAACCGATTAGTTTACAAAACAAACCAAATTTTTGTTGGTTTTGATAAATTTGAGTGAAAAAACAAAATTGAAATTGCATTTGGGCCGATTGTAAGCGATAAAGGAGAATTTTTATTAGAAAATTATACGATTTTATGCTATAATAATGCAAATAAATTTTTTTTCATTCGTTCATTTGACACATCAACAATATCTAACAACATCAACAATATCTAATAATGGTGTAACTTATAGCGGTCACAGAATTAGCACAAGTACGAAATTAAATAATTCATCACTAAAACAAGTAGTTTTTTTCTAATATTTTGTTAGGTACTCTTTCTGCTTTAACACAGCCTTAAACCGCCGAGGAATACTCGCCTCTAGGTGCTGGCATTGATGGATAGGAATGCTGTTCCAGCCATCCCTAATTGCCTCTCAAAATTCTGCTAGATTCATTGGGTTCCTTAGTCCAACCTGATATTCAACTTCATTCTATAGATTTCTATGGGATTCGTCAGGACTCGGCGCAGGCCAAGGCAAAAAATTGATTTGCTGATCAAAAATTCACTGTTTCACCAGCCGGAAAGTGTATTTAGGATCATTATCATGCATGAATATCCATGATAATGGTAAATTATCGCCTGCAAAGGGCTCCATATGGTTTTCCAAAACGCTCTTGTACTGATACTGGTCCATTAGTGATAAATTATTTAATTTCGTACTTGTGCTAATTCTGTGACCGCTACAAGTTACACCATTAAATTTTATTTAAGATTTTTTTGTTGTTATTTTATTGAATTCTTTTTTTGTATATATTTATTTAAGTTTTTCAGGGTTGAATTAAAAAGTTTTCAATAAATAATGTTCCAAGAACATAGCAAAAATACAGATTTTCCTTATTAAAATCCGATTCACTAATGTGTGCTAATTCTCTGTCCAACACTGTATATGCCCAAATCTCAAAAACGACAATTTGCGAGTTACTTGAGTTCGTGAGATGAGGGACGATATATTACACTAACCCAATAGCGTAACACCACATAAATTGCGTAAGAAATGAATGTGCAATATTAAGATAAAATAGTTGTTTATGCTTTACAAAAGTGTGATCCAGGTCCAGTCGTGCATTTCATTTTCGTATGGGAAACTTAGTAGGTTCTCCCTCTACTACCAAAACGTAAGAGGGCTTCGGAGTAAAACTGCCAAAATCTTTCAAAACTCCCTAGCTTTTCCTTATGATTTATTTGCTTTCACTGAAACATGGCTTAATGACACGATCTTAGACACAGAACTATTTGATCAAGAATTCATAGTTTTCAGGAAAGACCGTCATGTGGATAATACGAATTTAGTAGGGGGTGGTGTCTTAATTGCGATTAGAAATCATTTCAACACAACTCCTATCATATTCCCTTTTGATATTTCAATAGAACTTGTCTGCATCAAAATATCCATGCATTCAAAAGATATATTCATTCTAAATGTCTATATTCCCCCCAAAAGTTCAGTTTCAGTATATGTCGAGCTTTCCCATGCTCTCGACTATATTATTGACGTTGCTGGATTTGATAGTATTATTACTCTCTTAGGCGACTTTAACCTTCCATACATTGACTGGATTCCTTCAGAAGACGAGTCTTACTTTGAAGCATCGTTGACTTCATCTCAACAGGAGCTTCAACTGTTAGACCATATTATATCTACGGACTTACAGCAAATAAGCTGTATTAAAAACTCTTTAAATCGAATACTCGATTTAGTTTTCTCATCTGACGCTGTTAGTACTGTAGTGGTAGAGTCTACTACTGCAATATCAAACATAGATAAATACCATCCTCCTCTTGACATTTTTCTTGACTTGGACGGGCATTTACTTAATAATAGTAACTCACAAGACTGTTCATATTCTTTTGACTTTCGGAAAGCTAACTTTCAGTTGCTTTCTGAGCATTTAAGTGCATCTGGTATTGAAAATATACCAGTTTCAGGCGACATTGACGTTGCAGTTTCATACTTTTATCAAGTATTGACCAACTGTATTAATGACATAGTTCCACACAAAATACCCAAATACTCTAGCTTCTGCCATCCATGGTATACGAAAGAACTCAAAATTCTTCGTAATAAAAGAAACAGAGCTTGGAAGAACTTCATAAAAAGTATGTCCCTTGAGGACCGAGAATTGTATATTTCCTTGTTTGATGAGTTTAAAAACCTCTCCAATCATTTATACGCTGAATACCTTAAAAAAATGGAAAGTTCCCTAAAGCTTGACCCCAAAAGTTTTTGGAATTTCGTAAACTTGAAAAAGAAATCTGATGGCTATCCAGTCAATTTTACTTATTATAATATTGTTTTAAATAGTCCTCCAGATATTTGTGATGCGTTTGCTAACAACTTTCGCCAATCATTCGTTGATACCCCTGTCGATGTTGATGAGAACTTCTTTCTCTACTTAAAAGACTGCCCACAAACTACTTTCAATAATATCCCAATTATAATCGAAAAAATTTTACATTATATGTCCTTACTTCATGATGATTACTCGTCTGGACCTGATGGCATCCCACCAATTATCTTGAAGAAATGTAAATCAATATTAGCACCCCCTCTTTTTCATTTGTTTAACCTATCACTTAGCTCCGGTAAATTTCCAAGTATTTGGAAAAAAGCATTTATTACACCAGTTTTTAAAAAGGGTAACAGATCTGATATATGCAATTACAGGCCAATCTCCAAGCTATCTTGCATTCCTAAGCTTTTTGAGCAAGTAATGTGCGATAGTTTGACATTCAACTGTAAGAATATAATTTGCAATCAACAACATGGATTCATGCAAAAGCGATCGACGATAACCAATTTACTTGCATTCTTGCACAAGTGCTCAACTGCGTTGGAACATGGTCAAGAACTCGACTGCATCTATACAGATTTTTCTAAGGCTTTCGATCAACTTTCACACGATATCATCACGTTTAAGTTAAAGGTGTTTGGCTTCCCTCCTAAACTCATCAATTGGGTTTCTTCTTATCTCCATAAAGGATCCTATCAAGTTAGATTTAGGAGCTCTGTCTCCAACCCTTTCTTTGCCAAATCTGGAGTTCCCCAGGGTAGTCATTTGGGGCCCCTTCTTTTTATCTTAGCTATCAACGACGTATCCCTCTATATACGTTATAGTGAAATTCTAATTTTTGCGGATGATATGAAAATTTTCAAAAGCGTCAAATCTGTGAGTGATCGTTTACTTTTGCAAGAAGATATTAACAGTTTTGTTATTTGGTGTAGTAAAAACGGTTTAAATCTCAACCCTATTAAATGTCAGGCGATCATTTTTTCTAAAAAAAAAGTTCCTAGTTCATTTGATTATGAAATATCGCAGCACACATTGCGTCGTGTTGATAGTTTCAAAGACCTAGGGGTTCATTTTACTTTTAATCTTGATTTTACGAAGCATATAAATTTAATAGTCAACAAGGCAAACTCTATGTTAGGGTTTGTTAAACGTTGGTCTAAGGAATTTCAGGATCCTTATGTTACCCTCGCTCTCTACAACAGTCTTGTTCGCCCTCATCTTGAATACGCATCACAGGTATGGACTCCTTTTTACGATGTCCATAAGAATAGACTAGAAGCAGTACAGCGTAATTTTATACGTTTCGCCTTGAAAGGACTACCGTGGTCCGATCCTTATAATCTTCCTCCTTACGAACACCGGATTAAGCTTCTTCAGATTCAAACTTTGGCACAAAGGAGAATTAATAATGATATTGTATTTATTCATCAACTTTTAACGGGCGTTATTGATGCACCTGATTTATTATCTTGTACTAGCCTTAACTACCGTGGTGGAGGTCACAACACTCGTAGTCTAGAACTAATGCATATATCTCAACACCGTACCAATTATGGAATGCATGAGCCTTTTACCCGCATGTGCATCATTCTGAATTTGAACTCTAATGTTTTTGACTTTAATATAAGTAAGAATAGACTCAAAGCTTCATTGAAGACCAGTGTACCACGCTCTTAAATATTTGTAATTGTTAATTTTTTCAATGTCATTTTATAATTATTGTTTTTAATTTTATTTTGTAAAGTGTATGTTTTAAGTAGTTTGTTGCTTACTAACTACTAACACTACACTAAGTGATGAGCCTGATAAGCACTTAATTTGTGTTTGGCAATTCTTTGGTCGCAAGATGTTGCTTGTACTAAGCTCTCTTCGGCAAAGATCTGATAGTGTAAAAAAAAAAAAGAATCTAACTCGCCTCAGAAATATTCTTTGAATATAAATTGAATACGAAAGTAATGTAAATATAAAGGGAATCGAAAATTGCAGTTCGATTCGTATCTTATTCTAAATTAGGCCACTGTATACAAGGCAAAAATAATGAGACACTCAAAGAATGCTTTGAAGGCGAAACTATTATTTTATTTCAATTTTACGTTTCACCTTGCACTTTCTTTGTTTTGAAAAGAATTTTAAGTTCTTCAACTGCTTTTCTAGCCTCCTTCAGCTCAGCATTTAAAAATTCAATTTTGTGGGATTGAACGAGCGAGCAACCGAGATAGTGTTTTATAAATTCCAACGGTTCAGTGGGTTCAAGCTCTTCGGATAGAAGTTTAGAAAATACTTTTGTGAGCGCATCAATTGTGCCACAACTTTCAAGGTATCGCCGGAATTCATCCCGTTTAGGTTCGATCGGCTTAAAAAAAATCAATTAGTCTTGTTATTGTAATTCGAAGAAAAACTTACTTTAAAAGCCATTTGCTCAAATTAGGATTTTCTTGTTAACAACGAGGATTAGCTATTATATTATATATTATATATTGCCGTTATTTTTTTTGAATTTAATAGTTTCATTGAGCACAATTAAGAATCGACGCTTACACCAACGAATACAATCCTGGCTATTAGCCTTCCCGCATCTATTTATATTAGTAGGGCTATGTCTATTGTATAAAAATAGTCGACGTTTCCAGTACGATTTTCCCAAAATCGGGTGAACATGAAACGATCTTTCCAGTCAGATTTGTGTCATTGTCGTGTTCATACTTTATTGCTGTCCCTTTCATTTTGAATTCAGAGGTAAGCTATAACCATGTTATAAAAATGCCATGAGCTAGAACTATAATGCTCGGAGGGGCACTTAAGTGTTCGGAAGAAAACAAGTGAATACACAAAGAACATTGACGTGGCTATAATTGCGAAGTGGAAGGCTTCGTCAAGTTTCGTTCAACTTTGGTTTCGGAAGTGAGGTGCGCTCCCGAGTGGACCTCACTTAAGTAAAACTGACATTTGGTGAAATAGGAATGCCAAAAAGAGATAGATGATAATTACATTGTGGGTTTGTTCCCCTTCTGACGGTACGGAGAGCTACTTTTCTTTTATTTTTGACATTAGCTTCAGTGCCCTTCCGACTATAGTTCTACCTGTGCCTACGTTCTGTAACTCTCGCATCGAAAAAACTGATCGAGAAACGCTGAAAACTGAAACAAAATGCATGAGTTTTGTTCCATTTTTCAATGTTTCTCGACTGATTTTATCGATGTGAGAGTTACAGAACGTAGGCACTGTACATTTTGGTTTTACGAAAAAAATAAAAATTAAAAAAAAAAATAAAACCACAAATAATAGTTTCATCATCGTATTGTTATTTCTCGTGAAACGCAACCTTTTAGTGCCTTGCATATGAGCTGTGTAGCAAACTGAAAATCGCAAATGGTCGTGAATTCTGAAATTATTTTTTCAAACGAATAATTTGCTTGGTCGTCGAATGAAATGACGTGAAAATTCATAAAAATAAACCAGTAGATGGGTAGTAAAAATGGTTAAATTTGAGCGAGTTTTGTCGTTATCTGTGCCTACGTTCTGTAACTCTCACATCGAGAAATTTCTCGCATGGAACACGTGAATCAAAACAAATATGACGTGAATTGGCATTAAAATTGTTTTCTCACATTCGCCTGGTTCTGTAACTAGATTTTCTCGACTTGAAACTTTTCGGAATAAAATTTCTGTGAGAGCCTGGAAAAATATGAGTAAAACTGTGAGAGCCTGGAAAAATGTGAGTTAAACTGTTTCTGTAAGAAAAAAGTCGAGATAATCACCCCTATTAGTGAATTCGGCGAATGAGCTTTTGCAACGATTCAACTCATTTTCGAAATTTTAGCCATTAGTGAATTCGAGGTAGAAAGTTGAACGAATGATTTACCTGCTAAAATTACTCGACAAGTAAAACGCATGTGAGAAGAAAATTAAAGCGATTAAAAGTAGAGAAATGGTAAATATTTTGTGTTTGTAATTTGTATTCATGCCGATTAGTCAATTCGCAATATTCTACTCCCCCGGAGTTGACCAGATTCGCACTGGATTCGCATTCGCGTTTTTTCTCAATTAGTGAACTCTTCGAATGAACTATATTATCGATTCCTGAACTTCCCTACCATTTTCCGAACTATATTATCGCTTTTGTCATTTATTGACATTTCAAACGTGACGCGCAACCTCAACCCAACTAACATTTCAGTTTCTATTAGCTTAGAAATATCGATATGCTGCAAGTCTGGATATGTATAAGGCTTCTATAAGGCTTTCATCAAAAATAAATTTCTAATAGAAGTCATGATTTCAATAACTGCTTCTTTAAAGTCGTTTGAAAGCATGATATAGAAAATTAAACGAGACTAGCGTCTTTGTTTCTGATAGACCTCTGTTAGTAACATTAACGAAGAAACATGAAGCTGTCACTGTATAAAGATTGTATAGAGTAATTTAATTGAAGCTCCTGTCACTTTGTCTTTAAAAGGTTTCGGTTACAATTTGCTGGAAGCCTTATCGAATACTTCGCAGAGACTTCTCAGACTTTATTAACGAACCATAATAGAAAATGTCAGTCTATGCTTAAGAGACTTAAATCTGTCAAAGTCATTTTAATGAAGTCATTGATAAATTTTCGTTTATTGAATAAATTGTTTGTGAAATTTTGTTTGCGTGAATATGTCTACTTCGTGGAAAAAATTTAAAAGTCGGGAAATTATTATAGATCCCTTGCAGTGAGACGTTTCTTAATACTCCAGAATGCTCGTAACTTAGATCTTCAAAAGAATGCAAATGAAAGACAACGACGTGACGGCAAGAAAGTTCAGATTTTATAAGTCTTTCATCGATGAATCAAATATCTCCAGAGCCAGAAGATTTAAGTGTGTTTCATTGTTTGTCTGTTTATACTTTTCTTTTAAATATAAATATTCATTCTGTACTTAGATATGAACCCCACTACCAGCATGAGAGGCGAAACTTTTATGAGGGATAACACACACGAGTTTGATGATTAATGTTTTCAAGAAAGCGATGACGAAGATGAAATTTTGAAAAATCAAAAGCTTAGCCTTAACCTCAGGCAATGGGCGATTGAATTTAAAATCAACCACTCAGCTCTTCAGATTTTAATTTCAATAATAAACAAGCGATTTGAAAAAAAAAATCTTGTACATCTTGTTTCTTTGTGTGAACGGGTTACAAATTTCCAATGGGCATGAGCCATGGTTGGATTATGAACATGTTTAAAAAAAAACCAATGGAGTCTCAAAAATCCATGTCCGTGCAGTGACATATCCATACAAATCAGTTTGCTGATTGGATTGTGGTTTGCATGTTGGACATCGTTCATGTCTAGTGGAGCCAGCATGTAGGACTGGAAAATACTGATTAAGTTTTTGCATCTTCCATTTTATATCTAAGATGGCTGAGTGGATAGAGTGATGGACTCTTACGCAGGAGTTCCTGGTTCGATTCCTAGACGGGTAAGAAAAATCTTTGTGTTTTATAACTATTTCCAATTCATTAATTAACAAATAATTGAAAACAAATAATAGTTTCAGGTTTAACAAACATTAAATGCGGTAAAAATCACTCAAAAGAAATTGAAAGTAAAAAGAATTATATTTTTCCCCCATTTTCCTACAACCTCTGTAAGAGCTGTATTGTCGGCTTCTAATAGCTATTATAAGACTTTCTATTACACTTGCGTGTTTACTTTTATAGAAACATTTCTGAAGCTATCTGTCAAAACCATAATTTCACTAAGATTTCGAATAGCGCTCGTTAAAACTTCTTATGGATCGTATAGAATTTGAAGCTTTTAAAAGATCTGCGTACGGGGCCTCCAAGAAGATTTTCCGAAATCATTTTCGAAGTTCTATAATATTCTCCTTTTTATGCTTAACGAAATTTTACAAATGTCTTAAGGAAATCAGAAAGCCTATTGAGTTAGGCCGAACCGAAGCCGAAATGTTAGTTGGGAAGTGGGGTTCAGACAGTCCTCACGTCAAAATGAGTCTTCTCATATGAAGCCTGTCTAAACATAATCCTAAAATCGTAAACAATTTATTTCTTCAAAAAGAATGTTAAATACTTTACTTTAACTAAACTATACTTTTAAATTCAGAATTATGAGTCCAAATATACATTTCTGTGTTATTCATTATGATTTTCTGGAAAATAAAGAAAATCAATTGCAGATTCGCGACAAAATTGGTGCGGATATAAAATGGGAAAGTTTGTATGGAGAGCGAATGGTTTGCGGTTTCATTAATATCAAATTTGTTGAACAAAATGTCGGTGGTGCAGATAATGTTATCGACAGTCGTTCAATTTATCTATCTCGAATTCACTAATAGCTAACATTTCGGAAATGAGTTGAATCGTGGCAAAAGCTCATTCGCCGAATTCACTAATAGAGGTGACTCGTGGCTTGATGGTTAGTGCGTAGGACAGTCATGCCGAAGGTGTGGGTTCGATTCCCAGCCGTGCCACCTAAAAACAGAAATGTTTTATTCGAGGTACTGCCTCTTGCGAGGAACTGACAAATCCTCCAAGAGTATACTTGTCATGAAAAAGTGCTTCTCATTTAGCCGTTCGGACTCGGCAAAAAACTGTAGGTCCCCTCCATTCCTGTCCAACAAACACGCACACAGGAATGGTTGTGAGTTGTAAGTCACTAGGCCCTGGTTTTCCTCGAGCTGTTGCACCACCCAATTTATTTATTTATTTATAAGGTGATTATTTCAAAACAAAAACAAAAGAACACTCTCCCTTTGGATTTAGCAAAGAGGGTTGTTTGGAAATGTAAATGTTAGCGTTAAAAATAAATATAGAAATACCTACTTATCAATCATTTTCTTCTTTAGTTCAACTTAAGTGAGGTGCGCTTGAGAACTCTCCTCACTTCAAAAGCAAAATTGAATGAAAGTAGATACGTAACAGACCCTTAATAGGGGCGATCATACCTAAAATTCACTTAAGTGAAATTAGTAATTTTGTCCATTTTGTGCTTCAGTATTGTCAGTTTCACTTAAGTGAGGTTTACCTAAGATTTTTCATTTTCACATTCACTTAAGTGAGGTGCACTCGAGAGCCCTCATAACTTCTGAAGCAAGAGTAAATTCATCTAGACTAAAAGTATCAAACAGTTATTATGGGCAGATTATCACTTAAGTGAAATTAATAATCTTTCTTTTTTTGTGCTCAGTGTCTTCAGTTTCAATTAAGTGTGGTATACTTCAGATTCTTCAGTTTCATTTAAGTGGAGTATGCTTTTGAAAGCTAAAAAAGTTGAAAGTATCGAATCAAAATTATGGGAACGTCATTATATAGATTATATTTGCATAAATGTATGGTTATATATACATATACATGCATAGATATATCCATATACCTATATTATCAATGTGTTTAGATTGATATTTTTTCAATAAATGCATTAATAACCCTCAAAAAAAAAAAAAAAAAAAAAACAATTTATATATTAATACGTAAACACTTATTTCAATATTTTTTTATTTGAAAGGTATAGCCAATCGCTCGGGCAGAATCTAGTTTTTATATTTATATGTTGCCGTTAAGACATTAATAGAGTCAGGTCGAATTTCGACTACTTGGCGATACTAGCTTATATAAGCCGTTTTCCTTTGGAGGTGGCGAAGTACTTACGAGTAGATGAAAACCCTAATCTAGTACTACCAACTGCACATGCTCTCATGCGCGAGTAGATACATTTTACATGTGAAAGCAGTTTGATGTGTTCCATTGAAAAAAGCTAGCAAAGTACTTGCAAGTACTTCGCCACCTCCAAAGGAAAACGCCTATAAATGCGTATTTACTTATTGCATTAAGCCGGCAGACCTACATAAGACATTTGATAAAAATAACGGGTGATTTTTTAAGAGGTTTAGAACTTAAAAAAAAAAAAAAACACAAAAAATTCGAAAAAATTAATGAAATATTTATTTGAATCGATAGTTTGAACCTTGCAATTTAATGTTTAAAGATAATTTCATGCAAATGTTGACCGCGGCTGCGTCTCAGGTAGCCCATCCACTGAGTCCAATTTTGGCATACTCTTTCACACATATCGGCCGGTATCTCACGAATGAATGCATGGATGTTGGCTTCCAGTGCGTCAATCGAAGCGGGCTTGTCCCTATAGACATTAGCCTTGACATACCCCCACAAAAAATAATCTAATGGTGTCAAATCGCACGTAGTGCTGTAACAAAGGCCTAACTGCTGGGAACGGCGCCGAATCGACATTTCGCGGTCTTCTGTCACACTTGCTGATCATCATCATCGTGTCCTGTAACCCCGGCTGGGGCATAGGGCGTCAACAAAACGTCTCCATCCTTCACGGTCTGCTGCAAGGTACTTTAGCTGTGGCCACGTCTTTCTCTGGGATTCTGCTTCCGCTAAGACAGTTGATTTCCATGTTGTTCTTGGTCTTCCAACCCGCCGTGCACCCTGAGGATTCCATTCAAAGGACTGCTTTGCAATTTCATCGTTTGGTTTCCTCAGTGTGTGACCAATCCAACGCCATTTACGCTTTCTTATGTCGACGTCCAGCCGCTCTTGACTTGTCCTGCGCCACAATTCCTCATTTGATATTATTTGTGGCCATCGAATCTTTAGGATGTGGCGAAGACAGCGATTAACAAAAGCCTGCAATTTCTTCGAAATGATAGACGTGACTTTCCAGGTTTCACAAGCATATAACAGCACGGATTTGACATTGGATTCGAAGAATCTCAACTTAGTGCGTAAGGAGATTTGACTTGATTTCCAGATTGGGGACAGAGTACCGAAGGCAGCACGAGCTTTATTTATTCTACTTTTCACGTCCAGATCCGTACCACCGTTTGCAGAAACAATACTGCCAAGGTAGTTGAACTGTTCGACTACTTCAACTGGCGTCTCCTGTAGAATAATACGCTGCTGTGTGGAGCGGCCTGTGAGCATTATTTTTGTCTTTTTGCTGTTTATTCTTAGACCACTCGACTCTCCCTTCACTTGCAGTGTTTGGCACATCCCGTTCAGCCCACTGATGTTATTTGCCAGTAGACATATGTCATCGGCATAGTCTAAATGACTGAGCCTTTCGAACGGTCTCCATTGAATGCCCTGTCGCTCAGCTGTACCTACACTGGCCGTCAATACGTCGTCCATCGCCAGCAGGAAGAGAATTGGCGATAGAACATCCCCTTGTCTCAAACCCTGTTGCACTACGAAGGAGTCGGATAGCTGCCCATTGTGCAAAACAAAACACCTCGCGTTGTTGTAGGACTCTTTAATAATGGCAACAATTTTTGGTGGAATTCCTCTACCAAGCAACGATCTCCATATACATTCTCGGTTAACTCGATCAAAGGCCTTTTCAAAATCCACGAACATGAGGTAAAGCGGTGATTGATATTCCATCGACTGCTCGAGGACGATACGCAGGGTGTTGATATGGTCGACACACGATCGACCACTGCGGAAGCCAGCTTGATGCCTCTTGAGTGTAGACTCGATTCTATCCTTTATTCGCTCGAGTATGATTGTTGCCATTAGTTTTGGGAAAACGGACAAAACGGTGATACCACGCCAATTGTTGCAATTCTTTAAGTCACCTTTCTTTGGCAACTTAACAATCACACCATCCTTCCAGTCCCTGGGATAGCTTTCGTTTTCCCAAATGTTTTGTATCAGCGGATGTAAAATACTAGCCGCTGCTACGGGATCGGCTTTCAGGAATTCAGCTGGTATTCCGTCCAGTCCAGCTGCCTTGTTGTTTTTGAGGAGATTTATTGATGTACGAATTTCCGATTCTGACGGGGGTTCGATGTCAATACCCCTATAGGACCTGCGCATCTCGTTTAGTTGGGGCACTTCAGCACTCTGCTCAATTGAATCCTCATTTAGCAGGGCACAAAAATGGTCCTTCCATCTACGAAGCTGATCCTCAATTGATACCAAAAGTGTGCCATCCACATCCATTACAGGATGATTGGTGTTGCTTTTTTTCCCGATAACATCTTTGGCTATTTGGTACAATTCCCGGATATCTCCTCTTCTGGCAGCGCTTTCCGCATTATCTGCGAGTCCATCCAACTTCACCCTCTTGTCACGTCTCACACAGCGGTAGACCATCTTATGTGCAATGCGGTACTCTCTTCGCAAGTCAGCCTTTCGTTGAACATCAGCTTCGGCATTTATTTGGATTTTCAACGATTTGCGAAGTTCGATCTTATCCCAGGTGTCTTGGGATATCCAAGAGTCTCTTCGTCTCGTTCGCTTGGGTACAGTTTCGGATCCAGCCTCCATAAAAACACTTTTAATTTCACCCCACATCTCATCAATTGTTGAATTCTGGATTCCATTTAATGACGAGGCTCTGTCGTTAAGGGTGGTGACATAGTTTCGACATATGTTGGGGTCATTTAAAGCATTAGTAATGAATTTTGTGCTCCTTGCTGCATCCTGCGCTGGTTTTTGTACGGCAGCGGTTCGTAGTTTGAGACTCATCAGAACCAAATGGTGGTCGCTTCCCACATCGGCATTTCTTATACTCCGGACATCACACATAGACTTCCTCCATCGCTGCTGAATCATGATATGATCAATTTGGTTTTCGGTTTGACCATCCGGATGCACCCAGGTAATTTTGTTGCACGTCTTATGCTTAAATACAGTCCCACCTATCACAAGACGATTCGCGTTACAAAAGTCGACAAGCAAGTCACCATTTTCATTCCGTGACCCCACGCCATTTCTTCCCATCACGCGTTCCAGTCCGTAATTGTCTGAACCGACTTGGGCATTAAGGTCTCCCATAACGACTATGATGTCGGCTCTCGGAACACTACTGTAAACCGAGTTCAGATGAGTGTAGAACGCGGTTTTGTCTTCCTCGGTCGCTTCATTTGTGGGGGCGTAGCACTGAATAATTGTGACGTTACGAATTTTTGAACGAAACCTTGCTGTCATTAATCTCGCAGAAATGGGCGCCCATGAGATCAAACTACGCCTCGCTTCTTCGTTCAACATAATTCCGACACCATGCAGTCTTTGGCCACCCTCTCTTTCATCTTCCCCGGAATACAGCATTCTCGTCTGTCCAGTGTCTGATCTGTATTCAGCTCTTCCTCTCCACTTAGTTTCGCTTATGCCCAGGATACTGATCTTTAGGCGAAGCATTTCACGCTCAACCTGCTCGTATCTACCATCGCTGTACAAGGATCGAACGTTCCATGCTCCGATTTTCGTACGTATGCGGTAGCCAAAAGTAACATTTGCGCTTCTTGAAAGACTTCTTCTATTTGTCAACGATTCATTTATTATTATGGCGTCTTGATTGACGCTCGTACATGAAGGATGCCGCACCCCCAAATCCGATGTGCGGTTTACTGCAACCGAAGCTACAGAAGGATTTTCTATAAAAAGATTACCTCTTGGGGACTCAATTCCATTTGTTGTCATAATTCATGTATTTGCATATATCCTTCCACCATGGTGTTTTCCGAGATATGATTAATAACATACATAAGCTCAGATTTGACAGGCACACCCGCCTTTTGTATGGTCAAACACATAACTGCTCGAGGCCGCCCACTATGGGAAAACAGACGCCTTTTGTAGCCGCCCAATATGGGTTACAGACGCTACCTGCTGCTGCCGTTGGCCTTTTACCAAAAAAAAAAAGCTCCTCCGCCACCAGACTATCATGCCGTTGACCGCCACCTGCAGTTCATCCGCCTTAAGGGGGCTTTTAACCATCCCGAGGACAAGTTTGTGCCCTGACCAGCATAGCTGGGTTGTCTGCTTATCCCGGCATCCATTCGGTCCCCCTGCACGTTAGCGTTATCCGCCCTCTACCACGCGGAGGTGTGCATAGGGATTTTCCTATCATTGAGCCTAGGGCCATATGGCGTCCTAGCACTCTCAAGTACTTTTAGAGGGCTTGCTGATACGGCCGCAATATTTTCTTCACTACGCACAGTACGTAAACGTGTTGGTGGTTTAATGTCCAACAAAGTAAATTTGGTGCGAAATTTGGTCACAATCTTCCGAATAGACTGCTCAGAAGGTCGAGAATGCTGACCATAAAATGGAAGCAGCGCGCGATTAACATTTCGAACCGAGCACGAATTTTGATAGAAAAATTCAATAATTTGCAAGCGTTGTTCATTTGTAAGACGATCCATGGTTAAATTGCAAACCAAACTGAAGCTGTTTGACAGTGACACAAGGTACTAAACACACGTCAGCTGTCAAAACCAGTGTTGCCAAAACCAAACCAGCTAAAAAATCACCCGTTACAAATATTTTTAAATATTTGAATTTTAACTGCCAATAACATAGTTTCCGGTAGATATTCCAATGGAAAGACAAACCAAAAGAGATGTTTCTCACATTGAGATACAGACACAGTTTATTTTTCCAAGTCGAGAAACGTTGGGATTTTGTGTTCCATGTTTTCTCGATGCGAGAAGTTCTCGCCTAAGTTACAGAACTTAGGCACTGCTTTGTGAAATGTGTCCTGATGCTGGGGATTGCGAAAAAGATATGAAATGAATAATTTCACAATTTAAACAAATTTAAGGCCATGTTTTCCTTTTATAGTTGTTGATAGCATTGCTAATTTACTTTTTCGAAAAATTGCCGTCGCACATCTTAGGTAATGTTTTTAGTATGTATTTTCAATCAATTATCTGCTATTATTAATTTCTTATTCGACAATACAAATACCTACAAATTTGAAAATGCATGTCTACTGGAAAAAAAAAATACTTACTGCATTTTGTTTTTGGATTAACTTCGGAAATTTTTTCGATTAGTGGCAGCACTGGTCAGCACTGAAGACACGAGACCATAGATAAACAATATGTCTGTTTGGTAACTTACTACTTCGTACGAATTCGTATGACGTCGCACAAATTGCTGTCAAATCCCATAGGAATTTTTGACAGCTTGTGAAATGTAGCAAGTTGTAGCAGTTACCAAACACACTGAATATAAAGATGGCAATCTTTCGTACGTTTCACCCTCCAAAACCTGTTTGATTACATTAACTGTGTTTTTTTCCTTGCCCGAATGGGCTTGGACGAAAAAAACGACGTCGGGGCTAAGCAATTTACATTTAATTAGCAACAACAACTAAGCCCCTTCGGGCTTAGCTAACATGCTGGCTCCACCTGCCATGAACGATGCCAAGACTATGAACATGTCTAATAAAAATCCAATGGAGCCTGAAAAATCCATGTCTTGTCGAAGACATGTCGAAGAAAACCAACTTTTGAACATGACATGAACGCTGTTCAAAGCTTGCCATGAAATTTGACGTTTCACGTGCGTGTGAGTTTTTTTCAGGTTTTCTTTGTATCTAGAGGTAGTTTGATATTAAAAAAGGTCTTTCTATTGTTATCTGGAGTCTAAAGGGCGTGTATTATTGCAAAAGATAGAAGTAGGGGTGAGAGGGAAATGAAACGACATGACATGAACTGCCCAGCAAGAAAAAATCTGCTGATTGTTGATTGGATTGTGGTTGTGATGTTGGGCATCTGTATGTCCTGTGGAGTCGGGGTGTAAGCCCAGAGAATTTTTGGGGCTTAACATGCTGGCTCCACCTGCCATGAACGATGCCAAGACTATGAACATGTCCAATAAAAATCCAATGGAGCCAGAAAAATCCATGTCTTGTCGACGACATGTCGAAGAAAACCAATTTTTGAACAAGACATGTACGCTGTTCAAAGCTTGCCATGAGATTTGACGTTTCACGTGCATGTGAGTTTTTTTCTGGTTTTCCTTGTGTCTAGAGGTAGCTGGATATTAAAAAAAGTCTTTCTACTGTTTTCTGGAGTCTAAAGGGCGTGTATTATTGCAAAAGATCGAAGTAGTGGTGAGAGGGAAATGAAACGACATGACATGAATTGCCCAGCGAGAAAAAATCTGCTGATTGTTGATTGGATTGTGGTTGTGATGTTGGGCATCTGTATGCCCTGTGGAGTCGGGGTGTTACTTAAGCCCAGATAAAACTGTGTTACTGGCGATGAATTTCATACATGTTATCGATAGTTTGTATGGAAACTTCAATTTTTTTTTCTATAATGGCGTCGCTTAGCCCCGATGTCGTTTTTTTCATCCAATTCTCCCGGGCTTGCAAAAATAACACACCTATTGTTGTATTTGTAATTTTATTTCGTGTCAAGGAAAAGATGTGAATTGCAACAACAGGTAATATTAATAAACCCGAGCACTTGCTTTTGCTAGGTAGAATTGTCAAATCTGAAGCAATTGCTTAATTTCATAATTATAAAAAAATTATAGCAATTGCTTTATCTTTCTCTTTCTTCGAAAAACAATGGCACCGCTCATTTTCTTCAATCGGTATAAAAAACACAAAAAATATAGCAATTACTAGAAAACTTGAAGTCTGCTATTTAGGTGACTTAGAACATTTGCTACGGATATTTACGTGAAACATTTTTTACAGACTAATAAAATCATTCAATTTTATTAATTTAAAAGAAATTACATTCAATTAAATGTTTGGTATTCTTGATCTTGTGCGTTAAGATGAATTAAATAGGTTTGCACATCATTCCACTCTTCCCGGCAGTAGTACAACAAATGTTCGTGAAAAAAAAAATTGATTTGATATTGGAGATTTTCAACGTGTTTTTTCATGAAATAAATAAAAGATATTATTTTGAATAACTTAAAAACACTTATTTTATTTATTTATTTACTTAAATGCATTTCGGAAGCAATGCTTCCATCGTCAGTAAGTTTTTTATAAATAATAATACAAACAAAATTTTTGATTGATATAAAATACAAATAACTCAATACAAATTATAGACCAAGAAATTTTGGCGACGATAAAAATTTTAAATTTTTTAAATTTTTTTGGTTTTTAGAATTTCCTTCAGATTATTAAAGTAAAGATATACTAACCTTCAATTTTACCCAGGGCCCTCCACGAATACGTCAGTGTCAAGCAGCTAAATCACTTTGAGGGAAAACATTGACGGCGGCAAATCTAATTGAATGCAAAATATTTCTTGCAAATGCTTAATAAACAATTATTGATCAATTTTATTAACTATCATCCACAAAATAGTGCATAAAAGTGAAATAAAACAATAAATATCTCAAATGCTTTCCAACAAAGTACCATTACAAATAGAAAGAGATAGCTTGGTAGAAAGCCCTACTGATGTTTTTGACAAGAGTACCGCTTGTATTCTATTAAAAAATAATCTATGAAATTGCCGATCTCTTATTGATTTTCGTTTAATATTTATCTACATGAAGTGTCAAGATTCACAAACACCGTGGCATATCAAATGTAAAGCAATTGTTGCATGGCAAGAGGAAGTGCGGAGAGGAGTTGGCAATGAAATAGAAAAGGAAAAAGGAAAGGTTAGGAAAATGGGAAAGGGAGAGTTTGGAATGTGGGGAAGAAAGTCAAGTTCCGAGGACGCGGCCTGCTTGCTATGCGCGGCATCAGCTCGCCGGAATGGGGGGATCTTGCCCCCGAAACTTGACCTCACCTGCAAGCAAAACATAAATCAGGCCAGTATAAACTAATCAAAAAGACAGCAGACGGACGATCACCACTTCAAGGGCACTGCAGATGTTGTACCGGTGTTGCCATTACCCACCCAACCTGGGAATCCGATGGCTATATTTGGATTCCCCCAAAAAGATCTATGACCAGCTTCCGGTCATACCATCTTCACCGAAATATCTTGGCTACCATCCGCACCCCTGAAAAGTATATCTTTAAAATGTCATGTTTCGATTAGTCGAAACAAGCAAACAATGACTTCATCCGAAATGGGCGTTAAGAGAAGTTTTATTTATCGAAATAACAAGAAACATCAAGGTAATTATGAGATGATTTGACTAGGAAAATATACAATATAAAAATTTTAACGATAAATCGATTTTACTTAATTATAGTTTTAAATTTATGAAAATTTACAAATAGGCTAACAAAAAAATGAAAGAAAAGCTAAAACAACGTGACTCAGATGCGTTTCTCACAGGTCTACCAAATCAAAACAAAAAAACGTCAAATACACCAATTTTGGCACTTGTTAATAAGACCAAACTATCGGAATCCAAGGACCTACCCCTATAGAGCTCTTTGGAGGTAGAATAAGGAGCATGTTGGAACAGATGGGTCCCAACATACAAAAAAACTTGTGATAACTCCCACGATGAGTGGACGATGAGTGGAGACAAATAAAACCACTTCAATCCTCGTGGCAAAGTTATAACCTTTATTAAATTTTTAATTCATTAGCTTATAAATTTATTAGTTCATTTTAAATTATTCTAATCTTACAATAATTTTTTCACCTTTTTGTTTTGTCTTCGTTTTAGTTCTTTTGGTTTTACTTAATTTTTGTTTCGCTTAAAGTCTTTTTGACGGATGGTCTGGTTAGTTGGCGCTATTTCGATCGTCGAAGAGAGGTTAAAGGCCGGATATGGAAAATGGCTACCATTAGCATTCTAGTACCTTGGAAGGTACCTACCTCTAGTACTTTATGTTTGGGTGTTGCCAACACTCCCCCCCGGTAGGTCCTTCCCTGTACTCGTTTCCTTAGGGTTTATGATATCCAAGGTCGCCAACTTAACAACAGGTCTCTCGTGGACACTGGATTTGGTGTGGACAAAGGCACTGCGGACCTGCCCATCTTTGGAGGTTCTAGTTTGTACCACATGACCTTTTGGCCAGCAGTTCCTTGGGCTATTCGGGCCGGTAATAAGAACTATATCGCCCACTTGTATCGGATTCACTAGTTTGAACCATTTAGCACGACGAGTAATTGTGGGAAGGTACTCTCGTACCCAGCGTTTCCAAAAGCATTCTGCGAACTGCTGTGACGTTTGCCAATTCTTCTTAAGCACCCTAATGTCGTCGTCGAATACTGCTATTGGTTTAGAGCCACTCGAAGATCCCAAAAGGAGTAAGAGCCTCTTCGTTTTCGTTATCGATGGGAATGTAAGTTAAAGTTCGCGAGTTTACAATATTCTCTACTTCGATAAGCATGCTGCTGAGAAGTTCTTCTGAAGGATTCCTGGTGGGCATTATTTGGTACAGTGTATTTTTCACGGATCTTACTAGCCTTTCCCAGCTTCCTCCCATATGCGGAGATCCTGGTAGAATGAATTTCCATTTGGTGGAAGTGGATGTGAAGCTTTTTATCAGTTTGTCTTTGTTTACCATCTTAAAGGCTTCCCTCAGTTCTCGCTTGGCACATATAAAATAGGTGCCATTATCACTGTACATTTTGAATGGAGTTCCGCGACGTCCAATGAAATTCCGAAGCGCCATAATGCAGGAGTCCGATGATAATGAGTGTGCGATCTCGAGGTGGACTGCTCTTGTTGTCAGACACGTTAAGAGTACACCCCACCGTTTTTGTGTTCTTCGGAGAATGGTGACGTTCATTGGGCCGAAGTAGTCTACTCCGACGAATGAAAACGGTCGACAGAACGAAGCAAGCCGTGCTGGGGGAAGCTGGGCCATAATGGGGTGAAGTGGTTTAGCTCTGTTTTTTTTGCACGTCTGACAAACACGCCTGACTGTAGCAAGAGCTGCTCTCATTTGGGGTATATGAAACTTTTGTCGAAGTTCATTTACGACCGTCTCATGATTTTGGTGGTTGTAGCGGCAGTGTACGTCCATGATAATTAAGTGGGTAACCCGATGGTCTTTTGGAAGAATAATAACCTTGTCTGTTAGCTGAATTCTACCATTTGCCCGAATGACACCATCTTCATCTAGAAACGGACAGAGATTGTGAAGTGCACTGGACGTTTCTATTAACTGATTGGCTTCTAAGTCTGCAATTTCTTCGCCGTATGCGCTTGCCTGTGCTTCTTTTAGGAGTGCTAGCTGGGCAAGCTGGAGTTCTTGTTGCGTTAGTGTTCCATATGTCCTTTCATATTTCAGCCTTTTACTTTGTGCGTTATAGACGAAACGGAGAGCGAAAGCTGTACTTCTCAGCAATCGTATCCAACGGGATATTTCGTGACAACGAAAGATGTTTGTTCGGGTAGAGATGTGGATATTAATGAAGTACGCTTTAAGTTCTTCTTCCGTGCTGCCTTCCTGGTGAGCTTCCTCAGGCAAGCTGTCCGAGTGGAACTTGAGGAAATCTGGTCCGTTAAACCACCGGCTCGAAGATTTGAACTCAGGAAGCTTTTGCCACTTTGTTCCCTCATCAGCTACGTTCATCTTCGTGGGAACCCAACGCCAATTTGATATCTCCGTAAGATCTAGGATTTCGCTTATTCTAAAGGCAACAAATTGCCTATACCTCCGGTGATCCGATCGAATCCAACTCAGGACGTTTCTTGAGTCGGACCAAAGGAAAAGTTTCGAAAATTTGATGGCATGTGACTCCATTATACACTTTGCGAAGCGAGCGCCCAGAAGTGCGGCTTGCAATTCTAGTCTGGGTATCGAGAGACTTTTCAAAGGTGCCACTCTTGTTTTGGCACCAATAAGGTAACACTCTACCATGTCTTCAGTGGAATTTCTGAGGTATGCTACCGCCGCAAATTCATTCTCACTAGCATCCACGAAAACAAGAAACTGCCTTTCAGAATCGAGATTAGGCTTGGTAGTGATGTAGCATCGGGGAATTTTGAGCGTTTCCATTGTCGGTAAGAACTTAACCCATTTTAACCATTTTATAAATTCTGCGTCTTTAATTTCTTCATCCCAATCTATTTTTGAGCGCCAAATGTCTTGTAGGAGTACCTTGATGAACATTAAAAAATGCGCTAGCAATCCCAAAGGGTCAAAGATTGTCATTAGAATTCTTAGTACATCACGCTTCGTGGGACGGCGCCCACCAAATAGGAATTCGGTTTGGCTTGTGTTAGTGGTTAGTTTATATGTGAAACAATCCGATGATGTGCACCACCACATTCCAAGAACCTTTTCTGTGGTTAGTTCGACATCAACATTTAGATCCTTGCTAGTAGATGTGAGGTCAGCTTTCAACGCCTTGAGGACTGAAGGTGAGTTGGAGACCCAGTTCCTGATTCAAAAGCCACCCTGATAATGCACATAATGAACCTCTTTGGCAAGCTGAATTGCCTCTTCTTCCATCGCTACGCTGTCCATTAAATCGTCGACGTAATGGTTTTCCCTTATGGAACGAACAGCTCGGGGAAATGTCGCTTCGAACTCGTCAGCGTTTTTGTTTTTAATAAATTGAGCACAGCAAGGGGAGCATGTTGCTCCAAAGGTCACTACGTTCATCACATATACATCTGGTTCCTGTTTGTCACTTTTACTCCAGAGAAATCTTTGAAAATTGCGATTTTGCTTACGTATTCGGACCTGATGGAACATTTCCATTATATCTCTGCATATAGCTATAAGATTTTCTCGGACCTTGTATATAACGGAGGTAAGTGAGGTGAGTTGATCCGGTCCTTTGAGCAGCATTGAATTTAGAGACACACCTTGGACCTTTGCAACCGCATCCCACACGATCCTAACCTTTCCTGGCTTATTAGGGTTTTGGACTGGAAATATCGGAAAGTACCAAGATCCGTTCTTTTCTTGATATATTTCGTTCGCAGAGAGTTTTGTTGCGTAGCCTTTGGAAACGTACTCCTGAATTTTACTTTCAAGGGTTTCAGCTAAAAGTGGCTCTCGTCTCATGCGCTTGTGGAGACATGACAATCTCTTTTTGGCCATAGGTAGACTGTTGGGCAACTGGATATTATCAGACCTCCACAAGAGTGAGGTCTCAAAGCGCCCATTTTTCCGGATGGTATAGGTGTTCAGCAATTCTAATGCACGTTTGTCTTCAGTTGGGAGAATGATCTTTTCAGAATTTGAAGTTCCGAAACTGTCACTGGTAATGAATTCCTTAACCAGATGTTGTAGTTCTACGTAGTTGCATTCACAACTGTGAAAGGCATGATAGTCATACTGAATGGTGCCTTTGGAACTTTGTCCATCAAAACAGCCGTGCACCACCCATCCTAGGCGGGTTTTAATTGCCACTGGTTGCTTCGAATCTCCTTCTTTATATCTTAGGGGAAGGCTCAGCTTGGAGTTGTTCAGGCTTATAAGCAATTGTGGGATCACGCGCTTATATGATTGAATTGGCAGTCCTCTTCGATGCTCATATTGTTGCTGCAAGTTGTCGAAGTTAATAGATTGTTCTGGCAGCTGCAGGTTTCCAACCGTGTGTACATCTGCTAGGCTGAGCCGTTCTGCATTCAAAGCCGTACCAGAGATTTGCAAAGAAAATATTTCGGAGTCGTTTTCATATCTGTGGGTGTTTCCAGTCCATTTTAAACAAAGTGGTTGTGGAGTTCCCTTTACATCTAGCTCTCTAGCTAATTCTTCATCCATAAGCGATAGAGAAGAGCCATCATCTAAAAAGGCAAAAGTCTGAACTTGAATATCTCTATGGTAAAGAACAACTGGCACGACGCGAAATAAAGTGATGTTAGAGTCGTTGATGTGAGCATTGCAGTGTGTTTGGCTATGAAAAAGAACTCGTCCGGTCTTTGAAGTTTGTTTTTCTTCATTATTCTCTTCGTTATGCAGTAGTCGATGATGTTCAAAGGTGCATCCTCCTTTGCCACATACGGTGGTCGAGGGGCAGCTTCAGTTGTTGTGTTTACCTAAACATCGTCGAAATAGCTGGTGCTTCCTTAGTCTGCTATTACACGATGACTTTAGAGTCATGACTCTTCTTCGAATTCCTCTTTGAAATTTCGTCCCGTGAGGCACGTACTATTACACCATGAGCCTGATTACACGATTCGTTTTTTTGTTCGTTTCGTTTTTCGTCTTTTTGACAGGTACGTACCTTCGTGATTACACACAACGAAAAAAATCCATACGTGATTTTGACGTTCAACAAATTTGAGATTTATTTATTGGAAAATAGGCAGTAATAACAATTAAACATATTTTTAAATCACTTCTTGTTCAAATTTATACTTATTTAACCCTGAGGCCACACGAGCCAGTACTGGCTAGCCAGTTGGCTACACACACTAACTGTCAAATTCCTATTCGTGTATATGCTCTGACGTAGGTGGCATGCCAAACTGGCTTCTCTACTGGCCAGTGTTCGGGTCTTATTCCAAATGGATTAAATCTACTCCGATTTTCAGGAAAGGAATTTAACTACTACGATATTCCACTTTTTCAAGACTGAAGATGGAACCACTTCAATCTATCGTCTATGTGGTATGGAGTGGCATTTATAAATACCCTGTGCTCACTTATCAGGTCTGCCATGTTGCAAACTGTCATTAGCCATGGTATTTAGTGTATTTTTATCTTCGCTTAGGAAAGTAACATGTTATGCAACAACAATTTGGTATAATTCAGTATTGTTGTTAGCCTTGTCAGTAGTACATTTTTATCTTCGCTACAAAAAAAGAAGCATGTAAAATACAACAACAATACGGAATTATACTGGATTGTTGTTGTATTTAACATGCTACTTCTTTTTATGTGGAGATTAAAATGCAATAAAAACAGAAGCACTAACGCCATGCAACATCACTAGCAAAAAACAACTAAAGCCAAAGTTTCGTTGTCATTATGAATGTTTTGCGTTGGTTTTGGAGAGCCTTAACTTATTTCTACCACAAAACAATGTTTATCGTAAGAACTCTTGTTTTATTTTTCGTGTGCAGCGATACAAAATACGACAAATAAACAATGGTAAACAACAACAAAAATCTGTCGTCGATGAACGTTTCGTGTAGGTTTGGGAGAGCTTTTAATCAATTCATTCGCCAGTTTTTTTGGCTTTCTTCTTGAACGGAAATAAGACCCCACAACACATGAAATAAGTTTGGTTCCGCTTTTATACTACGTTTTCATTAGAGCTGAAATGAGGTAATTTCGCAAATCACAGAAAAAGTGTTTTCATTTGTAATTTGGTAATTTCGTTTGACAGCTCATTTCATTTCTGAATTTCAACTGGTTGTTAATCGCTTTTTGTTGTTGTTTTCTTTTGTCTCCTTCCATTGCGCTTTGACATTTTCATACAAAACCAATTCAGAGCTCTTCAAACTGTGGCTAATTGGGTGTGTTCGTTAGGTTTTGACTTAATTTCCAACCTAATTTCGTGCAAATTTGGTTGAAATTATCTCATTTCGAAATGTGAATTTGTATGGGAAATGAGATGATTTCGTATCGTATTTGGAAATTTTCAACGAAATTACCTCATTTAGCCTAATGAAAACGCAGTATTATTCATCTTCAAAAATTTTTTAGATCGCTTGGCAAATTTATATGAAATCAGTTTGGTTCCGCCTTCATTCATCTTCAAAATTTTTTTAGATCGCTTGGCAAATTTATAAGACTTTGAGTTCTTTAAAGACTGGGCATGGACTCCCAGTTTTTATTTTATTAGTAGGTATTTTGTGAAAGAAAATGTGAGTAAACTTAAGTTTAAATCCTATTTTTCCAAATATGCTACGAAATAGTACTACCGAACCCTGTTACTGGCTGCTCTACTGGCTTCCCAACTAGCTACGAAAAAGGCAAGCCAGTTGACCAGCCAGTTGCTCAGGCTTGTATGTGTTAGTAAAAATATGTGAGTGTATTGCAACTGGCTAGCCAGTACTGGCTCGTGTGGCCTCAGGGTAATTATGAAAATCAATTTTTAATCTCATTATTTAAATCTTATAAGCATTCCCCACCTCTACTCATTTGTCAAATCATTAACGTCAAAGTTCAACCAGAAAAAGTCTTGAAATTTTCATACGTGCTTTCGTCTTTCCGTTCCCCTTACGTTTCTACACCCCTCACCCAATGTGTCAAAAAGACGAAACACGTAACGTCCGAAAAAACGAATCGTGTAATCAGGCTCCATGACTTTTGAGCAGAGAATATAAAATAAAGAAGCCAATCCTTCGTACGTTTCACCCCCCAAAACCCATTTGTTTACATTGTTGTATTTGTAATTTAATTTCGTGTCGAAGAAATAGATGTGAATTGCAACAACAACAAGACCTGTGCTGAATGATGTGCTGATTGACTAGTTGATTCTATGTGTGCGTTTTGCACTGCTTTTCACTAATACTTTGCAAATCTAATACATCAGCTGTTCGCTTCCAGCTTGTAGGCAAATCAAATTGACAACTGAGGATTGACTTCTTTATTTCATATTCTCTGCTTTTGAGTCATGACTCAAATCTGACAGTTTGCTTTGACATGGATTTTCGGTGTAGTTGTATTAACAACTGATTTTTATGACACGGCCAGAGTTGCTTTAACATCGATGGTCTATCGATAGTAAAAAACTATCACGTCTATCGATAGTTTTGAAAAATTATCGATAGTTTCAATAATTCCTAATACTATGTTCCCACCAAAACGAAATCTGAGATTTCAGCCGAAAAATTTGGAGATCTTGAGTTGGTGGAGTGGGATTTCATTAAGATTTCGTTAAAATCTAGGGTTTTCATTGAGATTTCGTTGAAATTTTCATTAAATCTTGTTCCATCACCTTGAAATATCAAAAGTTTTCAACCGAAATCTCGGATTTCATTTTGGTGGGACCATAGTATAATAGTGCAATGAAAGGCTCGTGGCCATACAAATTTAAAGCAAAAACGTATAATATTTTAAGGTTGTCTTCATCATTATTTTTTTATACTGAAATCCTGACATTAAGACTATGGTTCTGTTGGTAAAGAGTTATGCTACATTTCCACCTAACGCTAATCTGAGATTTAATAAGATTTACCTCAAATCTCCTTCAAATCTCGGAGATTTACCATACAAATTTATTTCGTAAATCTTGAAGATTAGAAATTAATCTTGTTAAATCTTCCTAGGACAAATAGTTTTACAAATCGAACTAACCTATTCTTACATGGTGCTGAACACTGATCTCTATAATACACTGGATATAGTGTATTCCTTATAATGTATAACAGTTTCTTTGCTTCCATTTGAAGATGACAATTAGGTGGTCGGCTTCATAATTTGACGTCTGCATTATGCAAAAAAAAAGTGTTTTGCAGATAGGGATGTGCGATATTGAAACAACATCGAAGACCAAACATCGATGTATATATATATCGAATCGAAAACATCGATGCTACTTAACATCGATGTTTTTTCAGGTGTTTTTGTTTAAGTTTTTTGTTTGACCAAAGCAAAAAATGCGTCATGCTATGCTCTAATGTTTTTTTGCTCTCAAAATTTCTGGGGCCGGCTATTTGTTCTTAAGTTTTTTAAAATCGATTTAAATTTTCATACAAATGTTAAATATGAAGTCATAAGCAAGGTATTTCAACTTTAAACATCGATATTGCAAAATAATGATGCACAGAAGCTTGTGTGCTAAAACCGCGTGTAGGTAAGTGGTATCTTTCTAGGCATCAATGATTTTAATGGGTGAAAATCGATGTTAAAATATGTATTTTGCACAATGAATATCAACAAATTTAATAAAATCAATATTGCAAGGCAATTCATGGTGTTAAGCTGTTATGTGTGCCCTTTTTGAAATCCGATATTTCAAAATCTTGTTTCACACAAAGGTGTGCGCAAGAACTTGCATGGTGTAAACTGCGTGTTTCTGACCATCGATAATTTAAATTCGTGAAAATCAATTTTAAATATGTATTTTACAGTAATATTTCAAGGAATTTTGTGTAAACTGTTTTCTGTGGCTTTTTGGAATATATCGATATTGCAAAACACGAAGTTGTGTGCAAAAACTTGCATTGGTGTAAATTGAGTCTTTCTGAGCATTTATTATTTCAATGCGTGGAAATCGATGCTAAAATTTGAATTTTGCAAAATATATCGTCCACAGATTTTATAGAAGCAATATTGCAAGTATTTCATGTGTACACTGTTATCTAACGATATTGCAAGATATTTTTGCTTGCAAAAGTGAGTACAAAAACTTGTATGGTTTAAAATGCGTCTTGCTGAGCATCGATGATATTAATGCTTGAATATCGATGTAAGAATATTTCTTTTGCACAAATAAACACAAAACAAATTTGATGGAAGCAAAACTGAGAGGCACTTCATGTGTAAACTTATATCTGTGCCTTTTTGCACATCGAAAGTTTCGTTGTGGTTTTGAATTTTTAAGTTTGGTTTTGGAGATCCTTTGATGATTTCCTTCTTCAAAAAATTCCAAATGTTACAGATGACTTAAAAACTATGAAAGTCACTCCATCTAGATTTTACTAGCAGAATCAATCATTTTCGTACTAACGTTCTGTTTGTTTTTTAGTCTGATGGTTTGGATGTTAATATCGTTGTTGCAAAACATCGAAATCTTTATTATCGATATTTTGCAAATATCGATTAAAATCGCTCATCCCTATTTCCAGATGTCTATCTGAAGAAAGGGAACAGACCATGATATGAAAATATAAACTTTTGTGGAAGTTTGTTTTATTATTTATTATCTTTAAGTTATTCACTGTGTACATTTGGTATATTTTTTTTAGTATAATTACATAGTGGAATGAGATAAATCATTGCAGTTTGCGAACAAGTTGAGCAAAACAGCTAATGAATAATTATGATGAGGAGGATGCGATTGCATATTCTGCTTTTTTTTAAATGATTTTACCTCCTTGTCACACTCTTTACGTTTGTTATTCCGTTTCATTTACTAATTACTGAATGAATTTAAATTACGAACACAACAAATGTTAGCAAACAGATCCCGGGGGGTGAAACGAACGGAGAATTGATGTCTGTTTAATGGATTATCTTTGTATTACATGTTATACAGTTATACTGGTATACAAAAAAGTGGTCAGCTTCATAATATAACAATTCTTTAAATGGAAGCAATATTTTTGTATCGATACACTATCCAGTGTTTTATAGAGATCAGTGGTGCTGAACGATTCATTCGAGACTCGCATTCAGTGCCGAGATTCAGCTAATTCGAAGCCGCATGGAGTGAGTGAGATGAGTCACTTTTCGTCGAAAATCGATTCAGTTAGCAAAAGGGAGTGAGTGAGCGAGTGAAATGAAATGTCAGTGCCGAGATTCAGCTATTTCAGCGAGTGAGATGAGATGACTCGCCTTACTCGCCGACTCATCTCACTTCACTCGCAAAAGTGATTCAGCTATTTAAGTGAAATGAGTAAGTTCGAATTTAGTTTCGAACATGAGACAAAGAATGAAAATAAAAGAGCCAAATTCTACCTCCTTATCACACTCGTTACGCAAAACGAAATGAAACAACAAATACATTAATGTAAACATTGGAATCTTTAATAATGGAGTTTGTAGTATCTTTTGTTTCAATTATTTTTTTTGTCATAATTAAAGTTTAATGTGAGTTTCACCCTTGAGAAATAAAAAGTTTAAAAGTGTTTAAAGTGAAAAGAATATAAATTTACTTAATATAATATATGCGCATATGATAATAAAATAAAATTAAAGAATTTAAAAAAGGGTGGTTGTTTTATCTACGTTGTTGTTTTTTTTATTTCGTTTCCTATCCATGAATGGGAATTCTTGAGAAAAGCACACATACCTATCCAAAATTGGAAATTTACCAACACATACACCAAGTCACTGCGGAAATATCTGGCGAGTAATCTGACATTTCATTTCACTCGCTCACTCACTCCCTTTTGCTAACTGAATCGATTTTCGACGAAAAGTGACTCATCTCACTCACTCCCTGCGGCTTCGAATTAGCTGAATCTCGGCACAGTTTACTCGCCAGATATTTCCGCAGTGACTTGGTGTATGTGTTGGTAAATTTCCAGTTTTGGATAGGTATGTGTGCTTTTCACAAGAATTCCTATTCATGGATAGGAAACGAAATAAAAAACAACAACGTAGATAAAAACAACTACCCTTCTTTAATTTTATTTTATTATCATATGCACATATATATATTAAATAAATTTAATTTAATTAAACTTTCAACACTTTTAAACTTTTTATTTCTCAAGGGTGAAACTCACATTAAACTTTAATTATGACAAAAAAAAATAATTGAAACAAAAGATACTCCAAACTCCATTATTAAAGATTCCAATGTTTACATCATAGATAAACAAATTTTTTATCTATGATCTGCACTATTATATGCACTATTTTTTACTGACTAACTTATCCACACTATTCGATTGTTGTTGTTTATTGTGTTAACCGTTTGCTGCGCTGCCTATACACTTACCAATAAAAAACGCCTTGTAAACATTGGAATCCTTAATAATGGAGTTTGGAGTATCTTTTGTTTCAATTATTTTTTTTTGTCATAATTAAAGTTTAATGTGAGTTTCACCCTTGAGAAATAAAAAGTTTAAAAGTGTTGAAAGTGAATAGAGTATAAATTTATTTAATATATATATGTGCATATGATAATAAAATAAAATTAAAGAATCAATGAAAGGGTAGTTGTTTTTATCTACGTTGTTGTTTTTTATTTCGTTTCCTATCCATGAATAGGAATTCTTGTGAAAAGCACACATACCTATCCAAAACTGGAAATTTACCAACACATACACCAAGTCACTGCGGAAATATCTGGCGAGTAATCTGACATTTCATTTCACTCGCTCACTCACTCCCTTTTGCTAACTGAATCGATTTTCGACGAAAAGTGACTCATCTCACTCACTCCCTGCGGCTTCGAATTAGCTGAATCTCGGCAGCCGAGATTCAGCTATTTCAGCGAGTGAGATGAGATGACTCGCCTTACTCGCCGACTCATCTCACTTCACTCGCAAAAGTGATTCAGCTATTTAAGTGAAATGAAGTAAGTTCGAATTTAGTTTCGAACATGAGACAAAGAATAAATATAATAGAGCCAAATTCAACCTCCTTGTCAAACTCGTACGTTTGATATTCTGTTTCACATCACTCCTAAATGGACGCGAAATGAAATAACAAATACAACAATGTAAACATTGAAATATTAATAATGGAGTATCTTTTGTATCAATTTTTGTTTTTTTGTCGTAATTAAAAAGTTGAATGTGAGTTTTCACCCTTGAGAAATATAATTCTTTTATACATTATGTGCATATGATAATAAAATAAGATTTTACAATCAATAAAAGGGTAGTTGTTTTTATCTACATTATTGTTTTTCTATTTCATTTCCTATCCATGAATAGGAATTCTTGAGAAAAGCACACATACCTATCCAAAATTGGAAATTTACCAACACAAACACCAAGTCACTGCGGAAATATCTGGCGAGTAATCTGACATTTCACTCGCTTACTCACTCACTTTTGCTAACTGAATCGATTTTCGACGAAAAGTGACTCATCTCACTTACTCCCTGCGGTTTCGAATTAGCTGAATCTCGGCACAGATGTCAGTTTCAGTTTTACTTACTTTTACTCACTTCCGTAACCAAAGTTGAACGAAACTTGACGAAACGCTCCACTTCGCAATTATAATGGCGTCAAATGCCTTCCGTGTATTCGCTTGATTTCTTCCGACCACTTAAGTGCCCCTCCATTATAGTTCTAGCTTAAAACATGCTTATGCAATGTTCTACATCAGCTGTTTTATTCAGCTTGTATGAAAACTGCTATGACAACCACTTATTCATACCATTAATTTGAAGCTTACCTTAAAAAGAAATATTTGTAAGTGAAGTAGGCCGCACTGTCCGGATTACGCCAAAATTAGATGACTACATATAAGTTGTTTGGGTGAAGCATAGCTCAAAAAATTGAATGTGTCTTCACGAATCATAAATGCCAAAAATTTGATGTTAAACGGTATAGGTACCTAAGCTCTAGCTCGATATACTTTTAGCGTGAAGACGGAATAAATTTTCAGAGTTATTTTCCTCCTTAACGCCACATAAATACAATTATGCATTTTATACTGATTCAAAAAAATTAAAATGTATTCGATTTTCAATGGTACTAGCTTTTTAGCAGAGAATATCAAATAAAGAAGCCAATCCTTATTTGTCAATTTGATTTGCCTACAATCTGAAGCGAACAGCTGATGTATTAGATTTGCAAAGAATTAGTGAAAATCAGTTACAAAACGCACACATGGAATCAACTCGTCCATTCAGCACATCGTTCAGCGCAGGTCTTGTTGTTGTTGCAATTCACATCGATTCATCGACACGAAATAAAATTACAAATACAACAATGTAAACAAATGCGTTTTGGAGGGTGAAACGTACAACGGATTGGCTTCTTTATTTGATATTTTCCGCTTTTTAGTTAGAGTTTAATTAAATAATAATCCTGGTAAAATTTCAGCCACTTAGGCCGTGTGCCAATTGCGTTAAAATTCTGGTTAAATTTGATCCCAGTTAAATGTTATCCCTTTTTATAGGGGTGAGTAAAATTTAAGGTTTTTGCTGTGTCAATTGGATGAAATGGGATTTTTTTTTACATTCACTTCCCATTAGTTTTGTTGTTGCATTTTTCTCAGTGATGATAGTTCGAAAACATATCAGTTTGCAAAATGAATGAATCATCTGAAAAAGTATTTTCAATAAATTTTATTGATTCTTTTGCATTATCAAGGATTTATCACAAGTTATTCAAACTTCTTCTTGAGTGCATACTTAAATTTATTATAAGGTCTTTGTCTATATTTCTTAATCCTTTCATTTAATTTTAGTTTTTTTTTCCATTTTTCATCTTTCCCGATAGGATTCATGACTTCTTGATAGCAAAATAAAATATTTATCTACATTCATCTTCCTCAGCAGTTTTTTTTATAAGGGTTTATGTCAAAAATTAACCACCGACTAAAATTTTAACGAGCTCCTGAGCAGGTTAAATTTTGAAGTTTATATTCACCTCGGTAATGTCAAAATTTAGCCATGGGATCAAATTTAACCAGGATTTTAACGCAATTGGCACACGGCCTTAGTTTAAAATTTAGAGGTCGCTCATGGCTACTTTCTGTTTTCCATACAAATCGTATGGGAACTTTTTTTTTTGATTCCTTCTTTATTTGATAACTTTAGAAGCAGTTATCATACAGAAATGATCAAGGTAGAATCTTAAAAATTAGATTTTCTTTAAAAAAGTTCTCGACTTCTTATCTGATTAATGTGCTCCTTCAAAAGTTATTCAAGATCAAAGTGATGTTCAGGTTGAATTTAAAAGTTTTTTGGATTCAGTGTTGAAAAAATCAGCTATAACCCTGAGGCCACACGAGCGAGTAATCGCTAGCGAGTTACAAATACATCGAAACTTTTCCTACTCGCTAGTCAACTGGCTTGCCTTTTTCGAAGCCAGTTAAGAAGCGAGTAGAGCGGCGAGTGATTTGACAATTAATGTATGTACCCAACTCGCTAGCGAGTACTCGCTCGTGTGGCCTCCGGGTAAGACAAGAAAAAAATCATTTTAGAGCGGGCGTCTATTTCCCCCCATTTAGTCGGGAGGAGCAGTTTTCTAGTAAGATAATATAAATTGTGACCAACTCAACTTTAAATTTTTGGTGCAAAGTAGTTACTCTTCAGTAAATCTCCCAACATTTGACCAGTCACCGGATGAAGTTACAGAATCCTACTATGATTTTTACAGACTTAGTGCGGAAGATGTGGTTAAACCATTTTGTCTATAAAATGAAACACTATGGGACTTGATGAAGTCCACCCTAAATTTGTAAAGCTTTTGCTTCCGTATATATTGCCTTACCTCACACACATTCTTAAAACATCCGTTTTCCCTTTGCAGTGGAAAGAAGCTAAAATTGTTCCCATCCCGAAAAAATTAGTGGAAGTGTATTAGAATATAGATAAATTTCAATTTTGCCATTTTTTCTCAAAAGTTTTCGAAGACGATATTCCTCCAAATGCAAAAATATCTACTAACTAAAAAACTTCTGGTTGAAAACCAATCTGGTTTCCGTCCGAAAAACGGCACTAATATCGGTTGTCGATAAAATAAGAATCGCAGTTGATAAAAATAATGCTAAAATTCTTAACCTACTTGACTTTTCAAAAGCGATTGACACAGTCAACCACTCCATTCCTTGTGATAAGTAAGCTAAGGGAAGTATTCAAGTTATCGTTACCTGCAACAAAACTAATGTTTTCGTATTTGCAAGGGAGAAGGCAAAAAGTTGTAGCAGGAAACAATTGCTCAAATTCGTTGCCAGTTAAGTGTAGAGTACCGGAAGGCTCCTTCCTCGGTCCGTTACTATTTTCTTGACGTGAATGAACTTCCTAAATTTGTAAAACATTGTTTGATGCACATGTTTGCTAATGATACTCAAATTCATTTAAGTCGTCCTCTGAAATTGATAAGAGAGGCTACAAATACACTAGTCAACAATATTAAAGGAACACATTTTTTTTCAATTTTTGTTAGCGTTTTTTGAAGAGCTGTATCTTTGTGACAAGTGACAAGTCGGCATTTACATTACCCGATTTTTCCAGTACGATTTTTCCCAAAATCGTGTGAAATGTTTACATGAAACGATATGAAACGATTTTTCCAGTCCGATTTCTATTCCTGTCCTCTTCATACTTTATTAGTGTCTCTTTCATTTTGCATTCAGAGGTAGATGGCATATTAGGACCAGCGTTGCCTAATGCATTTCTTCTTTTTCGTAAAACACATCTACTAGCAATCAAATACTTTTTGGTTTCACGAAAAAAAAAATTTAATTCAACAAAATTAAACCCACAAATAATTTCATCATCATTGTTGTTGTTTTTTCTCCTGAAACCCAACCTTTAAGTGCCTTGCATATGAGCTGTGTAGCAAACTAAGTGTTGTCGTCTAGATTTTTATTATAAAAAATTAGGAAAAAAGAGTAAATTGAAACAAGGCGAAAATAAAATGCAACCACTTGTTTTTAAATGAAAATGTTTAATGTGTAATTTTAAGTCATATGACTTGGTTTATATGCGATCGTACATACATTTCATTAATTTTATGTCATTGCGAGAATATGAAATTTAGTTAAAATAGCTCAGTTGTGGACTGTATTTATTAATTTAAAGGTAAGTTTAAATGGCTATGATTGTACTTCATTGTTTCTTTGTAGTTTGTTTATTTTGTTGCTTGTACTTTCGTACACTATGTATGTGTACTCAATCACTTATATATGTATCATTAATTTCTTCTTCGAAAATACAAATACAAATTTGGAAATGCATATCTACTGCGAAAAAAATCTAGTTACTGCATTTTCTTTTTGGATCTGCTTCGGAAAATTCTCCGATTAGTGGCAACGCTGAACACACAAGACTCTGGGAAAAGTATTTCGGCATTTACACCACCCGATTTTTCCTCAGACGATCTTTTGTTCAATGATGAAGGGAGTAGAAAGTGAGGGGTAAGGACCAAATCGTCCATTCCTGGCAAACTCACACGATTTTTCCAGTATGTTTGCGTTCTCTTTTATACTTTTTCCAGAGTCTTGTGTGTTCAGCGTTGCCACTAGTCAGTGAATTTTCCGAAGTTGATCCAAAAACAAAATGCAGTAAGTAGATTTATTTTTTTTCGCAGTAGATATATATTTTCAAATTTGTATTTGTATTTTCGAAGAGGAATATAATAATAACATATAAGTGATTGAAAATACATACATAGTTTGGTACACAGCTCATATGCAAGGCACTTAAAGGTTGGATTTCAGGAGAAAAAACAACAACAATGATGATGAAATTATTTGTGGGTTTAATTTTGTTGAATTAAATTTTTTTTTCGTAAAACCAAAAAGTATTTGATTGCCAGTAGATGTGTTTTACGAAAAAAAAAATGCAATAGGCAACGCTGGTCCTAATATGCCATCTACCTATGAATGCAAAATGAAAGAGACAGCAATAAAGTATGAAGAGGACAGGAATAGAAATCGGACTGGAAAAATCGTTTCATGTAAACATTTCTCATGATTTTGGGAAAAATTGTACTGGAAAAATCGGGTAATGTAAATGCCGACTATAAAAGAGAACGCAAACATACTGGAAAAATCGTGTGAGTTTGCCAGGAACGGACGATTTGGTCCTTACCCCTCACTTTCTACTCCCTTCATCTATGAACAAAAGATCGTTTGAGGAAAAATCGGGTGGTGTAAATGGGCACTAATATGCCATCTACCTCTGAATGCAAAATGAAAGAGACAGCAATAAAGTATGAAGAGGACAGGAATAGAAATCTGACTGCCAAATCGTTTCACATCGTTTCATGTAAACATTTCACACGATTTTGGGAAAAATCGTACTGGAAAAATCGGGTGGTGTAAATGCCGACTATCCGATAGCAGATAACATCCGGAACGCGGCCTTGGTTTCGTATTCCTTATATGGAGTATCTTTGTAGTTGCTGCTAAAAAATTTATTCAGTTCGAGTTCATCATCATCTGGAGTTTTCCTATTTCTTAGAGACAGCTTAAGTTTTAGTCGCTCAAAATTTAGTTTTATATAAGGTGATAAATTAACTAATTATAATATAAATATTTGTCTGGGCTGTTGGGTAAGTATTAAAAGCATGTCAGACCAGCAAGACTCTGTAGCTACAAATGTTACGCAGTCGGCCGAATCCCCGCAAATGATTCCCGATATTCAACTATTTCAACAAAATCCACACGCTGCTCAGATGGCAACAAACTGGGATTTTTTCAATTTACCATACAAAAATTCCTATCAACAATACTCGGACTATTATAGTAATTGTTGTTTGCATTTCGGCGGACACCTGCAACAGAAAACCCAAGGTTCGTCCAATTTTGAAGGCCAATCCGAAGAAACAACACTGTGTAATAATACAAGTCCTCCACCTGGATATGCTGATGACTTGTCAAACACGAATCGGTTTGCAAATAAAAATTTGGTACCCCCTCATCTTTTACCAAATAATAAGGTTGCGTCTAGGAATCGTACACACATGCTTCCCAACGAGCAGCAAAACAAGTTTTCTGGTTCAAATAATTCTCAAGACAATAATACTTTTGGCGGAATACGTTTTAATTTAAGTCCACAGAATCGACTCGGTAACTTTCATAATCCTCTCAATGTCTTAGGAAATGCTGGCGGAAAGAAGAAAAGAAAGCGTAACAAAAACAAATATCAAATGCAGCAGCAATACCAGCATTTACAGAATAAGGGCACTGACCTGACAATGGAAGGTAGTACATTTTTTGATCCAAGCATTCCACCTCCAACTGTTATATCTGCATCTCCAGATCTTACTAAGCCTCCACCACCGTTGGTGTCTACAGCTGTTGCAACACACCAAACGTTATCAACAAATTTAAATGTTAGTCAAAGTGTATTAAAAGGAAGTAACCTTCAGAATCCATTTAATCCTGCAGACACCTGGCCCGAAAACCTGAATACTTATGTAGCCAGATGTTATGCCAAATGTGTAACAGATTTGGACAAGGATCAAATTGATATTTGCCTCAAAGGGAAAATCACTGCAGCTGCCACCAAAAACGAACTTTGGACTAGGGACTGGCGAAATGAACCGATTCCAAGTGTTCACAGCGAGAGCAATCTGCTAATCCAATCCAATTTGTATAAGAGCAAAATCGACCGGCATCAAACGCGTCCAGGGATTTCTAAATGCTTGAATGCACGTTTAGGTCAGCGTTCGTCCTTAAATCGATCAGGAAGTCGATCCAAATCGAGATCACCGAAAAGAAAACTACCAAGAGACTCGTCATTTAGTCCACACAAAAAAAATTTCAGAAGTTCTAGTTCAGAATCATCAGAGAAGAAGTCGGTGAACTATATTCCTTTCAAAACCAAAAACAATAGAAACCTTAAAAAAAAACTTCAATTACATAAAAACAATAAGGTAAAGTATCCATCAGTTGTTGGAGGTACTATAGAAGATGACTCGCGGCGGCTCCAGCAGCGAGCCGCTCGATTCGGACAAGGACATTTTTCGTCCAAAAAAGCCCCCACCGACAAGAAACAAAGACAAATGGTAGATGAATACGAAATTGATAGCTCCATTGATGAATATCACATTGTTGGAACAAGCAGGGACTTGGAGAAATCGTTTCTTAGATTGACCAAAGCACCAATGCCTAATGAAGTAAGACCAATTGATGTATTGGAAAGTTCCTTGCAAAACGTTAAAAGTAAATGGAGAACAAAACAGGATTACTATTACGCCTGCGATCAACTAAAATCTATTCGACAAGATTTGACTGTCCAGGGGATAAGGGATAAATTTACAGTTGAGGTATATGAAACACATGCTCGAATTGCCATGGAAAAAGGAGATCACGAGGAATTCAATCAATGCCAGACGCAATTAAAGATGCTTTATACGGAGGTTGGAGGAAGCAACATCTTAGAATTCATCTCATACAGAATCTTATATTATATTTTTACAAAAAATACCTTAGATATTACAACGGTCCTTCGTTCTTTGAATCTGGAACAAAGAACGAACCCTGCCATAGCTCATGCGTTAGAATTAAGATCTGCGTGGGCTCTTGGGAACTACTGTAGATTTTTTAATCTTTATAAAAAGGCACCTCTCATGTCCGGATACTTGATCGATTGGTTCATTGAGAGAGAGCGAAAGTGCGCCCTTAAAGTTATGATAAAGTCTTATCGTCCTTTTATTGGCATCAGCATGATAACACGAATTTTAGCTTTTGCTTCGGAGGAAAAGTGCCGCGAATGGCTTGGCACCATTGGTGCTACTTTTGAGGGAACATCGGATAGCGAACAACTTAATTGTAAAAATAGCATGAGTGTTTTGCTAAGTTTATAAAGAATATTTAACGAATCATTTTTCCTGTTAAAAATGGACAACAGCAAAATCATCATACAAAGTGGAGCGAAAGTTGGCGTTAAAAGAATATTTCGTAGTTTTTTGCCAATTATTGTTAGTTTAGAGGATGTTTTATATTTACTGAAAGACCACCAACAAGAATTTGAATGAAATTGAATTGGTGCAATGTTGCACAATGAGTTCTGCTCTGTTGCCTTGTATTAATTTCGAAAACAAAAATTTTGGAGCTTAATAAATGCGAGCATAAAAACAGCATTTGAATCGATTTTGAAAACTAAAATTTCGAAAGCGAAATTTTTTTATATTTATATTATAATTTTTATTAAGTTGGTCATATAGTTTAATTTATTGAAAATGATAATTGAAATAAATAAACTACGTTTATATATGAATAATTTGAATTATTTGTTATCAATCAATTAAACGATGATAAAAATATACATATACATTAGACTGATTCAAAAAAATTAAAATATCTTCGATTTTCAATGCCACAAGCTTTTTGGTTAGAGTTTAGTGAAATAATAATCCTGGCCTCCTGGGTACTCATTCCGTAAAACGATTATCACCCGACGATAACGTTTTGACCATGGTCTTGCAATCCGTACAACTGAAAATGACTACCGTTTGGGCGGTAACGTTTTGAAAATCAAATATTTACTTCACGCAAGTCGATAACATAGGACAACAGTGAAAAAATATGAACAATTTCAACTAATTTTTACTCGTCTAGTCATCCTTAACACAGATCCATGCGAAAGACCTTCAGTGTTGGACAGAGAATTAGCACACATTAGTGAATCAGATTTTATTAAGGAAAGGACAATGGCAATTTTGGCCCTCAGACCAATAACGATGAGTGATATATCGTTGAAAAGGTCTATTTGTGTACATAAAATGTTTGTATGGCAGTTTGTCTCAATTCGCTGTGGGAAAAAAGTTATTGCCCAGATAAATAAAGTACATAAAAAAAGTTATATTTCAAAAATATTGATTTTTTTTTACTTCAATCTCATTTTATATACATTTTATATGTATTATAAATACATTTTACATATAGCACTCGCAAAATAAATTAACCAAATCGCAAATAGGTTTAACCTAAACGCAAATAAGTTTCACCCCAGCGCAAATAGATTTAACCCACACGCAAATAGAATTAACCCAATCGCAATTCGATTTAAACAAAACGCAAATATATTAATTATACACATAATATATTAATTAAATATTTAATTTAAACTATAAACAAATCATTTTAACCAAAACGCAAATTGAACTAACCCAGGCTCAACTTGCTGGTCCAGTTGGAGTTGAGCTCACTTGAACTTTTAACTTTGAATTTATTTGCGTATAGTTTAACTATATTTGCGTTTTATTTAAATCGAATTGCGATTGGGTTAGTTCTATTTGCGTTTGGGTTGAATCTAATTGCGCTTAGTTGAAATTTATTTGCGTTTAGGTTAAACTTATATGTGATTTGTTTTAATTTAACTTGCGAATGCTATATATAAAATATATATATATTTGTATACCTCCTCCACCCACCTCTCTTCGCATGTTTTTGCACTCCACTGCGTTTGTAAAGTCTTTTGTACCTTTTCTTACTCTGGTTCACTATTGTGACTATAACTTTTTTCTCACAGCGAATTGAGACTTGCCGCCATACTAACAAGTGATCTACACAAAAATACATTTTCAATGATATATGACTCATCCTTATTGGTCTGAGGGCCAGCTCCCATACAAAAATTGCCATTGTCCTTTGTATTTTTGCTATGTTCTTGGAACATAATTTATTGAAAACTCTTTTAATTCAACGCTGAAAAACTTAAATATATAAAAAAATTCAACAAAATAACAAAATATCCTTAAACAAAATTTGTTGGTGGAACATGTGGTGGTCACAAAATTAGCACAAGAACGAAATTAAATAATTTATCACTAAAACAAGTATTTTTTTTAATATTTTGTTGGGTACCCTTTCTGCTTTAACACAGCCTTAAACCTACGAGGAATACTCGCCTCTAGGTGCTGGAATTGATGAATAGGAATGCTGTTCCAGCCATTCCTAATTGCCTCCCGAAATTCTGCTATATTCCTAGTTCCTTAGTCCAACCTGATATTCAACATCGTTCCATTCCGTTAAGATAAGTGATAGCCAACCGATGTGCGTCGCGCTCTCGTTAAGGCTCATAAATTCATACAAAATTGAAGAATAAAAAGAAAAAAATAATAATAAATTTAGTGGAAAAAGTGAAGATTTGTTTATTTATTTTTATTGATTAATTAATCGAAATATTTATTAATCTTATTATTTATTTTATTGACTTAAAATAAAAAAAAAAGAAAGAAAGAAAAATGAACTTTGATTGCAAAGAATGTAAAAAGAATACACGGAACACTGCAACAATTCAATGTAGTGGTTCTTGCGGTCGTGTTTTTCATACTACCTGTATTGGTGACAAATACCTATTAAAAGCTCTTGAAGAAAAAATAAATTTATGTGTATTGTGTTCAGATTGCAAGAATGCATTAACATCATTAAATGAAAATATGAAAGAAGTGAAGATATGTGTGAAAGAGTTAGATAGTAAAATTGATGCTCAAAGTGACAGCATTGTATATCCAATCTATAGTATTCTCATGAAACACGATTTTGTAGGTAGACATTTGGTCGATAGGTTCGCTGTGATCGCCTTACCGAGATCCCTTAACAAAAATTAGTATTACATTTGGACGCATAGATGGCCACGAGCTTTTTTTCTTCATGAGAATACTATAGAATTTATATACAATGGTGACAGCTTAAAAGAAATAAGTAGTGCATTGCAGAACATAAACAATAATCAGCAACATGTTGCAATAAATCCTAATCGTGTAGTGAGACCAACATATGCTGATAAATTAAAAGAAATAAAAAATCGTGATCCTGTATTAATTTTAAAACCTAAAACGAAATCAGGATGCCAGTAAAACAAAAAGTGAAATGTTAGAAAAAATCGATCCTGTCGGAATACAAGTATCTCAAATTAAATCTAGAAATAATGGAGCTGTGTTAGTAGCATGTGAAAATATAAAGTCGATTGAAGTTTTAAAATGTAATATGGAAAAGGAAATGGGAGAACAATATGAAGTTGAAGTTCCAAAAATAATTGATTTTAGAATTAAATTATTCGGTCTGCCTAAGAAATATTCGGGAGAAGAATTGATAAATCAATTGAAATTAAATAATGATTTCTTATATTGTGAGGAAATCTCGTTTAAAGTTATATACGAAACCAAATCAATAAAGCAATTAAGATTTAATGCAATAATAGAAGTTAAATTTGATGTATTTAAAAAAATAATGGAAGCAAAATGGTTACGAGTTGGTTGGGGAAAATATAGGGTGCTCGAGTCATTCTATGTGAAAAGGTGTTATAAATGCTTATGCTTTAACCACCAGTCAACCCAGTGCAAGAAAACCCAAAAGTGCTCGCATTGTTCTGGTGACCATAGAATTAGTGAATGTGAAAAGAAAAATGAAGTACCTGTATGTGCTAACTGCATTAATGCAAATCAAATCCATGACCTGTCCCTTAATACAAATCACAACGCTTTTGATCACAGATGTGACCTTTATCGACGAATAAAGGTAATAATAATTCTATGAGATTCAGGTCATGACGCTGCGCAGGCCAAGGCAAAAGATTGATTTGCTGATCATTAATCCACTGCTTCACCAGCCGGGAAGTGTATTTAGGATCATTATCATGCATGAATGTCCATGATAATAGTAAATTATCGACTGCAAAGGGCTCCATATGGTTTTCCAAAATGCTCTTGTACTGATGCTGGTCCATTTGCGGCTCTATTTTCGCAATAGGCCCTACACTGCACCATGAAAACGCAGCCCACACCATAATACACACACCGCCGTGTTTCATAGTTTTAACTGTGTAACGCTGATTAAGATCTTGCTTAGGTGGAAGTCAAACATGACGCTTTCCATCAGAGCCCAATCGATTAGATTGCGAGTCATCACTCCAAAAAACATTTTTCCAAAATGATAAGGGTATGGATCCGTACTCCCGTTCCCGTGAACTTAAGCCTGGCTGTAATATTATTTTTTTTACACCAGTGTTTTGTAGTGCGTTTTCATGGTACGGTGTAAGGCCTATTGTGAAAATAGAGCAACAAATGAATCAGTACAATAGCATTTTGAAAAACCATATGGAGCCCTTTGCAGACGATAATTTACCATTATTATGGACATTCATGTATGATAATGATCCTATATACATTTCCCGGCTGGTGAAGCAGTGGATTAATGATCAGCAAATCAATCTTATGCCTTGGCCTGGGCAGAGTGCTGATTTGAATCATAGAAAATCTATGGAACGATGTTGAATATCAGGTTGGACTAAGGAACTCAAGGAACAGCATTCCTATTCATCAATTCCAGCACCTAGAGGCGAGTATTCCTCGGCGGTTTAAGACTGTGTTAAAGCAGAAAGGGTACCCAACAAAATATTAGAAAAAAAACTGATTGTCTTATGTCCAGTTGCACCAAAATTCATTAAAAGCGGTTTTTGCTAAAATAGAGTTAAAATTTATCGGACTGATAAATTTATTTGGGTTGCACCAATCTCACTCATTTTTTAGCTAAAATGCAGTTCGTGGACCACCCCTGTATTTTATCATCTGTTTATTAAACTGAACGAAACATTTTAACCAGTGAACAACAAGGTATTCTCATTAGATACAGCCAATGCGCCATCTTGGTGTTTTTTATTATTTATTATTTTCTTCTATTTTTAAAAGAAACTATGAAACTATTGCAATAGATACCACACTAATATTTTTTCGACACACTGCTTGGAAATTATGAATCGATATTTTGAAGCGACGTCATCGAATTCAGAAAATGTATTTCTCTGCTAACCTGAACAACTCTTCGACGACTGGCCATTTTTTGGTTTAGTTCGTTATCAGATGAATAAATGATGTCCAGTCTATAATAATTATTCTGGAAAAATTTATTTATTTAAGCAGTGAATTATAAATTGGAAACATAATGCCTTCACCTGTTGTTTTCGTTATTTTAATTTGGAATCAACAATATTCCGTCAAATAAAATTGAATTATTTTTTTTTTGTAGGAAGGTAGCTAGATAGATATGTGCGTTTAAAACTGCTTTTAAATTTTATCTGGAGGAAAATGGAATTTTAGTTTATTGGTTCGTTTATTGGCCTGTTAGATTTAGAAGTGGTTGGTGCAACCGATAAATGTCATTTTAAAATTAAACGAAGCAATACAAATTTAAAAGTGGTCGGTGCAAATGGCCATTAGTGATAAATTATTTTAATTTCGTACTTGTGCTAATTCTGTGACCACCACATGTTACATCAAAAAATTTTGTTTAAGGATTTTTTGTTGAATTTTTTTTGTATATATTTAAGTTTTTTCAGCGTTGAATTAAAGAGTTTTCAATAATTTATGTTCGAAGAACATAGCAAAAATACAGATTTTCCTTATTAAAATCCGATTCACTAATGTGTGCTAATTCTCTGTCCAACACTGTATATCGGTTCGGTTTTTCAAGATTCAAGCGTTAGTTAAGTCGCATGCTCCTATGGCTCACACATGTTTGTAATTTCTGAGAAAATTAAAATACCTATTTCTTTACTTCTATTTAGAAATTGGGTGTTTGTTGGAAAGAACAATTGGAATTCCAGGGCGTTAAAACTAGAAGACATTTCAGCATACGGTTTTCAGTATCTGATTAAAAATTAAGGAAGGTTAAAAAAAAATATAAAAAAAAAACTTTTTAATTTTTTTTTAGCAAACAACATTTTTTAAAAAAGTTAAAAAATAATGGATTGTTGGCTTTAAAAAAAATATATGATAATTTCAATTTCAATTTATCAACAAAAGTATTGCTCACAATGATTAGATAACAAAAAATCTTTTAAATATTGAAAGCCTTGAGTTTAGGTAAAGTTGAGTATATTTTGGAAACTAAAAATAAAATAAAATAACAAGTTGAAAAATATTTTGCAAACTAAAAATAAAATTACAAAAATACAAATGAATATAGAAATAATGATAAATAAGTTAAGTAAAATCTTAGAAATTTGATTTTTATGTTTATTATGTGACTGTTTCATTGGACAGATATTTCAAAAACAGGATTTAAAATGAATAGTGCTATTAACTAGCGCAGTTTATATGAGTAGACCAAGTACGAGTCCGATCGAAAATCAAACCAAGATGTGCCTAGCCTACTTTTATGGAAAACTAAAGCTTTTTTTTTTATTTGGAAATGAAAAAAAAATTACATTTTTCAAAAAAAAAAAAATTAAAAAATCAAGTTTTTTTGTTTGAAAATTTTTTTTAATTAATTTTTTTTTATTTTTTTGTTTAATGTACTTTTTATTTCATTTCAATTCAAAAAAGTATCTAACTAGTGCAAAACTGTGAAGCAAAAATCCACTGGAATTGCGGTTTTCTTGTCATTTTGATGACAACTTCGCATTGTTTAGGAACACCACAATTTGTTCCTTTACTTGGTTTGTAAGACTTTGAAGTTTTGGTGAGAAAAAACGGTTCGATGAATCAATTTGAAAATTTACAAGAATATTGATGATTTAAAAGTCTATAAATTTGCATACCAACGCAAGCCATGCAATCAATATTTGCAACGAAAAAAAAAGATTTACGAAAAGACCACAAAACGTCGGTTTTTAGTACTTTTTTTAAACTAACGGTGAACGGTAAAAAAAAATAATTTCTACAAAATCATAAAAAAATCTTGTAAAACGCTTTTTCAAATTTCCAAAACTGTCTTTGAATTTTTTATAACGTCATTATTTGCTGAGATATTGGTAATCAAGGCTAAAAGTATCTTTTTTCATTCAAAGTCAGATAAACCATGTCAAAAAAAAATCGTACGAAAACAACAAAAAAACTGAATTGAAGCTGAATAAACAAGGTATCTGATCATGACATTTAATTGACTCAAAAAAATTTATCCATAGAAATGAGGACCTTCAAAAAAAATAAAAACAAAATAATTTTGTTGTCTCGTCTCATTTTTTGCAATAACGCAATAACGGTACTTCAAAAAAATTTGTTTGCAAACAAATCTCGAAACAAAAAACATAAAGCTGTAAAATGCTTTTTGTTTCAACTCAATACGACCACTTGTCACAAAGATACAGCTCTTCAAAAAACGCTAACAAAAATTGAAAAAAAATGTGTTCCTTTAATATTGTTGACTAGTGTATTTGTAGCCTCTCTTATCAATTTCAGAGGACGACTTAAATGAATTTGAGTATCATTAGCAAACATGTGCATCAAACAATGTTTTACAAATTTAGGAAGTTCATTCACGTCAAGAAAATAGTAACGGACCGAGGAAGGAGCCTTCCGGTACTCTACACTTAACTGGCAACGAATTTGAGCAATTGTTTCCTGCTACAACTTTTTGCCTTCTCCCTTGCAAATACGAAAACATTAGTTTTGTTGCAGGTAACGATAACTTGAATACTTCCCTTAGCTTACTTATCACAAGGAATGGAGTGGTTGACTGTGTCAATCGCTTTTGAAAAGTCAAGTAGGTTAAGAATTTTAGCATTATTTTTATCAACTGCCATTCTTATTTTATCGACAACCGATATTAGTGCCGTTTTTCGGACGGAAACCAGATTGGTTTTCAACCAGAAGTTTTTTAGTTAGTAGATATTTTTGCATTTGGAGGAATATCGTCTTCGAAAACTTTTGAGAAAAAATGGCAAAATTGAAATTTATCTATATTCTAATACACTTCCACTAATTTTTTCGGGATGGGAACAATTTTAGCTTCTTTCCACTGCAAAGGGAAAACGGATGTTTTAAGAATGTGTGTGAGGTAAGGCAATATATACGGAAGCAAAAGCTTTACAAATTTAGGGTGGACTTCATCAAGTCCCATAGTGTTTCATTTTATAGACAAAATGGTTTAACCACATCTTCCGCACTAAGTCTGTAAAAATCATAGTAGGATTCTGTAACTTCATCCGGTGACTGGTCAAATGTTGGGAGATTTACTGAAGAGTAACTACTTTGCACCAAAAATTTAAAGTTGAGTTGGTCACAATTTATATTATCTTACTAGAAAACTGCTCCTCCCGACTAAATGGGGGGAAATAGACGCCCGCTCTAAAATGATTTTTTTCTTGTCTTACCCGGAGGCCACACGAGCGAGTACTCGCTAGCGAGTTGGGTACATACATTAATTGTCAAATCACTCGCCGCTCTACTCGCTTCTTAACTGGGGTGACATTCTGTATGGCAAAAACGAACAAACGTTTTCGTTTGTGCGAACAATTTGCTTCATGTAACTTCAAAAACGAAAGAATTCGATCGTGCGTGCGAAAGAACTTAAACGACAGCTATTTACTTCACGTTTCTAAGATTAAAAATAATTTAGTTAGGTATATTTTGGAAAGCTTTAGGGAATTTACAATCGTGATGGCTTCTGATGCATTTAGCTAACAGTAATAAGATATAAAAGTATGTATCACTTTAGCAAAACAAAAAAAATCGTTTACGAACAAAAAACCTTCACTCACGGTCTCAAATATTCATCAAGATTAATATCAAACATCATTAAATACCCATCCTCAAATAATATGAAATATATAAATAAAGATTTTACACCAAGAAGAAATGATTTGTCAATAGTTTTATAACAATTAAGCCATGATAAGTGTTATTTGGCTAAATTATGACTTCCCTACAAATTGCAACAGAATTGTTTTTTTTTTTTATTTATTCTTTTCGTTTCTTTTCTCAGGACTAGAGATGGGTGCCTTGTTTTTCACCACATTTTACCATTTATGAAAATCCACCATATAAAAAAAAGAACTACTTTGTTTTGAATCAAGACGACTATGGCTAAAAATGATACTTATATTCTCCTTAATTAATTGTAGAGGCTTTCGTTCAAGTTATATATAATTTTGTATCCTAAATTATATGTTTATTTATACTTTTCCACCACTTTTCTGTGTTCGACTATTCACCATCTGCATCTATGTCATCTCTAACTAAATTCAAAGCACCTAAAAGTAGGCAATGAAAAACAGAGGCTCTCAAACTTGAGCGAACCAAATAAATTAAACGAAATGCGATATGGAATGCCAACTTTCGCTTTCGCACGATTTCTTTCGTTTTTGAAAAACGAACCTTCGCTTTAGTTTCGTTTTTTACAGAATCTGGCCCCTGGCTTCGAAAAAGGCAAGCCAGTTGACTAGCGAGTAGGAAAAGTTTCGATGTATTTGTAACTCGCTAGCGATTACTCGCTCGTGTGGCCTCAGGGTTATAGCTGATTTTTTCAACACTGAATCCAAAAAACTTTTAAATTCAACCTGAACATCACTTTGATCTTGAATAACTTTTGAAGGAGCACATTAATCAGATAAGAAGTCGAGAACTTTTTTAAAGAAAATCTAATTTTTAAGATTCTACCTTGATCATTTCTGTATGATAACTGCTTCTAAAGTTATCAAATAAAGAAGGAATCAAAAAAAAAAGTTCCCATACGATTTGTATGGAAAACAGAAAGTAGCCATGAGCGACCTCTAAATTTTAAACTAAGGCCGTGTGCCAATTGCGTTAAAATCCTGGTTAAATTTGATCCCATGGCTAAATTTTGACATTACCGAGGTGAATATAAACTTCAAAATTTAACCTGCTCAGGAGCTCGTTAAAATTTTAGTCGGTGGTTAATTTTTGACATAAACCCTTATAAAAAAAACTGCTGAGGAAGATGAATGTAGATAAATATTTTATTTTGCTATCAAGAAGTCATGAATCCTATCGGGAAAGATGAAAAATGGAAAAAAAAACTAAAATTAAATGAAAGGATTAAGAAATATAGACAAAGACCTTATAATAAATTTAAGTATGCACTCAAGAAGAAGTTTGAATAACTTGTGATAAATCCTTGATAATGCAAAAGAATCAATAAAATTTATTGAAAATACTTTTTCAGATGATTCATTCATTTTGCAAACTGATATGTTTTCGAACTATCATCACTGAGAAAAATGCAACAACAAAACTAATGGGAAGTGAATGTAAAAAAAAATCCCATTTCATCCAATTGACACAGCAAAAACCTTAAATTTTATAAAAAGGGATAACATTTAACTGGGATCAAATTTAACCAGAATTTTAACGCAATTGGCACACGGCCTAAGTGGCTGAAATTTTACCAGGATTATTATTTAATTAAACTCTAACTAAAAAGCGGAAAATATCAAATAAAGAAGCCAATCCGTTGTACGTTTCACCCTCCAAAACGCATTTGTTTACATTGTTGTATTTGTAATTTTATTTCGTGTCGATGAATCGATGTGAATTGCAACAACAACAAGACCTGCGCTGAACGATGTGCTGAATGGACGAGTTGATTCCATGTGTGCGTTTTGTAACTGATTTTCACTAATTCTTTGCAAATCTAATACATCAGCTGTTCGCTTCAGATTGTAGGCAAATCAAATTGACAAATAAGGATTGGCTTCTTTATTTGATATTCTCTGCTAAAAAGCTAGTACCATTGAAAATCGAATACATTTTAATTTTTTTGAATCAGTATAATATGCATAATTGTATTTATGTGGCGTTAAGGAGGAAAATAACTCTGAAAATTTATTCCGTCTTCACGCTAAAAGTATATCGAGCTAGAGCGTAGGTACCTATACCGTTTAACATCAAATTTTTGGCATTTATGATTCGTGAAGACACATTCAATTTTTTGAGCTATGCTTCACCCAAACAACTTATATGTAGTCATCTAATTTTGGCGTAATCCGGACAGTGCGGCCTACTTCACTTACAAATATTTCTTTTTAAGGTAAGCTTCAAATTAATGGTATGAATAAGTGGTTGTCATAGCAGTTTTCATACAAGCTGAATAAAACAGCTGATGTAGAACATTGCATAAGCATGTTTTAAGCTAGAACTATAATGGAGGGGCACTTAAGTGGTCGGAAGAAATCAAGCGAATACACGGAAGGCATTTGACGCCATTATAATTGCGAAGTGGAGCGTTTCGTCAAGTTTCGTTCAACTTTGGTTACGGAAGTGAGTAAAAGTAAGTAAAACTGAAACTGACATCTGTGCCGAGATTCAGCTAATTCGAAACCGCAGGGAGTAAGTGAGATGAGTCACTTTTCGTCGAAAATCGATTCAGTTAGCAAAAGTGAGTGAGTAAGCGAGTGAAATGTCAGATTACTCGCCAGATATTTCCGCAGTGACTTGGTGTTTGTGTTGGTAAATTTCCAATTTTGGATAGGTATGTGTGCTTTTCTCAAGAATTCCTATTCATGGATAGGAAATGAAATAGAAAAACAATAATGTAGATAAAAACAACTACCCTTTTATTGATTGTAAAATCTTATTTTATTATCATATGCACATAATGTATAAAAGAATTATATTTCTCAAGGGTGAAAACTCACATTCAACTTTTTAATTACGACAAAAAAACAAAAATTGATACAAAAGATACTCCATTATTAAGTCGGCATTTACATTACCCGATTTTTCCATTACGATTTTTCCCAAAATCGTGTGAAATGTTTACATGAAACGATATGAATCGATTTTTCCAGTCCGATTTCTATTCCTGTCCTCTTCATACTTTATTACTGTCTCTTTCATTTTGCATTCAGATTCAGAGGTAGATGGCATTTTAGGACCAGCGTTGCCTATTGCATTTCTTTTTTTTTGTAAAACACATCTACTAGCAATCAAATACTTTTTGGTTCCACGAAAAAAAAATTTTAATTCAACAAAATTAAACCCACAAATAATTTCATCATCATTGTTGTTGTTTTTTCTCCTGAAACCCAACCTTTAAGTGCCTTGCATATGAGCTGTGTAGCAAACTAAGTGTTGTCGTCTAGATTTTTATTATAAAAAATTAGGAAAAAAGAGTAAATTGAAACAAGGCGAAAATAAAATGCAACCACTTGTTTTTAAATGAAAATGTTTAGTGTGTAATTTTAAGTCATATGACTTGGTTTATATGCGATCGTACATAAAAAAATAAATAAATTGGGTGGCGCAACAGCTCGAGGAGAACCAGGGCCTAGTGACTTACAACTCACAACCATTCCTGTGTGCGTGTTTGTTGGGCAGGAATGGAGGGGACCTACAGTTTTTTGCCGAGTCCGAACGGCTAAATGAGAAGCACTTTTTCATGACAAGTATACTCTTGGAGGATTTGTCAGTTCCTCGCAAGAGGCAGTACCTCGAATAAAACATTTCTGTTTTTAGGTGGCACGGCTGGGAATCGAACCCACACCTTCGGCATGACAGTCCTACGCACTAACCATCAAGCCACGAGGTACTACTTCGTACGATCGTACATACATTTCATTAATTTTATGACATTTCGAGAATATGACATTTAGTTAAAATAGCTCAGTTGTGGACTGTATTTATTATTTTAAAGGTAAGTTTAAATGGCTATGATTGTGCTTCATTGTTTCTTTGTAGTTTGTTTATTTTGTTGCTTGTACTTTCGTACACTATGTATGTGTTTTCAATCACTTATATATGTATCATTAATTTCTTCTTCGAAAATACAAATACAAATTTGGAAATGCATATCTACTGCGAAAAAAAATCTAGTTACTGCATTTTCTTTTTGGATCTGCTTCGGAAAATTCTCCGATTAGTGGCAACGCTGAACACACAAGACTCTGGGAAAAGTATAAAAGAGAACGCAAACATACTGGAAAAATCGTGTGAGTTTGCCAGGAACGGACGATTTGGTCCTTACCCCTCACTTTCTACTCCCTTCATCTATGAACAAAAGATCGTTTGAGGAAAAATCGGGTGGTGTAAATGGGCACTAATCTGAATTTATGGCGGCAAAAAAATCCACTTGCCAAAAGAGACTTCTCGAACTATTTGACGTTTTATTTTCTTTTCCATCCCACGGCGTTGCCAGAATAACTTTACTAGGTAATATTGATAAGGTTACACAGGACATGGCTCGATGACATCCCGGGGCCCGTCTGAAGCTGTACGTGAAGACTCAAGATCCAAAACAGCGAGCCTTCCAACCGATCTCTTTGGCAATAAAGCTCCATTTTTGTTCGTACATCAGCGATTCTAACAACACCGTCCTGTCCAGGATAAACGCTGGAAACTCTACCCAACCTCCATGCTGATCGAACCTCTCCCGGTTCTATCACGAGAACGACGCTCCCAACCTCGACTGTCTTCGTATCTTTGTACCACTTTGATCGCCTCGTTATCTCAGGAAGGTACTCTGTATACCAACGATTGGTGAACTCTCTCATAAGATGTTGTGCTCTTCGACTATACAGCCTGCTCCATTGATCATGACCAGAAAAGACACCAGGTGCTGTAAAATCTCGATCGCTGTCACCGAAAAGTATTAAATTCGGAGTTAGTGGCTTTGGATCTTCTGGATCGACGGGTATGTGGGTAAGAGGTCGTCTGTTAATCTGTCCTTGTGCCTCCAATAAGGCATTGACAAGAACGTCTTCTCGGGGTGTCACTCCTCTTAACGTGAAATCAATGCTCGACTTGATTGATCTTATGAGACGCTCCCAAGCTCCGCCCATTCATGGAGAATACGCCGGTATAAAGCGCCAAACTATGCCTTTCGTACTTTGCGCAGTACTCGCTAAGACCGGTTTCAATTTCCTTGATGTCCTTTTCAAAACGATTCTTCGTCCCAACCATAGACGGTGTTCATACCAGCTTCACGTGAGGTGACTCATTTTGACGTCTCTCTTTTGTATCTCATTCTTATTTATTGAAAAGAAAGAGATGGAGAGGTGAGGCAGAAATTTTCAAAAAATTTAAAAACTTCTGCCTCACCTCGCCATCTCTTTCCTTCCAATAGATAGGAATGAGATAAAAAAGAGAGACGTCAAAATGAGTCGCCTCACGTGAAGCTGGTATGAACACCGTCATAGAGTACCTATATTATCTAGAGTCGCGACTCGAACCCGTCTTGCCTGAAACACCCGCAAATTTTATATGAGCTAATTAAGAGAAAACTCTCTTAAATTCCCTGTCTGTGAACACGTGTGAAAATACAAAATGGCATCAGTAGCTCAAAAAGATGACGTTTTTTGTTTACTTTTCAAAGGTGACAGTTCTCAAATTTCAATAGTGATTGCGTAAAAATATGTATTTTTAATAAATTATTTCTTGAACTTTTTATTTTTGAAGCTCAAATTATAATTCGGTAACACATTTACATCTCGTGCGAATGCTTCCGATAGACATCAACTGTTTCTGTTTAGTTTTGTAAGAGTTTATACCTACATAATTATTTATTTATAAATAAAAAAAGAATTACAAACATCGTAAGACCCCATGAATCACATACATACTGTATGATGGCCAGGCCAACCTCATACATACTAATGAATATCACTGTGTTTTACTTTGTTATCATCTCTGTTTTATCATTTCTAGTTTCTAAGTAATTTTAATCAAATATTTTCATTATTGATTTGTTAGTTTTTTATTTAATATTATTCACTCGATATTTAACTTTCAAACTGAAAAGAACAAAATACGAAAATAAATACAAAATATAAAAATACTAAAAGTTCTACATTGTTCTTTTTTTCAATATACTAAATTGATTATTTGGAATCAATAAAAAGCTCCCGAACATAACTGGCGCAGTTGGTAAACCAAAACTCATCCTAAAGAAAAAAATAGTTTATTTTAAAACAAAAATTTAAACTTTTTGAATAAAATCAAAAAATCAACATTTGATCTGAGGACAAATGCACCAAAGATCAATACCTCAACAAGGATACTAAACTAGTGAATTTTCAACTGAAAAATTAAACAATACTTAATTCTGGAAATTGAAGACAAAACCTATCAATGTGAATAAATAAGACGAAAAAGAAAACAAAAAAAAACACTACTAAATAAAAGGCCAAATCAATATTTCAAGAAAACTTCAAACAAAATAGAATATCAAAATATGTAAGAAGACTTCAAAATAATCTTTATTAAGAAGAAGAAGAAGAAGAAGAAGAAGAAGAAGAAGAAGAAGAAGAAGAAGAAGAAGAAGAAGAAGAAGAAGAAGAAGAAGAAGAAGAAGAAGAAGAAGAAGAAGAAGAAGAAGAAGAAGAAGAAGAAGAAGAAGAAGAAGAAGAAGAAGAAGAAGAAGAAGAAGAAGAAGAAGAAGAAGAAGACGATATCAACATTTCAAGAAGATTTTACAATAAAAGAAGATTCTCAAAAAGAACCAGGTATGGAGCAGTGGAAAATTTTAGATTTAATTAAGAATATTAATAACTTTTATGGATTACCAGAAGAGTTAGATATATTTATTAAACAAATAGATTTTATATATAGTTTATGTGTAAATTTTGAGTCCACCTCTAAGATGTTTGTAGAGTTGCAAATTAGACAAAAAATTAAAGATGAAGCCAAAATTATTATCGTCAATAATAATAACCCAACTCAATGGCCAGAAGTAAGGGCCATTTTAATAGCAAATTGTTCAATTAACGAAAGTATAGAATCTATAATTAATCAAGTGAAAATGCTACAGTTTCAAAGCTCTGTTGAAGAGTTATTTGAAAAAACCCTTGATTTGTTGACAAAACTGAATTTAAAGTCCAGTCTTTGTGCAGACAATGCTGCGTGGTTCGATAGCAAACATAATGAACTTATGGTTTTGAAACTGTTTGTGAACAAACTGCCAAATGATCCAAAGTTAATTTTGCAAGCTAGAAATCCTTCCAGCCTTATGGAAGGTAAAGCAATTTTAATCGACACAGACAATTTTTATCGTTTCTTTTTAACTTATCTTCAAAAACCATTTGCAACTCAAAACAATTCATCATATCAAAATTTACCTCGTCAAAATTTTAGACCACAATTAAATACACAAACAAATTTTATAAATCCTAATTCACTTCAACAACATTCTAGGCCACAGCAAGAAAACAAAAATTATTATCAAAACTCTTCCAATACTATACACAAAATTACCCACAAAATTTTAAAAATACCAAAAATTATAATAATAAAACAAACAATGTCAGCGGACGAGGAAACATCTCTAATAATATGTTACAAGAACCATGCACTTCCGGTTTTTCCAAAACAAGTTCCAGAAACAGAGAAATGGAAGTTGAACATTATCAAACTGAAAATTCTTCAGAAAATGTTTCTTCAGATGATTCACATTTTCAAAATTTTCACTCAGCCACGTCAAATTTCTTCCCTATATAATTGTCAGTACAATGTCAACTCCAATCAGGTTATTGGTTGATTCTGGAGCAAGCACGTCGTTAATTCAAAAAGGTCTCTATCACAAATCCTTCAAAACGGATCTTGAAAAACCTTTAGTGCTTAAATCTATTGCGGCAAATATGTGTGTGACCTCAAAAGTTACAATTCCACTTTTTAAAGAGTTTAATAGATTAACGACAACAATTGAAATGCTCTAAGCAGAGTTGACTGGTGACTTTGATGGAATTATAGGATGTAATGTTTTAAAACCATTGCAAGCAATAATTGATTTTGAAAAGATGCAACTCATTACAAAAGAAGCAAGCTTATCGTTAGTTTTTGGCAATTACCCTAGTTTAACACAAGAAGAGATAAATTCCTTTAACAACCAAATAGTAGATTTCGATTACAAAAAACCAAATATAGATATAATTATTGATAAATTAAAGCTTGATAATCTTAATCATGAAGAGATAAAACATTTAACCCGTTCAATTAATAAATTTAAAAAAGTCTTTTACCTAGAAGGTGATCATCTGTCCGCAGTCTCTAAATTCTCGCATGAAATACTAACGAAACATGATATACCTATATTTTGCAAAACATATAGATATCCGGAAGCACACAAAGCTGAAGTCAAAAAGCAAATTTCAGAAATGCTTAGTGCTGGTATAATTGTCAATTCTTCAAGTGCGTACAATGCTCCAATTTGGATAGTTCCAAAAAAATTAGATAATTCGGGGATTCAAAAATGGCGCATTGTAATCGACTATAGAAAATCAAACGACGCTACGATAGACGACAGGTTTCCAATTCCAAATATGGAAGATATGTTTTCGAAACTAGGGAACGCACAATATTTTTCTACCCTCGATCTCGCAAAAGGATTTCATCAAATCCCAATCAATCGAAATGACATGCACAAAACAGCGTTCTCAACTGCAAATGGCCATTACGAGTTTACTCGAATGCCATTTGGGTTAAAAAACACACCTGCATCCTTTCAAAGGATGATGAATGAAGTTCTTTGCGACTTTATAAACAAAATATGTGTTGTTTATTTAGATGACATACTGATATTCTCAACATCGCTTCAAGAGCATATAGATTCTATAAACAAAATTCTAAAAAGACTTCTTGATTACAATCTAAAAGTTCAAATTGATAAGTGTAATTTCTTTAAACGTCAAACCGAATATCTGGGACACATTATTTCAAAAGATGGTATTTTACCAAATCCTAACAAAATTGAAGTAGTACAACAAATCAAATTACCTCAGACAGTAAAGCAAATCAAATCATTTTTAGGACTAACAGGATTTTATAGAAAGTTTATTAAGGACTATTCTAAAGTAACTTTACCGATGACAAGATTTCTAAAGAAAAATGCAAAGATTAACATAAAGAATGAAGATTATATTGAATCCTTCAAAAAGCTGAAAGAACTAATATGTACTTGTCCCGTCTTATCGTATCCCGATTTCGAAAAGCAGTTCACGTTGACTACCGATGCCAGCAATGCAGCCTTAGGTGCAGTTCTTTCCCAAAACCAACATCCAATAGCATATGCGTCCCGGCTTTTAAATCGTCACGAGTGCAACTATAATACTGTGGAAAAGGAACTCTCTCCATAGTTTGGGCCACTTAGTACTTTAGACCGTACTTGTTCGGGCGAAAGTTTAAAGTGCAAACTGACCATAGACCATTGGTTTGGCTTAGTTCATTGAAGGAATCTAATATAAAGCTGCAGCGCTGGAAAATTAAATTAAATGAATTTGATTTCGATATTGAATACATAAAAGGCAAAGAAAATAACGTTGCTGATTATCTTAGTCGTTTAGAAAACAACTACGTAGATAATCAGGAAATTAGTTCTACACTAGCTACCATACATAGTGGTTTCGAAAATCTAAACGATCACATATTTATAACTGAAACACCAGCTAACATATACAAACATCAATTGGTCCTAGAAAAAGGAATTTCAAAATCGTACAGAACAAAAATGTTATTTCAAAAGAAAAGAAGGTCCATTATTTATTTAAAAATGTACGATGAAGAATATGTTTTAAATATTCTAAAAGAACTTTTTCCAATAAAAGGAACAGTAGGTGTATACTGCAAGGACGACGAAATGTTTTTACAGTTTCAAAAAACAATTGTGAAATATTTTTCAAATTCACCAGGAATGAAGATTCTCAGATGTACAAAACTTTTGGAAGATATTACCTGCAAGGAAAAATTGTTGAATCTAATTGAAAAGTCTCACCTAGAAAAAAATCATCGAGGAATAGAAGAATGTTTCTTAGAACTTAAAAATCTATTTTACTATCCAAACCTTAGGCTTGAGATTTATAAATACATCAACAATTGCATTTTTTGCAACATGTGCAAATATGATAGAAACCCTTTAAAACCAAAACTTATGATTTCTGAGAATGCTTTAAAGCCAATTGATATTGTCCATATCGATATATGGTTTTTAAATAAAATAGTATGTTTTTAACATGTATAGACAAATTAACTAAACACGTATCCATCTACCCTATTACAGACAGAAACTCAATAACAATTATAGTAGACACTTTAAAACACAGATTTGCAACATTGGGAAAACCGAACAAAATTGTAGCCGATAACGAGTTTAATACAGTCTTTATAAAAAATTTCTTAGGACAGGAAGACATAGCATACCATTTTACATCCCCAAACACTCACACTGGAAATTCTGTTATAGAAAGATTTCATTCAACATTAAACGAACATTTAAGACTTTTCAAACTTAATAAAGACAACAAAGATATCGACAATAAAACATTGGCATACAAAGCTGTGGAAATATATAATAATACTATACACTCTACTACAAAATATAAACCAATTGATCTTATTCACTCCAAACTTAAAGAATCTGAATGGGAAGAACTTTTAGAACGTGTCTCAAAAACTAAAGAAAATAAAATAAACAAAATCAATAAGGAAAGAGTCAACCCTCTTGATTTTGAGAAAAATGAATTGGTTAAAAACTTAGGATTTCATAATATAAAACAACTTCCACGATATATAATAAAAGAAGTTAAAGAAAAGGGACCAACATTTTTTAAAGACAAAAGTGGAAACAAACGTGATAGGCAGATTGTAAAAAGAAAATATAAAAACCAAAACCCAATAGAAAACATACAATTTGACAGAACTTTAACTGGCACGGACTATTCAAAAAGAAAGCAGACAAACAAGTAAAAACGGAAAAGGCAGGATCTTTGAAATTCGAAAATCAACAAATCTGGGTTAGATATAGTTAAATATAAAAATTATAAAGGTAAAAGTATAAGCTTTTATTTCTATGCATCTTTACTTTTTTTTCGAGCAACAAATAGCACTAAAGAATTTACTTGTCAAAAACAAACTAGTTTTAACCGACTCTAATCAAATATTGTATTGTTATTCTAAACATAATTCAGCATTATGCATTCAATTAAATGTGAATAAAAAAAATATAACTTTGTATTTAAAATTAAGAACTTACAAGAAGAAATAATTGTAAAACCAAAATTATAACACTCCTCTTATATTTAATATTTTAAGTTAATTTAAGGAATTAAAAAAAAACATGTACATTTAATTTGGATTAAAACGTGATATTCATTCTTAAGGGGGGAGGAATCACATACATACTGTATGATGGCCAGGCCAACCTCATACATACTAATGAATATCACTGTGTTTTACTTTGTTATCATCTCTGTTTTATTATTTTCTAGAAAATTTTAATCAAATATTTTCATTATTGATTTGTTAGTTTTTTATTTAATATTATTCACTCGATATTTAACTTTCAAACTGAAAAGAACAAAATACGAAAATAAATACAAAATATAAAAATACTAAAAGTTCTACATTGTTCTTTTTTTCAATATACTAAATTGATTATTTGGAATCAATAAAAAGCTCCCAAACATAACTCATCGGATTTATATATTCATAATTATTTATTTTTAAATAAAAAGGAATACAAATATAATCATATTTTCAGTTGACATTCACCGAGAGCCTCAAATTTGCCACTGATGGACATGGCAATGATTCTGGTAGAGTGGTCAAATGTAATCTGCTTCCGATTCTATTTGAAAAAGCCTTAATTGGATAATCATCATCATCGTGTCCTGTAACCCCGGCTGGGGCATAGGGCGTCAACAAAACGTCTCCATCCTTCACGGTCTGCTGCAAGGTACTTAAGCTGTGGCCACGTCTTTCTCTGGGATTCTGCTTCCGCTAAGACAGTTGATTTCCATGTTGTTCTTGGTCTTCCAACCCGCCGTGCACCCTGAGGATTCCATTCAAAGGACTGCTTTGCAATTTCATCGTTTGGTTTCCTCAGTGTGTGACCAATCCAACGCCATTTACGCTTTCTTATGTCGACGTCTAGCCGCTCTTGACTTGTCCTGCGCCACAATTCCTCATTTGATATTATTTGTGGCCAGTGAATCTTTAGGATGTGGCGAAGACAGCGATTCACAAAAGCCTGCAATTTCTTCGAAATGGTAGACGTGACTTTCCAGGTTTCACAAGCATATAACAGCACGGATTTCACATTGGATTCGAAGAATCTCAACTTAGTGCGTAAGGAGATTTGACTGGATTTCCAAATTGGGGACAGAGTACCGAAGGCAGCACGAGCTTTATTTATTCTACTTTTAACGTCCACATCCGTACCACCGTTTGCAGAAACAATACTGCCAAGGTAGTTAAATTGTTCCACTACTTCAACTGGCGTCTCCTGTAAAATAATACGCTGCTGTGTGGAGCGGCCTGTGAGCATTATTTTTGTCTTTTTGCTGTTAATTCTTAGACCACTCGACTCTCCCTTCAATTGCAGTGTTTGGCACATCCCGTTCAGCCCACTGATGTTATTTGCCAGTAGACATATGTCATCGGCATAGTCTAAATGACTGAGCCTTTCGAACGGTCTCCATTGAATGCCCTGTCGCTCAGCTGTACCAACACTGGCCGTCAATACGTCGTCCATCGCCAGCAGGAAGAGAATTGGCGATAGAACATCCCCTTGTCTCACACCCTGTTGCACTACGAAGGAGTCGGATAGCTGCCCATTGTGCAAAACAAAACACCTCGCGTTGTTGTAGGACTCTTTAATAATGGCAACAATTTTTGGTGGAATTCCTCTACCAAGCAACGATCTCCATATACATTCTCGGTTAACTCGATCAAAGGCCTTTTCACAATCCACGAACATGAGGTAAAGCGGTGATTGATATTCCATCGACTGCTCGAGGACGATACGCAGGGTGTTGATATGGTCGACACACGATCGACCACTGCGGAAGCCAGCTTGATGCCTCTTGAGTGTAGACTCGATTCTATCCTTTATTCGCTCGAGTATGATTGTTGCCATTAGTTTTGGGAAAACGGACAAAACGGTGATACCACGCTAATTGTTGCAATTCTTTAAGTCACCTTTCTTTGGCAACTTAACAATCACACCATCCTTCCAGTCCCTGGGATAGCTTTCGTTTTCCCAAATGTTTTGTATCAGCGGATGTAAAATACTAGCCGCTGCTACGGGATCGGCTTTCAGGAATTCAGCTGGTATTCCGTCCAGTCCAGCTGCCTTGTTGTTTTTGAGGAGATTTATTGATGTACGAATTTCCGATTCTGATGGGGGTTCGATGTCAATACCCCTATAGGACCTGCGCATCTCGTTTAGTTGGGGCACTTCAGCACTCTGCTCAACTGAATCCTCATTTAGCAGGGTACAAAAATGGTCCTTCCATCTACGAAGCTTATCCTCAATTGATACCAAAAGTGTGCCATCCACATCCATTACAGGATGATTGGTGTTGCTTTATTTCCCGATAACATCTTTGGCTATTTGGTACAATTCCCGGATATCTCCTCTTCTGGCAGCGCTTTCCGCATTATCTGCGAGTCCATCCAACTTCACCCTCTTGTCACGTCTCACACAGCGGTAGACCATCTTATGTGCAATGCGGTACTCTCTTCGCAAGTCAGCCTTTCGTTGAACATCAGCTTCGGCATTTATTTGGATTTTCAACGATTTGCGAAGTTCGATCTTATCCCAGGTGTCTTGGGATATCCAAGAGTCTCTACGTCTCGTTCGCTTGGGTACAGTTTCGGATCCAGCCTCCATAAAAACACTTTTAATTTCACCCCACATCTCATCAATTGTTGAATTCTGGATTCCATTTAATGACGAGGCTCTGTCGTTAAGGGTGGTGACATAGTTTCGACATATGTTGGGGTCATTTAAAGCATTAGTAATGAATTTTGTGCTCCTTGCTGCATCCTGTGCTGGTTTTGTACGGCAGCGGTTCGTAGTTTGAGACTCATCAGAACCAAATGGTGGTTGCTTCCCACATCGGCATTTGTTATACTCCGGACATCACACATAGACTTCCTCCATCGCTGCTGAATCATGATATGATCAATTTGGTTTTCGGTTTGACCATCCGGATGCACCCAGGTAATTTTGTTGCACGTCTTATGCTTAAATACAGTCCCACCTATCACAAGACGATTCGCGTTACAAAAGTCGACAAGCAAGTCACCATTTTCATTCCGTGACCCCACGCCATTTCTTCCCATCACGCGTTCCAGTCCGTAATTGTCTGAACCGACTTGGGCATTAAGGTCTCCCATAACGACTATGATGTCGGCTCTCGGAACACTACTGTAAACCGAGTTAAGATGAGTGTAGAACGCGGTTTTGTCTTCCTCGGTCGCTTCATTTGTGGGGGCGTAGCACTGAATAATTGTGACGTTACGAATTTTTGAACGAAACCTTGCTGTCATTAATCTCGCAGAAATGGGCGCCCATGAGATCAAACTACGCCTCGCTTCTTCGTTCAACATAATTCCGACACCATGCAGTCTTTGGCCACCCTCTCTTTCATCTTCGCCGGAATACAGCATTCTCGTCTGTCCAGTGTCTGATCTGTATTCAGCTTTTCCTCTCCACTTAGTTTCGCTTATGCCCAGGATACTGATCTTTAGGCGAAGCATTTCACGCTCAACCTGCTCGTATCTACCATCGCTGTACAAGGATCGAACGTTCCATGCTCCGATTTTCGTACGTATGCGGTAGCCAAAAGTAACATTTGCGCTTCTTGAAAGACTTCTTCTATTTGTCAACGATTCATTTATTATTATGGCGTCTTGATTGACGCTCGTACATGAAGGATGCCGCACCCCCAAATCCGATGTGCGGTTTACTGCAGTCGAAGCTACAGAAGGATTTTCTATAGGGGACTCATTTCCATTTGTTGTCATAATTCATGTATTTGCATATATCCTTCCACCATGGTGTTTTCCGAGATATGATTAATAACATACATAAGCTCAGATTTGACAGGCACACCCGCCTTTTGTATGGTCAAACACATAACTGCTCGAGGCCGCCCACTATGGGAAAACAGACGCCTTTGGATTGGATAATACAGTCCCAAAAATAATTGTGCCGAATGGATAGCCATCTATCGTGTGTCAATTGTGATTTGTAATTTGCAAAAAAGCAAAGGGCTCAACTGGTGTGTTTGGCACTGGCGGCATAATCAAAAGCCCTGGGAGTTGGAAATGCATTGCTACTCTGAAGACATTCTGGAGATGTTTTGGGTTTGGCTTGGTACCCACATGATCGATGGCTAGCAAGTTGTGGTGTTGACCACAATATTACTGTCTGGGATGCCACTACTCCTACGGGCCTGATAGAGGGATGAGTTCTCAAGTGGGGCAAAGGAAGGATCACGCCTTTTAAAGGCGTTTTTCTTCTCAGCCTGGTGATTATAAAACGACAGACATAGATCGAACTGACACATAAACCAACCACTGACCTATCATACCCATCTACCAGACGTTGCATGGAGCCACTGCTCCTACGGGCCTGATAGAGGGATGATTCCTCAAGTGGGGGCAAAGGAAGGATCACGCCTTTGAAAGGCGTTTTTCTTCTCAGCCAGGTGATTATAAAACGACAGACATAGATCGAACTGACACATAAACCAACCACTGACCTATCATACCCATCTACCAGACGTTGCATGGAGCCACTGCTCCTACGGGCCTGATGGAGGAATTATTTCTCTAATGGGGGCAAAGGAAGGATCACGCTTTTGAAAGGCGTTTTCCTCTCCTCAGCCTGGTGGTTATGTACCAACGGACACTCCTCCAACGACCAAGAAATACTCACCGACTTTTCAGGCTATAGCCTGCTGAAACTCTTCAACACCCTTAACGGGCTTGAATTAACATGGGATGTATCATAGGTTTCTTTTTCATAGGGTTCACAATCCCTAGGGTACCACAATGGATCTACATTGATCTAAGTGTGACGGTAACAAAACCAACTGTCAGCCCATTTACCTAACCTAACCTATGTATCACATGATTAGGATGTGGCAAAATAAATTTTTCAGTTTGATAGACTTCCTACTTTTTCCCCTCTCCATCTCTTCAAATGTATATAGACAAAAAGTCAATGCGGGGATTTTGGGGGACTTTAGATATGCTATAGAAGGGGCAATTCTGCGTCGATACCAATTTTAATATTTCATGAATTAATTATTTCAAGGTTCCTCATACGATTTGAGCTATTTCTCCAGGACTATAATATGTCAACAGGGCTCTCATCGCGTAAGATAATGATCGTCTGACGACTTCGTTTTCACGTATAGTTAAACGCGATAGCCATTATGCTAAGGAGTGCCTATTCTATGTTGTTTTACGAAAAAAGCAATAAGTTAAGGAACAACAAAGCATATCTATGCTTAAAACTGATACATATGCGTATATTTCATTCAATACATATTAAATAATTTTGACAATTTTGCACTTTTCAAACACCTCAAGGCTCAAGCTGTATATTTGGATATTTTTTGTATCTTCATATTCGTATTCAATACTGGGCCGTTTGTAGACCAAAATCCTTTTTTAAAGTATAAGTAAATTATGGTCAATCAGAGTGACCAGCTGCTTTCAGGACTTATTGGCCGCGTTCAAACACAGAACTAAAGCGATCTGGATAGGTTTGTGTTGTTGTAATCCCTTGTTAAAAAACAGCTGATGACGAAACAGCTGTTGGCAGAAAAGAGATCCCAAGCTATCTTAAAAATTTTAGGATACGAAGCTATCCTATGAGAAATGTCAACAACAAGCTGACTTGCGTTCAGACACATACATGGATACAAAACTATCTTAGATAGGCTATCCATTCAATTAATATTTCTACCAAAAAAAAATTGTTCAAATAGGCCCAACTTTCCATATAAAAAGACTTTTCTTATTTCATTGATTGAACTACCTTACCAATGATCATTGAAAAATTAAAAGTCAATTTTTGTGGAAAGTTGGGCCTATTTGAAATTTTTTTTGACTAGAAATATAAATTGAATCTAGAGCTTTAATCGTCCATCAAAATAATAAATGATTTTGCTTTCTAAACATCTCAAAATCAATCATTAAAGTTTTCAATGATGAGTTTCAATGATAGCTATAACTGGCACCTAAGGAATCAATTTATCCATGAATACGAACTTTAACCATAGAAGAAGAAGTAAAGGAAGTGGTGTATATAGTATATCACATATACAGTGTACGTGAGTGAAGCAGCAAGAATTGAAAAAAAAAAAAGAAATTGAGATTCATCTGTCATTTTGCCGAACTGAAGGGAAGTGTTTCGAGATTTCAATTTGTTAAACAAGTGAAAAAGTTTATTAAACTAAATAAAAAAGTGAAATACAGATAGTGAATATAGAATAGTGAATACTGTGAATAATTTATTTAAAAAAATATAAAACAGCATGTGGTGGCACGTTAAATCCTCTAAAAACGCCTATACTAAGGAGTATGCAAATATTTTATTTTACAAGTTAGTTTTGTCTGATATTTCCATATAAAGTAACGTGAAGTGATGTTATTTAAGCTAATAAATTATCTTAGAATACTTACAAATTAAAATTTTATCGCAATTTGCTGTAAAAATAGCAAATTTGTTGAAAACAAAAATATACTTTAATCCAGTGATTTCGTTGAGACTCATCTGTCAAATGAGAAATTCTCGCACAGGGGCGATCTATTTTTTGTTGGTGATGGCAAGGCGCTCAAATACGTTTAGCGCCCGTAGTGCAGAGTTATTTTTTAACGCTTTTAATAAAATATTTTTAAAAGCCCTTCTGTTGTTGCCCCTATTTATCGTGTTGGTCTTATATCTTCGTCAAGAAGTGTTTATTTCGGTTAAAAAGTACGCTACAGTAAAAAACATCACTTTATTAAGTAGAATTTGATAGAAAACTTACCTATAAAAAGAAAAATTCGTACACCGTATTATAGGCGTTTTTATGTGATTTAATGCAGCACCACATGTTTTTATGTATTTCTTATTAATAAAGTTTTTCAAATTATTCACTATATTAACTTTCATTTCACTTTTTTATTCAGTTCAATAGGCTTTTTCACTACTTTTATGATGTAAAATCTATGTAAATTTTTCTACAGCTCGGCAAAATGACGGAACCATCTCAATGGTTTTTTTCTTTTTTTTTAAATCTGGCTTCATTTGTGCGCCCCAGCCTTCAGCCGTGTAACTGCACTGCGACCCTGGGGCAATGCAATTGTGTTTGTGTAACTCACACTATTTTGAAAAATACTTCACTGTTTCCACGATATGCCAGTTCCTTTACTTCTTCTTCTTTGACTTTAACGGTGTTGTGGACACCCCTGCTTCCACGGCAGTATTAAATAAATCAAAGGCCACTTGTCTGACCTGTGACACGGACACCAAAGTTGTCGTCATTCCAATTTCGTGTGGTGGAGGTTGAAGCAGTCGATGTTGGTGTATTGCAGACTCCTATAAACAATAAGAAAAACAATAATTTAGTAGGAACATGAAGTAGGTATTTCAAAACTCACCATTGGGACGAACGACTTACTGTGAGAGATTCGAGCGTTGCATTTGTGTCATGTTGATTTTATCTGTAATGATTTATAATAAATAAATACAAACTATCAAATGATGCGTATTTAATTTCGTTTAATTACCTTTTCGTTAATGTTATTACTCCTGTTGCTGGTGCTGCTGCTGCCGCCGTCGTCGAGGGGTCGAGGATGCCAATGAAATTTCCTTAGGCTGTAGCCTGTAGGAAAGGAAAAGAAACGTTTTTTTTTTAACATTGTTTGCTTTAAAGATTTAATGCACTTACCATGAATCCATGAGATGATAGTTATTCCTTTTTTTGTTGAGAAATATAATTTTTGGCCTCCGCAAAATAAAAAAAATGCCAAACAGGTCGCCATATTTTTCTTGTTTATTTGTTTTAGTTTCGTCTATAGTTATCTCTGTTTCACGAGTTTTTTATATAGTTTCTCTCCTCTCACAAAATAAAAGCATGATGGCCGCCGCAAGAAATGCTTGTTAGTTTCAAAACTAAATGTCGTTTTAGTCTGTACTAAATTTTATTGAATTTACACATACAGATATCATGTTTCCTATTTATAGTGAAGAGGGGGGTAAATTTTCAACTGCATGGTGTCGGCATTTTTGATTGGTGCATAAAATCAAATGATTTAGCCGTTGGGTTCGTGGAACGGGAAGAATTTGAAACTGAATTCAAGTTGGTTAATTGGCTTTTTTTGGATCATAGTTGTATAATCCACCGAACTTATAAGACAAAAAGTTCTAACTTACAAAGTTCGACATACCTATTATGTACTTACAAAAAAAAAAAAACATAAAATACTTAAGTGAATTACAACTAAACATTTTAATACAAAGAAATAAAACGTAAAATAAACTATTTCTTTTGAAAGTGATGTGGTGAAAAAAAAGCAAAGACACTTACTTACATATGAACAAAAATAAAATACAAAAAAAATCTGAGTTACATTCCTAGTAAGTTGTTCGTTTTAAATTTAAAAAAATTTAAAGTATAGTTGCTTAGTGAAAAAAACTAGTGCTAAGAAAAGAATTAAAATATTTTACAGGGAGTACCTCCGGTGCAACAAAAATTCATCCCTGTATGAAACCCATTTTTTAAGTGTGGAAAACATTTCCTGAAGTCAAAATTTATGCATGTATATAAATACAGCAAAAGATAATTTGGTGAGTGATTTGTTGGAAATAATGATGAAATCTTAAATATAAGTAGGATTTCTTATAAGTAGAATTTCTTATGAAAACATATAAAACATGTGTGCCAAAAATGAATAAATTTAATATTCGTTTGATAGGACTTGGTGCTGTTTTTTTTTTTTGGCGATCGCGGACTGAAACTACTACAAAGTAGTCCGGAACGCCCACCCACTTTTTCGTACACGAGGTGCTCCACGCATACTTTTTTTTTGAACCCGAACCAGAGGTCCAACGATTGCCGTACTTACGTTTTTTTTATATAACTTTAGTTAATAGTTAAGTAATATTAAAAAGATTTAAGTTTTCGAAAGAAAAAGCTATAAATACGTGTATAGCAGAAATACCTTTATATATATATACCTATGTGCATATACCTATATACACTTATACACGTATATATATATATTTGTTACTTGTTGCTGGCGATAACCTCGGCTTGATTCCAGTTTTTTTTGTAATTATTTTGTAAATTTCATGGTGCAATATATTTAAGATTTGTTTTTTTGTTAAATTTATAAATTAATGGGTATTTTCGTTTCCTTATTTCTTTAGTTATTAGTAGAAGTTCACAAGTAATTTTTCTAATTATTACAAGGTGGATTGATTTCGTTTCCGTTGATTGCATTTTTTTCTGTCCTTTTATTTTGGTTTTTGCCCAGACGACAACTACTGTCATTGAGCTCAATCTAGGAAGGAAATCTGGTAGTGCAAACATACAAGTACAAGTACAAATTTAATCGTACAATTTCGGAAGCTAGGTGAATTCCACACCAGTTATTAGAATTACGTTTTCTAGAACTTCTATATTTAAATTAATTCATTTAAAAGATAAATTAAATTTTTTTGTTGTATCTAATATTATTAGATCTAGGGTTGCCATCCTAAATTATTTTTGTTAGAATGTTAAATTTATTTATTATTAATTTCCAATATAATTTTTTTTTTAAACCATAATACCCCTATTTATTAAATAAAGTTTATTTGTGAATTGCACCATCATGGTCGAATTCTTGGATTTTTCTTATCAAGCGTATAGCTTGATGGCCTTCTAAGCTTTTTTTTTCAGGGGATGCTGATGGTGACGAAGTATGTATGACGGTGAATTAAAGTGAACTGAGCTGGAAACATGGTAAGCATAAAGGGGAAGTCAAATATATGGTCAATGACTTCCAAGGTAGGGTGGGTAAGACTAACGCGGGTAACACCTCCGCGCCCTCTGAATGGTAACGTCCGTCTGCTTTTTCAATTCAATAGTCTTTTTTTCTTTTTTTGAATATCTTTTGGCATGATAAGTGTGAAGTAATAGGTGAGATTGGGTAGATGGAGCAAGTTCCCACCCATTTCCGGTGAGCTCTAGCCGAGCACCGACAAGCATGCCACGCTCCTGATACTCAATAATCAGTATACGAAATTTAAAAAAAAAATCTCTCAACCCTATAACAAATGGCGCCCATAACGTTGGTCCTTGTTTTTGTTTTCCTCATTTCCAAATTTTCATATTCCCTAATTGTTCTTGTCATCATCATCGGCAACTCGTATGTCATGAAGAAGAAAGTTTCAAACATACCTCTTCATTTGCGACGAGATAACAAGATGATGATGACGATTACAATTAAACCATGTTTTGTTTTGTCTATACCCATCCCTTAACTGTTATAAATTTTACTTTTCTATCTTTCTTTTTTTTTAATTTTCACTCTTTTGTCCTGTTTTTTTTCTACAAGGAATTGTGGCCAGTTAGATGACGTAGTGTCACAACTGTTGCACAATTTTCTTCTTCATCTTTTTTTTTATCTTTTACTTTGTGTGTTGCCTATCTGACTTCAAGTCTTCTAGCAAAAGTCTCAGGCTTGTCTAGAATTGCGGAAGCAGATGGCAACGTGTGTGTCCTTTGTTAAAATTATTTGTACCTATTTACCATTTAGAGGGAAAAGTTTCAAAAATTTGTCCGTCCGAAAGTCCAATAAAACAACAAATCGTCTACCTTTTCAGCTCAGTTCATACCTCGACAAAAAAAAAAATAAGTTCACCGTTAAGTTGCCGGAAGCATCCCCGCAATGATATATGCACACAACTTTACAAAAAAACATTTAATAAAACAAAATTTATTAATTTCAAAAAAAAAAAAAAGTTCAAATTTATTGACAACGAAATCGTATCATAACAAAATAATTGATAACTTACTAAAATAAATATAAGGAGTAAAAATAGTATTTATATTATACATACATATAATACTGTTGGTATACAATAATATATGTATAATTTTGATTTCTTGGGTAAACGTTCAAAACACATCATTTCTTTTTTTTTCAAAATACAAAAACATCAAAATATTTTTTTTAATTTTTGGTAAGTTTCTTAAAAATAAATATCTATATCACTTCTTTTTTGGAGATACATAAAATATTCTTACATCTAATATTTAAAAAAACTTATAGCTATTTCTAAATTTTCAAAAATTTACAAACACTTAAAATCTAATTTGAATTTTTCAAAAATAAAAAATTAAATCGCGAAAATGGTTATTGAAAGGGACGAAAACAGTAAAGCTAATAAAACAGGTGCTACAAAAAAGAAAGGCCCGAGATCGTCGAACAGACTTAATCCTAATGAGCAAGATCGCTTGCTATACAGTTTAAGTCCATTAGTTCGACATTCTCCACCTCAATCTAACACTGAAACAGAAAATAGTCAAACGAGTTCTAGCAACCCTGTTCCACAATCCGACCGCCAATCGAATTTATCCCGACATGCAGAAGTTTTGCCCCACAACCCTGTTCAAGGAGTGACATCGATTCTAAATCAAGAAAAATCAAATTCGCCAATAAACAACAATATGGATAATTTCAATGCCCAATCGTGTCCTCGCGTTCAACGCACACCCATTGCAATTATCAGCCAAGAACAATTGCCTTTGTTAAATGTTTCGATGGGTGGTGAACACTCAAATTACTGCACGGAGTCAATAACCGCTCCTTCGTTTAGTAGCCTCAGCAATTTAGGTGCAGCATCAAACGATCTTAACAACAGTATTCTTACAATTCGTAATCAGGAAATTTCTGAAAACAGGAATATAATAGATAAAAACATAAATACCACAGAATCTGTTCCTAATGACATCAAGGCCTTTGTAAATTTAGCGATTGTTAATGCGTTTTCGTCATACGTCGAGTCTATGAAATCTGAAATTTCTGATAGTCTAAAAACAATAATGAAAGACAACTTTATTGAATTCTTAGGCGAAATCAATTCGGCAACTCGCCCATTAATAAAACAGAGCGAACCTGTTCCGAAACAATCCGCAAATACGTCTTCTTTCCGAAAACCTTTGCCTCAGAGGCATTCGAAACAACAACAACCAGAACCGCAAAAACAATTGCAACAACAACACCAACTACAATTACCTAACCCACAGCAACAACAACATCAATTACAACTTCCTAATCAACAACATCAATTACAACTACCTAACCAGCAACACCATCTACAGTACTCATACCCTCACCAACAACAACAACCGCCAGTATTTCATCCTACCGTTAGCAATAATCTTCAATCCAAACCATCCCTTCCATTAAATCAGCCCTCAAATAGTTTCAAACCAATTCAAAACAATAGCGACATTATTAACCCTAGTATTCAACAGCCATTTCAATTTCCGCAACAGCCACCTGATTTCCGATACTCTGATAGTTATCATCGAAGTCCACCGAATCCATACTATGATTGGAATTTCAATTTAGGTAGAGGTACTCGTGAAGTAATAAAATTAGACAGATGGGGTTTAAAGTTTGACGGCAAACCTGAAAATTTAACCGCCGAAAATTTTATCCTCCCTTTAGAAACTCTTCAAGATCAGTACCAGTGTCCCTGGCCTGAGATCTTGAAACAGTTTCACCTTACGCTCTCAGGAACTGCCCAGGATTGGTATTGGGAGTTTCAGAGGTGTAATTACCGGCCCGATTGGCCTACGTTACGAGATGCATTATTGCTACATTTCAGAAATTGTAAGTCTGATTACGAAATAATGCGTGAATTGGCTGATCGAAAGCAAGAGGCATTAGAATCCTGCGATAATTTCTTCGCTTCAATTTCTAAAATTAAATCGCAATTAAAAACACCAATTCCTGAGTTCGAACTCATAAAAATGTTAAAAAGGAATCTTAACGATAAAATAGGCAAATTGGTATACCCAATGGCTATATTTTCTTTAGACCAGCTGCGCTTTGCTTGCAAAGGAGCTGAAAACGCATTTCCGTCTAAGGAAATTTATTATCAAGCGAGACAGTATAGACAGCCTACAAAATTAGTTAATAACGAAATTCAATATTTTTTTTTTTTTTCAATATTATGAAGAAGATTCAAATCATTACGAAGATCAACTCGCGGCAATGCAATATATTAATAATAATCGACCAAAACCAGTAAATAAAATCCTAAATTGCTGGAATTGTAAAATTGATGGACATTTATATTGGGAATGCCCATCTCCCAAACAAAATCTTTTTTGTTTCCGGTGCGGCGAAGGAAACGTAATTGTTTCCAACTGTCCGAAGTGCAAACCGGAAAACAGAAAGAAGAGCGCGACTTCAACGGGGGAGTCGCGTTCGACACAGTTCCCCGAATCAACAAATCAGAAAAAAATTTAGAAAATTTTGAAAATAGAAATGAAATAGTCCCGTTACGAATTTTGAAAAGAGAAGGTATAGAAATAGAAGAACAACCAAGTTTTAAAAACTTTAGTTATAGAAAACCATTGCATGTAAGAATAGATGAGTACAACAAGGCCAAAGAAAGAATTTTCAATGGTACTATTAGTAAAAATATACTTAAAGCTAGAGAAAGATATAAAATTAGAAAAGAAGTTAGATGCAATCTATTATCTACTATAATAGATGTATCTGGTGATCCAAGGCCATACGCTAAAATAAAATTAGATAGTAAGGAAATGCTTGGCTTGCTTGATAGTGGTGCAAGTGTCAGCATTTTGGGTAAAAATTTAATAAATGAACTAAATTTACAAATATCTCCATTTGCGTCTAACGTGAAGACAGCAGACGGAAAATGTCAAACCATAATTGGAAAAGTTAACGTAAACGTCAGTTATAAAAATATGAAAAATAAGCTTACTTTTTACCTCGTACCAAATCTTGATCAGGAACTTTATCTCGGCGTCGATTTCTGGAAAGTATTCAACCTTGCACCTGGAATAGTCGGTGAAATTTCGATTACGGATGTAAAGGATACTTCAGATACTCACCAATTGTCTCCAATCACAGATACCCTGAAAAAGAGCAAGATAAAATTTCAAATGACGGAAGAAGCTCTGGAGGCATTTGACAAGTTGAAGAAGGCCTTGGTGAGTGCTCCGGTGTTAACACATCCAAATTTCAATAAGCGATTTTACATCAAGTGTGATGCCTCCGACACAGGTGTAGGGGCGGTGCTTTTCCAGAAAAACGACGCCGAGGAAGAAACTCCCCTGTCTTTCTTTTCACAAAAATTAAATAAGTGTCAGAAAAATTATAGCGTCACGGAAAAAGAATGTCTAGCAGCGGTATTGGTGATTCAAAGATTTAGGCCTTATGTTGAAGGAATGTTATTTACCGTCATAACAGACCACTCAAGCCTTAAATGGCTCATGACTTAAAGACTTGAGCGGAAGACTAGCGCGATGGAGTTTGCAACTCCAAGCCTTTTATTTTGACATAGAACACAGGAAAGGTAGTTTAAATGTTGTTCCTGACGCCTTGTCGAGAGTGTTTATGGAAGTAGATAGCATTGACTTAGAGGACATAGCTCCATTGATAGATCTCAACTCGGAGGAGTTTGATTCCGAAAGAATATCTAAGTTTAATCAAAACCATCAGCGAAAATAAAGACCGACTACCCGATTTAAAAATTGAAGAAAAATTTTTGTATAAAAGATTTTTTTTATCACAAAATGACGATTTCACTACTGTTGAGCATACTTGGAAATTATGGGTGCCTTCAGGCCTCACGAACTAAATTATTGTTCGCGCCCATAATCCTCCGCAGGTCGCTCACGAGGAGTCGCTAAAACTTTGCAAAGAATTTGCGAATATTTCTACTGGCCAAATATGACCGTGCAGATACGCGAGTATATTTCAAAATGCGATACTTGTATTCAGTGTAAATCGTCAAACCAAGTCTTGCGTCCTCTTATGTCTAGTGCATATAGCGTTGATCGTCCTTTCCAAAAGTTGTATGTTGACTTCTTAGGTCCATACCCGCGTTCCAAGTCTGGTAATAGTTATGTCTTCGTTGTACTTGATCACTTGTCAAAATTCGTCTTTTTAAAATCTTTGAGAAATGCGAAATGAGAAATTATTGTCTAGCTTATTTTTATTTTGATTTTGAATTATTTATTTATTTAATTTACTTTTATTGTTTCATTTGTTTCATAATTATCTTTATGGTATCTTTAATATTTCATTATTTGTTGTCATAAAATTCTACTATTTTGTATTAATTTATTTAATCTATTTTGTATTAATTTATTTTGTATTATTTATTAAAACAGTGAAGTCCTCCTGACCTGTGATATTTTTTTTTTGTTTCAAATTTTCATTGAAACAATGAATTAAATCCAGCACTGTGATATTATAATTAGGTATTTATACTAGGTTAAGTTTGCAATATTAGGTTTAGTTATTATCAAATTTCCTTATTTATTTATTAAATTATTAATATATTTATTTATTTATTTATTTATCTATTTATTTATTTATTTATTTATTTATTAACTTTTTTACTTGTTCATTTATTTATTTGTTTTTGTCAATTTATTCATTTGATCATATCCGAAACCCTTACTTTCGTTTAGAGGTTGGTTTATTTGTTAATCTATTTATGATTTGTATTTATTTATTTGATCGTTCATTAATATTTTCAGTTAACTTATCGATTATCTGTTGTTTTCATTTGATAAAATTTAATTATTATATAGTTTCTTTTTTATTTATTTATGTTTTCAACTTATATTCGTTCATTATTTATTTATCTTCGTTCTTAATTTATTTATTTATTCTTCAGAACTGTCTATTATTTATTTTATTATTTACTTGAGTAGTTATTTACTTATATATTTGATTATTCCATTATTACTAACTAACTACATCTTACTTCTTCATATTAATTGTCGAAAGCATGATAACACCGGAGCTAATACGATAATCCGACGAATACAAACATTAATAATCAGTCAACAAAAATATTTTCATTCCGTACCGAATTTGTGTATTCAATTTTTAAAGTTTATATACTGAAACGTACCTAATTTACGTGTCTTGACTGTCGAACAACCACTTGAAGATACAAAAAAAACGAAATCAAAAAAAAAAAGGAAAAGGAAAAGGAAAAAAAAAAACTCCTATGTAAATCGTAGCCCGGCTATCGAGGGTTCTTCACCACGTTGAGAAACACCAGAAACCTACTTATATTGATACACCGCAAATAATAAAAATAAGTAAATAACTCCCTGACCTGACTCTTCTTAAGTCACCAAACTTCCTAGAGCATCAATAGAATCATGTTGCGATTTCGTCCATACACAAACAACCCCTACAAAGCAAACTAATTAATGTCTACCTACCTACATCGATATACGAAAGAAAATACCTAGAGTGAATGTTTATTTCTTTTTTTTATTTGGTGTAGTCATACAACACAAAAAGAAACCAAAAAGAGGTACATAAATAGATAATAGGTATACTATTCTTCTAGTTCCATTTACCATATAGGATGTGATTAACTCACCAGATCAAATAAAACACAAGATGGTCCATTGTTCATTGGAATTCGTCAGTGTCCATTCTTCACTGCCCTCGCCGTCGATAATTCGCCTCCGTGTCCAGTGTTTTGTTGTGGACACCCCTGCTTCCACGGCACGGCAGTTGTTATAAAATATTATTTATTAAAGTACTATGGCGGTGGACTGAGACGTAAGTAAACAGATCTTTATATTTGAATGCATTCATTCTGAATGCGCCAACATCATTCTGTCTGGATGCAATCATCATCCATTTTATTTTGAACTCGTCGAAATATTCGTTTGCCAAATTCAAAACACAAACGCCAGCAAACAAGAAGGTTCGATCCACCGCCATATAAATCGACTAAAATTGTAAGTTATTTCTTATTTAACTAAAGCAATATTAACATGTGAATTTATTAGGAAATAAACCGATAAAGACAAAGTCGCTGTTTTATTCAAAAGATTTATTTGAACCTTCAACTTGCCACGCCATTAACATTTTTATTTCAATTTTACGAGGGATTGTAAAAATTGAACGCTCCTACTCTGATGACCAGAAGGAGCAAGAGATTAAATCCTGAGGAATCTCCTAAAGATTCTATACGTTCGGATTCAGAAAGTGACTCTGAATTTGAGTTAAATAAAACAATTACAACTATGTCCGAAGAAAATGAGGAAAGAGACATGGAGAAACTGAAAGAGGAGATGCAGGAGCTGCGTTCACAATTAGTAGCCGCCGTGGCAAATGCCACATCTGAAAAAGAAGAAGGTATGCACCTGCAGGAACAGCTCATCCACCAACAAATATCTCCCATCTAAGCGCAGCCAGTTTCCATAGTCTCCTCAAGCTCAATTGCCACTAAGCCACAAGAGACACAGCCAGTGTCATTCGCATCGTCAATTATAGCCGCCAATCCACTCGAGACAAAGACACAGCCAGTGTTCACCCTCTCGTCGACTATTTCCAATATATTTGGAGCAGCCACAATATCTGCCTCTTACACCACTGCTGGTGCGAAAGAATACGCTGTGTGTTCCTCCACGTCAACGAATACTCAGCCGCCTGTTTTAACACAGACTTCATTAAATGGTATGCAACAATATTGCCCAACTACTGCTACATTTACTCCCAGGGTAGCATCTTACCTCACACCCTTAAATGCACTTCAGCCGTTTGTACAACATTCCACCCAGCCAATGCATTTGTCACCACGAGAATTTTCACTGCCACCACCTTCAGCGCAAAGTCATTTTGCCCAACAACAAGTAAGTAACTACGGAGGTGTCAGGAAATTGCAACATTTGCCCGACTTCAATGGCCGGCCCGAGGAATGGCCGATGTTTTGTACAGCCTACCATGAGTCCACGGTGATGTTCAACTACACCAAAGTGGAAAATAATTTCCGTTTGCAGAAGTGCATCAAAGGTGATACCAAAGAAGCCGTCGAGTCATTGTTGATTCACCCCGACAACGTAGATCGTGTTATGGCTGCTTTAGAGTTCCTCTATGGTCGCCCAGAGATTTTGTTGCAAAGCCAATTGATGAAGGTAAGAGAGATTGCGCCAATTCCAGAAGGAAAACTGGAACTACTAATTCCGTTTGCTATGAAGGTGCAGAATCTTTCAACATTTCTGCAAGCAAGCGGATTGCATCAACACATGGCAAATCCAACTCTTATCGAGGAACTTACCAATAAACTTCCAATGAGTAAGCGAATGGAATGGGCCCAGCATAGTATTTATGTACAGCCATATGCTACGGTCAAACATTTTGATGAATGGCTGACTTCAGTTGCCAGAGTAGTGTGCCTGGTTCTTCCAAGTTATTTACCGCCAGTTGAGTCGAGGACAAGACCCAGGAACGTGCTTCATGTCGCAGAAGATTCGTCGCCTGCTGTCATCAACGAAAAATGCCATTATTGTAAAGGACAGAGCAGAGAATATGAAATAAAGAAGTCAATCCTCAGCTGTCAATTTGATTTGCCTACAAGCTGGAAGCGAACAGCTGATGTATTAGATTTGCAAAGTATTAGTGAAAAGCAGTGCAAAACGCACACATAGAATCAACTAGTCATTCAGCACATCATTCAGCACAGGTCTAGTTGTTGTTGCAATTCACATCTATTTCTTCGACACGAAATGAAATTACAAATACAACAATGTTAACAAATGGGTTTTGGAGGGTGAAACGTACGAAGGATTGGCTTCTTTATTTGATATTCTCTGAGACAGCGGCATCCAGTGTCCGAGTGCAGCACATACGATAATCTGAGCACAAAAGGCAAATGGGAATTTGTAAAGAAAAACCATTTATGCTTCAGCTGCCTACGGTTTGGCCACAGCGTACGTACATGCAAATTTCGAAAGACATGTGGTATCGATGGCTGTTCCAAGGTCCATCATTCATCGCTCCACGAAACTCAGCAACAGATGTCGTCTTTAGTTGCGAATGTGAGACCAGAGCGAATCGTCACAAATTCTTTGCTCAACTGTGAAACAGATATGAATTCGAAAATCCTTTTTCGAATACTGCCAGTCAGGTTGTATGGTGCTGGCGGCATCGTAGTAAGGACCAACGCTCTACTCGATGAAGGGTCGTCGGTTACAATCTTGAGTTCCGAGTTGGCCAAAAAACTGCACTTGAGTGGTCGTTCAATGAATCTCAAATTGAAATGGTTCGGTAAAGAGACGCTCACCGAGGATTCTTACGTAGTGAGCCTCAGAATAAGTGCCGACAAGGAAGAAGCCGAGCAATATTCGATAGAGGGTGTGCAGACAGTCGCTGATTTGAGTTTGCCAACTCAGTCAATATCTGTAAAAGATTTGCAGCCAATATATCAACGTCTAGGTGACGTTACCTTGCCTTTATATGAGAATGTCAATCCGCAGATCCTTATTGGGCTTGACAACTGTCATCTTGGAACTCCGATGAGAATTATAGAAGCCGACGACTTTGGACCTATTGCTGCCGAGACCAGACTCGGCTGGACAGTATACGGAAGAACACCAGGAGAGAATCATAGTCAGGCTGGTGCAGTTGTTCTTCTCAATTACCAGCAAGAAGAAGAAGATGCTAATTTGAATCAACTCTTAGACGATTTCTTCAGCATGGATGCATTTGGAGTGAATAAACCAACGCAGCCATTGGTTTCTCCGGCCGAGGAAAGGGTGCTGACAATTTTGGCAAGTACTACGTCGAAAGTCAACAATCGTTATCAGACAGGGTTGCTGTGGAAAGATGATGCCTTTGAGATGCCACCGAGTTATGAAATGGCAAAGCGAAGACTCTGGAGTTTGGAAAACAAACTTCAGAAGGAGCCAGAGTTTGCAGGTGCCTCTAAAGCTATAGAAAAAGCTATTTAGAAAAGGGTTACGCTAGGAAGTTGACAGATGCCGAAGCCAGTATAACCACGCCAAGGACTTGGTATCTCCCTCACTTTGCTGTGAAAAACCCAAATAAGCCAGAGAAGATCCGTTTGGTATTTGACGCTGCAGCAAAGGTAAAAGATACTTCTTTAAATTCATTTTTGATAAAAGGACCAGATGACCTTAAGCCACTGATGGCTATTTTATACAATTTTCGTTTACGTGCCGTCGCAATCACTGGTGACGTAAAAGAAATGTTTCATCAAGTGGTAATCCGTTCTGAGGACCAGAACTCACAGCGTTTTCTCTGAAGAGAGAACAAATCCGATCCTGTCGACGTTTACGTAATGCAGTCAATGATTTTTGGTGCAAGTTGTTCACCATGTTCGGCGAACTATGTGAAAAATACAAACGCATTAAGATTCATCAAGGATCGTCCTCGTGCTGTGAAGTCCATAATCGACCATCATTTTGTGGATGACTACGTCGACAGTTTCGACACTCCGGCCGAAGCAGTTGAGGTAACAAGAGCAGTTATTTCAATCCAAAAGAGTGCTGGATTTGAATTGCGGAATTTTGCGTCGAATTCCAGAACAGTGCTGCAAGATATTTATGACACCAGAGAACTGAATGAGTTAAACCATTTGGTAAATATGAATGTTGAGGCGGGAACGGAAAAGGTGCTTGGGATGTGCTGGGACCCAGTGGATGATGTCTTCATTTTCAAACTTAAGTTTCCTCGGGTTAGCCAAGATGTTATCGTTGCTAACAGATGTCCAACAAAAAGAGAGTTTTTGAGCGTGGCCATGTCAATATTCGACCCGTTTGGTATGATTGCAAACTTCGTCATTTATGTCAAATTGTTATTGCAATCTATTTGAAGGTATGGAGTAAAATGGGACGAGCCGATCCCGGACGAGATCTTTAAGATGTGGCAGCTATGGAAAAATGAGCTTCCCAAGTTAAATCAGTGTCGTGTGCCAAGATGTCATAGCATTTACCTGTATTCAACCGACAAAGTGCTGTTACATATCTTCGAATTGAGGTAGGAGGGCAGGTTTCTGTTTCCTTTATTTGTGGAAAGACGAAGTGCGCTCCTAAAAAACTTATTTCTATTCCGAGACTCGAGCTGTCAGCCGCTGTTTTGGGTATCAGACTTTGCAATTCGGTTGTTGACCATCATGATTTGCCGATTAGTGACAGGGTGTTCTGGAGTGATTCCAAGACTCTTCTTAACTGGCTAACATCAGAGCCCTGCCGCCAAAAGCAGTTTGTAGCTTTTCGGATCACTGAGATTCTCGAAAGCAGTCAAGTGAGTCAGTGGCGCTGGATACCGTCAAAACTTAATCCAGCGGACGAAGCTACGCGAGCCAGATACCCACCGAACTACAACTTTGAAAACAAATGGTTGCATGGTCCATCGTTTCTCGCAGTACCTGAGGACAACTGGCCCTCACGTCCCGATGACATTGAAAGTTTCGTTTGTCAAGAAGAAATGAGGCCAAAGTTTATTCTTCTCGTCAGAACTGTAAGTACACAACTTTTTAATCTATCCAGGTTTTCGAAATACTCGAAGTTGCTCAGAGCATCAGCATGGGTTATCCGATTTACTAAAAAGTGCCAAGGGAAGTGAGAGGAGAAAGGAGAGCTCTCAGCTTCGGAGATAGAAAACGCAGAACGATTCTTGTTATCTGCGGCACAGTATGACGCATTTGCAGATGATATTTTGGAACTCAGTCGCCGGCAGCATGTTACTAAAACAAGTAGCCTTTACAAATTAACGCCATACATAGACGACGATGGTCTCGTGCGTGTTTATGGACGCATTGATGCTGCCTCTACAGTACCTTATGCCACCAGATGCCCAATCATTTTACCGAAGCATCACCAACTCACTGAATTATTGGTTGCCCATTATCACAATCGCCTCCGCCATCAAAACGATGACACCATTGTAAACGAAATTCGTCAGAAGTTTTGGGTACCCAGTCTACGGGCTGCAGTGCAAAAGGCTAAATCTAAGTGTTTGGTATGTAAATTTCGAGCTAGTTTATCATCGCCACCATTGATGGGCCAGCTGCCTGAGAACCGTCTCATTCCATTTGTAAGACCATTCACCTATACAGGCCTGGACTATTTTGGTCCGGTCTTTGTTACAATTGGGCGACGACAGGAGAAAAGGTGGATAGCTCTATTCACGTGTATGACTGTTCGGGCGGTTCACTTGGAAATTGCTGCTGATCTCTCAACCGATGCATGTATTTTATGCATCCGAAATTTCCAAATTTTCTTGGTGCTTAAGAACGAGTTGCTAAATGCGCAAATCTTCGACAGTGAAGCCATCAAGTCTGAGCTTTCTTCAAGAAATATAGAATGGTTATTTAACTGCCCATCAAACCCACATGCTGGAGGATGTTGGGAAAGACTCGTGCGCTCAGTAAAACGCGTTTTGTCATACTCACTTAAAGAGTTAGCTCCTCGACCAGAAACACTTTGCAGTGCATTAATTGAAGCGGAAAATATAATTAACAGCCGCCCACTCACACATCTTCCTGTGACTACTGATGATGAGGAGCCTCTTACGCCAAATCACCTTTTAATTGGCTGTCCCAACTCCACACAAACACCTGGACCATTGGACCCAAAAGCTATTTGCCTTCGAAAACAATGGCGAGTAAGTCAGCAGATAAAAGATAGATTCTGGAGGAGATAGATAAGAGAGTATTTTCCGATGCTCACAAGAAGATGCAAATGGTTTCAGCGAGTTTCACCTCTAGAGGTTAACGATTTAGTCCTCATATGCGACGTCGACGTTCGGAGATCCGAGTGAAAGAGTAGCTAAGGTGTTCCTTGGCCAAGATGGACAAGTCGGAACTGCTGAAGTGAAGACGGCTGCAGGATTGTTTCGAAGGCCAGCCGTTAAGTTGGCTAAATTAGACGTTGCTGTTAGTGAGGCTTCTGACAATTAGTGGGCGCCTCACGGGGGGTGGGGTGTTATAAAATATTATTTATTAAAGTACTATGGCAGTGGACTGAGACGTAAGTAAACAGATCTTTATATTTGAATGCATTCATTCTGAATGCGCCAACATCATTCTGTCTGGATGCAATCATCATCCATTTTATTTTGAACTCGTCGAAATATTCGTTTGCCAAATTCAAAACACAAACGCCAGCAAACAAGAAGGTTCGATCCACCGCCATATAAATCGACTAAAATTGTAAGTTATTTCTTATATTTCTTATTTAACTAAAGCAATATTAACATGTGAATTTATAAGGAAATAAACCGATAAAGACAAAGTCGCTGTTTTATTCAAAAGATTTATTTGAACCTTCAACTTGCCACGCCATTAACAGCAGTATTAAATAAATCAAAGGCCACTTGTCTGACCTGTGACACGGACACCAAAGTTGTCGTCATTCCAATTTCGTGTGGTGGAGGTTGAAGCAGTCGATGTTGGTGTATTGCAGACTCCTATAAACAATAAGAAAAACAATAATTTAATAGGAACATGAAGTAGGTATTTCAAAACTCACCATTGGGACGAACGACTTACTGTGAGAGATTCGAGCGTTGCATTTGTGTCATGTTGATTTTATCTGTAATGATTTATAATAAATAAATACAAACTATCAAATGATGCGTATTTAATTTCGTTTAATTACCTTTTCGTTAATGTTGTTACTCCTGTTGCTGGTGCTGCTGCTGCCGCCGTCGTCGAGGGGTCGAGGATGCCAATAAAATTTCCTTTGGCTGTAGCCTGTAGGAAAGGAAAAGAAACATTTTTTTTAACATTGTTTGCTTTAAAGATTTAATGCACTTACCATGAATCCATGAGATGATAGTTATTCCTTTTTTTTTGTTGAGAAATATAATTTTTGGCCTCCGCAAAATAAAAAAATGCCAAACAGGTCGCCATATTTTTCTTGTTTATTTGTTTTGTTTTGACACTTTTAGTTTCGTCTATAGTTATCTCTGTTTCACGAGTTTTTTTATATTGTTTCTCTCCTCTCACAAAATAAAAGCATGATGGCCGCCGCAAGAAATGCTTGTTAGTTTCAAAACTAGATGTCGTTTTAGTCTGTACTAAATTTTATTGAATTTACACATACAGATATCATGTTTCCTATTTGTAGTGAAGAGGGGGGTAAATTTTCAACTGCATGGTGTCGGCATTTTTGATTGGAGCATAAAATCAAATGATTAAGCCGTTAGGTTCGTGGAACGGGAAGAATTTGAAACTGAATTCAAGTTGGTTAATTGGCTATTTTTGGATCATAGTTGTATAATCCACCGAACTTATAAGACAAAAAGTTCTAACTTACAAAGTTCGACATACCTATTATGTACTTACAAAAAAAAAAATAAAATACTTAAGTGAATTACAACTAAACATTTTAATACAAAGAAATAAAACGTAAAATAAACTATTTCTTTTGAAAGTGATGTGGTGAAAAAAAAGCAAAGACACTTACCTACATATGAACAAAAATAAAATACAAAAAAAATCTGAGTTACATTCCTAGTAAGTTGTTCGTTTTAAATATAAAAAAATTTAAAGTATAGTTGCTTAAGCTAAGTATACAGTTCCTTGACGAAAAAAAATATACATGTATTTCTTATGGGAGCGCTTTTTGCGAGAAAAATTTTTATTGACGTTTAAATTTTTTTTATCGAACTGTGAACTACCCAAAGAAAACAAATTTTATATTCACCACGATTTTTTTTCGTACAAAACAATGTCACTGACATTATTTTTCCGAAAAAAAATTGCGTTTGGCATTTGTGTTTGTTTTTCCATGGATCAGTCTCATTGAGATTTTTTTTTCGAAAGTGTAAACTGACGGCGGATAAAAAAAAATTTACACCACGGACATTTTTTCTTTGTTGAAAATATTTTTTTTTCTCACCTCGAAGAATTTTTTTACTCAAAAGAACTGTATACTTAGCTTTAGTGAAAAAAAAACTAGTGCTAAGAAAAGAATTAAAATATTTTACAGGGAGTACCTAAAGTGCAACAAAAATTCATCCCTGTATGAAACCCATTTTTTAAGTGTGGAAAACATTTCCTGAAGTCAAAATTTATGCATGTATATAAATATAGCAAAAGATAATTTGGTGAGTGATTTGTTGGAAATAATGGTAAAATCTTAAATATAAGTAGGATTTCTTATAAGTAGAATTTCTTATGAAAACATATAAAACATGTGTGCCAAAAATGAATAAATTAAATATTCGTTTGATAGGACTTGGTGCTGTTTTTTTGTTTTTGGCGATCGCGGACTGAAACTACTACAAAGTAGTCCGGAACGCCCACCCACTTTTTCGTACACGAGGTGCTCCACGCATACTTTTTTTTTGAACCCGAACCAGAGGTCCAACGATTGCCGTACTTACGTTTTTTTTATATAACTTTAGTTAATAGTTAAGTAATATCATTGAGTTTATATACATAGAGGAACCACTTCGATAAAATGAAAATACTACGTTAAAGCGACTTCAGATGTCGCCTTGTGCATCCAAGGACTACAACCATTTTACTCATAAAAGAAAACTAATCTGTGGATCATGTTGCTAGATGTCACCTTATTTGTCCTTATACTTGAACCCTTTCATAATAAAAACAAAAACAAAAAATTGTGGATCCCATGAAATGTGGGAAGCAAACACCTACCTATACCAACACAACATGAACAATGAATAGAGCAGTGAGCATGAGCAGGTTGCAGGTAGAAATTCAATTTTCTTTCTTTTGTGGAATGGAAATGTGTACTTTTTGTTGTTTTTCTTTGTTGTAACCATCAATGTATCTACCTATACGCATAAAGGGCTAGCTTTGGTATTTGGTAGACATGGCAAGGTTCAAATCTCAGCAGCAAAATTTCGGAGCAGATTTGTTGAAAATGCGGAGTAGGTAGCTAGGTTTATAGAAAATTTTGAAAACGAAGGAAAAACTCAAGTTGTCAAAACTATATTTTCAAACAAAAATAAATAGGTATTTTTAACAACAAAAAATATCATAAATCACGATATGATCGAGATCGAGAAACGACGAACAAGATAAGAAACACAAATGATTCCGTTTAAAATTATACTTTCAGATGTAAACATTCAGATTTCAGAGTCGGAGATGATTGGAAAATTGAATAAAACGGTGTTTTGATTTAATTTCATGTTGTTTGACAAAAGAATTTTTTAGTGTGGAAAAAAGAGGTAGATTTCAAATTAGTGGAGTTAGTTAGTTTTTGTTAATCCTCAAAATTGGAGTAAATTTGCTCCGATTGGAGTAAGGTACAAACGCTGGATACGAACCATGCATGAGCACTTAACAGGCAGACAATAATTTTTTTGTTTTTGGATAAGAGAAAATAAAATGTACCTTTTTTTTACTGTATTTTTCTTTTCGGAAAATGATAAAGCCGTTTGTTTGGGTTTTGTTTTTTATTTTTCATTTTTCCAAAAATAATTCAATTTAAATGAAACTTTGTGAAAATATATATTGTTGTGTCCTCAATTAGTAAAATTTTTTTCAAGCATAACCATTGATCAGTTTTTGAGAAATTCAAAATTTCAAACAAAACAAAAATCAACAAAATAAAGTTTCCAAAACAAAACGATAATATTTTTTTGAAAAGATAATATCATTGATTGAATCATCAAAGTAAAAGTCTACAGGCTAAGGGAAAATGACAGAGCATCATTTCCTATTTTTTTAAAAGTGCATTGAAGAGTTATTGACCATTAAATTTAAATAGGAAACCAAGCTGGTTTTGAACCTCTATCCCCACCAAAGGCTGAGAAAAAAACCTGCCAAACTTTGGTATCAAATATCAGAATACATGTACCTTTAAAACTTCATACTCAGATTCTGGTTATATGTACCTACATCTGCTCCCAAAATTTGGTATCGGCTCCTGTACTATTATTTTTGTTTTTCATTTAAAACTGTATGCATTGAAATGAATATTTCTAGCAATATCGTTGCGGCATCGGCATAAACGTTTGTCTGGGGTGAAATAATAAAACAATGTTTTATGTACTTTTTTTCTGTAGAAAATTCAATGGTGTGATTAGTTATTGCATTTTCCAAAAATTTTTAACAATTTATCAACCATTATTAAAAAATACTTGATGCAAAATGATTTTTTTGCTTTTTTCGCATTTTTGTACGTGGTTACTATATGTTCTCATTATTTCATATAAAAGTAAATTTAAAAACAAAACTAATGATCCTTAAATGAACTCGGTACGAAATACATTTTTCATTTGAAAAAAAGTATTTTTTTTCAAACAAAATTGAATATCTCAAAAACTGATCAATAGTTATGCTTGAAAAAATTTTTCCTAATTAAGGACACAGCAAGATATATTTTCACAAAGTTTCATTTAAATTCAACAATTTTTCGAAAAATGAAAAATAAAAACAAAAACCAGAAAAAATACGGTTTTTCGCCAATATCTCGGAAATTTTGGGGTTACGTTAAAAAGATCTACAACATTTCTATCGAACACTCTTCATATTGGGGTCAACTTTAGTCGGAAAATGCAATAATACAATTCCCCCCCTCTTTTTTACCCCTCAAATCCCCCCTCCAACTCCGCCTCTAGGAAATAGATTTTTTGTACATACCTTATAGCCCCCTTCACCATATTCAATCGTTAAACTGCTGTTAACAATTTTTCTTTTTTTCGATTAAAAATATGTTAATAAGCCTGCACTATAAGGCCCTTAGGGGCCAGTTATTGCGATCAGGAAAACGAAACAGGAACAATTTTCGAATGGCTTATTTACTATGAAGAATTTTGTTGGCTAATAAAGCTTTCGCCAAGTGTACGATAGTTCAGGCGACAAGAAAAAATAACGGCTTTTTGTCGAACAATTAGATACGAGCAATTTTTACTTTAGGAAGGGGTCTATCTCATCCTATTTTTAAAATGAAAAGAAAAATATTTAAAAATAACGGTGATACCTAAAATTAAGCATTGCACATTTTTTTAAAGCCTAAAGTCTATAATACTGTCATCTAGTTTTTAAATCAAGTGAAAACCAGATGGTTTTAAGTCTACTAGTTTTCGAGAAAATTGAAAAGTATCAAACCTATTTTTTATTAAATTTTTATTTATGGGCATTTTCACTATCGACTGTGTCAATTTCATTGAAATCGCCCAAGGAACAACGAAGTTGCAAAATGTTGTAATTTTTTTGAAATACCCTGTTTTAAAAATATTTGTTTCTATTGAAATTCTATCTCAGCTATCCCTGTGTCAATTTTATTGAAATCACTCAATGAACAACGAAACGAAGTTGCAAATTGTTGATATATTTCTGTTAGTTTTCGAGAAGAAAAAACTGAAATTTATGCCCTTTTACCCTCTAAAAAATGTTCACCCTGTCTAAATTTAAGCGGCTTTAAATTCTTAAGACGGCAAAACAAAGCTCATGATTTTTTCGTAGTTTTGCCATTTTTGTCTGATTTTCCTGGGCCAGGCTAATCAAATTGCACACAAAAAAAGACTTTCTATCCAGGTGGGTATGTACCTATGTACCTAGATGGACACAGTACAAATTTATAATTTTCGTTTAGAAAACAGATCTTCGACCTCTGTGTACAGTAAATATTTATTTACACCATAGGAACACAGTCTTGTAACTACCTACCAAAAAGTTTCTGATTCCAAAGAAATAGAAACAAAATAAAGAATATCTTTAAAGTATAAAATCAGGACCTAAACTATTAACGTATGAATGCACATATGTATGTACATTTCCCAGCCTTTTATTTTTAAATTGACGCGACCATCACCGATCGACATACAAACGCACAAATTACATACATAACTCGTCCCTATACGCTTTGAAACAGATATATAATATATGTACCTACCTATAGATGTCCCAATATGCACAAGCGCCTGTGCCTGCACACAAAAAAGCTGAAAAGGGATATTGCATAAGTCTGCATACATAAGCCACAAAATAACAAAAACAGACCCCCTCGTACACCTTCTCTCTTTGTCATGGCACTCCTTGGTGAGCTGCGTTCCACAAAATTATAAATTCTCAATTTAGTGTATGTGGCGACACCTTCGGGGGCTTTAACGCAAGATTTCGTGATTCCTCTATGTATATAAACTCAATGGTAATATTAAAAAGATTTAAGTTTTCGAAAGAAAAAGCTATAAATACGTGTATAGCAGAAATACCTTTATATATATATACCTATGTGCATATACCTATATACACTTATACACGTATATATATATTTGTTACTTGTTGCTGGCGATAACCTCGGCTTTGTTCCAGTTTTTTTTGTAATTATTTTGTAAATTTCATGGTGCAATATATTTAAGATTTGTTTTTTTGTTAAATTTATAAATTAATGGGTATTTTCGTTTCCTTATTTCTTTAGTTATTAGTAGAAGTTCACAAGTAATTTTTCTAATTATTACAAGGTGGATTGATTTCGTTTCCGTTGATTGCATTTTTTTCTGTCCTTTTATTTTGGTTTTTGCCCAGACGACAACTACTGTCATTGAGCTCAATCTAGGTAGGAAATCTGGTAGTGCAAACAGATCAAAAAAGGTTATTTCCGTGTACAAATTTAATCGTACAATTTCGGAAACTAGGTGAATTCCACACCAGTTATTAGAATTACGTTTTCTAGAACTTCTATATTTAAATTAATTCATTTAAAAGATAAATTAAATTTTTTTGTTGTATCTAATATTATTATATCTAGGGTTGCCATCCTAAATTATTTTTGTTAGAATGTTAAATTTATTTATTATTAATTTCCAATATAATTTTTTTTTTAAACCATAATACCCCTATTTATTAAATAAAGTTTATTTGTGAATTGCACCATCATGGTCGAATTCTTGGATTTTTCTTATCAAGCGTATAGCTTGATGGCCTTCTAAGCTTTTTTTTTCAGGGGATGCTGATGGTGACGAAGTATGACGGTGAAATAAAGTGAACTGAGCTGGAAACATGGTAAGCATAAAGGGGAAGTCAAATATATGGTCCATGACTTCCAAGGTAGGGTGGGTAAGACTAACGCGGGTAACACCTCCGCGCCCTCTGAATGGTAACGTCCGTCTGCTTTTTCAATTCAATAGTCTTTTTTTCTTTTTTTGAATATCTTTTGGCATGATAAGTGTGAAGTAATAGGTGTGATTGGGTAGATGGAGCAAGTTCCCACCCATTTCCGGTGAGCTCTAGCCGAGCACCGACAAGCATGCCGCGCTCCTGATACTCAATAATCAGTATACGAAATTTCAAAAAAAAATCTCTTAACCCTATAACAACGGATATTGATATGATATGTGTATTCTTATACATAAAAAATATAATAAAAGCAAAAGCAGATACATTTATGTAAGTATAATTTTGTGTGTGTTTTACTACAACCTTTTCTACTATTTTACTATCAGTCTCTTAACTTAATAACATTCATTTTGCATAAACAGAAAAAAGCCTAACAAATCATTTCAACAAAACAAAATTAAACTCAACAATCTGGCTTATGTGTGATGATGATTGTGGTGATGCAAATACGATGAATGATCGAACTTCATACGTTTCTTAGGATTTACTAACTCATTACCACTGAACGGGCATTATTCTAGTTGTTCCAGCAGATCGGATTTGTTAATTTCGTATATCAGCTGGGGATGATAAATGTCTTAGCCTTAACCTGAACGTGTACCTTTTTGCTTTCCAGGACTTTTGTCGCAACGACGTCGTCCATTATAAGAATTACTAATTTCAAACGTATTCATTGTGTTGTTGATCCCTGTAACGTCAACAGTACTAACAGCACTGCTGAGGCCAGCATTACTAACACACCTCCACCGCTGGCACCACATAGTCGCGACAAAAGCGAGTCTGATCGCTGCGGATATCCGCTGCAATGTTGACCCGCCGCATTCTCGTCGTGAGACGCCGTCGATCCCTGGTTGTATTCGTCGTAGCTGCGAATTCTACCTTCCGACAAGTACTCTCAAAATCACCTGTATGAACTCCTGGATCGTACACCTCGAATTGTTTTGCTGCATGCAGCTGGAAGTACACCAGATACAACTGTTGGCACGACTCCTACGGAAGTGATCACACCAGAAATGGTTAAGCCGCTGCTTGATGATGATGCACCACCTTAGACAGCAACGCTCCCAATACTTGCACCCACTGTTGGTAGGGAGGAAGAGCCAACCACAGATTGGAGACTACCGCCACCTGATGAACCACTCGAAATTGCCGATAGTACTATTGGCGAACAGTTCCCGCTGGAATTCTGATCACGACTGAAGGAAGACGCACGCGATCTTGACAATTGTGAATCGTATCGATTGAATCGACTTCCAGCTGAAATAAAAACAAAACAGCTAAAAAAATCTCTTCCAAATACCTATTTATAGTGCTCCTTCTCACCTGCAGTTGGTTTCTCTAGTTTCTCATAGAATGCCTTTTGGCATTCTCGTTAAGCAAAATCCACCTGCAGTTTGCGACCTCACATCGTTGTGCTGTGGCCTTTCTTTCACAGACGTTTGCACATACTGAATCTGTTCGAACATGACGAGCACCAGTTGGCTCACTCGATTAATAATCAACTTCGAAACGGATCCATACCGCGAGAACTGCCCCATCAGATGACTTTAGCTAACGTTATCCGCTATGCCATCGATCCACACACAGTTTGTTGGCATCGATTTGCCAAACCCCAACTTTTTTCGATTATTGCCCAGATGTTCCCCGTGCATTTTACGCATCGCTCTTACCACAGACAAAATGTTGGAATCCTGACAGAAAGCATACGCTGCTTTTTGATGTCGATTTCTATGATTTCCCCAAAGCAATCGGACCATCCTTAAGGGATGTATCCCAGGAACGGGCCGGTAAATTTCGAACACGTATTGCCAGCGGCCGGCTATCTTCGGAATGTACAGCAGGATTTGCCATTGCCTCCACCGCTACCACTACTGGATGTTGACGATGATGAGGTAGCCGTGCTGTTACCTGAAAATTATAAAAACCAAATGATGTAGCGTCTATACATCTTCTGTTGATTCAAATATGTTTACTTACGTTAACTTTGGCTGGGCACTGATACTGCCAATTGTAGATTTTTTGTACGGCTCGGGGGTTGCTCAGACGACGAACTGTGCGTCGAACTAAAGCTGCTTGTACTTCGTGAATGCGATCTACTTGATATCGTACTGCACTCTTGCTTACAAACTAATTCCATTCTTACAAACTGATTCCATGCACAATAATTTGCATTTTTAACATTTTTTTACAAAATAGTTGTCGGCTACGGAAATAAATACAACACAACAAAAACAAATGTCAAGTATCTACCATTTTAGCTCAAAAGGAAAAAGCTAAGGGCACTTACGCATAAAAACTTCAAGATTGCGTTTCTACTTTTTGATTGCATTTCCTTTAATTTTTGTAAAAATATCCATAGCTATGATTTAATTTGTATTCCAGATGCAATAAAAAGTTATATTTTTTGTTCATGAAGAGTTAAAAACCCCAATTTTATCGAAAAAAAATTAAATATTTTCAATTTTTGAATTCAACGGATTCATATTTTAAATATCTGAGCGCAAGGTAGTCCACAATATTTGCGCACGGCCCAGTGGCCAAATTTTTTTCGCTGTGTTGGTGCGATCTCCATTTAAAATGCACCGCGAAACTAATACATGCTCATTAATTTTGGCAAATTGCTCTCACTTCAGCTTGTAGGGTGAAAGAGAACAAACCCCCGGAGTCGCGACTCTAGATAATATACATAGGTACTCTATGGTCCCAACAAAGTTGAGACCATTATCGCTATAGATGAATTTTGTGACCACTCGATTGATGAGAAATCGGTGAACGGCCATGGTGCACTGGTCCATACTCAGGTCATTGAGAACTTCAGTGTGAACGGCTCGGAAACTCAAACAGGTGATTATCATACCGTAGCGTTTGACAGTACCTCTTCCGTGTTTGACATACAACGGTCCGAAGCAGTCCACTCCCACATGCGTAAATGGCCTCTAGTCGAAAGCTAAACGACCTTCAGGCATATGGCCCATCAGTGGCACAGCCGCTTTTGCCTTACGTCTTTTACACATGAAACACTTATGGATTGGACACGGGATACTGACACAAGGATACTTAAAATCCATGCCCTTTCTCTAATATTCGATATAGTTGTCTCTGTGCCCATATGAAAGTTCGCTTCATGGTGATGAGTTATCAATAAATCAACCAGAGGATGGGTTTTGGGCAAGATCGCTGGATTGCATGCTGCGTACGAGATATTTGCCTTCTGGACTCTAGAACTTAACCGCATTGTACCCTCGTCATCAAGAAACGGTGAAATATTTAATAAAGAACTCGTCGAACCTAAAGCTTCGATTCCATTTCAAGCATGCAATTTCATCTGAAAAGGCCTCTTGTTGAATCTTCCTAAATAGCCAATCTTGAGCTCGTAGAATCTCTGATGGTGTTGTGAATGGTTCCTTCTCAATAGGCCTTTTTTAAGTAAGTCCTTAAAACGCAGAAGAAAAGCCAGCACTCTTACTCCCGAAAACCACCTTGCGTGAAACCTTGCCTTCAACTCATCATAAACTTTATATGATATTGATTGCTTGTGCAAATATACTGGGAATTAAGGTAGAATAATATCGCTTACCTTGTTAGTATTAGCGGCAGCTTTACCAGGTGTAACTGGCCAGTCAGCTTGAGGAAGCTTCAAAAATTCAGGGCCCGCAAACCATCTCGAGTTATCCAAGTCTTCTGAGAGTTCACACCATCTCGTTCCGTCGTCGGCAGCATTATCCAAAGATTTTACGAACCACCACTGAGCTGGATTCGTGGTTTCTAAAATTTCACCAATGCGAACTGCAAGAAAGGTCGGAAACTTGAAAGTGGAAGTGGTGATCCAAGAGAGCACCGTTTTAGAGTCGGACAAGAAAATGACATTATCAGCTTCGATTGAATGGGACTTTCTCACAGTTTCCGCAACCCTTGCGCCAAGCACCGCCACCTGCAACTCCAAACGAGGCACCGAAAGTTTCTTGACTGGAGCCACCTTTGTCTTCGCCATCGCAATTGCTATTTCGGAAACCCCTTTTTGTTCGAATCGCCAGTAGGCTACAGCGGCAAAAGCCTTCTCCGATGCATCGACGAAGACAACCAGACTAATCTTTGAACTGTCGGGAGACATTGACGTATACGATCAAGGAACCCTTATTTGTTCTATTTGCTTCAAAACTTTCATAAACTCCAACCACTTACCCCTCAACTCTCCGGATATTGGCTCGTCCCAGCCAACGCCTTCACGCCATATATCTTGTAAAATAACACGTCCTCTGATAATAAAACATGAAATGAGACCAAGGGGATCGAAGATTCTCATAATTGTTCTCAAAATTTCACGTTTTGTAAATTCAGCCTGTGGATCTCTTATCATCGCTGAGTTTATAAATCAGTTGATCTGATATGGGATGCCAAAACATTCCCAGAATCTTGGTAACGTAACTCTCGTGCTCATTGGGATCGATGCTCACCAGGCTAGCCTTGATGTTCGCTTCAGGAATCTGGTTCAAAAAGGTTTTACTGTTCGATTGGAATCCCACCAGGTCGAAGTTCATACCTTTGCAGATTCTAATGGCGTCATTACTCACAGCCACAGCCTTTTCCACCGTATCGTGACTATTAAAGTAGTCATCTACATACGTACGGTTGACAAGACCGTCAACAGCTTCGGGACACTCCTCCTTGTAGAGATTAGCATGATGGTTTTTGACGAACTTTGCAGAAGCGGGTGAGCACCGGGGACCAAACATCATCACCTGCATTATGTATACGGTTGGCTTACGAGAAGAATCTCCATCTCTCCAGAGAAACCTCTGGCACTGCTGATTGGCTTCGCTTATTTTGATGCGGTGAAACATCTCGCGAACATCTGCATTTACAGCAACTTGTCGCTCACGAAATTTGAAAAGTCCTGCATGCAAAGGAACTAGATTTTCTGGACCCTTTCACAAATGTGAATTCATGGAAACTCCATTCACTTTTGCGGCAACGTCTGCAACAACCCTGGGTTTCGGCGGAAACTTGTTCTTATTTACGACCATAAATATCGGGGCATACCAAACTCTGGCCCATTCTCGATTTAGATCTTCCTTCGTCGCAACCCTAGCATAGCCTTTCACTAATAATTCACGTATGTGTTGGTTCATCCACTCTAACAGCTCGGGCTTCTTCAGCAAAGACTTCTCCAAACCAATAAGCCTTTTCTCAGCCAAATGGTGGCTGTCTGGGAGCTTCACTTGATCTTTGTCCCAAAGTAGTCCAATCTCGTACTGCTCCCCAACATGGCACAGGGTGCGTTCCATCACGGATAAAGCACGGCTATCAAAATTACCCATAGGCGGCTGAACTCCAAACTCCTCTGTTGAGAAATGACGTTTAACAAGGTCGTGTAGTTCTTCATCTTGCCTACCAATGCCGTGAAAATATGAAATTGAAGCTAACCTTGGGGGTTCGACGCACGAAATGCTGGTTTTCAACTTCATTGTTCCAAAGACAGTCCACCCGAGCAATGTCTTAATAACATGTGGTTCATCATCTTTGCCGGATCGCTGCTTACTGCCAACAAGGAGCTTAGCTTGATCTAAGCCCAGTAAAATTTTTGGTTTCGCATTATTAAGATCCGGTGGTTGGATGTTGTAGGAACTGGGGGCCTCGAGCTGTATCTTTTCCTACACATCAAGTGCTTACAATACCTCCAAGTTGGTAGCCGCCGGATACTGGTCTTGGCTTTATGCCAGGACTTGCTAAACTTGTAAGTGCGAATGTTGATCAAGGAAAGAATTGCAACATTAAACCCATGGCCCTACAGATTGGAGGTTAGTGCGTTGGGCTAACAACCCGGTGTAAAAAAGCCAATTGTTATGAGAGAGACGCAAGAAGCCTCGGATAACGACCCCCCTCAAATGGCAACCAGACCCGGAACGAAAATGGACTATGATCTACGAGTATGCACCTGGAATGTAAGGACACTCTACACACCAGGTGCTACTCAAAAACTTGAATCTGTCCTCTCGCGGTACAAGGCAGACATTACCGCGATCCAGGAGATACGATGGATAGGATCAGGTATAACGAAAAGAAAAGATTGCGACATTTATTACAGCTGTCACCAAAGACTGCACATGCTAGGATGCGGATTCGTCGTGGGAAATCGACTCAGATCAAAAGTCATCGATTTTAAGCCGATAAGCGATCGCCTGGCTGTGATCCGCATCAAAGCTACCTTCCAAAACATCAGCCTAATATGTGCACACGCCCCTACCGATGAAGCTGAGGAGTCTAACAAGGAGGAGTTTTACGACCTTCTGGACGGAGCCTACGGAGCCTGTCCGGAGTACGATGTCAAAGTCGTGCTCGGAGACTTCAATGCTAAAGTCGGAAAGGAAAACATCTTTGGCGGATTAGTTGGAAAGCACAGCCTCCACGAAACGACAACAGACAACGGCTTCCGACTAATCGACTTTGCTGCAGCTCGTAATACGGTGATAAGTAGCACTAGGTTCCCCAGGCGAAGGATACACACAGCAACCTGGCGATCTCCAGATGGTCGAACGGCCAACCAAATCGACCACGTGCTAATTGGCGCAAGGTACGCATCGAACATCTTGGACGTGCGAACTTTCCGAGGTGCAAACGTGGACTCTGACCACTTTCTTGTTGTGACAAAGTTCAGAGCCCGACTGTCCAACGAAAAGAAAACGAAGACCGCCCAAAGAAAGAAGTTCAACATCGCATGCCTTAGCACATCTGAGAAAGCCAGAGACTACAGTGAGCAATTGACCGGGAAACTCTCTGCCGTACACCCAGCCACAAGCGTTAACAACCAGTGGAACCAGTATCGCGACATTATTAAGGAGACAGCCGAGACCACCATAGGCTATCAACCACCCAGAAAAAAGAACCCGTGGTATGATGATGAATGCGCGCTATTGAAGCAGGAGACGGAAAATGCACGAATGCAAATGCTGCAACGGAAAACAAGAGCAGCAAGAGAGGAGTACCGTGAAAAGAGAAGGAAAGAGAAAAAAACCCTGCGTAGAAAGAAAAGAGCATCCGCAGCCTCTCAGCTCAAGTATCTCGAAGAGTCCAGCACCGCCACCAACACCCGCCGGTTCTACAAAACAGCCAAGCAACTGGCATCTGGTTATAGGACTGGCACGCAAGCTCTTCGAAACAGCGAAGGGAACCTAGTCACCGAAGCACAGGGAATTGTAGACGTGTTTAAGCAGCATTTCCAGCAGCTGCTTAATGGGCATTATGTAGAGGAGGCGACAGGGGAACAAAGAAGCATTAGACCAGTCAATGAAGATCCAGTCCCAGCACCCAGTACTGAAGAGGTTAAGAAAGCCATCCACAAGCTTAAGAACAACAAATCCGCCGGCTCGGATGGCCTACCAGCGGAACTCTTCAAGTGTGGAGGAGATGTTCTGGTAGGGTGCATGCACCAGCTCATCAACCAAGTTTGGGAGGAGGAAAGTATGCCTGACGACTGGTCAAATAGCTCCATATGCCCAATCTACAAAAAAGGCGATCCTATGTCCTGCAAGAACTACAGAGGCATATCCCTGCTTAATGTTGCCTACAAGATCCTATCCAACGTACTATGTGAGCGTCTTAAACCTTTCTGCAACACTATGATCGGCACGTACCAGTGTGGCTTCAGGCCAGGCAGATCAACGATAGACCAAATCTTCACATTGAGGCAAATCCTGGAAAAGACCAACGAATTTCAAGTCGAGACCCACCACCTATTCATCGACTTCAAAGCCGCATATGATAGCATAAGTCGCCAAGAGCTTCTATTGGCGATGTCGGAACTCGGGATCCCGAAAAACTGATCCAGCTATGCCGCATGACGTTACAAAATACGCGGTGCAACGTGCAAATGGGTAACAGCTCATCCGAGTTATTCCAGACGTGTACAGGGTTCAGACAAGGAGATGCGCTATCATGTGATTTCTTCAACCTAGTCCTGGAGCAGATAGTGCGCAAGAGTGGTGTTAACATGGAAGGCACTATCTTTAACAGGTCTTCTCAACTGCTTGGTTATGCGGACGACATCGACATCATCGGCCGTTCCAAGAGAGCTGTACTTGAAGCATTCACAGCTATTGATGAACAGGCGAAACGCGTTGGTCTTGAAGTGAATGAGGACAAAACAAAGTACATGCTATCAACAAACAAAGCCTCATCTGTCCATCGCCTAGGACAAAACGTCACTGTTGGTAGCAGTAATTTCGAGGTAGTCAAGGAGTTCACCTACCTCGGAACAAACATCAATCCCACGAACGACACCTTAGTGGAAATCCGACGAAGAATTACCCTAGCGAACCGCTGCTACTTCGGTTTGGCCAAACAAATGGGTTCAAAACTCCTTTCTCGAAAGACAAAGTGCACGCTATACAAAACTCTAATTTTACCAGTTCTACTCTACGGTGCCGAGTGCTGGACGATAAGTAAAAAAGGGGAATTGATCCTGGGCACTTTCGAGCGAAAAATTCTACGGCGGATATTTGGTCCTATATGCGAAGAGGGCGATTGGAGGAGAAGATTCAATCGTGAACTGTACGAGCTGTACCAAGATGTGGATGTAGTCCAAAGAGCCAAAACACGTCGACTACATTGGCTCGGCCACATCGAGCGAATGGACAACAACGCTCCAGCCAAGAAAATCTTCGAATCCCAGCCCCCAGGTTCGAGACGACCAGGAAGACCGAACCTCCGCTATAGGGACCAGGCGGTCACAGACGCAAGAGCGCTTGGTCTCGACGACTGGAGGGAGCGTGCGAGGGACCGCAACCGATGGAAGACCGCAATATCTCAGGCAGAGACCCTTCATGGATCGGGAGCCGGATAAGTAAGTAAGTAAGTATTATTAAGATCCCCTAACGGCAAATCTTTAAGGTGGGCGAACATTTGCTGCAAGGCAGCGATGTTGATACTCTGACAAGGAAGCTCTAGACCCTTCACGGTATATATATCCCTTAGTAAATACCGTTTACGTTTGTTTACGGCGGAGACATATAAACTTGTTCGCAGTGAGTTCTCAGTTCTCGAAACACCCTTAGTCCACTGGAGTGTAAGCTATTCTTCTTCACCTCTTAAATCCAAAAAATCGAATACATCTCTTTCCACCATCGTAATTGAGGAGCCATCATCCAAAAAGGCAAAGGTGTCCAATTGCTTGTCGTTGTTTCCGTATATACGAATGGGAACAACTTTAAACATAACCGGTGCCTTAACTCCAAGATGTGACGAATGAATCTGTGCAGGTGGTACAAAAGATGGAGCCGATGAATTGAAAGAAGACCTTGGAGCTGGTGGATTTTTCTGCGAACAATTCTTCCATCTGTGAGGGGATGGTTTTAAGCATTTAAAACAAATAGCCTTGCTCTTTGCGAAAGCGAACCTCTCGTCCACTGTCAGCGCCTTAAAATCATCACAATCACTTAATGTGTGTCCAGATTTTTCGCATTTAACACAACATTCATTTTCGGAAATTGGTCTGTGAGTCAGAATCCTTTTAGCGGCACCTGAACCACCTGCCTTTTCATTGGATGGTTTCGATGACCTGCTTAGCTCCGGAGGCACATCATACAATTTTTCTGTGATAAAAACTGCAAAATCTTCTAAGTTGATGTCGTGATTCTTGCACTTTCGTTTCTGCCAGTCATGGTAGAGAGAAGGCGACAACTTGCTCGACATATCTGTTAGGACGAAATTTTCAAGCTCCTTTGTAAGATTCATCGACTTGATGTCAGCAACGAAACCATTCAACATTACAGCCCATTGCCGCAACTTCGGATCACTCCCTGAGCTTAATGTTGGCAACTTGAGCAAATTCGTGGTAAGGTTATGTACTAACACGTCAGACCTACCAAAAATCGTTCGCAGCTAGTCCATAATCACACTTGCGTCAGTCGAATACCTCTAACGATCACTGACGAGGTCATATGCCTCCCCTTTTAGCGCCTTTCTCAGGCGAGCAACGTTCTTCTTGTTGTTGTAACGACCTTCTTCGGTGGTCGCCCTATACACTGATTCGAAGTAAGGCCATTCTTTTTTGTCTTGGCCCAAAAACAATGGCAACTCCTGAATCTGGCTTCGATTCAAGATCGTCAACAAATTTGCCATGTCTAGCTCATGGCAAGAGCTGTCTTGATGGCTAACATTGTCTTTCACCTGAGGTGTTTCTGGCTTACCAGACTTGATTCCCAACGGAGTGGAATGAGAAACAGACGAGCTTAAAATTTGCTTGTGTCTGCAATAAATTTGTCGAATCACTTCTAGCCTATCGCTAGCAAGCTTCTTCAACTCTGCTGACTTTGCTTCACGTTCAACTGGAACCGACGCAGCAGCAACCAACTTTGACTTAAGATGGTCCATCTCAGCCTTGAGAGTGGCAATCTCTTTATCCTTCTTTTCAACAGTCGACTGCGCTACATTTGCTGCCTCGGTCAAAACATCAAGTGCATCAGATAATGGGTCAGGTTAATTAACCTTGGCAGGAACTACATTGCTTGAAACTCTTTCTTTACTTTGACCCTTCGCAACTTCATCGCAATCCTCAGAGCGACAAAACCAAGGAGTTGCAGTGTCAAATAAAGTTGAGTTAAAATTAGCACACGTGTAGTGCCACCATCGCCTACATGTTTCGCATGAAACCATGTCATCATCTGGCAAATTACAACCTGATGCAGTGCAGCTGTATACCAAATCGCCTGGCATCTTTCTTGTACGCCCAAATCTAAGTAGCCTCGAGAAAGTCTTTCAAATAAAATTATGTTGGCCCGCGGCTTTCAGGGAGTTTCAATTCCCTAATAAAATCCCGAAATTCCTCTTCAAGGACTTCAAAATAAAGATTTTATTTGCTAAAAAACATTAACATTTTGATAAATTTAGTTAAATAAAGATATTTTAACTTACAAAGGTATTGAATTTCAATAAAAACTGCGGCCAACGACATGGGATGGTAAAAAAAATCTTCCAATTTGAATTTATGGCGGCAAAAAAATCCACTTGCCAAAAGAGACTTCTCGAACTATTTTTTAATTTGTTTTATTTATTTATTGATTCAATAATGCTTATGTACTGTAAGACAGATTATTGACGTTTTATTTTCTTTTCCATCCCACGGCGTTGCCAGAATAACTTTACTAGGTAATATTGATTTTATGTTATTATTAATTTCTTCTCCGAAAATACAAACGGACGATTTGCTCCTTACCCCTCACTTTCTACTCCCTTCACCCATGAACAAAAGATCGTGTGTGAAAAAATCGGGGGCCAATTTCACAGATCATACATAAGGCTACATGAAATTTGGCCCCAATGAAAAATGGCCCCAAACAATAAATGAAAAATGGCCCCAAAAATGGGGCCTTTTTTCATAATGAAATATGGCCCCATTTTCAAAAAAGAAAAATGGCCCCAAAATAAATGAAAAAAAGCCCCAAAAAGAAAACGAATACTCAAACAAAAAATGAAAAATCGCCCCAAAAATGTATATGAAAAACAACAACAACTTGAGCTATTTTATTTTTACGGTTTGGGATGATTTTTCATTTTTTTTGGGGCGTTTTTTCATTTTTAGTTTAGTTTGATTATGAAAAATGGCCCCAAGTTTAAAGAGATTTTTTTTAATGGAAAAATCTCCCTAAAAATAATGACAAATATTTTTGAAATCTAAAATCATGTGATTTTTGTACGATTATTTAAACATGCTTTTGATGCCGATCGCGCAATTTTATTAGATATGTTCATAATATACATTATATCAATTATATCAATATACATTATATCAAATTCTTAAAAGATCATTTTGGGACAGTGATTAATCAAACGTACAGGAAAATCGCACGATTGGCAAAAATATATGCATGTATGTATGTAGAACTTATGCAGTATTTCATTTTATTTTATTTTAAAACCAAAAATCGCGCGATTTTTGGTTTTAAAATAAAATAAAATGAAATACTGCATAAGTTCTACATACATACATGCATATATTTTTGCCAATCGTGCGATTTTCCTGTACGATTATTTGATCAGATATATCAAAAGCTACAAGGATCATTTTGAGACCGTGATTAAAAATAATCGTACACGAAAATCGCGTGATTACCATGGACGATTGTTTAATCACCATCCCAGAGTAACAATTAATTTAAAATAATAGGAAAAAAAAGGCATGACTCTTATCTACGTCAATTTTTCCAAAAACAACTGGATTTTTTTTGTCCGATTTGGAACAAAGCCCATTTTTATGAGTTTTTAATTTAAGATAAGTTTTGGGGCCTTTTTTCATTTAATTTGGGGCTATATTTCCATTTTCAATTTGCGGCAATTTTTCATAATGAAAAATGGCCCCATTTTTTGGGGTTATTTTTCATTTTTGTTTAAGAATGAAAGTGTGGGGCCATTTTTCATAATGAAATTTTACCCCAAATTAAAAATGAAAAAAGGCCCCAAAACCATGAAAAATCACCCCAATTCACAAAATTTTATTTTATTTTAGTTGTTGTTGCTTCTCATATAAATTTTTGGGGCCATTTTTCATTTTATGTTTGGGGCCATTTTTCATTGGGGCCAAATTTCATGTAGCCCATACATAACATACATTTCATACATCATACACCAAACCGATTATCATACATTACAAAAAAAATTCTGTTTCACAGATTCTATTGGAAGTAGTGTATGATTCCATTCTATGTTGCATGCAAATGTATGATTTGACATTTCACTGACAGAAATCACTTAAATGTCATGCATTTTATAATTTCTGGTACGCATAGAGAAAAATTTGTATTTTAAAAGAAAAAGAAAATTGTTGTAAGTGATAAAAATAGCAAAAGTATTAATAATAATGGATATTTTTTTTCTCCATCTTTTTCAGTTAACAGCCCATAGCTTGCGGTCAGGCGTGTTATCCTCGACCATTCACTCTGAATGTTAACTTTTGTGGTTTTCGTACCACTGAATTTGTCAAAAAGTATCTCTTTGGCCGCTTACATCTCCTTCAAAACAAGGAGTTGAAGCTCCTTCGTTATCTAAATGAAATTATTGTTTTATAAAATCAATTACCTATTTATCCGCAACAATACAAAATGTCTGCTCGTGTACACGAACAGACATTATTTATTAAAACCAAAATTTTGTTCTACTTACTTTGCTATACTTTCGTTTATTGTTACTCATGGCGAGTTAGAAAACAAAAAAATTAAAATTTGGAACGATATAAACAACAAAAACCGATGGAAACAACCGCAAGAAATTAAAAACGCATCTCTAGAAGCATCGAACACCAAATTTTTCTGTTGTATGAAATGTATGAAAAAATGTCATACATTCTAGTCATACAATAGAAGCAAAAATTCTGTGAAACAGAAGCTCACTGGAAATATTCCAGACGATGTTATGATGTATGACAGATTATCATACAACAATTTTATGAAACAGAAAAGATGTATCAAAGCTGTCAAAATCATACAATGTATGATGTGTATGATCTGTCAAATTGGCCCCGGGTGGTGTAAATGCTGACATATTATCCGGTGTAAATGCCGACTATGTCCTGCCAAACTCACACGATTTTTCCAGTATATTTGCGTTCTCTTTTATACTTTTCCCAGAGTCTTGTGTGTTCAGCGTTGCCACTAATCGGAGAATTTTCCGAAGTTGATCCAAAAACAAAATGCAGTAAGTAGATTTATTTTTTTTCGCAGTAGATATGCATTTTCAAATTAGTATTTGTATTTTCGAAGAAGAAATTAATAATAAAATATAAGTGATTGAAAATACATACATAGTTTGCTAAACGGCTCATAGGTGCCCTAGTACACGACGACTTTAGAGTCATGACTTTTTTCGATATTAAATGAGTGCGAAGGTGAGATCAGATGTTTTTTTTCGTTCACACTCATTGAATTTCGAAAAAAGTCATGACTCTAAAGTCGTCGTGTAATAGGGCACTATGCAAGGCACTTAAAGGTTGGGTTTCAGGAGAAAAAACAATAACAATGATGATGAAATTATCTGTGATTTTAATTTTGTTGAATTATATTTTTTTTTCGTAAAACCAAAAAGTATTTGATTGCCAGTAGATGTGTTTCACGAAAAAAAAATGCAATCGGCAACGCTGGTCCTAATATGCCATCTACCTTTGACATAGAAGAAGAAGTAAAGGAACTGGTGTATATCACATATACAGTGTACGTGAATGAAGCAGAAAACTGTATACCCGAAATGTCAAATCAGTGACTGAATGGAAGAAAAAAAGTAAACAAAAAGTGATAAAAACATTAATAAATCATTAATTGTTAGAAAAAAAAACAAATAGTTTGGAGTGATTTACTTAGAAATGTATGTATACTTACTAATAACAATACAAAAATATAAAGTGCAGTGTTAAATTGTGTACCTATATAAAGCAAGAATAAGGCGGACAAGAATCATTTCCTTTCACAAGTGAGTTTTATCATATTTTTCTCAAAGAAAGCGATGTGAATTGATCATAATTTAATTAATCATCAATCAAGTAACACATTTTAAATGATTAAACTTTAAATAAACTAATGGCTAATTTTATTAACAAACACTAAAATTACTTTTATCTAAACTCCTTCTAAATTTTATCAGACATTTAAAATTTTTCAGTTTCACCAATGTAGAAAAGGGATATTTTAGGGATATTTTAATTTGACTGAGTTTGCTCACATCCCTGGATTCAAAAGAAGAGGTTGTTTCCCTCGCACATACGAAGTCTATGAGAAAAAGTGAAAAAGCATTATGGATGAGGGACAATTATTCTGACAGCAAAATATCAGCTGTTGTTGACTGGAACGGCTTCACAAAAAAAACTTTTAAAATTTAATGAGACAAAAACGAGCTTTAAGTTTACAAGGGCTTTTAAAATCTTACTAAATATAAAAGCATTTGGTGAAACAAAAAAACATCATTTAAAGACTAAAAGGCTTTTTAAATAATTAAAGGCCTTTCGTGAAATCGGCCATAAGAAAATTAACAAATTAATTGAAAACTTGCACATGGTTTTTCGGTTTTAATTTGGGTTACTAGTAATGTCAAACTGCGATTCTGTGAAACAGGGACGTATTTTTTTGTTATTGGTGGTTGTAAGGCGCAACTATTTGCTAAGCGCCCTTTATATCAGGAAATTATTTTTGTTATTAAATCGTACCTTTGGAGTTCGTATATTTATGTTAAAATGTGCATCTTCAGAATATTGCTCAATTTTCTCTGTAGTGAAGTTATTAGTGCATTTTTTTAATGTTAATTAATTTGTCTATTCAAAAATTAAAATAATTTAATAAAAAATTTAAAAGGTTTCCGAAAGTCGAGTGGTAAAGGGATGACCATTCTGAAAGTGGATGAAGTAAAGCCACATTTAGGGTGCCAATTTTTTATCGATGCGAATGATTTGCTATGATTCACGTTGGTTTTGGAGAGCCCTCTTTCATGACAATGCGTAAATTAAACTAAGTAAATTTATAATGTTCCACTGAAACAACACAATTTTAAAGAAAGTAGATATTAAAACATTTTATCGGTGCCTTAGAGAGTTATCATAAAAAAGTAATTATTTTTTTAAACATACCACTGAAAAGAAAAATAAATTCAGAAAATAACAAATGATTGTTATGGCGCCCTAGTAAGTTGCCATTAAAAATCACTCCGTCCCTTTTGGAATGTATTTGTGTTTGTGAGAGCCAACACTATTATGAAAAATGCTTCACTTTTTTCCACAAATGGCGCTTCCTTATATTTTTTATTCTAAGACCTTTGAATGCAAAATGAAAGAGACAGCAATAAAGTATGAAGAGGACAGGAATAGAAATCTGACTGGAAAAATCGTTTCATGTAAACATTTCACACGAATTTGGGAAAAATCGTACTGGAAAAATCGGGTGGTGTAACTGCCGACTAAAGAAGCCAATCCTCAGCTGTCAATGGGCACGTTCCGCTGGCTATTCTCAGTTATCCGGATAGCTTTGTGTTGTTGTAATCCTTTGTTAAAAAACAGCTGATAACAGCTGACGCAACAACAACTCAAGTTATCTCAAAATTTTTGGGATAGGTAGATAGCATAGCGAATAAACATTGGAACGCGAGGAATTTGATTTGCCTACAAAGTGAAGCGAACAGCTGATGTATTATATTTGCAAAGTATTATTGAAAAGCTGTGACAAAACGCACACACAGAATCAACTCGTCCATTCAGCACATCGACACGAAATAAAATTACAAATACTACAATGTAAACAAATGGGTTTTGGAGGGTGAAACGTACGAAGGATTGGCTTCTTTATTTGATATTCTCTGGCTTACGCCACCAAATTTTTCCACAGACGATCTTATGTGCATGATCAGAAGTGCATCTACCTCTGAATCATAAATTTTAATATATACCTAGATCACAGTACACATAATTAAAGGTAATATCTTCCGAGTTTTCATTTTCGTTCAAGTTCGCGCATGTGTCAAAATCTCAGAGACCCTGTCAGTTAATTGTGTGTGTACTGGGGCATGTTCAACACTTTCCAAATTTTACATTTAGATTTTCAGTTTTCTCAATTTTCCAAGCCTCTAATTGGCCAGAACTCAGAAATCTGAAAATTCAGTATTGAATTGAGGCATTGAATGTACCCATTGTCAATTTGACAAGGTTTGTTTTTTTTGTTCAGTATCTGACAACCGATTTTTGACAACATGCGCAATATATTACCTGTAAAGCACTCCATACACCATTCAATTTGTCTTTCAATTTAATGTCAAGTTTATCAAATCAACTCGTGTGTGGGCTTGACGTTTGATTTATTTGAAGGTTGACGATTGTGTTGGAAGAAAATCAAAAGATTTTGAATTTCTTGAAGTTGATGTGAATGTTTTCAACTTCGTTGAGCTGTGTGTAGACAAGTCGTTTGATTTACTGTCAAACCAAAGGCATTTTAACTCTACGCCAAAGACGTTCGATATGCAGTTCAACATCACTGCAAACTTCACGTACATTTCATTTTCATTTCAAACGTATTCGTTGTCTGTGTTCGTGTCTTTTGTTTGAGTATGGTCTGAGTTTATATAGTTGAAGCAGTAGTCTTTCAACAAGTTTATGAAGTGTGTGGCGAAGCATCAATTTTTTTGACAACTGAGTTGAAAATCAAATTGAATCGTGTATGGAGTGCTTAATATGTGTACTGTGTACCCATGGTATAAGAATAACAAGGTATGCTTGACAGTTCATGCAATTGAGTCGTGACGTCATTGCGAGTGAATGATCTCAATTGTTTGTCATTTATGGCAAAGAGAGTAATCAGAAATTGTTTATGTTTTGAAGCTATTTGCTATTAAAACTCAAAGTTAAACAAAAGATTATTTATGTTTTGAAGTTATGTTTTGTTAAATTTCAAGTAAAGCAATAAATAATTTATTTTTTAAAGCTATGCGTTGGTGAACACTCGCTATGACGTCACACAAAACAAAATATGGCGACCCTTCATCTCATATGCAACATACCTTGTATTTTTATATCATGCTGTGTACCTAGATAACCAACTTCGCCTTCAAAAGTGAAGCAACAATGGGTGCGTTCAATGTTTGAATGGATAGCATATCTAGGATAGCTTTGTATCCATGTATGTGTTTGAACTAGAGCCCCCTAATGCCCGTGTATTTAAATACACGTGTTACCCGTGTAATTAATTATCCGTACATGAACCCGTGTCTGTATATTTACACGTGTATTTAGCAATACACGGGTAATTATTATGGGAATCGGCACAAATCGGTAAATCGGATGCCAAGGAACTTGAAAATCGGTCTAATTATTGTTTGAATAGTTAAAAAATTGTTTTATGACAGGAATTTCTACTAGTACATTCGTATAACACAGATATTTCTGTATTATTTGTATATTTATGCTTTGTTTTACTTCTTAAAGTTTAAATAAAAAAAGTTTTTTTATTTAATTTGGTAATTGCTTACATACACTAATATATTTCGAGGATTATTTTTAGGTCTAAAATTAATATTAAAAATAATAATATATAAAAAAGAAATAATTACCTAAGATATTATTTCTTGTATACAGATTATAATGTTTCTGTATTATATTTAAATTTATTTGGTTTTTCTGAACGGCTATATCGATTCTGAAGAAATTTTTAGTTTGTTTTCCCCTGCCACGGAACCTTTGCTTTGTTTAACTGAAATACTTTTTTTCTTGGAACCCACTCAACCGATTAAGATGAAATTTTTCGATAGAATTTTTAAATTAGTTTTGGTACAATCTGCCTACTGTCACTCCCATTTTAATCTATTTTAGAATTTAAAAGAGCAATTTGCAGTATACATTATGTATTATTACGACTTCTATGATTTGGATGAAATTTAATACCTATTTAATATAATATAATTTAACTTCAAAGTTGATCTAGACAGGAGTCATCCAGGGCCAAAGCTAAGGGGGTGCCAAAATTTAAACTAAAATGTTTAAACTAGATTTTTCTCTAGAGAAATATTTTTTTTCTATAATTTTTTGGCGATACAAATTTCCTTTTTTTTTGGTTAGACAATTACTCTTCTGGGGCATTTCTTTTTTTAATAAAACTTCGTTTTAAGAACATTTTTTTTTGATAATTTTTGTATGAGCTTTTAAGCTTAAATATAAGTTAAGAACATATTCTACTTTTTCTTCAGTTTCACTGTGTCTAAAATTAAATTGATGTGTTCTTTATAAAAACAAACCTGAAACCTGATAACTCCATTTTAAAATTAGCGTCTTTACGCCCACTTTAAATTAAGCTAGAGTGTAAACGAGGCCACAGATTTTCTTCAAATTTGGAATACTTATGAACATAACCTTTGAAAAATTATGTTTCAAATTTGAAGAAAATCGGTTCACCCGTTTAGGTTGTAGGTCGATGTAAAGTGGACGCAAAGACGCAAATTTTAAAATGGAGTTATCATGTTTCTACCAAACACCACAGATACATATACAGGGTGTCCTGTAAATAATGGATAACCTTGCACCTGGTTATAGCAGGCCTTATGACCTTTCCAGAAAAAAATATAAAAAAAATATTTTCCCAGTGGTTACTTTGTTATGATGTTTTTTTCAAAAGTTGTTAACAAGTACTACTTTCCTTAAATACGTGAACGCTACGACCATGGATGAACAATTTTTAATATTTTTTTATTTTTGTAATTTTTTAGAATAACTGTTGTAATAGATAGGTGGTAAAATTTAATAATAGTTATTGCATTTTTTTTATTATAATTTTTTAAAATATTTTTTTCTGTACAAACATTTATTTTCAAAAAAGTTTGACCACCTCTAATAAATTAAAATTGTATGAGAACATGAATGGCCGATTGCTTAAAAAAGTTGTCTAATGCACTTTCCAAAATGGTATAACACATGCTTGAGCATTAACGAAATAACCAAGAAAATTTGTCAATCATCTTATAAATCAGCTTTTAACATTTTCGCAAAATGTCTTTCAAAATGTAACAATAACCTCCAAATTTAGGTTGAATAAAGATTTTCTCTTTTGATGTGTAGGGGGGTTCAGTGCAAGTATAAGACTCGCATTATGGTGTTGAAAGCCCCACCATTAGGCCACCATATTGAAAAACGAGTTCAAAAAAGTTTTTCGTGGCAACTTACATTTTATGAGTCTTAGAAAAAAAAGTGTGTTAACATAAATTGAAGAAAATTGAATTTGCTACAAACTTGTACCAAAGTTTTTTTTCTAAGACTAATTAAATTTAAGTTGCCACGGAAAACTTTTCAGAACTCGTTTTTCAATATGGTGGCCAAATGGTGAGGCTTTCAACACCTAAAATCGAGTTTTATACTTGCACTGAACCCCATTACACATCAAAAGAGAAAATCTTTGTTCAACCTAAATTTGGAGGTTATTGTAACATTTTGATAGACATTTTGCGAAAATGTTAAAAGCTGATTTATAAGATGATTGACAAATTTTCTTGGTTATTTCGTTAATGCACAAGCATGTGTTATACCATTTTGGAAAGTGCATTAGACAACTTTTTTAAGCAATCGGCCATTCATGTTCTCATACAATTTTAATTTATTAGAGGTGGTCAAACTTTTTTGAAAATAAATGTTTGTACTGAAAAAAATATTTTAAAAAATTATAATAAAAAAAATGCAATAACTATTATTAAATTTTACCACCTATCTATTACAACAGTTATTCTAAAAAATTACAAAAATAAAAAAAATATTAAAAATTGTTCCATTGATCCATTCTTTTTGGTCTACTATTTCATTATAATCTTTATCCGAAATAAATTAAGAATACAGTCAGTTAAAAGAAAAATAGCCACTAAGCACGCTTGCATGTAGTTGGCCCACCAACTATGGAGTTGAGCAAAACTGAAAATGGCAATCGTTTGTACATCGTTTGTACACGTTTGTACAACTTTTAGAATAATTTGTACACTCACCGTTTTTTTTATAGAGACACTTCAAAAAATAAAACGGAAGTTGGCCCACCAACTATAACGCTCGAAAAATCTGGAAATGCAGTTCGATTGATAATCGTTTGTACACGTTTGTCTTTTTTTTGTTTAGTTTTTACACTTCGCAAAAATTTTTTACCAACATTTTTTTTTGAAAAACTTTTTATAAAATTTTTGAAAAGTATGCAATCGTTTGTACATTTTTTATAAAAATTTTCCACCGTGTTAATTTTTTAAATTTTGCTTTATTTCTATTTTTAAATAATTATTCAAAATTTTGCGGCGAAAAAAAACATGTAGTTGGCCCACCAACTATAACGCTCGAAAAATCTGGAAATGCAGTTCGATTGATAATCGTTTGTACACGTGTGTCTTTTTTTTGTTTAGTTTTTACACTTCGCAGAAATTTTTTACCAAATTTTTTTTTTTTAATTTTTGAAAACTATGCAATCGTTTGTACATTTTTTATAAAAATTTTCTACCGTGTTAATTTTTTAAATTTTGCTTTATTTCTATTTTTAAATAATTATTCAAAATTTTGCGGCGAAAAAAAACATGTAGTTGGCCCACCAACTATAACGCTCGAAAAATCTGGAAATGCAGTTCGATTGACAATCGTTTGTACACGTTTGTCTTTTTTTTGTTTAGTTTTTACACTTCGCAAACATTTTTTAGCAACATTTTTTTTTGAAAAACTTTTTATAAAATTTTTGAAAAGTATGCAATCGTTTGTACATTTTTTATAAAAATTTTCCACCGTGTTAATTTTTTAAATTTTGCTTTATTTCTATTTTTAAATAATTATTCAAAATTTTGCGGCGAAAAAAAGCATGTAGTTGGCCCACCAACTATAACGCTCGAAAAATCTGGAAATGCAGTTCAATTGATAATCGTTTGTACACTTTTGTCTTTTTTTTGTTTAGTTTTTACACTTCGCAAAAAATTTTTACCAACATTTTTTTTTGAAAAACTTTTTATAAAATTTTTGAAAAGTATGCAATCGTTTGTACATTTTTTATAAAAATTTTCCACCGTGTTAATTTTTTAAATTTTGCTTTATTTCTATTTTTAAATAATTATTCAAAATTTTGCGGCGAAAAAAAGCATGTAGTTGGCCCACCAACTATAACGCTCGAAAAATCTGGAAATGCAGTTCAATTGATAATCGTTTGTACACTTTTTCCTTTTTTTTTGTTTAGTTTTTACACTTCGCAAAAAATTTTTACCAACATTTTTTTTTGAAAAACTTTTTATAAAATTTTTGAAAAGTATGCAATCGTTTGTACATTTTTTATTAAAATTTTCCACCGTGTTAATTTTTGAAATTTTGCTTTATTTCTATTTTTAATTAATTATTCAAAATTTTGCGGTGAAAAAACATTTTATTGGCCCACTATTACGCTCGAGGAAACCTGGAAATGCAGTTCGATATAATATACATATAATCGTTTGTGCACGTTTGTTTGTTTTTTTTTTCTAGTTTGCCATCGTTTGTATACCTATTGTTTGTATTAATTATCCACCGTTCAAATCAAGTCAAGTCAAAAATAATCATACTATGTAGATGGTCACTTCTCCCTATATATTTATAGGTACCTACATATGTAGTATAAGTATGTATAGTTAAAATAGAACAATTCGATTTCTTTTGGACAAAAAACTCATCCAGCAAAGAATTCAGTTACTATTAAAGTAATAAAATGTGTCTTATCCAAAAAATAGTAAGTACATAAGTATTTATTTATTCTTCTAGTTTTGTTTTGCATTCGGCAAAACGCTTTTCATTATTGAACTACCTACCTATAAATCAATTTTATTAGTTTCCAATCTATTTATGCAGAAAAACATTGAAGTGTCGGTGTGATCTGAGATCAAATGGTTCTTTATTGACCTTTATGAGGTTAGAGATCAAAGGACAAGGACTCTTTAAACAAAGAAAAAATGCATTAATTCTACCTATATATGTAGGTACTGTACAATGTACATACGAGTTTATTATTCATTAATAAATTTAGATTTTTTAACCTAGATAGGTACTTGTTTTGTGATCATTTGGACAAAATAATCAATATAATTATAATTGAGGCAGTGAGTGGCATAACTGCAATTTTATCGAAATTGAGTTTTTACAAAAATTGAATCTGTAGGTATATATTAAACAATGGTTCTGCATTTAAATTTTTTGAATTGATAGCTCCATGCCATACTTATAGGACTTTTTGCATTTAGAGGTCACCCACAAGAAAACTCAAAGCTTGAGTGCTTGAGTGGCCTATCTGATCAGTAATAACGGAATTTTGAAGAATAATTGATACAAAATCAAAAACTTTTTATTTTTTTGTCACATTGCAAATAAAAATCAAAATTTTGTTTATTTATTTTAGAACTACAAAAGTTTAAAAATAATCTGCTCCTTATTTTTGCTCTACTGAAAATAATAAAAAATGCAGTTAGGCCACTATGGCTCTCACTGCCTCAATTATACTCATTTATGCAACCAATTCTTGCAAAAATTCTTATAAATAAAGTTAAACTAATCTTAAATAGGTACCAGAGCCCAACTCTTAAAACTTCATTATTATAAGAAGGCTATGGAGCATCAAACTATTCATAATAGGTATGTGGTAGTGTATAGTATTAAATTAAATTAAATTAGAATTTCTTATACCTATATGCATATGTATGTGAATGGGCACTCATCCTTATACATAATTAAAAGCTACAAACGCAGATACTATAGTTACATAGATATCGCACGCAGAGCAAATAAAAATGACTACTTTTTTATCGTGGAACGTAGAGCTACATCCCAGTTATATCAATATTGTGTGAGTTATGGACCAAATATGATGTTAAAAAAGATAAATTTACATACATAGACATAAACACAAAATGTCAATAACAAGTCATCAATAGTTTGATCAACCGATTCGATTTTTGAGGACGAAACAAAAGAGCTTGGAATCACAAAATATTGAAAAAATGGTAATTTTTATGTTTACTGGATGCGATATCTATGTAAAGGCCACTTTACACGATAATAGAAGTCATATGACTTCTCATATGACCTGTCAGAAAAACATACCAAATCGTCTGAACGCACTCATAGATCTCATATGACTTCTCAAAAGCAAAAAGCATATGACTTTTTTGACATTAGAACTGCAGCTATTTCCATTTGAGAAATCAAATGGGATTTGTTGTTTTGATGGAAAATAGTGAGTTCAGAGTATTGAAAACAAAAATATTCTTAGAAAAAAATAAAATTTTGAATGAAAATAACAATGGATAATTGCAAAAAAGTAATTTTGCACTTAAAAAATGTATTTGTTTATGACTTTTTTTTCTTTTATTTTGGACTTGAAAGATAGCCATAGAGAAAATCAAATGCGAAGTAAGAACGTGTAAACATAAAAAAAGTAAAACCGTTTGACTTGACTTAAAATGACAGCTCATTTGAGAAATCATACAGAAAATATAATGACAGGTCATATGATTTCTATTATCGTGTAAAGTGGCCTTAACTCTAGTATCTGTGCTACAAACTTAAATTAACCTTGTTAATAGGTACAACCCTCCTGTTTGAAGAACTAGAACTATGATCTACTAAAAAAATGTTTTAATTTCAAATATTTCATTTGGGTGGTAGTCCAGTCATATTGTATTTATACCATGCAAATTGTGGGGTAGTTTTGATTTGTTCGCTCCATTATGTTTTCGGGGGTGCTGAACCAACAAAAATTTGCCAACAAAATTTTGCGACGCAACATGCAAAAAAATGCAAAAAATTATACAAAAATGCATTTTTTTTTTAGTTTTTCACTAATGGCTCGAAATCTTCCAATTATTCGAAAATTACATCAAAGTACCCTTGAAAGTATAAACAATTCCTAATAAATCTTTATTTAAGACTTCTTATAATAATGAAGTTTTAAGAGTTGGGCTCTGGTACCTATTTAAGATTAGTTTAACTTTATTTATAAGAATTTTTGCCAGAATTGGTTGCATAAATGAGTATAATTGAGGCAGTGAGAGCCATAGTGGCCTAACTGCATTTTTTATTATTTTCAGTAGAGCAAAAATAAGGAGCAGATTATTTTTAAACTTTTGTAGTTCTAAAATAAATAAACAAAATTTTGATTTTTATTTGCAATGTGACAAAAAAATAAAAAGTTTTTGATTTTGTATCAATTATTCTTCAAAATTCCGTTATTACTGATCAGATAGGCCACTCAAGCACTCAAGCTTTGAGTTTTCTTGTGGGTGACCTCTAAATGCAAAAAGTCCTATAAGTATGGCATGGAGCTATCAATTCAAAAAATTTAAATGCAGAACCATTGTTTAATATATACCTACAGATTCAATTTTTGTAAAAACTCAATTTCGATAAAATTGCAGTTATGCCACTCACTGCCTCAATTATAATTATATTGATTATTTTGTCCAAATGATCACAAAACAAGTACCTATCTAGGTTAAAAAATCTAAATTTATTAATGAATAATAAACTCGTATGTACATTGTACAGTACCTACATATATAGGTAGAATTAATGCATTTTTTCTTTGTTTAAAGAGTCCTTGTCCTTTGATCTCTAACCTCATAAAGGTCAATAAAGAACCATTTGATCTCAGATCACACCGACACTTCAATGTTTTTCTGCATAAATAGATTGGAAACTAATAAAATTGATTTATAGGTAGGTAGTTCAATAATGAAAAGCGTTTTGCCGAATGCAAAACAAAACTAGAAGAATAAATAAATACTTATGTACTTACTATTTTTTGGATAAGACACATTTTATTACTTTAATAGTAACTGAATTCTTTGCTGGATGAGTTTTTTGTCCAAAAGAAATCGAATTGTTCTATTTTAACTATACATACTTATACTACATATGTAGGTACCTATAAATATATAGGGAGAAGTGACCATCTACATAGTATGATTATTTTTGACTTGACTTGATTTGAACGGTGGATAATTAATACAAACAATAGGTATACAAACGATGGCAAACTAGAAAAAAAAAAAACAAACAAACGTGCACAAACGATTATATGTATATTATATCGAACTGCATTTCCAGGTTTCCTCGAGCGTAATAGTGGGCCAATAAAATGTTTTTTCACCGCAAAATTTTGAATAATTAATTAAAAATAGAAATAAAGCAAAATTTCAAAAATTAACACGGTGGAAAATTTTAATAAAAAATGTACAAACGATTGCATACTTTTCAAAAATTTTATAAAAAGTTTTTCAAAAAAAAATGTTGGTAAAAATTTTTTGCGAAGTGTAAAAACTAAACAAAAAAAAGAAAAAAGTGTACAAACGATTATCAATTGAACTGCATTTCCAGATTTTTCGAGCGTTATAGTTGGTGGGCCTACTACATGCCTTTTTTTCGCCGCAAAATTTTGAATAATTATTTAAAAATAGAAATAAGCAAAATTTAAAAAATTAACACGGTGGAAAATTTTTATAAAAAATGTACAAACGATTGCATACTTTTCAAAAATTTTATAAAAAGTTTTTCAAAAAAAAATGTTGGTAAAAATTTTTTGCGAAGTGTAAAAACTAAACAAAAAAAAGACAAAAGTGTACAAACGATTATCAATTGAACTGCATTTCCAGATTTTTCGAGCGTTATAGTTGGTGGGCCAACTACATGCTTTTTTTCGCCGCAAAATTTTGAATAATTATTTAAAAATAGAAATAAAGCAAAATTTAAAAAATTAACACGGTGGAAAATTTTTATAAAAAATGTACAAACGATTGCATACTTTTCAAAAATTTTATAAAAAGTTTTTCAAAAAAAAATATTGCTAAAAAATTTTTGCGAAGTGTAAAAACTAAACAAAAAAAAGACAAACGTGTACAAACGATTGTCAATCGAACTGCATTTCCAGATTTTTCGAGCGTTATAGTTGGTGGGCCAACTACATGTTTTTTTTCGCCGCAAAATTTTGAATAATTATTTAAAAATAGAAATAAAGCAAAATTTAAAAAATTAACACGGTGGAAAATTTTTATAAAAAATGTACAAACGATTGCATACTTTTCAAAAATTTTGGTAAAAAATTTCTGCGAAGTGTAAAAACTAAACAAAAAAAAGACAAACGTGTACAAACGATTATTAATCGAACTGCATTTCCAGATTTTTCGAGCGTTATAGTTGGTGGGCCAACTACATGTTTTTTTTCGCCGCAAAATTTTGAATAATTATTTAAAAATAGAAATAAAGCAAAATTTAAAAAATTAACACGGTGGAAAATTTTTATAAAAAATGTACAAACGATTGCATAGTTTTCAAAAATTTTGGTAAAAAATTTCTGCGAAGTGTAAAAACTAAACAAAAAAAAGACACACGTGTACAAACGATTATCAATCGAACTGCATTTCCAGATTTTTCGAGCGTTATAGTTGGTGGGCCAACTACATGTTTTTTTTCGCCGCAAAACTTTTAATAATTATTTAAAAATAGAAATAAAGCAAAATTTAAAAAATTAACACGGTGGAAAATTTTTATAAAAAATGTACAAACGATTGCATACTTTTCAAAAATTTTATAAAAAAATTTTCAAAAAAAAATTTTGGTAAAAAATTTTTGCGAAGTGTAAAAACTAAACAAAAAAAAGACAAACGTGTACAAACGATTATCAATCGAACTGCATTTCCAGATTTTTCGAGCGTTATAGTTGGTGGGCCAACTACATGTTTTTTTCGCCGCAAAATTTTGAATAATTATTTAAAAATAGAAATAAAGCAAAATTTAAAAAATTAAGACGGTAGAAAATTTTTATAAAAAATGTACAAACGATTGCATAGTTTTCAAAAATTTTATAAAAAATTTTTGAAAAAAAAATTTTGGTAAAAAATTTCTGCGAAGTGTAAAAACTAAAAAAAAAAAAGACAAACGTGTACAAACGATTATCAATCGAACTGCACTTCCAGATTTTTCGAGCGTTATAGTTGGTGGGCCAACTTCCGTTTTATTTTTTTGAAGTGTCTCTATAAAAAAAACGGTGAGTGTACAAATTATTCTAAAAGTTGTACAAACGTGTACAAACGATGTACAAACGATTGCCATTTTCAGTTTTGCTCAACTCCATAGTTGGTGGGCCAACTACATGCAAGCACTAAGCACTTGTTTTTTTTTCAAATGAGAGTAGGTAGGTACGTAAGAGTAGTGGGAGACGAAAAAAAATCGAAAAAGGTGTCAAATATGCTAGACCTGGTACGGAGCATAGGCAAAGAATGATTTTTATTTATGCTGCGAAGCATCCTTTTTAAATATAATGCACGACGTCTGGTTAATCATCAAAAAGAAGCAACGTTCTTTCAAATACACGTGTATTTTTATTTACACGTGTATTTAAATAGTACACGGGTACACGGGTATCAATTCCTTAAAACACGGGTACCCGTGTCACGGGTACCCGTGTAATTAATCGTCCGCCCAAAATCGAAGGCTCTAGTTTGAACGCAAGTCAGCTGTTGATGACATTTCTCATAGGATAGCTTTAGGTTTGTTCGTGTACTTTCTGGGCTAAATTGGGCAGTCTGTCTAATTTCGATGAGTGGAGATGTAATTCTCTCAGAGAGAAGTAAAACTGTGCAAAAGTAGACGAACGCATAGAACCAAAAATTTCTACCACATTTCAAACACCAACAAAAAGTAAACAAAAACAAAGCTTCCAAGAAAATAAAAGACAAAGCCACAGCATTAAAATATCTATTTTAACTTATAATTTTTCATTTAAATTGATATTTTTTTTTGATGATTAATCCCGAAATCAGGATTCCAGGAATGAAAAACTCAAATACATTTAAAAACAAAATTTGTTTATTATTAAAAATATTTAGTTATGAAATCAGTTTTTTCATATAAAAGCACTGCACAATTAACAAAAACAGAAGAAATCCACTATTTTATCACTTTTTTTCTTTAAATATAGTTCCACAAAATAATTTGATAAAAAAACGAACAGATAAGAACAAAAATCACTTTAACTAAAAAAAAACAAACAAACTAAATGTAAACAACAGCCATTTTGGTTTTGTGTTGTTGTTCTCAACCCATAGAACACAGCACCTACCAATTCTGCCCAAACAAATTCCTTGGGCAGAATTTGGCAAAATTTGTCTGGAAGGGGAAATTTTTTACTCTCTCGGGAGCGTTCTCTTCTGGCAAAAACTACACATTTTTTGCGTACGCGAACAGCTTTGGGCTAAATTTGGTAGATTTGGGTGGAATTTGGCTGTTTTGTGTGAGTACGCGAACACAGCTTTTGTATCCTAAAATTTTTAGGATAGCTTGGGATCTCTTTTCTGCCAGCAGCTGTTTTGTCATCAGCTGTGTTTTAACAAGGGATTACAACAACACAAACCTATCCAGATCGCTTTAGTTCGGTGTTTGAACGTGGCCATTGGCATTCTATTGTGTTTTGCGTGTTGTTTACTTTTTGCAGAGGAGATTTTTTCTAAAATAAAGTATTTGTATTTGTTTAATTATTTTTTTTTTAATTTGTGAAACGTGATTTTAAAGTGTGCAAGATTGTAAAAATATAAAAAACTAGTTCTTGTAGTGTCTATGCGTGCAAAAACAGTAACAAGAGAAAATTGTATTTTTGCCACATTTATTTGAGAAATGACAATAAATTATATCTGCAATTAAAGCCAACAATTTAAGCTTGGCTCAACTTTCCTTTACGACATCCCGAATTTTGACACGCGGATAGTCTCATTCGATAGATATTCACTAAAAAACACCAAATATCACAATTTTAGTGTGAGGAAACATTTATAAGTATTTTTAATTAATTTTTGAAGTTCCACTTTTTCCATACAAAATGCATGGAAAATAAATAAAGAAAACCAAGATGGCATGCTAAGTGTTGCCAGATGTACACTTTGGTTTTGGGATATTTTATTTCCGATTTCTGGGATTTCACGCCTAAACTTTTAATCCATGTTATTTAAATGCAAAAGAAACTGCATACACCAAACCTTGCCCCACCCCAAATCCTATAATGAGCCCAAGCAGGGGGGTTGCAGGGGGGCAGCATGCCCCCCCATACATACCTCACTGTTTATACGCAGAATACTGGGCTTAAGTACTGTATTTTCATAAGCGAAATTTTAAACAATTATTTTACTTCATTAAAATGTATTTCAAAATGAGGTCAAATAAGTAGCTTAAGATTTCGCGCGATATTTTCTATTAATCCATGTTCTTTAAATGCAAAAGACGCTTTGCATACACCAAACTTTGCCCCACCCCAAATCCTATATTGAGCCCAAGCAGGGGGGTTGCAGGGGGGCAGCATGCCCCCCCATACATACCTCACTGTTTATGCGTAGTAATGCTGGATGCTAGCATTGTATTTATACAAGCATGTTTTAAATTTCCCGCGAAATTTCCCAAAATAAAAATACAAGGGAAAATAAGTACCTACGTGTCTGGCAGTACTAAACAGACCATATGACATTTCTTTGATTTGTAATTGAAATGGAGTATTATTTGCAAATCCATTTTTTTTGCAAAACAAAAAGTTCTAAAATTAATTAAAAATACTTACAAATGTTTTCTTGCCTTAAAATTGAGATATTTAGTGTTTTATAGTGATAATCTATCAATTGAGAGTATCCGCGTTACCGAATTCCGGGTGTAAAGAGTGCAATTCGTTAAAAAAAATACCCGATTTTCAAAATTTTAAACATTTTTTAATTGCATTTAGGGGGGTTTCCTCACCTTAAGATTTGAAACATTTTCTATTAAGCTACCTACCTACCCCTAAAAAAAAAATCAACTCCGAAATCGGGATGTCGTAAAGGAAAGTCGCCCCTTAAGCTTTCTTCTGATACCAAAAAATGTACACGTCAAAATAGAGTTTTAAAAGATATCAGAGTACAAAAGCAAGACTAAGAAAAAAATTCTCGTAAGAAGTTAAATGTAAATATCTCAAAATATATTAAACGTTGCTATATAATTTTATTACCGTTCAAGAGATGGCAAAAATACCTTTCTTTTGATACCAAAATCATTTTATTACCTCTTCTAAATTTCAAGATATGAACATTTATTTAGAGAAACCACTAAGGCATTTAATTCGATTGTTTACATTTTTTGCCTCCAACAAAATGGTCGCAAAGCTTCACTTTTTCTCTGTACAAAAGATCCTATGTTGGCTATCTAGGTATATATCATGGTATAAAATACAAGAAATGTTGCATGGTATAAAAATACATGGTATGTTGTATATGAGATGAAGGGTCGCCATATTTGGTTTTGTGTGACGTCATAGCGAGTGTTCACCAGCACATAGCTTTAAAAAATAAATTATTTATTGTTTTACTTGAAATTTAACAAAACATAACTTCAAAACATAATTAATCTATTGTTTTACTTGAAGTTTTAATAGCAAATAGCTTCAAAACATAAACAATTTCTATTTACTTTTTTTGCCATAAATGGCAAACAATTGAGATCATTCACTCGCAATGACGTCACAACTCAATTGCCTGAACTGTCAAGCATACCTTGTTATTCTTATACCATGGTAAGTTGTATATGAGATGAGGGTCGCCATATTTTGTTTTGTGTGACGTCATAGGGAGTATTCACCAACACATAGCTTCAAAAAATAAATTATTTATTGTTTTACTTGAAATTTAACATAACATAACTTCAAAACATAAAAAATCTACCCCCATATTAATAAACGGCGGATAACAACGTGCTAGCGTTTATACATCTGTTAATTAGTAATTCTAATAAATCTAATAGTAGGTGTGTTTTTTTCTTTGCCCGAATGGGCTTGGACGAAAAAACGACGACGCGGCTAAGCAATTTACATGTTAAAAGCAACAACAACTAAGCCCCTTCGGGCCCAGAGAATTTTCGGGGCTTAACTTTATCCCAGACAAAAACTGTGTTACCGGCACGAATTTCATACATGTTATCGATAGTTTGTATGGAAACTCCATTTTTTTTCTGTAATGGCGTCGCTAATCCCCGATGTCGTTTTTTTCGTCCTATTCCCCAGGGCTTGCTTTGTTTTGAAGTAAGAAAAAGTATACTTAAAAAAAATTGAGATAGAGAACTCATTCGAAGGTAGTTTGAGGTAGGTTTTCTTGTACCAGAAGTTTTTCAATTAATTTATTTTCAATATTTCAAGCTATTTTTCATACACTCTAAAAGGCATTGACATATTATATATGGACTGCTAGCAACAAATTTACGATGATTCCACTTGTAACAGTGGAACAAGCGCCAATCTCCGTCCTATAGGTGAAATACGGAAATAATGTTTGACATTGGAACTGGGTATTTTTTGAGGGATTTTTTCCCGCTGACTTCTGTAACCTATCTTGTTTGTTTTTATGAAGCAAAAAAACAAGGACGCATATCATGCTTTTTGGAAATAACTTCTTTTATTATCTTTTTTATAAAGTTGTTTTAAGAGAAGAAACATATGAAAAGTTTTCAAATTCCGAATTAGTTATTTTTAAATGAGAAAAGCAGAAAAAACACACAAACGTCAAACCAGTGCTGGAAGGGTATTTTTTTTTTAAGGAAAACCCATAAAAGTATCTGAAAATTTCCTTTTTTATGTAAACTCTTTTTACTTTTTGCACAGAATAAAAAATACGAGAGTGAGATGTAAATATCAATACAAAAGACGCGCTCTCATTGAAATTTGTCTATCAGTACAATGATCCTTTGTTTTTTTGCAAGCTTTTATAATAAATGTTTATTTCTCACTTTTGCAAAAAGTAGCGGAAGGTATTAAAACTTTAAAGGCTCTCCCAAACCGACGCAAAATATTCGCTGACGAGAATTTTTATTGTTATTTATCATTGTGTTGTCATTTTTTATCGTTGGGATTTTTTCGCTAAGATTTCACGTGTACAGTAATGACAGTTCTTTATTGTTAGCTAAGATTAGCTGATTACCATTGTTAATCATGTAAGCGATTTGTCAGCAGTATTTGGAAAAGAGACAGACCTCACATGAAAATAAGTGAACATAAGGAAAAAAAGAGATGGGTATATAGGTCAATTTTTGCACTTATCCGCATCGTTTTATTTTCATGAACCATATGGGTTATGAGTGATAAAAAAACGTGGCTATTGTGTGTATAATGTACGTCATTACTACTCGAACTGCTTGATTGAAAAATTGGTTCTAATAGCCGCATTTTATTATCCACATGATCTGATCCGGATCAATTTCTAACACGGGATTACAAAAACAAATGGGATCCTGCTTTTTATCTGGATCTATTTCAATGATCCAAAAATTACTATTGTGAATGTGTTTCAATATTGCCAAGAAAAGTGGCAACAGACATGTGAAAAATAAACAAACATGGTGAAAAGAGACGCGTATATAACTACGATCCTGTCTGTTTTATTTAACATGATCTGATCCGGATCAGATCATGAGGATAATAAAACGCGGCTAATAGAACATTCATTTTAATTAAATATTAAGGCTCTCCCAAACCAACGCGAATTCGTAGCGAATCATTCGCAAAGACAATTTTTTGTTGTTGTTAAGCATTGTGTTTCTTTCATATTTTGTATTATTGTGAATGATTTCGCGTCGTCGGGGAATGTTTCGCGTTGGTTTGGGGGAGCCTTTAACCTAAAAGCAAATTAATTTCGTATAAAACAAAATAAGGGATTTGTTTTGCCTGATCCCCTAGCACTGTGTTAATATGTTTTATATTTTCACGGCTAGGCCTGAGTTTGCCGCTAGTCTCGACTGTAATAAGTGGTGTCATTTTCTTAGCACGTTTTGTATGGAAATGACATACAACTAGCAGTCCATATATAATATGTCAATGCTAAAAGGAGTTAGGTATCTGCCTGCCTAATTGGAGTTTTGAGTGATTTCTTTGCTGAAATGTGATGTCAATTAAGATCTATAATTTTTAGCTATTGATGTGGGTGGACAATTATTATTATATGATATATTTTGTATATCCTTAAGGCTTAACATCTAAGCTGGGGCAGATAATTGAGAACCTCAAAAATTGAGAGAAATTGCTTGGCAGCCCTATGCCTTGACCATTTTTCGACAGGCAACCCATGCGCAAATTGTTTTTTAAGACACTGTCTACAAAACTATACCGCTCATCTGGTACCTTTATGAGGGTAGGTCGTCCTAGGGCGGGATCCTAGACTAGTTCATTCCCACAAGATTTTTGAATGAAAAACAAATTAGATAAATAAAATAGATAAAAGTATCATCTTAAAATTCTAAGCACTTTGTCATAGTAAAAACGTCAGGGACCCTTTTATGAATTACGAAACGAACGGCAGAAAGTACGAAACCCAAAGAAACGATATTCATGGCATAGAGCGATTATAAGGAACGAATATGGAATCAAGAAAATAAATATCTTATTTTATATATTTTTCACAATTATATTTATTACAAGCCCTTACCCGCAACTTCATCCGAGAAAAATACAAAACAAATAACAATTATTCCCTCTAGGTACATATTTTTATTTTATTCAAAATTCTGAAGTAACGGTCGAGAATTATACAATTTCTAGTCCTTTAAGCGTCTATCAACACGACTAAAATTGACTGGCAGAGCATCCAAAGTTTAACTTCATTTTAATTGAACATTTTTGTCAAAACTGTATAACTATGATTTCAATCTTTTTTTAAATACAGAAGCTTCCAAAAAATAAAACAGAATTGTATACCAAAATTTTCAAAACAATATTTTTTTTTGATTTAAAAAAAATGTTTCCATTTTTTCTTTTGAAATCAAATACATATTTCGAAAACGACATGATCTATATTTTTGAAACTTGATACAAAGAGTTTCTTAATACTTTCTAAAATATTTTAAGAAAACATTTTACTTTTATGACAAAAAAAAACGGTACCCTGCATACAAAAGTTAAAAAACGGTTAACGAAAATATTTTTTTCTCAAAAATGACTCCTACGATTTTAATTAAACTTTTTCCGTATGCTAAAACTATCAAAAATACAATGGTTTTTTATATTTTGAATTTTCTTATTATCAGCAGAACGAATTAAGATAAATTTTTATATATGGGTGATTCCGTCTCAACTGTGATTCTTTGAGTCCAGTGCTTTTTTTGTTATTTAATGTAAAATTTTCGTATACAGGGTGTCCCGTAATGAGTGGATAATACTGCAACTGGTGATAGCAGGTCTTATGTTATATTTTTCTTGTGGTCTCCATGGTATAATTTATTTACGAAAAATGTTAAAAAATTCAGGGTCTCCTAAAAAACCTAATTACAACGGCCACCCATAAAGGATTCTTATTATTTTTGTATTTTTATAATATTCTTGAATAACTGTTCTAAATGATGGGTAGTAAATTTTAACACCAGCTGATGCATTTTTTGTGTTACAAATTTTTAAAATAATTTTTTTATTCAAAAAATTTTGAAAAATAATAAAGAAAAAAAAAATGTATGAGAACATAGGTGACAAATTTGATGAAAATTTGCCTGTTTAATGTACTTTCCAAAATGGTATAACACATGTTTGTGTCTAAAACCATAACCAATAAAATTGGCAACATAATCTACTAAAGTAGTTTTTTAACTTTTTATCAGATGAAATTAAGTTACTAAATTAAGTAAACACTACGAAGACGAATGAATGACTCATATTGTTTTTTTAATTTTTATTGCATTTAAAAATAACCGTTCTAAAATAAAGGCAGTAACATTTAACACTAGTTGCTGGCTTTTTTTTAATAATTTTTTTAATTAATTTTTTAATAAAAAAATGATTAAATATTTATTTTCATTTATTTATTTTCACAAAAAATGCATCAGCTGGTGTTAAAATTTACTACCCATCATTTAGAACGGTTATTCAAGAATATTATAAAAATACAAAAATAATAAGAATCCTTTATGGGTGACCGTTGTAATTAGGTATTTTAGGAGACCCTGAATTTTTTAACATTTTTCGAAAATAAATTACACCATGGAGACCACAAGAAAAATATTTGTTTATATTTTTTTTTTCTGAGCAGTCATAAGACCTGCTATCACCAGTTGCAGTATTATCCACTTATTACGGGACACCCTGTATATTTTTGGTTTGAATTGTGCAAATGGCTATTTAGTACAATCTACATTCGATATCATGACCCAATTTGCTACTTCTTTAACATGGTTGACATGACCGTTCCTTGTTTTCCGATTGAATCCACTTTTTTCTTGGTCGTTCCACACTATCCCACTGAGTATTAATACATGTCAAAAAAGTGGGAAGAAATCATGTATAATAGTGTGGAAACAAAATATGAAATTTCATCACACACAACTTGACAGCGCATCCGACACGATTTGACAAGTGTTAATACATGAAAATATTTAGGATCGGTTCTAAAACCATCACACTTTCTATCCCACTTGGGCGTTTGAGGTTATGGTGAAACTGATTTTTTGATGCAAGTGTGGAAGCAAAATATGAAAGTCAGTTACATCACACAAATTTGGCAGTCGTATGAAATTTCTTCCCACTTTATTCTGACATGTGTTAATACTTTGTGGGATAGTGTAGAGGCACTTTAATGAATTACTTCATTGAATTGAAATGTTGTCCGTTGAAAAGTTTGAGTGCAATACTTGCTTGACAGACAAAATAATGCAAAAATTAAGTCAAAATACTTTATTGCTGAATAAAATAATCATGAATGAATTATGCCCGAGGTTTTAGTTCTATTTTTGAATTAAAAAGATTTCCCGCTCAACCGCCATTTTGTTTTAGCTTTAACACGTATGTATTGTAGTTTTCTAAAACATAAACTAGGTAGTAATGTAAAGTTAACAACAGTCATTTTAATTTTTGAACGTTGTTGTGCTTTAAGAGTGACATGTTTTCATGGGATGAAAGTATGTCGCAAATTTATTTGTCAGTACCGTGGTAGTATTTTTAAAGCATGTTATAACATGTTTTTGGCTGGTTATCAGAATTTTGTATTCCTTTTAACGGCATAAGTTAAAATTGTCCTTGAAATTATTTTTCTCGTTAGCATAGAGAGTAAGGTCACATAAACTGTCTAAATGTCAGTACTGTGGATGTTAGTACCGTGGAATTTAAATACTTTTTGAACTTTAACTTATTTCTTGCAATAATATTTTTTTCTACCAATTTTCTTTGTAAGAACGGTAGCGGACGAGCCGAGAAAAAGAGTTTCATTATCGTCTATACTAGTTTTAGTACATTTCACTATATTTTTTTTAAAAGTTGTAGCAAACTGCTTTTACTGATATGATACTCTGACTAAATAAAGCCACAAACACAAAACAAAAATTGTTTCAAAGAAGTTTTAATTTTTGAAAATATTCTAAAAACAGTTGGCAGAGAATCACCCATATACATATTTCAAATAAGTTCAAATAATATTGCACATCAAAATTTTCAAAAAACTAATTTCTAGACTTTTAAAAAAATTCCAAATTATTGTTTTGAAAATTTGATATCTTGAAAACGGGTTCAAAATTTTTTTTTGAAATTTAATTTTTATATGTAAATAAATAAATACTTAAGATTCGCATGTCAACATCTTTCCTTTAAAATGTTGTAAGAATTTGATATATAAAAATTAATTTTTTTAAAAACCGCCCCAACGATTTTATGTTTTTTTTTCATACAATCATATATGAGGCTGTGAGTGCAAAAGCGGTTTAACCCACTTTTTTTATCATGTTTTTTGTTTTGAATCGGTTTTTAATAATATTTTTACTGAGATTCAAATAGTATACGTCACATTTTTGGAAAGCTTCTAGAAATTAAAATTTTAGCTTTGATGATTTTTGATGCATAAATGTAAAAATACGAGACAAAAATATCAACAATGCCAAAAAATGGGTTACACCACTTTTGGACTCACGGCCTCATATTGCTTTGAATTAAATCTGAGAAACTCCACTCTCCACATCAAAAAACCACATAGAAAGCGATAAAAAAATAAAAACCTGTTTCCACCTACATACAAGAAAATAAGAACGAATACCTACGCAAATAGACATCAATTTCTAATTTTCATTCCAATCTATTTTAAAGGCTCCCGACACGAAAAGCATTTTGGTGCCTTATCTTGGCAAAGAACAGTCATCGAGAACAAAAGAATTTTTTTCTGTTTAGAAAATATGCGATGTGTATTGAACCTTTATGTAATGATAAAATCTTGTTTTGATCCTCTTTTTTTGTTTCCTCTTCTCCTCAATGTCTGTACCTACGTATGTGTGTACATACATATACATACCAATTCATTCTTTATTTTTTTTCGGCAGTTTGTTTAGGTTCTCTTTGTTTGTTCCCTTCTCACTCTCGTATATTGGCACTGCTGTGACGTGAGGAGAAAGAAGATAATTGCCTTCTCTCATGTTTGAGGAAATCACAGTACACATATTGAAGGTAATATCATTAGCGTTTTCATTTTTGTTCAGTTCTGCGCATCCATCAAAATCAGTGGAAAATGGCGAATCCCGTGACCCCCACTCGTTAAACATCAAAATTTGTTGTGTGTTATGTGTTCATTTGTTACTTATTTATAAGAAAATACAATTGTTTCAAGCTGTTTAGTGTTTATTAACATTATTTTGTCATGCAAACAACATTCCTTCCTAGTTTTTAGTGTTATTTAAATTATCCTTTTGTGTTTGTTTTCTTCGTTGTTGTTGTAATACAGCGGACGGGGTCACGTAAGGCCGCCATCTTTTCTTTCTTTGACAGTTCTCATTTCAGACAACATGCGCAAGATAATACCTTAGATATGTGTACTGTGTGAGGAAATAATGTATTTTTTGATCTTTCGTCTGCTGTGAGTTGGGTGTGAAGCAATGATGAGGGAATAATATACTTCTTGCTTCAGTCGTCTGTAGCGCTAGTATCTTTTTCCTCAAGTAATACTTCTATTAGATTTATATACAATGGTAATAGTCTGTGACGTGTGTTAACGTACGGATAACTTTAACTAGCCAGATTCCACGTATAATGAACGGGTAACTTCTTAACACATACACGCACGCGTATGATAGCACCGTTTACTCACTGATCTCTATAATACACTGGATAGTGTATCCATACAAAAAAGTTGCCTCCAATAGAGCTTTTTAGCAAAAATTTCTAAATGTCAAACTCAGGACCTCGGCACAAATGACATTTAGGTACCACCCATTTTCTTTTTTATTTCGGAGGCCAATACACTCCAATTCAACAGAATGAGCACATGGATTTTCGTAGTTGGTTTATTAATTTTTTTTTTTCAAACATTGTGCATTGTCCGAGAATAAATATAAACAATAAAAACTATTTCAAACACATTTTTTTTACTTCCATCCATTAACTTTTATTACCAGTTTCAATATTTGAGCTTATTCAGTTGACACAAAAAGACTGCATTTTTCCTTATGGAAAGACTTTGATGAGAGTCGGAGGAAAAATAGTAGTACTTTTTGAATTAATCTTTCTGTTTTCTTTTCCCAACATCATAAACAAACAATAAGGATAATCAAGTGATTCATTAATGTACATTGTTAAGAAAAAATGGAAAAAGTATCTTTGAAAATGTGTGCCCTTATTCATTTGAAGTGGAGTGTAGGTAAATGTTTGGATTTTTTTTTATTGGTAATTGCATCTGTCAAAGGTGCCGAGTTCTTAGCTGTCACTTTGACTTTGACAATTTGGTATTGAAGAACTATTATACGGTGCGCTTACCTTCAAGTTTATAACAGTATAACTGTATAACATTTTGTTTTGGTCAAAAATGACAGGAAGACGTCAAACTTTTTTTTTTTGTGTATTTCTATTTACAAAAATGTGTGCCTTCAAAAAGTAAAAATCTTTTTGTCCGTGAGAAAGTTATGGGGTTTTCTTTTGGTAAATTCAGATTTTGATCCGAAAATTGATTTTTTTCGTCGCGAATGGTATACGATTTCAGATTGATTTTTCTTTTTCAGTGTATTGGTGAATAATGTGTGGCTGTGAAGCTATAGCGATCCAGACATGTCAAACTGATGACTTTCAATTGTTTTGGCGTGTAATGGTGTTAGTAAAAGAGGGGTAAATCTGCCGAAAAATCCAGATCTGCAAAATTGATTTTCGATCAAAAAAAAATTGATTTTTATGCCCATTGGAAGGCTTTAATTGTCAAAATCTGTGTTTTGATAGATCTGAATCAATTTTTGTTACCAAAAGAAAACCCCATTAGTTATTTCGATATTTTTGGATTATTTCTACAAATTTGCCAATCTTTTCAGTATTCAGTTCTCATTCCAAGTTTTATAAGTTTAAACCTATACGAATAGTTTGTATTTTAATTTTGATCGTCCACACTGGTCCGCGCAGTTTCCAGATACATAGATGTATTTTATCATCAAAAAGCGTCGCCTTTTTATTTGTGAATCGACTAAATAAAAAAGTTAATTTCTTCGGTATTTTTGTGTGAAATTCACTATTTACCATGTTCTATAGTGAAAGCAGAAGTTGAACAACCTCGATTGGAAAAAGCAGGGACAGGGTGTATGCGAGATCGCGTGGTCCACGATCTACTTTATCGCCAACAAGTTAAAGCCCACAAAACTGCCAGAAACCACCAACGAAGATGAATTTCGATGGCAAACGAAATAGCAATTCTAATCAATTGCAAACCGAGTTACGCTCCTTGGATGGTTGAACTTCCTCTCAGTGGGCTTATGACCATTGGATGCGACATTGCCCGCGCAGTTGTGCAAGTATTTATCAGATGTCGAGCAACTAAAGCAAGTGCAATTGACATTAAATCAGCTGTTCATCTTTATCACCTGATACAATCTATAAAGAAATTTGCCACTAAAAAAGATCCGGACCAAGATATAAGTGAGTTTTTCAAGAGATTTTTGGTTATTTACTTTGTATTGAATCTTTTCTTCCAACAAGGAAATCTCTGCAAAGTTTTGCTCTGTCGAGAATGGTTTAATTATGATGGTACAATGGAACGAGGCATGTGTAATATCTATTAAGACGAACTCGTAAAAGGATATTTAAGAAAATCAGACTTTCGCCGTCAGAAGACTATATTGACGGCTATTCTGGAAGAAACTTAATTTTTAAAGTCTTATGAGAACTCATTACAATCTTTTCCCAATTTTAATAAGTAAGTTCTATTAAAAATTACTTTTATGTTTTTCATAAAAATAATCATTAAAATCCATTTATTAAAGGCAAATTTCCCAATGCTTTATAGAGGACTTTGTGAAACTCTTCTCAGCACACTAAGCACTGCAGTTAGTGAATCTAAGCATCCAGCTATAAATTATTCCTCTAGGAATAATAGTTCAACAAGGAAGAGCCAACAAAAATTGCGTTTTTTGTCGTTTCAATCAAAATGATGAGAAATGCAGATATTGGAACTACTTTTGGCTCGTCTTTACTAGATCTTCTAATTTGAACAAAAAAGGCTGATGCCACTTTTAAGTGGATGCTTATATGGTTCTAAAAAGGTATAAATTATTCCTCTAGGAATAATAGTTCAACAAGGACGAGCCAAAAGAAATTGCGTTTTTTGTCGTTTCAATCAAAATGATAAGAAATGCAGATATTGGAACTACTTTTGGCTCGTCTTTACTAGATTTTCTAATTTGAACAAAAAAAGGCTGATGCCACTTTTAAGTAGACGCTTATATGGATCTAAAAAGGTATAAATTATTCCTTTAGGAATAATAGTTCAACAAGGACGAGCCAAAAGAAATTGCGTTTTTTGTCGTTTCAATCAAAATGATAAGAAATACAGATATTGGAACTACTTTTGGGTCGTCTTTACTAGATTTTCTAATTTGAATAAAAAAAGGCTGATGCCACTTTTAACCTAAAGAAAATATTTTAATTTTAGCATCAAACTTGGAATCATGGAAGATCCCAGAAACCGATTTCGCTTGGCCAAGCTGCTTCGTTTCCAATCATCTAAGGGCAAGGGCATCCGGTCTTAGTGAATACGTTGAGTGTATGAAGCCTAACCAAGAACATAATATACTTTATTGCTGGGGCTAGCTGATCTGAGGTTGAGAGTTCACCATTCGTTGAGCGTATGCTTTCCAAAGTTACGAAGTTCTCTATTTAGCAGAATTCGATGGAAAGAAATTCCAAAACATCGCTAAGGTTGGATTTAAACTCCGGATCTGAAAAGAGCAAAGGCAAATTTGAGGAACTGAAGGCCAATTTTGATCCTCTTGTCAAATGGTTAAATGCAGACGCCTTGAAAAACAAAATTCTGAAGGCCACGGTCTCCGAACGTTTCTTTAGTTTTTTTATTCTTTTTATATGGTTTTGTATAATTTATATAACATGATTTTTGCAAATTATATTGTATAATTGTTCTTAAATAAAATTGACAAACATTTTTATTTAATTGCTTTGATTCTTATTAGTTTGAACTTTTTTCCAATTGAACCCCCTGTAAGGCAATGCAAGCCCAAGCAACTTGCTCTTCAACTGGACAAAGGAAAGGTTCACGTGTAGTGGCACTGGGAGACATTTCCGAAAAAATTCGTGCTTTTGTCGAGCTTGTCGCTTCTGTTGGTAATTCTGGTTGAAACTGCAAGAAGAACAAAAAAAAAACATATTAAAATATTTAATTATTTTGTTTTAGTTATGTACGTGCACAACAGCCATTTCTCTAATTAGCTAAATACATTAAGGGTATTCATGTATCAGAGTAAAGTCTTCGTAAACATAGTAAAGTTTTAAACTTCGCAATTTTGTCACAATTTGTGTGGAAAATTTGATAGATTTACGCAGCTTAAGGCTTTACTATGTTCACAACGACTTTACGCTGTTGCATGAATACCCTTACGATGTCTTAGTTTTGGGAAAATATAAATACATAAATGTATTTATATTAAATTAAGGCAGAAACAGATTTAATTACATTTCAAAAAACGAAAATAGCGAGATAAAAATGTATGTGTAAGTGGAACGATCCTTGAGTTTCATTCTTTTTTTTTCTCATGATCTATTGATTACGTACAAAAATCACGCGCGACGGGACGAGCCTCTATTGTGTTTCGCCACAGTTAGATGCCATAAATGATTTTTGGAAACCAAATTTTTTCGGTCTTTAGTTGTGTAAAATAGCGATGATAACAGGTGTGTTTTTTTTGCAAGCCCGGGGGAATCGGATGAAAAAAACGACATCGGGGCTAAACGACGCCATTACAGGAAAAAAATGGAGTTTCCATACAAACTATCGATAACATGTATGAAATTCATGCCGGTAACACAGTTTTTATCTGGGCTTAAGTTAAGCCCCGAAAATTCTCTGGGCTTAGCTAAGCCCGAAGGGGCTTAGTTGTTGTTGCTTTTAAAATGTAAATTGCTTAGCCCCGACATCGTTTTTTTCGTCCAAGCCCATTCGGGCAGGGAAAAAAACACAGCTAAACAACAAATATTTTGAAATATAAGATTAGAACATCCCTGGAAAACCTTGCATATTTGACCAATTTCGATTCATCAAATCAAACACTTTCGTGAAAGATAATTCTATTTTTGAATAATTCATGCCGAATCGCTCTTGTTGTTTAAGAAGATTTAAGTAAGAAGATGTAAGTAGTACCTCGTGGCATGATGGTAAGTGCGTAGGACTGTCATGCCGAAGGTGTGGGTTCGATTCCCAGCCGTGCCACCTAAAAACAGAAATGTTTTATTCGAGGTACTGCCTCCTGCAAGGAACTGACAAATCCTCCAAGAGTATACTTCTTGTCATGAAAAAGTGCTTCTCATTTAGCCGTTCGGGCTCGGCAAAAAACTATAGGTCCCCTCCATTCTTGCCAACAACACGCACACAGGAATGGTTGAGAGTTGTAAGTCACTAGGCCCTGGTTCTCCACGAGCTGTTGCGCCACCCAATTTATTTATTTATAAGTAAGCGACAAAGTGGATAATTAATGTAGCCACAATTCGAATTGCACTCTACTTCATCTCAAATCCGAACAATGTTGCAATTTAAGAATCTCAAGGTAAAAATAAGAAACAAAATATTTCCGATTGTGTATTTAAGGTACGAAACTACACTGCCTTTTTCAACAGTAAAAATACCACTTTTCCACTAATATTTCGAAATATAATTCCCTTTGTCTTCGTGATATACATATAATATAATATATAAGTTAAGAAAATCCAACACGACTTACTGGATCTGATGTGACAACTGGAACAGAAGATTCGTGATGCGCTCGGAAAAATCTTGCTTCCGATAGATATGTCAATTGGGAATTTTCATTTGTTACTTCGGCTGCAATATGATTAGCAACGGCACACAATGCTGTCTGCGATGGGACACGCGGCAAATGTGGATATGGTCGACGTCCCTTTGCTACCTTCTTAAAGTATTTGGACCTGAAATGCCAAAAAAAGAAACTAATTTGCGAAAAACAGAAAAATGTTAGTAAAATTATAGTTATAGTCATAAAAAAGAATACAAATTTCATTTTTGCTTAAGATTCAGCAATAGTGAATAGCTGTTCATCGTTGGCCACTCTGCGCGCTTCAGCTCGGTGTCGTTCATGTGATAAAGAAGTACATTCCGCAGATCTTCGAGTAGTCTTTTGTGTTGGTAAGACCAAACTTGAGCTCGAAATACACTTATTACATAAGCATAAGATTGCAATCCTGTCAGTGAAGAGAATTCCAAAATTGAAAGTTATTTGTGGTGATGGGAAGAATAAATAGAAGAAATGCTCGGGAAGCGCCAACTTACTTTTTACTGATAGTTTTTACCTAATCTCCGCAATACGCCATTGGCACTCGTCTCTTGTCAATTGTGATGCTGTTGGCCACATAATATTTTCGAGAATTGTTGCTTTCATTTTTTTAGTTTTTTTTATGCACAATATTCTTCGTATTTATTTATTTTATTTTTCTAATTTCACATAACGAATATTTAGAAATGAAAGTGACAATAGTAACAAAAAAAAAAAACGATTTTTTTTGCAGAAGAGATGAAAGACGAACGAATGAGCGAAAAGAGAAACAGCAAAAATGAGTCGCCGGAACATTAAAATATTAAAAGTTTGAAAATTAATTTATTAAAAAATACTTTTTGATGTATTTACACTTACATTCATCTACAGCGCAGAAGAAATGTTTGTTTTTCGCATAAAAAATGTACGTCAAATTACTTTTTTTTTTGAAATGATAGACGTCAAAAGGTGCGCTTACCCCCTAAATGTCATCTTCAATTGGAGTAAAAAAAAACTGTTATATATATAGGGAATCCCACTGATCTCTATATATAATGGCCTTTTCGATTGGGGACAGAATGACAGTTCTTGTTCTGAAAAGAAGAGAAAATTATTCTGAATTTGATTTCAGAATCGAAATGAGAAGCGTTCACACGTATCGATTCGCTGTTCCGGATTGCCAATCGAAAAGGCCATAACTGGATAGTGTATTCCATAGAAAGTATAACAGTTTTTTTGACTCCAATTGAAGATGACATTTGTTAGGCATTCTCACTTTTTGACGTCTGCTGAGCACAAAAAAAAAGTAATTTGAAGTGAGATTTTTATTTGTACAAAAACAGAATAAGGGTATTCATCACTGATCTCTATATATAACTGGATAGCGTATCCATACAAAAAAGTTGACTCCATTTGAAGAACTGTTATAAGTGACGTTGCCTATTTTTTTTTTGTTATACTGTATGAAAGTATAACATAAAAAGTGAAAACTGACATCTTCAAACGTCAAAAAGTGAAAAAACAAAATGGTTTAACTTTTCCGAGTTTAAAATTAATATTCAAGAGAATTCTAAAACTTTATTAAAAATGCGAACTAAAACTGATCCATCTCATGTGGTCAAATTTATGGCTTTTTACAAATTCATTCTTAAAGGACACACGAATTACGTCAACGATGTGGCCTGGGAGCATGACGAAGAGTTCCTTGCCTCCGTTAGTGACGATCATTCGTGTAAGATTTGGAGTTCAGCTCACAGCTTTGAAACTGTTACAACCTTCTGCCTGTCTTAGGCTGGTATGTCAGTGCGCTGGCATCCAGACATCCAGACGAACCTGGCAAGGTGTTGGTGGCCGAAAAGAAAGGAATAATACATTTGTACAACGTCCGCTCTCAACAAGACATAATGTCCTTGGAGTCACCGAATGTTCCTTTAATGGGTGCTGACTGGTCGTTACACAATCGTTTGTTTATGACGGCATTGGCTGGGGGAGATTTCATCACCTGGGACCTTCGTAGGACATGGTTAGTCTATCTTATTTTTGTTCTAGATATCGTTAGATGCTAAGCAATGTTTTATTTCATTTTAGAGGACCAGCTGATATTAAACAAATCACGAATACGGAGGACGTACTGTGAGATTTTTGCCCAACAGTGAAGTTTTCTATGCCAGTATTGGTTGACCCGACATAACTCTAAAGGTATACATAGCTAAATCAACTGTTCCACTTATTGAATCGTCCCTTAAATTATATGGTGGAATGTCGATGTCAAGAATTAAATAAGTTTTTGCTGAGAAAATATGTTTTTATTTAAGAGAATGTGGAGACTTCTAAGATCCCAGAAATATAAAAAAATGTTTTATTGTTAAGTTTTTCATTGATCTAATAATGTATTAATAAAATTCTATTCTGTAACATATCTAATTGTGGTTTTTTTTTTAATTTTCTTGGCTTATGTTTTAGGGCTGCTGAATCCTTGATATTGATAGATAAACCAAGCTCCCATTTCCAAACTATTTGCTTTATTTGAATGATTGGAACGCATTTAAGTCTCTTTTTAAGTATTCTAACTAGAATCAAAAACCATTTTCAATTCGAAAAAGGATTTCAAAAAATTTGCATATAAAAGTAGTATCATCATTTTTCCTCCTTCAAAAAACTCATGAAATGTGTTTTGTATGCAAATTTTTCGTAATATAAGTTTGAATTGAAAATGGTTTTAAAAACCATTTAAAGGACTTAAATTCAAACTCAGAAACGTTCCAATCATCCAAAAGGACCAGATATTTTGGAAATGAGAGCTTGGTCTATCCATCAATTTCAAGAAATTTCTAAAAATTCGTAGAAATTTCTTGATATTGGTAGAAAGACCAAGCTCCCATTTCCAAACTATTTGCTTTATTTGAATGATTGGAACGCATTTAAGTCTCTTTTTAAGTATTCTAACTAGAATCAAAAATCATTTTCAATTCGAAAAAGGATTTCAAAAAATTTGCATATAAAAGTAGTATCATCATTTTTCCACCTTCAAAAAACTCATGAAATGTGTTTTGTATGCAAATTTTTCGAAATATAAGTTTGAATTGAAAATGGTTTTAAAAACCATTTAAAGGACTTAAATTCAAACTCAGAAACGTTCCAATCATCCAAAAGGACCAAATATTTTGGAAATGAGAGCTTGGTCTATCCATCAATTTCAAGAAATGTCTAAAAATTCGTAGAAATTTCTTGATATTGGTAGAAAGACCAAGCTCCCATTTCCAAACTATTTGCTTTATTTGAATGATTGGAACGCATTTAAGTCTCTTTTTGAGTATTCTAACTAGAATCAAAAACCATTTTCAATTCGAAAAAGGATTTCAAAAAATTTGCATATAAAAGTAGTATCATCATTTTTCCACCTTCAAAAAACTCATGAAATGTGTTTTGTATGCAAATTTTTCGATATATAAGTTTGAATTGAAAATGGTTTTAAAAACCATTTAAAGGACTTAAATTCAAACTCAGAAACGTTCCAATCATCCAAAAGGACCAAATATTTTGGAAATGAGAGCTTGGTCTATCCGTCAATTTCAAGAAATTTCTAAAAATTCGTAGAAATTTCTTGATATTGGTAGAAAGACCAAGCTCCCATTTCCAAACTATTTGCTTTATTTGAATGATTGGAACGCATTTAAGTCTCTTTTTAAGTATTCTAACTAGAATCGAAAACCATTTTCAATTCGAAAAAGGATTTCAAAAAATTTGCATTATAAAAGTAGTATCATCATTTTTCCACCTTCAAAAAACTCATGAAATGTGTTTTGTATGCAGATTTTTCGAAATATGAGTTTGAATTGAAAATGGTTTTAAAAACCATTTAAAGAACTTAAATTCAAACTCAGAAACGTTCCAATCATCCAAAAGGACCAAATATTTTGGAAATGAGAGCTTGGTCTATCCATCAATTTCAAGAAATTTCTAAAAATTCGTAGAAATTTCTTGATATTGGTAGAAAGACCAAGCTCCCATTTCCAAAATATTTGGTCCTTTTGGATGATTGGAACGTTTCTGAGTTTGAATTTAAGTCCTCCCATTTCCAAAATATTTGGTCCTTTTGGATGATTGGAACGTTTCTGAGTTTGAATTTAAGTCCTTTAAATGGTTTTTAAAACCATTTTCAATTCAAACTTATATTCCGAAAAATTTGCATACAAAACACATTTTATGAGTTTTTTGAAGGTGGAAAAATGATGATACTACTTTTATATGCAAATTTTTTGAAATCCTTTTTCGAATTGAAAATGGTTTTCGATTCTAGTTAGAATACTTAAAAAGAGACTTAAATGCGTTCCAATCATTCAAATAAAGCAAATAGTTTGGAAATGGGAGTTTGGTCTTTCTACCAATATCAAGAAATTTCTACGAATTTTTAGAAATTTCTTGAAGTTGATGGATAGACCAAGCTCTCATTTCCAAAATATTTGGTCCTTTTGGATGATTGGAACGTTTCTGAGTTTGAATTTAAGTCCTTTAAATGGTTTTTAAAACCATTTTCAATTCAAACTTATATTTCGAAAAATTTGCATACAAAACACATTTCATGAGTTTTTTGAAGGTGGAAAAATGATGATACTACTTTTATATGCAAATTTTTTGAAATCCTTTTTCGAATTGAAAATGGTTTTCGATTCTAGTTAGAATACTTAAAAGAGACTTAAATGCCCAATCATTCAAATAAAGCAAATAGTTTGGAAATGGGAGCTTGGTCTTTCTACCAATATCAAGAAATTTCTACGAATTTTTAGAAATTTCTTGAAATTGATGGATAGACCAAGCTCTCATTTCCAAAATATTTGGTCCTTTTGGATGATTGGAACGTTTCTGAGTTTGAATTTATGTCCTTAAAATGGTTTTTAAAACCATTTTCAATTCAAACTTATATTTCGAAAAATTTGCATACAAAACACATTTCATGAGTTTTTTGAAGGTGGAAAAATGATGATACTACTTTTATATGCAAATTTTTTGAAATCCTTTTTCGAATTGAAAATGGTTTTTGATTCTAGTTAGAATACTTAAAAAGAGACTTAAATGCGTTCCAATCATTCAAATAAAGCAAATGGTTTGGAAATGGGAGCTTGGTTTATCTATCAATATCAAGGATTCAGCAGCCCTAAAACATAAGCCAAGAAAATTAAAAAAAAAACACAATTAGATATGTTACAGAATAGAATTTTATTAATACATTATTAGATCAATGAAAAACTTAACAATAAAACATTTTTTTATATTTCTGGGATCTTAGAAGTCTCCACATTCTCTTAAATAAAAACACATTTTCTCAGCAAAAACTTATTTAATTCTTGACATCGACATTCCACCATATAATTTAAGGGACGATTCAATAAGTGGAACAGTTGATTTAGCTATGTATACCTTTAGAGTTATGTCGGGTCGACCAATACTGGCATAGACAACTTCACTGTTGGGCAAAAATCTCACAGTACGTCCTCCGTATTCGTGATTTGTTAAATATCAGCTGGTCCACTAAAATGAAATAAAACATTGCTTAGCATCTAACGATATCTAGAACAAAAATAAGATAGACTAACCATGTCCTACGAAGGTCCCAGGTGATGAAATCTCCCCCAGCCAATGCCATCATAAACAAACGATTGTGTAACGACCAGTCAGCACCCATTAGAGGAACATTCGGTGACTCCAAGGACATTATGTCTTGTTGAGAGCGGACGTTGTACAAATGTATTATTCCTTTCTTTTCGGCCACCAACACCTTGCCAGGTTCGTCTGGATGTCTGGATGCCAGCGCACTGACATACCAGCCTAAGACAGGCAGAAGGTTGTAACAGTTTCAAAGCTGTGAGCTGAGCTCCAAATCTTACACGAATGATCGTCACTAACGGAGGCAAGGAACTCTTCGTCATGCTCCCAGGCCACATCGTTGACGTAATTCGTGTGTCCTTTAAGAATGAATTTGTAAAAAGCCATAAATTTGTTCGGAAAAGTTTACCACATGAGATGGATCATTTTTAGTTCGCATTTTTAATAAAGTTTTAGAATTCTCTTGAATATTAATTTTAAACTCGGAAAAGTTAAACCATTTTGTTTTTTCACTTTTTGACGTTTGAAGATGTCAGTTTTCACTTTTTATGTTATACTTTCATACAGTATAACAAAAAAAAATAGGCAACGTCACTTATAACAGTTCTTCAAATGGAGTCAAGTTTTTGTATGGATCACTGATCTCTATAATACACTGGATAGTGGATTCCCCACTGATCTCTATAATACACTGGATAGTGTATCCATACAAAAAAGTTGCCTCCAATTGAAGAACTATTATACGGTGCGCTTACCTTCAAGTTTATAACAGTATAATTGTATAACATTTTGTTTTGGTTAAAAATGACAGAAAGACGTCAAACTTTTTTTTTTGTGTATTTCTATTTACAAAAATGTCTTCCTTCAAAAAGCAAAAATCTTTTTTATTCGTGAGAAAGTTAGTTATTTCGGTATTTTTGTGTATTAAAGCAGAGTTTGAAGAACCTCGAGCGAAAAAAAACATGGATAGGGAGTATGGGGGATCACGTCGTCCATGATCTACTTTAATCGCTAACAAGTTTAATGAAGAGCTGCGACAAAAAATTCAAAAACATTCTTCCTCTGCAGACGGACCATTGAAATCTTCAAGAAATCATTGTGAGCACAATGAACGCTGATCGCCACGTCGCAAACGCAGTGACCATTCTAATAAATCTAAACGCTATCTTGATGAGGAGGAGTCACGGGATTACCAAGAACATTTTAAAACTCATTTATTAGGTCTAACTGTAGAGACCAACTATAATAATTGAAACTGCATTGCTAATCCAAAGAAGACATTCAAAATCAATGTCGAATCCAGTGCCAAAGCAAATTTAATATAATTTAAATTTAATTTATTGTTTTCCATCAAAAGAACAACCTAAAAAAAACATTGCAATCAAATATGACCTGTGAAAATTGCCCCGACACACAAGGTGCCACCCAAAGCCAAGCATCTATGTAATGGTCATCTATGGTCAGACAATGGACAAAATATCAAAGTTAAAACTTTGGATTTGTGTCACGAAAAATTCTCAGCTGAACGAGGAGAGGGCAATGATTACGATTTGGCTATATCGTGGTCTCGAACCGGAGAATGTATTGCTGGAGTCCGCGGACAAGGAAACACTTTTAAAAGTTTGTGACTTTGGTATCAGCAGGTTCGTACAAAAGAACTCTGTTATGAGGACATAATGCGGTTCCCCACAGTATGTTGCTCGGGAAGTTTTACCTACTCAGGTACGTGGTGCTTACACAAAAAAGGTTGATACTTGGAGTTTGGGTGTGGTGCTGTTCACGTGATTGAGTGGAACACTTCCATTCCACGATGTTTATGGCTCACCAGCAATTGATCAAATCAAAAAAGGTAAATTAAAATTCAATCATCCTGCCTTAAAGTCGGTCGAACAACCTGCCATAATTCTCATCATCGAAATGCTCACTGTTTGTCCAATTTCTCGACCTTCAATTGATTATGTTTTGGGTCATATTTGGCTCCGAGATCAAACTATTATTTCAAAGGCCGAGATGCCAATGAAAGTCGATCCAATAGCTGAGGTATCGGATAATGAAAACTTCTTGGAACCACCACAAAAACGCGGTAAGTAATAAATCTACTACTGGTTTTTTTCTAATTTTAGTTTTTCGTAGCTTTAAGCCTTGGGATGCATCCCGATTTTGTATAAACAAAAATATAAATATCCACTAAAGAACTCAAGGTATGCACTGAAAAGGAGGCCGCTGAACGCTTTTTTTTGTGGTAGCAAGAGAAACACTTCAGGTACATAAATATATTTTTTGTTGCTAAAATCAAAATATAAAGTTTTGTTATTCAGGCCCGGCTTGAAAAAACCAAGGGTAATCGAGCTTATATAGGTGATGCTATTGCTGAAGGTTTTCAAAATCGTTACTTTGAGTTCCAAGATTACGTGCGTAAATTTGAAGAATCTATATCAAAAAGTGCAATAAAATCGAAATTCGAACATCACAGTTCACGTGGAAAAAATGTTTCAAGCGAAAGGGATAATTGTTTTATCACGCCAAGAAAGTATAACTGCTAACGCGTATTTAATATTCTTGATGTTTATTTTTTTTTCAGACCGTATGCACGCAATGATCCCAGAGAAATACTTGTAGGTCAAACTAAAGTAGTAACACGATCTCAACCCTTTGAAATGCTCTACTCGCTGAATTGTCAAAATCTTTGAGCTGACTTCCAAGAAGATCTTGAATTTAAGTTCTCATGGCGTATAACTGCCATGACACAAAGATTTACTGGCAAAACAAAAGGACTCAATACAAAAGTTCCTGCTATAACTTCAAACAGACACAATAGTGTAAGTACATATGAGGCGATGAGAACCAAAACTGTCCATATCCAGGCCAGAAAAACTCATCACAGCCAGATGTAATTTTTAAATATCTTTTTGACGAAACTTTTATAAAATTTTCCTTAAAACAATAACAAATAGATTTAAAAATCTATGATTAGATATACAAATTATTGTCTAATCACTCTCATTTAAAAGTTATTAAACAATTAAATAAGGTTATGGCATGGATATGGCAAGTTTAGGTTTTCATCACCTCATATGTAGTTACATATATTTTTGCTCTATAAATCCAAATCCACCCGACAGACTAGAAGTGACAAGTCATTTAGATAATACAGTCTCTTTTTGAGTTATAAATAAAATAAAATGCATGTTATATTATAATAATAATAATTAGAAAAAAAATTATCAAACTGATAATATGGGGCAAAAAGGGAGAATGAAATTAATGCTAAACACATAATACAAATTTTAAGCCTATGTTATATACCCGTAACAGGTTGGCATCTAAAAACTTATTCTTTCTGTGTTTCAACTAATTTTTAGTTTTGTTGCTTCTAGATAATTCTAAGAAAATCTACTTTAAGTGAGAATTTAATCGGCTTAAAGGGAAAGTTTTCCCTTCTTTAAAAGAAAATGGAAAAAATCTCATTGAAGTGAGAAATCTATTCATTTTTCTGTGAGAAAAACTTCTTTTTTCTAGAGGAAGTGTTTGTCTTTTTTTGTGACAAATGATTATCCATCTATAACAAAAAAAAAATTCTTTTCATGCTTACTAATCATGCTCGGTCACACCCGAAACGCTGACCTGTCACACCCGTAACTACAGTACACATATTAATACATATATTAATATGTGTACTGTGACCCCTAACGTTTTCAAATTAAAGTTTTATATTATTTTTCATAGTTTTGCTTCTCATTTGACTAAACGGAAGGTTAATATTTGTTCAAGAATGATACATAGTTTTCATGCAATATTTAACACCACATGAACATTAAAGATATCCCAATCGCAAATTAAAAGTTTTCTAAGGTCACACCCGTAACTCAACAAAACTGGATCCTATAACTGAAATTTTTCATAATTTAGTAGGTATACTAACTTTTTTAAAGGGCTTAAGGTGTCCTATAGATTATTAAAGATTTAATTTATTAATTTAAAATAGTATGTGAATAATTAGTAAAATAAGAGTCTCACTGTCACACCCGTAAAGATGGAAATGAAAACACCCAATATTGTTTTTTTAGTTTCTATTTTTCATTTGCAAGATTTTTATTTTTGGTGCAAGATGTACATATACATATATGCGAGATTATTGAAAGCTACTGGTATTTACTTCAAAAACAATAATAATAATAAAAAGTCAAGACGGTCAAAAGTCACATCGATCTGTGGAACACCACGAGCCAGTCAAATTGAAAGTACCCAGAAGATTGTTGTCTTTGGTGAGTGCGATTTCACCTTCGAACACTTGGATAGTAACTGCTTACTGGTTATCAGAATAAGTGGTGAAGGTTTTTGATTGCTTGCAAGAAACTCTGGAATTGCGTTCAATCAGCGTAATCATCACACCTCCGGCTGTTTCGATGCCAAGTGACAAAGGAGCAACATCAACTAATATCACATCTTGAATTTCGCTACTTTTGTCACCGCTGGAATTGCTGCTTGAATGGCTGCTCCATAGGCAACAGCTTCGTCAAGATTGATGGAGAGATTAAGTGTTTTGCCGTTGAAAACCGTTGGCAGCAGATTCTTCTTCTTTAGGAATCCTATCGTTGAACCTCCAAACAACGCAATGTCATGGATTTGACCCTTATCCATTTGGCATCCTTCAAGGCTTTCTCCACCGGATTCAGAGTCGGGCGGAATAGGTCAGAACATAGCTCCTCGAAACGAGCTCGTCTGATCCTTGTGTAGAAGTCAACTCCTTCGTACAGAGCATCAATTTCAAGAGTCGCCTCAGTGCTGGATGACAGTGTGCGCTTAGCTCTTTCTGCAGCTGTTCTCAAGCGTCAAAGAGCTCGTGGATTCGATCTTAGATCCTTCTTTTACTTGTGCTTGAACTCTTCTGCGAAGTGATTCACCAAACGGTTGTCGAAGTCTTCACCTTCCAAGTGTGTATCTCAAGCTGTCGATCTCACTTCAAATAGGAACCCTTCATCGATTGTCAGAATGAACACATCAAAGGTTCCTCTTCCCAAATTAAAATGAGCACATTTCGTTCACCCGACAGATTCTTTTCCAAACCGTAAGCCAAGGCTGTGGCTATTGGTTCATAGAAAATTCTGAGCACATCCAACCTGGCAATTGCTCCAGCGCCTTTAATTGCTTGGCGCTGCAAGTCATTGAAGTAAGCTTACCTGTGATCACTGCATCTCTAGGGTCAGTCCTAAATAAGCCTTTGCAGTCTCCTTCATCTTGGTCAGAACTATTGAGCTGATTTCCTCTGGAGCGAATGTCTTTTACAGCCCCTTGAACTCGACACTCATCTTTGGTTTTCCACAGTCACTCACAACTTTGAATGGCCAATGGTTCATGTCATCTTGAATCTTCTGGTCATCAAATTTTCTTCCAATCAACCTCTGCGTCAAATACTGTATTTTTGGGATTAATGGCAACCTGGTTTTTGGCAGCATCACCGATGAGTCGTTTTGTATCTGTGAACGCCACATATCTGGGTGTTTTTAGTTGCCCTGGTCGTTTGTGATGATTTCTACCTTGCCATGCTGGAAGACAGGAGTAGGTAGTTCCCAAATCAATACCGATTGCTGGCATCTTTTATGCAAGTATGTCAGCGTGGAAGAAATGTTTGTTTGATCACATACCAAACTTACGTCAAAATACTTTCTTTTTTTTTAAAGATAGACGTCAAAAGGTGCGCTTACCTCCTAAATGTCACCTTCAATTGGAGTCAAAAAAAACTGTTATACATATAGGGAATCCACTATCCAGTCACTGATGTTTTATAGAGATCAGTGTCTCTATAAAACATCAGTGACTGGATAGTGGATTCCCTATATGTATAACAGTTTTTTTTGACTCCAATTGAAGGTGACATTTAGGAGGTAAGGCGCACCTTTTGACGTCTATCTTTAAAAAAAAAGAAAGTATTTTGACGTAAGTTTGGTATGTGATCAAACAAACATTTCTTCCACGCTGACATACTTGCATAAAAGATGCCAGCAATCGTATTGATTTGGGAACTACCTACTCCTGTCTTCCAGCATGGCAAGGTAGAAATCATCACAAACGACCAGGGCAACTAAAAACACCCAGATATGTGGCGTTCACAGATACAAAACGACTCATCGGTGATGCTGCCAAAAACCAGGTTGCCATTAATCCCAAAAATACAGTATTTGACGCAGAGGTTGATTGGAAGAAAATTTGATGACCAGAAGATTCAAGATGACATGAACCATTGGCCATTCAAAGTTGTGAGTGACTGTGAAAACCAAAGATGAGTGTCGAGTTCAAGGGGCTGTAAAAGACATTCGCTCCAGAGGAAATCAGCTCAATAGTTCTGACCAAGATGAAGGAGACTGCAAAGGCTTATTTAGGACTGACCCTAGAGATGCAGTGATCACAGGTAAGCTTACTTCAATGACTTGCAGCGCCAAGCAATTAAAGGCGCTGGAGCAATTGCCAGGTTGGATGTGCTCAGAATTTTCTATGAACCAATAGCCACAGCCTTGGCTTACGGTTTGGAAAAGAATCTGTCGGGTGAACGAAATGTGCTCATTTTAATTGGGAAGAGGAACCTTTGATGTGTTCATTCTGACAATCGATGAAGGGTTCCTATTTGAAGTGAGATCGACAGCTTGAGATACACACTTGGAAGGTGAAGACTTCGACAACCGTTTGGTGAATCACTTCGCAGAAGAGTTCAAGCACAAGTAAAAGAAGGATCTAAGATCGAATCCACGAGCTCTTTGACGCTTGAGAACAGCTGCAGAAAGAGCTAAGCGCACACTGTCATCCAGCACTGAGGCGACTCTTGAAATTGATGCTCTGTACGAAGGAGTTGACTTCTACACAAGGATCAGACGAGCTCGTTTCGAGGAGCTATGTTCTGACCTATTCCGCCCGACTCTGAATCCGGTGGAGAAAGCCTTGAAGGATGCCAACATGGATAAGGTCAAATCCATGACATTGCGTTGTTTGGAGGTTCAACGATAGGATTCCAAAAGAAGAAGAATCTGCTGCCAACGGTTTTCAACGGCAAAACACTTAGGGCGGTATTCACCGACGGCTCAAAACTATGAGGCTCATAAACCTATTCACCAACCAATAATAGTGAATATTTATGAGCGCTCATAAGACTTATGAGTGGTCCTGACCACTCATAAAGTTATGAGCAATCTCTCCGAAACTAATTCGAAAACCTTCGAAGTAACCCTTCAAGAAAATTCACTGACTCATTTTGTCGGTACTTCTTGGACCCGTGCAAAAATGAGTCTCGCACGCACACATAATTGTAATTCCTTTTGTCTTCAGGAACTGTATTTATTGTTTCAATTTTGTAAGTTCTTTTTTGTAATTCACGCTGTGAAGATAATTCTTTTGCACGTTTGTTGTGAAAATTTGAAAAAATAGGATAATAATACATAGGTGTATATAATAAATCTGCTCCGAATAGAAAATTACAGAAAAGTACAGGATTGTGTGTTCCATGAGTAAAAACCTTACCCAAACTGTTCTTCATTCTGTCACTATGTGTTCCATGATGTTTTTCAGACAGTTAAGAACAATATTTCCTGCACCTACTTTTATGGTGGAGAAAATGAGTGAGAAATGTCGAAGTACCAGTACCAGTTGATTTGTTTGGCTGGGATAATAATAAGCTAAAATTTATCTCAGAAAAACTTTTTGTTTAAATCTGACAGTTTTGACATTTCTCACACATTTATACTGTTCTGGGGCCCAATTATGCAAGGGTGACTGATTTTCTGTGTATACATATTCTATTCACACCCAAAACAAATGTAAATACATTTAATTGATTGTGCATGCGTTATCTGTCAAAAACTTAAAACTCACACTTGCCGAATCACAAAAATTGATGTGTACACCAAATTCTGTGTACACTGAAAAAACTCACTCTTGTGGAATTGGGCCCTGATGTAGTTTTTCTTCATTTAAACAGCTATATAAACCAACATTTGACGTCTATCTCCCCTTCAAGTGAACGAGTCCATTTTGGATCCGCAAACGTAGTAGACAATGTACGAACGAAATAATTAGCGAAACTAAAAAGTAAAGTAAGAACATTTCCCTATATAAAACAAACTAAAACGTGCAATGATCTTCACCCCTAGACAAAAAAAAGAAAATAAGTGGAAAGAAATTAAAATCACTGTAGTCATAAATAATTTATTTATGTGCATGCAACACTCATTTTTTCAAGGATCCAAGAAGTACTGACAAAGTGCGGTCATTTTTGAAAACAGTTTGATTCACAGTTTGGGGGTACCTGGGGAAGAGAGAGTTGTTCTCATTTCGAACTTCGAAAAAGAGCTATGAGTGGTTGGTGAATATCACAAATATTATTTGAGTAAGGAGCCTCATAAACTTAAGAGCCGTTTATGAGTGCTCAGTGAATACCGCCCTTAATCTCTCCATCAATCCTGACGAAGCTGTTGCCTATGGAGCAGCCATTCAAGCAGCAATTCCAGCGGTGACAAAGTAGCGAAATTCAAGATGTGATATTAGTTGATGTTGCTCCTTTGTCACTTGGCATCGAAACAGCCGGAGGTGTGATGATTACGCGATTGAACGCAATTCCAGAGTTTCTTGCTAGCAATCAAAAACCTTCACCACTTATTCTGATAACCAGAAGCAGTTACTATCCAAGTGTTCGAAGGAGAAATCGCACTCACCAAAGACAACAATCTTCTGGGTACTTTCAATTTGACTGGCTCGTGGTGTTCCACAGATCGATGTGACTTTTGACCGTCTTGACTTTTTATTATTATTATTGTTTTTGAAGTAAATACCAGTAGCTTTCAACAATCTCGCATATATGTATATGTACATCTTGCACCAAAAATAAAAATCTTGCAAATGAAAAATAGAAACTAAAAAAACAATATTGGGTGTTTTCATTTCCATCTTTACGGGTGTGACAGTGAGACTCTTATTTTACTAATTATTCACATACTATTTTAAATTAATAAATTAAGGGCGGTATTCACCGACGGCTCATAACTTATGAGGCTCATAAACCTATTCACCAAGCAATAATAGTGAATATTTATGAGCGCTCATAAGACTTATGAGTGGTCCTGACCACTCATAAAGTTATGAGCGCTCTCTCCGAAAACTAATTCGAAAACCTTCGAAGTAACCCTTCAAGAAAATTCACTAACTCATTTTGTCGGTACTTCTTGGATCCTTACAAAAATGAGTCTCGCACGCACACTTATTGTTATTCCTTTTGTCTTCAGGAATTTTATTTATTGTTTCAATTTTTTTAGTTCTTTTTGTAATTCACGCGGTGAAGATAATTCTTTTGTTCGTTTGCTGTGAAAATTTGAAAAAATAGGATAATAAAAGGTGTATATAATAGGTCTGTTCCTTTACTTTGAATTTCTGTGATTTTCTGTGCATTTCTGCGCATTTCAGTCCAAAGTTGTGTCAAAGTTCATATAAAAAAAATATTTTGACACAAGTTTGGACTAAAAATCACAGAAACCCAAAGTAAAGGATCAGACCTAATGAATCTGCTCCAAATAGAAAATTACAGAAAAGTACAGGATTGTGTGTTCCATGAGTAAAAACATTACCCAAACTGTTCTTCATTCTGTCACTATGTGTTCCATGATGTTTTTCAGAACAGTTAAGAACAATATTTCCTGCACCTACTTTTGTGGTGGAGAAAATGATTGAGAAATGTCGAAGTACAAGTACCAGTAGTTGATTTGTTTGTCTGGGATAATAATAAGCTAAAATTTATCTCAGAAAAACTTTTTGCTTAAATCTGACAGTTTTGACAGTTTTCACACATATATACTGTTCTGGGGCCCAGTTCCGCAAGGGTGACTGATTTTCTGTGTACACATTCTATTCACACCCAAAACAAATGTTAATAAATTTGATTGATTGTGCATTCGATATCTGTCAAAAACTTAAAACTCACACTTGCCAAATCGCAAAAATCGATGTGTACATGAAAATCTGTGTACACAGAAAAAACTCACTCTTGTGGAATTGGGCCCCTGATGTAGTTTTTCTTCATTTGACACAGCTAATATAAACCAACATTTGACGTCTATCTCCCCTTCAAGCGAACGAGTCCATTTTGGATCCGCTAACGTAGTAGACAATGTGCGAACGAAATAATTAGCGAAACTAAAAAGTAAAGTAAGAACATTTCCCTATATAAAATAAACTAAAATGTGCAATGATCTTCACCCCGAGACAAAACTAAGAAAATAAGTGGAAAGAAATTAAAATTACTGTAGTCACAAAGAATTTATTTATGTGCATGCAACACTCATTTTTTCAAGGATCCAAGAAGTACCGACAAAGTGCGGTCATTTTTGAAAACAGTTTGATTTCATAGTTTGGGGGTACCTGGGGAAGAGAGAGTTGTTCTCATTTTCGAACTTCGAAAAAGAGCTATGAGTGGTTGGTGAATAGCACAAATATTATTTGAGTTAGGAGCCTCATAAACTTAAGAGCCGTTTATGAGTGGTCGGTGAATACCGCCCTAAATCTTTAATAATCTATAGGACACCTTAAGCCCTTTAAAAAAGTTAGTATACCTACTAAATTATGAAAAATTTCAGTTATAGGATCCAGTTTTGTTGAGTTACGGGTGTGACCTTAGAAAACTTTTAATTTGCGATTGGGATATCTTTAATGTTCATGTGGTGTTAAATATTGCATGAAAACTATGTATCATTCTTGAACAAATATTAACCTTCCGTTTAGTCAAATGAGAAGCAAAACTATGAAAAATAATATAAAACTTTAATTTGAAAACGTTAGGGTTCACAGTACACATATTAATATATATGTATTAATAAGTGTACTGTAGTTACGGGTGTGACAGGTCAGCGTTTCGGGTGTGACCGAGCATGATTAGTAAGCATGAAAAGAATTTTTTTTTTGTTATAGATGGATAATCATTTGTCACAAAAAAAGACAAACACTTCCTCTAGAAAAAAGAAGTTTTTCTCACAGAAAAATGAATAGATTTCTCACTTCAATGAGATTTTTTCCATTTTCTTTTAAAGAAGGGAAAACTTTCCCTTTAAGCCGATTAAATTCTCACTTAAAGTAGATTTTCTTAGAATTATCTAGAAGCAACAAAACTAAAAATTAGTTGAAACACAGAAAGAATAACAGCAGTATTAATAAAAACCTGCTATCCGCTCCGTAACACACGTGTTAACTGCCACACGGATAGACAACTTGGCCGTTTGATAACTTTTCTTATTTAAAAAGATATGATATCTTTCTAGTATTTATCACTTCTCCAAATTCACCACTTCATCAAATTATGGTGATTTTCTAATACATGTTTCACATGCATGCACTGCCTTACGAAGTGTATACTGGTATTAGTAAACGGTCTTATCACACTTGTGCGTGTATGTGTAAAGAAGTTATCCCTTCACTATACGCGGAATTTGGCGAGTTAAAGTTATCCGTACGTTAACACACGTCACAGACTATTACACATTTGTTAATAAGAATTACAAGTTAACAGATGTATAAATGCTAGCACGTTGTTATCCGCTGTTTATAAATATGGGGGTAAGTTTTTAAATGCCAACCTGTTACGGGTATATAACATAGGCTTAAAATTTTTATTATGTGTTTAGCATTAATTTCATTCTCCCTTTTTGCCCCATATTATCAGTTTGATAATTTTTTTTCTAATTATTATTATTATAATATAACATGCATTTTATTTTATTTATAACTCAAAAAGAGACTGTATTATCTAAATGACTTGTCACTTCTAGTCTGTCGGGTGGATTTGGATTTAAAGAGCAAAAATATATGTACATATGAGGTGATGAAAACCTAAACTTGCCATATCCATGCCATAACCTTATTTAATTGTTTAATAACTTTTACCCAGCGGCTCCATTAGCAATATTTGAGGCAATAAATTGCCTCACTCATTGCTATTGCCTTAAAAAATGCAAATGGAGATGCTTTGTCAATGGCAATGGCAATATTGCCTAGAAGATGAGAGGCAATTATTGATTTCCATCTTCAAGGCAATAAATTGAGGAAAAATGGGATTCCCCGTAATTTTGAATGGCTTCTTTATTGATTTTTTCAATTAAATCGTAGATTATGAGAACGCACATGACAAAATATAGTGAATTAAAATTAAATTTGATTAAAAACAGGGGATTTGAACAGCATTTGCAGTCAAATATTTCTATACACACATTTTATAATTGAAATTGCCTAGCAATGAAAATGCCCACCCAAGCAATAAATTGCCATTCCTATTCCAATTGCAATTGCCTCAAAAATTGCCAATGGAGCCACAGCGTTAAATGAGAGTGCTTAGACAATAATTTGTATATCTAATCATAGATTTTTAAATCTATTTGTTATTGTTTTAAGGAAAATTTTATAAAAGTTTCGTCAAAAAGATATTTAAAAATTACATCTGGCTGTGATGAGTTTTTCTGGCCTGGATATGGACAGTTTTGGTTCTCATCGCCTCATATGTACTTACACTATTGTGTCTGTTTGAAGTTATAGCAGGAACTTTTGTATTGAGTCCTTTTGTTTTGCCAGTAAATCTTTGTGTCATGGCAGTTATACGCCATGAGAACTTAAATTCAAGATCTTCTTGGAAGTCAGCTCAAAGATTTTGACAATTCAGCGAGTAGAGCATTTCAAAGGGTTGAGATCGTGTTACTACTTTAGTTTGACCTACAAGTATTTCTCTGGGATCATTGCGTGCATACGGTCTGAAAAAAAAATAAACATCAAGAATATTAAATACGCGTTAGCAGTTATACTTTCTTGGCGTGATAAAACAATTATCCCTTTCGCTTGAAACATTTTTTCCACGTGAACTGTGATGTTCGAATTTCGATTTTATTGCACTTTTTGATATAGATTCTTCAAATTTACGCACGTAATCTTGGAACTCAAAGTAACGATTTTGAAAACCTTCAGCAATAGCATCACCTATATAAGCTCGATTACCCTTGGTTTTTTCAAGCCGGGCCTGAATAACAAAACTTTATATTTTGATTTTAGCAACAAAAAATATATTTATGTACCTGAAGTGTTTCTCTTGCTACCACAAAAAAAAGCGTTCAGCGGCCTCCTTTTCAGTGCATACCTTGAGTTCTTTAGTGGATATTTATATTTTTGTTTATACAAAATCGGGATGCATCCCAAGGCTTAAAGCTACGAAAAACTAAAATTAGAAAAAAACCAGTAGTAGATTTATTACTTACCGCGTTTTTGTGGTGGTTCCAAGAAGTTTTCATTATCCGATACCTCAGCTATTGGATCGACTTTCATTGGCATCTCGGCCTTTGAAATAATAGTTTGATCTCGGAGCCAAATATGACCCAAAACATAATCAATTGAAGGTCGAGAAATTGGACAAACAGTGAGCATTTCGATGATGAGAATTATGGCAGGTTGTTCGACCGACTTTAAGGCAGGATGATTGAATTTTAATTTACCTTTTTTGATTTGATCAATTGCTGGTGAGCCATAAACATCGTGGAATGGAAGTGTTCCACTCAATCACGTGAACAGCACCACACCCAAACTCCAAGTATCAACCTTTTTTGTGTAAGCACCACGTACCTGAGTAGGTAAAACTTCCCGAGCAACATACTGTGGGGAACCGCATTATGTCCTCATAACAGAGTTCTTTTGTACGAACCTGCTGATACCAAAGTCACAAACTTTTAAAAGTGTTTCCTTGTCCGCGGACTCCAGCAATACATTCTCCGGTTCGAGACCACGATATAGCCAAATCGTAATCATTGCCCTCTCCTCGTTCAGCTGAGAATTTTTCGTGACACAAATCCAAAGTTTTAACTTTGATATTTTGTCCATTGTCTGACCATAGATGACCATTACATAGATGCTTGGCTTTGGGTGGCACCTTGTGTGTCGGGGCAATTTTCACAGGTCATATTTGATTGCAATGTTTTTTTTAGGTTGTTCTTTTGATGGAAAACAATAAATTAAATTTAAATTATATTAAATTTGCTTTGGCACTGGATTCGACATTGATTTTGAATGTCTTCTTTGGATTAGCAATGCAGTTTCAATTATTGTAGTTGGTCTCTACAGTTAGACCTAATAAATGAGTTTTAAAATGTTCTTGGTAATCCCGTGACTCCTCCTCATCAAGATAGCGTTTAGATTTATTAGAATGGTCACTGCGTTTGCGACGTGGCGATCAGCGTTCATTGTGCTCACAATGATTTCTTGAAGATTTCAATGGTCCGTCTGCAGAGGAAGAATGTTTTTGAATTTTTTGTCGCAGCTCTTCATTAAACTTGTTAGCGATTAAAGTAGATCATGGACGACGTGATCCCCCATACTCCCTATCCATGTTTTTTTTCGCTCGAGGTTCTTCAAACTCTGCTTTAATACACAAAAATACCGAAATAACTAACTTTCTCACGAATAAAAAAGATTTTTGCTTTTTGAAGGAAGACATTTTTGTAAATAGAAATACACAAAAAAAAAAGTTTGACGTCTTTCTGTCATTTTTAACCAAAACAAAATGTTATACAATTATACTGTTATAAACTTGAAGGTAAGCGCACCGTATAATAGTTCTTCAATTGGAGGCAACTTTTTTGTATGGATACACTATCCAGTGTATTATAGAGATCAGTGGGGAATCCACTATCCAGTGTATTATAGAGATCAGTGATCCATACAAAAACTTGACTCCATTTGAAGAACTGTTATAAGTGACGTTGCCTATTTTTTTTTGTTATACTGTATGAAAGTATAACATAAAAAGTGAAAACTGACATCTTCAAACGTCAAAAAGTGAAAAAACAAAATGGTTTAACTTTTCCGAGTTTAAAATTAATATTCAAGAGAATTCTAAAACTTTATTAAAAATGCGAACTAAAAATGATCCATCTCATGTGGTAAACTTTTCCGAACAAATTTATGGCTTTTTACAAATTCATTCTTAAAGGACACGAATTACGTCAACGATGTGGCCTGGGAGCATGACGAAGAGTTCCTTGCCTCCGTTAGTGACGATCATTCGTGTAAGATTTGGAGCTCAGCTCACAGCTTTGAAACTGTTACAACCTTCTGCCTGTCTTAGGCTGGTATGTCAGTGCGCTGGCATCCAGACATCCAGACGAACCTGGCAAGGTGTTGGTGGCCGAAAAGAAAGGAATAATACATTTGTACAACGTCCGCTCTCAACAAGACATAATGTCCTTGGAGTCACCGAATGTTCCTCTAATGGGTGCTGACTGGTCGTTACACAATCGTTTGTTTATGATGGCATTGGCTGGGGGAGATTTCATCACCTGGGACCTTCGTAGGACATGGTTAGTCTATCTTATTTTTGTTCTAGATATCGTTAGATGCTAAGCAATGTTTTATTTCATTTTAGTGGACCAGCTGATATTTAACAAATCACGAATACGGAGGACGTACTGTGAGATTTTTGCCCAACAGTGAAGTTGTCTATGCCAGTATTGGTCGACCCGACATAACTCTAAAGGTATACATAGCTAAATCAACTGTTCCACTTATTGAATCGTCCCTTAAATTATATGGTGGAATGTCGATGTCAAGAATTAAATAAGTTTTTGCTGAGAAAATGTGTTTTTATTTAAGAGAATGTGGAGACTTCTAAGATCCCAGAAATATAAAAAAATGTTTTATTGTTAAGTTTTTCATTGATCTAATAATGTATTAATAAAATTCTATTCTGTAACATATCTAATTGTGTTTTTTTTTAATTTTCTTGGCTTATGTTTTAGGGCTGCTGAATCCTTGATATTGATAGATAAACCAAGCTCCCATTTCCAAACCATTTGCTTTATTTGAATGATTGGAACGCATTTAAGTCTCTTTTTAAGTATTCTAACTAGAATCAAAAGCCATTTTCAATTCGAAAAAGGATTTCAAAAAATTTGCATATAAAAGTAGTATCATCATTTTTCCTCCTTCAAAAAACTCATGAAATGTGTTTTGTATGCAAATTTTTCGTAATATAAGTTTGAATTGAAAATGGTTTTAAAAACCATTTAAAGGACTTAAATTCAAACTCAGAAACGTTCCAATCATCCAAAAGGACCAGATATTTTGGAAATGAGAGCTTGGTCTATCCATCAATTTCAAGAAATTTCTAAAAATTCGTAGAAATTTCTTGATATTGGTAGAAAGACCAAGCTCCCATTTCCAAACTATTTGCTTTATTTGAATGATTGGAACGCATTTAAGTCTCTTTTTAAGTATTCTAACTAGAATCAAAAATCATTTTCAATTCGAAAAAGGATTTCAAAAAATTTGCATATAAAAGTAGTATCATCATTTTTCCACCTTCAAAAAACTCATGAAATGTGTTTTGTATGCAAATTTTTCGAAATATAAGTTTGAATTGAAAATGGTTTTAAAAACCATTTAAAGGACTTAAATTCAAACTCAGAAACGTTCCAATCATCCAAAAGGACCAAATATTTTGGAAATGAGAGCTTGGTCTATCCATCAATTTCAAGAAATTTCTAAAAATTCGTAGAAATTTCTTGATATTGGTAGAAAGACCAAGCTCCCATTTCCAAACTATTTGCTTTATTTGAATGATTGGAACGCATTTAAGTCTCTTTTTAAGTATTCTAACTAGAATCGAAAACCATTTTCAATTCGAAAAAGGATTTCAAAAAATTTGCATATAAAAGTAGTATCATCATTTTTCCACCTTCAAAAATCTCATGAAATGTGTTTTGTATGCAAATTTTTCGAAATATAAGTTTGAATTGAAAATGGTTTTAAAAACCATTTAAAGGACTTAAATTCAAACTCAGAAACGTTCCAATCATCCAAAAGGACCAAATATTTTGGAAATGAGAGCTTGGTCTATCCATCAATTTCAAGAAATGTCTAAAAATTCGTAGAAATTTCTTGATATTGGTAGAAAGACCAAGCTCCCATTTCCAAAATATTTGGTCCTTTTGGATGATTGGAACGTTTCTGAGTTTGAATTTAAGTCCTCCCATTTCCAAAATATTTGGTCCTTTTGGATGATTGGAACGTTTCTGAGTTTGAATTTAAGTCCTTTAAATGGTTTTTAAAACCATTTTTAATTCAAACTTATATTCCGAAAAATTTGCATACAAAACACATTTTATGAGTTTTTTGAAGGTGGAAAAATGATGATACTACTTTTATATGCAAATTTTTTGAAATCCTTTTTCGAATTGAAAATGGTTTTCGATTCTAGTTAGAATACTTAAAAAGAGACTTAAATGCGTTCCAATCATTCAAATAAAGCAAATAGTTTGGAAATGGGAGTTTGGTCTTTCTACCAATATCAAGAAATTTCTACGAATTTTTAGAAATTTCTTGAAGTTGATGGATAGACCAAGCTCTCATTTCCAAAATATTTGGTCCTTTTGGATGATTGGAACGTTTCTGAGTTTGAATTTAAGTCCTTTAAATGGTTTTTAAAACCATTTTCAATTCAAACTTATATTTCGAAAAATTTGCATACAAAACACATTTCATGAGTTTTTTGAAGGTGGAAAAATGATGATACTACTTTTATATGCAAATTTTTTGAAATCCTTTTTCGAATTGAAAATGGTTTTCGATTCTAGTTAGAATACTTAAAAAGAGACTTAAATGCGTTCCAATCATTCAAATAAAGCAAATAGTTTGGAAATGGGAGTTTGGTCTTTCTACCAATATCAAGAAATTTCTACGAATTTTTAGAAATTTCTTGAAGTTGATGGATAAACCAAGCTCTCATTTCCAAAATATTTGGTCCTTTTGGATGACTGGAACGTTTCTGAGTTTGAATTTAAGTCCTTTAAATGGTTTTTAAAACCATTTTCAATTCAAACTTATATATCGAAAAATTTGCATACAAAACACATTTCATGAGTTTTTTGAAGGTGGAAAAATGATGATACTACTTTTATATGCAAATTTTTTGAAATCCTTTTTCGAATTGAAAATGGTTTTCGATTCTAGTTAGAATACTTAAAAAGAGACTTAAATGCGTTCTAATCATTCAAATAAAGCAAATAGTTTGGAAATGGGAGCTTGGTCTTTCTACCAATATCAAGAAATTTCTACGAATTTTTAGAAATTTCTTGAAATTGATGGATAGACCAAGCTCTCATTTCCAAAATATTTGGTCCTTTTGGATGATTGGAACGTTTCTGAGTTTGAATTTAAGTCCTTAAAATGGTTTTTAAAACCATTTTCAATTCAAACTTATATTTCGAAAAATTTGCATACAAAACACATTTCATGAGTTTTTTGAAGGTGGAAAAATGATGATACTACTTTTATATGCAAATTTTTTGAAATCCTTTTTCGAATTGAAAATGGTTTTTGATTCTAGTTAGAATACTTAAAAAGAGACTTAAATGCGTTCCAATCATTCAAATAAAGCAAATGGTTTGGAAATGGGAGCTTGGTTTATCTATCAATATCAAGGATTCAGCAGCCCTAAAACATAAGCCAAGAAAATTAAAAAAAAAACACAATTAGATATGTTACAGAATAGAATTTTATTAATACATTATTAGATCAATGAAAAACTTAACAATAAAACATTTTTTTATATTTCTAGGATCTTATAAGTCTCCACATTCTCTTAAATAAAAACACATTTTCTCAGCAAAAACTTATTTAATTCTTGACATCGACATTCCACCATATAATTTAAGGGACGATTCAATAAGTGGAACAGTTGATTTAGCTATGTATACCTTTAGAGTTATGTCGGGTCGACCAATACTGGCATAGACAACTTCACTGTTGGGCAAAAATCTCACAGTACGTCCTCCGTATTCGTGATTTGTTAAATATCAGCTGGTCCACTAAAATGAAATAAAACATTGCTTAGCATCTAACGATATCTAGAACAAAAATAAGATAGACTAACCATGTCCTACGAAGGTCCCAGGTGATGAAATCTCCCCCAGCCAATGCCATCATAAACAAACGATTGTGTAACGACCAGTCAGCACCCATTAGAGGAACATTCGGTGACTCCAAGGACATTATGTCTTGTTGAGAGCGGACGTTGTACAAATGTATTATTCCTTTCTTTTCGGCCACCAACACCTTGCCAGGTTCGTCTGGATGTCTGGATGCCAGCGCACTGACATACCAGCCTAAGACAGGCAGAAGGTTGTAACAGTTTCAAAGCTGTGAGCTGAGCTCCAAATCTTACACGAATGATCGTCACTAACGGAGGCAAGGAACTCTTCGTCATGCTCCCAGGCCACATCGTTGACGTAATTCGTGTGTCCTTTAAGAATGAATTTGTAAAAAGCCATAAATTTGTTCGGAAAAGTTTACCACATGAGATGGATCATTTTTAGTTCGCATTTTTAATAAAGTTTTAGAATTCTCTTGAATATTAATTTTAAACTCGGAAAAGTTAAACCATTTTGTTTTTTCACTTTTTGACGTTTGAAGATGTCAGTTTTCACTTTTTATGTTATACTTTCATACAGTATAACAAAAAAAAATAGGCAACGTCACTTATAACAGTTCTTCAAATGGAGTCAAGTTTTTGTATGGATCACTGATCTCTATAATACACTGGATAGTGGATTCCCCACTGATCTCTATAATACACTGGATAGTGCCCATTTACACCACCCGATTTTTCCTCAGACGATCTTTTGTTCATAGATGAAGGGAGTAGAAAGTGAGGGGTAAGGACCAAATCGTCCGTTCCTGGCAAACTCACACGATTTTTCCAGTATGTTTGCGTTCTCTTTTATACTTTTCCCAGAGTCTTGTGTGTTCAGCGTTGCCACTAATCGGAGAATTTTCCGAAGCTGATCCAAAAAGAAAATGCAGTAACTAGATTTACTTTTTTTTCGCAGTAGATATGCATTTCCAAATTTGTGTTTGTATTTTCGAAGAAGAAATTAATAATACAATATAAGTGATTGAAAATACATACATAGTTTGCTACACAGCTCATATGCAAGGCACTTAAAGGTTGGGTTTCAGGAGAAAAAACAACAACAATGATGATGAAATTATTTGTGGGTATAATTTTGTTGAATTAAATTTTTTTTTCGTAAAACCAAAAAGTATTTGATTGCCAGTAGATGTGTTTTACGAAAAAAAAAAATGCAATAGGCAACGCTGGTCCTAATATGCCATCTACCTCTGAATGCAAAATGAAAGAGACAGCAACAAAGTATGAAAAGGACAGGAATAGAAATCCGACTGGAAAAATCGTTTCATATCGTGTCATGTAAACATTTCACACGATTTTGGGAAAAATCGTACTGGAAAAATCGGGTAATGTAAATGCCGACATAGTGTATCCATACAAAAAAGTTGCCTCCAATTGAAGAACTATTATACGGTGCGCTTACCTTCAAGTTTATAACAGTATAATTGTATAACATTTTGTTTTGGTTAAAAATGACAGAAAGACGTCAAACTTTTTTTTTTGTGTATTTCTATTTACAAAAATGTCTTCCTTCAAAAAGCAAAAATCTTTTTTATTCGTGAGAAAGTTAGTTATTTCGGTATTTTTGTGTATTAAAGCAGAGTTTGAAGAACCTCGAGCGAAAAAAAACATGGATAGGGAGTATGGGGGATCACGTCGTCCATGATCTACTTTAATCGCTAACAAGTTTAATGAAGAGCTGCGACAAAAAATTCAAAAACATTCTTCCTCTGCAGACGGACCATTGAAATCTTCAAGAAATCATTGTGAGCACAATGAACGCTGATCGCCACGTCGCAAACGCAGTGACCATTCTAATAAATCTAAACGCTATCTTGATGAGGAGGAGTCACGGGATTACCAAGAACATTTTAAAACTCATTTATTAGGTCTAACTGTAGAGACCAACTACAATAATTGAAACTGCATTGCTAATCCAAAGAAGACATTCAAAATCAATGTCGAATCCAGTGCCAAAGCAAATTTAATATAATTTAAATTTAATTTATTGTTTTCCATCAAAAGAACAACATAAAAAAAACATTGCAATCAAATATGACCTGTGAAAATTGCCCCGACACACAAGGTGCCACCCAAAGCCAAGCATCTATGTAATGGTCATCTATGGTCAGACAATGGACAAAATATCAAAGTTAAAACTTTGGATTTGTGTCACGAAAAATTCTCAGCTGAACGAGGAGAGGGCAATGATTACGATTTGGCTATATCGTGGTCTCGAACCGGAGAATGTATTGCTGGAGTCCGCGGACAAGGAAACACTTTTAAAAGTTTGTGACTTTGGTATCAGCAGGTTCGTACAAAAGAACTCTGTTATGAGGACATAATGCGGTTCCCCACAGTATGTTGCTCGGGAAGTTTTACCTACTCAGGTACGTGGTGCTTACACAAAAAAGGTTGATACTTGGAGTTTGGGTGTGGTGCTGTTCACGTGATTGAGTGGAACACTTCCATTCCACGATGTTTATGGCTCACCAGCAATTGATCAAATCAAAAAAGGTAAATTAAAATTCAATCATCCTGCCTTAAAGTCGGTCGAACAACCTGCCATAATTCTCATCATCGAAATGCTCACTGTTTGTCCAATTTCTCGACCTTCAATTGATTATGTTTTGGGTCATATTTGGCTCCGAGATCAAACTATTATTTCAAAGGCCGAGATGCCAATGAAAGTCGATCCAATAGCTGAGGTATCGGATAATGAAAACTTCTTGGAACCACCACAAAAACGCGGTAAGTAATAAATCTACTACTGGTTTTTTTCTAATTTTAGTTTTTCGTAGCTTTAAGCCTTGGGATGCATCCCGATTTTGTATAAACAAAAATATAAATATCCACTAAAGAACTCAAGGTATGCACTGAAAAGGAGGCCGCTGAACGCTTTTTTTTGTGGTAACAAGAGAAACACTTCAGGTACATAAATATATTTTTTGTTGCTAAAATCAAAATATAAAGTTTTGTTATTCAGGCCCGGCTTGAAAAAACCAAGGGTAATCGAGCTTATATAGGTGATGCTATTGCTGAAGGTTTTCAAAATCGTTACTTTGAGTTCCAAGATTACGTGCGTAAATTTGAAGAATCTATATCAAAAAGTGCAATAAAATCGAAATTCGAACATCACAGTTCACGTGGAAAAAATGTTTCAAGCGAAAGGGATAATTGTTTTATCACGCCAAGAAAGTATAACTGCTAACGCGTATTTAATATTCTTGATGTTTATTTTTTTTTTCAGACCGTATGCACGCAATGATCCCAGAGAAATACTTGTAGGTCAAACTAAAGTAGTAACACGATCTCAACCCTTTGAAATGCTCTACTCGCTGAATTGTCAAAATCTTTGAGCTGACTTCCAAGAAGATCTTGAATTTAAGTTCTCATGGCGTATAACTGCCATGACACAAAGATTTACTGGCAAAACAAAAGGACTCAATACAAAAGTTCCTGCTATAACTTCAAACAGACACAATAGTGTAAGTACATATGAGGCGATGAGAACCAAAACTGTCCATATCCAGGCCAGAAAAACTCATCACAGCCAGATGTAATTTTTAAATATCTTTTTGACGAAACTTTTATAAAATTTTCCTTAAAACAATAACAAATAGATTTAAAAATCTATGATTAGATATACAAATTATTGTCTAATCACTCTCATTTAAAAGTTATTAAACAATTAAATAAGGTTATGGCATGGATATGGCAAGTTTAGGTTTTCATCACCTCATATGTAGTTACATATATTTTTGCTCTATAAATCCAAATCCACCCGACAGACTAGAAGTGACAAGTCATTTAGATAATACAGTCTCTTTTTGAGTTATAAATAAAATAAAATGCATGTTATATTATAATAATAATAATTAGAAAAAAAATTATCAAACTGATAATATGGGGCAAAAAGGGAGAATGAAATTAATGCTAAACACATAATACAAATTTTAAGCCTATGTTATATACCCGTAACAGGTTGGCATCTAAAAACTTATTCTTTCTGTGTTTCAACTAATTTTTAGTTTTGTTGCTTCTAGATAATTCTAAGAAAATCTACTTTAAGTGAGAATTTAATCGGCTTAAAGGGAAAGTTTTCCCTTCTTTAAAAGAAAATGGAAAAAATCTCATTGAAGTGAGAAATCTATTCATTTTTCTGTGAGAAAAACTTCTTTTTTCTAGAGGAAGTATTTGTCTTTTTTTGTGACAAATGATTATCCATCTATAACAAAAAAAAATTCTTTTCATGCTTACTAATCATGCTCGGTCACACCCGAAACGCTGACCTGTCACACCCGTAACTACAGTACACATATTAATACATATATTAATATGTGTACTGTGACCCCTAACGTTTTCAAATTAAAGTTTTATATTATTTTTCATAGTTTTGCTTCTCATTTGACTAAACGGAAGGTTAATATTTGTTCAAGAATGATACATAGTTTTCATGCAATATTTAACACCACATGAACATTAAAGATATCCCAATCGCAAATTAAAAGTTTTCTAAGGTCACACCCGTAACTCAACAAAACTGGATCCTATAACTGAAATTTTTCATAATTTAGTAGGTATACTAACTTTTTTAAAGGGCTTAAGGTGTCCTATAGATTATTAAAGATTTAATTTATTAATTTAAAATAGTATGTGAATAATTAGTAAAATAAGAGTCTCACTGTCACACCCGTAAAGATGGAAATGAAAACACCCAATATTGTTTTTTTAGTTTCTATTTTTCATTTGCAAGATTTTTATTTTTGGTGCAAGATGTACATATACATATATGCGAGATTGTTGAAAGCTACTGGTATTTACTTCAAAAACAATAATAATAATAAAAAGTCAAGACGGTCAAAAGTCACATCGATCTGTGGAACACCACGAGCCAGTCAAATTGAAAGTACCCAGAAGATTGTTGTCTTTGGTGAGTGCGATTTCTCCTTCGAACACTTGGATAGTAACTGCTTACTGGTTATCAGAATAAGTGGTGAAGGTTTTTGATTGCTTGCAAGAAACTCTGGAATTGCGTTCAATCAGCGTAATCATCACACCTCCGGCTGTTTCGATGCCAAGTGACAAAGGAGCAACATCAACTAATATCACATCTTGAATTTCGCTACTTTTGTCACCGCTGGAATTGCTGCTTGAATGGCTGCTCCATAGGCAACAGCTTCGTCAAGATTGATGGAGAGATTAAGTGTTTTGCCGTTGAAAAACGTTGGCAGCAGATTCTTCTTCTTTAGGAATCCTATCGTTGAACCTCCAAACAACGCAATGTCATGGATTTGACCCTTATCCATTTGGCATCCTTCAAGGCTTTCTCCACCGGATTCAGAGTCGGGCGGAATAGGTCAGAACATAGCTCCTCGAAACGAGCTCGTCTGATCCTTGTGTAGAAGTCAACTCCTTCGTACAGAGCATCAATTTCAAGAGTCGCCTCAGTGCTGGATGACAGTGTGCGCTTAGCTCTTTCTGCAGCTGTTCTCAAGCGTCAAAGAGCTCGTGGATTCGATCTTAGATCCTTCTTTTACTTGTGCTTGAACTCTTCTGCGAAGTGATTCACCAAACGGTTGTCGAAGTCTTCACCTCCCAAGTGTGTATCTCAAGCTGTCGATCTCACTTCAAATAGGAACCCTTCATCGATTGTCAGAATGAACACATCAAAGGTTCCTCTTCCCAAATTAAAATGAGCACATTTCGTTCACCCGACAGATTCTTTTCCAAACCGTAAGCCAAGGCTGTGGCTATTGGTTCATAGAAAATTCTGAGCACATCCAACCTGGCAATTGCTCCAGCGCCTTTAATTGCTTGGCGCTGCAAGTCATTGAAGTAAGCTTACCTGTGATCACTGCATCTCTAGGGTCAGTCCTAAATAAGCCTTTGCAGTCTCCTTCATCTTGGTCAGAACTATTGAGCTGATTTCCTCTGGAGCGAATGTCTTTTACAGCCCCTTGAACTCGACACTCATCTTTGGTTTTCCACAGTCACTCACAACTTTGAATGGCCAATGGTTCATGTCATCTTGAATCTTCTGGTCATCAAATTTTCTTCCAATCAACCTCTGCGTCAAATACTGTATTTTTGGGATTAATGGCAACCTGGTTTTTGGCAGCATCACCGATGAGTCGTTTTGTATCTGTGAACGCCACATATCTGGGTGTTTTTAGTTGCCCTGGTCGTTTGTGATGATTTCTACCTTGCCATGCTGGAAGACAGGAGTAGGTAGTTCCCAAATCAATACCGATTGCTGGCATCTTTTATGCAAGTATGTCAGCGTGGAAGAAATGTTTGTTTGATCACATACCAAACTTACGTCAAAATACTTTCTTTTTTTTTAAAGATAGACGTCAAAAGGTGCGCTTACCTCCTAAATGTCACCTTCAATTGGAGTCAAAAAAAACTGTTATACATATAGGGAATCCACTATCCAGTCACTGATGTTTTATAGAGATCAGTGTATCCAGTGTATTATAGAGATCAGTGGGATTCCCTATATGTATAACAGTTTTTTTTGACTCCAATTGAAGGTGACATTTAGGAGGTAAGCGCACCTTTTGACGTCTATCTTTAAAAAAAAAAGAAAGTATTTTGACGTAAGTTTGGTATGTGATCAAACAAACATTTCTTCCACGCTAACATACTTGCATAAAAGATGCCAGCAATCGGTATTGATTTGGGAACTACCTACTCCTGTCTTCCAGCATGGCAAGGTAGAAATCATCACAAACGACCAGGGCAACTAAAAACACCCAGATATGTGGCGTTCACAGATACAAAACGACTCATCGGTGATGCTGCCAAAAACCAGGTTGCCATTAATCCCAAAAATACAGTATTTGACGCAGAGGTTGATTGGAAGAAAATTTGATGACCAGAAGATTCAAGATGACATGAACCATTGGCCATTCAAAGTTGTGAGTGACTGTGGAAAACCAAAGATGAGTGTCGAGTTCAAGGGGCTGTAAAAGACATTCGCTCCAGAGGAAATCAGCTCAATAGTTCTGACCAAGATGAAGGAGACTGCAAAGGCTTATTTAGGACTGACCCTAGAGATGCAGTGATCACAGGTAAGCTTACTTCAATGACTTGCAGCGCCAAGCAATTAAAGGCGCTGGAGCAATTGCCAGGTTGGATGTGCTCAGAATTTTCTATGAACCAATAGCCACAGCCTTGGCTTACGGTTTGGAAAAGAATCTGTCGGGTGAACGAAATGTGCTCATTTTAATTTGGGAAGAGGAACCTTTGATGTGTTCATTCTGACAATCGATGAAGGGTTCCTATTTGAAGTGAGATCGACAGCTTGAGATACACACTTGGGAGGTGAAGACTTCGACAACCGTTTGGTGAATCACTTCGCAGAAGAGTTCAAGCACAAGTAAAAGAAGGATCTAAGATCGAATCCACGAGCTCTTTGACGCTTGAGAACAGCTGCAGAAAGAGCTAAGCGCACACTGTCATCCAGCACTGAGGCGACTCTTGAAATTGATGCTCTGTACGAAGGAGTTGACTTCTACACAAGGATCAGACGAGCTCGTTTCGAGGAGCTATGTTCTGACCTATTCCGCCCGACTCTGAATCCGGTGGAGAAAGCCTTGAAGGATGCCAACATGGATAAGGGTCAAATCCATGACATTGCGTTGTTTGGAGGTTCAACGATAGGATTCCAAAAGAAGAAGAATCTGCTGCCAACGGTTTTCAACGGCAAAACACTTAGGGCGGTATTCACCGACGGCTCAAAACTTATGAGGCTCATAAACCTATTCACCAACCAATAATAGTGAATATTTATGAGCGCTCATAAGACTTATGAGTGGTCCTGACCACTCATAAAGTTATGAGCAATCTCTCCGAAACTAATTCGAAAACCTTCGAAGTAACCCTTCAAGAAAATTCACTGACTCATTTTGTCGGTACTTCTTGGATCCGTGCAAAAATGAGTCTCGCACGCACACATAATTGTAATTCCTTTTGTCTTCAGGAACTGTATTTATTGTTTCAATTTTGTAAGTTCTTTTTTGTAATTCACGCTGTGAAGATAATTCTTTTGCACGTTTGTTGTGAAAATTTGAAAAAATAGGATAATAATACATAGGTGTATATAATAAATCTGCTCCGAATAGAAAATTACAGAAAAGTACAGGATTGTGTGTTCCATGAGTAAAAACCTTACCCAAACTGTTCTTCATTCTGTCACTATGTGTTCCATGATGTTTTTCAGAACAGTTAAGAACAATATTTCCTGCACCTACTTTTATGGTGGAGAAAATGAGTGAGAAATGTCGAAGTACCAGTACCAGTTGATTTGTTTGGCTGGGATAATAATAAGCTAAAATTTATCTCAGAAAAACTTTTTGTTTAAATCTGACAGTTTTGACATTTCTCACACATTTATACTGTTCTGGGGCCCAATTATGCAAGGGTGACTGATTTTCTGTGTATACATATTCTATTCACACCCAAAACAAATGTAAATACATTTAATTGATTGTGCATGCGTTATCTGCCAAAAACTTAAAACTCACACTTGCCGAATCACAAAAATTGATGTGTACACCAAATTCTGTGTACACTGAAAAAACTCACTCTTGTGGAATTGGGCCCCTGATGTAGTTTTTCTTCATTTAGGGCGGTATTCACCGACGGCTCATAACTTATGAGGCTCATAAACCTATTCACCAAGCAATAATAGTGAATATTTATGAGCGCTCATAAGACTTATGAGTGGTCCTGACCACTCATAAAGTTATGAGCGCTCTCTCCGAAAACTAATTCGAAAACCTTCGAAGTAACCCTTCAAGAAAATTCACTAACTCATTTTGTCGGTACTTCTTGGATCCTTACAAAAATGAGTCTCGCACGCACACTTATTGTTATTCCTTTTGTCTTCAGGAATTTTATTTATTGTTTCAATTTTTTTAGTTCTTTTTGTAATTCACGCGGTGAAGATAATTCTTTTGTTCGTTTGCTGTGAAAATTTGAAAAAATAGGATAATAAAAGGTGTATATAATAGGTCTGTTCCTTTACTTTGAATTTCTGTGATTTTCTGTGCATTTCTGCGCATTTCAGTCCAAAGTTGTGTCAAAGTTCATATAAAAAAAATATTTTGACACAAGTTTGGACTAAAAATCACAGAAACCCAAAGTAAAGGATCAGACCTAATGAATCTGCTCCAAATAGAAAATTACAGAAAAGTACAGGATTGTGTGTTCCATGAGTAAAAACATTACCCAAACTGTTCTTCATTCTGTCACTATGTGTTCCATGATGTTTTTCAGAACAGTTAAGAACAATATTTCCTGCACCTACTTTTGTGGTGGAGAAAATGATTGAGAAATGTCGAAGTACAAGTACCAGTAGTTGATTTGTTTGTCTGGGATAATAATAAGCTAAAATTTATCTCAGAAAAACTTTTTGCTTAAATCTGACAGTTTTGACAGTTTTCACACATATATACTGTTCTGGGGCCCAGTTCCGCAAGGGTGACTGATTTTCTGTGTACACATTCTATTCACACCCAAAACAAATGTTAATAAATTTGATTGATTGTGCATTCGATATCTGTCAAAAACTTAAAACTCACACTTGCCAAATCGCAAAAATCGATGTGTACATGAAAATCTGTGTACACAGAAAAAACTCACTCTTGTGGAATTGGGCCCCTGATGTAGTTTTTCTTCATTTGACACAGCTAATATAAACCAACATTTGACGTCTATCTCCCCTTCAAGCGAACGAGTCCATTTTGGATCCGCTAACGTAGTAGACAATGTGCGAACGAAATAATTAGCGAAACTAAAAAGTAAAGTAAGAACATTTCCCTATATAAAATAAACTAAAATGTGCAATGATCTTCACCCCGAGACAAAACTAAGAAAATAAGTGGAAAGAAATTAAAATTACTGTAGTCACAAAGAATTTATTTATGTGCATGCAACACTCATTTTTTCAAGGATCCAAGAAGTACCGACAAAGTGCGGTCATTTTTGAAAACAGTTTGATTTCATAGTTTGGGGGTACCTGGGGAAGAGAGAGTTGTTCTCATTTTCGAACTTCGAAAAAGAGCTATGAGTGGTTGGTGAATAGCACAAATATTATTTGAGTTAGGAGCCTCATAAACTTAAGAGCCGTTTATGAGTGGTCGGTGAATACCGCCCTAAATCTTTAATAATCTATAGGACACCTTAAGCCCTTTAAAAAAGTTAGTATACCTACTAAATTATGAAAAATTTCAGTTATAGGATCCAGTTTTGTTGAGTTACGGGTGTGACCTTAGAAAACTTTTAATTTGCGATTGGGATATCTTTAATGTTCATGTGGTGTTAAATATTGCATGAAAACTATGTATCATTCTTGAACAAATATTAACCTTCCGTTTAGTCAAATGAGAAGCAAAACTATGAAAAATAATATAAAACTTTAATTTGAAAACGTTAGGGTTCACAGTACACATATTAATATATATGTATTAATATGTGTACTGTAGTTACGGGTGTGACAGGTCAGCGTTTCGGGTGTGACCGAGCATGATTAGTAAGCATGAAAAGAATTTTTTTTTTGTTATAGATGGATAATCATTTGTCACAAAAAAAGACAAACACTTCCTCTAGAAAAAAGAAGTTTTTCTCACAGAAAAATGAATAGATTTCTCACTTCAATGAGATTTTTTCCATTTTCTTTTAAAGAAGGGAAAACTTTCCCTTTAAGCCGATTAAATTCTCACTTAAAGTAGATTTTCTTAGAATTATCTAGAAGCAACAAAACTAAAAATTAGTTGAAACACAGAAAGAATAACAGCAGTATTAATAAAAACCTGCTATCCGCTCCGTAACACACGTGTTAACTGCCACACGGATAGACAACTTGGCCGTTTGATAACTTTTCTTATTTAAAAAGATATGATATCTTTCTAGTATTTATCACTTCTCCAAATTCACCACTTCATCAAATTATGGTGATTTTCTAATACATGTTTCACATGCATGCACTGCCTTACGAAGTGTATACTGGTATTAGTAAACGGTCTTATCACACTTGTGCGTGTATGTGTAAAGAAGTTATCCCTTCACTATACGCGGAATTTGGCGAGTTAAAGTTATCCGTACGTTAACACACGTCACAGACTATTACACATTTGTTAATAAGAATTACAAGTTAACAGATGTATAAATGCTAGCACGTTGTTATCCGCTGTTTATAAATATGGGGGTAAGTTTTTAAATGCCAACCTGTTACGGGTATATAACATAGGCTTAAAATTTTTATTATGTGTTTAGCATTAATTTCATTCTCCCTTTTTGCCCCATATTATCAGTTTGATAATTTTTTTTCTAATTATTATTATTATAATATAACATGCATTTTATTTTATTTATAACTCAAAAAGAGACTGTATTATCTAAATGACTTGTCACTTCTAGTCTGTCGGGTGGATTTGGATTTAAAGAGCAAAAATATATGTACATATGAGGTGATGAAAACCTAAACTTGCCATATCCATGCCATAACCTTATTTAATTGTTTAATAACTTTTAAATGAGAGTGCTTAGACAATAATTTGTATATCTAATCATAGATTTTTAAATCTATTTGTTATTGTTTTAAGGAAAATTTTATAAAAGTTTCGTCAAAAAGATATTTAAAAATTACATCTGGCTGTGATGAGTTTTTCTGGCCTGGATATGGACAGTTTTGGTTCTCATCGCCTCATATGTACTTACACTATTGTGTCTGTTTGAAGTTATAGCAGGAACTTTTGTATTGAGTCCTTTTGTTTTGCCAGTAAATCTTTGTGTCATGGCAGTTATACGCCATGAGAACTTAAATTCAAGATCTTCTTGGAAGTCAGCTCAAAGATTTTGACAATTCAGCGAGTAGAGCATTTCAAAGGGTTGAGATCGTGTTACTACTTTAGTTTGACCTACAAGTATTTCTCTGGGATCATTGCGTGCATACGGTCTGAAAAAAAAATAAACATCAAGAATATTAAATACGCGTTAGCAGTTATACTTTCTTGGCGTGATAAAACAATTATCCCTTTCGCTTGAAACATTTTTTCCACGTGAACTGTGATGTTCGAATTTCGATTTTATTGCACTTTTTGATATAGATTCTTCAAATTTACGCACGTAATCTTGGAACTCAAAGTAACGATTTTGAAAACCTTCAGCAATAGCATCACCTATATAAGCTCGATTACCCTTGGTTTTTTCAAGCCGGGCCTGAATAACAAAACTTTATATTTTGATTTTAGCAACAAAAAATATATTTATGTACCTGAAGTGTTTCTCTTGCTACCACAAAAAAAAGCGTTCAGCGGCCTCCTTTTCAGTGCATACCTTGAGTTCTTTAGTGGATATTTATATTTTTGTTTATACAAAATCGGGATGCATCCCAAGGCTTAAAGCTACGAAAAACTAAAATTAGAAAAAAACCAGTAGTAGATTTATTACTTACCGCGTTTTTGTGGTGGTTCCAAGAAGTTTTCATTATCCGATACCTCAGCTATTGGATCGACTTTCATTGGCATCTCGGCCTTTGAAATAATAGTTTGATCTCGGAGCCAAATATGACCCAAAACATAATCAATTGAAGGTCGAGAAATTGGACAAACAGTGAGCATTTCGATGATGAGAATTATGGCAGGTTGTTCGACCGACTTTAAGGCAGGATGATTGAATTTTAATTTACCTTTTTTGATTTGATCAATTGCTGGTGAGCCATAAACATCGTGGAATGGAAGTGTTCCACTCAATCACGTGAACAGCACCACACCCAAACTCCAAGTATCAACCTTTTTTGTGTAAGCACCACGTACCTGAGTAGGTAAAACTTCCCGAGCAACATACTGTGGGGAACCGCATTATGTCCTCATAACAGAGTTCTTTTGTACGAACCTGCTGATACCAAAGTCACAAACTTTTAAAAGTGTTTCCTTGTCCGCGGACTCCAGCAATACATTCTCCGGTTCGAGACCACGATATAGCCAAATCGTAATCATTGCCCTCTCCTCGTTCAGCTGAGAATTTTTCATGACACAAATCCAAAGTTTTAACTTTGATATTTTGTCCATTGTCTGACCATAGATGACCATTACATAGATGCTTGGCTTTGGGTGGCACCTTGTGTGTCGGGGCAATTTTCACAGGTCATATTTGATTGCAATGTTTTTTTTAGGTTGTTCTTTTGATGGAAAACAATAAATTAAATTTAAATTATATTAAATTTGCTTTGGCACTGGATTCGACATTGATTTTGAATGTCTTCTTTGGATTAGCAATGCAGTTTCAATTATTGTAGTTGGTCTCTACAGTTAGACCTAATAAATGAGTTTTAAAATGTTCTTGGTAATCCCGTGACTCCTCCTCATCAAGATAGCGTTTAGATTTATTAGAATGGTCACTGTGTTTGCGACGTGGCGATCAGCGTTCATTGTGCTCACAATGATTTCTTGAAGATTTCAATGGTCCGTCTGCAGAGGAAGAATGTTTTTGAATTTTTTGTCGCAGCTCTTCATTAAACTTGTTAGCGATTAAAGTAGATCATGGACGACGTGATCCCCCATACTCCCTATCCATGTTTTTTTTCGCTCGAGGTTCTTCAAACTCTGCTTTAATACACAAAAATACCGAAATAACTAACTTTCTCACGAATAAAAATGATTTTTGCTTTTTGAAGGAAGACATTTTTGTAAATAGAAATAGGGTGACATGGTCGACATTGCACCACTCATTTTTCAAGTGGTCATAGTTTCTCTAAATGTAATTATTTTTGTTAGAATTTTTAACATCATTTATATGGATTTGTTAGACAAATTCGTGCATAGTTAATTTTTGAATAGTATGTATATACTTAAATCTAAAATTGATTATTCAGAAAAAGTAAAATGGTGCATAGTGTACCATGGTAGGTACTAAATGAACCAGTCTTATGTACACAATGCACCATGCAGGTACTCAATGCACCACCAACTAATATTTAGAAATAAAGCAAGTATTTCAAGTAATATTGAATTTTATTCAGATGGGAATTTATTGTATCTATAAGAATAAAAACAAAAAAAGTTCATTTAACACTTATAAAAAATATAAGAATTTAATAATAACAAAAAAAGTAAATAAATAATAAATTAAATATTTCTCTTCAAGACATTTAAAAAAAATAAAGCTATTAAATTCATTAATATCAGTTAAACGGATAATAGATTAAAGTAAGTATGTTTAGTTTAAAAACATATTCAGAAATTATGTATAGTGATCGTTGTCTTTGCGTTGTTCCTGATACAGAAGGATCTTTAAGAATATATTTTATCTCCTCCTCATTGACTACTGCAAAATCTGGGACTTGTGGCATACAAAAAAGCTCATTAACCTTTGATTTTAGTCTCAAAAATGAAATGAACCATTCGTTACCACTACATGCACCATGGTGCATTTAGAACCATGTTGTTGTGGTGCATAGTGCACTACCCCCTCACTTTATTTTTAAGTCAAAATAATTCGCTAACTACCCAATTATATTTGAATCTATTTAATTTTACCAATGAATAAAACAACACAAATTATTTTTATCGATGTTTAATAAAAAAAAGGGCACTACAACTTAAGTGAGACAAAAAAAATAACTCACCTCAATTTTTCGATTTGCACTATAAATTACGAAAAAAGCTTATACACGTACGCACGTACCAACAAGCACCAGACTAAGATCCACTGATATTTTGGCGAAAGGCACGTAAGATAATGTGAAGTTTACACGGATGTAACTGTCGGTATGTTAGATTTTGCCATGGTGCATGGAGTACCACTGGTGCAATGTCGACCATGTCACCCTACACAAAAAAAAAAGTTTGACGTCTTTCTGTCATTTTTGACCAAAACAAAATGTTATACAGTTATACTGTTATAAACTTGAAGGTAAGCGCACCGTATAATAGTTCTTCAATTGGAGGCAACTTTTTTGTATGGATACACTATCCAGTGTATTATAGAGCCTGTTTAGATTGGGAAAATTGAATCCGGACTCGTGAGCCTCATCGTGTCTACATTAGAAAATTTGAGGCGCCTCAAATCAATTAGAAACAACAACAACTTCAATGTTTTGCGCATTGGAACAACAACAAATATGACTCATGAGTCGGATGTTTATGTTTTCTTCATGCCTCACGACATCCCTGACCCCCCACTTCTCTTGTCCAGAAACCGCCGTGAGACCGGTCTCAGCCTCCCCAATCTAAACAGCGTCATAGAGATCAGTGGTATGGATACGCTATCCAGTTATATATAGAGATCAGTGAGGGAATCCACTATCCAGTGTATTATAGAGATCAGTGCGTTTACTATTCCCAGTATACACTTCGTAAGGCAGTGCATGCATGTGACACATGTATTAGAAAATCACCATAATTTGATGAAGTGGTGAATTTGGTGAAGTGATAAATACTGGAAAGATATCATATCTTTTTTAATAAGAAAAGTTATCAAGCGGACGAGTTGTCTATCCGTGTGCCAGTTAACACGTGCGTTAGGAAACGGATACCAGTTTTTTATTAATACTGCTGCTATTGTTTTACTTTGAGTTTTAATAGCAAATTGCTTCAAAACATAAACAATTTCTGTTTATTTTCTTTGCCATAAATGACAAACAATTGAGATCATTCACTCGCAATGACGTCACGAATCAATTGCCTGAGCTGTCAAGCATACCTTGCTATTCTCATACCATGGGTATATATTAAAATCTATAGGGCCCTACATACGATCAATGTTCATTGACAATAATTATTGAAGACATTTTCTGTCAAAAAATATTGATGCAAAACTGCCTCCACACGTATCAATGAAAATTGGCAATAATTTTACGTAAAACTGTTTGAATTGGCTGGAAGAGGGCTGCATTGGGTGTATCAGCAAATAAAAAAGAAGGAATAACAAAATTGGGTAGTAGAGAAGATGTTGCTAAATAAAAGTTTCTTTCGAAAATCTTGAGAATTAAGCGGAAAATCTACATTTTATTTTTATTTTGTATTATTTTTGCCACCGACTTCACAAGTTAAATGTCAACATAGCCAACAAGTGACATTTACATTGAAGAAAACCAAATCGATTTTGGTTCTCATCAATGTCGTCAATGTTCATTGACAATGACATTGAAGAGCATACGAACGATCAATACTCAGCGAAAAATGACTTTTTCACTGAATATTGACAATAAACATTGATCGTGTGTAGGGCTCTTATGCTCTGAATGCAAAATGAATGGGACAGCAATAAAGTATAAATAGGACAGGGACACAAATCTGTCTGGAAAGATAGTTTCATATCGTTTCATGTAAACATTTCACCCGATTTTGGGAAAAATCGTACTGGAAAATTCGGGCGATGTAACTGCCGACATTGGTGAAGGGAGTAGAAAGTGAGGGGTAAGGACCACTGATCTCTATGTGCCTGTCTACATTAGGCGTTTTTCTTTTTTAGCTCCGAGTATGTGTTTCTTTTTTAAATTAGAGCTAGCTCCGAGCACGCTCCATGAGCTCAGGACAAAAAGACCGAGCGAATGGAGTAAATAACTGAGCGCAGTCAACTTCACACTTTTTTTCGCTCGTTTCAAGTGGACGCATTCGACACATCAATTTCAGTTCATAATATTGAATTTTTCAGGTTTATGATTGGCCAGCTGGCCGATAAAAATTAACAGCCCTATCAATAAAAAGTGTTCAGATATCTTCTCGTTCAGAAAGTAACTAAAACTTCGATCAGACTTTAGTTAACGAATTAAAATTTCATATCAATAAAAACATAAACTGGTAATCCACGTTAATTTCAAAAACTTAACGAAAATCTACTTTAATCAACAAGAACTATGCTCTTTTGAAAGACTATTTATGGAACTGCACATATCCTTTCTCACTAAATGTGAACTTTTGCACATACACTCTCTCATTTGAGGCAGTAAATAGCATGTGTGTCACAAGCTTCTGTTTCCTTTTATCTCTAATTTTTGGCAAAAATGACAGAAGAATTTTTAACTGAATTACTCGTTTAATGTACCTACTTTGGTGAGTTAGTTAGTTACCTCAATTTTGATTTATTGATAAGATTTGACACTTAACTCGCTGATCAAAGATAGTTTGTGTTTCATTTGCGTTTATGAATACCGGGGTAAGTTATTACTTAATTTTGGTGAGTTGAACGCATCGCAATCGTTTGACATTTCAGAGCTCAAGTGTGTTTATATCGGAGCGCTCTGATCATACTCTACTCAGAGCTAACTCCGATAGCTCGAGCTCTACTCCATGCTCTGCTCAGAGCTTAAACAGAAAAACGCCTTTTGTCTTCTAATTGAAAGGTGGATTCAGTGAAATAGGTAGATTTTATGTGCGAAAGAAAGAGAAAGAGGATTTCACCCAAAAATCCACCGATGCCCCACTTTTGAAAATAATTCTTGGCTCCAAGAAGACGGATTTTTTTTTGTGCGAGTGAGAGATGAATGGACCTTAATTGCGTGAAATAAGGAACGGTTTATTGAACTATGGCCAGTTGCACCGACCTCTTTTAAATATTTATTGCTTCGTTTAATTTTAAAATGACATTTATCGGTTGCACCAACCACTTCTAAATCTAACAGGCCAATAAACGAACCAATAAACTAAAATTCCATTTTCCTCCAGATAAATTTTAAAAGCAAGTTTAAACGAACTACCTACAAACAAAATAATTCAATTTTATTTGACGGAATATTGTTCATTCCAAATTAAAATAACGAAAACAACAGGTGAAGGCATTTTGTTTCCTATTTTTAATTCAATACTTAAATAAATTAATTATTCCAGAAAAATTATAGACTGGCCATCATGTGTTCATCTGATAACTTAACCAAAAAATGGCGAGACGTCGCGTCGGAGTTGTTCAGGTTCACAGAGAAATCCATTTTCTGAATTCGATGACGTCGCTTTAAAATATTTGTTCATAATTTCCAAGAGTGTGTCTAAAAAAATATTAGTGTTTAGTTGGTATCTATTTCAATAGTTTCATAATTTCTCTAAAAAAAAGAAAATAAATAATAATAAAAACACCAAGATGGCGCATTGTCTGTATCTAATGAGAATACCTTGTTTATGTTTATTGTGTATTCACATTTTCTTTATTTCTATCTCACTTGCACTGATTAGATTTTTTCGTTCAGTTTAATAAACATAATTATGATAAAATCCAGGGGTGGTTCATGAACTGCATTTTAGCTAAAAAATGCGTAAAATAGATTGGTGCAACCCAAATAATTTTATTATGGCCAGTTGCACCGACCTCTTTTAAATATTTATTGCTTCGTTTAATTTTAAAATGACATTTATCGGTTGCACCAACCAATTCTAAATCTAACAGGCCAATAAACGAACCAATAAACTAAAGTTCCATTTTCCTCCAGATAAATTTTAAAAGCAAGTTTAAACGAACATATCTAACTACCTACAAACAAAATAATTCAATTTTATTTGACGGAATATTGTTAATATTCCAAATTAAAATAACGAAAACAACAGGTGAAGGCATTTTGTTTCCTTTTTATAATTCACTACTTAAATAAATAAATTATTCCAGAAAAAATTATAGACTGGACATCGTGTGTTCATCAAATGGCGAGAAGTCGAAGAGTTGTTCAGGTTCACAGAGAAATCCATTTTCTGAATTCGATGACGTCGCTTTAAAATATTTGTTCATAATTTCCAAGAGTGTGTCGAAAAAATATTAGTGTTAGTTGGTATCTATTTCAATAGTTTCATAATTTCTCTGGAAAAAAAAGAAAATAATAAATAATAATAAAAAAAACACCAAGATGGCGCATTGGCTGTAGGTATCTAATGAGATATGAGAATACCTTGTTTCTGTTTATTGTGTATTCACATTTTCCTTATTGCTATCTCACTTGCACTGGTTAATTCTTTTCGTTCAGTTTAAAAAACATGTGATAAAATCCAGGGGTGGTTCATGAACTGCATTTTAGCTAAAAAATGCACGAAAGAGATTGGTGCAACCCAAATAAATTTATCAGTCCGATAAATTTTAACTCCATTTTAGCAAAAACCGCTTTTAGTGAACTTTGGTGCAACTGGGCATTAGTCCGATAAATTTTAACTCCATTTTAGCTAAAACCGCTTTTAGTGAATTTTGGTGCAACTGGACATGAAAGGATTTTATTTGAATAATGTAGACACGCTGTTCATCAAAACGAATTTCAGTAAGAAGAAAATGTAGACAGGCACTATAATACCCGTGACACACTGGTGGTACGGATACTATAGTATTCGCTTAATGCCAGTCTACATTGTCTTCTTACTGAAATATGCATCCAGTGAGATAGGTAAATTTTATGTGCGAAAGACAGAGAAAGAAGATTTCACCCAAAATCCACCGATGCGCCACTTTTGAAAATAATTTTTGGCTTCAAGAAGACGGATTTTTTTGTGCGAGTGAGATATTATGTAGGTATTGGATAAAATGCTCAAAATAGTGTTTATCATTTATTTAGTTTACTTAGGACCCATTGTACTGTAGTGTTCATACACTACAGATACATAGAATCAAAACAATACGTCATTCCATCCGGTCATTGGCTTTAGCACTATAAAACATAAAGCAATAGTAGATACTCCGTTTACATCCGCGGTCAATAAACAGAACTGCATTCCGTCTTTATATCCAAATAAACTCAATGTAACTTAACGCCTCAGATTACTTTCGGTTAATAGTAAATACTCTGTTTACATCTACGGTCAATAAACGCGACTGCATTTTGTCTTCATATTCAAATATACCCAATGCCACTTGACGCTTTGAATTACTTTTGTTTTGGTTCAATCTCAATGTCCCTCTATGATATGCACTGCCTGTGCCTGCACTTCACCCAATATGTTTGTGTGTCATCAAATAGGCATGGATATTCAACATGAATTTGATAACACAACAAAAATATAGCTTTCCGTATGATATGTATACTTTTATATTAGATATTGAAAATTATGTTTATATGTATGTTATAAGTGAATATTTTACTTGTTAGTGTGTAAGGAATTATTTTGTATAAATAGGCTAAGAATTGTATCAATAAAATCACGTTCCAATCAGAACTCAACTGGGCACAATAGCCTTGTTCATTTTTAATATTTTGTTCCAGCTAAGATCGGCAGTTAAGCCATTTAATTTTAGGCTTGGGGAAGCCAAATAATATCCCCCACAGTTCAGTAGGAGAGGCAGGCCCCTTATCATTACATGGCGACCCTGCCAAAATCGATCCTATAATGTATAATAAAGAAGAGCTTGATGAGCTTGTTGCGAATCTGTAAATAAATCAGAAATTCGAAAATTAATAAACCGGAATATAGGTATGATCTACCTACCTAGGATGTTTTTGTTGCTGGTTGCAATTTCTTGTTGCTTGTTGTCGCCCTCGATTATGAAGGTTGATAGCACCGCTGAAATTGGAAGAAGTCATCAATGTGTTATAAATATATTAGAATGTATTTGTTGGTAAAGAAGATAAAGATACTTACCCATTTATTCGAAGTATTTTTATGGTTGTTTTTTTTTAGTTTGATGTGGCTCCGTCGTTTGTTTTGATTGAAAACTTTTTTTGTTTGCTTTTTTCGTTTGACATTTAATTTTTCATTCCATTTTGATCCCGTCCAGGGATGTTGTAAATCACAAGAGGAAGATGGTTTAGTTAATATTTACACGAGAAGGAGTTGGGCCGTGTGGTTAGACATGCCTAGGTAGACACAACACCATTGTCGTTTTATTGTTGAAAAGATTTGATCTTTTTGGGAAAGGATTTGCACTTTTTGCATTTTTTTTTGCATGTTTTATTCCTAAAAGGATGAGATTGGAAGACGAACGATGAAATCTTTCTAGTTTCTATTTGTGGGTGAAAACTATTGATATTTAGTACGCGGAGTCAATTGCGATATTATCAAATTGTGATCATATTCAAGCCAAATAAAACGAAATGCTACGTATCAATGGAATTATGATTGATATGAGCCCTGATCCATTTGGGTGTTAGAGTATGATGAAATAAAGGTTCTTCTGAATTAATTACTTTGAAAGGCTCTGGTTTCAAACTCTTTCAAACTCGGTTGAGAGATGACTTTGCAAAACATTGGCAAACGAGGCATACAGCGTGTTGAAAATTCGCGTTCCAGAGCGCAGCAGGGAGTGGTTTATTGTCCGTCTATGCGTGGATGGGGTGGGCTATACTGAACCATACATGCGTTTTCGTCTTCCTCACCGCCATTGCTACTTCTATTTACCTTATGTTTGAAGGTGACGAAAAACTTTAAAAGAAAGATGTCCTAGTCTAAATCAAATCTGGTCTAAGTCAAATGTTGCAAAGTGTAAATGTCCTTTGGGCCGTTGGACATGAAACAAATCTCTCCAAAAATTCAACTGTGATGTGGACAATTTTGATTGGTTGTGCGGTAGAACAGAGGAACAACTCATGGCTCGGGATGAATTGGGAAGGAATACGGGTGGATTGTCATTAGAATAGAGTAAACGTTTATAGACTGCGAAGCGAAAAGGATCGGTTCTGCTTCATTGCCGAGAGCAGATACTCTGGCATTTTTTTTTTGTGCTTACGCTAAACCTAGTCTGATAAATAACAGTTCGTACTGTTGAAGTAATAGGTACGTTAATTCGAATATAAAGCAATTCCGACTATAAAGTGTGGAAAGATTTACTAAACGTCCCAAGTTGGTGTAATATAAATCACCTATAGCTGACTAAGTGCGGCCAGAATCGAAGAAAAAAAATACAAGGGAGACAAAGTAAATCCCTGTTCCTTTTTTTTGGGTTATGTACATAGCCCGTTATAGACGCGTCTCTCTTTATATATATATATATATATATATATATAACTGTCTACGGCAGATTATATCTACAGCAAGCTACGGCAAGCTATGTCAAAGAAACTTGGGGATCATCGGGGAGTTCTGAGTCTTTGAGATCATCCAGCTAAATACGGCAAAGAACCGTGAGCTTTGGAGTCACAGGCGGAGTATAAGTTCTAAGAACGAATCCACGTTATTGGATTTGAAGCACCCACGTGCGAAAAAGATAATTTGTTTTGTGAGGGACTTAGAACAAAAAAAAAGTGGCGATCATCGACAACACAAGAAAAAGAAAGTCGTGATCGCCCCCCTCATTTATGGTATGATCCAGAAAGATCATATTTCATTGTATACTGAGAAAAGTCATGACAAGCTTCAAGAACCCACCTGCCTCAAGAATCCAAGAAATATTTTCAAGCCTTCTAGAATTAAAGCATCAAGAATTCAAGATACTACAATCAAGTACTCAAGAAGCATCAAGAATCTGAAGCTTAGTTCAAAATTCCAGTTTGCTAGTAAAACCAGAGCATAGATCCAGAAATTAATTATCTTTTTTTTTAATTCTTTGGCGTGATATCGAATAATTTCCTTTTTGTATGTTAAATTCTAATCTTGTGTATAAATTTTGATGGTGACTTACTACAATATTTTGTTGTTTCCTTTATTTGTGTGAAAGATTTATAGGAATATTCCGCTTCCTTATTCAGTGGCATAAGTTTGTTTCCGCTTTTTTTTATTATTTTGGGTGAAAGGTTATAATCAAACCTAATAAAGAAAAATAAAAAAAAAAAAAAAAAAATCTACATTGAGCTCAATTTAGGTTTATCTAAGCATAGGGTACTCTAATTCCCTGTCAAAGAAAAAGAAATACAGGCATAAAAGTGGAATCTTTCTTAGGAAATTTTACTTCCATTGCGTCGAAAATTCCTATATACATCTTAATAGTATCTTAATTCCATATAAAATTTATACTCTAACTTTTTTTTAGACTTAAGTTTTTTTTTGGTTTTGTTTTGTTTTCCTTACTTTTTTTTGTATAAATGGTTTTCAATAACCTAATATTGTATCTAACGTTATTTGTTTATATACCACCATTTAAATTTAATGATTCAACTAAATTCTAAAATATTTCTTTAATCTTATATGTATCCTTTATCAATATTTCTCGAACCTTATCAATATTGTAAGTTATCCTTTTTTTTTTTTGATGATTAGCTTAATAAAAATTTTGTAAATCGCGCCAGGATGGTTGAAATGCAATCTTTTATTCAAGCGCATAGCTTGATGGCTCACTAGGATTAATTTTTCAGGGGATGCTGACGGCGAAGAACTAATTCGGTGATGGACTGAGCGGCGTTAAAAAGGTAAGCTGGACTAAAGGGGGAGTTAATTAACCTGCCTAATGACTTCCGTTGGTAGGGTGGGAAAGGCTAAGGCTGGAAACATCTCAGCCTCTCCTTAGTGGTAATGTCCGTCCGTTTATATAAAATTTTTTTTTACTTTATCGAAATAACCTTCAGTCATTTCGAATTTATTGGCATGTAATAATGTAATAAGCGAGATTGTTATGCATGGGCAAGATCCCACCCACTCCGGCGAGTTCAATGCCGCGCAATCACTAGCATGCCAGCCCAGTGCATACAATAAAATCTTTTTTTTTTTGTGAACCACAAGCTTACTACAAGCTGTTCGAAAACCTAAACAGCCCGTACCATCCTGGACAGCCAGACAGTGAAGCACCAGCATACGAACCAACACCCAAAACCGCTGGCCCACAACCATTATCAATTGATGAATATAAAAAAAGGCAAAGAACTAAAATTCAACTTCCAGAACAAAAAACACCGAAGAGAGAAAGGGGTGTCAGAAAAGTGAGAATACGCCAGGAAATAGGCAATCTGTTCAGGCTCGCCACACTAGCCAACAAGGAGGAAAAACAGAAATTTCTCCAACAGGCGAAAAACCTGCAAAGGATACAATTCAGGGAGAGGAAGTGCAACAAAGCAAAAAGTAACTTAGTATCGTGGGAGGTAAAAATTCTAAAGAAGAAGTTATAGTCACGAATAATAATAATAACAATAATAATATTATGAACTCAAACTTAATTTTGATAGACATATAATTATATTAATAATATTAATTGTATACCTATTTTTTAAAATTGCGAAACACTTTTGCAAAGAAAAAATAAGAAATATTGTATCAGAGGAGGTAAAAAATATAACCGTTAAAAAAAAATTAATTTGTAAAAATGTATTTGAAAAATAAAATATGTTGAATATAATTAAAAATTTAAAATCTATTATTGAAAATTTTAATAAAACTCCGAACAGGAATTATACAGCTTAAAACATTGCTGAAAAGAAATCAGAAATACCAAGGTTAGAGGAAGATTTTAATGAAAAATATGAGAAATCGCCTAAAGATACCAGTCAACAATCATTACAAAAAAATTATAGATAATTTGCTATTAAGGTTAAAAGAAATATTGGAAAAGAAGGAGAAATTATTAGAGCAGACAGAAATTGAACGAGATTTAGAAGGTATTGATAAAGAATTAGGAAAACTAGAATTCAAAATGGCAAAATTCGACATTATTTCGAGCATTAAGATTATTTCAGAATTTAGTGGGGAGGTAGAGAAATTAACTAACTTCTTGAATTTGGTAGAGTTCGTTGACTCAGATCTCAGCGAGGTAACAGAGAAAGAAAAACTGATAAAATTTGTCATAGCAACGAAAATAAATGCCAAAGTCAGAAACAAGTTGATAACAGTACAACAGCCAAAAACGTTTAAAGAATTAAAAGAAACCTTTCATCTAAAAAGTTGATAACATAACATAAGAAAAATACACTCCAAGTTATCTCAGAATTGTCAGTGATACAGCAAAACTCAAGTTCAACAACAGATTTTGGTAACCAAGTTGAAACGTTGGTGGCAGAACTAAATTGTTTACAATTAAGAGCAAGGAACAGAGAAGTAATCTGCAAACTAAATGACCAACTAGGTTTAAACGCATTCAAAAATGGCCTTATACAAACGAACAAATCGACCATTTTCGCAGCTAGACCAAAAACACTTAATGAGGCAATACAACTAGCCACTGAGGTAGAACATGCAAACCAAGCTGTTCAAATTAACCATTTTAGGATAAATACACCGAGGCAAAACTACATAAACAATAATAGAAATTTCGATAGGTTTAATAGATCAGGATATAAAAATTACAATACTAGATACAACAATAACAGCAACAATATGAGGTTCAATAATAACAAGAGAAACAATTATAATACAAACAATAGATATAGCAATAATAACAACAACAGGTTATGTAATAACAGGTATAATAACACAAACTTTAATGCAAATAGCCAAAGAAGAATAAACTACGGAAAACAATCAGGGAGTCTCCGAAGCCCAGAGAGACTCAGATTTAAGTTTAGAAAACAATCAATAAAGGCAATTCTAAATCTTAATCCCCATTTAACAAATTATATAATAGTCCAATCCAACATAACATTAGGAAATCAAAAGCTTTTAATTGATACAGGTGCAGATATCTCTATCTCAAAAAAAGGTAGCTTAAATTCAGAAAGAAATATAAATACGATAGATAAAATTGCAATTAAGGGAATCAATGACTGTGAAACAAATTCGATAGGTTCTATAAAAGCAAAAGTAAAAATTGAAAATGATTATGTAGAACAAAAATTCCAGATAGTAGATGATAATTGCCCAATTAAGACCAATGGCATACTCGGAAGAGATTTTTTAATAAGGACAAACAGTAAAATAGATTATGAAAACTTTACTATATCAGTATACATAAATAATAATGAATACGGTCTACCAATGATATTACAATTACCCGAATCACAAAGCATTATTCTACCAGCAAGATCACAATCCTTGCACCCAATAAATTTCGAAATACAAGAAGACAGCATAGTGCTAAATCAAGAAATACAACATGGTGTTTTTATTGCAAATTCAATCATTCCAGCAAAAGGTATCGCTCAAGTTGCATTCCTAAATACCTTAGATCACGATGTGACGATAACACCACGCAAACCTAACGTAGTTCCACTCACTGATTTTTATGTAATTGATCTAAAAAAAAACTTTGAGAAAAACAAAAATAAAATCAATATGAAAGGCTATTAAAAGAACTGAACATCGACATATCAGATGAAAAAGCAAAACAAACCATTTTAGAAATATGTAAAGAATTTGCGGACTGCTTTCATCTAGATGGAGATACATTGACAGTGAATAACTTCTACAAACAAAGAATTTCCATGACAGATAACAATCCCGTTTATATTAAGAATTACAGGCTGCCCCATGGACAGCTACAAGAAATCAATCAACAAGTAGATAAACTCCTTAAAGACAACATAATTGAAGCTTCGGATAGTCCATTCAACTCACCCTTACTGGTGGTACCAAAGAAGGATTCTCAAGGAGAGAAGAAGTGGCATTTAGTCGTAGATTTCCGTCAGTTAAATAAGAAAATAATAGATGATAAATTCCCATTAACAAGGCAAGATGATGTCTTAGATACGCTTGGCAGAGCTAAATACTTTTCGACTTTAGATTTAACTAGCTCTTTCCATCAAATAGAGCTAGAAGAAGATTCAAGGCCTAAAACAGCATTTTCAACTCCCCGTGGCCACTTTCACTTCAAAAGGTCGCCATTTGGATTAAAAATATCAACTAATAGTTTCCAAAGAATGTTATCTGTGGTATATAATCATTTTTGGTTGTAGTCTCAATCATCACAATAGTAACCTAGTTAAAATTCTTCAAAGACTTAGAAAATATAATCTGAAATTGAATCCTAAAAAATGCAATTGGCTTAAAACACAGGTCACATATCTTGGACATTCTGTAACGAACGAAGGAATAAAACCAGATCCACAGAAATATGAAGCAATTACTGCATACCCAACACCAAAAGATGCGGAGGAAGTTAAAAGATTTGTTGCATTCTGCAATTATTATAGAAGATTCATTAAAAACTTTGCAGAGATAGCCAGACCACTAAATATGTTGTCAAAAAAGGGAATGGAATGTATCTGGACTGAAGAATGTGAAAATGCTTTCATTTCATTGAAAGACAAACTTATAAACCCACCAATTCTGAAATACCCAGACCATGAAGAGCCATTCATAATAACAACAGATGCTTCCAATACAGCTCTGGGAGCAGTTTTATCACAAGGTGAAATAGGGAAAGATCTACCAGTTTCCTATGCCAGTAGAAGTTTAACTAAACATGAGGTAAATAAACTAATAATTGAAAAAGAATTACTTGGCATACACTGGGCCATAAACTATTTTAGACCATATGTCTATGGACAAAAATTCACCGTGATAACAGATCACAGACTTAGGCTATTGATTATGTCATATAATAAGGAAGTAAGACGTTCACGGAATTTTATTGTAAAAATCATCAAAGGGGTCATTGAGGATGAGAAAACCGCGGAGTGCTATTAAATTGGAGCGTGCATTTTTGAGAGGGGGGTGCAAAAGCACCCTTTTTGGTTTTTTGCATATAACTCGAAAACGAAGCAAAATTTCGAGATAATTCTCAAAACCTTTTTTGTAGAGAATAAAATTTACCGTCGAAATGGATTTTTGAAAAAAAATTAAAAAAATTTTGAGTTAGCTAATTTTTAAAAAAATCATTGCAAAAAAATATGAAAAATCGCATTTTTTGTTTTTTTTACGTAGTTAGTTATAGATACTTTATTTACTTCCCAAAAAACATTTATATATACAATAATTTTTTATCATAAGTTCCATATGGCTTGGCCTAAGGCCGTCTACCAGAAAGACATTATAACTACTTAGTATATTTTGAATCTTTTAGAAATTATATTTAATTTTAAAAGTCGCCTTCGATTATTCGGTTTCTATAATTCAGTGCCATCGTTGTGTATTTATACAGCTTCTCCCAACCAAGACTTCCATTTAAAATACATAAAACTTCACTCCTGTTCATTATGGCTTTGCCGAAGAATCTTACACGAAACTCTCTTAGAATCGGGCATCTGGCAATAAAGTGGTAAACATCTTCTCTTTCCTTGAGGTTGCAAATATCACACAAAATAGGTAGGTCCGGACGATGTGGAATGTAGTTGAGGTTGATCATTTCCCCTCTAACTTTAAATATCACACTAATCATTTCAAGCGGCAATCGATTTAAGAAGTATGAGCTTCCTTGAAGGTTGTAGTCGAGCTGGCTGTATATCATCCTATACTGAGAAGATTGAGCTTCTAAGATATATCCACTGTAAGCTGAGCGAGCTACACCCTCCAGTAAGTTTTCAAATAAGTTTCTTAAAGTAGCGGGTCCGACATCTGGTTGAATCTGAAAACTTTCTCCATACTCATCCCCTATATCTTCCCATTTTTTGACGAGGTTGCCTCTCAAAGCGATTATTGACTTGAGGACCAAATTGGGCAGTCTTCTTTCATCCATCTCCAGCAGCTTCAATATATATTCAAAATGTAGTTTTAGCGTATTTAAGAATAACGGTGGCATAGCAGTTTCTAGGTGAACCATGTAATTTGGAGTACAGGCCGGCAACAGAAAAATTCGTTTAAGAAAGTATCTTTGAAACTTTTCAACAACATCAAATTGCCAGAAGCCCCATACTTGAGCACCATACAGCATGATGGCGGAAGCAGTGGCACGAAATACCTGGATCTTTGCGCTATGGTCCACAAATCTACTCTCTATGCAACGCCCCCAGACTGAAGACAAAGCTCTCTTTGCCTCGGATAATTTAGTCTCAAAGTGTTTTTTGAAGTTAAGGTTTGGACAGATCAAGACGCCGAGATACTTATACTCTCGAACAATTTCTAAATTCTGACCTTTGTAGCTCCACCTTTCATTTCTTGAGTATCTACCACCTCCATCCCTGAAGATCATCATTTTAGACTTTCCAAGGTTTACAGTTAGGTTCCAAAGATCACAGTAGCGTTCCAAACGATTGATCATTCTCTGCATTCCATCAACTGATTCTGCCAAAAAAACAATGTCATCGGCGAAAATGAGACACGGTATTCTCAAACCTCCGAATTCAATGCCCCCTCCTACTTCCTCGACAATATCATTTATAAATAAAATGAAGAGCAAAGTACTCAACACACATCCTTGCCTGACTCCCATTTGCGTTTCAAACTCATCCGACGTGAATTTTCCGTCCCAAACATAGGACACGTTGTTTTCATACATTGCTTTCAGCAAATTCACTACTTTACTTGAGATTCCCAAGGCATAAAGTTTATAAAATAATGCTTCACGGGCAATGGAGTCAAAGGCAGCTCGGAAATCTACGAAGAAAGCATAAAGCTTCTTCTTTTTGCTTTTAAAGTAATCGGCAATATGATATAACGTGAAAATCTGGTCTACAGTCGAGTGGTTTTTCCTAAAACCAGCTTGAAACATGTTGAGTATGTTTTTATCGTTTACCCAATCTGTGAGCCTTTTAAAAATGAGTGTGCTGAATAACTTCACTGAAGAATTCAAAAATAAAATGCCCCGGTAATTCTCGGGATTATCGTACGCACCTTTTTTATGCAGCGGATAAATAATTGCTTTTTTGAAAATTGCTGGTACTTCTGCGGTTTCGAATATTTTATTAAATTCTTTGGTTAGTGAAAAGAGGTATTCACGTGTAGAGTTTATATAGAATTCTGAGGGAATCCTGTCATCTCCTGGCGCTTTTCCAGTTCTTGTTCTTTCTAAAACATCCCTCACTTCCAAAACTGTAAAGGGCGAATCAAGGATATCATCCAAGAAGAGTGGAGCTGCATAATGAGGAAGGGGTGAAAACTGAGCAGTGTTGAGTAGCCTTCTAAAGTACTCCTGAAGCTCGGATGCTTGCAGTGAAGATCCAATCCTATTAGGCCTTTCATTCATTGATTTAACAGCTTTCCAGAACTCCGCTGAAGACATCACTGAGTTTAAGCGTTGTATGGTTTGCGCATCATTTTGCTTACGTTTGGCAAGGCAGATCAGCTTATATTCTTTGTTGGCCGATGCATACATGGTTTTAAAGACATGCGAGCTATATTTTCTTACAAGCTTTAGAAGAGCAAATGACTTTTTCCGTGCTTTAGAGCATTCCCAATCAAACCATGTCTGCTTAAAATTTGTCTTCTGTTTCCAATTATCGGTTACTGGGATTGCACTTTTTATTATCTCAGTAAGTTTGGTCATGTTCATATTATCGTACTGTGTGCTCTGTTTACTAAGTTCTTCATTTAAATTATTTTGGTAAGCCCGTACAAAATGTGAACTATTATTCCACCGTAACTTTGGAAGGAGCTCAAGTGGCTTTGAAGACGATAATTCCTCCACCGGGCCAAATTTGCACGTGATTTCTAAAGGCATATGATCCGAAGAAGTTTGTTGTCCCACACAAAAGTTGCTCAAAAGAGCATTCCACCTCCCAGAAACTAGCCCATAGTCAATTACCGAACACGCTGTTCCTCGGATAAATGTGTATTCACCCTTAAAATCTCCTTTACAACTTCCATTCAGAACTCTAGCATCTAAAGAGTCCGCAAAATCCAATATTTTTACTCCTTTACCATCGCATACTTCATCTTTTGACTGACGAGTTGAATTGAAAATAACTCCCGCAGATCCACTTAAAAAACTATTCTGTGAGCAACCGATCCTGGCGTTAAAATCACCGACTAGTAATAAATCCGCGGACTTTAAGGATGTAATTCCGTCGCATAGTTTGTCGAACTCTCTTTGCCAGTGGTTACAATTTAGGTAGATTGGAATGATATACACGGCACAACTGTTATAAATGACCTCCAACATATTAATTCCTTCCCTTTGCACAAAATGTACGGATATTCCACTAAGTCCTTTTTTGAAACCAAGAAGCTGACCTCCACTTCCTCTCCCATACGTACTTGTCTTCACTGCTGGTACCCACTTTAGCTTATAATTATTAAAAATACCTTCAAATTTCTCTATTTCATTATCTAATACATGCGTTTCCGTAAGTAAAAATATATCAAAGCTTTTAATATAACTAAAGAAATTCATAACAAAAATTTTATTTTTTAGCCCTGATATGTTATATCCTATTATTCTTAGATCTAAAGTATTTATTTGATTCTGGTAGACTTGTTCGCATCATTCAGCACCGTGTATACTCGCATTCATGCTTGTGCTTGCACCCAAAACTCTTACAGCGGTTGTTTCTGCATTTTGACATAACGAAACGTTGCTAGCTTCAGGAACATTAGCATTTGACGTTTTGCGACTGACATTGACGTTTTTTACGCTTCTGTTTACTTGCTGCACTTCATTCATAAATGCTTGTAAGTTATTAAAAAACAAAAAATTACTGCCGAATATTGCCTTCAACGCCTCCATGGGATCATGAGCACCACACTTTAGACCCTGTTCCAAATCCCAGGTGAAGAACTTGTTGGATATGCTTAGCTTATCATCTTTTAACAGAGCCTTAACATCCGGGAAAGTTGCACGCAAGAACCTGTGGATTGGAACCAAATTGCTTCTTCTGCATCGCATTTTGTATGGCAGATCTTTATGAATGTGAATTTGAGATCCCTTCAAATCTTTCGCGTTCTTAAGTACTGTCCATGCTGCATTGCGAGTTTTCATTTTCACAACAATAATTGCCGAACGTGAATCCTTGGTAGATATTGGACGCGCGTATTCGATTTCGGAAACATCGGCTGATGGAAGTAAACCAGCACAAACTGATTTAGCTTTCTGAGACATATTGGCATTTACATCAGCTGGCATATGTACCACGACATTTGATTCGGTATCTTTTTGTAATAATTTTTCTAACTGGTCCTCGAGCAAATTATTTTTTCTCTCCAACTCAAGGACTCTAGCAGAGATGCGATCATTTTCCAGTTTCAACCCCATAATTTCGGCGTGGAGCTCTTGAAAGTCAGCCTTCGTAGGCAGCTCTTGACAAAGCTCCTTGTTGTTGTCACGAAGAATCTTTACAAGAATCTCTGTGGTAAGTAATTCGGGTTGCGTCATTGTAGTTTTGGAAGATGTTACTGGTGAAACGTTTCGGCGCTTTTCTTCACTTTGTTGTTCAGGGGATGTTTCAAATAGACCTCTTTTGTTCATTTAGTGAGGTTATATTTACTTGAAAATTAAATAGCCCTAAATTAGCTAAGTAGCTTAAACTTACTCAGTTTATTTTTACTTTTTATGGAAGTATGGTAGCTAGTTTCAATTTTTAAAATATGTTCAAAGCACTTTAATGAGAAATAACTAATTTTTGAAGACTTTTTTCAGGAGCTTTCTTAAAATTGCACGTTAACTTTGACAGTTCAAAATGTCTTTTCGTTTTTTTTACGTATTTGCTTATAACTTTCTTACCAGCAGAGATAGGTATAGGCATTGCTGCATATAAAAGAAAGATAATTAAATTTTCTTTAAAATAAATTTAAAAAAAAAATGGTTTGGATAAAAATCGACCGAGAAATAGTCGTTCAAACTAGGCTGATGTAAAGTTTTTAAAGCTTTATAAATGGCATTTTTGGCTATTTTGATGGACTTGTTAGATTATACACTCAAACTGGGTGTATTAGGGAGTCATGACCAGTTGAGTCAAAAATAAAAGTCAAGTTTCAAATTTTTCGCACTTTTAGGGTTGCCATCTTTTTTTTTTAAATTTAAAATAATTGTCAAAACCAACACACTTGCTTTTACAAAGCCGGGTTTTGAGCACATGTTAGCGTATACCTACTCGAACATGAAAGAAAATTGTGTTAGACCAGTTTTACGGTTGAAGGTCCTTGCCAGACCAGCTAAACATTTTCTAAGTAGAAGTAGTAAAGAAATAACTTTTTTTTATTTTGGAATACCTGACTCGTCTGGCACTATTTTTTCCATATATAACGAAAGGCATAAACTACCAAATACCCCGGTTTGTTAAAGTAGATTTGTTAGTTTTGATAATTATTTAAAAAATTAGAAAACAAAAGGAAAAAAAAATCACCAACATTATAACTTTAAGGGCCGTCTGGCATGCATTTTCGATAGCCAAACTCGTCTGGCACAGTTTTGTCGCTATTTTAGGAGATATTAGCTAGCATATATTGAAAACCCGGCATTGTACAACAAGGTCTGACAGTTATTTGAAATTAAAAAAAAAGTTATTTCTTATAATACCTACTTTGAAAAAGTTGAGCTCGTCTGGCAAGGACTTTCAACCGCAAAACTTGTCTGGAAATATCTTTTTTCATGTTCGATAAGGTATAAGCTTACATGTGTTGTAAAAGCAAGTGTGTTGGTTTTGACAATTATTTTAAATTTTAAAAAAATAGATGGCAACCCTAAAAGTGCGAAAAATTTGAAACTTGACTTTTATTTTTGACTCAACTGGTCATGACTCCCTAATACACCCAGTTTGAGTGTATAATCTAACAAGTCCATCAAAATAGCCAAAAATGCCATTTATAAAGCTTTAAAAACTTTACTTCAGCCTAGTTTGAACGACTATTTCTCGGTCGATTTTTATCCAAACCATTCTTTTTTAAATTTATTTTAAAGAAAATTTAATTATCTTTCTTTTATATGCAGCAATGCCTATACCTATCTCTGCTGGTAAGAAAGTTATAAGCAAATACGTAAAAAAAAAACAAAAAATGCGATTTTTCATATTTTTTTGCAATGATTTTTTTAAAAATTAGCTAACTCAAAATTTTTTTAATTTTTTTTCAAAAATCCATTTCGACGGTAAATTTTATTTTCTACAAAAAAGGTTTTAAGAATTATCTCGAAATTTTGCTTCGTTTTCGAGTTATATGCAAAAAACCAAAAAGGGTGCTTTTGCACCCCCCTCTCAAAAATGCACCCTCTAATTTAATAGCACTCCGCGGTTTTCTCATCTTCAATGATCCTTTTGATGATTTTTACAATAAAATTCCGTGAACGTCTTACTTCCTTATTGTCCTGTTTTTTAGGACATAATCAATAGCCTAACTGTTGCGGCTGGCAAAACAACTTGGAATTATCCGGCACAGCTTTGAAATAAACTTCTTCCAGAAGAAATAAAAGGCTAGTTTTATATTTCGTGGATTGCATTGAGCCAATCGTAGTGAAGCGTTTATTCTCTAAAATTATATAGTAACAATTATATGAATAAATTACTTAAACTAAATACATATTAACTTAATACCAAACTTACAATTTTTTTTGCTGCTGGATCTCAAGAAGTAAAAATGGCTAATGAGCCGGTAAATTAAATTCTTTACAAAAAGGCGCAAATCTTAAGTAGGTATAAATAAGAAAAAGACAAATATAACTTTACTCAAAGAGACAAATATATACGTTTAAATTGACATAGTGAAATGATAACATACAGTCATCAAAATAAAAAGGGCTGCGTTCAATTCTCGACATCCCCACCCCCTTGAGCTGACCTGGAGGGGGAAGCCTCACCATCTTCTGACATCTTCACGTCTAGGACCGCTAACTTAGATACTGGCCTTTTGAACTCACCAGTGCTTGTCCTTACCACTGCAGACCGGGCTACATCATCTTTACCAAAATGCAGTTTTAATACTCTGGCACGTTTCCATTGTGACCTAGGGACGTCAGCATCACAAATGAAAACAAGGCTACCCACTTCAATTGGTTTGATAGGTTGACACCACTTGGTTCGCTTCGTAAGTTCGGAAAGGTATTCTCTAATCCACTGATGCCACATACCATTTTTCAAATTCTAAACCACGCGCCATTGCTTTCTTAAACACATCAATCTGGGCTCGTATGGTGCTGATGGTGTATGAGTAGAGTTAGTTCCACCGAGTAGGAAGTGGTTCGGGGTTTATGGCTCGCGTTCTTCGGGTGTCACGGCTATATGTGTTAACGTTCTTGAGTTAACTATGTTTTCAGTCTTGATAAGAAAGCATTGAAGAGTCTCCAAACGTGGGGGTTGTTCCTTTAACATCGTGCACAGTGATTTTTTGACTGATTGGACCAGCCTCTCCCAAGCACCGCTAAGATTCAAGGGGGTGTTAAACTTCCAGGCAATTCCCAAAGGCGATAAACCAGCTTTGATGACGTCTTGGTCGATAAATTTTTTAACACCTTGAAGCTCCTTAGCAATGCCGACAAAGTTGGTACCGTTGTCACTTCTGATCAGGATCGGCACTCCTCGCCGGTTGATAAAATTTCGAATACAGACAAGACAGGCATCACTGGAAAGATCTGTTGCTATTTCTAGGTGAATCGCGCGGACCGTCAGACACGTGAAGAGAGCTACCCATCTCTTTTCCCTTTGGCGACGAATGGTGACAGAAATAGGCCCGAAGTGTTCTAGCCCTGTGTAGGAAAAGGGGCGAACGTATGGTGTTATTCGGTCAAGAGGCAGCGCACCCATTTGTGGCTGTACTGGTTTAGCCCTTTGTATCTTGCAGTCTTCACATCTTGCCCACTCACTGTTCATCAACCTTCGGACAGAAGGTACCCAAAATTTTCGGCGCAGCTCGCTTATTGCTGTTGTCGTATTTATGTGGTGGAATTTTGTATGATAAGACCTCACTATTAATGCAGTAAGGGGGTGTTTAGTTGGTAGGATGACTGGCTGTCTTGCTTGGAGGGATAAAAATCCTGCGTTGCTTATCCTACCGTTGACACACATAACTCCATCTTCGGCAATAAAGGGGTTCAAAGTTATGATAGTGCTGACTCGAGAGATAGGTTAATTTTGTTTCAAGGCTGCATACTCTTCAACGAAAACCTGCTGCTGTACCCATCGACAAAGCTGTCTTTCAGCTGCTGTTTCCTCCTCTGCATCCAGTTCACCGCTGACAAGTTCAACTTCAATTGACCTTTTCTTAAGGGACTTTATCCTCAGGTTCTCAATATATCGAAACAACCAGGCGATAGTTCGTCTAAGCCTGGAATAATTCGAAAAACGATTAATAATATGGTTTATCAAATTTACCTTATGGTTCGCCAAAAATAGGTAATGTTTAGTGAGAATTTCATCATGGCTTCTATCATCCTTCAATCCCATTAAAGACTCGTCTGGCCAGGTGTCTTCATTTTGTACAAGAATTGTGGACCTTTTATCCACCTGCCATTCGACTCCCATCGCATAGGAAACTTAGCCCGCGTTGCCTCATCTGCCAGATTTTGCACACCAGGGCACCAGCTCCATTCTTAAACTTGACTGCATTCTAGGATCTCCGAGACTCGATTTGCAACATACTGCTTATATACTCGATGATCTGAACGTATCCAACGTATCACGGTGTGTGAATCGGTCCAAAATTGACGTCTGTTAATTTTCACTGTGTGACACTTTACGATTGATTCCATCAATCGAACACCCATTACTGCTGCCTGCAGTTTAGGTATGGTGTGAAACCGGGTCGGTGCCAAACTACTCTTTGCTGCTACAAAGACCACCTTGATTTTACCTTCGAATGTTGCCCTCCAATATGCCACCGTAGCCATCGCTTCCTCGCTCGCATCTACAAAAATATGAAGATCCACTTGCGCTGTCTCAAAGCTCGAGAAGTAACAGCGGGGCACTTTAAGCTCCTTCCCTTTTGATAACTCTTCAATCCACATTTTCCAGCGACGGTAAATATTTTCTGGTTACGACTCGTCCCACTGTATACCTGCCTTCCACACAAGCTGCATGAGCACCTTTGCTGTTATCATAAAATCAACCAGTAATCCGAACGGGTCGAATACCGACATATTCATAGTAAGCATTTCTCGTTTGTTCGGTTTTCTAGTGAAATTCAATATTTCTGACGGCACTTTGTTAAACTTTAAAGTGTAAACGAAGACATCTGGTTTTGGCAGCCAATGCATCCCCAAAATTCGCTCTACTTTATCATCCATGCTCACTGAGTGTCCATCATCACTCAATGTACCTCCAACGGCCGACTTTAACCTGTCACAGTTTGATGCGATGTTGCGAAGTTCAAAACCGGCTGCCCTATGTAATGTATCCTGATAACATCTGCCAACACTTCCATTGCCTCCCCTTCGGTCTGGAAGCTATCCACATAATCGTCAACGTAATGCCTCTCGATTATTCCCGTAACGGCTCTAGGACACTGTTTGACGTATTTGAGAGCGTTGGCGTTTTCACATATTGTGCAATTGTCGGTGAACAGGTGGCATCAAACGCTCCATAACGTAAGTATCTGCTGATTTCGATGAGTCTTCTCTCCACAGAAATCGTTGGCTATCCTGGTCTTCTTTTACCATTTGGATTTGGTGGAACATTTCCTTTATGTCGCCGCACACTGCATGCCAAGCTTGACGGAATTTGAATAGGATTGAAGTAAGTGGCTGGTTTATATCTGGTCCAGTTAATAAGGCTTTGTTGAGCGAAAATTGTTTCACCTGTGCAGCCGCATCGAACACTAATCTTATACCCTCTTTATTAGGATTTATTACTCCGAAGTGTGGCAAGTAAAATGTCCTTGGAGTACGAATCCTATCTTCTTCGGGGCTCAACTTTCGGGCATAGCCTTTTTTCACATTATCTTCGATCTTTTCTAAGTATTTTTTTGCATATTCCGGCTCACGAACCATTTTTCTCTCGTCATTTTTGAGTCGTTTCAACGCCAAATTGTAGCTATCTGGAAAGGCCGTAAGATCTTCTTTCCAAAGAAGCCCTGCTTCGTAGCGAGTTCCAAGATCTTTGGTTTTTGTTTCAAGCAGTAACATAGCCCTCTCATCGGCTTTGGATAAAACCTTTTTGACGTCTGTGCGTATGCCAAATGTTTCCTTGTCGAAGTAATCTCTCATCATGTCGTTCATTTCGTCTAACTTACTTTCAGAATTTGTGTGCTTTCTATTGATGTGAGTAACACGTCTACTTATCTCTTTTGAGTTTTCGCTGGCTAGTACAGGCCCATAGACAATCCATCCTAGTCTGGTTCTTGTAGCTATTGGACCTCTACCCAAAGGTGCATACGGACGTTCCAGAGGTACTGTCAAAATGGCATGAGCTAAACTTAGTATCAATTTTGGTTGAATATCGGTATACTCAATAAGTGGCAACCCCGAAAGGTGAATATTTTAATTGTCTCCTAACAACTCTCCACTATTAAAACTTTGGGTTGGCAACGACGTACTTGATGTTGTATAAACGTTGGACAGCTGATACTTCTCAGAATTTTCTTCCACTCCGCTAATCGTCATCTCAATAATTTCAGATTGCTGTGTTACACTTTTATTTCGCGAAATTAAACTTTAACTTAAACAAACAAAAAAAAAACCCGACTGACCGGCACAAGAAAAGTAAACGTTTAAAAAAAGAACACGAAGCCGAACTGTCAAACAGTCGGCGAAGAAGGCGATAAAAAAAACGAGCGAAATAAAAAATGCAAGGGGGTGGGTTCTCGAAGTTAGTTTTTTAACGATTACAAAAAAAATATTATTGATATAAAAAAAGATGAAATTGAATTTATTAGCTTACTTTTATTAACACAGGAGCGTAGCTGAAAAAAAAATAAAAAGTGATTTTTTTTTGAATAAAAGGAAATCACAAACCTTCGGAGCGAAACCGACGGTGAAAATATATTGAATAAAAAGAGAAAAATTTGTATGTTTAGAATTAAGAATTTTTAATAGCTCCAAATTGCCTGGGAAACCTTTTAAATAGGATGAAAACCCAGGATCTTTTAAAAACAAAGAGAACAAAAGAATTGTAAAACCAAGTGGAGATGAACCGTTAACGTTCGGTCCCGAAAGAACAAAGTTTTTACCGAGATATGGGTCACGAGTTCCGTAATTTTCGGAATATTTCAATACAAAAATCAAACGATAAAATACGAGTATTTTACTCTAGCCAAACAAAATTATTTGGAGACAAAACAACCAATATGCAATTTTCTTTGACAATCAGTAATACTTAGCTTTTTTTTTCTGCCACTATCTCCTTCCTAAGACAGTTTATCTCCCGTTTAAATCACAGCTTCTCCACTATTCTTCCACCTTATTTTTCCTCAAGAATTTCTTTTTCCACTCAACAATGTTTAAAACTTAAAGCACTCAACTTTCCTTTTTTTCCAATAAACTTTCCTTTCTGCTTTTAATTTTTTTCTTAAAGAACCTCTGGTTCATTTGCTAAACAGTAAAGAAGTGACTTCCAAGCCTTTAACCTTGCCTGGATGACCTCTTCTTTTTCTTCAATCTTGGTGCTTTCAGCCAATCAGCGGCCGTGGTTTTCGGTCACGTCGTCATTCAGCTACACTCTGCATAGTCGCTAGAGAGAGCCAACGTAGTTGAAAACCAGCGGTCTTTCTTACTCGCACCTTCACAGCGGCTCATGCTAAATCATCGTAGAATTCGCCGATCGCTGGTTTCACTCCCAGGAGCGGCGAATTCGATGAACACATCCAGCCATATATCCCTAAATATTTATAACAGAAAGAAAAGTTTTTCGAAATCATAAAGAAAGTTAAGTTCAACCCGAATGCATTTTTCCCCTCGGAGCTAACTAGAAAAATCTAACGTGGAAAACTGGTGGAGGGCTAATTTCGATTACTCAAGCCAGCAAGGAGAGATTGGCAGAACTTTTCCACATCGTAAATTTAACTTTAGTATCGTTTGATTTTTGTGAAGATTTGGGGGGTCACGGGGACTAACAGTTAACGTTCCATCTCTTACATTGATATAAGTTAAAGTTAGGTTGGGCACGCAGCCATTCTCGACATGAGTAACTTCAGCATTCGGGGACCAAGTGTCGCCCGTGCTCTTTTTAGTGGATTAAGCTTTGATCAGACCGCCCGCCTGTCAATTTTCGAGTTTGTACTTGGGGACCACCTGTCACCCAGACTTAAGATCAAACAGACCGCCCATCTGTCGGTGAGTGGAACAAATCCACTCAAAATTGTGTCAAAATTGGCATATCGATTTCTATTTCTTCAAGATACTGAGAGAGAGAACCGATGGCTGATGGACCATGGCTGCCCCTCTTTCTCTCAGTAGGTTGAAAGAAACACCTGAAAAGAAAATTGGAAAGAAAGGAAGCAAGGATAGGGAACCAGAAAGAATAATTTTTGTTGCGGGAAATTTTACCGCAACAGCTGTCTGATAATTTTCTCATTCAACCATTGCAGCTCTAAAGCCTAGTACGGTGCTGATGCGAAACGAAAAATCCCATACAAAAATGACACAACGAAATCATAAACGAAAAATTTTGTTTTACTTTTCGTTCTGCAGTACGCTGTTCGATGAACGAAATTGAAAATTGTTGCATATTTTTCAGAGAAGTCTACACTCTTTTTTCGCACACAATTGATTACCCAGGCCATTTATTGTATGCGGAAAAATGACATTTGTGTTTTTTCGTGTGTGTCTTTGTTGTTTCGTTCATTACAGCGTGGCTGTCTGTGTTCTTTTTTTTCAGTTGCATTTGTTTTGAATTTTTCAATTGGTGTAACTGTCAATGAATATTTTTTCGCTGCGTTTTCGTAAGCATTTCGTTGTCTTGTTGGAGACCAACTAAATATTTCGTTTCGCATCAGCTGCGTACTAGGCTTATACTATGTTCCCACCAAAATGAAATCCGAGATTTCAGTTGAAATCTTTTAATATTTTGAGCCGCTGGAACAAGGTTTCATAGAAATTTCAACAAAATATCAATGAAAACTCTGGATTTCAATGTAATCTCAATGAAATTCGGCCCCACCAATTTGATATCTCGAATTTTTTTAGCTGAAATCTCGGATTTCGTTTTGGTGGGAACATAGTATTAAGGATTCAGGTTTTCCTCGTATGCCCAACTCACGAGCAAGATCCCGGTCAACCATGGTGACGTTAGCTCCATCGTCCACGAATGCATAGGTGATAATTACTTTATCGTGTCCGTACACCTTCACTGCCAATATCTGAAATAAGATATCTTTACCACCATCGTGATTGCTTTCTGCGTGACAACTTCGGCGTTCCGGTTGTGTGGTTGGCAAGGGCAGCTTCAATTGGCTCGGTGCAGGTTCTTGATCTGGATTGTTAGTACTCGAAACGTGTTTCTGTGTTGTGCTGGTGCTGTCGTGACTGGTATGCAAAAGACGATGGTGTATGTATGAGCACCCCTCAAGTCCACAGCGTTTACGTTTGAAGCAACGATTGGCTTGATGCCCAGTTTTAAGGCAACAGAAACATGTCTTTAATGTTTTAACTTTTTCCATTTTTCGTCCACTGGCAGCTGCAAGAAAGATTTACATTCAACCAGGTTACTACACTTACCGAGACAGATCAGACATTTAGATTGGGCGACGCTTACGTAAGCGTATCGACGACTTTTTGTTGCACCAGGATTATGTGCTGCTGACTTGCGACTTGAATTGTTGCTTGGCATAAGTTGAGACGAAGATGGCATTGAATCTGTTACCATGTTTGCTAGCCTTCGTAAAGTAACTAGCCAATGGCTGAAATCTGTAATGGATGGTGGCCGTCCCAGTTGTATGCATTTTTCGGCCCACTGCATTCGTCTTGTTGTAGGTAATTTAGAGACGAGTTCACTTAACAACGTTGGGTTTGCAAGATGATGGGCTCCTTGGGCATTTTGTAAGAACGTGGCCATATTTGCAATCTTATTTGCAAATTCTACCAGTGACGGAAGATCACCTTCGAGAACGGGAACAACAGCCCGTGCCTTTTCAACCTGGCTAACAATTAATTGAAGTAATATTTTTAATCGACTCATTAGTTTGTTTTAGAAGGGCTTGCATTGTTTGTATTTGAATACTAAATTCGTTTCGCAATTCGTTCATCTTATTATTAAATTCATTTATTCGTGATTCTGAATCACTATTACGACTACTAGAATTGGGGTCACTTACTTTGGCATTTTCGGTGGCAGCGGGAAGCGTAGGTGCACTTAATTGGACTGTGGGAATGTTTTATTGTGACCCACCTTCACCTGCGACGATCGTTCTCATCGTTGGGATAGCAGACAATTCCCTCGACCTCGTCATGGACACTCGAATTGGAAGATATTGATGTGTCGGGTTGGGATTTTTTTGGCGCATCGAAAAGTTGCGTTTCTTGAATCTCTGGAAAACATTCTTACGTTCATATTTGCGTTTGCTGCAATCGTTTCCAGAACTAGTCGAATTGTTGATGCTATCCTCGACGGAAGATTCTTGACCTGATGTTAGTGTTCAGGTTGCTCCTGAGGCTTCCGGAGTCGAAGCAGAGGCACCAGCAGCATCTTCATCTCGACTCTGCTGTTTTTGTGATGTCGATGTTGTGGTGGATGTTGCTGATTTTCTTCGACGGGACAGTGAAAGGAACCAGTTTCTTTTTTCATTTTTATTGCTGGGATTCTCCGTGGACTCATTAGTCATATTTCAAACAAAAATAACAAATTTAATTGCAATGGAAGATTTGATTAAATTAAAAACACAAAACTATAGAACGACCTTCAAATGAGACACATTGCAATTAAGAATAAAAATTTCTAATTTATTTTTCTCTCAATGATGAAAAATAATATTTTCTTGCTTTTTTTCTGCTTTGAAAAGCGATTGATACAATAAACAAAATAAAATAATTTCACTTCCTTGATTGCCAGCTGTCACTTTAATAAAAAAAAAAACATGTTATACTTTTATACTGTTATACAAAAAAGTGTACCGGCGCACCTTATAACAGTTCTTCAATTGGAAGCAACTTTTTTGTATGAATACGCTATCCAGTGTATTATAGAGATCAGTGATACAGTCATCAAAATAAAAAGGGCTGCGTTCAATTCTCGACACAGACCATTAGTGAGTCTCTTCACACACAAGAATCCATCATCTAAAATGACAAGGATTAGACTAGATCAGGCGGACTATACATTTAACATCATTTATAAACAAGGATCAATGAACACGAACGCTGATGCACTATCACGCATCAAGCTTGATTCAGAAATACTAAAAGGCATGATCCCAACTTCAGATGTTAACATAATAACCAGATCAAAAACAGGAAGAATGGCAATGGAGAATAAGAATACAAACAACATAGGAATAGAAGGAAATTAATTCAAAGAAAAAAATCCAAATATATATACGTGGGAATGTGACTCTCTAGGAAAGGTAAGGAAAATTATAAAATTGAAATTTAAAAAAGTGCAAAATACAAATCATGTACAACAGCGAGAATCCTCAACAAAACTAAGGTTTAATCTAGGAGAAGCTTGTACCAAGATTAAAGAAAGCAATAAAGAGGTAGTCATAGAATATAGTGATAATCCAAATTTTGACTTAGGTCAGATCTTGGAGAAGCTAGTATTCAAAATGAAGAAAGAAGATATAAAAAAGCTAGCAATTGCAAATACTGATAGATTAACGAGCACATAACCATAAATGAATTTAAGGAATTATATAACAATCTTCAGAAGAAACTTACGATAAATGAAAGGTTAACAATCATTATATATAACCCTCCACAAAGAATTATTAATGAGGAAGAAAAAGAAGCAATAATAAAAAATTTCCACGACACACCACATGCTGGTGGACACTCAGGTGTAAAAAGAACAATAAATAAAATAAAACAGAGATATTGTTGGAAAAATTTAAGCAAAATGGTCAAAATACATGTAAATGAATGTTGGGTTTGTGTACAGTATGCTGCAAGTTATACATCAATTTATATTGAATAATTTTGAATGAACAACAACAACGAATAGCGACTAGCATTTTTATTAACACACACAAGCTTGCCATTGTTCAGTCGGTTTCTTTCTTTTTTCCCCATGCACCGATTCGTATGCCAACAATTCGTTGGTCATACAAAATTATTCAATATAAATTGATGTATAGCTTGCAGCACACTGCACACAAACCCAACTTAAATTGTAAATTAATTCTTGACTAGTGTCAACTCTTTCAACTCATCCCCCCCCTTGTATGACCAACGAATTGTTGGCATACGAATCGGTGCATGGGGAAAAAAGAAAGAAACCGACTGAACAATAGCAAGCTTGTGTGTGTTAATTAAAATGCTAGTCGCTGTTGCAATTGATAAACAACGAAACCTGCATTGGGATAGAGCTAACCATGTGGTTTCAGTGGCGCAGTGTGCAGTGCATCGGCCTCTGAATCGCAAGGTTCATGGTTCGCTCCCATATGACGGCAAAGAGTTTTTCAATTAATACGAGCATAACCAGACTAAGCACCACTAAAGGAGTCTGATGATCGAGGTGGCACTCGTGAAATAGCTATAACTTCAGCCTATATATACTTGGTGGTAACACACACAAGTTGTTGTTGTTCATTCAAAATTATTCAATATAAATTGATGTATAACTTGCAGCATACTGCACACAAACCCAACTTAAATTGTAAATTAATTCTTGACTAGTGTCAACTCTTTCAACTCATCCCCCCCCTTGTATGACCAACGAATTGTTGGCATACGAATCGGTGCATGGGGAAAAAAGAAAGAAACCGACTGAACAATAGCAAGCTTGTGTGTGTTAATAAAAATGCTAGTCGCTGTTGCAATTGATAAACAACGAAACCTGCATTGGGATAGAGCTAACCATGTGGTTTCAGTGGCGCAGTGTGTAGTGCATCGGCCTCTGAATCGCAAGGTTCATGGTTCGCTCCCATATGACGGCAAAGAGTTTTTCAATTAATACGAGCATAACCAGACTAAGCACCACTAAAGGAGTCTGATGATCGAGGTGGCACTCGTGAAATAGCTATAACTTCAGCCTATATATACTTGGTGGTAACACACACAAGTTGTTGTTGTTCATTCAAAATTATTCAATATAAATTGATGTATAACTTGCAGCATACTGCACACAAACCCAACTTAAATTGTAAATTAATTCTTGACTAGTGTCAACTCTTTCAACTCATCCCCCCCCTTGTATGACCAACGAATTGTTGGCATACGAATCGGTGCATGGGGAAAAAAGAAAGAAACCGACTGAACAATAGCAAGCTTGTGTGTGTTAATAAAAATGCTAGTCGCTGTTGCAATTGATAAACAACGAAACCTGCATTGGGATAGAGCTAACCATGTGGTTTCAGTGGCGCAGTGTGTAGTGCATCGGCCTCTGAATCGCAAGGTTCATGGTTCGCTCCCATATGACGGCAAAGAGTTTTTCAATTAATACGAGCATAACCAGACTAAGCACCACTAAAGGAGTCTGATGATCGAGGTGGCACTCGTGAAATAGCTATAACTTCAGCCTATATATACTTGGTGGTAACACACACAAGTTGTTGTTGTTCATTCAAAATTATTCAATATAAATTGATGTATAACTTGCAGCATACTGCACACAAACCCAACTTAAATTGTAAATTAATTCTTGACTAGTGTCAACTCTTTCAACTCATCCCCCCCCCTTGTATGACCAACGAATTGTTGGCATACGAATCGGTGCATGGGGAAAAAAGAAAGAAACCGACTGAACAATAGTAAGCTTTAAATAATTAAATGATGATCGAGGTGGCACTCGTGAAATAGCTATAACTCCAGCCTATATATACTTGGTGGTAACACACACAAGTTGTTGTTGTTCATTCAAAATTATTCAATGTAAATGAATGTATAATATGTGCACAAAGCAAACAGATAAGAAACACAAAGGAAAAGTTAATAATAACAGATACACCAACAACGAGTTTCGAGGTAGTAACAGTGGACACAGTTTGTCCACTTAGACCATCGAACGATTTTAGATATATAATAACTCTACAATGTGAGTTGACCAAGTACATTGAAGCAATACCTATCAAAAGCAAAGATGCAAACACAGTAGCTAAAGCCTTAAGCCTAGTACGCAGATCGAGAAAAGACAAATTTTATCTCTACTTTTTTTTCTCGAGACAAATTCTGAAGGTGTAGAGATAAAAACAAAAGTCAAATGAGAACAGTTGCGTAGTTAGGCCTGGCGCCCACTGGGCAACTTAGTTGCCGGCAACTTTTAGTTGCTCAAAGTTGCCGGCAACTCCGAGCAACTAAAGTTGCTGACCATCGCCCACTAGGCAACTTCCGAGCAACTTTTTGGTTTGACGTTTGTTTTTTTTTTTTGTATCTGTTGCGTTGACATTTGACACCTTGTTTTTTTTCAATTGTGTCATTGCGATTTGTGAACTGAGAAATTGTGAATAAAAAATAATTAAATATAATTCAATAAACTATGTATGTGTCCTTATTTATAATTCAATTTTAGATAAATTTATTGATTACAGCTACAACACATTATTCAACAATCAGGCGTGAGTAGGATGCTGAGCTTCCATTTGCCAAATTCATGGTGTCATATGACAGACACCGATAATAAGTCGGCGATGGCACCAAGGAAGTTGGTGCATTCCTTGAGGGTGCTGAAGATCTGCGCTTGGAAATCACCACAACCCAATAAACCAAATGGCCGTGCGCATAGAGAAGCAATCAAAAGAGAAGCACCGAGCTTTGCTGCAGAAATGCGCTGCAACAGCAATGAGCTCCAAGCTCATCCATCAACAGGACTTCTTCTCGAAGATGGTTGTAGACGGTGTTCTTGCACTGGATGAACTTCTGCCACTGAACATGATCAGTGTAAGGAAAGTGACAGGTGGGTCGTTGGAAGAGTCACAGATCATTGCAGGCGTGACCTTTGTAACGTGCTATATATATATATATGTATTAAAAAACTTTGGAACTTATCATGTGTTGTCATGGTATGCCCACTCGCATACCTAACCCCTCTTCAACAACTGGATGAGAAAGGAACCCACGAGCACAAACCGCCACCCGGAAATTTTCTTCTTAATTCACGTTCCCTTTCACCTTGTGTCTGCTGAGGAGAGGCACGTGAGTCACTGTAACTACTTAATCAAAAAAAAATATACAAAACCAAACTTTAACTTCAGTTGGGAATCAAAAATGATTCCAAAAAAAAAACTAAGTCAGTCTTCAATAACTCTTCTTACTCCTCAAAGTTCCTTCCTAACTACTTACCCCACCTTTAGGACCGATGCCTACAGACCCATCGGCCCGTCCAGGCAGGGGTCGAGAGGAGTGTCCAGTCGCTTTCGTAACAGTAGGCTTGCTAGTCGCCACGCTCAGCTCGTCGATGGGGGGGGGGATCTTGTTACTAGCAATAGGACAGTGTTACTTTTTTACAAGCCTAAGTCGGAGTTGGTATTTGACTAGTTTAGTTCCATCTATAAAAGACGCGAGGCCCGAAAGTTAGTTACCGTTTACATCGCTTTTTGTTTCACTTCGAGGAGGACATAGATGTTCGTGCCCTCGGAGCTAGTCTATACCCACCCTAAATAGTATTCCCAAAAACAAAATGGTTAAAGGAATACTCCTACGCTGCTGCTTGTGCTCCAAACCATAACGCGGCAGCCCTCTTTTAAAAAGGGGAAAGTTATTCACTTTCCCTCACTTCTCCATCAGGAACTTCAACCCCCCTTCACTCCTTTTTTATCCACTCCCCAAACCTAACTATTTATGCTTCCATCTTTTTTTTTTTTACATCCAAAAGAAAACTTTAAATCCGGAACTATACTTCATCCTAATCAAATTTTCCAAAAAAAAAACAAAATCGAAATATCCAACTTCACCTTGACGGACTCACGATCAATTTCCAAAACAGTCAAATCATAATCGTATGAATTAATTTTTGTGTAATTTGTAATTTTATTAAGCAAGGAACTGTCTCTTAAAATTATTTACAAAATTCGATACAAAAAAAAGACACCCTATACATCGGACTAGGACGTAAAAGATTAGTATTCTTAAAAAAAATAATAAATCCACCAAACTCAATTACTCTCAATACCATCCCTATCTTGGAATTACCAATTCTCTAAAACTTCACGCTTCAACAAATAAAACGGCGATCTCGATAACAAAACAAAATTGCATCCTAAACGGTCAGAAATAACTCGAAACCATCCGATGTCTTAATTGAGTTTCTCAACGTTAAAAAAAAACTTATATCTTTACTTTAAGTGATCCGAAATTTTGAATTCATTCGTGGTTTATATAGCATTCGCACATTAAATTAACCAAATCGCAAATAGGTTTAACCTAAACGCAAATAGGTTTCACCCAAGCGCAAATAGATTTAACCCAAACGCAAATAGAATTAACCCAATCGCAATTCGAATTAAACAAAACGCAAATAGAGTTAAACTATTAACAAATTATTTTAACCAAAACGCAAATTGAATAAACCTTAGCTTGATTTATTGTTCCAGGTGTACTTTTTGGGCCTAATGGATTTTGGTACTATCCATAATTGTTAAAAAGCCATTATTAAGGGATTGGCCTTTTATTTTTGGTAAGTTCTTGGAAAAATGCGCAAAACTAGTTGAATTTACAATTGGGGTCTTGTCAAAATCTTATGGTGAACTTTTCCTACTGTTATAAGCCTTCCATTTCTTCACCACACAGCTGGAACAACAAGTTGAGCCCGGGTTAATTCAATTTGCGTTTTGATTAAAATGATTTGCTAATAGTTTAACTCTATTTGCGTTTTGTTTAATTCGAATTGCGATTGGGTTAATTCTATTTGCGTTTGGGTTAAATCTATTTGCGCTTGGGTGAAACTTATTTGGGTTTAGGTTAAACCTATTTGCGATTTGGTTAATTTAATGTGCGAATGCTATATATATAAATATCCATATACTTAGTTATATTTAATGAAAAATTATAAAAAAAAAGGTTAAAAAGAAATAAATGCACTTACCGGCGCTCCATGATGATGTGCACAGCATAATGTCGCAGCCTGTTGAATCTGTATGCAGGTATATACGTTGATTGTAGGATATGATGTTTAATTATTAATATTGCAGAGAAAAGAAGATTGATGGAGGTGATATTTGAAATAATTCCAAAAACAAAAATTTGTTTATGGCCGTCACGATGCGTGCGGCGTTACACTCTTCTTATAATTATATAATCTATTATCATAACCTATCTCTTACATATCTTTCCTAATTTTATTTATTAATCCCTAAATAACTACCATCTATGAATATCTCTTAAAAACTATATCTTCCTATACAAAAATGTATCTCAATCTCACTTTATTTTTGTTTGATTATACCTTCCAAATATACTTTGCTTTATACTTTATATTGTTCTAATACTTATTTCACTCACAAACAGTCAAAATTCAGATTGTTTGTTTTTGCTTCGGTCGATCATCAGTTAATTTATTTTATTTGAATTTGCTTGATTTGCGTAATAAATTTTTTTATAATTCGAATTCTGGATGTATATAGGTACATACTTATATGTACATACATATATACATATATATATATGTAGGTAAGTATTATCCTTAACCCACTTTCTTTTCAGTTTTACAATTTTTCTTTTTTTTTATCTTTTTAATTTTCAGTACCTACTAATTTTCCATTTAATTCTTATTTACCACTTATTCTTTCTAGTTTCACTTTCTTTTAATTATTCACTTTTTTTTAGCAATATTTTCTTTCTAATACTAATCTCACATTTTTTTTCAGCTTTAATTACTCCTAATCATTACTAATCCTTCTTTTTTTCTTTTCAGCAATACTTTCTTTCTAACACTAATCTCGATAATTTTTCTTTTCAGCTTTATGTTATGGATTTAATTTTTTGTTCTTAAATTTACTTAAAGCACTCTTTTTCTTTTAATCCAAATTAACTTTTTTTTTTGTTAATTAACCTTATTTTCTCCTTTCTTTCAAATACTGTTCTAGGCATTTATAACTTTCTTTTACCTTGTCTATTTCTTCTTTTTTTTTTTATTTGTTTAACTTTCACCTCAATTGTTATATTAAGTTTTAAATCCCAAAATTTTTCTTTTATAGGGGCTGTTTTCCGTCTCCTGTACTCCCGTTCGATGACCCCCGAAGATCTCCTGAGAGGGTTTTTTTGTATCCTTTTTTTCTCTTCTAGCTTTTGTTGCACTTGGATAGTTGAGATAAGCTAAAACCAGATTGGAATTAAATCCTCCTCCTAGGACCAGACTCATTCTATGCTCTTACCTATTCGAAAGGGATCTTTGCCTCCCTCGGACCTTTTTCTGGAATCCTGACCGTAAATGGAATTCAATCTAAAGGATGTCGTCGATAGAAGGAAAAGGATCCGATTTCCCCTAGGATGATTTCAATCCTAGTTTCTCCCTCACCGCGACGTTCGGTTCGAGAGTTTGACCTTCGGCGGATTTCTCAAAAAAAAAAAATGTGGCCAACGAATGATGGTTGATTGGTTGTGGCCTAAATTACATATTTACGAATTTTTGGATAACTTCTTTCGTTTTTTAAGAAGATCTCAATTCTTACCTAGGCAAATTCACAGATATAGGCGTGTCTCTTTTTTTTTGAAGAAGAGAATTATTCCTCCGACGACGTCCGGATCAGGGACTCGTTTTGGGTTATCGGCGACAGTATGTGGGCCAGAAAAAAAATGTGGGTCGGCTAGGGAAAACTGGATGCGACTTGCTAACGAAAAGAAACTTGTAGTTGGCTAATTCCTATCGGTTTCATATTAAAATTATACAATCTTACCGTGTATGAATTGTAGAATTTTGTTCTTTTTTGGTTGGTTTCAATCAGCTTTGGGTTGTTCGTGCCCACGTGTGGTGAAAATGTTTCGCTCACTTTTTCCTTCTTTTTTGATTCTTCTTTTAAGAGTAGAACCACCAGTGCCGGAAAAGAGGTGAATTGTCCGGAGGTTTATAATAAAAAGGACGAGACTAGACGACCGAAATCACGAGGAAGCCAAATACGATTAAGGTTTTTGTTAAATGGGGTCGAATGGAATGAAGCAAAACAGGAAGTAGTCGGTCGGAACGGGACGGCTCGAAACGAGAAGGACCACACATTCCGATCGTTGCGCCCCCTGAGTTATTTAAGCTTTTACCACAATGTTTGAAGATAGATGCTTAGACTTCAGAATCGTTTCCATTTATATTTCGCGAGTTGAATCGCCCAACTTTTACAACTCTTAAATGGATTACTTTGTACAAAAATATTAAAGGGATATGGTTTTCAAATAAAATAAATTTTAAAAGAAGAGTTTTTTTTTTGATTAATTTTTACTAGCAGTTAAAATTGAAATTTGTTACTCCATGTTCAGACTTGGAACTACTTGTAATAAATAAATTCGAAATGTTGAAATAGATCATAGGTCCGTTCCTACAAAACATATCCTTTTTGTTCAGGCTTCCTGTACAAAAAGGAAATGGAAAAGAACTTTTATTTGTTGTTCCAAAAAAAAGGGTCTCATGCGCAGCTGAGTGAGCCGGGCAATAAGTTCACGTATTTCGTCTCGTATATTGGTCGCGTCACCTTTTAAGATCTTTCGAATGAGTTACAGTTTTGCGACCTTTGTCGTCTACAACTTCATATAAGTTATTACCTATTTTTTTGCAGACAGTGACTCTTACAAATTTTGGGCACAATTTGGCGTTAAGGTGTTTGGCTGCGTCGCTTAAAACGAAATTGCGTTTGTAAAGCACATCACCCACCTCATATGATACGATCCTACTTCTCAAATTGTACGCTCGTTGATAAGACTCATGAGTCCATTCTAATGCTGACTTTAAATAGTTGTGAAGAACATTCATTTTAGCGGATTTAGGAAGCCAATCTATTTCAGAGTGGTTCAATCCTCCCAACCCACGCAAAAGCTTATAGTCCGCCCCATGCTCTATGATGCGATGTCCAAATAAAGCTTCGAAGGGGGACATGTTGATTGTGGAATGCACAGTGGAACGTAATGCACTTCCGATTGAGGGCAAGTATAAATCCCAATTGGTCTGTTTAGGGTCAATATAGGCTCTGACGGCGGCGAGGATTGAACGATTCACTCGTTCACTCGCATTCGCTTGAGGCGAGTATATGGCGGTCCTGTAATGTTTAATGCCGAATGTTTTTATCATTTTATCAAATTCGTGGCCCACGAATTGACAGCCGTTATCTGAAAGAATGCTTTCAGGAACACCAAACATGAGGAAAATTTCTTCTTCCAAGAACTTTATCACCGATTGAGCATTGGCTCTTCGCAGAGGTTTGATAAGAACAAATTTTGTCAACTGGTCGAGAGCGATGACTATTTGCGTGTTTCCCATTTTTGACCGCGGGTATGGGCCCAAAAAGTCTATATATAAGTGCTGGAAGGGCCTATCTACAGAAAAGGACTTTCCCATCTCCGCTCTGAGGACACAGTTAGAGGCTTTTGTGGTTTTACAAACCTCACAATTTTCAAGAAAAAATTTTACCTGTGATGCCATATTTGGCCAAAAAAATTGCTGTCGCAGTTTAAAGAGAGTCTTAGTAATGCCACCGTGTGAAGCTCTAGGTGGGCAATGAGCCAACGAGATCAAACGGTTTGTCAGCGCAGCTGGAATCCACAATTTCCAGACTAAATCGTCCTGGAGCGGATTCCCTGTGCAGTGTCTGACCTTCTTGTATACGAAACCGTCCGAAACTCGAAGGTCAGGAAGCTGATCTTTATTCTGTCCGATGTGCTCGATGATTTGAAGATATTCTTCCGAATTGAAACTCGGATCTTCCAAATCAACATGAAGAACATCGGTAGGGCTCATTGACATCGACTCCGGTGGACATACCGTTGAATGCAGTGCCTCTACCTCATAAACTCGAGATAGAGCATCTGGCACTACATTCAAGGTACCCTTCCGGTGTTCGATCCCAAAATCGAACCCTTGTAGTTTGAGACTCCAGCGCGCTAACCTCCCCGTTGGATCTCGCAGACTCATCAGCCACTTCAGGCTAGAGTGGTCTGTTACTACAGTAAATCGGTACCCCTCAACGTATGGTCGAAATTTCTGTATTCCTCTGACTGCCGCTAAACATTCACGCTCAGTAACAGAGTAGTTGCGCTGAGCCGAATTTAACTTTTGAGAGTAGTAATAAATGGGCCTTTCGGCTCCATTCTCGTCTTTTTGACACAACACACACCCTATCCCTGACGCGGAAGCATCGCAAAGAATAATAAACTCTTTAGAAAAGTTTGGATTGATAAGAACAAGATCCGAAGTCAATGCTGACTTGATTGCTTCGAATGACTCAACTGCGTCTTTTCCGAACTCAAATTTTTTTCCTTTTTTTAAAGTGTCCGTCATAGGAGCGGCCAGGGTTGAGAAATTACCCACAAATCTACGGTACCAACCCGCCATACCGAGAAATCTCCGAACTTGTTTCACCGTTTTCGGTACGGGAAAGTCAAGGATTGCGGCGACTTTCGCCGGATCCGGCTTCAAACAACCCTGCCCTACCACATAACCCAGGTACTGGAGTTCCTTGAAGCAGAACTTCGACTTTTCGACGTTTATCGTCAAACCTGCTTCAAGTAACTTTTTCCCAATCACGCCAAGAATACGCACGTGTTCTTCGAAACTTCTCGATATGACGAGTAGGTCGTCCAGGTAGACGAAGACTTGGTCTCGTAATTCCGACGGCACCACTAGGTTCATTAAGTAAGTAAGACTTTGAGCCGCGTTGGAAAGTCCAAATGGCATCACCTTAAATTGATACAGGGGCCTACCAGGCACCGTAAAAGCCGTCTTCTCCCGTGAACTTTGCTCCAGCGGTATCTGCCAGTACGCATCTTTCAGGTCCACACTCGAGATGAAGTGTGTCTCTGAAAGCCGTGCTAACAATCCCTCTATATGAGCAATTGGGCTCGCATTCTTCTTTGTTACTGAGTTCACCTTCCGAAAGTCCAAGCACAGGCGATTTTTCACAGGTTTTCGTACAAGTACGACCGGAGAAGACCATGCGCTGGAACTTTCTTCGATGACCCCCAAAGCAGGCATGCGATCCAATTCCTCATACACCAGGGCTTGTATCGCTGGAGAAATGGGATAATGACGTTGCTTTATGGGCACCGCATCCCCCGTATCAATATAATGCTCCACCAAGTGGGTCCTCCCTAAGCCTTTCATCGTGAAAGACGGAAATTGTTTAATAGTTTCGCGAAGAGTTTCGCGTTCACGATCGTTCAGATCACACTCGATCGCGCTCTCTATCTTACTGGATGTTTCGTGGTTCAATGAGATTTCGGAAATTATATGAGGTGCTAGTTGAAAAGCCTGCCAAAAATCAACGCCTAGATATAATTGTTGTGTCAGTGATGGAACGACGAACAAATCCATAACGTTGGCTTTACCTCGGTAATGGATCTGCGCCGTTACCATACCAACAATCGTTTGTTTCTGCCCATCTGCGGTAGAGATAGAAGAAGAAAAATTCTTAAACTTAATCTGGTTTTCTTTAAGAAATTCAAGAGAACCAGCTCCTAGGCAACTCACACTTGCCCCTGAATCGAGTAAGCCCGGAAGTTTTTTCCCAAAGACTTCTACTGTCACATATGGACGAGGGTCGTCCGCCGAACAATTCAATGTTGTGGCTGCCACTGATTTGTAAATTTCTTTCTTTTTCTTCATCCTATCTCGCAACTTTTTGACTTTTTCGGAGGTGGTTGGAAATGTCACTATTCTTTTTCTTGCCTCGTAATATTCTCTTAAACGTTGGTGAATCGATTTGATTGGTCTTTCTGTTTTGGATTTTGCGGGGTTACCTCGGGATTCTTCCCTGAGTTTTGTCTCTTCTGGTGAATGTCGAAGTAAGGTAACTTTAGTTAAAAAGGTTTCTGATTTTTCTAATTCTCCGGGTTCTCCACCTTCGAGCACTTCTCCCCGGTCGACGGATGGCCCGATGGTCGGTTTCCCGAACATCTATCGCATTTAGGTGATATCACGTTCTCGCGTCCACAGCGAAAGCAAAAGAGATTCCGTTTAGGACTATCGCATTCTCGAAATGTATGCCCCTCTGCTTTGCAATTCCAACATTTGAGTATATTGGCTTCCCTTTGGTAGGCCTCAACTGTAGCGGGAATTGCAAAGTCAGAGTCCTCTCGAGGATTATCTGAACCTGACGACGTGGAGTTTGAACGGCGTTGTTGGATGGATACTTGAATCTTGTTGTGGCTGGTTCATTTGCGTTCAAGAACTTCTCAATTGTACGGCACACATATCTGGTAGACTGTGCGTACTGAAAGTAACGAGAAGTTCTCCCATTCGACGACGCACATTTTGCTTAATAAGCTCAATAATTTCTTTTACAGGTTTCGGTACCCGCAATCTCGAGTTAAACTGAATTAGGTCGTCGTAAAAATCGTCGAAGCTCTCGTTTGGTAATTGTTTACGGTCGGACATCTTCCGGGACAATTCAGAATCTGTTTCGAGGCTTCTGTACTGTTCGATGAGTGCTAACCGCAAAGTGGGCCAGTTAGCACGCGGATTGTTCTTCAAGAACATCCAGTACCACGTTTCCACACGACCACTAACAAAGTGGTGAAAATTCTGTACAACATCTATCCATGTCACATTGTAGCTGTCTTTCACCCGTTCAAGGCGAAACAGAAAGTCATCAATGGACATGGTCTTCGTATCAAATTTGATTCCCCACTTGTGATAATGTGGGAAACGCAGTACTGAATTGGACGGAGACGGTGCTGGATTGGTTTGGTTTGATACCGGAGGCGAAACGTTAATGTTTAAATTGCTCAATTGAGCTAAGAAATTGTCGACGTTGGAACCGCGAGCCATGTCTATGGGGTGAACACCTTGTTCATTAATTGGGTAAGTGTTTGCGGTCTGATTGTTTGCATTCTGTTGCTGCGAGGGATACTCCGATGGACGTTCTATAGGAGTTGCCGTGTCGTATACTCTCCGAGTATTTTGCGTGTTTTGAGGTGGAGCGGGAGTAACATTAGCGAGAGTATCCCTCACTATAGCTCTTACCTGCCCTAACAACTCAGCATGACTCCGTTCCAACTCCTCGCGAATAAAACGTTGGTCCTCGGTCCGTTTAAGACCTACCGTGGCCGTAACGACCTCTTGGACGTAAGTTTCAAAATGTTCTGCCTCCTTAGAGGCATCGTCTTCCCTTGGGCTCGAACTCGCTCCAAGGTTTCGCCCATCTGACTCGTCATGGTTACGGATGGCAGCAGTGCCTGATCCAGGAGCCAATGGTTCGTTACCTCCTTCATATTGATCGGCCATACTATCGTCTGGCGTAGGTGTTTGCGCTCTGATATTTCCCCGTTTACTTCGTGTATTTAGGAAGACGGTAAAAGCTGAAGACTTGCCACGCCCTCTTCCACCCATTCAAGTGGGCTAGGCCAGTTCTATTATATTTTCCGAAATGCAAATTGATTGCACAAATCTAGGTTTTACCTATAAATGTTCCCAATATAAACTTAAATTTATTTTGGGTGAAATGTTTACTTGATTAACTAATTCAATTTATCTCGCTTTCTTTCTCCCTAAGGAACGCTAATATAAAGGCTGCTTGAAATCAAAAGAAAAATCTTCAAAAAAAAAATCCACAAAAAAAAACTGTTTGCCAAAAAGGGAAATACTTTAAAAAAACTTTGTCTCAACAAAACTATTTTTCAAAAACGTAATTTGTCTTCAATCTATTACATGTACGATTCAGGGAAGTGAATGAGGGGGAGTGAAAGGGGTTGTCCCATAAAAAAAATATATTGGTACCTTTTCCTAAAAAAAAAGGACTGGGGTTCCAAAAAAAAAATGTTTTAAATAAATACGTTTAAACTCTAAGTAAAACCGTGCGCTAAAACATCGCCCAAAAATAACACTTACTCCCTCTTAACGTCACATCTATTGAAAACCATGAACTAATGCCTTAGCTTACTGGATGACGGTAGAGTTCTTCGATGTTACATGGACGAGTATACCTTGAAAACTTTTACGTTATTAATGAGATTTTATTTACGAAGGTCAATGGAAGAACATTTTCGTTTCCTAATTAAGTTTCAGGCTTCCGCATCAGTCATAGATCAGGTAAATTATATCCTTAATCTACCGGACAGAATCTTGAAACCAACCAAAGACCGAAAAAAAAATTTAACGACACTTCCATTACCAAAACTTAAATATTCTGCTCAAAGCTATCAGCTGCTCGAAAGAAATTCACTCCGAGAACGGACTCTGAGAGACGTAAGTTATCTTGGGTATTGAGCATAAAAGTACTTCACATCGCAACGACAAGAGTCGGAAAAAACAAAATCTCAACCCTCCGGACATCTGTGGTTACTTGTTACGCAATGGTGTTATTTACCCAAGGAAGCGAACTTCCAACTTTCAAAAAGAATCTCAATACAAAAAAGAGCAAAAAGATTTTTGTTTTTCAAAAAAAAAATTTTTAAATTTGAATAAGTTTTCTCAGTTCAAAGCTGGACAATATAAACAAAAAGGATCGGTAACTAAATTCAGGCCCCACGTTGGGCGCCATCTGTAACGTGCTATATATATATATATGTATTAAAAAACTTTGGAACTTATCATGTGTTGTCATGGTATGCCCACTCGCATACCTAACCCCTCTTCAACAACTGGATGAGAAAGGAACCCACGAGCACAAACCGCCACCCGGAAATTTTCTTCTTAATTCACGTTCCCTTTCACCTTGTGTCTGCTGAGGAGAGGCACGTGAGTCACTGTAACTACTTAATCAAAAAAAAATATACAAAACCAAACTTTAACTTCAGTTGGGAATCAAAAATGATTCCAAAAAAAAAACTAAGTCAGTCTTCAATAACTCTTCTTACTCCTCAAAGTTCCTTCCTAACTACTTACCCCACCTTTAGGACCGATGCCTACAGACCCATCGGCCCGTCCAGGCAGGGGTCGAGAGGAGTGTCCAGTCGCTTTCGTAACAGTAGGCTTGCTAGTTGCCACGCTCAGCTCGTCGATGGGGGGGGGGGGATCTTGTTACTAGCAATAGGACAGTGTTACTTTTTTACAAGCCTAAGTCGGAGTTGGTATTTGACTAGTTTAGTTCCATCTATAAAAGACGCGAGGCCCGAAAGTTAGTTACCGTTTACATCGCTTTTTGTTTCACTTCGAGGAGGACATAGATGTTCGTGCCCTCGGAGCTAGTCTATACCCACCCTAAATAGTATTCCCAAAAACAAAATGGTTAAAGGAATACTCCTACGCTGCTGCTTGTGCTCCAAACCATAACGCGGCAGCCCTCTTTTAAAAAGGGGAAAGTTATTCACTTTCCCTCACTTCTCCATCAGGAACTTCAACCCCCCTTCACTCCTTTTTTATCCACTCCCCAAACCTAACTATTTATGCTTCCATCTTTTTTTTTTTACATCCAAAAGAAAACTTTAAATCCGGAACTATACTTCATCCTAATCAAATTTTCCAAAAAAAAAACAAAATCGAAATATCCAACTTCACCTTGACGGACTCACGATCAATTTCCAAAACAGTCAAATCATAATCGTATGAATTAATTTTTGTGTAATTTGTAATTTTATTAAGCAAGGAACTGTCTCTTAAAATTATTTACAAAATTCGATACAAAAAAAAGACACCCTATACATCGGACTAGGACGTAAAAGATTAGTATTCTTAAAAAAAATAATAAATCCACCAAACTCAATTACTCCCAATACCATCCCTATCTCGGAATTACCAATTCTCTAAAACTTCACGCTTCAACAAATAAAACGGCGATCTCGATAACAAAACAAAATTGCATCCTAAACGGTCAGAAATAACTCGAAACCATCCGATGTCTTAATTGAGTTTCTCAACGTTAAAAAAAAAAACTTATATCTTTACTTTAAGCGATCCGAAATTTTGAATTCATTCGTGGTTTATATAAATAAATATCCATATACTTAGTTATATTTAATGAAAAATTATAAAAAAAAGGTTAAAAAGAAATAAATGCACTTACCGGCGCTCCATGATGATGTGCACAGCATAATGTCGCAGCCTGTTGAATCTGTATGCAGGTATATACGTTGATTGTAGGATATGATGTTTAATTATTAATATTGCAGAGAAAAGAAGATTGATGGAGGTGATATTTGAAATAATTCCAAAAACAAAAATTTGTTTATGGCCGTCACGATGCATGCGGCGTTACACTCTTCTTATAATTATATAATCTATTATCATAACCTATCTCTTACATATCTTTCCTAATTTTATTTATTAATCCCTAAATAACTACCATCTATGAATATCTCTTAAAAACTATATCTTCCTATACAAAAATGTATCTCAATCTCACTTTATTTTTGTTTGATTCTACCTTCCAAATATACTTTGCTTTATACTTTATATTGTTCTAATACTTATTTCACTCACAAACAGTCAAAATTCAGATTGTTTGTTTTTGCTTCGGTCGATCATCAGTTAATTTATTTTATTTGAATTTGCTTGATTTGCGTAATAAATTTTTTTATAGTTCGAATTCTGGATGTATGTATATAGGTACATACTTATATGTACATACATATATACATATATATATATGTAGGTAAGTATTATCCTTAACCCACTTTCTTTTCAGTTTTACAATTTTTCTTTTTTTTTATCTTTTTAATTTTCAGTACCTACAAATTTTCCATTTAATTCTTATTTACCACTTATTCTTTCTAGTTTCACTTTCTTTTAATTATTCACTTTTTTTTTAGCAATATTTTCTTTCTAACTAATCTCACATTTTTTTTTCAGCTTTAATTACTCCTAATCATTACTAATCCTTCTTTTTTTCTTTTCAGCAATACTTTCTTTCTAACACTAATCTCGATAATTTTTCTTTTCAGCTTTATGTTATGGATTTAATTTTTTGTTCTTAAATTTACTTAAAGCACTCTTTTTCTTTTAATCCAAATTAACTTTTTTTTTTGTTAATTAACCTTATTTTCTCCTTTCTTTCAAATACTGTTCTAGGCATTTATAACTTTCTTTTACCTTGTCTATTTCTTCTTTTTTTTTTTATTTGTTTAACTTTCACCTCAATTGTTATATTTCTTTTATAGGGGCTCTTTTCCGTCTCCTGTACTCCCGTTCGATGACCCCCGAAGATCTCCTGAGAGGGTTTTTTTGTATCCTTTTTTTTTCTCTTCTAGCTTTTGTTGCTCTTGGATAGTTGAGATAAGCTAAAACCAGATTGGAATTAAATCCTCCTCCTAGGACCAGACTCATTCTATGCTCTTACCTATTCGAAAGGGATCTTTGCCTCCCTCGGACCTTTTTCTGGAATCCTGACCGTAAATGGAATTCAATCTAAAGGATGTCGTCGATAGAAGGAAAAGGATCCGATTTCCCCTAGGATGATTTCAATCCTAGTTTCTCCCTCACCGCGACGTTCGGTTCGAGAGTTTGACCTTCGGCGGATTTCTCAAAAAAAAAAAATGTGGCCAACGAATGATGGTTGATTGGTTGTGGCCTAAATTACATATTTACGAATTTTTGGATAACTTCTTTCGTTTTTTAAGAAGATCTCAATTCTTACCTAGGCAAATTCACAGATATAGGCGTGTCTCTTTTTTTTTGAAGAAGAGAATTATTCCTCCGACGACGTCCGGATCAGGGACTCGTTTTGGGTTATCGGCGACAGTATGTGGGCCAGAAAAAAAATGTGGGTCGGCTAGGGAAAACTGGATGCGACTTGCTAACGAAAAGAAACTTGTAGTTGGCTAATTCCTATCGGTTTCATATTAAAATTATACAATCTTACCGTGTATGAATTGTAGAATTTTGTTCTTTTTTGGTTGGTTTCAACCAGCTTTGGGTTGTTCGTGCCCACGTGTGGTGAAAATGTTTCGCTCACTTTTTCCTTCTTTTTTGATTCTTCTTTTAAGAGTAGAACCACCAGTGCCGGAAAAGAGGTGAATTGTCCGGAGGTTTATAATAAAAAGGACGAGACTAGACGACCGAAATCACGAGGAAGCCAAATACGATTAAGGTTTTTGTTAAATGGGGTCGAATGGAATGAAGCAAAACAGGAAGTAGTCGGTCGGAACGGGACGGCTCGAAACGAGAAGGACCACACATTCCGATCGTTGCGCCCCCTGAGTTATTTAAGCTTTTACCACAATGTTTGAAGATAGATGCACACGAATGTGCAATTGGGCCTCTCGTGTAGACGCTTAGACTTCAGAATCGTTTCCATTTATATTTCGCGAGTTGAATCGCCCAACTTTTACAACTCTTAAATGGATTACTTTGTACAAAAATATTAAAGGGATATGGTTTTCAAATAAAATAAATTTTAAAAGAAGAGTTTTTTTTTTGATTCATTTTTACTAGCAGTTAAAATTGAAATTTGTTACTCCATGTTCAGACTTGGAACTACTTGTCATAAATAAATTCGAAATGTTGAAATAGATCATAGGTCCGTTCCTACAAAACATATCCTTTTTGTTCAGGCTTCCTGTACAAAAAGGAAATGGAAAAGAACTTTTATTTGTTGTTCCAAAAAAAGGGTCTCATGCGCAGCTGAGTGAGCCGGGCAATAAGTTCACGTATTTCGTCTCGTATATTGGTCGCGTCACCTTTTAAGATCTTTCGAATGAGTTACAGTTTTGCGACCTTTGTCGTCTACAACTTCATATAAGTTATTACCTATTTTTTTGCAGACAGTGACTCTTACAAATTTTGGGCACAATTTGGCGTTAAGGTGTTTGGCTGCGTCGCTTAAAACGAAATTGCGTTTGTAAAGCACATCACCCACCTCATATGATACGATCCTACTTCTCAAATTGTACGCTCGTTGATAAGACTCATGAGTCCGTTCTAATGCTGACTTTAAATAGTTGTGAAGAACATTCATTTTAGCGGATTTAGGAAGCCAATCTATTTCAGAGTGGTTCAATCCTCCCAACCCACGCAAAAGCTTATAGTCCGCCCCATGCTCTATGATGCGATGTCCAAATAAAGCTTCGAAGGGGGACATGTTGATTGCGGAATGCACAGTGGAACGTAATGCACTTCCGATTGAGGGCAAGTATAAATCCCAATTGGTCTGTTTAGGGTCAATATAGGCTCTGACGGCGGCGAGGATTGAACGATTCACTCGTTCACTCGCATTCGCTTGAGGCGAGTATATGGCGGTCCTGTAATGTTTAATGCCGAATGTTTTTATCATTTTATCAAATTCGTGGCCCACGAATTGACAGCCGTTATCTGAAAGAATGCTTTCAGGAACACCAAACATGAGGAAAATTTCTTCTTCCAAGAACTTTATCACCGATTGAGCATTGGCTCTTCGCAGAGGTTTGATAAGAACAAATTTTGTCAACTGGTCGAGAGCGATGACTATTTGCGTGTTTCCCATTTTTGACCGCGGGTATGGGCCCAAAAAGTCTATATATAAGTGCTGGAAGGGCCTATCTACAGAAAAGGACTTTCCCATCTCCGCTCTGAGGACACAGTTAGAGGCTTTTGTGGTTTTACAAACCTCACAATTTTCAAGAAAAAATTTTACCTGTGATGCCATATTTGGCCAAAAAAATTGCTGTCGCAGTTTAAAGAGAGTCTTAGTAATGCCACCGTGTGAAGCTCTAGGTGGGCAATGAGCCAACGAGATCAAACGGTTTGTCAGCGCAGCTGGAATCCACAATTTCCAGACTAAATCGTCCTGGAGCGGATTCCCTGTGCAGTGTCTGACCTTCTTGTATACGAAACCGTCCGAAACTCGAAGGTCAGGAAGCTGATCTTTATTCTGTCCGATGTGCTCGATGATTTGAAGATATTCTTCCGAATTGAAACTCGGATCTTCCAAATCAACATGAAGAACATCGGTAGGGCTCATTGACATCGACTCCGGTGGACATACCGTTGAATGCAGTGCCTCTACCTCATAAACTCGAGATAGAGCATCTGGCACTACATTCAAGGTACCCTTCCGGTGTTCGATCCCAAAATCGAACCCTTGTAGTTTGAGACTCCAGCGCGCTAACCTCCCCGTTGGATCTCGCAGACTCATCAGCCACTTCAGGCTAGAGTGGTCTGTTACTACAGTAAATCGGTACCCCTCAACGTATGGTCGAAATTTCTGTATTCCTCTGACTGCCGCTAAACATTCACGCTCAGTAACAGAGTAGTTGCGCTGAGCCGAATTTAACTTTTGAGAGTAGTAATAAATGGGCCTTTCGGCTCCATTCTCGTCTTTTTGACACAACACACACCCTATCCCTGACGCGGAAGCATCGCAAAGAATAATAAACTCTTTAGAAAAGTTTGGATTGATAAGAACAAGATCCGAAGTCAATGCTGACTTGATTGCTTCGAATGACTCAACTGCGTCTTTTCCGAACTCAAATTTTTTTCCTTTTTTTAAAGTGTCCGTCATAGGAGCGGCCAGGGTTGAGAAATTACCCACAAATCTACGGTACCAACCCGCCATACCGAGAAATCTCCGAACTTGTTTCACCGTTTTCGGTACGGGAAAGTCAAGGATTGCGGCGACTTTCGCCGGATCCGGCTTCAAACAACCCTGCCCTACCACATAACCCAGGTACTGGAGTTCCTTGAAGCAGAACTTCGACTTTTCGACGTTTATCGTCAAACCTGCTTCAAGTAACTTTTTCCCAATCACGCCAAGAATACGCACGTGTTCTTCGAAACTTCTCGATATGACGAGTAGGTCGTCCAGGTAGACGAAGACTTGGTCTCGTAATTCCGACGGCACCACTAGGTTCATTAAGTAAGTAAGACTTTGAGCCGCGTTGGAAAGTCCAAATGGCATCACCTTAAATTGATACAGGGGCCTACCAGGCACCGTAAAAGCCGTCTTCTCCCGTGAACTTTGCTCCAGCGGTATCTGCCAGTACGCATCTTTCAGGTCCACACTCGAGATGAAGTCAGTCTCTGAAAGCCGTGCTAACAATCCCTCTATATGAGCAATTGGGCTCGCATTCTTCTTTGTTACTGAGTTCACCTTCCGAAAGTCCAAGCACAGGCGATTTTTCACAGGTTTTCGTACAAGTACGACCGGAGAAGACCATGCGCTGGAACTTTCTTCGATGACCCCCAAAGCAGGCATGCGATCCAATTCCTCATACACCAGGGCTTGTATCGCTGGAGAAATGGGATAATGACGTTGCTTTATGGGCACCGCATCCCCCGTATCAATATAATGCTCCACCAAGTGGGTCCTCCCTAAGCCTTTCATCGTGAAAGACGGAAATTGTTTAATAGTTTCGCGAAGAGTTTCGCGTTCACGATCGTTCAGATCACACTCGATCGCGCTCTCTATCTTACTGGATGTTTCGTGGTTCAATGAGATTTCGGAAATTATATGAGGTGCTAGTTGAAAAGCCTGCCAAAAATCAACGCCTAGATATAATTGTTGTGTCAGTGATGGAACGACGAACAAATCCATAACGTTGGCTTTACCTCGGTAATGGATCTGCGCCGTTACCATACCAACAATCGTTTGTTTCTGCCCATCTGCGGTAGAGATAGAAGAAGAAAAATTCTTAAACTTAATCTGGTTTTCTTTAAGAAATTCAAGAGAACCAGCTCCTAGGCAACTCACACTTGCCCCTGAATCGAGTAAGCCCGGAAGTTTTTTCCCAAAGACTTCTACTGTCACATATGGACGAGGGTCGTCCGCCGAACAATTCAATGTTGTGGCTGCCACTGATTTGTAAATTTCTTTCTTTTTCTTCATCCTATCTCGCAACTTTTTGACTTTTTCGGAGGTGGTTGGAAATGTCACTATTCTTTTTCTTGCCTCGTAATATTCTCTTAAACGTTGGTGAATCGATTTGATTGGTCTTTCTGTTTTGGATTTTGCGGGGTTACCTCGGGATTCTTCCCTGAGTTTTGTCTCTTCTGGTGAATGTCGAAGTAAGGTAACTTTAGTTAAAAAGGTTTCTGATTTTTCTAATTCTCCGGGTTCTCCACCTTCGAGCACTTCTCCCCGGTCGACGGATGGCCCGATGGTCGGTTTCCCGAACATCTATCGCATTTAGGTGATATCACGTTCTCGCGTCCACAGCGAAAGCAAAAGAGATTCCGTTTAGGACTATCGCATTCTCGAAATGTATGCCCCTCTGCTTTGCAATTCCAACATTTGAGTATATTGGCTTCCCTTTGGTAGGCCTCAACTGTAGCGGGAATTGCAAAGTCAGAGTCCTCTCGAGGATTATCTAACTCACTAACCTGACAGCTGGAGTTTGAACGGCGTTGTTGGATGGATACTTGAATCTTGTTGTGGCTGGTTCATTTGCGTTCAAGAACTTCTCAATTGTACGGCACACATATACCATCTCTGGTAGACTGTGCGTACTGAAAGTAACGAGAAGTTCTCCCATTCGACGACGCACATTTTGCTTAATAAGCTCAATAATTTCTTTTACAGGTTTCGGTACCCGCAATCTCGAGTTAAACTGAATTAGGTCGTCGTAAAAATCGTCGAAGCTCTCGTTTGGTAATTGTTTACGGTCGGACATCTTCCGGGACAATTCAGAATCTGTTTCGAGGCTTCTGTACTGTTCGATGAGTGCTAACCGCAAAGTGGGCCAGTTAGCACGCGGATTGTTCTTCAAGAACATCCAGTACCACGTTTCCACACGACCACTAACAAAGTGGTGAAAATTCTGTACAACATCTATCCATGTCACATTGTAGCTGTCTTTCACCCGTTCAAGGCGAAACAGAAAGTCATCAATGGACATGGTCTTCGTATCAAATTTGATTCCCCACTTGTGATAATGTGGGAAACGCAGTACTGAATTGGACGGAGACGGTGCTGGATTGGTTTGGTTTGATACCGGAGGCGAAACGTTAATGTTTAAATTGCTCAATTGAGCTAAGAAATTGTCGACGTTGGAACCACGAGCCATGTCTATGGGGTGAACACCTTGTTCATTAATTGGGTAAGTGTTTGCGGTCTGATTGTTTGCATTCTGTTGCTGCGAGGGATACTCCGATGGATGTTCTATAGGAGTTGCCGTGTCGTATACTCTCCGAGTATTTTGCGTGTTTTGAGGTGGAGCGGGAGTAACATTAGCGAGAGTATCCCTCACTATAGCTCTTACCTGCCCTAACAACTCAGCATGACTCCGATCCAACTCCTCGCGAATAAAACGTTGGTCCTCGGTCCGTTTAAGACCTACCGTGGCCGTAACGACCTCTTGGACGTAAGTTTCAAAATGTTCTGCCTCCTTAGAGGCATCGTCTTCCCTTGGGCTCGAACTCGCTCCAAGGTTTCGCCCATCTGACTCGTCATGGTTACGGATGGCAGCAGTGCCTGATCCAGGAGCCAATGGTTCGTTACCTCCTTCATATTGATCGGCCATACTATCGTCTGGCGTAGGTGTTTGCGCTCTGATATTTCCCCGTTTACTTCGTGTATTTAGGAAGACGGTAAAAGCTGAAGACTTGCCACGCCCTCTTCCACCCATTCAAGTGGGCTAGGCCAGTTCTATTATATTTTCCGAAATGCAAATTGATTGCACAAATCTAGGTTTTACCTATAAATGTTCCCAATATAAACTTAAATTTATTTTGGGTGAAATGTTTACTTGATTAACTAATTCAATTTATCTCGCTTTCTTTCTCCCTAAGGAACGCTAATATAAAGGCTGCTTGAAATCAAAAGAAAAATCTTCAAAAAAAAATCCACAAAAAAAAACTGTTTGCCAAAAAGGGAAATACTTTAAAAAAACTTTGTCTCAACAAAACTATTTTTCAAAAACGTAATTTGTCTTCAATCTATTACATGTACGATTCTGGGAAGTGAATGAGGGGGAGTGAAAGGGGTTGTCCCATAAAAAAAATATATTGGTACCTTTTCCTAAAAAAAAAGGACTGGGGTTCCAAAAAAAAAATGTTTTAAATAAATACGTTTAAACTCTAAGTAAAACCGTGCGCTAAAACATCGCCCAAAAATAACACTTACTCCCTCTTAACGTCACATCTATTGAAAACCATGAACTAATGCCTTAGCTTACTGGATGACGGTAGAGTTCTTCGATGTTACATGGACGAGTATACCTTGAAAACTTTTACGTTATTAATGAGATTTTATTTACGAAGGTCAATGGAAGAACATTTTCGTTTCCTAATTAAGTTTCAGGCTTCCGCATCAGTCATAGATCAGGTAAATTATATCCTTAATCTACCGGACAGAATCTTGAAACCAACCAAAGACCGAAAAAAAAATTTAACGACACTTCCATTACCAAAACTTAAATATTCTGCTCAAAGCTATCAGCTGCTCGAAAGAAATTCACTCCGAGAACGGACTCTGAGAGACGTAAGTTATCTTGGGTATTGAGCATAAAAGTACTTCACATCGCAACGACAAGAGTCGGAAAAAACAAAATCTCAACCCTCCGGACATCTGTGGTTACTTGTTACGCAATGGTGTTATTTACCCAAGGAAGCGAACTTCCAACTTTCAAAAAGAATCTCAATACAAAAAAGAGCAAAAAGATTTTTGTTTTTCAAAAAAAAAATTTTTAAATTTGAATAAGTTTTCTCAGTTCAAAGCTGGACAATATAAACAAAAAGGATCGGTAACTAAATTCAGGCCCCACGTTGGGCGCCATCTGTAACGTGCTATATATATATATATGTATTAAAAAACTTTGGAACTTATCATGTGTTGTCATGGTATGCCCACTCGCATACCTAACCCCTCTTCAACAACTGGATGAGAAAGGAACCCACGAGCACAAACCGCCACCCGGAAATTTTCTTCTTAATTCACGTTCCCTTTCACCTTGTGTCTGCTGAGGAGAGGCACGTGAGTCACTGTAACTACTTAATCAAAAAAAAATATACAAAACCAAACTTTAACTTCAGTTGGGAATCAAAAATGATTCCAAAAAAAAAACTAAGTCAGTCTTCAATAACTCTTCTTACTCCTCAAAGTTCCTTCCTAACTACTTACCCCACCTTTAGGACCGATGCCTACAGACCCATCGGCCCGTCCAGGCAGGGGTCGAGAGGAGTGTCCAGTCGCTTTCGTAACAGTAGGCTTGCTAGTTGCCACGCTCAGCTCGTCGATGGGGGGGGGGGGGATCTTGTTACTAGCAATAGGACAGTGTTACTTTTTTACAAGCCTAAGTCGGAGTTGGTATTTGACTAGTTTAGTTCCATCTATAAAAGACGCGAGGCCCGAAAGTTAGTTACCGTTTACATCGCTTTTTGTTTCACTTCGAGGAGGACATAGATGTTCGTGCCCTCGGAGCTAGTCTATACCCACCCTAAATAGTATTCCCAAAAACAAAATGGTTAAAGGAATACTCCTACGCTGCTGCTTGTGCTCCAAACCATAACGCGGCAGCCCTCTTTTAAAAAGGGGAAAGTTATTCACTTTCCCTCACTTCTCCATCAGGAACTTCAACCCCCCTTCACTCCTTTTTTATCCACTCCCCAAACCTAACTATTTATGCTTCCATCTTTTTTTTTTTACATCCAAAAGAAAACTTTAAATCCGGAACTATACTTCATCTTAATCAAATTTTCCAAAAACAAAACAAAATCGAAATATCCAACTTCACCTTGACGGACTCACGATAAATTTCCAAAACAGTCAAATCATAATCGTATGAATTAATTTTTGTGTAATTTGTAATTTTATTAAGCAAGGAACTGTCTCTTAAAATTATTTACAAAATTCGATACAAAAAAAAGACACCCTATACATCGGACTAGGACGTAAAAGATTAGTATTCTTAAAAAAAATAATAAATCCACCAAACTCAATTACTCCCAATACCATCCCTATCTCGGAATTACCAATTCTCTAATGTCCAGTTGCACCAAAATTCACTAAAAGCGGTTTTTGCTAAAATGGAGTTAAAATTTATCGGACTAATAAATTTATTTGGGTTGCACCAATCTATTTTGCGCATTTTTTAGCTAAAATGCAGTTCATGAACCACCCCTGGATTTTATCATATGTTTATTAAACTGAACGAAAAAATTTTACCAGTGCAAGTGAGATAGAAATAAAGAAAATGTGAATACACAATAAACAGAAACAAGGTATTCTCATTAGATACAGACAATGCGAATGCGCCATCTTGGCGTTTTTTTATTATTATTTATTATTTTCTTTTTTTTTAGAGAAATTATGAAACTATTGAAATAGATACCAACTAAACAACACTAATATTTTTTTCGACACACTCTTGGAAATTATGAAAAAATATTTTCAAGCGACGTCATCGAATTCAGAAAATGGATTTCTCTGTGAACCTGAACAACTCCGACGCGACGTCTCGCCATTTTTTGGTTAAGTTCGTTATCAGATGAACACATGATGGCTATATTTTTTCTGGAATAATTTATTTATTTAAGTAGTGAATTATAAGTAGGAAACGAAATGCTTCACCTGTTATTTTCGTTATTTTAATTTGGAATTAATAATATTCCGTCAAAGAAAATTGAATTATTTTGTTTGTACCTACAAATGTACCTAGACATGTTCGTTTAAACTCGCTTTTAAAATTTATCTGGAGGAAAATGGAATTTTAGTTTATTGGTTCGTTTATTGGCCTGTTAGATTTAGAAGTGGTTGGTGCAACCGATAAATGTCATTTTAAAATTAAACGAAGCAATAAATATTTAAAAGAGGTCGGTGCAACTGGCCATAAGACTTCACGCTTCAACAAATAAAACGGCGATCTCGATAACAAAACAAAATTGCATCCTAAACGGTCAGAAATAACTCGAAACCATCCGATGTCTTAATTGAGTTTCTCAACGTTAAAAAAAAAACTTATATCTTTACTTTAAGCGATCCGAAATTTTGAATTCATTCGTGGTTTATATAAATAAATATCCATATACTTAGTTATATTTAATAAAAAATTATAAAAAAAAAGGTTAAAAAGAAATAAATGCACTTACCGGCGCTCCATGATGATGTGCACAGCATAATGTCGCAGCCTGTTGAATCTGTATGCAGGTATATACGTTGATTGTAGGATATGATGTTTAATTATTAATATTGCAGAGAAAAGAAGATTGATGGAGGTGATATTTGAAATAATTCCAAAAACAAAAATTTGTTTATGGCCGTCACGATGCATGCGGCGTTACACTCTTCTTATAATTATATAATCTATTATCATAACCTATCTCTTACATATCTTTCCTAATTTTATTTATTAATCCCTAAATAACTACCATCTATGAATATCTCTTAAAAACTATATCTTCCTATACAAAAATGTATCTCAATCTCACTTTATTTTTGTTTGATTCTACCTTCCAAATATACTTTGCTTTATACTTTATATTGTTCTAATACTTATTTCACTCACAAACAGTCAAAATTCAGATTGTTTGTTTTTGCTTCGGTCGATCATCAGTTAATTTATTTTATTTGAATTTGCTTGATTTGCGTAATAAATTTTTTATAATTCGAATTCTGGATGTATATAGGTACATACTTATATGTACATACATATATACATATATATATATGTAGGTAAGTATTATCCTTAACCCACTTTCTTTTCAGTTTTACAATTTTTCTTTTTTTTTATCTTTTTAATTTTCAGTACCTACTAATTTTCCATTTAATTCTTATTTACCACTTATTCTTTCTAGTTTCACTTTCTTTTAATTATTCACTTTTTTTTAGCAATATTTTCTTTCTAATACTAATCTCACATTTTTTTTTCAGCTTTAATTACTCCTAATCATTACTAATCCTTCTTTTTTTCTTTTCAGCAATACTTTCTTTCTAACACTAATCTCGATAATTTTTCTTTTCAGCTTTATGTTATGGATTTAATTTTTTGTTCTTAAATTTACTTAAAGCACTCTTTTTCTTTTAATCCAAATTAACTTTTTTTTTTGTTAATTAACCTTATTTTTTCCTTTCTTTCAAATACTGTTCTAGGCATTTATAACTTTCTTTTACCTTGTCTATTTCTTCTTTTTTTTTTTATTTGTTTAACTTTCACCTCAATTGTTATATTTAGTTTTAAATCCCAAAATTTTTCTTTTATAGGGGCTGTTTTCCGTCTCCTGTACTCCCGTTCGATGACCCCCGAAGATCTCCTGAGAGGGTTTTTTTGTATCCTTTTTTTTCTCTTCTAGCTTTTGTTGCACTTGGATAGTTGAGATAAGCTAAAACCAGATTGGAATTAAATCCTACTCCTAGGACCAGACTCATTCTATGCTCTTACCTATTCGAAAGGGATCTTTGCCTCCCTCGGACCTTTTTCTGGAATCCTGACCGTAAATGGAATTCAATCTAAAGGATGTCGTCGATAGAAGGAAAAGGATCCGATTTCCCCTAGGATGATTTCAATCCTAGTTTCTCCCTCACCGCGACGTTCGGTTCGAGAGTTTGACCTTCGGCGGATTTCTCAAAAAAAAAAATGTGGCCAACGAATGATGGTTGATTGGTTGCGGCCTAAATTACATATTTACGAATTTTTGGATAACTTCTTTCGTTTTTTAAGAAGATCTCAATTCTTACCTAGGCAAATTCACAGATATAGGCGTGTCTCTTTTTTTTTGAAGAAGAGAATTATTCCTCCGACGACGTCCAGATCAGGGACTCGTTTTGGGTTATCGGCGACAGTATGTGGGCCAGAAAAAAAATGTGGGTCGGCTAGGGAAAACTGGATGCGACTTGCTAACGAAAAGAAACTTGTAGTTGGCTAATTCCTATCGGTTTCATATTAAAATTATACAATCTTACCGTGTATGAATTGTAGAATCTTGTTCTTTTTTGGTTGGTTTCAACCAGCTTTGGGTTGTTCGTGCCCACGTGTGGTGAAAATGTTTCGCTCACTTTTTCCTTCTTTTTTGATTCTTCTTTTAAGAGTAGAACCACCAGTGCCGGAAAAGAGGTGAATTGTCCGGAGGTTTATAATAAAAAGGACGAGACTAGACGACCGAAATCACGAGGAAGCCAAATACGATTAAGGTTTTTGTTAAATGGGGTCGAATGGAATGAAGCAAAACAGGAAGTAGTCGGTCGGAACGGGACGGCTCGAAACGAGAAGGACCACACATTCCGATCGTTGCGCCCCCTGAGTTATTTAAGCTTTTACCACAATGTTTGAAGATAGATGCACACGAATGTGCAATTGGGCCTCTCGTGTAGACGCCTAGACTTCAGAATCGTTTCCATTTATATTTCGCGAGTTGAATCGCCCAACTTTTACAACTCTTAAGTGGATTACTTTGTACAAAAATATTAAAGGGATATGGTTTTCAAATAAAATAAATTTTAAAAGGAGTTTTTTTTTTGATTCATTTTTACTAGCAGTTAAAATTGAAATTTGTTACTCCATGTTCAGACTTGGAACTACTTGTCATAAATAAATTCGAAATGTTGAAATAGATCATAGGTCCGTTCCTACACCTTCAAAACTTTTTTCTATGCCAGTTTCAAAATGCAGCAGATATCCTACAGTTGCAAAATTGCCTGGTTGAACATCGAATTGGAATCAAAGGCTGAACGTGACAATACGCCGAGGTTTGTGTGGACAACGTGAAGGAATACCAAAAAGTCGTCGATGCAGAATTGCATATTTTGTTCAACAAGCTGCAAAAGATTGACGACTTGGGTGCAAATGTTGTGTGTCTAAGTTGCCAATTAGTGATAAAAGTTTTTTATTTCACTTATGGCCAGTTGCACCGAACTCTTTTAAATATTTATTGCTTCGTTTATTTTTAAAATGACGTTTATCGGTTGCACCAACCACTTCTAAATCTAACAGGCCAATAAACGAACCAATAAACTAAAGTTCCATTTTCCTCCAGATAAATTTTAAAAGCAAGTTTAAACGAACATATCTAACTACCTACAAACAAAATAATTCAATTTTTTTGACGGAATGTTGTTAATTCCAAATTAAAATAACGAAAACAACAGGTGAAGGCATTTTGTTTCCTATTTATAATTCACTACTAAATAAATAAATTATTCCAGAAAAATTATTGACTGGGCATCGTGTGTTCATCTGATAACGAACTAAACCTAAAAATGGCGAGGAGTCGAAGAGTTGTTCAGGTTCACAGAGAAATCCATTTTCTGAATTCGATGACGTCGCTTTAAAATATTTGTTCATAATTTCCAAGTGTGTCGAAAAAATACTAGTGTAAGTTGGTATCTATTTCAATAGTTTCATAATTTCTGTGGAAAAAAAGAAAATAATAAATAATAATAAAGAAACAACAAGATGGCGCATTGGCTGTATCTAATGAGAATACATACCTTGTTTCTGTTTATTGTGTATTCACATTTTCCTTATTGCTATCTCACTTGCACTGGTTAATTTTTTTCGTTCAGTTTAATAAACATATGATAAAATCCAGGGGTGGTTCATGAACTGCATTTTAGCTAAAAAATGCACGAAAGAGATTGGTGCAACCCAAATAAATTTATCAGTTCGATAAATTTTAACTCCATTTTAGCAAAAACCGCTTTTAGTGAATTTTGGTGCAACTGGGCATTAGGGAAGGGATTATTTTTCCCAACCTAGTTGGGTTTTATTCCAAAGAGAAGCCTTACTCATGAATTTTTCTAGTCGAAAATCCGCTTTTTATTATGCTCCAGAAATCTCGGAGGCTGAAATCAAGACTATTATCAAACCACTCCACTTACTTGGATGGAGTAACATTCAAACCGGTGCAGAGATTCAGCTATTTCAGCGAGTGAAATGAGATGACTCGCCTTACTCGCCGACTCATCTCACTTCACTCGCAAAATTGATTCAGCTATTTAAGTGAAATGAGTAGGTTCGAATTTAGTTTCGAACATGAGACAAAGAATAAATATAAAAGAGCTAAACTCTACCTCCTTGTCATACTCGTTAGGCAAAATGAAATGAAAAACAAATACAACAATGTAAACATTGGAATCTTTATTAATGGAGTATCTCTTGTTTCAATCATTTTTTTTTTGTCGTAATTAAAGTTTGATGTGAGTTTTCAACCTTAAGAAATAAATAGTTTAATAGTGTCGAAAGTGAATACAATATAATTTTATTCAATATACATACATATGTGCATATGATAATAAAATAAGATTTAAGATTCAATAAAAGGGTAGTTCCAAATCTCAAATTTTTATTAAAATGAAAACACCATTATTTTGAAATTACATACAGTGATTTTAATTTCTTTATTAAAAACTTTTTTATTTGTTTAATTAAAAATTAAAATCTAAAGCTTGAATGCATTTCGGCTAGTCTACTAGCCATCATCAGCAACACGACTGAAGGAAGCTTTCTCAATAACCTTTACATACATAATTATTCCTACATGACATGTCAAATAAATAAAATAAATACAATTAAAGAATTACATTTCTAAAAAGCTTTTTCAAAATAAAAACAAAAACAAAAAATCAGTAAATTTAAAATTAACTGAGAAAAAGAAGGAAAGAGAAAAGAAAAAACATTATTGAAAAAAACATTATTTTTATAAATTGAACAAGCAAGACTCTATATTGCCCATATCTGCATTCAAAGCTGCTGCATCTCTGTGGATGTATAGGCTCTCATATGCATCCAATTTTCGGCTATCGTTCACACACTTCAAGAGCCTAACATTGGCAATTGTTGTTGATAAATGTTGTTCTTGTAATGCGTGCATTGCAAAAGCGGACTTTCTTGGCTCGTTGTTTCTAATGTTGTTGTTATGCTCTTTGAATCTCGTTTTCACACAGCGTTTGGTTTGACCATAATAACTCGTTGGCCCACCGATTAGTCAGCCTGCCTCTTTCAATGAAAAATTACACAAAAGAGTATAACTATATAAAAAACGCCGCAGCAGTCAATGGGTACAGCCAAATAATTATCGACAAAATAGTCCGCCGACATTCTACAAAAAGAGAAAGATCTAATTTATCCACATTGTTTGCACAAAACAAAATACTAGAAAGGGAGAAGCAAAGAGTTATTTTGACGTTCACTCCAGAGATCACCAACTCTTTAAAAACATCATTTAATAAGAATGATATGCAACTCGCCTTCTCTAATCCACACAAATTAAAAAACATGCTACTTTCAACGAAAGATAAAAAAGAACAACTTGACAAAGCTGGGATCTACGAGATTTCTTGTAATGAATGCGACAGAAGATATTATGGTCAAACCAAACGCTGTGTGAAAACGAGATTCAAAGAGCATAACAACAACATTAGAAACAACGAGCCAAGAAAGTCCGCTTTTGCAATGCACGCATTACAAGAACAACATTTATCAACAACAATTGCCAATGTTAGGCTCTTGAAGTGTGTGAACGATAGCCGAAAATTGGATGCATATGAGAGCCTATACATCCACAGAGATGCAGCAGCTTTGAATGCAGATATGGGCAATATAGTCTTGCTTGTTCAATTTATAAAAATAATGTTTTTTTCAATAATGTTTTTTCTTTTCTCTTTCCTTCTTTTTCTCAGTTAATTTTAAATTTACTGATTTTTTGTTTTTGTTTTTTTTTTTTTTTTTTTTTTTGAAAAAGCTTTTTAGAAATGTAATTCTTTAATTGTATTTATTTTAATTATTTGACATGTCATGTAGGAATAATTATGTATGTAAAGGTTATTGAGAAAGCTTCCTTCAGTCGTGTTGCTGATGATGGCTAGTAGACTAGCCGAAATGCATTCAAGCTTTAGATTTTAATTTTTAATTAAACAAATAAAAAAGTTTTTAATAAAGAAATTAAAATCACTGTATGTAATTTCAAAATAATGGTGTTTTCATTTTAATAAAAATTTGATATTTGAGAGATTACGTTTTATTCCAAAAAAACTTTAAAAAACAAAAAAAAAAAAGGGTAGTTGTTTTTATCCACGTTGTTGTTTTTATTTCGTTTCCTATGCATGAATAGGAATTCCTGAGAAAAGCACACATACCTATCCAAAACTGTGCCGAGATTCAGCTAATTCGAAGCCGCAGGGAGTGAGTGAGATGAGTCACTTTTCGTCGAAAAGCGATTCAGTTAGCAAAAGGGAGTGAGTGAGCGAGTGAAATGAAATGTCAGATTACTCGCCAGATATATCCGCAGTGACTTGGTGTATGTGTTGGTAAATTTCTAGTTTTGAATAAGTATATGTGCTTTTCTCAAGAATTCCTATTCATGGATAGGAAACGAAATAAAAAACAACAATGTAGATAAAAACAACTAAAAACAACTACCCTTTTATTGATTCTTTAATTTTATTTTATTTTCATGTGCAACATATATATATTAAATAAATTTATATTCTATTCACTTTCAACACTTTTAAACTTTTTATTTCTCAAGGGTGAAACTCACATTAAACTTTAATTATGACCAAAAAAAAATAATTGAAACAAAATATACTCCAAACTCCATTATTAAAGATTCCAATGTTTACATTGTTGTATTTGTTGTTTCATATTGTTTTGCGTAACGAGTGTGACAAGGAGGTAGAATTTAATTCTTTTATATTTATTCTTTGTCTCATGTTCGAAACTAAATTCGAGCTTACTCATTTCACTTCAATAGCTGAATCACTTTTGCGAGTGAAGTGAGATGAGTCGGCGAGTAAGGCGAGTCATCTCATCTCACCCGCTGAAATAGCTGAATCTCGGCACTGGAAATTTACCAACACATACACCAAGTCACTGCGGAAATATCTGGCGAGTAATCTGACATTTCATTTCACTCGCTCACTCACTCACTTTTGCTAGCTGAATCGGTTTTGGACGAAAAGTGACTCATCTCACTCACTCCCTGCGGTTTCGAATTAGCTGAATCTCGGCACGGGACTTAATGACCAGAGAACAGTGCTTCGCGTTAATATGCGTTAACATCCTTCGAATTTTTTAAAATAAGTTTGGTTCAATGAATCTTTGGCAATTTTGTTTGCGATAAGCAGGTTGTATTAATGGTTTGGGAGGCGACCAGAATATAACATATTATCTCATCGCAGCCACACAAAAAGAGGATGCCAATCGGTACCTATCTTTAGTTTTAACGTTTACAAGACTTCTGGTCGCAAAATCTTTATCTGGTGACAATGGTTAGAAAATGCACTGTTCAGGATGCATTTTCGGTTAACAGCCCTATTCTCCCCATCATCACTGATACCTCACAAGTCACAAGAAGTGGTGAAACAGATTTTGTGACTTTTTCGTATTCTCCCCCTAAAGTCACAACTTGTGAGAGTCATAAAAACAACCAAAACTGTGATCTCCTCCAGAGCAGGTCACAACTCAAAATTCACCTGAATTTCTACAAATCATTGAATTATATTCTTGCTTTATGTTCTCTGTGCGAAAGAGAACAAAATGAATGTATTCTTTCATTTCTTTAGCTAAAGAATAGGACAAAGGAGCGAAATTCTTTTGCTTTGTATTAATGAGACAGAAAAACATGAACACATATTGTGGGTGTGTTGGTTTAGTTCGTTGCGATTATTTGCAGAGTTGTTGATGTGTGCGCTCATCACTCAAGTAGCTGTGGTGAGTTTCGTTGTGAGTTTTCTTGTGACTATCAGGGGGAGAATACCAAAATGTTATCGAATCATAACAATCCTCACAAGGAGTAGTCACAAGAGCTTGTGACTTGTGATTCCTCACAAGGGGGAGAATCGGGCTATAAGTGTACCTCTAAAAGCAACTTCTATTAATGTGCTATTATATAAGAGCTAATATTACGTTTTCATTAGGCCAAATGAGGTAATTTCGTTGAAAATTTCCAAATTAGATCCGAGATTACCTCATTTCCCATACAAAATCACACTTCGAAATGAAATAATTTTAACCAAATTAGCACGAAATTAGGTTGGAAATTTAATAAAATCAAATCGAACAACTATAAATTAATAGCTATTGTGAATCAGTCTGATTCAAAAGTCAAATTTGAAGTACGAATCAATCAAATCATCATCTATCGAAAATCAAGTTTCAAAAAATTTAAAATTTATTTAAATTTATGGACAAAAGAATCATTTCAACAAAGTAAATGTATTTGTAATATTTATACAGCAGTATTAATAAAAAACTGGTATCCGCTCCCTAACACACGTGTTAACTGGCACACGGATAGACAACTTGTCCGCTTGATAATTTTTTTATTAAAAAAGATATGATATCGTCCCCCTCATGCCAGAACCATGAATGTGCAAATTTGCCGATTTTGAGTTAATGATGTGGGTTGATTAACCTTTGGATAATCTATGTTACACCAAAACCTAGAATGCCATGCATACAAGGAAACCACAGTATTTAAAAATGTCAATTACATGAATGTAGATTTCAGTCTCATCAAGTTGAGCCAGAAACACGAATGTGGCACATTCATGTTTCTGGCTCCCAACTGATGGGAATTATCAGCACAAAAACCATGAATGTGCCATATTCTTGGATTTGGCATAGCTGTATTTGCTAGAAAATTTACTTCAGATGTAAGAAACTGACATTCGTGCTCATTGTTACTAAAGGTAGAACTAGAATAGGCGGAAGCTGTCGGAAGCTTATGTCAAAACCGACCGAAAAGTAGCTTCTCGAAACGTCAATTTCATAAGTGGCCCATAATGCACTTAAGTGGTTGGAAGTGAACAAAAAATAAATAATTGTTTATTCAATGTTTATTTTCTCATTATACTTATTCATAGCGCAGAGTGATAGCTTTTAATTATTTATTTTGCAAAACCACTAAAATTCTATGTGATATAAATTAATTAAAAGAAAATTGTTTTGACTTCTCTCATTCATTCATCAAACAGAAAAAAAAAGTTGAAAGCTTTGCACCAAGCGCCAAGTTCTTGTTAGTTTGCTTCCACCATTTTGATTTTGCATTCGCCCACTTACGAAAGAGCGGTCGTTGAGCGCTCTTACTTCCGACGGCAAAAGTTAACGAAAACTAAACGAAAAGTTCTACTTCGCAATTATGTGCGCGTCATATAAATTTCTTGTTTTCGCTCGGTTTCGTACGACCACTTAAGTTGGCTTCCGACTATTCTAGTTCTACCTTTAAGCGACCAATAGAAACCACACTTGTGTGGTGTGTGCACACCTGTGTGCAAAAAAATCAAAATTCTGAGATTTTTTGGTGTCGGTGCATCGATCGGTGTTATGTGTATGGCGAAGTGTCTCATACTAGTAATCAAAAAACAAAACTTTTGTCGCAATGTCTCTGCCAAAATCATCCCACGATCAAAACAATTTATCACAAATATTTTGAAACTGGTGACACAGAGATGGAATGTGATTTCATTCATTCGAAATTTGGAAAAAAAAACTCAAAAAATGTTCCCGTGTACGTCGCTGAAGGATGGGCGCAAATTATAACAGGGGCACGTAACTCTCCTGAGCCTTTTGAAGTTCACACACAGCAGTATTAGCCCGCTGAGTTTACTAGAAACGTGCAAGGTTTTATATTATTGAATATGTTTGTTTGGCCCATAAGAACTTTTCATTATTTTTGGTATAGCTCGCAAACCAAGCAAAATTAGATTTTCTATTGAAATGGATAGTTTCAAAAAATTTATAATACAATATAAGCAGGAAAAGTAATCAAAAACGTACCTACCAAAAATAAAAAACTCGAAGATTTCTAACTTTTTTAATAAATTGTGCATGACTTTTTTTGAAGCCATACAAAGACTAAATAAAGAAGAGACTAAGGACGTTAATAAGACATGTTCAAAAAGTAATTTTGCTACAAATTTTGTTACAAATTGAGAGATATGCCCATTCAAACTTAACTATTTCTTATAATTTTTCACAATTTTGGCCCGAAAGCCCCTTTTTTTGTATAATATGATGGCAAGTTTTGCATTCGTAAAAATTTTTCGAAATCAAGATTTTGATATAATATAACATTACGACTATAGAGAATATTAAAAAAGTATGTAAGTTCGCAATTTTGTTTTTCGGCAGTTTTTAAATGCTTTCTGACATTCAGACTGAACGGCTGGTCCGATTAATATAAGATTTGGTTCTAGGTGCAAGGAATGTTTAATTTCTCATGTGGTACCAAAAATTAGGTTTTCGGGCAAAAAGTGCGAAAAATGATAAGAAATGGTAAAGTTTGAATGGCTATATCTCTGTCAGTTTTCAAATAATATGTCTTTTTTAACATGTAATTTGAAGGCCTTAAAACTCTACTTTACTTTGTTTATGTATGTTATGTTAAAGTTGTGCGCTATTTAGAAAAATAATTAAAAATCTTTGATTTTTCGATTCTGATTCTGAAAACGAGAACTAAGTGATTAGTAAATAATTATGCTTATCATTTATTGTTAAATAAACATAAAGACTAAGAGCCCACGGCAGATTTTGGGTGTGAACGATAGCAAAAAAAGAAGTATAGGCGTCGAAAGCTCCATTAAAGACTTAAAAAAAATCAAAGTCTTGCAGTCCACAACTGGGGCCTTTGCGAGAAACAGTGCATCGAAAAAAAAATATGAATGCAACTTCGAGATTAATCGTGTTAGCCGAAATTGGTTTTCACTCCTCCCTTGAGAAGCTCCTCGGATCACATATCATAGAATCTGAGACCATTTGGGTATATAGTTCGCTCTACCGGACCTTTTAAAAAATTCAAAATTCTAAGTGAAAAACGGTTTTTTTAAACAGTCTGGCAGGGCGAATTAAACACTCAAATGATCTCAAATTCCGTGATATGGGATCCGCGGAGCTTATCTAGGGAGGGGTGAAAACCAATTTCGGCTAACACGATTTTCCTCGAAGTTGCATTCATATTTTTTTTTCGATGCACTGTTTCTCGCAAAGGCCCCAGTTGTGGTAGTGGAGCTTTCGACGCCTATACTTCTTTTTTTGCTATCGTTCACACCCAAAATTTGCTGTGGGCTCTCGGTCTAATACATTTGTATATACATATGTATATTGAAATTAGTATGCTTTTTTTAATTTTTCTTTATAGGAAAGTCATTCTTATTTAAAGATGAATGAGATAATTTTTTTATTTTTGTTTGTGCCAGAAAGATGAATGTGCCAAATGTCGGGGAAGGGAAGTGGTGTCAACATAAAAAATATATCAGCTTAACAAGATAAATGAGAAAGTAATTTACAAATAAATATTTTTTTCATAAACCAAACTTACTAATTTTACGAGAGCAATAAACATTCAAACACGATTTCCTAACATTTTCATTTTTGCACATTCATGTTTCTGGCATAAGGGGGACGATATCTTTTCAGTATTTATCACTTCACCAAATTCACCACTTCATCAAATTATGGTGATTTTCTAATACATGTGTCACATGTGTATACTGGTAGTAGTAAACGGTGCTATCATACGCGTCCGTGTATGTGTTAAGAAGTTACCCGTTCATTATACGTGGAATCTGGCTAATTAAAGTTATCCGTATGTTAACACACGTCACAGACTATTACGCATTTGTTAATAAGAATTGCTAGTTAACAGATGTATAAACGCTATCACGTTGTTATCCGCCGTTTATTAATATGGGGGTTTGTGTTTTTCGTAGTTTCATAATTAAGGGCACGATTTGATTGGTTGGATTGGATAGAAGAAGCAACACAAAAGAGAAGGTCAATTTTCTACACCGAATATTTTCAAATATTTTATAATGTTTCATCCCCCTCCTTCTTCTGCAAGTTACCCCACTCACCATCAAAAAACGCAGAAAATGCTTAATTTTCTTCACGTGTGATCAGGGACTTTTATACTTGTTTTATAAACTCTGGAAAGTAGTGGAAGGTTCTGGTCTCTGCTTCCAGAGCTTTCCGTAGGGGAAATTTCCCAATAATTTCCCTTCCAAAAGCTTTTATTTGACAGCTGGTAAATCTGCTATAATCCGGCAGATGGCGCTTCTTTCGTTAGAGAGATGCTATAATTATAGCTAATAAGGGTATGTTTGCACTGTGTCCGTTTGTTTGCTTTTCGGAGTCGTTATAGCTCAAATTTGGAAAGTCATTACACTGCCCCCCACTTAGGATTGATCGTCTAGAGCAAATCCATCACTTCCTTCACCATTATAACGATGTAAAAGGTCGCTGTGAACTACTTTTAGTTTGCCTCTTAATCCTCTCTGAATGCGGTAGACGACATCGTTTATTCGTGTTACTACAGTGTAAGGGCCTTCCCAATTTTGTTGAAGCTTCGATGAAAGTTCCTTCTGACGGTGGGGACTATAAAACCACACAAGGTCTCCCGCTTGGTATCCTGTTGTTGTTGCTTTTGTGTCATCGTGTTTTCATCCGGTCACTTGATAGCTTTATATTTGCTCTTGTCCTTTCGTGGATGTCAACTAGCTTTTCTTTGAGGTTGTCCACGTAGTCGTCTATTCCTTGTGGCTCATTTGCAGAACATCCAAATTTGATTTCACTTGGTAGTCGTATCGTGCTCCCGAGCAGGATTTCTGATGGTGTATGTCCTGTTGAGCTATGAACCGCACTTCGATAGGCCATCAGGAATAACGGAATATGCCGATCCCAGTCTCGTTGGTTGTCGCTTACAACTTTGGAAAGGTGTTCTTTAAGGGTCCGGTTGAATCGTTCAACCATCCCATCAGATTGTGGGTGAAGCGGTGTTGTCCTCGTCTTTTTAATGCCAAGGAGTGTACAAACTTCCTGACAAATTTTGGACTCCAAATTCCTCCCTTGATCTGAATGCAGTTCCATAGGTACACCTAACCTGCTTACACAGTTGAAAACAATCTGATCCGCGACTGTTTTGGTTTCCTGGTTTGAGTGGCAAATGCCTCAGGCCACTTGCTGAAGTAGTCCATTACTACCAGGATGTATCGGTTTCCGTGTTCGGTTTCTGGAAAAGGGCCTGCAACGTCTATTGCAATCCTCTGAAAAGGCGTTCCCACATTATACTGCTGCATTCTACTCTGGACTTTTCTGCCTGGTCCCTTGCTTGCAGCACAAGTATCACATTTTCGGCTCCATTTTTCGACGTCTTCTCTTGCATGTAGCCAGTAGAATCGCTGCCGTACCTTTTACAGTGTCTTATTCACCCCCAAATGTCCTCCGGAAGCTTCTTCATGCATATCTTGAAGAACATCATTAACCTTGGAACGAGGTACGACCAGCTGCATCACACAAGATTTGCCGTCTGTGGATTTCCACTTTCGTCTTAGTACTCCTTCTTGTACATGAAGTGAGTCCCATTGTGCCCAATACGCTTTAAGAGTTGGACTTCTCTCGGAGATGTCACCCCATTCTGGTTTCTCTTTTTGTGTTCCTTCCACGCAAGAATGGGCTCGATATCCGAGTCTTCTTGTTGGGCAGTCCTCAGTTCTTCGTTACTCCAACCGTAATTGGGATCACCTCTTAATTGCTGGATAGCAGGAACTTCCTTCTCTTCCTGACGTGCGCAGTGCTTGCAGTCCGGTTTGCATGGTCTCCGAGATAAGGCATCTGCATTTGAGTGCAACCTTCCTCTTCGATGTTGGATCTGGTAGTCGTATGTCTGCAATCTCGATCCACCTCGCCACTTAAGTGCGCCATGGTCTGTTCGAAGAAGGAACTTCTGTCCATAGATGTACTTATGGAAGTGTTTTGTAGCCGATATTAGAGCAGAAGTTCTCTTCTGGTCACACAGTAGTTTCTTTCTGGCTTTGAGAGTACCTTGCTGTAGTAGGCGACAACCTTCTCTTCTCCTTCATGAACTTGTGAGAGTACGGCTCCAATTCCCACGTTGAATGAATGAATGAATTAATAGGGGATAAGCGCACTGCGACCTAAAGATCTATTGTGCCCCCTTTAAGAGTAGAGTGAGACGGCTCATTCTATAACTCTCCCTCCAGATTGGTTCCTTTTAGGAACTCAAGTATGTCGGGTATTTTCAGAGAGGGAAACTCTCTCTCGTCTATCTGGTAGTGTCCCAGATACCTGTGTCTTTGATGCGCGAGCGCATCACATTTTCCTAATATGTGGTCCGGTGTTTCCTCGTAGGCGTTGCAGAATCTGCAAGTTGCACTACTTGCTAAACCGAGGAGACTGAGATGTCTTCTTAGCTTGCAGTGTCCTGTGAGAATACCCGTTATTATTCTTAGGTTGTTCCTACTTAGGTTTATACAGGAGGTGTAACGCACTTGGTTATAATTCCCAAGCAGTAGTTTGGCCTGCCTTAATTTTGGGAGTTCTTCCCAGATTTTTGATCTTTTAGTCTCCTCTTCTGATTTTATTTTGTATTTGATCACGTTTTCACCTACACCGCAATAGGGCTCAGGTCCCATAAGGGGGTCTGTTGCTCCTTTTTTGGCTAGGGTGTCTTCTTCCTCGTTACCATGAATACCAACGTGTCCTGGTACCCAATAGAGTGAGACAGTGTTTTTCTCGCCGAGTTCATTCAGCTTACCCACGCATTCCCAAACTAATTTGGAGTCGATTGTGTAAGAGCCTAGTGCTTTAAGTGCAGCTTGGCTGTCTGTCATGATGGCGATGTTTTGATTACGGTATTTTCTTTCGAGGTTCTTTTCCGCGCACTTTCCTATCGCGTTAACTTCCGCCTGGAAAATGCTAGTGGACTGTCCCATCGGTACAGAAAGTTTGGTTCTTGGCCCAAAGATTCCTGCACCAGTCCCTGAAGACGTTCTCGAGCCGTCGGTGTACCATTTGATGGCATTCTCTTTGAGGGTGTAGTTTGTCGTTTCTCCTACCCACTCTTTTTTGTTACTCAACTCCGTTTTGAAATTTTTTACGAAGTTGTATTTTTTAATCATGCCATCTCTTGGAATGTCAAGGAGGTTTGTTACTGTGGACTGGGTTAAGTTTTCTTTTTCCCTAATGTCTATACATTTACCCTTCCCAGTTCCCTCTTTGGCGAACCTCATGATAGCTCCCTGAGCAACACTTTCAATAACCACGTGTAGTGGAGAAAGGTGAAGTATGACCTCCATTGCTGCTGTAGGGCAAGTTCTCATTGCACCAGTGATGCTGATGCATGCAAGCCTTTGGATTTTGTCTAGTGCTTTCCTAGTAGTTAGTAATTCGGTTCTTTTGTGCCATGCTACTGCACCATAGGTAATGATGGGTCTTACCATCATGGTGTACATCCATCTAAGAATGTTAGGCTTACACCCCCATGTTCTTCCTGCAAGTCTCTTGCATATCATTAGGGCCTTTGTGGCTTTCCCGACTGTTATTTCAATGTGTTTGTTCCAGAGGAGTTTGTTGTCTAGTGTGATTCCTAGATATTTTACCTTCCTCTTCGTTTCTATGACTTGGCCAGCTAACCTTATAGGTTTCATTCGTGGCAGAAGCCTTTTCTGTGTAAATGGTATGACCGTCGTCTTTGTAGGGTTTATATTTAGTCCTGCCGACAGACACCATTTTCTTGTAATTGTTAGTCCTCTTTGTACTATGTCACAAAGAGTTTCTTCGAACTTCCCAAGGGCTGTTATGACGATATCGTCTGCGAAACCTAAACAGCGTATGCCTTGAGCAGTCAGACTTTCTAGTAGCTCATCCACAACGAGACTCCACAACAAGGGTGATAGTACCCCTCCCTGAGGACAGCCTCTTAATGTGGTGATTTTCTGAACACTTTGCCCTGTGTGTGCCTCTGCCGTTCTTGTGCTCAGCATTTGATTGATCCATCTGGTTAAAGTGATGGGTACTCTCTTCCTAATCAAAGCTTTATTTACTGCCTCGTGAGAGGTGTTATCGAAAGCGCCTTCAATGTCTAAGAAGGCACATAAAGCGATTTCTTTTCCATTGAAGGCAGTTTGAATGGTGTTAGTCAGGTTGTATAAGGCAGTGTCCGTAGATCTACCTACCCTGTAAGCATGCTGGCGACTGTTAAGAGGCAACTTGCTGAGAACTTCTGATCTTAGGAAGTTATCAATTATTTTTTCCAAAGTTTTCAGTAGAAAAGATGTTAAACTTATTGGCCTGAATGACTTTGGATGGGTTGTATCTTTCTTCCCTACCTTGGGAATGAAGATGACTTTAGCTCTTCTCCATAGACTTGGTATGTACCCAAGTGCTATACTACTACGAAGTATGCTACTTAAATGAGGCATAAGTTCCTCTTTCCCTTGCTGTAGAAGGGCTGGGAAGATACCATCCACCCCTGGAGATTTAAAAGGTTGAAAGTTACTTAGTGCCCAATCAAGTCTTTTGTCTGAGCAGATAGTTTTCGCTATCTTCCAGTCTTCTCGTTTGGGTTTGAGAGGTATTCTCTCTATGGTATTTCCTACTGTCGGTAAACTACCTGGAAAATGAGTATTTAGCAGTAGTGTAGACCTCTGCTCCTCATTTTCAGTGAAGCTACAATCGGGGTTTCGAAGTGCTACCGATGTTAATGACTTCTCTCTTGCTAGAGCTTTATGTAGTCTTGCAGCCGCAGGAGTAGAGGAAATTCCCTCACAGAAGATTGCAAAACTATTTCTCTTAGCTTTCCTTATTTCCCCATTGTATTTTGTTAGCTCTGCTGAGTAGTTAAGCCACTCACCAGTTCTCTTTGCCTCATTAAAGAGTTTTCTTACCTTGGATCTTAGCTTAGACAGATTATTGTTCCACCATGGAGCATCTTTCTGCATCTTCTTGGTTTTAAGGGGGCAGCTGAGTTCGTAAGCCTCATTTATTGCCCCACTAACATCATTCACTATTACTTCTAATTCCAGGTAACTACTTGTAGTTCTAACTGGGCCTATTTGCTCAAGGTTAGTCCTGAGGGTATTTCTATAGAGATTCCAGTTTGTTCTCTTAGGATTCCTTCCAGAGGTATTCTCTGTTAGAAGGCCATCTAAGGTGAACATTAAAATTCTGTGGTCAGACATTGAGGGTTCACTGGAGACTCTCCATTCCTTAACCAAATTGCTTATGTTCGGAGTACCGAGCGTTAAGTCTAACACTTCTTTTCTGGTTCTAGTTATAAAAGTTGGGGTATTCCCTACATTGAATATATCTAGATTTTTTTCGATAATTAAGTCTAAAAGGTACTCACCCCTTTGGTTTATATCGGAACTAACCCATGTTGTATGGTGAGCATTCGCGTCGCATCCAACCAACAACGGTAGTTTTCGTTTGTTGCAGTAGTCCACGAGTCTTTGGACCTCCAGTGGTGGTATGTTGGCGTCATCACCTGGAAAGTAGGCTGATGCTACAACCATTGTGCGGGGGCTGCCATTGATGTTAATATCAGCCTGGATTGGAACTAGATCCCGCGTCATAAATTCTGAAAGACAAATAAATTTTATTTTATTTCGTACTATTATGCATGTTCTGGGCGATTTTTGTCTCGTATCCCAGATTAGTGTAGAGTCCTTACTTGTTAGGCCTCTTACTTGGCCCCCGTAAATCCAGGGTTCTTGAATCAGTACTAGCCCTAAGTTTTCCACCGTGAATTTCCTTGCTATGACAGCTGATGCCGCCTTAGCATGGTGGAGGTTAACTTGGGCTACCCTGGTACTGATCCCGCGTCTGTACATTTTGGTTTTTTAGTTTGGGGCAGGTGCCCCCTCATCTGCTAGCAGATGCTCTTCTTCCTCTTCAGTAGGAAGCGTTTCTTCTTGGTCCCTGCTTGGAGAGAGGTCCATGCCCTCTATCTCGTCGTCAGTCTGACCCGTCTCAAAATCTGGAAGCATTACCTGGTCCGTGGAGGGAGGGGAGGTTGTCTTGGGAGGTGACGAGGGAGGGGGAGGTGAGTTGATTGCTGGTGTAGCTGGGTGGATTGTTGGGATTGGGATGGTTGGACTGACGAGAGGGGGGAAGGGAGTGGGTATACGGATGGGGCTGGGGATTGTAGTGGGGCCCACTATGGTTGGTTCCTTCCTGCTAGGGACATTGTTGGGAGCGTCACCGGAAATTGGTATCGCTGGTTTTTTGAGACCTATCACGTTCACCTTCCCGAACTTGTAGTGAAGTTCGTGATTTGCCTTCACTATCGTCTCAGCCGATTGACCATCAATGCCAATCACCAGCAACTGTCCTTTACCCTCAGGTTTACTACGCAGGACCTTCCAAGCTTGCACAATCAGACCTTCGTTTTGAGCCTGGATGAGTGCCAGTGTTTTATGGTGATCTTGGCCCATACTTTTTGGAAGGAATACAGTAATGGTGTACATCTTGGGAATATCATCTCCCAAGCATGCAACCAGTGCTATTCCTTTCCAATTGCTTAGGTTCGAAGCCTTCTGCCGCAGCCATTCCGCCGTATGTTGCCCTTCGCAATCTACCACAAGCAAGCCTGATCTGTAGTGAACACCGTTGAACTTCAACTTGTGTTCCCAGCCCATGGACACCTCCTCGATGATTGCATCCTCCAGGGCCGTCAACTCTTCAGTACTGAGGGCCTCCTGAGGATAATTCTTTGGCAAAACGGCTATCCTGACACTCTGGGCTGCAGCTGCATAGGAGAGTGGCCTATGTTCGCTGCCATTTCTATATGCGGTACTTGATCCCGCCATATCTGATGCCACCACTCTGAGTTTCTTTGCATCTTGCCTCAAGGGAGGAGTTAGATGTTCATTCGTCCTCTTTCCCTGTTCTTGGCTATCGAGGCGGCCATTTTTCGCTGCTTCTTTGCGTTCATCCACCTTTTTCCTTGCCTCCTCTCGGGTCATCCCTCTATCGAGGAACCGGAGGTACCATTTAGTACACGCACCGCTGAGTCCTTTCCTCCACGGGTCATCCAGGCCTCCTGGTTCACCCAATTTTGGAAGAGGAGCCGATCTACGGTAGCGTCTTTTTGGCGGTCTTGTAGGTGGTAATGACGTGTTTACTGATGGTGTCGTCCCATCAGTGATACCTTCTTTGGTATTTTCGTTGGACAACTGCCCGGAAGGTATTCTTCCTTGGTCAGTTGTCGCTCCGTCTTGAGAGGCGTCTTCCTTCGGCCCGGGAGGTATTCTCCCCTGACCAATGGACGGTGCCACTCTTTTTTCTGCCCGGTTTTGTATGATCCTAGGAGGCATCCTCTTTAGGAACTTACTACATCCCGGTCTCGGATCTTCTCCATGGAGCTCACTCTCCATGCGATCCGCATATTCGCTTGCGGTAACATCCCGCATGTTGAATCTTTTGTGGTTTTTATTGTTTTTTAATTTTAAATGTTTTGGCATTGAATCCCACGAGTAGCTAGAGAAGGGTTGGTCAGCCATGTCAGAGCTCCGCATAACATGGTAAGGTCGTAGATACTCTTCAACTGGACCCGGCATCGAAGAGGCACCGTTAGAATACAGCCGGTATACCCCCTGGCTGCAAACCATCCAATAGGCACGGTCCGCTTAACACCCTGGATTAGGGTGAATTCCCACGTTACTCGCGTCAGCGTCAATGATGAAAGGTTTCCCTGGTGTCGGATAGGCCAAAACTGGTGTATTGCATAGGCGCTGCTTATGTTCCCGGAAGCTTTTCTCGCACTCGCTTGACCATTTGAACGGTTTGCCTTTCTCTGTTAGCTGGTGCAAACTTTTCGCGATTCCAGCAAAATCCTTCACAAATTGTCGATAGTACGTGGCTAGACCAAGAAAGCTTCGGAGTTGATGTTTATCCTGTGGTGTTGGCCAATTCTTTACAGTGTCAACTTTTTCAGGATCAGTCTTCACTCCTTGGGAAGAGATGATATGTCCCAAGTATTTTACCTCAGACTTGAAAAATTCGCACTTGTCTGGATTCAATTTCAAGTTTGCTTCTCGAAGCCTCTGGAACACGGCCTTAAGGTTTCCACTATGCTCATCGAATGTCTTACCATAAACGATGACATCGTCCAAATAGACTAGGCAAGATTTCCAAGTAAGTCCTTGTAAAACGTACTCCATCAATCGCTAAAATGTTGCCGGAGCGTTGCATAGTCCGAAAAGCATCACTTTAAATTGCCACAGACCATTTCCTGTGGAGAAAGCCGTCTTTTCTCGATCTTCTGGATGGATTTCTACCTGCCAGTAGCCACTCTTCAAGTCCAATGTTGAGAACCATTCAGCTCCTTCCATCGCATCCAGAGTATCACTGATTCTTGGCAGAGGGTAGCTGTCTTTCTTTGTCACATCGTTCAGCCTCCGATAGTCCACACAAAATCAAGTACTTCCGTCCTTCTTTTTGACAAGAACAACTGTGGATGCCCAAGGACTTTTAGAGTTTTCGATTAGCCCATCTCTCTTCATTGTCGATATCATCTCTGCAACTTCGGTTACTTTGGCTAATGAAAGACGTCTTGCTGGTTGTCTAATAGGTCTCGCGTCTCCTGTGTTGATTCGATGCTACACCAATTGTGTTCGACCATACTGCCCACTGGGTGACGATAGTATATCAGCGTACTCGTGAAGGAGGCTTCCAGCAACACTAAGCTGACGTTCATTTAATTTGGATGACTTCAGAATTTTTGCCTTCATAGAATTCACTTTCCCAGGGTCCACAGATTTGTGTGTGTCAGCTTCTACGATTTTAGTTATTGCGGATACGGATTCACACCTTCCAACAACTTCTCCTTTTCTAAGCTTGACTTCGTACGGTTTGATGTTGAGTATGCGTACAGGCACCATGTTGTTCTTTGGTTCCATAAATGTCTTCCCAAGGATGATGTTTTGGGAAGACTGCTCAGAGTCTGGTTCCACCATTAAATATCGATGGCTACCCAAATCAACCTTTATTTTCGTCCAAACGAACACTTCTGAAGAAGGTGGCAGGCAAATATCTTCCTTAATGACAGTCCTTAGTGTTGATGAGTTTTCGTTTCCATAAACAATAGGAATTTCCACATTTTGGTACTTAAGAACTTGCTTCCCGATATCAAGAATTACTCCATGCTCTTTCATAAAGTCGATTCCCACGATGCACTTGTCACATATATCTGCTACCAGAAACAGATGTGAAAACTCCAGTTCTGCCAAACGGATCGTTAGACGAACTTCCCCGTACACTCTGGCTGCCTCTCCTGTTGCTGTTTTCAGGCGGTAGGCGTTGGTGTTATGCAGCCACGTCTTCTTCACCAAGTCCTTTCGAACAATGGAGGCAGTGGCACCGGTGTCGATCGTAGCCACTTGTTTCTTGCCGTTTAATGTTGCCTCCACAGTCAGACTTTTGTTGTTTCGTTTCGTCTGTGAGACCTGGATGGTGGTTCTGGGGCCATCGATACCAGAAACCAGCGTCTGCCCCTCGAAGTTGGTTCTTACTCGTTTCCCGGTTGAGAAACGGGGCGAGTAAGAGTATTGACATTATTATTGTTAAAGTTTCTGCTTCCACAATGTTGACATGCAGGTCTTCTAGGTGGCAATCTGCACTGGCGTTGAAGATGTCCTGTCTTGTTACAATTCCAGCATCGAGCAGGTCCATCTCGCTGGTTCCTTCGGAATGCAGTTCTCTGGCAAGAACACTCCTCAATTTCTAGTTCTCTTACCCGATGAACTGAATAATGCCAATTTGGTGTTATTTCTTATGCCCGATGGAAATAACACCAACAAAATAATCGATATAAAACCAAATCTATCTCAATCAGTTTTTTGGCTTTATTGCAATGCGAAAACAGAATTAAGGCCAAATATTTCTTGAGAATCGTTATTTCGGCTATATTATTCAAAGTTTCATTAAATACAGATTATTTAAATGCAATACTCTTCTTTTGGACCCTTCGGTTGAAATGGAATCTTTAAACTAATTCATTTGGTTTCGGATTGAAATAATCGGCTGATATACCACATAGCTGAATGAACGAAAAATCTTTTGGCTCCTTAGGTGTGAGCAACGAGACCAAAACTTCATAGCCTGCCTCAACCAACTGTAAGAGAAACATAGCTCGTTTCTTTTTTTTATACACTCTCAGATCTTTGCCGAAGAGAGCTTAGTACAAGCAACATCTTGCGACCAAAGAATTGCCAAACACAAATTAAGTGCTTATCAGGCTCATCACTTAGTGTAGTGTTAGTAGTTAGTAAGCAACAAACTACTTAAAACATACACTTTACAAAATAAAATTAAAAACAATAATTATAAAATAACAAATAAAATGACATTGAAAAAATTAACAATTACAAACATTTAAGAGCGTGGTACACTGGTCTTCAATGAAGCTTTGAGTCTATTCTTACTTATATTAAAATCAAAAATATTTGAATTCAAATTCAGAATGTTGCACATGCGGGTAAAAGGCTCATGCATTCCATAATTGGTACGGTGTTGAGATATATGCATTAGTTCTAGACTACGAGTGTTGTGACCTCCCCCACGGTAGTTAAGGCTAGTACAAGATAATAAATCAGGTGCATCAATAACTCCCGTTAAAAGTTGATGAATAAATACAATATCATTATTAATTCTCCTTTGTGCCAAAGTTTGAATCTGAAGAAGCTTAATCCGGTGTTCGTAAGGAGGAAGATTATAAGGATCGGACCACGGTAGACCTTTCAAGGCAAAACGTATAAAATTACGCTGTACTGCTTCTAGTCTATTCTTATGGACATCGTAAAAAGGAGTCCATACCTGTGATGCGTATTCAAGATGAGGGCGAACAAGACTGTTGTAGAGAGCAAGGGTAACATAAGGATCCTTAAATTCCTTAGACCATCGTTTAACAAACCCTAACATAGAGTTTGCCTTGTTGACGATTAAATTGATATGCTTCGTAAAATCAAGATTAAAAGTAAAATGAACCCCTAGGTCTTTGAAACTATCAACACGACGCAATGTGTGCTGCGATATTTTATAATCAAATGAACTAGGAACTTTTTTTTTTGAAAAAATGATCGCCTGACATTTAATAGGGTTGATATTTAAACCGTTTTTACTACACCAAATAACAATACTGTTAATATCTTCTTGCAAAAGTAAACGATCACTCACAGATTTGACGCTTTTGAAAATTTTCATATCATCCGCAAAAATTAGAATTTCACTATAACGTATATAGAGGGATACGTCGTTCATAGCTAAGATAAAAAGAAGGGGCCCCAATTATTCTCATTCTGGACATCATTTGCCTCAAAGAAGAAATTGAATCGCTGTACGTAGTTTGGCCAGGACAATTTTAGATCGAATGGGCCCACCTGCCCAATCATCTCGTCCAGCAGCACCAACCAACAAAAACAAAAATATGGTAGATTTGGTGTAGTAGTTCCAAATTGTAGAAGCCAGCGACAGTAAGAATGTAGTACCGGCAGCAAATTGTAGACGACGCCGACACGCCACACCCAAGAAAAAAAATAAGCAGATGCAAAAGTAGAAACAACGACAGCCAACGTTACATAATGCAATAAGTAAATACGCATTTATATAAGCTAGTATCGCCAAGTAGGCGAAATTTTACCTGACTCTATTATAATGTCTTAACGGCAACATATAAATATAAAAACTAGATTCTGCCCGAGCGATTGGCTATACCTTTCAAATAAAAAAAATATGAAAATGAATTGCCATTAATAGCCATTCCACACTATGTCACCTCACTATGTCACTGATGAGTTCAAGTGAGTAAGCCGAACGAAACGCCAATTTATAGGACTAAAGGCCATAAAAAAGCTATTTTGATTCCACACTATCTCAATAGGCGTTTTTCTTTTTTAGCTCCGAGCACAGCACTGAGCTGTCAAAAAAATATCTGTGTTTCTTTTTTAGCTCCGAGTACTCAAAGCGGTCAACTTGTATTTCTTTTTTAAATCAGAGCTAGCTCGGAGTACGCTCCATGAGCTCAGGATAAAAAGACCGTGAGCGAATGGAGCAAATAGCTGAGCGCAGCCAACTTCACTCTTTTTTTCACTCATTTCAAGTGGACGCGTTCGACACATCAATTTCAGTTTATAATTTTGAATTTTTCGAGTTTTTGATTGGCCAGCTGTCTGATGAAAATTAAGTTATTACTCAATTTTGGTGAGTTGAACGCATCGCAATCGTATGACATTTCAGAGCTCAGTTGTGTTTCAAAATTATATCGGAGAGCTCGATCATACTCTGCTCAGAGCTAACTCCGATAGCTCGAGCTCTACTCCATGCTCTGCTCAGAGCTATAAAGAAAAACGCCTAATGAGTATTAACACATGTCAAAAAGTGGGAAGAAATCATGTATAATAGTGTGGAAACAAAATATGAAATTTCATTACACACAAATCGACAGCGCATCCGACACGATATGACATTTGTTTATACCTAAAAATATTTAAGGCTTGGTCAAACAGATCGCGGTCCGACGGGACGGTCAATACTTTACTGGGAAAGTAAGAACGCGACGGTGAAATTTTCTTTGTAATTTTTTACAAAGATCGCCGGACTGCGCTCTGTTTGACCAGGCCTTTAGGATCGGTTCTAAAGGGCCCTACACACAATCAATATTCATTGACAATAATTATTGAAGACATTTTCTGTCAAAAAACATTGATGCAAAATTTTCACCACACGTATCAATGAAAATTGACAATAATTGTACGTAAAATTGTATGTGTTGGCTGCAAGAATGTTACATCGGGTGTATCAGCAAATAAAAAAGAAGGAATAACTAAATTTAGTACTTAAGGAGTACAAATAAATTAATTTGAAATTCAAGAGAAAAATCGACCATTTCTTTTTCTATTTTGCTTTATTTTTGCCACCAACTCAAACGTCAACATGACAGTTACATTGAAGAAAATCAAATCGATTTTGGTTCTCATCAATGTCGAAAAATGAATTTTTCACTGAATATTGACAATAAATATTGATCGTGTGTGGATAGAATGTGTGATGGTTTTAAGAGCCCTACACACCATCAATGTTTATTGTCAATATTCAGTGAAAAAGTCGTTTTTCGCTGAGTATTGATTGTTTCTTATGCTCTTCAAAGTCATTGTCAATAAACATTGACGATATTGATTGGAGCCAAAATCGATTTGGTTTTCTTCAATGTAGCTGTCAAAGCTTTTGGTCATAATGACGCTTGAGTTTTATTGTTGGTGGCAAAAATAAAGCAAATAGCAAAATAGAAAAAGAAATGGTTCATTTTCGGCTTAGTTCTCTTGAATTTCAAATGAATTTTTTATTTAACAATTTCCTTAGTACTTAATTTTGTAATTCCTTCTTTTTTATTTGCTGATACACCTAATGCAACATTCTTGCAGCCAATACGTACAATTTTACGTTAAATTATTGCCAATTTTCATTGATACGTGTGGTAGCAATTTCGCATCAATGTTTTTTGACAGAAAATGTCTTCAATAATTACCTATAGTCAATGAATATTGATCGTGTGTAGGGCTCTTTTGAGGCTATGGTGAAACTGATTTGCATTGATGCAAGTGTGGAAGCAAAGTATAAAATCATTTTCATCACACAAATTTGGCAGTCGTATGAAATTCTTTCCCACTTTATTCTGACATGTGTTAATACTTTATGGGATAGTGTAGAGGCACTTTGTCAGTTAAAAAGGGAGATTAGAAAAGTGGTTGCGTATTAATATATAAATTGTTTTTTTTTTTTAGGGTTATTAATACATTTATTGAAAAGATATCAATCATAACACATGGATAATATAGGTATACGAATATATCAAAGTATCTATATGTATATATAACCATACAATTATGCAAAAATAATCTATATAATGATGACATTCCCATAATTTCAATTCGATACTTTTTTGTAGTTTCAATTTTTAAGCTTTCAGAAGCATCCCTCACTTAAATAAAATTGAAGAATCTGAAGTATACCACACTTAATTGAAACTGAAGGCACTGAGCACAAAAAAAGAAAGACTATTAATTTCACTTAAGTGAATTTGCCCATAACTACTGTTTTTACTTTTAGTCTGAATTAACTCTTGCTTCAGAAGTTATGAGGGCTCTCGAGTGCACCTCACTTAAGTAAACTTAAGTGAAAATGAAAAATCTTAGGCAAACCTCACTTAAGTGAAACTGACAATAATGTAGCAGAAAATGGCCAAATTACTAATTTCACTTACCTAAGTGAATTAAAGGTATGTTCACCCCTATTTAGGGTCTGTTACGTATCTACTTTCATTCAATTTTGCTTCTGAAGTGAGGAGAATTCTCAAGCGCACCTCACTTAAGCGTGGTACACATTATCCAACAGTGTCACGCGTGTTGGATATCAAACCTGCGTGAAAAATTTCGCGTACACACTTATCAGTTATGTTGGGCGTCAGGCAAAGAAATTCCACTACTCTCAGAAAAATGTTTCTTTTTATTTTGAGGCTTTTTCCGCATGACATACATGACACACAGTAACTCGTGGCTTGATGGTTAGTGCGTAGGACTGTCATGCCGAAGGTGTGGGTTCGATTCCCAGCCGTGCCATCTAAAAACAGAAATGTTTTATCCGAGGTACTGCCTCTTGCGAGGAACTGACAAATCCTCCAAGAGTATACTTGTCATTTATTTATTTATTTATTTATTTATTTATTTATCGTCTATCAAGTTACAAAACTTTATGGAGACTACACTTAAATGATTACTTAATACATATATACATATATACAATTTTCAATAAATAAATTATTAAGTTATAATAAGATTTAAATTAATTCCAAAACTTTTTTCTTAATTTCATTTCTATTCATATTAAAATCAATAACATTGTCAAGTTCATTAAAATCAATACAAGCAATTGTAAGGGGATTGTGCTTAGCATAACTTGTACTATGGCAAGGAACATATAAAAAATCACCACTTCTTGGTCGCAAAGTGCGAACAGGTGCATATATATTGAACGCTGATAACAACATTGGACAATTTATAGTAGAACAAATTACATCAAAAGCAAAAAGTACAGAATTCAATTTTCTTCTCGAATTGAGAGGTTTCAGGTCAATAAGAACACATCTACTCTCATAACACGGAACACTAGAATTTCGAAAGGTTTTTCGTAAAGCATACTTTGTAAATCTTTTTTGAACTTTTTCTATACGATTGGTACTTGATTGAGTATAAGGATTCCATATAACGCTGCAATACTCTAATAACGGTCTAACAATACTCATGTAAAGGGTTTTAAGTGTATAAGGATCATCAAAACACTTTGAATTTCGGATTATAAAGCCCAACATTGAATTAGCCCTAGATATTATATGATCGATATGAAGTGAAAAATTAATTTTAGAGTCAAAGATCACCCCGAGATCTTTCTGGTTGTCAATTCTTTGTAAAGAATCGTTATTTAATTTGTACTCAAAATGCAATGGGTTTTGTTATCTTGAATATGTAACAACACGACACTTTTTAGTGTTGAAATAGAGTCCATTTAGCGTACACCATTCAGTAATTTTATTAAGATCACTTTGGACTTTATAAGTATCTGAAAAAGATTTTATGCAGCTAAAAACTTTAAGATCGTCAGCATATAAGAGACATCTAGAGTACGAAAGAAGGCTCGGTAGATCATTGATGAAAATAATGAATAGTAACGGTCCGAGATGACTACCTTGAGGTACACCTGAGAAATTTAAAATTTCCTTAGATAATACGTTATCAATTTTGACAAATTGCTTTCTTCCAACTAAATGACTTTTGATCCAACTTAGCAGCAAGGAATGAAAGCCAAACATCTCAAGTTTTTTCAGTAGAACATTATGCTGAACACGATCAAATGCCTTTGAAAAATCGGTGTATTTAGTGTCGATTTGGGAACGCGTTTCAATATGATTAAGGCAATAGCTTGTGAAAATCGATAAATTTGTTGCTGTTGATCTTCCACTCATAAATCCATGTTGTTGTTCAGATATATGATTTTGAACTAAACTAAACAATTTATTTTTGACTATTGCTTCAAAAACTTTAGAGATCAACTGAAGTTTTGCAATAGGTCTGTAGTTTTCAACATAGCCTTTTGACCCACATTTATGAAGGGGAGTGATATAAGAATATTTCCATGTATCTAAAAATAGTCCTTGAGTTAAAGACATATTGAAAATAAAGCAAAGTGGTGCTGCAAGGTGAAATCTACAAGTCTTTAAGAGAACAGGTGGAATATTATCGGGCGCGACAGAAAAATTGTCATCAAGTAAAGACAACGATGCAAGAACATCACTAACAGATAAGTTCAAACTACCAGCGTCAATTAAGGAATTAAAGTCTTCAATTATTCCACAATTTAGTTTCAAGTCAATAAAATTGGATTGAAAAAATGAAGCAAAACTATTGCAAATATCATTTATACAATTTGAGGAGACCCCATTGTATGAAACGTTAGATGGAATCCCAACCGATTTTCGTTTAGTATTTATAAATGACCAAAAACATTTCGGACTATTTTTTATGTTTGATTCCAGAGAACAAATGTATTGCTTGTAAATAAATTTTCTCAAAAATTCATATTCTCTTCTAATTTGATTAAATTGCTCACGAAAAGAAACAGAAATTCTGCACCTTTTGTGTAACTTATTCATTACATTCTTTAGTCTCGATAAGCTTTTATTGAACCAAACAGGTTTCTTAGAATTCCTCAATGATTATTCATTGAAGTAGTCAGCATTTTTAAAATCATACATTTGAACAATATTATCAGAAGATTTAAACTCATTTAAAACAGAAAAGTTAAATAAAATTTCAAGTGAATTGTGATGAATACTATTATCCAGCAATTTAAAACTTGCTTCATTACATTGAACTTCAAGATTACAATCAATAAAAATTAAGTCTATAATACGGCCTATAGAACTGGAAACATTAGGTCTGATCCTTTACTTTGGGTTTCTGCGATTTTTAGTCCAAACTTGTGTCAAAAAATTTTTTTTATATGAACTTTGACACAACTTTGGACTAAAATGCGCAGAAATGCACAGAAAATCACAGAAATTCAGAGTAAAGGAACAGACCTATTATTAATTTGGTACATTTAAAGCTGTTATGCCATCAATCACATTATATTCAGAATCTTTAGTAAAATAAAGGAAACATTTTTTGTTCATCATTTGAATAAAGCCATTTTATGTTAGGCAGATTAAAATCTCCAACAATAACAAAATAACAATTTTCATCACTATTTTTAACAATATTTGTAATATTCTCAATATGAGCCTTATATATTGCATTTAGTGACAAGGGTGGAATGTAAGAAACAAAAAAGTAAACATGAATTATTTCAAGAGTGGGATGAAGTGATAAATCTACACACACACAAATTTGCTCAATCTCACCAGAAACATTGGATAAATTAATTTCTCTACATAAATAATCAGACCTTAAAGCTAATAAAACACCACCTCCTCTATTTTGGCCAGTCTGTTCACAGCAACGATCCTTACGAAAAACGTTAAAATTAGAATTAAAGTATTCACTGGTTAAGAATTTATTATTAAGCCAAGTTTCGGTTAGGGCAATAACATCATAGGAACAATCAGCAACAGCAGTATAAAATTCGTGAGACTTCGTTCTCATACCTCCAGCATTATGATAAAACATTGAAAGCCGATCATTGGCTTCCGAAACAGGAAATGTTTTCTTTACGTGACCAACCCATCTTGATTTAGGCCCATATCGTTTTTTGGACGGCTTACAAACTGTTTAATTTGAACTCCTATTGGCCATATGGACGTTTGAAGAACATCATTAAAAAACCCGGCAGGGACCCCAAGTTTGAAATTAATAAAATGTAACGAAGAAATATTCGCATCTTTTTTAACTAGTTTAGAACAAACAAAACTTGTCGTTGGCAAATTTAGTTTTTGAGCAATAAAATCTATAACATCATTCTCAGTGACTGTATTCATAAGTCGAGATTGGATGAAACGAAGCCGAGGTACAGATGGAAGAGATGTGACAGCATCAGCGTTGCATCCAAACAGCTGTTTTTGTTTTGGGTTGCGCTTACCAGCTAATACACCTTTGTGATTTACATTCAGTCCATCAGCGGCAACATGGTTGTCAGTAGCACCATCAACAGCAACACCAAAAACTTGTCATGAATAAGTGCTGCTCATTTAGCCGTTCGGACTCGGCAAAAAACTGTAGGTCCCCACCATTCCTGCCAACAACACGCACACAGGAATGGTTGAGAGTTGTTAGTCACTAGGCCCTGGTTCCCCACGAGCTGTTGCGCCACCCAATTTATTTATTAACATGACACACACGAGCTTTTTCTTGTTTGTTTGCACTTTTTCCACTGATTCGCTATAAAAATTCCTGTTTTCTTCCGTGAATGACGGCTCATGAATGAAATTGTGTACACATCATCAAGCAACCACCAAACAAACCGAGGGTTGTCAGCAGTGGCGTAGCGAGCACTTTGGGGGCCCCGTATCAAACATTTTGTAGGGGCCCCCTTTTTCTTAACAGGGGCTCAGCCTTAGATATAAATGCTTTTAACTTAAATCAGCATATTAGATTAGCTCAGTTTGGTATTTGATTTTGCACGTTAAAAGGGACAAAAAACTGTTTTTCAAATATGTATCTCGAAAACCGTTAATTTTTTCAAAAGATTTAAATCCAAGCTCATGAAATTATACGAAAGAAAGATTATAACACTTTTTTGTATGAGAAAACAAATTTTGAGTGTTTAAAATATATCAATAATAATTTTGTAACGTTTGTGCACGTTTTTCCCAAAATTTGTTGCTGTATAATGAAATAGTGTAATAATCTTTCTTGTGTAGAATTCTATGAGCTTAAATTTAAACCAGCTTGATTTTCTTCGTAGTACAACAGGGTGTGAGACAAGGGGATGTTCTATCGCCAATTCTCTTCCTGCTGGCGATGGACGACGTATTGACGGCCAGTGTTGGTACAGCTGAGCGACAGGGCATTCAATGGAGACCGTTCGAAAGACTCAGTCATTTAGACTATGCCGATGACATATGTCTACTGGCAAATAACATCAGTGGGCTGAACGGGATGTGCCAAACACTGCAAGTGAAGGGAGAGTCGAGTGGTCTAAGAATAAACAGCAAAAAGACAAAAATAATGCTCACAGGCCGCTCCACACAGCAGCGTATTATTGTACAGGAGACGCCAGTTGAAGTAGTGGAACAGTTCAACTACCTTGGCAGTATTGTCTCTGCAAACGGTGGTACGGATTTGGACGTTAAAAGTAGAATGAATAAAGCTCGTGTTGCCTTCGATACTCTGTCCCCAATCTGGAAATCAAGTCAAATCTCCTTAAGCACTAAGTTGAGATTCTTCGAATCCAATGTGAAATCCGTGCTGTTATATGCTTGTGAAACCTGGAAAGTCACGTCTATCATTTCGAAGAAATTGCAGGCTTTTGTGAATCGCTGTCTTCGCCACATCCTAAAGATTCGCTCGCCACAAATAATATCAAATGAGGAATTGTGGCGCAGGACAAGTCAAGAGCGGTTGGACGTCGACATAAGAAAGCGTAAATGGCGTTGGATTGGTCACACACTGAGGAAACCAAACGATGAAATTGCAAAGCAGTCCTTTGAATGGAATCCTCAGGGTGCACGTTGGGTTGGAAGACCAAGAACAACATGGAAATCAACTGTCTTAGCGGAAGCAGAATCCCAGAGAAAGACGTGGCCACAGCTAAAGTACCTTGCAGCAGACCGTGAAGGATGGAGACGTTTTGTTGACGCCCTATGCCCCAGCCGGGGTTACAGGACACGATAATGATTGATTTTTGAAAAAAGTTACAGTTTTCTAGTTCCAAAAATATTTGTTTGTCACTTTACGGTCAAAATCAAAAGTCAAATTTTGAAACGCTATTACTTTTGGACTTCAATGATTCTCATTATTAAGATAATAAAACTGTATGAAAGTTTCTGGTTCCTCAATTATTCGCTGTAAAATGAAATTTGAAAGAGTTATTAGAAAACAAATGCACAACTCACTCCCTCTTTTGATAAAACGGTCTTTTCCTTACATCTTCCACCCAAAACTTTATTTTACAATAAGGAGATGAACCCGAATACGATTTGTACAAAAGATGTTGTCCATCGATAAATGAAATTTTGATAAGTTTTTCAACTAAACTGGTCATGAAGGTAATAGGCCAGGAAAAATGGGTTCCGAGGTTGAACAAATTAATTCATGATGTATTTAAATTGGAATCGACGCAGAATTGCAACCTCTATAACATATCCAAAGTCCCCCAAAATCCCCGCATTGGCTTTTTGTGTAGATGCATTTGAAGAGGTGCAGACATGGGGAACTTGGAGGTCTATCAAACTAAAATATTTGTTCTGGTACAACCTAACCAGATGATACATAATTTAAGGGTAGTTTTTAACGCTGAATCTAATGAAACCAAATTCAAAGTGATACAACCACCCAAAAAAAAAGTTATAGTCCTTTTTACGTAATGATGACTTTTTTCAGGTACAACAGGTAAAATATTATCGAAAACCCTTTGAGTGAATGTTCCATTTGTCATACGAACTAAGAATGAAGACAGTCCCCAAAAATATCCATGGTGAAAGGGTGTTTTTTTAAGGGCGATGGGCAAGTGTAGAATGTTTACCCTAACACCCACGGAAAAACTCTTACACCCATGAAACTCACCAAAAATATTGAATTTGTCATCGCAACCAAGAATCCAAATAGTCCATACAAATATCTTTTGTCTAATAGTGTTTTTGTGGCGGTTAAATTTTGACCTGTTCTACGGAAAATACGATTTCAAAAATTGATTTTTGTTTGAAAAGGACCATAACTTTGTTAAGGGTGCTTGTATCATTTTGGTTTTGCTTTTATTAGATTCAGCGTTAAAAAATACCCTTAAATCATATACCATACTTAGTGTATATACCTCAATTACACCAAATCGGAATTTCGGCTCAAATCTTTCAACTTTTTCCCAGATTTTCCCTCTCTTTAATAAAAAATTCCCCAGAACAAATATATTTATGTGGACTATATTTATTCTTGGTTGCCATGACAAATTTAATATTTTTGACGAGTTTCATGAGTGTAAGAGTTTTTTCGTGGGTGTTATGGTAAACATTCTTCACTTGCCCATCCCCCTTAAAAAAAACACCCTTTCACCATGGATATTTTTGGGGACTGTCTTGATTCTTAGTTCGTATGACAAATGGAACATTCACTCCAAATTTCATTAACATATCTTTATTTTCAAAGGGTTTTCGATAATATTTTACCTGTTGTACCTGAAAAAAAGTATCATTACGTAAAATGGACTATAACTTTTTTTTGGGTGGTTGTATCATTTTGAATTTGGTTTCATTAGATTCAGCGTTAAAAACTACCCATTTTCATTTGACATTTTTGACAATTCTTTTGGTTGTCAAGAAAACCTGGGTCAGCTCTAGGTTAACTTCAACGAGCAAACCTATTAAAATTGTGTATCGAATGCATCTCAATGAAAACTTTCTTACACACGTCAAATACTCTTAATCTCGGGGCCCCTATATCTCAGGGGCCCCGTATCATTGATACGGCTGATACCACGGTAGCTACGCTACTGGTTGTCACGCAATATCAAAAAATTTTGTGAGCAGGCAGTTCTGAGTGTCAAACCATCATTCAACGTGTACACATTGTCAGTTCGGTTTTATATCCAACATGGCTGACACTCGGGTTTGATAATGTGTACCACACTTTATGTTGAACTGAAGAAGAAAATGATTGATAAGTAGGTATTTCTCATAGATTTTAATATATACCTAGATAGCCAACTTCGCCTTCAAAAGTGAAGCTCGGCCACCATTTTATTGGAGGCATTTACAACAACAATTCTATTGTGTTTTGCATGTTGTTTTCTTTTTGCAGAGGAAAGTTTTTCTAAAATAAGGTTTTTGTATTTGTTTAATTGGTTTTTTTTATTTTTGAAACGTGATTAAAGTGTGCTAGATTGCAAAAATATAAAAAAAAAAACCTAGTTCTGGTAGTGTCTATGCGTGCAAAAACAGTAACAAGACAAAATGGTATTTTTGCCATATTTATTTGAAAAATGACAATAAATTATATCTGCAATTAAAGCCAACAATTTAAGGCTTGGTCAAACAGAACGCGGTCCGATGGGACGGTCAATACTTTACTGGGAAAGTAAGAACGCGACGGTAAAATGTTCTTTGTAAATTTTTACAAAGATCGCCGGACCACGCTCTGTTTGACCAGGCCTTTAAGCTTTCTTTTGATACCAAAAAATGTACACGTCATCACAGAGTTTTAAAAGATATCAGTGTACAAAAGCAAGACCAAGAAAAAATTGCTCGCAAGAAGTTAAATGTAAATATCTCAAAACATATTAAACGTAGCTTTATAATTTTTTTACCGTTTAAGAGAAAGCAAAAATACCTTTCATTTGATACCAAATTCATTTTATTACATCTTCTAAAGATATGAACATTTATTTAGAGAAACCACTAAGGCATTTAATTCGATTGTTTACATTTTTTGCCTCCAACAAAATGGTCGCAAGGCTTCACCTTTCCTTTGTACAAAAGATCCTATGTTGACCATCTAGGTATATATTAAAATCTATGGTATTTCTATATTTTGTTTTTAACACCAGGGCCGCATTAGTACAAACATGCAACTCGTAGTTCAGCAATTTTAACTCACCGACTTCGGAGAATAGACTGAGGTTCAACGATGGCTCAGGCATTAAATTGGCAACTATAACATACTTGAACCTTGAACCATCGATGAACCTCAGTAATTCCACCGAAATCAGCCAGTAAAAATATTTGAACCACGGATCAAAATTTTAACCAGGTTTGTATAACGGGTCCTTAAAGTTACATTTCCAAACTACCCTCTTGCTAAATCCAAAGGGATTTAGAGTGTTCTTTTGTTTTTGTTTTGAAATAATACAAATTACAAACATAAAATCTTTACCATTTCTCTACTTTCAATCACTTTAATTTTCTTCTCACATGCGTTTTACTTGTCGAGTAATTTTAGCAGGTAAATCGAGAAATTATCTCGACTTTTTTCAGAAACAGTTTAACTCACATTTTTCCAAGCTCTCACAGTTTTAATGCCCTTTCACACGAGGAAACTGAGTTGCCAGCAATTTTTAATTCCTAGGTGAGAAGGGCAGGAGGAAAGAGGGGCGAACAGAATCTCCCCGGTCGAGGATTTAAGGAGCTTTTTTGACATTTCCTTTCACATCTAGGTTCAGGTGTGTTCAACCAGTAGACATTCAAAGGAAATTTCAAAAATTGCCTGGAGATATGTTTCTTCGTGTGAAAGCTACAAGAGATTTTTAAGGAGATTAAAAGAAAACGTCAAAAAAATCTCCAGCAACTTGTTTCTTCGTGTGAAAGGGGACTAACTCGAGTTCAGTTGACTCGAGGTTCAAGTTAAATTTGTACAACTGGCCCTAACGCTGTGTCTCCATTGGCAATTTTTGAGGCAATTGCAATTAGGAATAGCAATAGGAATGGCAATTTATTGCTTGGGTGGGCATTTTCATTGCCAGGCAATTTCAATAATAGAATGTGTGTATGTATAGAAATATTTGACCGCAAATGTAGTCAAGTGCTGTTCAAATCCCCTGTTTTTAATGAAATTTAATTTTAATTCACTATATTTTGTCATGTGCGTTCAAATATTCTACAATTTAATTGAAAATCAATATAGAGGCCATTCACAATTACGGGGAACCCCATTTTTCCTCAATTTATTGCTTTGACGATGGAAATCAATAATTGCCTCTCATCTTCTAGGCAATATTGCCATTGCCATTGACAAAACGTCTCCATTTGCATTATTAAAGGCAATAGCAATGAGTGAGGCAGTTTATTGCCTCAAATATTGCCAATGGAGCCGCTGGGTAAAAGAAAACGTCAAACAAATCTCCAGCAACTTGTTTCTTCGTGTGAAAGAGGACTTATTTCCCGATTCTCCCCCTTGTGAGGAGTCACAATTCATAAGCTCTTGTGACTACTCCTTGTGAGGATTGTTGTGACTCGATAACATTTTGGTATTCTCCCCCTAATAGTCACAAGAAAACTCACAACGAAACTCACCACGGCATTTTGTTGGTAGATTCTTGCTCAAGCAATTGCAACGACCTAAATCAACACACCCACAATATGTATTCAGTTTTTCTGGCTCATAAATACAAAGCAAAAGAATATCGCGCCTTTGAGACTGATTAGACGATTCGTTTTTTCGTTCGTTTCGTTTCGTTTTTCGTCTTTTTGACAGGTAGGTACCGTCGTGATTGACGTTCAAAAAGTTTGAGGTTCATTTATTGATAAATAGGCAGTAATAATAATCAAAAATATTTTTAAATCACTTCTTGTTCAAATTTGTAGCTATTTAATTATGATAAACAATTTTAAATCTCACTATTTAAATTTTGTAAGCATCCCCCGCCTCTACTCGTTTGTCAAATCATAAACGTCAAAGTTCAACCAGAAAAAGTCTTGAAATTTTCATACGTGCTTTCGTCTTTCCGTTCCCCCTACGTTTCTACACCCCTCACCAATTCTGTCAAAAGACGAAACACGAAACGTCCGAAAAAACGAATCGTGTAATCAGGCTCTTTGTCCTATTCTTTTGCTTAAGAGATGACAGAATACATACATTTTGTTCTCTTTCGCACAGAGAACATAACGACTCCGTAGAAAGAATATAATTCAATGATTGTGACCTGCTCTGGAGGAGATCACAGTTTTGGTTGTTTTTATCACTGATCTCTATATATAAAACTTAAAATAGATTTTACAACTTTTTTCAGGTTATCATTTCACCAAAAAATAAATAAAATAAAAATAAAGCTATATTTTGACCGATATGTCTGTGAAACCCGAAACCATTTTTTATTAGTTTAAAAAAAAGTGTGGTAATAATGGATTAATTTATTTTAAATATTGTAATAGCAATTTAAGTTTAAGATTTATGCGTACGAATGTAGCACCCGAAACCGTGGAATGACCCATACATGTTCGTTAAGCCAACTCAACCGTGCGGAAGACAAGCAAACTTAAAAACAGAATACAATTAAAAAATATGAAAAAACACATCTTAAAGGCTCTCCCAAACCAACCCGAAATCATAGCGAATCATTCGCAACGATACAAATTGTGGCAGATACCCAATGCTAAAAACAACAAAAAACGGTCTTTGCGAATAATTTCGCCTTAGTTTGTGAGAGACTTAACATTAATTTTAATAGTATTGGAATATAATGTTATATATTATTTACTAATGACATTTTAAAATAAGCATTGAAAACAACTTTCGAAAGTAGAATAGAGTAACATAGTAGGGCCCCAGTAATTTAAAACACCGTAATTAAATTCGTCTCCTAAAACTAAGTTAGTGTTTAATATTTACAAATGTAATGAGGAGATTCGTCGAAAAACAAAAAAAGTTTTAGTTAAGTTTAGTTGAATATAAAAACACTACTATCGCAAAATAATTAAATGTAGATACATAGATGTTTATATTAAATAAAGATACTAATTATTTTAAACATAAGTTACCTGGCATGACCAAGAGTTGGGCAGCGTCATATCCGGAACTTCTCTCTAATTCTGCCGTGTGTTCCTCAACAGGTTCCTCCACGGTTTCATCCGTAGGTTCCAATATAGTTTCCTCTTCAGGTTCCTGTATTTCTTTAAAGAAAAAAATATGTATATTAGTTTTTCGAATATCTACTAAGAAAAATAAACGGATTTACAAATATATATTTAAATGTAAACACCTTTGCAAAAAATTGATGGAACTGCATTCACCCTCAAGTTGAAACTCTTTCGGTTTTGCAGTTCTTGAAAACACGTCCGTTTGAAGTGATCACTGCAGATCAGGCTGTCTTTTGTTGGACTGAAATTCTTCATATTTATGGCCAGCAACCACTTCTCCAATAGCTCTGGTCTATCCAAAGGAAATCTGTAATACATTAACATGAGGAAAAATTTATATTATAATCAATTATATAAATTAGTCATACTTTCGAAGGGAAAGACCTGGTTTGGATTCTCTTGTTGCATTGCAATAAAAAAAAATGTCTTTCCGCTCTAAAAAGACCGTAGGAATACTGCCCGCAATCACAGCTTTCTTATTTCTAAACACAGTGAAACATTCTTTTGCGAAATGGTCACTGCAGATATATGAGTACTTTGTGGGGACAAAGCACTCATTAAATTTAAGTTGCTTCTTCCAAATTTGGACTAAAGCAGGGTCTTCTAAAGGAAATCTGCAAAAATATTTTATTTCAAAACTTATTAGAGCAAAAAAAATTTATATTCAAACAATTTAAGAATAATATATTTATCTATAAGGTACATATTTACATACATTGTTATCAATAAACACTTACCTATGAAAAGTTCTTCCTTGGTTTGTGACTTCACTCCCACCTTCTTTTTTGCAATATTTGCAACGTCGCACCATTTTGTTGTCTTTTCCTTATTCCTTGAAAATTGATCTTTAACAATAATTGTTTCAATGATCAAAAAACTTACTTTTCGTTTTTAGAGCTCACTCTCTACTCGGGGAGCATGGGTTTCCAACCCACAAAATGGAAAGGTTTTAATCCACTTGACCCAGTAAAATGTTCACCAAGAAAGAATTATCCTTAAATATTCTTAATTATTAAATAAACAAAAACAATTTACAGGTGAATGCACTCACGATATCGCTTTCGCTTCCACTTTAATTATACACTTACGAAAGCACTTGGTTCGATTTTACTATATATTTTTGCGTAATTTAAAATTTCACTTTGTTTTTAATAAAAATATAGTTTTTGTTGGTTTTTTGTTGTTTGAAATTTTGTTATTTTTATTGACGACTAGAAAAGTCAAAATGCGATACCTGGTGGCGAATAAAGCAACTGGAAAACTACATTATGAAGAAGTTTTACTTTATTATTTAAGTAAAAATATAGTTTTTATATTTATTAGAATAGTTTTTCTTCTTTTAATAAATAATTTCGGAAAAAACACTTCGCAAATCACATACGATTTACAACAAATTTTGACATCTTATGTAGTTATTCTGTTGCATTTTTTGCCCGGTAGAGTACTGCCTCCAGTCGTCAATATTTAGACACCACACACCACTAAACAATTTGGTTGTATCAATCAAAATATCAATTTTTTTGTTGAAAGCAGACGTCAAATTATAAAGTTGCCCTCTACCTGTCATCTTCAATTGGAGTCAACAAAACTGTTATACTTCGAAGGGAATACACTATCCAGTGTATTATAGAGATCAGTGGTTTTTATGACTCTCACAAGTTGTGACTATAGGGGGAGAATACGAAAAAGTCACAAAATCAGTTTCACCACTTCTTGTGACTTGTGAGGTATCAGTGATGATGGGGAGAATAGGGCTATTAGAGCCAGTTGTACAAATTTAATTTGAACCTCGAGTCAACTGAACTCGAGTTATTTCAAGAACCAGGTTCATCTATGTATGCGTGCGTTGTACAATTGCGAGTCAAGGCCGAATGAGCTGAACTCGAGTTAAAAGTTTACTTGAAATTGGAGTATATATATAGCTAGTGTCACTGCCAGCTGTCAGTTAACTTTTATTTCATAAATCCATCATGAATTATTTGGAAAGTTTAAGTGCTTTTTCTTTGTTTAAAAATAAATAAAAGTGAAGTATACTCAATATATTTTTCATTTAAAGGAACAACTTATACGATAACTACGACGAAGACGATGATGATTTCTTGGTACTTGCTATTATGATAGCTTTTCCGTGAAGAGTAAAGTTTGATCAGAGAACGCCCGGATTATTTTAGTGCGTGGAATAATGATGAATTTTTCCTTGTGGCGGTCAACCAGCAGCAACAAACGCTGCTCCTGATTCCTGGTTAAATTTTTTCTTCGTCATGTTTTGCCATTTCCAAAATTAAATTAAATAATAAATAAATTAAATTTAAATTCAAAATCAAATCAAAAGTAACGCTATATATTGTAATAACTTTCCATATTTGAACTATAACGACTCCGAAATGCAAACAAACGGTCACAATAAAGCTTACGGTCCCAGTGCAAACATACCCTTATTAGCTATAATTATAGCAACTCTCAAACGAAGGAAGCGCCATCTGCCGGATTATAGCAGATTTACCAGCTGTCAAATAAAAGCTTTTGGAAGGGAAATTATTGGGAAATTTCCCCTACGGAAAGCTCTGGAAGCAGAGACCAGAACGTTCTCCTTATTTCCAGAGTTTGGAAAACAAGTATAAAAGCACATGATTGAACGGCAGCGACACAGTTTTGTTTTTAATCGTGAATGAATAAAGTTGGTTGTAATAAAAGTGAAAAGTAAAGTTTGTGAATTAATTCAGTGGTGAATAATAAATCGTTTTGTTTGTAGTAAGAAAAGTAAAGTGTTTTATTTTGCGAAAATAAATAAGTGGACGTTTTGAATAAAGTGAATAAGTTTTATTAACGAACCTGAGAAAATATTACATTGGTGTTAGAAGTGGAATAAAACTTATTTTATCTGTGCACTCAATTTAATGTGTGGAAAGTGAAAAAAAAAAGACAATGGGTAAATCTTTGAATGATTTAAATTTAGTGGAACTTAAGGCAGAACTGAATAAGCGAGATCTTCCTACTGCTGGAACAAAGAATGATCTTATAATTCGTCTGCAAGAAGATTTAAGAAGATGTGGAAAAAACCCAGACACGTTTATATTCGACATTGAAATGGAAGAACAACAAGACCAAGTAAGTACATCGGGCATGACCAATATGCTGTCTCAGCTGCTCGCAAAATTTGAAAGCCAGGAAAAGAATCTTCTCGAACGTTTCGAACAGCAAAGCCTAGAGCAGAAGAATCTTCTAGAACAACAAAGCCATGAACAAAAGAATCTTCTGGAACAACAAAGCCAAGAACAAAAGAATCTTCTAGAACAACAAGGCCAAGAACAACGCAATGAACAAAAGAATCTTCTCGAACGTTTCGAACAGCAAAGCCTAGAGCAGAAGAATCTTCTAGAACAACAAAGCCAAGAACAAAAGAGTCTGCTCGAAAAACAAGAAAAGAATCTTCTTCAACAATTCCAAGAACAGACAAATTTACTCGAAGGTAAGTTAGATGCCTTTGACAACAGAATTGTTGCCCTTGACGAGCGAGTCGATAGACAATTTTCAACTGTGGATAAGCAATTGTCAACAGTAGAAGCAAAGTTCGAAAATATGGAAGATAAAATTGAATCCATTACCAAGGAATTAGACAAAGTAAGGAAGATGAAGGTTCGAGAAAGTTCTGGTGACTGTCCTAGGAGAAAGGAGATGCATCCACCAACCTTCGATGGACAAACTTCTTGGTCAATCTACAAGAAGCAGTTTGAGGCAGCTGCAGCAACGAACGGCTGGGACGACAAAGACAAATATATAGCTCTGACGCTTGCTCTTAGAGGAACTGCTGCTGAGCTGCTGCAAACCATACCAGCAGAAAAGAATGGCAACTTCAGCGCTCTTGTTCAGGCCATTGACAAACGCTTTGGAGATGGCCATATGCAAGAAGTCTTCCGTGTTCAACTCAATACAAGAGTCCAGAAAAGGGGAGAAACTCTGCAACAGCTTCAAGCAGACATCGAACGACTGGCGCATCTGGCATATCCAGCTGCAGGAGATGAAATCATTAACCAATTCGCAACAGAAGCCTTTGTTCGTGCTGTTTCTGACATCAACCTTCAGCGAGCAATTCGAACGGCTGGAAAACACACGCTCCCTGAAGCATTAGCGTTCGCCCTGACTATGGAAGCAGCAGAACAGGCTTCTCAAGGAGTTCATCGGGTAAGAGAAATAGAAATTGAGGAGTGTTCTTGCCAGAGAACTGCATTCCAAAGGAACCAGCGAGATGGACCTGCTCGATGCTGGAACTGTAACAAAACCGGACATCTTCAACGCCAGTGCAGATTGCCACCTAGAAGACCTACATGTCAACATTGTGGAAGCAGAAACAGCAACAACAACAATGTCAATACTCCTACTCGGCCCGTTTCTCAACCGGGAAACGAGTTCGAGGGGCAGAAGCTGGTTTCTGGTATCGATGGCCCCAGAACCACCATCCAGGTATCACAGACGAAACGAAACAATAAAAGTCTGACTGTGGAGGCAACACTAAACGGCAAAAAGCAAGTGGCTACGATCGACACCGGTGCCACTGCCTCCATTGTTCGAAAGGACTTGGTGAAGATGACATGGCTGCATAACACCAACACTTACCGCCTGAAAACTGCAACAGGAGAGGCAGCCAGAGTTTACGGGGAAGTTCGTCTTACAATTCGTTTGGCAGAACTGGAGTTTTCACATCTGTTTCTGGTAGCAGATATATGTGACGAGTGCATCGTTGGAATCGACTTTATGAAAGAGCATGGAGTAATTCTCGACATCGGGAAGCAAGTTCTCAAGTACCGAAATGTGGAGATTCCTATGGTTTACGGCAATGAAAACTCATCAACTCTCAGGACTGTCATAAAAGAAGATATATGCCTGCCACCTTCCTCAGAAGTGTTCGTTTGGACGAAAATAAAAGGTGATTTGGGTAGCCATCGATACCTAATGGTGGAACCAGACTCTGAACAGTCTTCCCAAAATATCATCCTAGGGAAGACCCTTGTGGCACCAAAGAACAACATGGTACCCGTACGGATACTTAACATCAAACCGTACGAAGTTAAGCTAAGAAAAGGAGAAATTGTTGGAAAGTGTGAATCTGTTTCCGCCATAACTACGATCACAGAAGCTGACGCACAAAAATCTGTGGACCCCGGCAAAGTGAACTCTATGAAGGCAAAAATTCTGAAGTCATCCAAATTAACTGAACGTCAGCTAAGTGTTGCTGCCCAGTGGGCAGTTTGGTCGAACACAACTGGTGCAGCATCGAATCGACACAGGAGACGCAAGACCTATTCGACAACCAGCAAGACGTCTCCCATTAGCCAAACAAGCCGAAGTTGAAGAGATGATATCAACCATGAAGAAAGATGGGCTAATCGAAAACTCAAAAAGTCCTTGGGCATCCCCAGTTGTTCTTGTCAAAAAGAAGGACGGAAGTACTCGATTTTGTGTGGACTATCGGAGGCTGAACGATGTGACAAAGAAAGACAGCTACCCTCTGCCAAGAATCAGCGACACTCTGGATGCGATGGAAGGTGCTGAATGGTTTTCAACATTGGACTTAAAGAGTGGCTACTGGCAGGTAGAAATCCATCCAGAAGATCGAGAAAAGACGGCTTTCTCCACAGGAAATGGTCTGTGGCAATTTAAAGTGATGCCTTTCGGACTATGCAACGCTCCGGCAACATTTGAGCGTTTGATGGAGTGCGTTTTACAAGGACTTACTTGGAAATCTTGCCTAGTCTATTTGGACGATGTCATTGTTTATGGTAAGACATTTGATGAGCATTGTGGAAACCTTAAGGCCGTGTTCCAGAGGCTTCGAGAAGCAAACTTGAAATTGAATCCAGACAAGTGCGAGTTTTTCAAGTCTGAGGTAAAATACTTGGGACATATCATCTCTTCCCAAGGAGTGAAGACTGATCCTGAAAAAGTTGACACCGTAAAGAATTGGCCAACACCACAGGATAAACATCAACTCCGGAGCTTTCTTGGTCTAGCCACGTACTATCGACGATTTGTGAAGGATTTTGCTGGGATCGCGAAAAGTTTGCATCAGCTAACAGAGAAAGGCAAACCGTTCAAATGGTCAAGCGAGTGCGAGAAAAGCTTCCAGGAACTTAAGCAGCGCCTATGCAATACACCAGTTTTGGCCTATCCGACACCAGGGAAACCTTTCATCATCGACGCTGACGCAAGTAACGTGGGAATTGGTGCCGTACTATCACAAGTCCACGAAGGAGAAGAGAAGGTCGTTGCCTATTACAGCAAGGTGCTCTCAAAGCCAGAAAGAAATTACTGTGTGACCAGAAGAGAACTTCTAGCTTTAGTATCGACAACAAAACACTTCCATAAGTACATCTATGGACAGAAGTTCCTTCTTCGAACAGATCATGGCGCACTTAATTGGCTGTTGAACTTCAAAAATCCAGAAGGTCAAGTGGCAAGATGGATTGAGAGATTGCAGACATACGACTACCAGATCCAACATCGAAGAGGAAGGTTGCACTCAAATGCAGATGCCTTATCTCGGAGACCATGCAAACCGGACTGCAAGCACTGCACACGTCAAGAAGAGAAAGAGGTTGCTTCCATCCAGCGATTAAGAGCCGACCCCATTTACGGTTGGAGTAATGAAGAAGTAAGAGCTGCCCAACAAGAAGACTCGGATATTGAACCCATTATTGCATGGAAGGAACACCAAGAGAAGCCAGAATGGGGTGACATCTCTGACAGAAGTCCAACTCTTAAGGCGTATTGGGCACAATGGGACTCGCTTCATGTACAAGAAGGATTACTAAGACGTAAATGGGAGTCCACAGACGGCAAATCATATGTGATGCAGCTAGTCGTACCTCGTTCCAAAGTTAATGACGTTCTTCAAGAGATGCATGATGGAGCTTCCGGAGGACATTTGGGTGTCAATAAGACACTGGAAAAGTTAAGGCAGCGATTCTACTGGCTACATGCAAGAGAAGACGTCGAAAAATGGTGCCGAAAATGTGATACTTGTGCTGCAAGCAAGGGACCAGGCAGAAAAGTTCAGAGTAAGATGCAGCAGTATAATGTGGGCACGCCTTTTGAAAGAATTGCAATAGACGTTGCAGGCCCTTTTCCAGAAACCAGAAACGGAAACCGATACATCCTGGTAGTAATGGACTACTTCAGCAAGTGGCCTGAGGCATTTGCCATCCCAAACCAGGAAACCAAAACAGTCGCGGATCAGATTGTTTTCAACTGGGTAAGCAGGTTTGGTGTACCTATGGAACTCCATTCAGATCAAGGGAGGAACTTCGAGTCCAAAATCTTTCAGGAAGTTTGTACACTCCTTGGCATTAAAAAGACGAGGACAACACCGCTTCACCCACAATCTGATGGGATGGTTGAACGATTCAACCGTACCCTTAAAGAACACCTTTCCAAAGTTGTAAGTGACAACCAACGAGACTGGGATCGGCATATTCCGTTATTCTTGATGGCCTATCGAAGTGCGGTACATAGCTCAACAGGACATACACCATCAGAAATCCTGCTCGGGAGCACAATACGACTACCAAGCGAAATCAAATTTGGATGTTATACAAGTGAGCCACAAGGAATAGACGACTACGTGGACAACCTCAAAGAAAAGCTAGTTGACATTCACGAAAGGACGAGGGCAAATATAAAGCTGTCGAGTGATCGGATGAAAACAAGATACGACGCAAAAGCCACAACGACAGGATTCCAAGTGGGAGACCTTGTGTGGTTTTATAATCCCCACCGTCGGAAGGGACTCTCACCGAAGCTTCAACAAAATTGGGAAGGCCCTTATACTGTTGTAACACGAATAAACGATGTCGTCTACCGCATTCAGAGAGGATTAAGAGGCAAACTAAAAGTAGTTCACAGCGACCGTTTACATCATTATAATGGTGATGGAAGTGATGGATTTGCTCGGGACGATCAATCCTAAGAGGGGGGCAGTGTAATAACTTTCCATATTTGAACTATAACGACTCCGAAATGCAAACAAACGGTCACAATAAAGCTTACGGTCCCAGTGCAAACATACCCTTATTAGCTATAATTATAGCAACTCTCAAACGAAGGAAGCGCCATCTGCCGGATTATAGCAGATTTACCAGCTGTCAAATAAAAGCTTTTGGAAGGGAAATTATTGGGAAATTTCCCCTACGGAAAGCTCTGGAAGCAGAGACCAGAACGTTCTCCTTATTTCCAGAGTTTGGAAAACAAGTATAAAAGCACATGATTGAACGGCAGCGACACAGTTTTGTTTTTAATCGTGAATGAATAAAGTTGGTTGTAATAAAAGTGAAAAGTAAAGTTTGTGAATTAATTCAGTGGTGAATAATAAATCGTTTTGTTTGTAGTAAGAAAAGTAAAGTGTTTTATTTTGCGAAAATAAATAAGTGGACGTTTTGAATAAAGTGAATAAGTTTTATTAACGAACCTGAGAAAATATTACAATATGCTTGTCAATTGAACTTTCAAAAAATTCCGAATGAAGTGAGAAGGCATGTATACCACACAAAAAAATCATGTCAAAAGAGTTAAATATTAGCCAATCAAATGCTTGAACCCTGGTTCAATCATATTTAACTCCAAAAAATCGGAGACTTAAATTCTGCCTGGGTCAGCGGTGAGTTAAGTCCTAAACTCCGATTGTACAACACTTCATTCGAGTTGAACCGAGTTTAAATCTTGAACCAAGGCTGAACCACGATTGTTCAACGGGTCCTTACTTTTATTTTTCCAGGCTCTCACAGAAATTTAATTCCGAAAAGTTTCAAGTCGGGAAAATCTAGTTACACTTACAGAACCAGGTTAATGTGAGAAAACAATTTTAATACCAATTCACGTCACATTTGTTTTGATTCACGTGTTGCATGCGAGAAATTACTCGATGCGGGAATTAAGGTAGAACTATAATGGATGAAAAGCCACTGAAGCTAATGTCAAAAACCAACGTAAAGTAGCTGTAAGCGAACTTGGCTTCACCGACCTTTCGAGTTTGACAAAAAAAGCGAGATGACTTGAAGTTAGATAAATTTATCCATCTCATCTATTTGGCACTCACGCCTTTTTTCGTCTTTGATAATGCTTTTTTGTCCCTTCTTTTAAAACTTGAACTTTATCAAAAAAAAAGTTGCCTTAAATTATAAAGAAATAAATAAAATAGAAAATAAAATAAATTTTAAAATATTAAGATACTTTCATTAAATACCTTATACGGTAAAGATCCTGCAATTAAAATAGAAAAGCTAACAAATAACTTATTGAAATGTAAAAATTATATAGTTAATAAAATATTCCTTAACAGGAAAATTTTAGCGCTTTAAAAGCAGCTCTGAGTTTAGGAAAATAAAAAGTATTTCATTTACCGCCATATTATTCACTCTGGATTGAGATTGGATTTAAGGAAGTTTTTAATCCAACAACTAAATCCAGATTTATTAAATCCAAAAATTTAAATCCATGTCCATATTATTCACTCTGAACATGCCTTAAATCCAATGGATTTAAAATGCCTTTAATCCAGATGTTAATGTATTTAAATCCAGATTAAGATCGTTTAATCCAAATGTCAAATTTGCGAAATGTTAAACTTCTCCCGTGAAAATTTTTGTTTACTTTAATTAGTTTATTTCACTATGTTGGTAGGATTCTGCGAGCGCACAAACAATCAGAAACTTGAAATGTCAAGAAAAAGTGAATTATATGAAATTGTGTTTTAATCTGGATTTAAGTACTTACCGCCATATTATTCACTCTGGATTTAAATTGGATTTAAGGAAGTTTTTAATCCAACAACTAAATCCGGATTTATTAAATCCAAAAATTTAAATCCATGTCCATATTATTCACTCTGAACATGCCTTAAATCCAATGGATTTAAAATGCCCTTAATCCAGATGTAAAATGTATTTAAATCCAGATTAAGATCGTTTAATCCAAATGTCAAATTTGCGAAGAGTCAAATTTCTCCCGTGGAACTTTTTGTTTACTTTAATTAATTTATTTCACTATGTTGGAGCCTGATTACACGATTCGTTTTTTCGTTGGTTTCGTCTTTTTGACAGGTACGTTCCTTCATCATTACACACAACGAAAAAAATCCATTCGTGATTTTGACGTTCAAAAAATTTGAGGTTCATTTATTGGAAAATAGGCAGTAATAATAATTACAAATATTTTTACATCACTTCTTGTTCAAATTTATACCTTTTTAATTATAAAAAACAATTTTTAATTTAACTATTTAAATTTTTTAAGAAACTCGAAATGTCAAGAAAAAGTGAATTATATGAAATTGTGTTTTAATCTGGATTTAAGTACTTAAACTGACCTCCGGAGGGCAGTTTAAATCCAACTGGATTAATCGATATTGGATTTAAAAAATTGGATTTAAGTTTGGATTAAACGAGTGAATAATATGGGATTGGATTTATTGTTTGGATTTAAAATACTTTTAATCTGGATTTAAGTTTTAATCTGGATTAAATGAGTCAATAATATGGGCGTTAAACTGACCTCCGGAGGGCAGTTTAAATCCAATTGGATTAATCGATATTGGATTTAAATAATTAGATTTAAGTTTGGATTAAACGAGTGAATAATATGGGATTAGATTTAATATTTGGATTTAAAATACTTTTAATCTGGATTTAAGTTTTAATCTGGATTAAACGAGTGAATAATATGGGCGTTAATGAATTTATGTTTGAATTGAATTCAACAGTAGCTTTCCGTAGAGTCAAAAGGGGAAAACACCCATAATTTACTCATCATCTATCTCTTTTCGACATTCATATTTCACCAAATGTCAGTTTCACTTCAGTGAGGTGCACTCCGGAGCCAAAGTTGAACGAAACTTGACGAAACGCTCCACTCTGCAATTATAGTTGCGCCCTTTGCTTTCCGCGTATTCGCTTGTTTTCTTCCGACCACTTAAGTGCTCCTCCGACCATTATAGTTCTAGCCTTAAGGTAGAACTATAATAGTCGGAAGGGCACTGAAGCTAATGTCAAAAACCAACGAAAAGTAGCTTTCCGTACCGAAAAAAGGGGAACACACCCATAATGTAACTATCATCTTTCTCTTTTTGGCATTCCTATTTTACCAGATATCAGTTTTACTTAAGTAAGGTGCGGTTTTCGGAGCGAACCTCATTTCCGTAACCAAAGTTGAACGAAACTTGACGAAACGCTCCACTTCGCAATTAAGGCCCAACCATAATAGGCATAAGCAAGCATAAGTTAGTGTCAAAAAGCCAACGAAAATTCGCTTATGCTTGCAAAATTACCTCCTTGAGCCATTATTGACTTATTCGCACATAAGCAAATATTAAAAAAAAACCTCCTCCTTCTTCCCGCATTCATATTCCAACATTGTTCTCTGTTCCGCATTTCTAATAAATACATGTACAAATGTGATAACAATTCAACAAAAAGATTACACACACATGTTTAAATTCGTAAGACGATTCAAACAGCTGTGTACCTATTCTGTTGCCTTTTGTGTTTATTGTTTCCATTGTAAACAGCATTTCTCAAATTTTCTTAAGTTGAGAGCCATTTCAATGGCTCTCTCTCAATTTCGCGAGAGTTAACGAAACTGAGCAGATGGCTATTATGGGTGAAACCATATAAGCTGGCCATACACGACAGAGCCAACGAGCCAAATGGCTCCTTGCCGATCCAAAATCGGTCGTGTGTGGCGTGGATCGGCCGCCGATCCATTTGGATTTAAAGCCAATCTGAAATCCAACGGAGCCAAATGGATCGGATGGCTCGGTCGTGTATGGCCAGTTTAAGTCTGTGAACTGGCTCGGTGGCTTAAGCTGAATTAAGCTCGGCTAAGTCTATTATAGTTGGGCCTTTATAGTGGCGTTAAATGCTTTCCGTGTATGCGCTTATTTTCTTCCAACCACTTAAGTGCCCCTCCGAGCATTATAGTTCTAGCTTAACCCTGAGGCCACACGAGCTAGTAATCGCTAGCGAGTTACTAATACATCGAAACTTTTCCTACTCGCTAGTCAACTGGCTTACCTTTTTCGAAGCTAGTTGTGAAGCGAGTAGAGCGGTGAGTGATTTGACAATTAATGTATGTACCCAACTCGCTAGCGAATACTCGCTCGTGTGGCCTCCGGGTTACAGAACGTAGGTACTGGGTTGAATACTCGACCCTATTTCAACTCGAGCTCTCGATTCTGCTTGTAAACGTAGTATTTTTGGGAAAGCTTGATTACACCCGAGGATTGACTTCTTGATAATTAATATTAGGTCTGTTTGGTTACTGAAATTTCGTACGAATTCGTACGACGTCGCACTACATTTCACAAATTCCTGTTTGTTAACTCCAAAGTGTAGCAACGAGAGAGCAAAATGAGAGAGCAAGAAATTTCCCCTCCATGAAAAATCTTGCAAATTTCTGCTACACAAATTTCTGTGTGCAGGAAGTAAAAAACTGTCAAATCCACATCTGTGTGTATTTTTGTTTGTGTGAGTCTTAAGATTTGCCTGTAGTGTTTGATAGTGTGTGTCACGTTTGAAGTTTCGTACACTAAAGTGATACAAAATTGGTTTTTCGCGTTTGTTAACTTTGTAGCAAGTTTTCCCCTCTATGAAAGAATTTTCCCCTTCTTTCAATAATTTGACAGTTTTTGAACATCGTGCTACAAAAGTAACCAAACAAACCTATTCTCTGGTACGAAGGATTACCATCTTTATTTGATAATCGCTGGTTTTGATGTAAAAGGAGTAGAAAAGTTTATCAAAATAAAACAAATTTGAGCAATCAACCCCTTCATCCTATAATTGCTTTTCTTCAGTATACCAACTTTTCGATTTTGTTAAGTGCATTCATTTTATATACCTTTTTATGAAGCAGAAAGAAGATTTTTCAAATATAATATAATTTGTCGAAAGGGGTCTTGCGATTAAAAAAACTACTAATTACATTGCTTCTTCTTCCATACAATTTATATTAAAAGTGAAAAGAAAACCAATCATTTGCTAAAGTTTTTGTTTTTGAATCACCAATTTGGCGCATTTGATTTATTTCTTGGAAAGGTTTGGGAAAAAGTAGTGCTTCTGCAGGAGGGTTGACTGTGACACTTGGGTAGATCAAAATATACATACATAAAATATTTCTGTATAAGAACATAACTTGCATTAAGAAACAGAAAAAACAGTAAAATGTTTTCTGGAAAACTACAGATAAAAGTTTGTGAGGCCTGCGGGCTCAGGCCCACTGATTTTCAAAAACGACATAACATAACTTTTGGAAAACCCGATGATCAACTAATGGATCCTTACGTTTCAATAGATGTGGATGAAAGTCACTTCGGTGAGTTGTTCTTATTCATTAACTTTGTGTTTCTCTAATAAAAACAAATTCATTCTTATTCAAGACCGTTCAACGACAAGATCAAAAACGTTTGATCCTGTTTGGAACGAACACTTTTCGCATGATGTGAAGGACGCTAAGAATATTAATTTAACAGTATTTCACGATGCTGCTCTTCCCCCAGATGATTTCGTTGCTAACTGCATAATACCTTTTGAGGATATAATTCATAACGAATCAAGTGCACCAGATTTATGGGTAAATACATTTACATAATATGTAGAAAAAAAATTTCTAAATTTTGGCGAATCAGAATACCTACAAAATTATTTTTCCCATGCAAAGTTACACTAGACATTTTTTTATGAAAATTATTTACTATGCCTAACCCTAAAGTTGGCCATATTTCACAGAGCCAAGGAGTCAAATGGCCCCACGGTCGTGTGTGGGGTGGATCGGCCATCGATCCACTTGGATTTTCAGCCAATCTGAAATCCAACCGAGCCAAATGGATCGGATGGCTAGGTCGTGTATGGCCGCAGTAGATGTCAGACATGCTGCAGTAAAAGTTAAAAATTGTTCAACTCTTACAGCTCCGCCTGCAGCATTTTTGACATCTATTCCAGCTCCGTCTTGCATTCTGTTCAGGCAGTTAAGGCCACACGAGCGAGTTACTAATACTATAGACTAACTAATAATAAAGAGACCGCTTCATATAAAGAAAAGGGACCCGATTTGAGATTGCCTCCACTTAACTGGCTGAACAGAATAGAGTGCAACTGGAATAGCTGTCGTACGTCGTACGTGATCTTTTTTACGCACCCACAATGCAGCTGTACAGCTTTCTGACATTTTAGTATCGAAAATAAAAATGAAAACAAAAATAAAAATGAATAATGATGAAAAAGAAGTTAAAATTGCTTTACGTCTTTATGAGTGATTGAAAAGAGTTTAAAAATCACCTTAACCCACATGTAAACACTTCGTTTTGTTCGCAATTTTGAAACGTCAAAAAAGCTGCAAGCAAAAGTTAAAAGTTGGCCAACTTGTCCACCTGCGTCTGCAGCTCCGTCTACAGTTGCGTCGTGTTCTGTTCGCATCATTGAATTTGTGTTTATTCAACATTTTGACAGCTATTCCAGTTGCACCTCCAGTCGCAGCTCCGTCTCCATTCTGTTCAGCCAGTAAGGCCACTTTACACGATTATAGAAGTCATATGACTTCTCATATGACCTGTCAGAAAAACCATACCAAATCGTCTGAACGCACTCATATGCCCTTTTCGATTGGGGACAGAATGACAGTTCTTGTTCTGAAAAGAACAGAAAATTGTTCTGAATTTGATTTCAGAATCAAAATGAGAAGCGTTCACACGTATCGGATCGCTGTTCCGGATTGCCAATCGAAAAGGCCAATAGATCTCATATGACTTCTCAAAAGCAAAAAGCATATGACTTTTTTGACATTAGAACCGAGCTAATTCCATTTGAGAAGTCAAACGGGATTTGTTGTTTTCATGGAAAGAGTATTGAAAACAAAATAAAAATATAGAATTTTGAATGATATTAACAATGTATAATTGCAAAAAAGTAATTTTGTACATACAAAATTCATTTGTTTATGACTTTTTTTCTTTTATTTTGGATTTGACAGATAACCATAGAGAAAGTCAAATGCGAAGTAAAAACGTGTAAACATAAAAAAATGAAAACCGTATGACTCGACTTAAAATGAAAGCTCATTTGAGAAATCATACCGAAAATATAATGACAGGTCATATGAATTCTATTATCGTGTAAAGTGGCCTTTAGATAAATGGGGCGGCTTAGCTATTCAATTGTGCACCTTGTGATAAAAGCAAATAATTTTAATCATTGTGGGCACATTATAAAAGAATGATTTTAAGATATTGAGTCACATGGTATCTCCGCGCATTTAGGTGGGCGGGGCAGTTAAAATTTTTTTGAAAATTACTTAAAATCGAAAAAAAATTATTAAAAAATAACGGCAACACAAAATTTTCTATACCTGAAAGCCAAAACGCCATTCTTAAATTCTGTTTTTAAATAAAGTTATTTTAGTAAACAGTTTTCGAAAAAAAATATTTTTAAATGTTGAAAAAAAAATGTATTTTTTTAACTTTGCGTGGTTATATAAAAATTAAAATTTTATCTTTCAGTGCCAAAACGCCATTCTTAAATTCTGTTTTTAAATTAAGTTATTTTAGTAAACAGTTTTCGAAAAAAAATATTTTTAAATGTTGAAAAAAAATGTATTTTTTTAACTTTGCGTGGTTATATAAAAATTAAAATTTTGTTTTTCAGTGCTCCTATCAATTTTGGGTCCAATTTTGAAACCAATTGGTTGTTAGTCCCTTAGTTTTTGAAAAAATTGAAAATTACAAAAACAATTTTGTTTGTAGACAAATCTTTTTTTGAGTATTTTTTAACTCAAACCGTAATTTTTGATCAAAAACACCCTGGATTTGTATTTATAGACATAAATAACAGTAAAAAAAAACTCATCTAAAAAATGAGTGAAAAACCATAGACAGTAAATATGTACTTTCTATTTATTTTAATTCTGACTTTGTTAAGCCCGTATGACATTACAATATTTCTTCATTGTATTTCTCATTTAATCTATCAAAGTGTCAGCAGAGCAAAAAAGGGATAAAAAGTGTTTTTAAGAAATGGATAGCGTTTCTCTTAATTAAATTTCACATCTACAATGTGTCCCAAAAGAAAATATACATCACTAGCTTACTCTCGCCCGCTTCGCTGGTCATGCAATGAAAAGTATTTTTAGTATTAGTATCAAGTATTTATTTCGAAAAATATCAAAATTCTCCGAAATGCTCTTTAAGTTTTATTCATTTAGATATTTAGATAAATAGATGAATTTTGTTCCCCCAAAAATTTTTAAAATATTTCTAACTTAAGAATTTTTAAAATTTTTTTTTTTATTATCCGATGGAAATCTTCAAAAGACACTCGGTAAGAATCGGTACCAAGTAGTTTGGGACTCTTACCGCACTAAAACCACCGGTGAATCAGGACCAATCTATGAAAGATCGACAAATGATTTTTATTTCTTGATTTTTAAATCGCATTGGGGGAAGTTTAAAGTTATAACACTTTCTCATAGCTTTTTTGTTTCGAAATTTAAATTTTAAATTATTATTTTCAATTTTTAAATAATTTATTAAAGTAGGTGCGATGGAAGAAAAATGTAAAAAGTGCGATGAGTTCTTTGGCAAAAGATCAAGTGTAATTAAATGCGGCGGTTTTTGCAAAAGTTTATTCCATGATAAGTGTGCGGGCATAACTAACTATGATGCAAACATGGTGGCGTCAAAAAAAAAAACAATACCTTCATCTGCGACACTTGTTTAGAAAAAGATTCGGTTATTAATCTGGTAGATAAAATCGACATTTATGAGCGGTTGAATGCTGTTATTAAGTCAATCGAAATGAATAAGGCTTTTATTGAAAAACAAGAAATGGCGATGGGTGAAATTTTAGATAGGCTAAACCCTTTGAAGGTGTGTGAAAAAGAAATAGAAACATACGCGAGTCAACTTAAAAATCGGTCTAAAGTTATCCTTAAGCCATTAGCAAAACAAAGCGGTGAAAAAACAAAAAGAGATTTGCAAAATAATGTCGATCCATCGAAATTAAAAATTGTCGATGTAGCTGCACAAAATAATGGAGTTGTAGCTATTGTGTGTGCGAGTGAGGGAGACAGATGTTGTTAAAAGTGCGGTAGAAAATAAGCTGAGTGCATCATATGAAATTAAAGTACCGTTGATCAGAAAACCAAAGTTATTTATTACTGGTGTGAGTGAAGAAAATAATGAAGAAGAAATTGAGAAAAGTTTAACAGAACAAAACCAAATGCTGAATAAGAGTGAAATTAAATGTATTAGAATCATGAAGGTTGAAAAAAGAGGGGTAATAAAAGCTATTGTTATTGGAATACTGTGGTGGAATTAGACTCTAAGAGCTTTCAAGCAGCCATAGACGTAGGCAAAGTAAACATAGGTTGGGATAGATGTAAGGTATTTGAAGAAATAAGGGTGAATTGATGTTATAATTGTCTGGGATTCAATCATGAGTCCAAAGAATGTGAACATAAACAATGCTGTAGATCCTTAGATTATCAGTCGGGTATATGTTTAAATATTCAGGGTATAACATCTAGCTTTACATTGATTGAAGACATTGTTTCAAATAATAATTTAGATTTTTTGTTGTTAACAGAAACCCATCATACTGATAAAATAAAAGACTGTGAAATAACTTTATTTGATTATAAGAAATATGACGAGTGTTTGTTTGTCTCAAGGCATACAGGCGGAGTGGTAATTTATGTTAAAAAAAGTCTTAAATCATCTCTGAAAAATGTTTTTGTACGAGGAATGCAGGTCTGGATTTCGTCAATTCAAATTACTTATAAAAAAGAAGGTGGAAGGATATATGCAAATACATGAATTATGACAACAAATGGAAATGAGTCCCCAAGAGGTAATCTTTTTATAGAAAATCCTTCTGTAGCTTCGGCTGCAGTAAACCGCACATCGGATTTGGGGGTGCGGCATCCTTCATGTACGAGCGTCAATCAAGACGCCATAATAATAAATGAATCGTTGACAAATAGAAGAAGTCTTTCAAGAAGCGCAAATGTTACTTTTGGCTACCGCATACGTACGAAAATCGGAGCATGGAACGTTCGATCCTTGTACAGCGATGGTAGATACGAGCAGGTTGAGCGTGAAATGCTTCGCCTAAAGATCAGTATCCTGGGCATAAGCGAAACTAAGTGGAGAGGAAGAGCTGAATACAGATCAGACACTGGACAGACGAGAATGCTGTATTCCGGGGAAGATGAAAGAGAGGGTGGCCAAAGACTGCATGGTGTCGGAATTATGTTGAACGAAGAAGCGAGGCGTAGTTTGATCTCATGGGCGCCCATTTCTGCGAGATTATTGACAGCAAGGTTTCGTTCAAAAATTCGTAACGTCACAATTATTCAGTGCTACGCCCCCACAAATGAAGCGACCGAGGAAGACAAAACCGCGTTCTACACTCATCTGAACTCGGTTTACAGTAGTGTTCCGAGAGCCGACATCATAGTCGTTATGGGAGACCTTAATGCCCAAGTCGATTCAGACAATTACGGACTGGAACGCGTGATGGGAAGAAATGGCGTGGGGTCACGGAATGAAAATGGTGACTTGCTTGTCGACTTTTGTAACGCGAATCGTCTTGTGATAGGTGGGACTGTATTTAAGCATAAGACGTGCAACAAAATTACCTGGGTGCATCCGGATGGTCAAACCGAAAACCAAATTGATCATATCATGATTCAGCAGCGATGGAGGAAGTCTATGTGTGATGTCCGGAGTATAAGAAATGCCGATGTGGGAAGCGACCACCATTTGGTTCTGATGAGTCTCAAACTACGAACCGCTGCCGTACAAAAACCAGCGCAGGATGCAGCAAGGAGCACAAAATTCATTACTAATGCTTTAAATGACCCCAACATATGTCGAAACTATGTCACCACCCTTAACGACAGAGCCTCGTCATTAAATGGAATCCAGAATTCAACAATTGATGAGATGTGGGGTGAAATTAAAAGTGTTTTTATGGAGGCTGGATCCGAAACTGTACCCAAGCGAACGAGACGAAGAGACTCTTGGATATCCCAAGACACCTGGGATAAGATCGAACTTCGCAAATCGTTGAAAATCCAAATAAATGCCGAAGCTGATGTTCAACGAAAGGCTGACTTGCGAAGAGAGTACCGCATTGCACATAAGATGGTCTACCGCTGTGTGAGACGTGACAAGAGGGTGAAGTTGGATGGACTCGCAGATAATGCGGAAAGCGCTGCCAGAAGAGGAGATATCCGGGAATTGTACCAAATAGCCAAAGATGTTATCGGGAAAAAAAGCAACACCAATCATCCTGTAATGGATGTGGATGGCACACTTTTGGTATCAATTGAGGATCAGCTTCGTAGATGGAAGGACCATTTTTGTGCCCTGCTAAATGAGGATTCAGTTGAGCAGAGTGCTGAAGTGCCCCAACTAAACGAGATGCGCAGGTCCTATAGGGGTATTGACATCGAACCCCCGTCAGAATCGGAAATTCGTACATCAATAAATCTCCTCAAAAACAACAAGGCAGCTGGACTGGACGGAATACCAGCTGAATTCCTGAAAGCCGATCCCGTAGCAGCGGCTAGTATTTTACATCCGCTGATACAAAACATTTGGGAAAACGAAAGCTATCCCAGGGACTGGAAGGATGGTGTGATTGTTAAGTTGCCAAAGAAAGGTGACTTAAAGAATTGCAACAATTGGCGTGGTATCACCGTTTTGTCCGTTTTCCCAAAACTAATGGCAACAATCATACTCGAGCGAATAAAGGATAGAATCGAGTCTACACTCAAGAGGCATCAAGTTGGCTTCCGCAGTGGTCGATCATGTGTCGACCATATCAACACCCTGCGTATCGTCCTCGAGCAGTCGATGGAATATCAATCACCGCTTTACCTCATGTTCGTGGATTTTGAAAAGGCCTTTGATCGAGTTAACCGAGAATGTATATGGAGATCGTTGCTTGGTAGAGGAATTCCACCAAAAATTGTTGCCATTATTAAAGAGTCCTACAACAACGCGAGGTGTTTTGTTTTGCACAATGGGCAGCTATCCGACTCCTTCGTAGTGCAACAGGGTGTGAGACAAGGGGATGTTCTATCGCCAATTCTCTTCCTGCTGGCGATGGACGACGTATTGACGGCCAGTGTAGGTACAGCTGAGCGACAGGGCATTCAATGGAGACCGTTCGAAAGGCTCAGTCATTTAGACTATGCCGATGACATATGTCTACTGGCAAATAACATCAGTGGGCTGAACGGGATGTGCCAAACACTGCAAGTGAAGGGAGAGTCGAGTGGTCTAAGAATAAACAGCAAAAAGACAAAAATAATGCTCACAGGCCGCTCCACACAGCAGCGTATTATTCTACAGGAGACGCCAGTTGAAGTAGTCGAACAGTTCAACTACCTTGGCAGTATTGTCTCTGCAAACGGTGGTACGGATCTGGACGTTAAAAGTAGAATAAATAAAGCTCGTGCTGCCTTCGGTACTCTGTCCCCAATCTGGAAATCAAGTCAAATCTCCTTACGCACTAAGTTGAGATTCTTCGAATCCAATGTCAAATCCGTGCTGTTATATGCTTGTGAAACCTGGAAAGTCACGTCTATCATTTCGAAGAAATTGCAGGCTTTTGTGAATCGCTGTCTTCGCCACATCCTAAAGATTCGATGGCCACAAATAATATCAAATGAGGAATTGTGGCGCAGGACAAGTCAAGAGCGGCTGGACGTCGACATAAGAAAGCGTAAATGGCGTTGGATTGGTCACACACTGAGGAAACCAAACGATGAAATTGCAAAGCATTCCTTTGAATGGAATCCTCAGGGTGCACGGCGGGTTGGAAGACCAAGAACAACATGGAAATCAACTGTCTTAGCGGAAGCAGAATCCCAGAGAAAGACGTGGCCACAGCTAAAGTACCTTGCAGCAGACCGTGAAGGATGGAGACGTTTTGTTGACGCCCTATGCCCCAGCCGGGGTTACAGGACACGATGATGATGATGATATAAAAAAGAAAAATGGAATATAATTATTTTGTATAGATCAAGTGTTTTAAGAGTGATTGAGTTTTTCGAAATACTGAATAACTGGGTATCTGAAAATATTTCATATTTCATATTTATTTATTAAAAATAGTTTCACATTAAGATTACATCTCATGGGTTGTGAAGGCTTTACAAAAATATTTCAAAGAGCTTATGCATTTAATATGAGAATTGAGATAAGTGAAATGAGAGCTTATTGCTTACAATATCAGAAGAACATTAAATTAATCTAATAATGATTTATATAAACAAAATTTATTTTTAAGATTTATGTATCACTGGCCAAGTGATTGAAAAGATGAGATTTGAAAGTGTTTGTGTTTCTGGTTTTCCTAAGTGTGATGGGTAACGAGTTCCATAGGAGAGTGGCATGGACAAAAAAGGTGCGTTCAGACTGCACGCAATTGAATCTAGGCTGAATTAAAGCTCCTGTTCTTTGTGAGCTTGCAAAATTTAGTCTGCTGTACAAATACTCCGGCTGTTTGGTCTGCATGATACCGTGAAACAGGGTTAGTGTTCTGAACTTTATGAGGTTTTCGAAGCTTAAGCCCATGATTTGCAGAGAGTAGCTTGATATATGTTCGAAAATACGTTTTTTAAAGACATATCGTGCTAGGTTATTGTATATAACATTTAATTTACGCCTAGTGTTATAATCAACATAGCAAAAGACCTCGCAACCATATAACAAGACGGGAAGTAATAGGGATTTAACAAGTAGCATTTTTGTTTTAACGGGTAAAGAACTTTGAGTTGACCATAAAAATCGGAGACCATTGTAAATTTTACCAATTGTAACTGCAGCATGATCCGACCAGGTGAGAGTGTCGTTGAAAACTATTCCTAAATTTCGAACTTTAGCAACGAATTCGATAGATGAATGACCTAGTTTTATTGGTGGTAATGTGGAGGTATCAATTTTTGTTTTGTAGATGCATAGAGTCTTTGACTTCCCTGGGTTAAGCGATAAATTGTGTTTTAGTGCCCATTGTTGAATGATCTCTAAGTCTTCGTTCATCATTTCAATGGCACTACAAATCATATCTAACTGACAGCTCAAAAACAGTTGGACATCGTCAGCAAACATATGGACAGTACAATGTTTTGTTAGTTGAGGGATCTCGTTCACATAGAGTGAAAATAACATAGGTCCAAGAATGGAACCCTGGGGAACACCGGCTGGTATTTCAAGAAATGTTGATATACTGTTTCCAACTGCTACGCATTGCTGACGCCCATTTAAGTAAGAATTCAAAAGTTTGACTGCTAAAGTAGAAAATCCAAAATTATACAGTAGCTTCTTACAGAGAATGGAATGGTTTACCGTATCGAATGCTTTTGAGAAGTCCAACAACGATAGAATTGTAGGACGGTTAGCATCAAGGTCTTGACGAATATCGTCGACAACAAGTAAGAGTGCAGTTTTACAACTCCTTTCTGCACGAAAACCAGACTGGGCAGGACTCAAAAGCTTGTTACTCATCAAGTGCACTTGCATCTGCTTTAAAATTGCCTTTTCAAATACTTTGGACAAAAATGGTAGTATTGCGATTGGTCTGTACTCGGGATTACTCAGGTTTTGGGATTTTGGTATTGGAATTATTTTAGCTTTTTTCCACGAAAGGGGGTATACACAAGTGGTTAATATCTGATTAAAGATATGAGTGATGTATTTATAAATAAGTGGAAGGAGTAGCTTTAAAAATTTTGGATTAATTTCGTCCAAGCCTATAGCGTCAGATTTAACTGATAGCAAAGCTTCAACAACGTCTTCATCCGTTAATCTGGCAAAGTCAAAATTTATTAAATTGTCATTGACTTCGAAGGGCTGATCAGTAGATACATGGTGATCTTGATTCAGTATGGACTGTGAAGCAACTGACACGAACTGCGAGTTGAGTGTATTGCAATCTACGTTAGCAGATGCACTCGATCGCTGTTTCCCAATGCCCAAATTTCGTAATTTTTGCCAGAGGACTTTTCCAGACTGTGCTTCAGGGTTGAGGAAATGTTCATAGTAGAGCCGCTTTGCAGCCCTTATACGAACAACAACCAAATTTCGAAGCGACCGATAAATATCATAGAGCACATGTAGTTTATTCCGTTTCCAACGTGCATACGCAATATTACGTTTATGTAACAAAACAGATAAATCTCTGTTAAACCAAGGCTGCGAGTTTGGTAAAGCAGTCTTATGTCGCAATGGAACATGCTGATCAAAAAGTATTTTTATATTATCTTCAAGAAATAATACTTGCTGATTTACTGATGTCATCAAATATATGTCACCCCACGGCATTTGGGTAACATCAGACTGTAAACTAGAGTAATCTATATTTTTGAAATCTCTGTAGGTAATAACATTTTTTGTTACATCTACTTGAATGTCATAAGTTAAGTATATTAGATCATGTTTAGAAAAACCAGCTGCTGCAAGTTGACTGTATAACAAAGCTCTACCAATATCACTAACAAAAAACACATCCAAAAGGGTAGCAGAGTCGTATGCAAAATGTGTGGGAGTAGATAAATTTGGAGATGTAAGGTCGATGCTTTTAAATCTATCGATTAACTGAGCAGAAACTTGAGTGTTAAGGAGATTGCAATTTAGATCACCACAAATAATCACGTGGGGTGAAGAGCAAGATATGCCTTCTAATATACTAAAAATAGGTGAAATATCTACATTTTTATTTGGTCTATAGATAACTCCAAGTAGCAGACGCTCTAAGCCAATCGAAATATTTACAAATAGAAACTCGGATGTACTGTTTGCATTTGATTTACACATAAGTTTACCTCGTAGTCCACGGCGCACATATACAGCCACACCTCCACCCACTCGACCAATTCGATCACCTCTAAAAAGCTCATAACCGTCCATACCATAAATAACATTTTCAAAATTCGGAAAAAACCAGGTTTCAGACACACAGACAATATCAACACCAGAGTTAATGAACAGCAGGCGAAATTCTTCAAGTTTTGGTTTCAAGCTCTGTGCATTGATATGGCAAACGTGAAGGCCTTTTTTCTGTGTATGCAACACCCGAATCATTTGATAAAGATTAGAATCCATGTCACTCTCCGTGGAATCAAACCCATCATTATAAACATTTATATCAATTATTGACATGGAAACAAAAGTAAATAGTAGGTAAAGGAGAAACAGAAACACAAACTAAATAGAAGAAAAAAAACAAAGTATGGTACTATGTTAAAGAGAGAAGATAATAAACACTGGCCATTGATATAAATAAAAAAGAAAGTTATAAAAGAGAATAATTTTGAAAGATAATATTTAGAAAAGTTAAGAGAAATTTTAAGATTACAGTAGTTCTTGTAAAATAAATACATATCGATATCATTGTTGTATATGTTAAGTTGCTGAGTCTTGTTGTTGTTGTTGATCATCATCACTCATCTGGCATCTCTCGGCAACGGCGTTTAAACAATCAAAGTCGGCTACAGCAACGCTCTTTGCATCAACAGTTGCTTTCACAAACACTGACCCAAGGTGCGTATGCACGGAGAACAGCTGTCCCTTTTTTTTCATACGCACTGCATGCTGAAGTAGAGTCCGATTTCGAAGAGACAAACTTTCGTTCACAAACAAATGATTGTTTGAATCAAGACCAATATCGCGTAAGGAGATCGGGCGCTTAGTCTTTTTTCGGTAGCCGGCAAGTGCTTTAAGCATATTATTCCTTTCTCCTACGCTAGTAAACTGCAAAATTACAGGTGGTTCGTCTTTATCATTACGCTGTTTAGTGCGGAAAACGTTTTTAAGTGCTGGTGGTGTTATCTCGATAGTATCGCAAAGGTTTTTGTATAAGTTGTCTAAATTTTCATCAGAAAGTTGCGGGATTCCAAAAACAACGGCATCGGTTAAGAATTCTTTTTTTTCTAGTGTGTCACAACGACTACGCAGTTCAGAAATCTCTTCCATGGAAGCTTTGTTTACGTTTTTTTCCATTTCGGTGGTCCGTTGTGACAAATCGGTGATTGTTGTGTTAATGCGATCGATGTTTTCTTTTATATCACGCACCTTTGATAACAATTCATTGCGGATCTTATCCATCTCTATCTTCAGAGCTGCGGAAATAGATTCAGTTTGCCGCTTAAGCTCTTCATGAAGAACCTCAAGGGAAAGACAAGTGTGTGCAGGCAATGCTGGGGATTGTGGGATAGTTGATGCGGTTGGAGTGCGGGGGTGGTTCTGTGACTGAACTTTTTTTCCAATTTGATCGGCAGGAGAAGGCGGGAAGTTTGCGGTAAGTTTATGTGTTGGTGGTTTACTGATAAAGTCTTTTGATGCTACATCAAGTTGCTTGCTGGGTTTGATATTCGGCGAATTCAGATTGTGTTCCATTGCATGTTGTTGCGTTTGAGTTGGAGGTTGCTTTTTGCGTTGGCGGCCTGAAGTCGACATCATGTGGGTTGTATATATATATGTACTTCTTTATTTGCGAGAAACACGACAATCAAATTTTAAAGTTATTTTATTTGTGAAATTAGATATACTTTTAGAACTTTTTTTGATAAAAAAATGATTTCTAAAGTTCAAAACTTATGATTCTCACACAATTCAATTTAGAATAGCTTGTTAACACACGATTCTCAATTGTTTATGCCGGAGGCGATACAAATGCGTCTATTCACTCTCGAACATAATCGGTCAGTCAGTCAGAAAATATCGAAGAAAATGAAAACATTATAATAGCAGGTGACTTTAATATAGATTTTATGAGTGTAAATAATTATGAACGTAATCATGTGAATGTATTTCTATTTAATATTGGTCTTAAACAGTTGGTAACAGAGCCAACTGGAATTACAAGAGAATCAAGTACGCTTATTGATTATGTACTCGCTGATTATACATTAAGCGCTGAAGTGAAGGTTCGACGGGACTTGAAAATTTCTGATCACGAGACAATTTTTATTAAATTATTTACAAAACAGTTTATCACTCAAAAACCTAGTCAAATTAAATACTTGAAATACGAAAAAAACAGCTTTGTTAGTGAATATAACAAAAACATGTTTCAAATGTCGCCCCTTATTGAGGACGTTAATTACTGTGCAATATTTTATGAAACTGCTATCAAGAATTCATTAAATAATTTAAGAAAAACAATTGTAGTAAATAAAAAATTGTGCAGAGTGGTACAACCAAAATTTGGAAATATTAAAACGTGAAAAAACTAATTCTTACAATAGAGCTACTTATACGAATACTGCAGATGATTGGAATAACTACAAAACATGTAGAAACTTATACAAAATTCAGTGCACTCAAACTAAAAATAGTTGCATTGAAGCAAAAATAAACGAAAAGGCTGGTGACCAAAGTGATCTTTGGAAAACCTTAAAGAATCAGATATTAAAAGTAGAAAAAAGTGATTTTAGTAACATTAATATAATAAATGGCATTGAAGTTAAATCAGACTTAGAAATTGCAAATGCATTTAATAAATTTTTTATTGAAAGTGTGAAGGTTATAAATAGTAACATTCCAGTGGTTCCATACTCTAATAACATACGCATGATTGAAAAAGAGTTTAAGTTTCAGGTGATCGATATAACATTTTTAGAAGAAACCATCAAATCGATGAATAAAAAGAATGACTGCTATGGGTTGAATTGTAAAATATTGCTTGACTGTAGAGAGGAGGTCTTACCCCCTTTTTTTAAATTATAAACTTATCTCTAACTACAGGTGTATTCCCTGAAAGCTGGAAAAATTCGGATGTTATATCTATAGAAAAAGTAAAGAATGCAAAGAACCCAGAACAGTGGAGGCCAATAAATATGCTGCCTACATATGAACAAATATTGGAAGTGGTAGTTTGCAATCAACTTTCCTGTTTTGTTGAGGATGAGAAAGTGCTTTGCGTTGAACAATCTGGATTTAGGCATGGTCACTCTTGTGAGACTTCAATGAGTTGGGTCATAAACGAATGGAAAAAAGGTGTGGTTAGAGGAAACATTATTTTGGCAATTTTTCTGGAACTTCAACGGGCATTCGAGACTATAGACAGAACAATTTTAGTGGATAAACTGTACAGATATGGAATTAGGAGAAAAGAACTTGAGTGGTTTACAAGCTACCTTTCAAACAGGACCCAAAGAGTTAAAATAAATGAAACCTTCTCAAGCTCCTTAGACATTGATATTGGCGTTCCCCAAGGATTGGTACTAGGAGTCTTGCTTTTCCTACTTTATATAAACGATTGCGGTGAAGCTTTATCTACTAGCAAGATCTGCCTGTTTGCGGATGATACGCTTATATATATCAGTGGCAAGGACGTTCTTACTCTGGAAACACTACTTCAAAGAGATTTGGATTCAATATATCTATGGTTGTGCAAAAACAAATTGAAACTAAATACATCAAAAACGAAATGTATGTGCGTAAATAGTAACGATTCAAATGTTAATATAGCAATAAATGGCGATTTCATTGAGTGTGCATCGGAAATAAAATATCTAGGTGTTTACATTGACAATAAATTAAAATTTAACTTTCATTTAAACAAACTCTGTGATAAAATATCAAAAAAGTTAGGGTTTCTAAGAAGAATCCGAAATTGCATTTCAATGAGTTGTGCTCTGACAATGTCCAATACAACTGTGTTTCCTCATTTTATTTATTGCTATTCCATTATTTATATGTGTACCCTTGAAAACCAAATACAAAATAGAGCGATGAGAATCATATTAAAATGCAACCGGTATACTCCAATAGCTGATAGCTACGCTCGCTAGGGTGGTTAAGTGTGATACAACGTTTAAAATATAATGCACTAATTATGATTTTTAAAATAAAACATCATTTAAATCCTGTTTACTTGCAGAACAACGAAGAGTACATAACCAATGAGAGATATACACTAAGAAATGCTGGAGACTTTCAGTTACCTTTATATAGGACAGCGCAAACACAAAACCATCTTCTTTATAAAGGGCTTCAGTTATTCAACCGTCTTTCGACTGATGTGAAAAATTTGGTTAACTTAAATTTATTTAAATCAAAAATCAACTACTTAACAATATTTTGTAAGCAATTGTACAAATAGAAATAAATAAGGGTTTTCAAAACTAATAATAACAATAAAAAAAAAAAAAATTCAGAGTTGGTATGACTTTGCAGTCGCTGATTGTGTGATACAGTGTGTTTTTTAACCACTTCCGTAATATTTCAATTTGAAGGTCACGATGTAGATCGCTATTTCTTATATACCAAGGGGCATCAATTATTCCACGAAGGACCTTGCTTTGGAATTTTTGGATGGGTTCAGCATTTGTTTTCTTTGTACAGCCCCATATTTGAATGCCATATGTCCAAACGGGTTTCAATACTTGTTTTATATAACATTAGTTTGTTCTGGATAGATAGGTCAGAGTTACATTTACATTACAGTACTTTTTTCTGTACTTCAAGTCTAGTTCTTCTCTTTTCTTTTGGATGTGCTCTTTCCATTTAAGCTTTGCATCCAAAGTCATTCCAAGGTATTTGGCGGTATTGGAGTTAGGTACCGCTGTACTGTTTATATAAATTGGAACATTGTTTATGTTTTTATTTGTAAAGTTTATATGCGTCGATTTTGTTTCGTTTAGTTTGATGCGCCATATTTGCGTCCAATCACTAACTTTATCGAATGCATTTTGCAATTTTTGTGTAGCTTTCGTAATCAATTTTCTTTAGTTCCTAGGAATTTTGATCGTACCTTACTCTAAAGAGTCTGTTTGTAACGTAGGATTTCAGTATTTCGTAGTACTGCCTGGGAAGGTCCCTATGCAGTTTGTACTCAAGTTCCAAGTGCCAAAGGCTTGAGCAACATCTAAGAATATAGCCGAGCATACTTGTTTTTCTTCAAATGCCTTTTCCACAACATCCGTAATTCGATACACTTGGTCTGTCGTGGAATTTTTAAAAACTTTTGCCATGGTAAAGCGATATTGGTCTGTTAGATGTTACTTCTGTTGGTGGCTTACCTTTTAGGTATAACAATGACTTCTGCAATTTTCCAATGATGTGGCACGTATCTTAGTTTAAGGTATACGTTTATTAAAAATGGGAGTTTCTTGAAGGCTATTAAAGACATTTGTTTCAAAACCTGAGCAGTTATTAGATCGTACCCTGGTGATTTTGCTGCACAACTTATGTTGACGCATGTTTCTTACATCTTTGAGCGTGACATAAGGTATTTCAAATTCGTCGTTTCTATCAACAAACTGGCTTAAAAACATTCGCGAGATGTTCAGCGAAGAGATCAGCCTTTTGTTTCGGATTTCCGATCCATTTACCATCTTGAGATTTTATTGGCGGGTTTTGTGTCTGTGGTCTTTTTAAGCGCTTAGCTGTTTTCCATAAAGAGCATTCTGTAGAAGCATCCGCCGTCAGACTATTCAGGAATTTACTCAGTGAATCATTTTTAAACTCACAGATTCTTTTCTTTAGTTCGTTGCTAAGACGGTTAAAAACTGCCTTATCACCTGGAAATCTCATAACTTGCCATTTTCTTCGAGCATTTCTTCTTTCCAATATCGGCTCCTTTATTTCGACAGGATATTTTATTTCTTTTTCTCATGAGTTCGAAATAATTGGAGTACTTTCTTCTGCAGCCTGTTGCACATCACATCAGCAATAAATTGTTCTACTTCATGATCAATTTGTTCAATTGTTTGCATAGGGAATTTCAGGTTTATAAAACTTTAAAGTTTATCTCTGAATTCGTTCCAGTTTGTTCTCTTATTCTTAAGAATCATCATCATCATCAAGTCCTGTAACCCCGGTTGGGGCATAGGGCGCCAACAAATCGTTTCCATCCTTCTCGGTCTGCAGATAGATATTTTAACTGTGGCCACGTCTTTCTCTGGTAGTCTGCTTCTGCTAGAACTGTTGATTTCCATGTTCTTCTTGGTCTTCCAACCCGCCGTGCACCCTGAGGATTCCATTCAAATGACTGCTTTGCAATTTCATCGTTTGGTTTCCTCAGTGTGTGACCAATCCATTGCCATTTACGCTTTCTTATGTCAACGTCCAGCCGCTCCTGGCTTGTCCTGCGCCACAATTCCTCGTTTGATATAATTTGTGGCCAGCGAATTTTTAGAATATGGCGTAGACAACGGTTCACAAAAGCCTGCAATTTCTTTGAGATGGTAGTCGTGACTTTCCAGGTTTCGCAAGCATATAACATCACGGATTTGACATTGGATTCGAAGAATCTCAACTTTGTGCGCAAGGAGATTTGACATGAGTTCCAAATTTGGGAGAGAGAACCGAAGGCTGCGCGAGCTTTATTTATTCTACTTTGAACGTCCAGATCAGTACCACCATTTGCTGAAACAATACTTCCAAGGTAGTTAAATTGTTCAACCTCTTCAACTGGCGTCTCCTGTATTAAAATACGCTGATGTGTGGAGCGGCCTGTGAGCATTATTTTTGTCTTTTTGCTATTTATTTTAAGACCACTCGCCTCTCCTTTTAACTTCAGAGCTTGACACATCCCGTTCAGCCCGCTGATGTTATTTGCCAAGAGACATATATCATCGGCATAGTCTAAGTGGCTAAGCCTTTCAAACGGTCTCCATTGAATGCCCTGCCTCTCTGATGTTCCAACGCTGGCCGTCAAGACATCGTCAATCGCCAGTAGAAAGAGAATTGGCGATAGAACATCTCCCTGTCTCACACCCTGCCGCACTTCGAAAGAGTCGGATAGCTGCCCATTGTGTAAAACAAAGCATCCTGCGTTGTTATAGGACTCTCTTATAATGGCAACAATTTTTGGGGGAATTCCTCTACCAAGAAGTGATCTCCATATACATTCACGGTTGATTCGGTCAAAGGCTTTCTCAAAATCCACGAACATGAGGTAAAGCGGTGATTGAAACTCCGCAGACTGCTCAAGAACGATACGCAGAGTGTTGATATGGTCGACACAAGACCGCCCACTGCGGAAACCAGCTTGATGCCTCTTGAGTGTAGACTCGATTCTAACCTTTATCCGCTCCAGAATGATGGTTGCCATTAATTTTGGAAAAACGGACAAAACTGTAATACCTCGCCAATTGTTGCAATTCTTAAGATCACCTTTCTTTGGCAACTTAACAATTACACCATCCTTCCAGTCGCTGGGATAGATTTCATTTTCCCACACAGCTTGTATCAACGGGTGTAGAATACTAGCCGTTCTCGGCTGGTATACCATCAAGTCCAGCTGCTTTGTTGTTTTTGAGAAGATTTATCGAAGATTGAATTTCCAGTACTGTAGGGGGCTCGATGTCAATACCCCTATATGATCTACGCATCTCGTTAAGCTGGGGCACTTCAGCACTCTGCTCGACAGAATCCTCATTAAGCAAGGCACAAAAGTGCTCCTTCCACCTGCGCAGCTGATCCTCGATTGATACCAAAAGTGTACCATCCACATCCATTACAGGATGATTGGTGTTGGTTTTCTTCCCGACAACTTCTTTGGATATTTGGTACAATTCCCTCATGTCTCCTCTTCTTGCAGCGTTTTCCGCATTTTCTGCGAGACCGTCTAACCTCACCCTCTTGTCTCGTCTCACACAGCGATAGACCATCTTTTCCATCAGTGAATTCCATTGTGTGCGGTTGCTTTTATTTTTCTTTCTTATAATGCCTAATAAGAATAAAAAAACTAAAAAGTGCTTTGCTTGTAATAACTCTATTCAAGATGAAGGAGTAACTTGTGGTTTTTTTTGTGGTAATTCATTTCATAAAATTTGCGCTAAGATTTCGGATGACACACAAAAAGAAATTCTTAAAGAAAATACAAATATTTGTTTTCGTTGCTCCGATTGTGCAAATTATAATTTAAATCAACTGTTCGCAAAAGTCAATGAACTTGTCTCTGTTGTTGGTTTACTAACAAAAAAAATGAGTGATGTCGATTCTCTTCATGCTGATGTACGAAATCTTCTTGATGATTTTCATCGTGTTAAAGCATACAATGAAAGCAAAAAAGCATGCATTGACGACGGTGAAAGGGGTGAGGCTACAACAAGCAATAGATTCAACAATTGCTCTTGTTCCATTTCGGAGAAGGTGTTTGTAGGCGCAGTCGGTGTAGCAGCAGGTGCGGCAGCGGCAGTAGATGAAGAAAATATACCTACAAATAATCTCGCACAAGTAAGCAACGATTTGGTCATCGCTGGTGCTCAAATGCAGAAACAAAAAAAAAAACAAGAAGCAATTGGTGTTGGTGCGGCAGTAGAAGAAGAAAATATGCCTACGAAAACGAATGATCTCGCACTTGTCAACAATGATTGGGTTATTGCTGGCGCTCGAAAGCAGAAACAAAAAAAAAAACAATCTCTGCGTGTATGTGGTGAAGATGTTGCTGTTGCTGATGGGCTTAATGTTGTTGCTCATAAATGGTTTCATGTATCGAAATTTGATGCATCAACTTCTGAGGAATCGCTAATTAAGTATGTTGCTGGTAAGATCGGTGTTGACGAGACCACCGTGAAGTGCTATAAGCTGGTGAAAAAAGATGCTAAAGATTTAAAGTTTGTAAATTTCAAAGTTGGTATTCCGGCTAACAACTTTAAATCAGCATTATGTGGATCTAATTGGCCCAGGAATACAATTGTAAGGGAGTTTATTCAAAAAGACCTTCCAAAAAACGACAAAGTGGTGTCAAATCTTCCGACGGAAATAAATCAGCGAGCAGAGGGGCGTGCTTTGATGTAAACAAATCTGAAATTTCGATATATTATCAAAACATGGGCGGAATGAGATGTAAATTAAATGCCCTCTCCGTTAATGTTGATTCGTTCGAGTATGATATTTATGCGTTTGTGAAACCTGGCTTTTTAACGAAATAACTAATGAAGAAATACTCAATACTTCAGAGTTTACTGTGTTTCGTCGTGATCGTCATGATGTTGGAAGCAGAAGAGGTGGTGGTGTTCTTTTGGCAGCTCGGCATTCACTTATTGCCCATTCTATCGACCTTGGAAGCTCATCTCCGGAAGAAAATATTGAACAAATATGTGTTTGCATCGAAGGAAACTATGACTGTAAATTATTGATTTTTTTAAGTTATATTCCACCCGATTCTCATTTATCTATTTATTTATATCATTTAAAAAACATTGAAAATACGTTATCTAGTTATTCTGAGTATAATATTTCTGTTTGTGTAATTGGTGATTTCAATTTGGGTGGAATCAAGTGGATGCAATATGAAAACAAGGTGCTGCCAATTGTGCTCTCAACAGAAAAAGAATTTGAGCTTGTCGATTCTCTGTTTGCTTTAAATTTAACCCAAGTATGTTTTGTTCATAATTCATTGCGGAGAATGCTTGATCTAGTTTTTATAAATGATAATATTGAAGTTAATGTTTCTGATTGCCTCCCCTTGTTTTCGAACTCAATTCATCATGTTGCCATGTCTATTTGCATAAAAAATATTTGCTTTAGAAATTATAATGCTTTCCAGACTGTTAATAAATTTAAATATCATTTTAATTCTGCAAATTTAAACATCTTAAATGAGTCATTTTGTAATTTTGATTGGCAATTTAATTCTAATAATAGTTTAAAATATAATTTTGATTATTTTTTAAATATTTTTGTCAGAGAATTGGTTACCTCTGTTCCACGCTCTATTTTTAAAGTAAATTCTCATCCTCCATGGTCTAACTCAAGGTTGCGTAATTTGAAAAATGCCAAGAATAAGGCTTTTAAAATTTATAAAAGCACAAAGAGTTCTGATGACTTTGCCTTGTATTCACGTCTCCGTAAAGAATTTGCATTTCTATCAAAATTTTGTTTTAGTAACTATGTACATATAACTGAAATTGAATTAAAGCAAAATCCGAAAAAATTTTGGGAATTTGTAAATATGAAGCGTAAATCTATTGGTTTTCCTTCAATAATGGTTTACAATAACAATACCTCCAGTGACCCTCAAACTATTGTTGACTGGTTTGCTGAAAGCTTTCAAAGTATTTATAACACAACGGATTTGTTTGTTGGCAATAACTACGACTGTAACAATTAAGTACCTATAACAGATTGCTGTAGTTTATATTGTGAGTTAGAAGATGTTTCAACTGCCTTATGCGAATTGGAACCCTCTAGTACACCAGATTTTCATGGTGTATTTCCTATTGTATTAAAACATTGTTTTGAATCTCTTAGTTTTCCACTTCAATTTATTTTTAATCAATCCCTTCTAAGTGGTAATTTTTTAGATGAATGGAAAGTCTCTTATATTAAGCCAGTTTTTAAGTCTGGAGACAAAAAGATGGTTTCAAACTATCGCCCAATAAGTAAACTTTCAACCATTCCAAAGCTTTTTGATAAAATAGTAACAAATAAATTATATGGTATTTTAAAAACCCATATATCTAAATTTCAACACGGTTTCTTAAGTGGTCGATCAACCACTACAAATTTGGCTTGTTTTTCTAATCTGTGTTTTAAGGCAGTGGAAAAGCGATGTCAAATGGACGTGGTTTATACTGATTTTGTTAAAGCTTTTAGTAGGGTTAATCACCAAATCTTAATTAAAAAATTAAAATTATATGGTTTTGATGGCAGCCTACTAAATTGGTTTCGTTCCTATCTAATTGGTAGGAAACAAGTCGTAAAAATTGGGGATCTGGAATCTAATTCAATAACAGTGCACTCTGGTGTTCCCGAAGGAAGCCATTTAGGTCCTCCGTTGTTTGATCTATTTATAAATGATTTTCCATCAGTCTTATCAAGGTCTGAGTGTTAATTTTCGCTGATGACATTAAAATATTCAAAGTTATAAATAATTATTATGATTGTGTTGCTTTTCAACAAGATATTTCAAACTTCGAGTCATGGTGCAAGCAAAATGACCTTCACCTGAATCTGTCAAAGTGCTCGGTTATGACTTACAGTCGTTTATCGAATCATATAGTTTTTGATTATTTCCTAGATGCGAACAAGCTATCTAGAGTTCGTGAAATAAAAGACTTAGGTGTAGTTTTTGATGATAAACTGAGTTTTGAGTCACATGTTTCATATATTGTTTCAAAATCTAATTCCATGCTAGGATTTCTCAAACGAAATTCTGTAGATTTTAAAGATCCGTACACTTTGAAAGCAATTTTTTGTTCTATTGTTCGACCATTATTGGAGTACTGTTCTATTATTTGGAATCCTGATATTAAGAAACTTATAGTACGAATTGAGAATATTCAAAGAAATTTTTTAAGATTTGCTTTAAGAAATTTCGCAACAAATGATACTATAAATCTTAATTATAATAGTAGATGCTTATTATTAGGAATGCAAACTCTTGAAGCAAGACGTAGAATGTACAGTATCATGTTTGTTCGCGATATTCTTTCAAATGATATTGATTGTGAGTTTTTGCTCTCTTTAATAAATATTTACGCACCAAGTCGACCTTTGAGAATGAGACAATTCATTTTTGAAATTCCTCATTCTACTAATTATGGACAGCGTGAGCCTATTTCTCATTGTTGTAAATTTTTTAATATGTATTATAATGATCTCGATGTATATTTATCAAGATATCAATTTAAAGCTTCTTTGTTTTTATTATTACAAAATAGTCATTCTTAAATCTTATTGTACATACTTACCTATCAACATTTACTTTGTAACTTGTATAAGTTTAGCATTAAGCAAATCTGTGGATTTAACTATCGTAGATTGAATAAATAAATAAATACTATAGTTATGTGCTAAGCGATACTCTCTTCGCAATTCAGCCTTTCGTTGAGCATCTGCTTCGGCATTTATTTGCATCTTCAACGATTTGCGAAGCTCGATTTTATCCCAGTGGCCTATTGCACCATCTTACAAAATTGTAACTACAATTACAAAATTTTAATCCACAAATTTGTTAAAATTCGAGGTTTTATGTTTTATATTCTTTTTTTTTAATACTTGTTTCACAAATTTGTAGACAATCCTAATTTTTGCTACACAAATAAACATTTGTAGTTGTAAGAAAATCATTTACAATTTTGTTCAGTTTGTGAAAAATTTCTACAGGTCAAAGATCGTATGTAAATTCTTCTACAAATTATACAGTAAATTGCAGTCGAATCTTACAATTTTCTCGTTTCTTCACAAAATTGTCAACACACTCAAGGCAAAATAAAAATTCAAATACGAAATTTGTGGATAAAAACTACAAATTTGTGATTGTAAATTGTAACTGGTGCAATAGGCCACAGGTGTCTTGGGATATCCAAGAGTCTCTAACTCTCGACTGCTTGGGTACAGTTTCGGATCCAGCATCCATAAAAACACTTTTTATATCACCCCACATCTCATCAATTGTTGAATGTTGTATTCCATTTAATGACGAAGCTCTGTCGTTAAGGTTGGTGACATAGTTACGACATATGTTGGGATCACTTAAAGCATTTGTATTGAACTTCGAATTCCTTGCTGCACCCTGTGATTGACGTTGTACAGCTGCCGTTCGTAGCTTGAGACTCATGAGAACCAAATGATGGTCGCTTCCAATGTCGGCATTTCTTATGCTCCGAACATCGCACATTGACTTCCTCCATCGCTGCTGAATCATGATGTGGTCAATTTGGTTTTCAGTTTGACCATCCGGATGTACCCAGGTGATTTTGTTGCAAGTCTTATGTTTAAACACAGTTCCACCCAGTACAAGACGATTAGCGTTACAAAAATCGACCAGCAAATCGCCATTTTCATTTCGTGACCCCAAGCCATTTTTCCCCATGACGCGTTCCAGACCGTAGTTGTCTGATCCGACTTGGGCATTGAGATCTCCCATGACAATTATGATGTCGGCTCTTGGAACACCACTGTAAACTGAGTTAAGATGAGTGTAGAAAGCGGTTTTGTCTTCCTCGGTCGCTTCATTTGTGGGGGCGTAGCACTGAATTATTGTGACGTTGCGAATTTTTGAACGGAACCTTGCTGTCATTATTCTTGCAGAAATGGGCGCCCAGGATATAAGACTACGCCTTGCTTCTTCGTTCAACATAATTCCGACACCATGCAGCCTTTGGCCACCCTCTCTTTCATCCTCCCCGGAATACAGCATTCTCGTTTGCCCAGAGTCAGCTCTGTATTCGGCTCTTCCTCTCCACCTAGTTTCACTGATGCCCAGGATACTGATCTTAAGGTGAAGCATTTCACGCTCAACCTGCTCGTATCTACCTTCGCCGTACAAGGATCGAACGTTCCATGCTCCGATTTTCGTACGTATGCGGTAGCCAAAAGTATCATTTGCTCTTCTTAAAAGACTTCTTCTATTTGTTAACGATTCATTTATTGTTATGGCGTCTTGATTGACGCTGGTACACGAAAGATGCCGCACCCCCAAATCCGATGTGCGGTTTACAGCAGCCGAAGCTGCAGAAGGATTCTCCATAAAATGGTTACCTCTTGGGGACTCATTTCCATTTGTTGTCATATTTCATGTATTAGCACATATCCTTCCACCATGGTGTTTTCCGAGATACGATTAATAACATACATAAGCTCAGATTTGACAGGCACACCCGCCTTTTGTATGGTCAAACACATAACTGCTCGAGGCCGCCAACTATGGGAAAACAGACGCCTTTTGTAGCCCCCCAATATGGGTTACAGACGCTACCTGCTGCTGCCGTTGGCCTTTTTACAAAAACGCTCCTCCGCCACCAGACTATCATGCCGTTGACCGCCACCTGCAGTTCATTCGTCTTAAGGGGGCTTTTAACCATCCCAAGGACAAGTTTGTGCCCTGACCAGCAAAGCTGGGTTGTCTGCTTATTCCGGCATCCATTCGGTCCCCCTGCACGTTAGCGTTACCCACCCTCCACCACGCGGAGGTGTGCATAGGGATTTTCCTATCATTGAGCCTAGGGCCATATGGCGTCCTAGCACTCTCAAGTACTTTTGGAGGGCTAAGAATAAGGACAGAAATTTTGTCGTCTGGCTGATATGACAATTCATACTAAAAAGAATGTTAAAAAAAGTAAAGTATAAGAATTAGAAAATTATTACATAGTAGATCATTAGGAATCTTATAGGAAATAAAAGAACACAAAATAAAGTTTGCATGCATATGTAGGTATTTGAAATAAATAATTCCAGTTTGATTTTAACTACTGCATGTGTAAAAAATGAAATGCCTACTAAAATAATATTAACAATTATTGCAGCTTTAAACAAAAATTTTGAAATGATTTGAAACACAAAGAAAAATACCAACTTTTAAAATGATTTGAAATAAAAAACAAAGTTGTAAATTTTAGAGTGATTTGAAACTCAAAATAAATAAATATAGTTTCAAGATACAGTAAATGGCTGAATATTTATAATTCAAATTTTCAATTTTTCAATTTTTCTTCATATTCTATTATTGTAAATAACTGAATCTCGATGTCACGTTAGGAAACGTTTGCTTAAATGTGTTCTTTCAACGTAACGCTCTTTGGTTTACAACATTTTTTGTCTTTCCATTTGTGCTCTATATAAATAACGCTTACGGTTTGCCTACTATGGAGCATGCAACATATAACTGCACGTGTGAAAATACTGGGTACTCTAAATTTAGGCCACACACTTCTAAAAACTGTCCTTAAGCCTTGTTGATAGTCATTGCAAAAGCAAGACGAATCAGATGGACCTAACGGTATTCGGGGAATTAGAACGTCTTCACCCTTATAATTTTTATTTAAAAGTGTTGCTTCGATAATATTATTCATTATGCGCTTAACAGCAAGCCTAGTCCCATTGTTTTGGTTGGCTTATATTTCGAAGCATGATGATTGGCACACCGACTTTAATTCGCAAATTATGGGGTGCAACCCTGGTAAATCTAGTGAATTAAGAAATTCGGTTGAATAATTCACTACATCATCTTTGTCTATAATAGTATCAATTGACTTAAATGATACTGTTTCCCCAGTTATTTAATTTTAAATAGCCCAATTAATATCATTGGCATCTTTATTTTTCCGCTGTCCAATATTTGGAAAAAGTTTTTCAATTAGTTCTTTGGTTTGAGCAATCTCACAAAAATTGTCTGGAAATGTTATAAATCCATCATCAATTGGCATTTTGCCATGTCCAATATCCAACAACTGCTTTGAAAACTCAATGGCCGATGAATCATTTTGCATATGGACACGCATATTTCCTGTCAATCTGATTGTTTTGACATATATCTCCACAAATTAGATGATTTCAAACATGCGTTAAGTTCATCTGATCTGCTGCTGTTGATCGTGGAATTACTGACAATGTTTGCAATGTTTGTTTTGTAATATTAAGAAACCACCATGTAAATTTTGATTACCTCGCAGATCTTGCAATGTTCGATCCAAAGCTTCCAATGACTTTTTATGAGTCATTGTGCACTCATCCCAAACAATAGTCTTACAATGTTTTTAATACTTCTGCCATTCCAGAGTTCTTTGCAATATTACATGTGGGTGTTTCATTAATTTGCATGTTCAATGGTAGTTTGAGTGCAGAATGTGCAGTTCTATTGGTTTATGTGAATCAATCAATAATTAAAGATTCTATGGAAGCTTTATAGTAGGGCTGTTAGTGAGACCAACCTTTCATTTTGACCTGACGGGTTGAGCTTTAGTATACAAATAGTCCATGTCCTAACTTTACTTTTAAGGAGTGTTGCCAAGGTGGCAACACTGTCAGAAGGACAGGAGAAGGGTTGCCACAATCCCGAAATGTTGCTTATAAATCGAAAACAAAGGGTCGGACGATGACCCGAGAACTCCCGTTGGATTCAGCACCCTTGAAAACATAGGACCACATTATTGTTTTTCTCCCACCCCTCCCCTTGCACGAAGGGGGTGGAAAAAAGTCGTTTTGGAAACAAAATTTGAAAAACCAAGAAAAGTTAGAATAATATTTTTTTTTTAATAAAATTTAAAGATGGTGTCGACGCAGAATTTCACAATCTACTACATTACTTCCAGAGTTGATTGAAAACCTACTATGATTTTTTTAAAAAGCCCCCTGGGGAGGGGGGACATGAAAGATTAACAAACTTAAATATTTATCTTGGAATAAAATAAGCATATGACACATGTTTTAAGGGTACTTTTTAATGCCCAATCTAACTAAATCAGAATGAACCCGATACAACTTCTTTCAAAAAAGTTATAGCCTTCTTCATAAATGATTACCGAATTATTGGTGAAACAAGTAAAATATTACCAAGTTTCAACAGCATTGACACGAAACTTGGTTCACATATTTCGTTTGTCATAACCAACAAGAATCAAAGGAGTCTATAAAAATATTGAAAGGGTGTTTCTTTCAATGAATTAGAAAAATTTTGAACTACCACCATGAAACCCCTCCCAAAACTGGTACATTGATGAAAGTAAGTGAAAATGTTTGATTAATCATTGGAACCAAGAATAACAAAAGACCGTTCAAATATCCATGGTCTGAGGGCCTTTTTTAAGAGGTAATGTCGTACCTATACCTCACTCGTTAAAAGTGAGATAACTTTTTCATGGGAGCTTGTATCTACTCTATTTTAATATTATTGGATTCAGCATTAAAAAATACCTTAAAATCATGCATCATATTACATTTATGTATCTCGGTTTCAAAAACATGAAAATGATCGGTCAAAAACTCTGCTTCTCATTCCCTATTGAAAAACACCCTCAGATAGTTACATTTGTTTGGTCTCTTTTGTTTCTTGGTCTTGATGAAAAGTCAAATGTTTTCACCAATTTTCACTAACGTTCCAGTTTCGGGGGGGATTCATGGCAGTAGTTCAAAATGTTTCCATTTCAATGAAAAAAACACCCTTTTACTACAAATATTTTTGTAGACTCCTTTGATTCTTGTTGGTTGTGACAAACGAAAAATGTGAACCAAGTTTCGTGTCAATGCTGTTGAAACTTGGTAATATTTTACTTGTTTCACCAATAATTCGGTCATCATTTATGAAGAAGGCTATAACCTTTTTGAAAGAAGTTGTATCGGGTTCATTCTGATTTAGTTAGATTGGGCATAAAAAAGTACCCTTAAAACATGTGTCATATGCTTATTTTATTCCAAGATAAATATTTAAGTTTGTTAATCTTTCATGTCCCCCCTCCCCAGCACTTTGAAAGTGGCTTTTTAAAAAAATCAAAGTAATTCAATCAACTCTGGAAGTAATATAGTAGATTGTGAAATTCTGCGCTGACACCATCTTTAAATTTTATTAAAAAAAATATTTTTCTAACTCTCTTTTTTTTTTTTAATTTCTTAAAACTCTCTTAAGCTAGACAAAAATTCATAAAAACTAGCCTACTTATCAATATCTTACAACTAACTTACTGGCCCCATTCGGGCGCTCTAAGTTAAACTAATTACTTAATGCTAATGCCTTTCGGCTAAAGAACTATCTTAAAACTAGAATTCATATTGGTTTTATTTTTCACCAAGAAGAATTGAAAAAAACTTGGTATCTTTATCTTTATTTTGTTACCCTTCTCCTATCCTCCTGACAGTGTTGGCACCTTGGCATGAGAAGACGTAGTCAAACAATAATGAATTTTACTCCCTTTCACTCCCCCTGAAATTTGTTGCCCAGTCCAAATTTAGGCTACTAATTATGTAAAGTTTAAGACGTCAAAATAAAGCTCTCCACCGAAATTCAGCTTTTTCGGAATTTTGTTCGTAGTTTTGCAATTTTTCGTCATTTTCCTGGACCAATAATAATATTTTCCAAGAAAACTATAGACAAAGGCGCCTGCCTGGCGACTTAACATACCCTAAGTGAAGCGACGGGGGCGCGCGAGCGGGATTGATGCCCCAAAAAGGGAGTTAAAACAATTGGAACTCGTGAAGTGGCCCGTATACGTATAATTCCAGAATGGAAAACATACCCTTTAAAAATAAGTGACATTTCATTTATTTATTTGGTGGATTTTCTGTGGATTGTAGTATGCGTTTTTTTTTTCATATCGTAAACAGTCAAATATTTGTGTTGGCAGATACTTCCGCAAAAAAAACCTATGGTTAGCTCAAATGAATTAACCCATTCTTAGTTTTTGGCATTCTTGTATTTCTTAGAATAAAGAGCGACGGAGCCAAGTGAACGCGACAGACGACCCAAAAAGGGAGTTGGTGTGATGTCGCTATTAAGGGCCTTATTACGGTTCGCGAATCGAACGTTCGCTTGAAGTCGAACCGTTTGGCGAATGTTGTGTTAGTTCATATTAAGGTTGGCGAATGAATTCATTAGCTAAAAATTCATCGCTGTCACTGGGAAATTCATTACAATCAGTTTTTTTTTTTGCGACAAATGTCAAATAAACAAAATAAAATCAAATAATACATCTAATAGTGCGGAATTTTTGCAATTTTCTTCCTTTATATTCTTTTTTAAACTATTTAAATGGTTATTATGCGATTTTATCATAATAAATATACTTTTTTTTGTGCGGAAAATAAAAAAATCCTACCAGTCTGAACTATACTACAACGGCTTATTAAAATTTTTCAATTTGGTGTAGGTTTTGTCTGGCGTTTTAATTTAAAATCTTAATTTTATAATGGTTTTGTGTGGTGAATATCTTATTTTATTAATTATTTTTGATTGCAAGTATTTAATAAGCTCATTTTTATCACAAAATAATAAGAAATTCGTGTTTTATTTATTGTTCGCCACCCAGTCACTAACATTTTCCATTCGCTTAATTTTGACGTTTGGGGCGAGTCATCTGGCGAATATTCGCCTATCGTAATACCAAATTGATTCATTCGCCAGCTTTTTGGTTCGATTCGCGAACGGTAATAGGGCCTTAAAAGTCTCCCCATGATTTCAATTCATGCTCCATTATTTTACACAAAAAACATTTACCGAATAATATCACTTTAAATTAATTTTTTTTTATTTTGGATACAATTTTTTGGTGTGTCTAACGCACTGATGCCATTTTGTATCAACTTTAAAATATGAAAATGCCGCAACTAAACGAATAAAATCTTAGTTGAACTGAGATTTTTTTTTTTATTAGTTATAAATTAGCTAACAGTTTACCATAAACTTACATTTATTATAAACCTCTAACAAGCCTTATGCTTAATGAATTCATATTAAGAAAAAGAGAATACAGCTATTAAAAATAAAAGAAATAATTAATTTTATAAGTTTTCATTTTTCATACAATATGTTTATATAAACTATTGAAATAGCACATAAGCGACTGGCGACTTAACATACCCGAGACGGAGGACCCAAAAAAGGGAGTTAAGATCCTTGGAACCTTCGAAGCAGGCCGGGCAAGGTTCTTTTAATCCCTAATAAGACTAAAAATAGCATAGGTATAACATAATTAGCAAAAATTTACCAAATAAGTCAATTTTTTGTAATCATATTCAACAGTGTTTCACAGTAATATTTTATAGAGGCCCTTAGGTCACTGTTAAAAAATCAAAGCTCTAGGTGTGCTACATTCATAGAAAGTCGCCCCATTATTTCAATTCATGCTCAATTGTTGTACACATGCAACACTAAGCGAATGATATCACTTTAAATTGGTTTTCTTTTCTTTTCGATAAAATTTGTTGGTGTGTTCGACGAACTGATGCCACTTTGTATGGAGTGTAAAACATGAGAATGGTGCAACCATCAATAAATCATTAATTTTTTGGGGACACTTTCCTTTACGGTAGCACGCTTAATTTAATTTAATTTTTCTTTACAGTGAGCTAAGGGTCTCAGTAAAATAACTATAAAATATTACGGTGAAGAAACACTGTTAAGTGTGATTAAAAAAAAAAGTAATTTTTTGGCACATTTTTTCTAAGTACCTTCCCGGCATACTTCGCGGGTTCTCTGTCCCGCTCAAGCGAGTTCAGTCGCCAGGCAGTCGCCTATGACAACACTTTTCTTGGACAAACATACATTTTGTATTAAAATTAAAACTTAAAAAACTTATATAAGTTTCCTCGCATTAAAATTAAGATATTTTGTACTTTGAGCAATAAATCTACCAAATAAAAGTGTCCGTGTGTGAAAATTCGTGCTAGCGTAATGGAATGTATTGACGTAGGCGCCTGCCGGGCGACGGAGCATACCCTTAGCTGAGCGACAAAGTGCGTTTGACGGACTGATGCACTTTGTATCGAGTGTAAATATAAGAATGTTGCAACTAAACGATCAATAATCATTAATTATTTTGGAGTGACTTTCCTTTACGGTAGCATGCTTGGCGTTAGAAAATTTTACGGAGAGGAAATAATGTTGCGTGATTAAAAAAAAATTCATACAAAATTTATAGTTGTCCAAGAACACTATTGACATAGTGCTTGGCGACTGAACATGTCCTAAAGCGGAGCGACGGAGTCACGATAACGTGACATAGAATCAAAAAAGGAAGTTTGCATTCTACTTCAATCGAAAGTCGTTCATTCATGCTCCATTGTTATACACACAAAACACTTACCGAATAATAGCCCTGTTTTTTAGTGCATTTTTATCTTCGCTTGGAAAAAAGTAGCATGTTAAATACAACAACAATTTGGTATAACTCCGTATTGTTGTATTTAACATGTTATTTATTTTTATGGAAATTTGTATTCGGTTGGCAACTCTGATCTATGTATGTAAATTACATTGCAAGCATCTACGTTGTTGGAAAGTGTGTAAGAGAAAAAAACAAAAAAACATCTTTCGTTTTGTTTACACAGCATTCGTTCACAGCGTAAATAGCGGGCGAATGTGAGCAAAACAACAATTTTTATCTTTTTTTTTCAAACTCAGTGCCGAACTGCATCCCGTCAGCAGCACACGTCTTGTGAGAGTTTCGTCGGAAGTACAAGTCCCCTCGTTATCGTGAAATCTGTTTTTTTTTGTCCATTTGTTCCTATTACTTGTTCTATAAAAACTTAATTGAATGCTATTAAATCCACCTACAATTAAATAATATAAAAAAATTATCATAATTAACAAAACCCAAATAAATCTCTTTCTCTTGCCGCGCAACACCTAAATCAGTGCCAGTGATTGAGCATACATTTCTACAACAACAATAACACCATAGTTATTCGTCAATTTAAAAGCAATAATAAAGCAAAAAAAATCATAATAGGTGCCAGTGCAAGTGCAAAATAACAACAAAATGCAACACAACGGAGCACAACGAGTGTCTATTCCTTCCTTTTCCTTTCCCCTTCCTCTCTCACAGTCGTGTTAGCTTAATAGCTGTTACATTGTGTGTGGACTATGAAGCTCTCCACATAGTGTAGCGGGATTACGCTAACGATTTCAGATGTATGGTTAATTGTCTTTTTTGGGTAACCAGGGGCGGATCGATACAATTCTGTCACTGAGGCATAACACTAGTGATAGATTGTTATTGAAAAGTTCAAATTGGGATTCAAATTAGAGATTTAATTAAGATAGTTGTCTGAATTGGTTTTGATCTAGTTTTGCATTTCCAAATGGCTGGTAAGTTTAGATTCGATTTTTCCAACATTCGTGGGTTGAGAAAAAATTTCTGTGCCGTGTATGTTTATACTGTACAAAACAGGCCAGCTGTTTTGGCACTAAGTGAAACTCAGATAGGGGAAAATTCTGATTTTTCAGAATTTAATCTATATGGGTATAGCTTAGTGCCATTATTCTTTTCCCATTATGGTCTCGCCGTCTACATAAGAAATGATGTTGCGTACCAACTCCAACCACAATATGGTTTATGCTCAAACACAAATTTCAACTTCGTGTTGTTAAAATTCTCGGTGAAAAAGCGCATCATTCATACCTGCTTCATTTATCGGAGCCCAAATTTGGACAGAAATTCAACTTTTAACGAATTTGATTCTCTGTCCGACTCCATACAAAGAATTGTCGCCCATTATCCTCACACTGAAATCGTCATTGCGGGCGATTTCAATGTACACAATTCTTCGTGGCTTCGCTTTTCTGGCCAGACAACACCCGAAGGAAGGTATGTTGAGGTCTTTGCAGAGTTAAACCAACTAACTCAGCTTGTTGACGAGCCAACTCGTATCCCTGACGTTTCAGGTCAATCCGCCAACACTTTAGACTTGTTTCTTACCTCTGACCCTGATAAATACACTATTAGTGTACTATCGCCTCTAGGCACATCGGACCATTGTGTCATATCTGCTAATTTCTCGTGCCAAATCAATCCACTTAGAGAGATAACGCCTATGAGAATTTGCATAAAATGAAACAAAAAAATAATTAATTAATTTAAAAAAACATGTAAGTGAAAATTTGTATTTATATTTTTTTTCTTTTTTAATTTTAAACATTTTTGATTTTACACAAAAAATTTTTTAACTTGTATTAATAATTTGTATGCCTATATCATTGTATTGGCTTAGAAAATAAAGAAACCCCTGAGGAAGCCGGAAAAAAGCCAGCGAAACGTAGGGTAAAACAAAAGATGAATTAGTTTTTTAATTAATTGCATCCATTCAACTGATCATCATAGCCCAAATAACCACATACTTTTAGTAAATGATCAAATAAAATAACTAATATGAGAACTGTTTGGCAATACGAGAATGCCAATTGGGACGGTCTCAATAATTTCTTCAGGAACTTTAACTGGTCACTATGCTTCCTCGGTAGTGACGTTGACTCCAGCGCAGATATGATTACAAATTTAATTCTTCACGGTATGAGAAATTTTATTCCGAACAGGATAAAATCCATCAAACCCAAAGAGAATTCATGGTTCGATTCGAGCTGTAAAGAGGTTATCAGGGTTAGAGAAGTAAGTTTCCGAAGATACAAAGCCAACCCCACTGAGGAAAACCGGAATAAGTTCAAACAAGCTCGAAAGACCTGTAACGTTCATATTCGAAGGACCAAATTTTTGCATGATCAGAAATTAAGGCAAAAAATACTACAATGTCCCAAAGGTAGTAAAAATTTCTGGTCATTTGTAAAAAACGTACGTAATTCCACCTCGTCCTCGATTCCAACGCTCGTCTTCAATGATACTCTTGCTGTTTGCTGTTAATTCGACGCTGCCAGAGAGTGTCATGACTCCACCTGTACTTGAGAGCGGTAATGATTTTATGGGACAAATCTTCTTTCGCACTCGTACAGTAGCTAGAGTTCTAAAAGATCTTGATGTACACAAATCCGCTGGCCCGGATAGTATCCCTCCCATTGTTCTGAAGAGGTGTTCTTCAACGCTGGCAAAGCCACTGCGTAAGCTTTTCCATCTGAGACTCTACTGGTCTCTTTCCGAGTGGATGGAAAACAGCATTTGTCCAGCATGTCCCTAAAATAGGTGAATCTTCGTCTCCCTCCAACTATTGACCAATTGCACTTACGTCCCTTCTTTCTAAGGTCGTGGAAACGCTGATTAATTATCAGCTTAAGAAATATCTTGAAGAACGGAAGCTTCTTACTGACCGGCAGAACGGCTTTCGTAGCAATAGGTCCACTGGTGATCTGATGGTATATCTCACCGATCAGTGGAACAAATCCTTACATCGTTTTGGGAGAAAATAAGATTGTTGCACTTGATATTTCAAAAGCGTTTGATAGAGTTTGGCACCAAGCTCTCTTATCGAAAATGCGTGCATTTGGTTTTGATGAATCTCTTCTTCGTTGGATTAGAAACTACCTTTCGGACCGTTCAATACAAGTTGTGCTGGATGGTTTCAAGTCTGATATTCATAAAATAAATGCTGGTGTGCCCCAGGGCTCCGTTTTGTCTCCGAGATCCGACTCTCTTCTTCATTTTCATAAATGACCTCTTGTCTGAAACTTCTAATCCATTAAACTGTTTTGCTGATGACAGCACCCTCAGCTTTTCATATTCGTTTCTTGATTCACATCCTTGTCCTTCGGATGTGGAACTTGAACGGCAGCGTATGATAAGCTCATTAAATTCTGATCTTGACAGCATTGTTCAGTGGGGAATAAGTTGCAAGTTGGTGTGGAATTGGGCAGCCGAAATAAGCGTTTAAAAAAAAAACGTTGAATCAACTCAAATTCTTCGAAATAGGTTTGGCCAAAAGCTTGAACGCCATAACACATACAGCTGTTAACAGTTGATTGAAAAACTCGATATTTTGAACCTAAGTCAATATTTTGGTTTGGGAAGAATGTGGGCCACATAACACTGAGAGCAATTTTCGCTTCTTTACTTTTTTGCTGAACATGCTTAGTGAAGCTTACGTTAGCGGACATCAACACTCCCAGATATTTAAATTCCTGTACTATCTCAATACACTCGCTACCCAGAAACCACCTTTCCTCTCTTAACCTTTTACACTTGCGAGCTTCAAATACCATAATTTTAGTTTTTCCAGAGTTTATCTTGAGATCCCAAGTTTTGCAGTATATTTGGAGCTTGTTTATTTGGAGTTGGAGAGAAAAGGGGTTATCCGCTAACATGACTAAATCATCTGCGTAAAGCAATACTTTTATGAGGATATCTGAAAATGTGACTCCACCCAGTATATTTTCAGAAACATCATCAATGTAAAGCGCAAACAGGATTGGGCTTAAAATACATCCTTGAGGGACACCCGCAGTCATTTCAAACCAGTTTGAAGTCTCTGACCCATCCCAAACTGTCGCATATGTTCGGCATAAAAAGTTTTCATAAATAGACAGAAACTTTCTGGATATTCCAAGAGAAGCCATTTTATAAATGAGAGCTTCGCGATTGACAGTATCAAAAGCAGCTTTCAAATCCACGAAACAAGCATAAAGTTTTTTTTTCTTTGCGTAAATTTGTTAGCTATGCTGGTTAAGGCAAAAATATGGTCAAACGTTGAAAATCCTTCACGAAATCCAGCTTGAAACATGCTTAATCGATTGTTTGCCTCTACCCATCTAATTAGTCTGTTATACAGGATTCTTGCAAATATTTTCCTAACGGAATTCAGAATTGAAATGCCTCTATAATTTTCAGGTAAGTTAGCGTCACCTTTCTTAAAAATTGAAAATATAACAGCTTTATTAAAACTTGCGGGAACACAGGAGTTATCATACAGAACGTTATAAAACGAGAGTAGATATCGTTTGAATTCTATAGAAGAGTTTTTTAAAAACTCAACAGGAATACCATCAATACCCGGGGACTTATTATTTTTCATTTGAAAAAGAGCTAGTTCTAGTTCTTCGAAAACAATTGGGGAGTCAAGCTCCTCGACCATTGTGTTAGGCAAAGCGTAATGAAATGACTGGACATCGTCACTGCCTGTAAGCAACGATTGAAAATAAGAAGCTAGAACTTCAGCTTGTAATGGACTTGTAGAAGGACGATTCGTTCCATTTAACTCCCGTACGTTATACCAAAAAGTCTTGGAGTCCTTACAAGTTTCCAAATTTGTTGCTAGGTTTGATACGTAGCGTAGTTTTTTATAATCGCAGACTTGCTTGTATGTTTTATTTGCTTCTAAATATGCAGACTTAAAATGGTCGAAATTGAACTTTCTAAACAAATTAAGATATGCAAAAGATCTTTTGCGGAGTCTAATGCATTCAGAATCAAACCATTTGCGTAAGGGTTCCAAATGTTTACGACCACTGTTTTGGGAAGCAGATGATCTTACTATATCTGTTATCTTCTCCTCAATCTTTTCAATTGCGAAAGAGTTTGGATCTGGCAAGGAACCAACGCACCGATTTAATCTTTCGCGGAATATATCTCCCTGTTGAACTATCCACTTGAGCTTAGGTAGCTTTTTTGAGTTATCGTGAAACAATTCTTGGTAAAAGTTTGCAGAAACAATGATTGGTAAGTGGGAGGTAAAGGTGGCTGCTAGAACTTCAAAATTTTCAATAGCCTGAATCCATTCCCCAGTGACCGCACAGAGGTCGATTACTGAACTTCCTTGTCCACCTATAAAAGTCAGTTCACCGCAAGCATCGCTTCTCGATGTACCATTCAAAACCCAAAAACCAAAACTTTCAAGTAACTCAATAAGTACTCTACCATTTCTATTGAGTAATCCATCTTTAGAGTTCCTGATGCTTGAATATCTGTGGTGTTTGGTAGAAACATGATAACTCCATTTTAAAATTTGCGTCTTTGCGTCCACTTTACATCGACCTACAACCTAAACGGGTGAACCGATTTTCTTCAAATTTGAAACATAATTTTTCAAAGGTTCTGTGCATAAGTATTCCAAATTTGAAGAAAATCTGTGGCCTCGTTTACACTCTAGCTTGATTTAAAGTGGGCGTAAAAACGCTAATTTTAAAATGGAGTTATCAGGTTTCTACCAAACACCACAGATATAATTCTCATATTTGCGCAGGTGCTCCAATTAAGCCTTTTAGATAGAATCCAAAAAAGAGCTCTTAAAATGATAGGTGACTGTAATATAACGGAAACATTCGCATCTCTTGAACATCGTCGTAATGTTTCATGTCTCTCCTTATTCTATCGATATTTTTATAAACAGTGTTCTAGTGAAATAGCCAGTTGCATTCCTCCCCTTAAACAATTCCACCGTAATACTCGCAGCCCAATTTCGGACGTACTGTAAAGTACAGAGATTCTTTTTTCAGCCGAACAACACGAATGTGGAATGCTTTACCCGGCTCTATTTTTCCCTTCCATTTTGATATTCAGAACTTCAAAACTAATGTGCATCGGTATCTCCTTTCAAATCCTTCCCTATTTTCCTAACGCTCGCACTGTGTTCAATCATTTTAAGGGTAGTCACAACCCCTTTAGTGCGCGTATGTATATTATAAAAAAAAACTCCTTTTTTCATAATTTTTGGTGGAAGGATATTATTTCTTTTTACATATAAACCTGCTACAAAAGAATACCTATCCACAAAAAAAAATCATTGAAATCGGAGTATACGCAATAAACTTTTCAATGAAGTACCTGTCACATTGCTTTTGAATAGGCTGATCAGCACCCAATATCTCTCAACCCCATTGTCTACTCATATACCTATAGCAAAATGAAGTACATGCAATAAGTTTTTCAACGATGTACGACACATATGTGTTGAGTATATGGGCCACCTTGCCCATAGGCAGACAATGTCCAAATGCGGAGTTATATTATTGTTCTTTTCGGTACTTTGAAGCCGAATATCTTGCAAACCCCAAGGTTTAGAGCTTAACGGCCATATAATGAAATGATGTACTCACGATAACCTTTTCAACGATGTATGACACATTTGTGTTGAGTATGTACATTAGGGTGGTCGTTATAATGGTTTTTTTTTTGAGTTTTATTATTTGGATGGGCCTAAATCAGCTCTAAATGAAGACAAAAAATTCCCTAATTTTTTCAGATTTTTAATTTCATCCCCCATAGGGGTAAATTAAATTTCCCCTTTTTTTGGAAATTCGAATAAAATTTGCCGAAAAATTCAGGGCATGTAGGTGAGAAGTAGACAAGAAAAAAATCCTTCCGGAAGGGGGTAATATCTCCCACCGCTTGGAAGGGAGGGGCAATTTAATAAAATAACTACATAAAATGAGTAGTTGAGAACCAAAACTCGTTATATCCAAAATTTTCATTTTGTGCAAATAGAAAAAAACTTAATAAGGCTAAATGATAGTTGCTAGAAAAGATTTTAGTTTGCATAATAAAAGATTTTTAAATCTTAATGTTATATTTAAAAGCAAAAATATATTGAAAGATTCGTTTAAAAGATATTTAACAATTAAATTTGGATATGAAGAGTTTTGCTGCAAATGATTGGATATGGCCAGTTCCCGCACCATCCCCCCCTCTCTCAATTGCACCCTCTAATATAATAGCACTACACTAATTTCCAATCTTCAATGCACCATTTAAAGATTTTAACAATAAAAACCCATGAACGTTTTAGTTCCTTCTTAAATGGCATAATCAATTGCCTATGATGGATAAGAAGAGTTTTGAGACCAAACCTACCGCAAACAATGGATATGGAAAGTTCTGGTGCAAATCGCACTGTGGATATGAAGAGTTTTGGAGACAATTACGATGTTTGACATCAATATTAAAGGGGATTGGAGGGGTAAGGTTGTCAAATTTTCCTTAAAAACTATTCAATATGCCCATCTAAACAAATCTGCATCAAAATCTCAATTTTTGATAAAAGTGGATATGACGAGTTTTGGTTCTCATCTACTCAAATAGAAAAAAATTAGTTAAAAAACAACGGCAACACTTGCAGTAATGTTTTATAGCTTTTTGCAAAGCCAGAAGTCCATTTTAATAGTTGATTATTAAATAAAGTTCTTTGAATTAACAATTTCAGCAAAATCTATTTTCAAACCTATAATTAAGAAAATAAAATAATAATTTTTCTTGAAAATATTGAGTTTGAAACCATTTTTTGCCAAAACTGTTCATCAAAAAACCTTAATTTAAAAACAAGCCATAAGAATGGACTTCTGGCTTTCCAAAAAGCTACAAAACATTACTGTAAGTATTGCCGTTGTTTTTTAATTATTTTTTTTCTATTGTATGCAAATATTTGATTAAATTACCCCTCCCATCCAAGCGGGGGGAGATATTACCCCCCTCCAGTAGGATTTTTTTCTTGTTTAGATCCCTCCTACATGCTCTGAATTTTTTTGGCAGATCTTACGCGAATTTTCTAGTATGCAAAAAAAATGGGAAATTTAATTTACCCCTACAGCGACTATAGGGGATGAAAATAAAAATCTGAAAAAATTAGAGAATTTTTTTTTCTTCATTTAGAGACGATTTGGGCCCATCCGGGATGACCTTTTTTTTAACGACCACCCTAATGTACATATATTGGACACCTTGCCCATTCTCCTTTGTAACTTTAATTTTCAAACTCCAATTTTCATAAGTTTTTGTGGGAAAGTTATAATTTTGTTTACTTATAAACCTGCTTCTGAAAAATTCCTTTCAAACAAATAAAAAATATTAAAATCGGAGTTTCCAAACTCGAGTTATAACAACACAAACGAACATCATTTCCCTTTTATACAGGGTGTCCCGGACCTGAGTGGAAGTATTTAAGGGGGTGATTCCTGGGGTTATTCTAAGAAAAAAATTGTATAGGGAGAAAGTTGTATCTCCCCTCCTTGAGGCAGGGGGGGAGCAGTTTCTGAAACATTGACTTTAAATGCAAAAAAAACATTAAAAATCAACGAAAACACATCTAATACTGTGCTATAATTTTTTTGAAAGTTAATACTCCATTCTTGCATTTGGTTTTTAAATCAAGTTGTTTAATCGAATAGTTTTTGAGAAATTAAATTTCAAAGTCAAAATTAAAAAAAAAAAATTGTGATTTTTTTTTCTTAAGTCGATATTTTTCAAAATTTTACGTGATAAAGTGCTTTTTTTCTGCTCAATATTCAATGCCTTCATTATTTTTTAGTTCACTACTGAAAACCAAATGTAAAAATCTTTCTTAGTTCTTGAGAAATTAAGAAAAAACAAAAGGTACTTTTACCAATAAACCCCGAAAAAAGGGTTAAATTATGGATAATTCGTGAATAAATCCATTTTTTCGGGCCTATTTGGGAAAAGTACCTTTTGTTTTTTCTTAATTTCTCAAAAACTAAGAAAGATTTTTACATTTAGTACTCGGTAATGGACTAAAAAATTATGAGGGCATTGAATATTGAACACAAAAAAAAAAACCCTTAATTACGTAAAATTTTGAAAAATATCGATTTAAGAAAAAAAATCATAATTTTTTTTTTTTTTATTTTGACTTTGAAATTTAATTTCTGAAAAACTATTCGATCAAACAACTTGATTTAAATACCAAATGCAAGTATGGAGTATTAACTTTCAAAAAAACTATAGCACATTATTAGGTATGTTTTCGTTGATTTTTAATGTTTTTTTTGCATTTAAAGTCAATGTTTCAGAAACTGCTCCCCCCCTGCCTCAAGGAGGGGAGATACAACTTTCCCCCCATACAATTTTTTTTGTTAGAATAACCCCAGGAACCACCCCCTTAAATACTTCCACTCAGGTCCGGGACACCCTGTATAGATAATCTAGTGTTCTCTAGGGTCCTGTGTATATCTACTTTTGTAGAGTGTACCTTGAAATAATTTTTCATTTTTAACTCTGAAATAGCAAGAAAAGCTGCCAGAACCTGACAAAGGAGAATAGGACAAAACGGTCTACAAGACCAATAACGACGAGACATATGTCGTTGGAAAGGTATTTTTATGTACTATAATAGTTACTATGGACGCTTACTTCAAATCGCTGTGTGAAAAAAGTTATTCGCTAAATAGAATTCTGTTCTGGTGCATTCTAGTACGAATAAAATATATTAAGTATGGGCAAAATTTATGAAAATTGATCTAACCAATAACAACAATATATACGTCAGTGGAAAGGTATTTGCATTACCTACACTATCTTCCATAGCAGTTCAATTCAAATCAATGTGTGAAGAAAGTTATTCGTAAACTAATGAAATAGTGTGGTTCATTTTAGTGTGAAAAAACTGTTATTTTCTAGTATGGGCAAAAAAGCGTAAGTGCAACTTCCACCAATAACAACGAAACGTATGTCGTTGAAAAGGTAACTTTATGTACTACTATAGTCAGTGAGGCAGCTTATTTCAAATCACTGTGTGAAAAAAGTTATTCACTAATTATTACCCATGCTCCATTAATTTTATATGTACCGAAATTCCTTAAAACAGTGAATAACTTTTTCCACACAGTGATTTTATAAAAGTTGTTAGAGTAACTATTACTGTTCATAAAAATACCTTTTCAACGATATACATCTTATTGGTATTGCTTAGACCAGTTTGTATAAATTCTTTCCACACTAAAATGCTCTAAAACAAAACCTAGGTTAGGGAATAACTTTTTTCACACAGTGTTTTGAAATTAGCTGCCATAGTGACTATTGTAGGGCATGAAAATACCTTTCCAACGACATATGACTCGTTGTTATTGGTTCCTAGACCACCTACCATACATTTTTGCCGATTGTCCTTTAATTTTAAAATCACATTTTTTATAAATTTTTTGTGACATTTTTACATTTATGGATATAGTGCGTACCCACTCACACCTATCAAAGTTTGAATCAGAAATTGATTTCATTTTCAGGTTATTAAAAATGAGAAACAAAATGTAGTGTCATACGGGCTTTACATATATTATTATGTTAGAACATGCTAAATTATAATAAAAAATAAAAAATAAATTGGGTGGCGCAACAGCTCGTGGAGAACCAGGGCCTAGTGACTAACAACTCTCAACCATTCCTGTGTGCGTGTTGTTGTCAGGAATAGAGGGGACCTACAGTTTTTTGCAGAGTCCGAACGGCTAAATGAGCAGCACTTATTCATGACAAGTATACTCTTGGAGGACTTGTCAGTTCCTCGCAAGAGGCAGTACCTCGACTAAAACATTTCTGTTTTTAGGTGGCACGGCTGGGAATCGAACCCACACCTTCGGCATGACAGTCCTACGCACTAACCATCGAGCCACGTGGTACTACGAAAATTATAATACATAATCCACTAAAAATAATATATTTTAAGACCGGTTTATACTAGATACTTATATGTAAATATGTGCATACATGTTAACATTTGTGTACAAGTCTACGAAGCCTTATTGAAATTCTACCCTGCCACCAGGCATATTTTTTAATCATATCTGTGGTGTTTGGGAGAAACATGATAACTCCATTTTAAAAATTGTGTCCGTACGTCCACCTTACATCGACCTAGAATCTAAACGGATCGACCGATTTTCTTCAAATTTGGAATATTTATGAACATAACCTTTGAAAAATTGTATTTCAAATTTGAAGAAAATCGGTCGACCCGTTTAGGTTCTAAGTCGATGTAGAGTGGACGTAAAGACGCAATTTTTAAAATGGAGTTATCATGTTTCTCCCAAGCACCACAGATATATATTATTTCCGTAGTATGTCTCACGTTTTAACCTCACATACTGAACCGATTTTAATGAATGAGGTGTCACAAGATTCGAAATTTCCCGAGGATTAAGCGAATTATATTTTTATATTGTAAGTATTTATAATTTTATTACAAACTCGATTCAAAAATTAAATATTATTCCAATAAAAATGAACTCTTCGAATTCCAATGAAAATGAATTTTTAAAACAAACACTTCCACTTTCCAATCGTATAGGGAAATTAGGTGTGTTCGATACATGAAGTGCATGAAAATAAAGGTAAGAAAGCACTTGACGTTGACGGAACTACTCTTCAGCATAAAAGTAAGAGATAAATAAAAAGTTTTTATTTATATGCATAGAATTTTAATATATTATTTATTTATACATATATCGTCGTCGTTCAATGAAAACTCCCTGAGTTCATTTTGATTTAGTTTGGATATCTGTAATTTTTATCGATTTTTACTGACCAGAATTGGAAAATATTTGAATTTGGGTAATTTGAATTTGGGTAAATATAAATTGATGTATAACTTGCAACATGCACTGCACTTGTGTGAATATTTCCATTTACACACAAACCCAACTTAAATAACATTTATTCACAAACATGCAAATAAACGGTTCATAATGCATTATCTGTAAAACAAACTCTTTGATCCAGGTTATACGTCACAAAATTCGACGCGACTTCACTCCTCGTACGCGAATGAGTCGAAACAAGGTCATTTCAAATCGATTCAGGTTTACAAAGAGTCAAAGCGAGCTTCAATCTCACTCCAATACCATATGTTAACGTAGTTAAAAATGCGTTGTTGCTCTTTTACATGCGGTAATGTGTAGTTTGGAATTTCCCCAAGATGTCAGAATCAAAGAACAATCAAACTTTACAGCTGTTCACTAAAATTAGGCATTTATATTGATCTATTTTTTCAATTACAATCTTTTTGCTGTTGTAATAAACTGCTTTCCCCTCATTTTGAATTCCATCAAAAAATCGTACAAAAATCGTACTGTAATATGTACCGACAAAGCCTTTATAAACGGGAATTGTGAATGAAGTAGTTTTTATATTATGAATGTCATCCGACAGAAACTTCCCAAATTATTATTTATCTATTTATAACTTTTCAAATCCATAACTCTATCAAAAACAAAGAACATGGTAAAAAACTTTTGTTAGCGTTTTGAAATATTGAGAGTTATATTAACATCATTACACTGCATTTGTGAAAACATTTCTGATTTTCATCATCGTCCAGACTGTCAAGAAATATCATCGTTTGCATTATATCTGTTTCTTTCTTTATTAAAGCAAATCACAATGCATGTGAGTTTTGATTTTTGCATATATACATCTACGCTCAAAAAATTTGCATTAAGCATTTATGAAGATCAGACATTTATCATTTGCATTTTGTAGTTCCTCCAATGTCAAGTGCGGTCCTAGCTTTATTTTCATCCACCTATTCAGGTTAACAGAACAGACCTAATGCTATTTTTCCACCAAAGGATTTATGTCTGATTAGGTTTAATAAATCTTTTTGGTGTTTCCACCGCACAAAAAGATTTTAAAAAGATTAAATTTGACAGCACCTTCAAAAATACAAATGGCGTTTCAATTTTTCTTATGAAGTGCGAATGAGACAGAATGTTTGATTCGTGTGAAACAATGAAGAACTGAATGCGAGTCTCGAATGAATCGTTCAGCACCATTTAAGAAAAGGTTAGTTCGATTTGTAAAACTATTTGTCCTAGGAAGATTTAACAAGATTAATTTCTTGAATAATTTGAATGAACAACAACAACTTGTGTGTGTTACCACCAAGTATATAGGCTGGAGTTATAGCTATTTAACGAGTGCCACCTCGATCATCAGACTCCTTTAGTGGTGCTTGGTCTGGTTATGCTCGTATTAATTGAAAAACTCTTTGCCGTCATATGGGAGCGAACCATGAACCTTGCGATTCAGAGGCCGATGCACTACACACCGCGCCACTGAAACCACATGGTAGGCTCTATCCCAATGCAGGTTTCGTTGTTTATCAATAGCAACAGCGACTAGCATTTTTATAAACACACACAAGCTTGCTATTGTTCAGTCGGTTTCTTTCTTTTTTCCCCATGCACCGATTCGTATGCTGTTGTAAAGTACACACTTCACAACCTCCAACGTCTTTCCCTCACCCACTTCCATTTCTCATGCCCTTTCATGACCCATCCATTCATTTTCAATTGTACCCATTGCCACTTCAAATTCCCACAGTCATCATTTCCTTTCGATTGACTAATATCCGACCCAATTTAAATCCAATATTCATGCCCAACTCCAAACCACTTAAAATTCCCATATCATCATTTCCTTTTAATTAACTACAAATTCTATCCAACTCCAAATCGTCAACCTCTCCAATGTCATTGCCTGCTCCACTTAACTGAAACAAAACCCATAATTCCCAGGTCATCACTTTCATTTTTAATTACCTCCAAAATCCAAATGCACTCTTTCTTTTCCAATCCACACTATCCAATTTCATTTTTTTTCTTGACACAAAAAACGTGCATTACTCCCAGCTGTGCACAGGCACACTTCGGACGCGGTGACATGTTTTTTGTGTGTTCTCGAGTCGGGTAGCGAGGCAGATATCCGACACTAAGAATCGGACCGCCGCATCGTCGTGTTTTAAACTAAGAAATTCGTTTTTCTTTTCTATTTCTTTTGCCCAGTATACAAAATCTTTGCCAATTCCTTACTGACTCAATTATTATAAAACTCTGAAAAATCGTTTATAATTTAAGAATAAGAATTGTTAAAACTAGTGACATAAGATCTAAAATTAACAAAGAAAAAACGCTTAAGTAAATTTAATAAATTAACAACACAAAACTATATAACTATAAAACTATATAAACTATGTTTGAATTCCTTAATAAAAATAGAACACTAAATAAAGGTAAGACCCCGCTTGAGATTCGTGCGTCTCAAGTTAAAACAAAATAAAGCACAACATAAAAAATGGTGTCAGGTGTGGGGTTTGCCTGAAAAGTGTTATGTGAAAAAGTGAATTCCAAACAAAAAAAAAACAACAAGAAGTGAAACAAAGAAATAACTAAAAGTAACAACAGCAAGTGGTACATACCTTTTTTCAGACAACATAAAAAAAAAGTATTTAGTGCCAAGTGATACTCTTGCAAAAATAAGATTAATAACAACAAAAAAATTTTAACACAAAAAAAAATTTACAAACATACAAAAAGGTAGAGAAAAAAAAAAGAAAAAGACTCAAATTAAAAAAAAAAAAAAAGACAATCAAAAATTTACCACATCTTCAATTAAAGAAAAAAAAAGGACAATCAAACATCTACAACATCTTAAACATCAAAATCTACCTGCAACATCTTTAACATCAACATCTTTAAATCATCCATCTGTAACCCGCTGTAATCACCAACCACATATCATCAATCAACAATATCATCATTTTGAAATTATCAATTTCAATTTTTTTTAGTAAGCTATCTTTTAATTGTATATTTTTTTGCTATTTCCTAAGATCAATTTAATTCTTGCTTAATCCTAAGAAATTTTTTTTTATATAAATAATTATTGTATATATGGGTCAATATTTCAAAACATTAATATTTTTCACTCTAAAGTGGACCCTCGCTCAAAAAAACCTATTTTGGTAGACGAACAATTATGTCTCTTTATAACTCTATAATAACCACTTTAAAACAAGGAGTCATAACATTTGATCAAATCTAACGGTTATTTAAGTCAGGGAAATGATACTTGTGTCAGTGGAATGACAAAAATCTATATTTACTCCGTTGATTAGATGGATATTTAATTTTGCGAATGGTTTCAGGAGTGTAAAGAAAAAGAAGAACAAATACTAACATGAAAAATAGCATCCACAACTATGTTGCACGAACTTGCTCTCATGATTCAAGAATTTTGCGAGACTAAACATTTATAGTAATAATCGTATTTCTTATGATATTTTGACCGAGAAAATGTGAAAAAATTCAAAACTACTATAAATACTGTAAATATGTTTAAATGTAATATCATTGATTCTTCTAGAGTTACCAAAACGCAATCAATCATTATAATGAAAACTTGAAAGTCAGGGGAATGACACAAAAAATGATGTTAGGGGAATGACTCCGAAGGGTGTTTTATGACAATTAAATGGAGGTTATTAGAAAATTAGATGTTTTATATTATTTTTCACGTAGGCCCTTGTAAAAGACACAGACGAGTAAAACTTTTTAATTTTTATACCACACGGTTTAGTAAAAAGCACGCGTTAGAGGAATGACAATTTCGCTTGACGAAAAACAAAATCATTGCCTTAACTTGAATAAAAAAGACAACAAAGTTTTTTTGAAACCCTTACTTCAATTTTCATAAAGAGCAATTTTGTACCGTTAAACAACAAAAAAAATCAGTTTTCTATTTTGAGCCTATATATATTTTGTTTAAATTTCCATTGGTGGGATATAAATGATCAATTTATGGGGGACACTTACTTAATAGCTCCTATTTAAAAAAATAACGCAACTAAAAATCATTTAACTATTTTTTAGTAAGGATGCATATATTATTAAAAAGACTGCATCATTAGATTTTTTGTATCGTTTTTAGTTTCGTTGCTAAAATTCAGACAGTGTGGTAAGTAGGCCTGGGGACACGTCAGGGGAATGACATTTTGGGTGGTTAAATGGAGATAATGGGTATGATATATTTTTTAACTTTATTTTTTCTAGAGCGAATATTAGAACCCGTTTGTTTCAAGCCATGCAATTAACAAACTTATAATAAAATTTTGTACTTCTGTTCAAAAATGAAGGAGACTGAAATATTAATATTTTGAAATATTGACCCATATATGTATCAAGGTGAAAGAAATTTAATTGGCGAATCCGAATCAACGTTAAACTCGTCCGAAACAGATAGTGATATAGAATCCGACACTCCTTACAATACATCTCCTTCCTCTCTCCCAATAAATTACCTAATATGCCTCCAAAGTTAAATAGATCTTTTGCCTTCAAGCTCATCCCTGAGTTTGACGGGGACAGATCAAACATTCATAAATTCATAAATGCCTGCGACTTAATCGCAGAAGAGACCTCTTCTTCAGAACTACCCATCCTTCTTCTTATAATTAAAACAAAATTGACTGGAAGCGCATATAATAGGCGTGTTTTATTGGGAAAGCTATCGGCAGCACAGTGAAATTTTATATGAATTACAAAAACAGTATCGACAGCTAAATCGCTGCCGATAAAAGTTAAAGTAGAATCCTGCTGCCCATAAACTTTTGACGTTTGTTCGAGTATCGAACTTGATTGAATAGAATTTTAGTGTGTCGCCATTGGTACGATTGGTACTTTTATGTGTCTCGAATTCTCGATGGCTATGTTCGTAGAGTAAAATTATGTTGAATGAATGGCCCTGTTTAGACTGTAACTTTTCACTTCGTCATGACCCTGTTTTAGTAGAAGAAATCGGTGAAGAGAAAATTTTACCCATAAATTCATCGTCATGGTGACGTAGTGAGCAATTATAGTCTAAACAGGGTTGTTCATAAGTGCATGGTTGTTTTGTTTAAGCTTTTCGACAAAATAAAAAAATGATCCTATCCTATGCTATGCTAAAATAAACACTCCCTTAAACTATTTTAAATGTAAAATTTAGCATTTTTATATTTTATAAGTGACAAACAAGATATATTCTGCTGTCAAACGATAATTCGCAAACCACAACATCAAGACACATTCCACAAGGCATTTTTCTTCACATTTTCTTCAATTGGCAACCAAACAAATTACTCAAGGGAATGGAAGGTCAATATTCACGATCATTCCCATTTCAAAACTCACTATTCGCAGCTCATTTGAAAAGCTCTTTTTGTAAACCTTTGGTCTATAAGGACCAGTTTGTATAGACATGGTTCAAATTTTGATCCGATGCTCAGCAATTTTAAGTCACTACTTTTGGTGGAAAGGCTACTTGTACAAACGTGGTTCAAGTTTTGATTTGTGGTTCAATTATCTTAGCTCATTGATTTCGGCAATTAAACTGAAGTTCAACAATGGTCAAGCTTGAAATTTTTATTACAACATACTTGAACTTGAATCATCATTGCACTTCAGTAGATCTCGATGAGTCACAAATGCTGAACCATGGATCAAATTTTGAACCAGCTAGTACAACGAAAACTAACTGAAGTTCAAAGAGGATTCAAGCATATTTGGCTACTAACGTACTTGAAATATCGTTGAACCTCAGTTAATCCCGTAATATTGGTGAGTTAAAAAATTTTCAATGGAAAACTAGGTAAATGCATTAAAATTAGCCATACAATCATGTCCCTATTGTAATTATTATGAAATTATCGCTAATAAAGTCATCTACTCCATGTGTATTGAGTCTGCTATTATACGACGACTTTTGAGTCATGACTTTTTTTCAAAATTAAATGAGTGCAAATGAGAAAAAAAAAAATTTGATTTCAATTTCACAATATTTATTTTCGAAAAAAGTCAACTAAAAAGTCTTCGTGTAATAGCAGACTAAATCATGACTTTTTTACTTTGACCATAGTCTACCAACATACCCCTACCCCTTTTCTTTTCTTTTATAGCTGCAGAATCAATTTTCATATCTGAAAAATGGAAAATAAAGAAAAAAGGGACACAAACATTTAATGGAAACCATAAATTATATAAACATATAGTTATATTTCCCATTTTACTTGCAAATACAAAAATATAGACCGCTGCGGATGCGTTTTATTGGAAATTTCTCACTGTACTATATATAAAATCCCAAAAAAACACGCCTAATGTAGTTAAATACACTAACTTCGAAGACTGGAAGTCCCTCAAAGAAAAGCTACTCCAGCAATTCCTCGAGGTTAAATCTCTATCTCAATTACAGGTAGATCTCATTCAAATGAAACAACGATCCAATGAATCTATTCGTGAGTTTTCAAACAGATAAGAAAAAACTTTATCCAACCTGAATGATGCTTGCATTGCTAGTGAAGGCACAGATAAGGCTGACACAATCATCAGTCTAAACCGTAAGACTGCTCTAAAAGCATTTGAGAGAGGCCTTAACTCTAGAATAAGTCTCATCATTAAAGCCTCTAGATTTACTACTCTGACGGAAGCCATAGAAGCTGCTGTGTTAGAAGAAAAAAGTGGTTTTTCTAATACTTACCAAACATCTTTTAGTACATCTCAATCCAAATCCAAAAATCCTATCTCTTGTAATTATTGTAAAAACTAAATTGAATATGATTTAATCCCTCGACGGGTTTCCACCTTGTAGTGGTGGGGAGGCTTACGTTTAGGTTTTCAGCTGGCCAGCTGTGAATTTCTTAGATCTGCTTGAAGACGGTTTACACGAGCACGGACAGACTCAGGACGAGCCGAACTTGAGGACTGCTCAAGGAAAGGTGAAGAAAGGAAAGGACGGCCTCTTGCCTCCGCCTGGCTCTCACCCAACTGCGAGTATGTCCAACCGAGCTAGGCTAGACGGACGGTAAATACTGACACACTCAGGACGAGCCAAACTTGAGGACTGCTCAAGGAAAGGTGAAGAAAGGAAAGGACGGCCTCTTGCCTCCGCCTGGCTCTCGCCCAACTGCGAGTACGTTCAACCAAGCTAGGCCGACATTACGCTTAAGACGGTTTATACGAGTACGGACAAACTCAGGACGAGCCGAACTTGAGGGCTGTTCAAGGAAAGGTGAAGAAAGGAAAGGATGGCCACAAACACAAACCTTCCTTCGCCTGTCTCTCACCCAACTGCGAATACGTCCAACCAAGCTAGGCTAGATGTTAATCCGTCACGGACGGTTAATACGAGTACGGACAGACTCAGGACGAGCCGAACTTTGAGGACTATTCAAGGAAAGGTGAAGAAAGGAAAGGATGGCCTCTTGCCTCCGCCTGGCTCTCACCCAACTGCGAGTATGTCCAACCAAGCTAGGCTAGACGACAATCCGTCACGGATGGTTAATACGAGTACGGACAGACTCAGGACGAACCGAACTTGAGGGCTATTCAAGGAAAGGTGAAGAAAGGAAAGGATGGCCTCCTGCCTCCGCCTGGCTCTCACCCAACTGCGAATACGTCCAACCAAGCTAGGCTAGACGAAAATCCGTCACGGACGGTAAATACTGACACCCTCAGGACGAGCCGAACTTGAGGACTGCTCAAGGAAAGGTGAAGAAAGGAAAGGACGGCCTCTTGCCTCCGCCTGGCTCTCGCCCAACTGCGAGTACGTTCAACCAAGCTAGGCCGACATTACGTTACGGACGGTTTATACGAGTACGGACAAACTCAGGACGAGCCGAACTTGAGGGCTATTCAAGGAAAGGTGAAGAAAGGAAAGGATGGCCTCTTGCCTCCGCCTGGCTCTCACCCAACTGCGAATACGTCCAACCAAGCTAGGCTAAACGAAAATCCGTCACGGACGGTAACTACGGAAATTGACACACTCAGGACGAGCCAAACTTGAGGACTGCTCAAGGGAAGGTGAAGAAAGGAAAGGACGGCCTCTTGCCTCCGCCTGGCACTCACCCAACTGCGAGTACGTTTAACAGGCTAGGCTAGACGACAATACGTCACGGACTAGACTGATCAGGAGATCCGCAGCTGGACAGCTGAGGATTCTAGGCCAACTAAGAGGAACCCACAACGTAAAAACCATGGACAAGGCACACAAGACAGAAAACAAACTAGCGGGGATATACGCTAAACCGTCGGTAGAAGTCGCGGCTGCCGGCGTGGACTTGGCCCCTCGAAACGAACGAGGGGATAAGTCGCCAGTGACAAAAAACACCAATAAAGATAAGAACGACACAAAAACGGACATGACTGAGGAAGAGGAAGACCTTCTTCTCAACCCCTTTGCCAATCTCGGTGTGGATGATGGGGCCAGCATCATAACGGTTGACACTGACGACATCAGTGACTCCTGTTCTGTTGCCAGCTCCAACGTCTCACGGCTTTCAACTTCTTCAGTGCGGAGTAAATACCGCAACTGTAGAAGAGTGATCGAACGACTTGGCACAAGGAGTTGGGAAGAACTTACGGAACTAGAACGCAAACGATTGCATAACGCACGTGCGCTTCTACAGAAGGAGTCTGCAATGGAAGTTGGGCCTCTGGTCCTAACACCGGCGAAGGCTACTTCTGTGAAAGACACAAACGCGGACACACTGATGGGACCACCCAAACCCCCTGCTGGTAAATCCCAGGTAAGGAAAGGGACGGCCTTATCAGTTGTGCATGCAAATACTGACACGACAAAAGACGAGATGCATGAATCAGCTCCTGGTCCATCCAAACCATCGACCAGCCGGTGCGCGGTGCATATTGCTCCAACGGGCCTGGAAGGTGGGGAGGTAACCACGGGAGTAGATGAGTTAGAGGAGTCGCACTCGGATTGCGTTCGGGTTCAGAACTCTGAATGTAGTACGGATGCGTCCACCTCTTCTCAGCCAGGGGATTGCAAACCGACCGACTCAACGATGGACTCCGTGAAGACTGTTTTGGAGGCCCGAGCTGAGCGTCGCAAGCGCAAGGTGAAGGGTCTCCTGGACGATAAACAAGTATTCCGCAGGCAAAATCGGAACGCTGAGAGGATCATCCGGCGGCTAGGTAAAAGGAATCCTGAATCCTTAACGGCCAAGGAAAAGCTAGCCCTGGATAGATCCACTCAGAGACTATCGACCACGACATTAAGCACGGGTACGGACGGACGAACCAAGGACAAGCCGAACTTGAAGACTGCTCAAGGGGCGGTAAAGAAGGGAAAGGAAGGCCTCTTGCCTCCGCCTGGCTCTCACCCAACTGCGAGTACGTCCACAATCCGTCACGGACGGATAATACATGTACGGACAGACTGACTCAGGACGAGCCGAACTTGAGGACTGCTCAAGGAAAGGTGAAGGTAGGAAAGGACGGCCTCTTGCCTCCGCCTTTCTCTCGCCCAACTGCGAGTGGTTCCAAAAGAGCTAGGCACGACGACACTACGTCACCAGCTGTTCCCTCACCGGGGAACAAGAAGAAGAAAGCCAAATTCTCCCGGGTGACCATGGAGGTCCAACAGACTGCGATTGCAGACTTTGGCAACCCTTCAAGGAAACTGACGGATGATCAATGGCAATTGATAGAACTTAGAATTCTGGACGGGGTAAACGAGGCTATCGTCAAGGCCTCCGCCACTCTTCGGTAGCCTCAGCACTGTCCACGGATTCAAGGTGATGACATGTGAAGACGGCAACACTCTCACATGGCTCCGAGAGTTCATCGAGAAGACCGAAGCTCCTTGGCCGAACGCTGACCTTCGACTTATTAGTAAGAAGGAAATCAGCGAACTGAGCAGGCCAAAGGCGGTGCTGACACTTAAGGGACCCGTGATACCAAGAGACCGGATAGAACGGAACCTCAAGTCCCTGAACACCGAACAACTCAGCCAGAATTGGGAGGTTGTTCAGGTTAACGAACCAACCAAAGATGGCACCGAAGTGATTGTGAGTCTAAGCCACAAATCGATGCCACTTCTGCGGAAAATTGGCTACAAAGTGCGCGTTGGTACAAACCGATGCAAGCTTAGATTCATAGCCAATAAGAAAAAACAGGTAAATAAGGAGGTGGTAGTTAATAACTTATCATGAAATTTTTACAAATAAATCTTCATCATAGTAAAGCTGCCAGCGCCAACCTGGTCTACCTCATGGAGAGTAGACAAATAGACATTGCCCTAATTCAAGAACCCTGGATATCAGGCGGCAGAATTAGGGGGCTCCACTCAAAAGGACTTACACTGTTTAAATCCTCTAACACAGGTACCAACAGTAATTATAGAACATGTATTGTAGCTAGAAAACAGATTAATCTCTTTCTTCTATCCACATACAGTAACCTAGATCAAACTGCGATAAAGTTGGAGCGCGATGGGCTTCCACCGCTTATCTTGGCATCATGCTATATGCCGTACGATGGGACGGAGGGACCTCCTGCAAATGTCACGTGCCAACTTGTTCAACGCGCAGCTGTGGAGAAATGGGACCTTGTGATAGGATGTGATTCTAATTCACATCATATTCAATGGGGCAGCACTGATATCAATGATCGGGGTGAGTCTCTTTTTGAATTTATCATAGAAAATAACATACTAGTAGCGAATAGAGGTAATGAACCAATATTTGTCACTAAGAACCGCGAGGAAGTACTCGATATCACCCTTGTGAGCAACTCGAATACTGTCCAATAGAACAATGGAAGGTACTTAAGGAAGAATCTTTTTCCGATCACAGGTTAATTGAATTCTTTATACTTAGTACAACAAACTCTCGAAAACCTTTTAGAAACTTCAGGAAAACTAACTGGGATATTTTTAATGGGGAAGTAGAGAATGAAATCAAATTGCTTAATACCAATGCAATTGATAATCCAGAGAAATTAGACAAAGCTGCCGAGAAATTCACAGAAATACTCAGCAATGCTTTTGTCAAAGGATGTCCATTAAAACCAGGTAAAAAAGGCAACAAAAAACCACCTTGGTGGACAATAGAACTGGGCGACATTAGGAAAGAAACGAGGCGACTTTTCAATGTCGCCAAGCGCACCAGATCAGACACCGACTGGGAGATCTACAAATCCAGTCAAAGAAAATTCAAAGCTGAAACACAGCGAGCGAAACGCAGCTCGTGGAGAACCTTCTGCGATGAAATAGAAGGCACCAATGAATCAGCTAGACTAAGGAAAATTCTCTCCAAAGAGCCATCTACCTTAGGTTCCTTAAAAGAACCAAGTGGACGCTGGACAGAATCATGCAGTGAAACTCTAAAACTCTTAGTTAATGCTCACTTTCCCGGGTGTAGCTCTAACCCGAGCTATAACCAGGGAACTGAGATATATACAGAGCACAGAACACCGTCGGACATTGTAACGGAAGACAAGATTAAATGGGCAATAAACTCTTTCTCCCCTTACAAATCCCCGGGACTAGATGGCATCTTTCCAATGATGTTACAAAAAAGTGAAAACCTGATTACTTCACACCTGAAAAACATATTCTCAAGTAGCCTCAGATGGGGATATGTACCTCAAGCATGGCGTGAAGTCAAGGTTGTATTTATCCCGAAGGCTGGTAAACCCAGCCATACGGAAGCTAAAGACTATAGACCAATCAGTCTCACGTCGTTTACTCTTAAAACTTTCGAGAGACTGTTGGACATCTATATTCGCAGCTCACTGAACCCGGAGGAGATTTCTCCAATGCAGCATGCCTATACGAAAGGCAAAAGCGTAGAAACTGCACTTCACTGTGTTGTTAATACTATTGAAAAAACTCTCAAAGACAAGGAATACACTCTTGCTGCCTTCCTAGATATTGAAGGAGCATTCAATAATGTGGAAAATGATGCAGTTAAGAGAGCCCTTGTAGAGCTGAATATAGAAAAGTCAATTATAAATTGGACTACGTGCATGTTAAAAAACAGGCATATTAATACAGAACTTGGAGAATCACGTTTAATAGTATCCACTTCCAGAGGAACACCCCAAGGAGGGGTGCTTTCTCCGCTTCTTTGGATACTAGTCATGAACGAAATTCTTGTAAAATTAAAATATAGTGGAGTCAAAGTAGTAGCTTATGCAGATGACCTAGTACTACTTGCGACAGGTAAATTCCCATCCACTATTAGTGAACAAATAGAATATGCCCTGTCAAAGGTCAACACATGGGCAAAGAATTGTGGTCTAATGGTCAATCCATTGAAAACTGAATTGGTTCTCTTCACTAACAGAAGAAAAATACCAATGTTTAGATTACCATCAATTGCAGGGACTCCACTCAAAATCTCGGATCAGGCCAAATACTTGGGTGTGATCCTTGATAAGAAACTGAACTGGAGTCTCAACACTAAAGAGAGAGCAAAGAAAGCTATGGTTGCGTTCTATTCCTGCAACAGGATCTTTGGAAAATCCTGGGGACCCAATCCAAAAATTATCAGGTGGATGTACACGGCAATAGTTAGACCGATACTTACCTACGGTAATTTAGTTTGGTGGAACGCGACTGAGAAAGCAACAAACCTGAAAACCTTGACAAAAGTTCAAAGATTAGCATGCGTAGGTATTACGGGGGCGTTGAAAACCACTCCCACAGCGGGACTGGAAGCGATACTCAACTTGATACCCCTAGATCTATTCGTGCAAGAATCTGCAGCATACAGTGCCCTGCGCCTAAGCCAGACTAAATGCTGGAAGCAAAGCACATCAGGCCATACTCAGATTCTGCAGAGATATGTGGGAAATAATGTTTGCACAGACTACACAACACCCCATTTAAACTTCAACAGACCCTTCACTACCTCTTTTCCTAATAGAGAGGAGTGGGAAAACAACCAACCTTTCAGTAATGCATCTACGATAACTGTCTTTACTGATGGTTCGAAGATGGACACTGGAGTTGGTGCAGGAATTTTCTCGGAAACTCTGGGACTAGCTAGCTCCTTCAGACTTCCGGACTTTTGCAGTGTCTTCCAAGCCGAGGTCTTGGCAGTGACAAAAGCAGCTACGCAAATATCAATGATGTCGATACCACGAGCTGATATCACCCTCTTTATTGATAGCCAGGCAGCAATAAAAGCAATTTCTGCCACCGAGATACATACAGCATAACATTAGACTCTGCTGGGTTCCCGGTCACAGTGATGTACAGGGAAACGAGAGAGCTGATGAGCTGGCGAGAACGGGTTCGTCGCTTGATTCAAGTCAAGCCGAACAAAATAGCATCAAACAGGAAATTGGTAACAAAATATTAGAAAAAACCAATGAAAGATGGAATCTGCTTGAAACATGCGCCACAACTAGAAAGTTATGGCCAAATTTCAATAAGCAGAGAACAGACAAAATTATGCAAATGGACAAGAAACATCTCCGTTCCCTTGTCAGCATAATCACCGGACACAACCTACTGAGATACCATAAAAAGAAAATGAGGCTCAGTACTGACGACCTTTGCAGAGGATGCAGTGACGAAGAAGCACATGAGGATACCTTACACTTCCTTTGCCACTGCCCAGCACTCTGTCATTTAAGAAAGAAACACCTAGGAAATCATTTCTATGACGACCTAGAGGAACTTTCTGGAACTTCGGCTAATAGCCTTCTGAATTTCATCAACGCCTCTAAATGGCTTGACTGCTAACAGAACACATAGGTTTTTACATAAAGTGGAATACAATTTCCTAGAATATCACAACGGATCTACATAGATCTAAGTGTGACGGTAACGAGATCAACTGTCAGCCCTTCTACCTAACCTAACCTAATCCCTTCACATTTAGGCCATTTGCTGATTCGGAACATAAATCTTATACATAGCTAGGTTCCACATAAATTCTATGTGATACTTAAATTTTTGTAAGTTGCACGAAAAAATTTATGTTACACATAGTAAGTAATCATTTTTGAATGTAAACTAACTTCAAGTCGGTTTGCGAGAACGTCAAAAAATTGTGAATTTCGATTAGTTTTTGTGTTTAATCGGATTTAATGCGTGTTTAATTTTTAAAACGGTCTAGAATTAGTAATACAAATGTTTTTTTTTTTTTAAGAAAACGCTTGAAAAAAGTGCATACCTAATCAAAAAAAAATCCGATAGCACTAAGAAAAAATATAAAGAAAATGCTCGAATACACAAAATAACGGCAAGTCAGGATCATAAAGTTCATCCGAAGTTGAAAACTCCAGCCCACACAGCCGATGACATACTTTTCGAAGATGAAACTTTGATTTGTCCCAAAATTGTCAAAAAAAGAGGTTTTTGGTTCTCAAAAAACACCGAAAGGTCCTCCATTGTGTTGTTGATATAAGCAACAAACGGAATTTGTTTTAAAATTGTTTTAAAAATGAATAAAAACAAGCCAATTTCCATTTTGTCTTTCTTTTTGTTATTATTAAAGTAAATTTGTGCATTCCTTGAATTTCTATGTATTTATGTAAAAATAAAAAAAAAATCTCGCAGCACACTCATAAAAATGCTTCAGTGCTCATGCCACTTTAATAGTTTATTTTGTACCTCAACTCACCCCAGCAAAAACCTAGATCTACTTCACTCAAAAGATTCAGAATTTGCTGACCAGGAAGAGTTCAAGGTTTTCTAAAAACTCTTTGGCGACCCCAGGATGACTTCAGGGCTCAACGAACAAACTACGAGACTAGAGAGCTTCAAAATCCATTTGTTAGTTCCAAACAAGAAGACCAATCCCTTCTGCACTGCAAAACATCAAGAAAGTGTTAGCAGCATTTATTTTTCTTTAATTTTTTAATGAAATTATATTCACAATTCTTGGCAATAAGTCAAAGACAACAGTAAACAAAAATGTAAGTCTAACATAAATATCTTAAGTGTCACTATTTCTTCCACCTAAGTTATGTTGAACATAAGGATGTTTATGTTTGAGTTTACGTTTGGTGCAAACCAAAAAGTGTCACTTAAGGGTTTATGTGGAACATAAGTATTTATGTTCCGTATCAGCAAATGGGCCTTAGTCACTAGTAAGTAAGTAAGTAATTCATTTTATTTACATTCATATTTTAACAATTTTATATAAAGTTTTGAATTTATTAGCTATGGCAATGCCGTCAGCCAGGTTGACAATAGTTTGAATGTTTTTACTTTAAGTGTAACAATTTAAGTTTTGATTTTTTTTGCTATTACAATTTTAAATTTGATTTTATTGTTCAAGAAAATTCTGTAATAAGTAACATTCTGTATTTATAGATTGTTTTAAGAAAATTAATTAGTTTTTTCCATTCAGCATTTCAACGGTTTCTTTCATCGAAAGTGTAGTTTTTTGAAAAAAAGACCGTCTTTGGGCACTAAAGATTGGACAGACGCTTATCAAATGGAAACAGTCCTCTTTTGATTTCAAGTTACATAGCGAACAGAATTGGTTGAAGCTCCCGTTGTATGGATTGCCATTTAAGGCAAGCACCTCACATCTCGTTTTGAAGATAATAGATATATCCGTGTAACTAAGAGAATCTTTGAAATAGTTACTATTACCGAGATTAAAGTTAAGTTGACTGTATAACAATCTGCTGCAGGATTCACGTGCTTTTGCTATTAGTTCATTCCTCATAAAGTCTTCATTTTTTTGTATGATGAAGTACAGCTTTTCTTTTAATAAACTTACATTGTTGAAATCTACATCGAACATCTCTCCACAAGTATTTCCGATACACTGCCATTTTGCAAGCCACCAGTCCCTGTTCCGTACTTCATATAGTAGCATTTTTTTCGCAAGCCTACTGTCTTCGTAAGTATTACAGACTTTAATTATATAATCGGCTTGTAACTTCAGTGTCGATGTTAAAATTTTTGGCAACCCAGTTTCTAAATATATGGCGTAGTCTGGTGTATTTTGCGGAATGTTGAACAGTTTCTTTACAAAGTTTCTGTAGAATCTTTCAATGCCCTCATATTCATCAGCCCCCCATACCTGCGATCCATAACAAAGTGTAGATTTTACAACGGAATCAAAAATGTTGTATTTTGTCGATAAGACAATGTTTTTGTTTGAAAAAATATTTTTCCACGTTACATTTAGCAAGCTTTGACAACTATTCGCTTTTTCAATCAAATGCTTGCTAAAATCTAAAGTTGGATTCAGCTTCATTCCAAGGTATTTTACTTCTTTTGATGTTTCTATCAGATTCCCTTTATAGAACCAATTTTTTCTATTCAGCGAATTTGAAGATCGTGTAAAAATCATAATTTTCGATTTCTCGGTGTTTATGGTTAATCCCCATTTTTTGCAATATGTTGCGAGTCGGTTTATCATAAGTTGCAGGTTTTCTGGAGATTCGGACAAGAGCACAAGGTCATCGGCATACAAAAGGACGTTAACTGCTGTATTCGCGATTCTTATATTACCGGGGAGATCCTCTGCAACGTCATTTATGAACAACGAAAAAAGCATCGCACTAACAACCCTGTTTCACACCAGAAGTAGTTGCAAACCATTCTGAAAGTTTATCGCCGTCCCAAACAGCTGCATTCGTGTTGGTGTACATTTCTTTCACCACTTTTAGGAACTTTGTCGATAGACCAATAGATGAGAGCTTGTACAGCAGCGCATTTCTATTGACAATTTCGAAGGCCGCTTTAAAATCGACGAAAAATGCGTATACTTTTTTGTTTCTGGCTTGAAACGCTCTGATTATCGATGAAAGTGTAAAAATTTGATCTATTGTTGAATAGTTCTTTCTAAATCCAGCTTGTAGGTCAGATAGTATGTTGTATCTATCAACCCATTTTTCAAGACGTTCCACAAGGATACCACAGAATATTTTTGCTATTGTATTCATAAATGAGATACCTCTGTAATTTTCTGGTACATCTAGTGATCCTTTTTTATGAATGGGAAAAATAACAGACTTCTTAAAGGAGGAAGGGACATCGGCACTTGAGAAGACCTTGTTAAAAAGTATACACATACGGTTTAAGAATGTTGGATTTTACGTTTTTATAAAATTCATATGGAATTCCATCATCACCAGGTGCTTTTTTAATTTTTTATTTCTTCAACTGTTATATCAGCATCCATAATTTCATCAGATGTTAACATTTCTGCGTTGGCGAAGGAAAGATGAGTGCCGATTGACAGCAAACGTTAAGTGTGATGCTAAGTTATCTGCAGATATTCCAATGCCTATTTTGAAGGTGATGCCATTAATCTCCTTAGCAATTTTCCAGAAATCCTTCGTGTTTTTAGTTTGGGCTAATCGCAGCGCTTGTTCATTTTCATAAACTTGTTTCTTTTCTAAGCATAATTTTTTATAACTAGCATTAGCTGGATTGTACCAGATACGTATTTGCGGATTGTTCGTTAAACGAAATGCTTTCAATAATGTAAATGACTTTTTCCGAGCTTTCCAGCAATTGTGGTCAAACCATTTTTGTTTAAATGTGTTTCGGTTCAAGATTTTATTGGATGTTGCAGCTCTAATACAACCTGTGAGATGATTACATAGCATTTCAGCTGACTCGTCTAACAGGCCGTCATTTGCAACAAGGTTATCTAATGTACGTTGATACAAAGTCACATTTTCATTTTTCCAACACAGACGGGGTAGTAGTTGTAGATTTGTTTCCTGGCTTAAAGCTTCGTTTGTAAGTTCAACGACGATAGGCATATGATCTGAGTAGTTTTTGCTTTGTACTTCGAAACGTGTAACTTGATTAATCCACTCGTTATTTACAGCGCAAATATCAATGATAGAGCATCCCTGACCTCCAATAAACGTGTAGTTCCCTTCCATATCCCCATCTGTAGAGCCATTTAAAATTATCAAATCATACATTTGTAACATTTGGAGTAATTCCGATCCATTCTTATTGTAAACGACATCCTTTGAGTTTCTGGTTGAAATATCTAGTACAGAGTTTGTAATGTGTTGTATACTTGAAATTTGCCAATTTGAGATTCTTGCATTGAAGTCTCCTGTTAAAAGGACACTCTTGTCGGCAAGAAGTTGCATTGTATGGTTTAGCCTTTCAAAGTCGTTCGTCAACTTATTGCAGTTTATATAATACGGTACGATGCACAAGTTTCTGTATCGAACACACTGGACAATTGTTGTTCCACCGCAAACATTAAAGTCATATATATTCAACAGTGATGAACGTATGCCAAACAAATTTCCTCCACTTGCGCGACCCTTAATTGAAGTTTTGATTGCTTCACACCAATTTAGTTTAAACCCCCCAAAATATTTTTTAAATTTGTCAATGTTTTCATTAGTTACATGTGTCTCATATAAGAAAAATATATCAAAATTCTTAACATAATTAAAAAAATCAACGAATAAAATTTTATTATTTAAGCCTGATATGTTATAAGATAAAATTTTTAAAGTAAAAGTATTAATTTGACTGACGGCATTTACATTTCAATTTCTACTACTATTTTGAGTGCCATGTGACATCCCTGGCGTATTTACATCGTTTGGTCTAAATTTATACAATTCATTTTGACATCTCTCTGACAGAATACTATCCCTGATACTTGTGACAGCTTCAAAGTTAAGATCGCCAAAAGTGTTTTGAAGTTCAATTTCTCCATTTAGATTTTTATACATAAGAAAGTTATTCTTGTTTAAGCTCAGTATATAGTTCCTTGACGCAAAAAAAACTACATGTATTTCTTATGGGAGCGCTTTTTGCGAGAAAAAAATTTGTTGACGTTTAAATTTTTTTAATCGAACTGTGAACTACCCAAAGAAAACAAATTTTATATTCACCACGATTTTTTTTCGTACAAAACAATGTCACTGACATTCTTTTTCCGAAAAAAAATTGCGTTTGGCATTTGTGTTTGTTTTTCCATGGATCAGTCTCATTGAGATTTTTTTTTCGAAAGTGTAAACTGACGGCGAATGAAAAAAAAAATTACACCACGGACATTTTTCTTTGTGGAAAATATTTTTTTTTCTCACCTCGAAGAATTTTTTTACTCAAAAGAACTGTATACTTAGCTTTAAATAAAATGATTTTTCACCAATCGACATTACATTATTTGTTATTTTTATGACCTCCGTGGATTTCTTTTCTTTAATAATTTTGCGATATCCGAGGAGAATTCGATGTTTGAGTTGCGCCTGTTAACTCAGATCGCGTTGGATGTAAACACCTGTGTCCTTCAGTTTGGCAGCGTTTTTCAACATTTTTGTTGCAACATTGTTTGACCCAGCATTAAGTTTAAGTTTAATTGAATTGTTGTTTTCGCTTAATTTGATAGCCGGTGACATTTGGGGTGCTTCGTTGCCCAATAAAAGTTTGGTTATACACTCGACGCGTTCTTGAGGATGTTCGCAATCACCAGGAATGGAGAAAATTATGTTCTTTCCTCTTATTTCACGGCTTTGCAATTCGAGTTCTTCCTCGAGCACACAACAACGCAACTGGTACGCCTTCATTTTCTGGGAAAGCTCTTGATTCTGCTGTCGTAAATTGTTTATCTCTTGGTTCAATTTACCAATATCATCTTTCGTTGCCACATTAACTAGGGCTGCTTGGAGCGAGTTGTCGATAATGTTCTTGATTTGTTGGAAATCTCATTTTGACATAGACATTGTTTGCTGATTTCCAGAAACTTTTTGAAATTTGTGTGTTATACGTGCGATTTGGTTTTCTTCTGGTGATGTTTGGTTTATTTTCCTCTTTTGATCAGTCATGTGACACTATTAGCTGGTAATGATTCGTCTTACAATCTATCGTTACCTGTGATGTTTTTGATTACTGTGGTTTTGTTTAAGTTTAATTTTAAAAATGTATCACTTTAAAGATTTAAATTGGATTTTAAATATTATTATAATGATAAAATTTCTAGAGCGATTTTAAATTTAACTTTTCACTTTATAAGCAGTGTTGCCAACCTCTATCATTTAGTCACTATCCCACCTAGATCCGAAATCGTAGTCCCTGTTCTTAAGGAAGTTAATGCGGACAGTATATGTCTCTCCCAACAATTTTCTAGTGGATTATATATTGGCAATAGCATTACTCCTGCCAAAAGTTCTATCTCTTACATATCCGTCGTTAATTCTTCTGAATCTCCAATTGAATTTAATACCGAAGACCTTATATTCGATGAAGTCTCCAACTATAACATTTTACGAATTCAAAATTATCCCGAATCATATCATAGAATCCAAGCAATAAAAGAGCTAGTCGTGACAGATCACATGTCGAAGAATGAAAAAGAATCGATACTAAATCTGTGTATCTTGTATAGTGAACTCTTCTATCTAAAAGGGGATAAGTTAACTCATACCTCTTCTGTACAACACCCAATCCTTACCCCTGATGCAACACCTACTTATATCAAGCCCTACAGGTTGCCGGAAGCACAACGATTGGAGGTTGACAAACAAATCCACGAGATGATGGACGATAATATAATCCAACCATCAAATAGTCCGTGGAATTTCCCTCTTATCGTTGTCCCTAAAAAACCTGATAAAGATGGTAATAAGAAATGGAGAATAGTCGTCGATTTTCGCAAACTCAACGACAAAACTGTCGGTGATGCATTTCCTAACCCAACATAACTGATATTCTAGATCAGTTGGGAAGTTCAAAATTTGTTTCTACTTTAGACCTCGCCAGTGGATTCCATCAAATCCAAGTTAGACCGGAAGATAGAGAGAAGACCGCCTTCTCTTCACCTTTTGGTCATTACGAGTTCATTAGAATGCCTTATGGATTAAAAGGTGCCCCAGCCACCTTCCAAAGGTTAATGAATAATGTATTGACTGGTCTACAAGGTATAAAAACTTTTGTTTATATGGATGACATCGTGGTCTATGGTAAAACCTTAGATGAACACAATTCGAAATTAAAAGAAATGTTTGAACGTCTCAAAATACATAATCTTAAATTGCAACCCGATAAATGCCAGTTTTTGCGAACAGAACTCACCTACCTAGGACACGTGATAAATGAATCAGGTATCAAACCTGATCCGCAAAAAATCGAATGCGTAAAGAATTTCGGTCAACCTAAAAATGCCAAAGAAATAAAAAGCTTTCTGGGACTCGCTGGATATTATTATTATTTTGCAAATATTTCAAAACCCCTTACTAATCTTTTACGCAAGGATGTTCGTTTTGACTGGACTCCTCTTTGTTCAAATTCCTTTCATGGACTAAAAGAAAGACTAATTAATCCGCCTCTTCTTCAATATCCTGATTTCACCAAAAACTTTATTTTAACAACGGATGCTAGCGATGTAGCTATTGGAAGTGTCCTTTCGCAAGGTGAAATTGGTAATGACCTTCCTATATCTTATGCATCAAGAACTCTTAATAAAAGTGAAAAAAATTATTCTACTACTGATAAGGAACTTTTAGCTATTGTTTGGTCAGTCAAACATTTCCGACCTTATCTGTATGGTAGAAAATTTCAACTATACACTGATCATAAACCTCTAGTTTATATTCACAACTGTAAAGATATAAATTCCAGAATGATGAGATATCGCCTACAGCTCGAAGAGTTTGAATATGAAATCATCCATAAAAAAGGTGAACAAAATACAAACGCTGACTGTCTTAGCAGAATCGCAAAAATGACTTCGATCCGATACAAAATCCTTTCCTACTTCTTCGCAAAATTCGTCATCTTCATCATCTCCCATATCGTCTGCAAGTACTAATTCTTTTTCTACATCGCAGTTCCTAATTCTTGTTCATCACCATCAACAAATACGAATTTGTCTTCTTCATCGCTAACTACTAATTCTTGTCCAACATCCATAAATTCAAGTTCGTCTTCTAAATCTTCAATTTCTAATTTTTGTTCAACACCAATTCCTAATTCTTGTCCAAAATCTTCACATACAAATTCTAATTCTTCTTCAATATCTTGTTCCAAATCTTTGAACACTAATTCCAATCCCAGTTCCAAATCAACAAATACCAATTCTTGTTCTAATGCTTCAAATGAAAATACTAATTCTTGTTCCACATCTTCTATTATAAATAATGATCCAGAAGCATCGCCTTCATCTACAAATCATAATAATAATTCTTCTTCTTCAAGTCCTTCAACATCTTCAAATACAAACTCTAATTCCTTAAAACCTAGTTCTAATTCTTGTTCAACGCCTTTAGTCATAACTACTAACTCTTCGAATATTTCTTCGGCAAAACCAGATTTGTCGGAAAATGAAATCAAAACTAATCTTAAGGAATTCCATTTAAATCCAATTGGAGGAGACTGTGGTGTCAACAGAAGCTTTAAGCGTATAAAATTATATCACAATTGGAAGAATATGTTTCAAGATATAAAAAACTACATTAAAAATTGCGAACTCTGTCAGAAAAATAAAGTAACAAAATACACCATGGAACCTATGGTTATAACTTCAACTTCCAAATACCCCTTCAAAAAATTTCTATTGATATCGTTGGTCCCTATCCTATAACTAATAGTAACAATAGATATCTATTAACATTCATCGATGATCTGACTAAATACACTGATGCAATTCCTTTACCAAATCAAGAAGCGAATACAATCGCCGAAGCATTCGTCAAAGAAATAATATTTCGATATGGCACACCCAAATACGTCTTGTCAGACCAAGGCCAAAATTTCCTAAGCGATATATTCAAAAATGTATGCAAACTCCTTAAAATTACTAAACTCCAAACTACTGCATACCGACCACAAACAAATGGATCTTGCGAAAGAAGCCACAGAAACTTCGTTGAATATCTCCGTTGTTTTATCAATAAATCTCAAGATGATTGGGATAACTGGATTAAATATGCCGTTTTCGTCCATAACACGACTCCCAACACTTCAACGTCATACACTCCCTTTGAACTTATGTACGGTAGACAAATTGAACTTCCTTCTAGTGTTACAAAAAACCCTGAAATCTGCTATAGTTACGATTTGTATGCAAATGAACTAAAATCAAGGCTCCAACATTGTCATCAAATCGCTAGAGACAAACTTCTCAAGAGTAAAGAATCTTCAAAACTTCAGTATGATAAAAAACAAAATCCTGGAGACTTTCAGATAGGAACGCTTGTTCTACTCAAAAATGAAAGTAATCCAAGAAATAAAAATAAAAAACTTCTTCCTCTTTGGTCAGGACCTTACGAAATCTTATCCAAGTCAGGAGTAAACTCCGAAATTAAAATTAAAAATAAAATAGTAAATAAAGTCCACAACAATAGACTAAAATTTTTTTCAAGTTAATCAAAATCTTCAATCTCAATATTCTTTCCAGAAATGGAGAAACCAATATTCGTTATTCTCATCTGTAACATAATTTTGAGTAACCCAATGATGATCAACCACGAGCAACCATATGAAATCGTCGACTTGAAAAACAAGACTGGAATATACTACGAACACGTTGGTAACCTTAAGCTTTTCTCTAACCATTGGAACTTGGTCATATATACTAACCTTACCGAACTCAAATTACAATATAGTTATATTTTATTTACCTATGACAAAATTCTATCTTCATGCAAACAACTTTTTTCTTCTCACGAACTCCCATCCCAATGCGAAACACTTCCTACCCTATCTACGTTAATACTTCATCGAATAAAATCTCAAGATCAAATTATTAACAAATACTTAGGTACAACCATAAAACCTAGACTACAAAAGAGAGGATTAATAAATGCTATTGGTTCTATATCCAAACAACTATTTGGCACCCTCGACGACGAGGATGCAAAAACTTTTTCTCGACACATAAATAAACTTAACCAACAACAACATTACGAATCCCAATTACACGAAAAACAAATTTCAATATCAAAAAATATCATCCACCAATTAAACCTTACAAACGACCAAATTATTAAAATAGAAGAAAAAATTAAAGAAACCTATAAAATCATTAATCAATTAAACAAAAACTCAAATAGTAACAACATAATTAATAAATCCTTCCTTCAACTAAATAAACTTTTCACAATGTTCAACTCTTTATCAGAATATTATTATTCAACAAAAGATCACCTTCAGAAAAACAATCGTATTTTCTCTATGATAAACATGACTTAGACAAATGTCAAAAAACTACAAAAAAATAATTATCTTTGCGAAAGAAACGCACCAATCCTTTTCACCTCATCAAGCAGTGCCTGCGAACTGAATTTACTTTCCATTCTTCCAAGTGAAATCAGTAATTGCTATATTCAATTAATGCAAATATATCACCCTATTTTCCTACAGCTAGCAGACTCCTATTCTTGGATTTTCGTTTCCCCAAATCCAGAAAATCTTATTATTAAATGCCAAAATCTTAACTCTCAAATAAACATAAATGCAACCGGTATTCTTAAAATCCAACCGAACTGTATCGCAAACACTAGGTTCCAATCCATTAACTCCAAAACAAATTTCGAAACAAAAACCAATCTCAACTTTATTTCATCAAACCCTTATCTTTCATTTAATACAACACAACCACAGTTTGAGAAAACTCCCAGTTACGTGACAAAGTCCTTTAATATACATAACCAGATTGATGACCTTAATTCTATCAGTAAAGATATAGAAAACATAAAAAATTCCCAGTTCACATATTCTAAAGTCGATCACGAAAATAAAAATATGATAGTAGTGTTCCTTCTTGCAATGTTTTCCGCCATACTTATGGTTATAATCATACTACTCATGCGGAATAAAAATAAAACTTCCGTAAACACCAACAAAATATCGAATTGCTTACCATTAGAAGAAATAAAAATCTCAGACCCAGTTCAACTTCAGTGCACAAATTCAAGAACCATTACCAATACCTACACCTCGTCTAGCCCCATCTAATCTTTCTCGTTCACTTCCGATTCCATCATCTAAAGCCGAAACTCTCACCATTCCTAGGTACAAGTTTCGTTCTTAAGGGGGGAGGTGTTGTAAAGTACACACTTCACAACCTCCAACGTCTTTCCCTCACCCACTTCCATTTCTCATGCCCTTTCATGACCCATCCATTCATTTTCAATTGTACCCATTGCCACTTCAAATTCCCACAGTCATCATTTCCTTTCAATTGACTAATATCCGACCCAATTTAAATTCCAATATTCATGCCCAACTCCAAACCACTTAAAATTCCCATATCATCATTTCCTTTTAATTAACTACAAATTCTATCCAACTCCAAATCGTCAACCTCTCCAATGTCATTGCCTGCTCCACTTAACTGAAACAAAACCCATAATTCCCAGGTCATCACTTTCTTTTTTAATTACCTCCAAAATCCAAATGCACTCTTTCTTTTCCAATCCACACTATCCAATTTCATTTTTTTTTCTTGACACAAAAAACGTGCATTACTCCCAGCTGTGCACAGGCACACTTCGGACGCGGTGACATGTTTTTTGTGTGTTCTCGAGTCGGGTAGCGAGGCAGATATCCGACACTAAGAATCGGACCGCCGCCGCACAGTGGAACGATCAGTACAAATTTCTGGTCATGAGGTGATTTTTTTTTTTGTGATATGAACATAGTTCTTATATGTGATGTTTTGAAAACTGTCCACTCTTTCATAAGCTATAAAAATTTTGTTTGTAAATATAACGGTTTTCATGAAATAATGGCTTAAGTTAACACTTTTTTTCTAAGCCGAAAAAAATGTGATATTAGATATTTTTGGTTTTTTGAGTCTTTCATTCAATTTTTGAGATAACTCAATGAAACAAATTTTGTTCGACTAAGGAAGATTAGTTTAAAAAAATAAAATTAAAAAAAAAAATAAAATCAAAGATTTGTCTATTCGAAAACACCTGTTTTTACAGTTGCTTTTAAAAAATAATATCTAGAACTTCCAACAAGCTTTTAAAAAAATGCTTGCATATGCCTGCTTTCTAATTCACCTTTAGGGAATTTTATGCTATCGGTGAGTAATATTTAACAAGAATTGGATCCGACCCCGATAACCTATGAGCTTTAAAAAATCTCTACCTTTTATACTGGTCATTGCTCAACTGTCTTCTTTTTTTTTGTATCAGAAACCAATATATACCTTTACAGTATTTTTAGGTGTGCTGAACTCGAATCCAAAGTCAGAAAAATTCTATCACGTCACGTTTCTGGGATATAACCGTTTGAAATTGAAAATACCCGTTTTTCGCTGTTTTCGTAACAGCGCTTTAACATAACCTATGTTAAAGCGTGAGGTTACTTGTTTGAACAAAATGTGTAACGGTTTCTAGAAGAACAACATTTTTTCTTTTAGATTCCTTTCAAATCTTTCCGGTGTCTCTTTTCTTCTCCGAGAAATCCATCGGATCCGAATGACGATATCGAGAGTGAAAATAGCATTTAAAGATTATTTTTGATTTTGAATACTATGCTTTTGTTTTTAAATTTACTTGAACCTTTTTTTTCATTTATCTATTACATGACTTAATTTTCCACAATTTTCTTAAAGACATTTTATGAAATAAAATGAATGCTATTATATAATTCTAAGGCTCTTTATTTGGATTTAAAATTATTTATGTAAGTTTTCAGCAGTTTGTATCGGGAAAGAATATTTGAAATTGATTTATTTTTAATAGCGATATAATGTATATTGTACGAAAATATGAACATAGATTTATGTAATACAAGCCACTTTTATAAATATTCTAGAGAGGGGTATTTGAAATATTCTTAAGAGAAAAAATATCATTTTCTCTTATATGACAGTTGAAGAAAAACTCATTTTCAAAACTGTGCATCATTTTGATAAAAAAATTTCTAAAATTCGATATAAACATAGTATTGGATACAATCATAAGTATCTACCTACCTTAACTATAGTTAAAACAGATAGAAAAATTGTTTTAATATTTACTTTTACAGATTAAATTTTTGAGGATTTTTAAATTTATCGGTAATAGGTGTATCTATGATTCTCAACAAAACAAATAATTTTTTTTTTTACTTGATTATTTGAGGAACAATTTTTTAAATATAGAAGTATTTAGAATTTAAATGAATATATGGTAAACTTTAAAATTCGATTTTTTTATGTTGGTTATTTTTTTTTCAAATGCACTTTTTACTGGATATGGAATCGTATGTTTTCAATGTTTTATTAATCTATGGTATTTAACAAACACAATGGCGAAAAAATCATCAAAATCCATCCTTTTATTCAAAAGTTACAGCACGATGTCCACTTTTTCAGCTTTTCGTTCCACTGTGCGCCGCACTATGGGCCCAAATGATGGTTTGCGTCTCAAAAATGGTTTTTTCGAAACTATTTTTTAGATTAATTTCTTGGCAGAAATCAATTTAGGAATACTTAAAATACAGATTCCAATAAAAAAAATTATGTTTCCAATCAGTCTTTCTAGTATTTAACCCTTTCTAAAGTGCTCCCTAGAAAAAACACTGTTTGAGTGACATAGTGAAGCTACTTTTGAAACCACTTTCTTTTAATTATTGATGATGATAAAGTGTAAGTGTTATATGTTTTTGGAAAGCTTTTTATTACTACTATTTGAATTTGCAAAAATATTTTTTGGAAAATATATATTTTAGATAAATTTATTTTTTCCAATAACATGTTTTTTTAGCTTTTGCCAAATTTCGATTGGAGTTTTAAGTACTTCCACCGTCATCCACCGTTTAGTTCTAGGCCGCAAATTATTCCTTAGTTCATATACCAAAACATATAAAAAATCTGCTTTTCTTTGATAAAGAACTAAAAACCTATTATAAGAAGTAGAACAAAAAATCACACATTTTAGATGTTTTTGCAATTTCTTTTTTTCGCATGAAATCTTAAATCTTTAAAATCGGTTCAAAGCCATTGTAGACTCAAAATCGATTCCAAGAACATACTAAGAAATTATTTTTAGAGTCAACTCTCATTTTAAAATTAATATAGGAAGGGTTTGAAAGTTATAAATTTCCCACCAGTTTGGATTGACCATCTTGCAGTTTGCTAACATCTTTTTTATTACAGCAGCACGCTCACATTATATTTTGATTTTATAGGTTTGCATAATGCTTATGTGACATACATAATATGTATATACATAATTGGTATCAGTTATTTGTGAGTGAAAAAAAAGATTAAAAGTTACAAAAATAAAGTGTTAAAAAGAATGTTTAAAAATAGGTGAATTTGAATTATTGTCAAAGTTTCTATTTTTTTTCACTGGTCAAGTTTTTGTTCTTAATTGATTAATTAATTCTTTTTGCAATGATTTTTCTTTGTTGAGGAAGTGGGTGGATGCCACGCCCCTTGAATACAAAATAACAAATTTTTCAATTTTCCAATGCACTACACCCCTAATACTCTACCAAATTTCATCATTCTTCGACAAAATTGCCATTTAGTTGATAGATTTTAGAAAGTGGGTGGATGCCACACCCACTAATGGAAAATCTCAAGTTTTCAAATGAAAGCTATGTATGCTCAACAAGTTCTACCGCTTTACCAAATTTCACCATTGTACATTGTTGATAGATATGATAACAATTCTGAAAAATTGGGTTGATGCCACCCTTCATGAATGCAAAATCTAAAATTTTTCTTTTACATGCTTTACACAGCCCTATTATTCCGCCAAAATTCAAAGATCTATGTGCTACGTGGAAGTGCTCTATATTTAAAATTAAATACAAATCTAGTGAAAAGACGCCCCCTTCCCTTAACGGAAAATATCAAGTTTTTCTTTTTTATGCACAACATAATTTTGATGATCTGTCAATCAGCGAGTGAGGGGTGAGTAGGTCAGTTATATGGTTTTAGTGATGTATGAAGATCTATATATCTCAAGAACCACTAATTTTTAGAAGTTGAAATTTATTGCCACGCCTGGACTTGATTAGTTATGTAAATGCTTCGAATTTGAAGTATCTGACTTTATTGGTACTGGAGAAAGAGGGGGGTCAATAATTGCTTAGGTTGGATCTGTAAATAAGATATAGAGCAAGAACTTTACTTGCCATTACCGTGCCCTTTCATTTGTACTACTTTTTTTAATTTAATTTGTATTTTTTATAAATAAAAAAAAAAAAAAATGTTTCAATTTCAAATAACATGACGCAAATAAATAACGGTGTTATGTGTTTCTTCCGTAATTTATGTGTATTAAAATGTTTGAATAATTTTTAAATAAAAATAGCATGCATTTAACTTTTAGAAACCTACATTATTTTGTTGGCCGTATATTCAAGAAGATATGTGCGAAATTTCAGCTTATTATCTCACAAGACAAAAAAGTTACAGATTTTTGAGACGCAAAACGTCACTTGGGCCCATAGTGCGCCGCATCGTGTTATAAACTAAGAAATTCGTTTTTCTTTTCTATTTCTTTTGCCCAGTATACAAAATCTTTGCCAATTCCTTACTGACTCAATTATTATAAGACTCTGAAAAATCGTTTATAATTTAAGAATAAGAATTGTTAAAACTAGTGACATAAGATCTAAAATTAACAAAGAAAAAACGCTTAAGTAAATTTAATAAATAAACAACAGCAAACTATACCTTGTTTGAATTCCTTAATAAAAATAGAACACTAAATAAAGGTAAGACCCCGTTTGAGATCCGTGCGTCTCAAGTTAAAACAAAATAAAGCACAACAATGCCAACAATTTGATGGTCATACAAGGGGGGGGGGGGGGGGGGGGGTGAGTTGAAACAGTTGACACTGGTCAAGAATTAATTTACAATTTAAGTAGGGTTTGTGTGTAAATGGAAATCCAAACACAAGTGCAGTTTGCTGCAAGTTATACATCAATTTATATTGAATAATTTGAATGAACAGCAACAACTTGTGTGTGTTACCACCAAGTATATAGGCTGGAGTTATAGATATTTCACGAGTGCCACCTCGATCATCAGACTCCTTTAGTGGTGCTTGGTCTGGTTATGCTCGTATTAATTGAAAAACTCTGCCGTCGTGCTTATAAAAATGCTAGTCGCTGTTGCGATTGATAAACAACGAAACCTGCATTGTGATAGAGCTAACCATGTGGTTTCAGTGGCGCGGTGTGCAGTGCATCGGCCTCTGAATCGCAAGGTTCATGGTTCGCTCCCATATAACGGCAAAGAGTTTTTCAATTTATACGAGCATAACCAGACAAGTGCTGTAAGATTTGATCTTTATTAAATCTTTTTGTGCGGTGGAAACACCAAAAAGATTTATTTAATCTAAACTGAGATAAACCTTTGGTGGAAGGTAGGTAGGTAGAAGTGGCTGTCAATACTAAGTACTGACACACTTAGACCAAAATTGGTCCGTTGTGATACCACATGAATCTTAAAAACTCCTTCCTTACTCGCTAAAACCACTTTGAGCTCCTGACGAAGCGTGCGAGACTATAAATGTCTGTGTTTGCCAGATCACTAGGATCGTTAAAGAAGTAAACTCCCAAATGGAGCCTACGTCTGAGGGAAAGAGCAGGGCATGTGCAGAGAAGGTGAGGAATTGTTTCCTCTTCCTCCTCGTCCATGCAGCTTCTGCAGAAATCGTTTGAAGGTACGCCAAGCCGCGCTGCGTGCCTGCCTATTAAAAAGTGTCCTGTTATGACACCTACAGTAGAGCTAATGTGCATTCTATTTAGTGATATTAAACACTTGGAGCGTTTCAGGTCAAGGTTTGGCCATACTTGTTTTGTCGCCAAACAAGTAGTGATGTTTTCCCACCTTGTGTTTGTTCTCTTCAACGCATCTTGCTTCAGTAAAAGTTTACACGTAGCGATGGGTATACCAATGTTTACCTTTTCAGGTAAAATGGGTAGTAATGTTCCACTTCTAGCGAGTTCATCAGCTTTACAATTACCTGGAATGTCACTATGACCCGGCACCCAACAAAGGTGAATATTAAACTGTTGCGCCATCTCCAACAGAGATGATCGACAGTTGAGGGCTGTTATAGAGTTTGTACGGACAGAGTCCAGGGATTTAATGGCGGCTTGACTATCAGAGAAGATGCGGATATCCGAGCATGATATCACGTTTTCTTTGAGCCAAGACAGTACTTCTTTTATCGCTAAAGTTCCGCCTGGAATACGCTACAGTGATTAGGAAGACGGAATGAGAGACTTAAATTTAGTCTTTCAGAGTACACTCCCCCACCAACCCCATCTTTGGTCTTCGATCCGTCAGTGTAGAAGTGAATTGATTGATCTTCTAAGAATTCCACATCCTCCCAGGTGGATCTGGAAGGTATGGTCACTTCAAAATTTTTATCGAAATTCAATAGTGGGATTTACACAATCCCAGTCAGTGTTACTAGGAAGTGTTCCGAATGAATTCAGAATAGCGGAGTGACCAATCTCATTATTGATCCACTGTAAAGAGGCTTTGAGGCGAATGGCTGTGCTCGCGGCCGTTTGTTTGCTGAAAATATCGAGAGGTATCAGATGGAGAAGAGTATCTAATGCAGCGGAAGGAGTCGACCGAAGTGCTCCAGTAGTACATAGACATGCTGTTCTTTAGACTTTGCTTAGTTTGTCGCGATGTGTCGCTTTATCCAAGGCAGTCCACCATACTGCCACGCCGTAAGTTAGAATCGGTCTAATTACCGAAATGTATAGCCAGTGAGTAATACGAGGTTGGAGGCCCCATTTACTACCTACGGCTTTTTTGCAGGAGAAAAGTGCCACTGTGGCTTTTTTCACTCTTTCTTGTATGTTAGGTTTCCAACTTAACTTCTTATCTAAGATGAGACCCAAGTATTTAGCTTCGTCTGAGAATTTTAGTAGAACACCATTAATAATAGGGGGGTCTGTTTGCGGAATTTTGTATTTCCTGGAGAAGAGGACAAGATCTGTTTTATGGGGGTTAACTCCAAGTCCGCATCGATCTGCCCATCGTGTTAGCTTGTTTAGAGCGTTTTGTAGAAGATCTCTTAAAATGTTAGGATGTTTTCCTGATACTGCTATAGCAACGTCATCCGCATAGGCAATCACTCTGTAGCTCTCTGCCTCTAAGGTATTCAGCAGTTCATTAACTACCAAATTCCAAAGAAGGGGAGAAAGCACCCCGCCTCTCAGTGTACCTCTACTGACAGATCTTCTTGCCGAAAAGCCGCCCAGTTTTGAATTGATAACCCTGCTTGTAAGCATCTGATTAATCAGTTCACCAAGCGACCCATCCACATTCAGAGAAGCCAGTGCAGATGTGATTGCAGATGTATCAACGTTATTAAAAGCACCTTCTATATCTAGGAAGGCAACCATTGTATATTCTTTATAATGGAGGGAATATTCGATGGTACGAACTAGTGTGTGGAGAGCTGTCTCCACTGACTTCCCTTTGCAATAGGCATGTTGAGCTGTAGACAGTAATCTCGTATCAATGCTTGACCTTAGTTCGATATCAATCAGTCGTTCAAAAGTTTTTAGAAGGAAAGATGATAGGCTAATAGGTCTTAAATCTTTAGGGTTTACGTGGGAACATTTACCGGCTTTGGGCATAAACACAACTTTGACTTCTCTCCATAGAAGCGGAATATGGACCAGATTTAAGCAACCATTGAAGATGACTTCCAGAATCGGCAGAATTACTTCTGAATTCATCTGTAGTTCAGCCGGAATGATGCCATCTGGCCCCGCCGACTTGTATGGTTTGAAGCTATTGAGTGCCCATTGTAATTTTTCCCTTGTAATCAGACCTTGTGGAAATGTTAGTTTTTCGCTTGTCCTGTAAAGGGCAGTGCTATTAACAGTCTGTGAGCTGCCTGGAAAATGATTATCCAGTAGCAAATTGAGCGATTCTTCGCAAGAGTTGGTCCAGGAGCCATCAGCATTTTGAAGGCAGCTAGGCATAACTGGATTTGTGGAGAGGATTTTTCTTAATCTTGATGCTTCTGAGGCTTCTTCTATATTGCCACAGAATGTCCTCCAAGAAGATCGTTTGGTTTTCCTCAATTCTTTTTTATATAATTTTAGTGATTCTTTATAGGAATCCCAATCGGACATTACTCTAGTACTTTTAGCTCGATTGAAAAGTTTCCTACAGTTTTTTCTGAGGGGTTCGAGCCCCGAAGTCCACCAATGTGGCTTCCTTTTACCCCTTATTAGAATAAGAGGACAGGAGGTTTCTAATGATTTGTTTAGGGCTAAAGTAAGATCATTGACTTTGCTGTCAAGATCGTTTTTGTTGGATGGAACACTTAAAATGTCAGGTTTAATAAGTCTCTTAAGTGTTTCTCTGTACTTAGGCCAGTCTGTTTTCCTATGATTACGAAAAGTTAACTGGCCAGGAGGTTCATCGTTCAAGCTGAATTGAATGTATCTATGATCAGAGAACGAGTGATCACTAGAAACTTTCCAGTTTAAAATCATTTGATAGATGTTGTCGGAGACAAGAGTTAAGTCTAAAACTTCTTGTCTGTTTCTGGTAACGAAAGTTGGTTCATTGCCTACGTTACTTACTATAAGGTTAGTATTTAGGATAAAATCGAAAAGAGACTCACCTCTATCGTTAATATCAGTACTACCCCATACTGTGTGACGGGCATTGACATCACTCCCAATAATGAGGCTGATATTTCGCCTTTCTGCTTCAGCGATAAAATTCTCCAGGGTTTTACCTGGGAGAGGGCCAAGGTGGTCATGGCCGAGATATGCCGATGCTATCCAAAGTGTGCCTTTGGTCGTCTCCAGTCTTGCAGCCGTAATATCTCGATCGCTGAAATTAGGTAGTAAATATACATTAATGCTACTTTTTACTAGTATGCAGGATCTAGGTTCACCTTTACCGGACGCATACAGTAGGTAGTATCCAGGAGTCCTGAGTCCCTTTACGATGGATTTCACAATCCAAGGTTCTTGGATCAGGACGATATCCTCTCCGTTGCTGGATATTCGGAGAAGAAGTGAGGCTGACGCCTTGATGGAGTGTTGGAGGTTAATCTGAACTAACTGCAGCATTTTGGCTACAATTAGGCAGATCAGCCTCCACCACGGTATTATCAGGTTCTTCCAAGTCAGAGGACGAACAAAAGCTCGTCCTCACTTAAAAGAACACTGTTTAAATAGTCTTCAGTTTCCATGTCGGAAAGGCTGTCGACGTTAGGAGAGGACTCCACTGGAGCCGAAGATGCCCTGGATGCATCATCTTCCAAACACGGGAAGGTGATGGACATACCAGGGTCCCCGACCACAGCTTCGTCTTCTTGGGGGTGTGGAGGAGCGCAAGCTGCATCTACCTCATCTTTTTTGTAGACCCTAAGGTTCATTGTCTCAAACCCGAACCTAATCACACCTTTAGTCTGCGCCAGAGGAACAAGGGATTCTTTATTAATCACAATGATTGCGCCTCTGTAAAGGCCTTTTTGTTCCTCCAGTTTCGCGACTTTCCAGTTGTGAGTAGGAAGGGATGGATTCGAAAGTTGGATTATCTGGAGTATTTCATCCATACAGGAGGGTTCAGCCGGGATCCAGGTACGTGCTCTTGGCCTGCAAGGGATGTCCTCCTTAGCAATTACCTCAAGCTTCGCACCTGGCCAGACTTCTCCTATCCTGCTGATAGCCAGCTTATAGAGATCGCACGATCTCTGATCATCGCAGGCGATGAGCTTGACATGGCCCTGGTGCCAACCGCCATCACTAGTGATTGGAGGTGGTCCCGGGTTGTCCCTCATAAGACTTAAGAAGCCAGCCGAGAGCTTCAATTTCACCATCTGCCAATGATCAGAAGATATCGTACCATCTATATCACTTCTATCAATAACCGCAACTACGATTTTATCTTTTAGAATATCTCTAAAAGATTTGATTGGGGGTTTGAGGGGAGTGCTGGTGTTTTGCACTTTTGTTCTTTTTGCGTAAGGCATGGTACCTTCAATAGACCGTTGTCGCTTTGACGTGGAGTCGCCGCTGGTCTGGTGTTTAGCTAAGAAGCTCTTAGCCCACCTTACTTTCGCTTCATGCTTTGAGTCACCTCCAACCTTCGGTCTCGCACCAAAGATCTTCAGGATCCTCTCAGCATTCCGCTTATCCTTGTAAAAGGACCCACCAGGTGTAAGCTTACGCCTACCCCCACTGGGACCCGTGTGAGCTACACTCACGTTAGAGGTGGAAGGGCCATGCTTCACGATCCTTCCACCACTAAAGTGAGGGTGCGAAGTTTGGGGAGGTTTACTCTCCGTAGTGGTGGAAGGGCCATGCTTCACGATCCCTCCACCACTGAAATTGGGTATTTCTACCTTACTCTCACTGTTCTTGCTGCCAGCAACTAGACCATGATTACTCACGGTTTCGCCACCAACAGGCAAGACAGGAGGTACAGCAGACGACTTTACAGTCGCACTGCCGGCCGAACTTGAAGAAGAACCGGACTTACCACTAACATCATTTAAAAAATTCATATGATTCCCACGAGTATCGGAGAAGGGGTGGTCACTCTGCACAGAGATCCGTATATGCAGAGAAGGCTAGTTAATTCGAAGATTGCCATCTGTCCGAACACTCCGTTAGCGACTGAGCTAGTATTTGAATTGGGCCCTCAGCCAGGCTGATCATCGGCACGGGTCGTATAACACCTTGATCCAGCCCAATATAGGGGATTTGGGGAGAGGAAGGATATGATGATGTGGGGAGCAACAGACAGCCTCATCGCCGTTCTGCCGAGAAGGAATGAGGGAAGGAACACCGAACAGCTTTTTCGCCGTACCGGTGAGGGAAAAGGAGACGACAGACAGCATCATCGCCGTACCGCCTAGAAAGGAATTATATGATTGGGATCGTCGGACAGCTTCATCGCCGTACCTACGAGGGAGGTAACTCATTGGACAGCATCATCGCCGTACCGCCGAGAAGGGAATGTCGTACAGCATCACCGCCGTACCTCAGGTGGGGAGGGGGAAACACGTTGGACAGCATCTCGCCGTACCACCGAGGGGGAGGGGTGAGGGAGGGGGGGAGGAAGGAGTTTTGGGGAGCGCCCTTTGGTTTCAGGACTCATCTGGAGAGGTTATCTCGAGAATCTGTGATGCTTTTTTGTCGAGGCTGAGGTAGACTCGTCGGTGTCCAGGGTTTATCCCAAAGAAAGCACAAAACTTGGGTTAAGAGTTTCAAACTCCGATTTAAATATTTTTATTTATTCAAAGGTTTAATACAAAAGTTTTATAGCTTAACTAACTAACACGGTATTTCATATACTACAATAATAATGCTTATGATTTATTCTAACACGGTATTTCATATAATCTTACTAATAATAAGTACAAGGTAGGATTAAATCCCCGCCTCCAACGGTAAGTTGAAGGAAAGTCAAATCTGCTCCCGGCTCACAGATAGCGTCTACTATACACTCGAAAGGAGTGCAGAGCAGAAAAGACGGTTAGGATTAGATCCCCGCTTTCAGCTGCAGGCTGAAAGAAAGTCAAGTCTGGTCCCGGCTAACAGACAGCGTCTACTATGCACTCAGATGGAGTACAGAGCAGAAAAGGCGGGTGGGATTCGGTCCCCGCTTCCAGCGGCAGGCTGAAAGAAAGACAAGTCTGGTCCCGGCTGACAGACGGCGTCTACTATGCACTCAGACGGAGTACAGAGCAGAAAAGACAGGTTGGGATTCGGTCCCCGCTTCCAGCGGCAAGCTGAAAGAAAGTCAAGTCTGACAGACAACGTCTACTATGCACTCAGACGGAGTGCAGAGCAGAAAAGGCGGTTGGGATTCGGTCCCCGCTTCCAGCGGCAAGCTGAAAGAAAGTCAAATCTGGCCCCGGCTGACAGACAACGTCTACTATGCACTCAGACGGAGTGCAGAGCAGAAAAGGCGGTTGGGATTCGGTCCCCGCTTCCAGCGGCAAGCTGAAAGAAAGTCAAGTCTGGCCCCGGCTGACAGACAACGTCTACTATGCACTCAGACGGAGTGCAGAGCAGAAAAGGCGGTTGGGATTCGGTCCCCGCTTCCAGCGGCAGGCTGAAAGAAAGACAAGTCTGGTCCCGGCTGGCAGACAACGTCTACTATGCACTCAGAGGGAGTGCAGAGCAGAAAAGTCGTTTAGGATTCGATCCCCGCTTCCAGCGGCAAGCTGAAAGAAAGTCTAATCTGCGCCCGGCCAACAGATAACGTCTACCGTATACTCAGAAGGAATATAGAGTAGAAAAGTCAATGGGAAACGTTCCCCGCCTAAGGCAAAGGCCAAAGGAAATACAATCGCGGAAAATAATAAATAATATCAATAATAAAAACGGAGGAGAAGCCTCAAAAAAACGGTACGAGATAAACTCAAAAAATCAGTGAAACTTCTGATGGTACACTTCGTACCCAACAGCGTGTCTCGGTTGAGTTAATTAATTTAATCCGTTCCAGAATAAATTAATTTAACTCACGGTCGGTTTTCTTCCTTATGTACACTAAATTGGTACACACACAACAAAGGCAGAAGACCATTTTGTTCGGAAATTACACTTCCCCATATTAAGTTTCCTGACAAAAGACAGTGTGAACTGGTAAAGGCGAATGGCAAAATCCCACAGTAAAAATATATTTTTATTTGATGACGACTTTTGGGTATTCCATCGTTTACTTTCAGTGATAGTAACTGACAAGTATAAACCGTTGCATAATTTCGGGGGTTGGTATGCGAACTTTCTGTGTTGCATATTTCGAAGATTTAATTGAAATTGTGAATTTCGGTAATTAAAGCGGTGCGGTAAATGCAAAATGTAAATGAATTTTTGCCGGATAGTTCAGGTTGGTGTTGCAAATGTGCATTGAGGAGGTGAAATTTGTAACGCTTCGTTACAAATCATTGACCTTACTCAGCTTCTACAACTCGACAAGTTCGACGCTTAGGTAGAACGTAGCATAAAGGTGGAAACGTAGCATAAATCTTGGAGATTTAAAGGAGATTTGCGGTAAATCTTATTAAATCTCAGATTAGCGTTAGGTGGAAATGTAGCATAATGCTTTGTTATCTCAGTTAGATTAAATAAATCTTTTTGGTGTTTCCACAGCACACAAGATTAAAAAAAGAATAAGTTTGACAGCACCTTCAAAATGCAAATGGGTTTTCAATTTTTCTTATGAAGTGCGAGTGAGACAGAATGTTTGATTTTTGTCAAACAATGAAGCAGTGAATCGAGCCCCGAATTAATCGTTCAGCACCATATGAGAATAGGTTAGTTCGATTTGTAAAACTATTTTTCCTGGGAAGATTAAACAAGATTTATTTCAAATCTTAAGGATTTACGAAATAAATTTTTATGGTAAATCTTCGAGATTTGAAGGAGATTTGAGGTAAATCTTATCAAATCTCAGATTAGTGCTAGGTGGAAATGTGGCATTACTGTCAAATTACTGACGGAGCAAAACGAACGCAGACGAAAATGTTCATCGTAATTATTGTTTATCTATTTCGTCAAACAGAGTACAAAAGCTCCTACAGACTACTTAAACTTAACAAAAAATAATAATTATTAATACAAAAATTTACGTACAACTAAACATAATCAATAATCAACCTCCAAAGTTCAATACTATTAATAAATGTGATTTAAAAACATCTCTACTATAGAATTGATAGAAATCAATAATTTCATTTTGAGAGACTGAGTTTGCCTGTCTTAAGCATCGCGAGAGTGGCTCATTAAGTCCATAATTAACTCTGTGGTGAAGTATAAGAAGGACAGTTAAATTCTATAATTCTCAGCAAAAATGGACAATTAATTCTATAATTAACGATATCTCGTACAAACATGATATCGAAGTATTTTCTTCGCGTTTCAAGACTTTGAAGGCCAAAAAGCAAACAACGAACTTCATACGAAGGTCTGACAATATTCCAACATAAAAGATAAAATATGTGCCTTGAGAAACGTTTTTGAATTCTCTCTAATCTTTGAGAGTTATTTGAGTAGAATGGGTTCCATATAACACTACAAAATTCCAAAACTGATCTAACGTAGGAAAAATACAAACATTTAAGTGTGAATGGGTCCTTAAACTCCTTCGAGTTTCTGATTATAAATCCCAACATGGAGTTGGATTTAGCTACCAAATATAACTCCTAAATCTTTTATTTCATATATTTTGACAATTGGAGTATTGCCTATACTATACTCGAAGTCCACAGGTGACAAACGACGACAAAATGTAAGACTTTGACACTTAGAGACATTCAAGTACAATCTATTATTTGCGCACCAAATAGAAGTATTTTGTAAATCAATTTGTAACATTAAGCAGTCAGACATATCTTTTACTATACAATACATTTTTAAATCATCATCAAACATGAGACATTGAGAATGAACAAAAACATCTGGAATATCGTTTACAAGTAGTAAGAATAACAGAGGTCCAAGATGACTCCCTTGGGGGACACCAGATGTTACCCTTATAGCATCAGAAAGATTATTATCTATACGAACAAATTGTGTTCTGTCACATAGATATGACTCGATCCATTTTAACATATTAGAGTGAAACCCAAACCCTTGCAGTTTACGAAGTAGAATATGATTATCAACCCTATCAAATGCCTTCGCAAAATCTGTATAAATAACATCACATTGTAAACCTTTTTCGAGCGAAGTAAGGACAAAGTTCGAAAAGATTGCGAGATTTGTGACAGTAGATCTACCACTCACAAAACCATGCTGTAGAGGTGAAATTAACTCTTTCACTGAGTAAATAATTTTTTATAAATAAATTTCTCAAATAGTTTTGGAATAGTTGATATTTTGCAAATTGGACGATAGTTAGTTACATCGTTTTTCGAACCTGCCTGCGGGTGGCAATGGTGCAGTGGATGTAGTGCTTGACTGCTAACTTAGAGGTGTGGGTTCGAGCCCCATTCTAAGTAGCATTCTTTTCTATACTCTCCCAGCTTAACTGGACGCCACCCGTGAGATTTAATGATCTAATAAACACCTTGATCTCAATCCACTGTGCCAAATCTTTCCTATTCTCCTACTCTTTCTAACTAGTGCCGTGCAATTCAGATTGCATTTAAAAGACCTTAGGTCTTACAGGCATATAGGTAGTTAAAATTAAATTAAAAACTTGTGAATATGGATTAAAAAAGAACCTTTCCAATCATCGAGAAATATACCCAGTTCAAGAGAACGGTTAAATATGATACTCAGAGGAATAGCAATTGCATCCGCACATATTTTGAATAATATGGGAGGGAAACCATCAATGCCCTGTTGTTTATTTGAGTTTAACGCACACAGCTCGTCAGCTACTTCTTTTAAGTTAATACTCAGGCTACCAATGTTTGCTGAGTTCAAAAAGCAGTTATTATTGTATAATATTGTATTATTTGATCGAGGGACATACACCGAGCGAAAAAACTGGAAAAAAAAGGTTGTAAACTGTTGGAAGATCGGATGAAGTAACATCTAAATAATGCATTGTATTTGGAATTCCTACAGATTTCTTTTTGTTATTAATGTAACTCCAGAAATATTTAGGATTGCTTTTGAGTTTAGACTCAATATTGAAAATATAGTGATTATGGAGAAATTTGTTAAGATTTCTTTTATTAATTTTGGGTGTGAACAGATTAATTGCCTCTTTAAGCTTATCAGTGAAATAAGTATATGCATTAGAAATCTCAGTATTGCTTAAAACAGACATCCAATCAAAAGAACATATAAAATTAGACATGGAAACAAAATCAGCTTTGACATAATCATAAATAAAATCATTATTAATATAGTGACACGGTTTAAAATAATAATAAAATATGATATTTAAATTTAAAGCTACATGATGGGATGAAGTAGAAAGTGAAGTAGAAGGCACAAAATTAAAATTTCCGTCTAGTTCTTTGTCAATGAAAATCAAGTCAAGAATACGGTCGTTATCATTTGAAATATTATTAATCTGTTGAAGATCAAACTCGGCTAAGCTGTCTACAACTACACTTTCACAATCAACACAACAATATCTTACATTGAATGGTAGTATACACTGCTCATCTTTATCAAATATCCACTTAATAAACGGTTAGTTAAAATCTCCTAAAATTATTACATTCTGATTCTCGTTAAGCCTTTCCAATATTTTGCAACAATTATTAATATGAATTTTATACAATTCTAATGAACTGTACGAAGGTATATAACTTAAAGCTATGAAAACTTCATGAAAACTATCTAAGCTAACAAGAATGATAAGTTGATCAATGTCATAGTTCGACAGTGTACCCAATGATGTCAATGCAATTTCTGTACATGGGAACGACGATCGAACAGCAATCATAACCCCTCCACCTCTGACTAGACAAGTTGTGTTAGGACAGCGATCTTTACAATTTTCAATTCAATTCAATTTCTTTTATTGAACATAATATATACAATCTGGCTTATAACTAATATGATACTATGATAAATTTACATTTTTTGGCACATAGTGGGCCTAACGTTACACAATGTCTTAAGTTTAACAAATTATAGATATATAAATTACATGTCAAAAAATTTAAATTAAAAGTCGGCTGACTTAATCGTCCTCAGGGTGTGCATTCCCGGTTGTCAATGGTGTTTTTGGTGAAGGTTGGGGGAAGTTTTGGCGTTTAGCCACGGTAAAAGCCTGACCCAATGTCAGCGTAGAACGAGACTGCTTCCTCGTTGTCCATGATTATGTTGTCATCAAGTGTTTCCATTACACTGAGGTACCTTGGCTCCGGATGTCGTTGTTCAGTGGTCATCCTTCTCATTAGCTGATTCGGGTGGTCGATGATGTTAAGTACTAGTCTCTTCGCTGAAAGGACTAGGTATTTGTCCAGCGGGATTATGTTGGCTTCGGAGTAGAGATGTTCGTTCTTGTAGTGTTTCCGCCGCTGCCGGTCGAAGTACAGTCCGGTGCAAATTCTGAGAATCTTCCTTTCGAATATTTGAAGCTCCTTCATGGCTGTCTTGGAGATTGAAAACCAGACTGGGAAGGAGTAGCTGATGATAGGTCGTAAGAGCTGCTTGTAGATCAGTAACTTCGTTGGTTGGCTTAGTCCTTTTCTTTTCTTCATCAATGGATGTAGACGGTGAAAGGCCCAGCTGGCTTTTTTGAGTACACAACGATCTTTACGAAAAACATTATATTGTTGGTTGTTAAACATTTCGGAAGTGTGATGATTCTCGTTGAGCCAAGTTTCAGTGAGAGCTATGACGTCATATTGCATTGAAGAGGAAAACATAAGCATTTCTTGAAGTTTGGTTCTTAGACCACCAGTATTCAAATAAATACAAAGGAATGAGATCTCTTGCATTGGTGGCGAAGGTGGAGAATCAATGGCAAAATCGGGTGCGGGGGACGGGAACGTGTTTTCATGCATTGGTGGCGATGTTGGAGACTCCATGGCAAAATTATCAAAGGCGGACATGTTCTCTTGCATTGGTGGGGGAGGTGGATGATTACTCGCATGATCAGCTGCAAGAGACGGTTGTTTACGAGAGTCGACAGTGTTTTCATCTACGTGTATGATTGTGTGGGCATGGTTGATTGGTTTTTTGGTGCATGTATAAATTCTCTTACTTGAACTCCCAAAGGCCAAATAGAGTAGTTGAGAGCATTAGTGGAGACATTCTCTGGAATTGCAACTTTGAAATTTATAAATGAAACTTGGTTTATATCGGTGTCTTTCTTCAAAAGCTTTTTGCATTTGACATGTGTAGGTGGTATATCAAGCTTATTAGCAATATATAGGCAAAACGAGACAATTGTAACCATTTCATACTTGGGGCTGCTTGCAATGATGTGCAAGAAGAGTCACTTCCAATAATTCTAGGACGATGTCGAGGCAGATTTTGTTTGTATAGTTTGTCTTCTGCAATTTATGCAAGAGAACTCTCGTCAGCAGGGGGGATCGAATTGGTGGTCAACTCAGTGTCAGCATAGAAACTCAATGTTTTGTTTTTGACTTCTAAGTTGGTGGCATCAATGACAGGTGAAGGGTTAGAGTTGTTTAACATGATTGCAGCAGCAGCAGCAGCAGTAAGGAAGTTGTTGTTTGTTTCAACAGCAGAAGAGCGAGCTGCTTCGGGTAGAAAGTTACCCAAATCATCATTCTTATGCAATTTATGCTTTTCAGATTTCGCAGAGTTACTCTTTTTGTTTTTATTATGAGATTTTACATTTGTATTTAAATCAGTGTTCATAGCAGATATCATTATTTTTAGATCATTTACATCATTTGATAAGCTATCAAGTCTTTCAATAAAAACGTTTTTCATACCATAACAAACGAAAATTCGGTTGAGAAACAAGAATACTAAAGTTCTGTTTCACTAAGCCGGAGCACTTTTTATGATATTTAAGTTAGCAAAAATATTCACATTTTAAAAAAGTTGCATCGGCTTCAATTTCTAGATTGCATTTGGCACAAGTATTTACGGACATTTTAGCAACAACAAATATGAAAGCAAGAACTTTAAAGAAAACACGTCTGATCACAATGAAAGCACAATGACAATTGTTGTTTGGGCTTTTATGATCTAAATGATCATATGATGTAGAGGCAATTAATTAAAACAACTAATTCATATTTTACCCTACGTTTCATCTGGTTATTTTCCAGCTTCCTCAGGGGTTCAATTTATTAAAGCCGTGTGCCAATTGCGTTAAAATCCTGGTTAAATTTGATCCCATGGCTAAATTTTGACATTACTGAGGTGAATATAGACTTCAAAATTTAACCTGCTCAGGAGCTCGTTAAAATTTTAGTCGGTGGTTAATTCTTGACATGTCTATGGGCGCGTTCGGCTGCGTATCTTAAGCGATCCGGATTTATTTGTGTTGTTGTAAACCCTTGTGTAAAAAACAGCTGATGCAAAAACAACTCAAGGTATCTGAAAATTTTTTGGATTATGGATAGCCTATCGTTTAGCCTGCCGAACGCGAGGTATGCTCATGAAGAAGTGAGGGAGATGAATGTAGATAAATATTTTATTTTGCTACCATGAAGTCATGAATCCTATCGGGAAAGATGAAAAATGGAAAAAAAAAACTAAAATTAAATGAAAGGATTAAGAAATATAGACAAAGACCCTATAATAAATTTAAGTAGGTATGCACTCAAGAAGAAGTTTGAATAACTGGAGATAATCCCTTGATAATGTAAAAGAATCAATTAAACTTATTGAAAATACTTTTTCAGGTGATTCATTCATTTTGCAAACTGAATTGTTTGCGAATTATCATTACTGAAAAAAATGCAACAACAAAACTAATGGGAAGTGAATGTTAAAAAAAATCCCATTTAATCCAATTGACACAGCAAAAACCTTAAATTTTACTCACCCCTATAAAAAGGGATAACATTTAACTGGGATCAAATTTAACCAGAATTTTAACGCAATTGGCACACGGCCTAAGCTTTAAAAACAATTATACAATAAGTAACTGGTATTAGAACAATTTTTTTTTTAAATTGGACATGTATACAGGGTGTCCCGTAATGAGTGGATAATACTGCAACTGGTGATAGCAGGCCTTATGACTGCTCAGAAAAAAAATATAAAAAAAATATTTTTCTTGTGGTCTCCATGGTATAATTTATTTTCGAAAAATGTTAAAAAATTCAGGGTCTCCTAAAATACCTAATTACAACGGCCACCCATAAAGGATTCTTATTATTTTTGTATTTTTATAATATTCTTGAATAACCGTTCTAAATGATGGGTAGTAAAGTTTAACACCAGCTGATGCATTTTTTGTGTTATAATTTTTAAAATTATTATTATTATTCAAAAATAATTCAAAATTTTTTTTTCACCAAAGTTTGAAAAATAATAAAGGGGAAAAAATGTATGGGAACATAAGTGGCAAATTTGATAAAAATTGGCCTGTTTAATGTACTTTCCAAAATGGTATAACACATGTTTGTGTCTACAACCATAACCAATAAAAATGGCATTTAATCTACTAAAGTAGTTTTGTAACATTTTATCAGATGAAATTAAGTTACAAAGTTAAATAAACACTACGACGACGAATGAATGACTCATATTGTTTTTTTAATTTGTATTGCATTTAAAAATAACCGTTCTTAAATAAAGGCAGGAACTTTTAACACTAGTTGCTGGATTTTCTTTTAGTCATTTTTTAAATTAATTTTTTAATAAAAAAATGATTAAATATTTATTTTCATCAAAGTTTGTAAGTTAATAAAAAAGACAAAAAACTGAGAACTTTGTGGCAAATAATGTTAAAAAATCTCCTTTTAATGTACTTTCCCAAATGGTAAATCACAAGCTTCTATCTACAGCAATAACACATTAAAGATTTTTAACACTTTCTCAAATCAAAATTGACTTGTAATAAAATAGTTTAATAAACGTTTACCGCGAGAAGAAATTGATGGTATTGTGCGGAATGAAATTGAAGCAGATTCAACTACATCAACACGGGTGATTGCAAGACGAACAGGGATAGCAAAATCATCAGTTCATAAGGTATTGCAAAAATATAAATTTCATCCTTTTCATTTCACACGTGTCCAGACTCTGCTACCAAGAGATTTCCCCGCAAGAGTTATTTTTTGTCAAAAAATGTTGGAAAAAATTCACGAAGATCCGGAGTTCTTCAAAAAAGTTTTGTGGAGTGATGAGTCGTCTCTTAAAAGGGATGGATATTTCAATATCCATAATTTACATAGCTGGCAACTGGAAAAATCCAAATTTAATGCGCGAGGACAGATGGAAGTACCATTTCATAATCAATTACTGGGCAGGTATCCTGAATGGAAAAATTATAAGCCCTTTTGAATTACCAGGCAACTTAGATGGTGAAGCATATCTTAATTTCTTGCAAACTAATTTGCCAACTCTATTGCAAGAAGTGCCCGAGGAGCTAAGGAATTCAATGTCCTGGTCATTATGCTGTAAATGTAAGGAGGTACTTGAATCGAACGTATCCCAACAGGTGGATAGGCCATCTGGGCCCAATTTTGTGGCCACCACGTTCGCCAGACCAAAATCCTTTGGACTTTTTCTACTGGGGGTGCCTGAAAGAAATGGTTTATACTAAACCAATTACATCCATCACGGAACTTCGTCGTCGTGTTCAAGACGCTGTGATAAAAATAAATGAGCGCCAATATGCTCGTTTTATTGAGAGGTCCTTCATAAGAAGATGCAGAGCCTGTATCACAGTGAATGGGGGACAGTTTGAACACTTGATATAAATTTATTTAAAAATACAAATAAATCATAATTTTTAATAATGTTGTTTTTATTTATCGCATTTCCCATACCTAAATCAAAACCTTTTTGAAAGTGCATACTTTTATTTTAGTTCGTGAATTTAGCAGACATAATAGTGACACTGGTATATCTATTGACTTTTCCTTACAACTCAATTTTTGTTGTCATCAAACTTTGATGAAAATAAATATTTAATCATTTTTGTATTAAAAAATTAATTAAAAAAATTATTAAAAAATATCCAGCAACTAGTGTTAAATGTTACTGCCTTTATTTAAGAACGGTTATTTTAAAATGCAATACAAATCAAAAAACAATATGAGTCATTCATTCGTCGTCGTAGTGTTTATTTAACTTTGTAACTTAATTTCATCTGATAAAATGTTAAAAAACTACTTTGGTAGATTAAATGCCCATTTTATTGGTTATGGTTGTAGACACAAACATGTTTTATACCATTTTGGAAATTACATTAAACAGGCCAATTTTTATCAAATTTGCCACTTATATTCTCATACATTTTTTTTCCCTTTATTATTTTTCAAACTTTGGTGAAAAAAAATATTGAATTATTTTTGAATAAAAAAATAATTTTAAAAAATTATAACACAAAAACTGCATCAGCTGGTGTTAAAATTTACTACCCATTATTTAGAACGATTATTCAAGAATATTATAAAAATACAAAAATAATAAGAATCATCTATGGGTGGCCGTTGTAATTTGGTATTTTAGGAGACCCTGAACTTTTTAACATTTTTCGAAAATAAATTATACCATGGAGACCACAATAAAAATATTTTTTTTCTGAGCAGTCATAAGGCCTGCTATCACCAGTTGCAGTATTATCCACTCATTACGGGACACCCTGTATATGTATATTTAAAATTAGTGAAGAGGTTTTATTAATTTTATTTGGTCTATTGCACTTACTTGCGTTTGAAAAAATAATTTTTAATTTTACATTTTAGGTCTTTTTTTTGTGATTTTACGTTATAAATAAAATAAATTAACATTTAATTTAACAACACAATTTGAAAAATAAATAAAATAAATTAAAACACTTATTGGACAACAAAGATTAAACCTAGTATCACTTTCTATCACTGATCAATTGTTGATGGCAACACTGTATGCAGAGCTTATGTTGTCAACGTTTTCCTTGTGATTCATTGTTATTGTCATTTTTTGTTGGATGCGAAGACTTTCCAAGGTATAGCGGGTGGTGGTGCGGTTCTCTCTATCCAGGATTGCTACATTGTCAAAGTCTGCCATGTGATCGTTTTCTACCATATGCTGTGAGAATGCTGTAGCTGTTCTCTTCTTTCTAACATCAGCTTCATGCTCTGACAATCCTCGCGTTCCGATGTTTATTCGCTATGTTATCTAGTTATCCCAAAAATATTGAGATAACTTGAGTTGTTGTTGCGTCAGCGGTCATCAGCTGTTTTTTTACATGGGATTACAACAACACAAAGCTATGCGGATAACTGAGAATTAACATCGGAACGTTGCCAATCTCACTGCAAGCTTACGTTTGGTTGTATCTACCATTTTGCACTCTTCATTACTTTTGCCATTGCATGGTATTCGATAATTCGATATACTACATTGTATTGTTCTGTTTTTTGTGTGGGTGGTTTTGTGTTCGTGAAAATTGTATTTAATGTAAAGTTAGCTTTGTGTGCAAACGTTATTTTTTCTCTGTCAATTGGTATTGTTTTGTTGGGAGTCTGGTTATCGGTAAGATGTGGAATGTAAGTTAAAGAGAAAAACCTAATTAATTGCATCTACTTAAATGATCATAAAAGCCCAAACAACAATATTTACAAAGTTATAACCCACATATGATCAAATAAAATAAAACATGAAAATGTTCATCTTCATAAGTGCCTGTATACATGGTTGTTGATGTGAAAGGCGCATCCGATGAGAAACGTATTGCGTGAGTTAACTGAACTGAAAGCATTTTTTCTGCATAGTGTAGACTTTCAGTAAAATGAAAGTGTAGACACGCACTAATTTACTTTTGATGGATTCATATTTTTTCATTGTGTTTGTCAAACTCCACTTTTCTTCAAGTCTGCAGATGCAGAAGCATGGAAATTCAACACACATCTAAATCAACCATCATCCTCGTAAAAATAAAACGATGTGGGTTAGTGCGAAAACAGTGCTATATATCCATCTCTTTTTATATTTTGTTTACTTATTTTTCATGTACGGTCTGTCTCTTTTCCTTACACTGCTGACAAATCGTTGACATGATTCACAGTAGTAAATAGGCATCTGCTGGTCAGAGTGAAAACTTGTAACTAGGTTATTGAAATAAACCTATATTGACACCTGGTAAGTTGCTTTCCACACCTACTAGTAGTCAGCGCAGGTAGCTGACTTGTGAGATAGATTTTTTTTCGATTTGACGTTCAATGTATTTCCCATAAGAGAAATGTAAAACATGGTCTTATTAACATTAATTTTCCTAAGAACTTTTATATGAATATTCATATTATGAATGCAATAGAATGACAAAACATATGAGTTTATAAATTAAACGTAAAATATATTAAAACTGATTGTTAAAACACTTAAATTTTTTTATGAAAAATGTAAGCAAACCTCATCTACAACTAGAAGCAACAACAACATTGCTCGATTGAGAAAAAAAGCCACACAGGGACGTAGTCAAGATTATTTAAATCATTCTCTCTTTTATTCATAGAATATACTTATTTGTTGTTAAAACGAAGTTCTACGAATAGTAATTTTTTTTTGTGAGTAAATTTTCTTGCTTAATTTTATTAAAAAAATGCTTTTATTTTCGAAGGATGTTTTAAAACTATGAATTGAAAAATTAAACTCAGAAATGAAAATGTGAAGCTTTTTTTGCTGTTGTAAAATCGAGCAGTGCCAAAGATAAGAAATACCTATTCAGATAGTTTTATCATTTTTTAAAACTTTTTATAAAATTTATTTGAAAAAAAAAGAAGCTGGGTAAATAGCCTAAACGCAAAAAAAAACAAAATATTAACTTCATATATCTACATATACAAAATATAATCAAAAAAATAAAATCCTGTATCTATATTATATTCAATTATGGTTTTCACTATCCCCAAGGTTTTACTAGTTTCTAAATATAAAATACATTTTATTAATTTATTTCACAAACGGCGCGAAAAGTTTTCAATTCTTTTTCTATAAGGAGAATACAAATACACGAACGCAATGCATTAACAGATGCAAATATTACATACATTCATCCTTATAAAAAAAATTACCACAAAGGTTACCCAGTGAGATTTTTTTAATAATAATAAAATAATAAAATTACATAAATTTTCTTAATAATTGACCCTAATCTCTTAAACCTCCTTCTCTGACTACGCACATGATATCATTTTGGTTGACGACATAAATCCATTTTGGAAAGCAACAACAACAATACAGGTTTGTTTACATTTTTCATCTGCAAAATAAAAGAAATTATTCATAAGTTTCGATACATATTCTTTTTGATTTACAAATTTACATACATTGTTATTCCAGTGCAACTATAATATAGATAAGTGTTCATATAAAAATAATTAGTAAAATTTAAGTTTAAAACCATGTTTTGGTTATCTCTTATGGGAAATACATTGAATGTCAAATCGAAAAAAAATCTATCTCACAAGTAGGCTACACGCGTTGACTGCTAGGTGCCGTGACTCCATTCGCCAATAGTTGTTTTTTGCAATAGTCGCATTTTATTATCGACGCGATCTGATCCGGATCAGTTTCTAACACGTGATTACAAAAACAACATGGAATCCTGCTTGTTATCTGGATCCATTTCAATGATCCAAAAATGACTATTGTGAATGTGTCTCAATAGTGCCAAGAAAAGAGGCAACAGACACGTGAAAAACAAACAAACACGTGAAAAGCAAACAAACAGACATTTCAGCCCCTGAAATTTTCATTATGATCATTTGATGAAAGACGAACATATGAGCGACGATGAATAAGACAATAAAAATGGTTTGTACAAAGCATCCCACAACTTTATGTGTTGCTTTTAAAACTATTTTTTTAATAAGTGATTCCCATGGGTGAAAAATCTGGAATCCTAAACTCTAACCAGGAATCCATCAATTGGGTACCTGAAGGTACTAACGATGATTCAGACCATGAATTCGGCTCCAAAAATGACGATGACGAAATGGATGATACTTACTTAAAACATCAAGTCCAGATTGCTCTGCACAATACGAATCAAAGACTGAATCGGCCAATAAGCAAGTACAAGAATACTCCGTTGTTTAGTCAGACAAATTGAAAACGTAAGTGATTTTGTTAAGTTTCAATAATTAAATAAAAATGGCTTTAATCGTTTATTTTAGAAGCACTTGCTGATATTGATAGTGAGGAGTATGAAACTGTAGTTTTGAAAGAAAATGGCTAGTAAACATTTTTGTTGAAAAGAGAATTGGTAGAAGGTTTCTAAAAAATATTATTACATTTTGGACTGAACGCAAAACGTAAGACCCTATTTAGATTTTATGGGTGAAATAGATACGGAGCTCTTTTCCCTACGCCTAAAGTCACAATCAAAACAGAGACTATACATGCCATAAAAAACTGAGTGAAGAGGTTAGGGTACATTTTAAATGTACAGGGATTCGATACAAACAGGATAGATTATGAGATGGCATCATTAATACACAAAATTGCTAGTTTGTATTCATAACAAAATAAGTTTCCCAATGTATGCGACTGCTGCTTTGGATGGAGTTTTAATGACTGTTTTTTCAAGATGTCTCAATTTTCCTTTTCCATCTAGTTTGCTTCCTCCGGACCAAATACATCTACTGGTCGCGTGCACTTATACCCAAATATCATTCATTCTTTCTGACACCAAGGATAACTCTCCTTCCATCAAGCTATTTGTTGCAGCTTTCAATTCCAAACATAATCCACACCCACCATTGCTCTAGCCTGTACCACGACCAGTGCAATTAAAAAAGAAAATATAAAGAACACACAAATCTTAATCAAAAAGTAATGGTATTGAACAAGAAAGCCAGAATCCCATTGGAGGTAAGCTTTAGAAATTCAAATATTAATTAGATATAATAAATTTATTGAATCACCAGATTGCCAAAGAGGACAGTCATTGGTAGTGCGAACAATTTATGAGGGGCAACAAGCTGCACGTCAAGTGGATTCGAACCTACTGGACCAATCCTAGTGCCTTGCCTGGACCACGTGGAGTTATTAATCCAACCAGAAAAGTGGAGATTTATCTTCTCCCATTTCATCACACTCAACCATTATTCCATAATTAAATTATTAAAATGTTAATTTAATAGATCTAGAAACAAACATTTTGATAATAATTTTAATTACGCTTTGTTAAGTTGTGACGTTGTAAGAAGCTTTAAAAAATCTCAATTATGAGCAAAATGTTTGTTTTTTTGCCAACAAAGTACAAAGCCGATTGCTAATGAATCAAACTAGCGATCACTTCATTATACTATATTTCGGTCATTGCCTTCTGCCTTGATATCTTACAAATGCATACACTGCTTTATGCAACAACAGTTTTGATAAACATTGCATAAGTATGCAAGGCAACAACTAGACGTGTTTTTTTCGTCCTCCGATTAAATTCTCATTTTTTCGTAAAACTCGCAGTTTAAGTGCATAAAATAAAGCGTATTGCTTTGCCTTAATCTTGTTTATCATCATCTCCGAATCTCAACTTTTATACTTAATTTAAATTAAGCATTAGTTTGCCTTTTGTTGCATTTAATTTAAATTTAATTTAAATAACCAAAACCAAATAAGCGATACCGTGTGCAACAAGACAGTGAGTGCGATTCCTCTCCGAGAGATGCTGATGCAAGCAATTCAACTGGCATTGCTGACAAACTGTGGAGCCGCATTGAAAAGAGGTTGGAGGAGTGGATGGTGACACTTAATCATTCCCTGGATGCTAAACTCAACGCTCTGGAAGATCGACTTAATGCCCAGATAAGAGAAAATAATTTAATTTTCGAACAAAAACTGGAGAAAGCACGCCAAGATGTCAAACGACTTGAGCTAGTCGTTGATCAATTTGAGAGAGAGAATATTTGCTGTGATGCTGTAATTGTTGGTGTACCAGAGTATCCTGGGGAAAACTTGGAGACAGTTTACAACAAAATCTGTGTGACTGTGGATATTCAGCCCCCTCGCATTCAAAATATTTTTCGCGCCAAAAAGAAACAACATTCTCCCATCGACTCGAGCGTCATACTTAAATTTTCGGATAAGCGTGGTAAACAACAATTCATGCAAGCTGCAGCGAACTATCGTAAAACAAAAAAAGCTCCGCTTAGCCTTTCCGAAATTGACATCGATTCGCAAAAAAGCTTTTTCATCAACGACAGTCTTACAAAAAATAATTATCAGCTCCAGCGGTACGCATTAAGACTTAAACGAAAGTCTCTTCTATCATCTGTGCACACATTCAATGGTCAAGTGTTCATCCGCACACCAAACAGCCAAGATCCAGTCATCATAAACAACATCGGAGATCTGAGGAATGCCGTTGGCGCTGACGATATCAATGATCTCAATATATATGGTAGTTAATATTAATTTTTCAATGCAAGATTTTATTTTTATTTGTTCTCCTTTTTTATTTCTAATTTTCTTTCTCTGTCGCAAATAGATTTTTCTCTTTATTTAATTATGTTGTATGTTCAAGTTGTTTCAGTTCAAATTGTTTCTTTTTTATATTTCTTTAATTTCTCTCTTACTTGTGAAATAAGTTTTCAATATTTTTGTTTTCGGTTCCAGCCTCGGTTTAAGCTTTTGTTGTCATTATGGGCAGCAACAATGATGCTGGCTTTCACAGCATAAGCGAAAAAAATAGATTTTTAAATGTACCGTTAAAGAGATATAATTATTTTAAGAATTTGGTCAAAAGCCAAAAATAACGGTTTTTTGATTATTACTCATAAATGACGAAGTTGATCAAAATTAATGTATGCCCAATTTGTAGACGTTAAAATATTCTGCTTAAAAGAATGTTACACTTTTTCCTTACGAGGGGTCGGTTACAAGATAATGCGATTTCAAAATGGCCAAATGTCGAAAATATAGAATTTTCACGTATAACTCTTAAAAGGTAAACGCTATCTTAAAGTACTTTATGCAGAGTTTGTACATAATGTGGTGTTCTACAAGAACATTTTTTTTCTAAAATGTATCAATCAATAGATATAGTTATTTTAAGAATAAGGTCAAAATTAAAAAATAACGGTTTTTTAATTTTTACTTTTAAATGGCTAAGTCATTCAAAAAAATTATATATTGTGTTTGTAAAGATTGAAATGTACGACATAATAAAAAGTAAAATTTTGTCTCATACGTGTGATTGGTCAAGAAATATTGCGATTTAAAAAGGGCCAAATGTCGAAAATATAGGATTTTCACCTACAACTCCTAAACGGTGAATGTTATCAAAAAGTAATTCAAGCAAAATTTGTAGATAAAGTGATACTCTACAAGACAAATTTTTTTTTTCTAAAACTTACAATTTAAACGATATAATTGTTTTAAGTTTTTATAAAAAGTTAATAACACTGATTTATTCCCTTTTACTCGAAGATGACGAAGTTGTCTAAAATCAATATATGCTCATCTTGAAGACTATAAAATTGCCTACAAAATTTATCCTACCCAAGCAATAATGTACAATGTATTGAATTTTAAAAAATGAAAAATAATCACTTTCTGCATGACATGCACTCTTTTTCACACCATATCATGCAGAAAATGATTATTTTTCATTTTTTAAAATTCAATACTTTGTGCATCATTGCTTGGGTAGGATTAATTTTGTAGGCAATTTTATAGTCTTCAAACTGAGCATATATTGATTTTAGACAACTTCGTCATTTTCGAGTAAAAGGGAATACATCAGTGTTATTAACTTTTTATAAAAACTTAAAATAATTATATCGTTTAAATTCTAAGTCTTAGAAAAAAAAAATTTTTTTTCTTGCAGAGAATTTCATTATCTACAAACTAGGCTTGAATTACTTTTTGATAATATTCACCGTTTAGGAGTTGTAGATGAAAATCCTATATTTTCGACATTTGGCCCTTTTTAAATCGCAATATTTTTTGACCAATCACTCGTATGAGACAAAATTTTACTTTTTATTAGGTCGTTCATTTCAATCTTTACAAATACAATCTAAAATTTTTTTGAATGACTTAGCCATTTAAAAGTAAAAATTAAAAAACCGTTATTTTTGAATTTTAACCAAATTCTTTAAAAAAAACTATATTTATTGATTGATATATTTTAGAAAAAAAAAATTCTTGTAGAACACCACATTATGTACAAACTCTGCATAAAGTACTTTATGATAGCGCTTACCGTTTAAGAGTTATATGTGAAAATTCTATATTTTCGACATTAAGCAATTTTGAAATCGCAATATCTTGTAACCGACCACTCGTAAGGAAAAAGTGTAACATTCTTTAAAGCAGGATATTTCAACGTCTACAAATTGGGCATATATTAATTTTGAACAACTTCGTCATTTATGAGTAATAATCAGAAAACCGTTATTTTTGGCTTTTGACCAAATTCTTAAAATAATTATATCTCTTTAACGGTACATTTTTGGATTTTTTAAAAAATATTTTCTTGTAAAGAGTCAAATGGTCTACAAACGATACTTCAAACACTTTCCGAAATTATTTACCGTTAAGGAGTTATACCCGAAAACCGACATTTTCGTCAATTTACCATTTTTTAAACAGCTCTATTTTCTAAACCATCTGTCTTACGAAAAAATATGTGTTAATATTTTTTTTTAGAAAATTGTCTGATCTACAAAATTTACTCATACTACTTTTCAATAGCATTTACCGTTTGAAAGTTATATGTGAAAAACCATTTTTTCGACACTTGACCTTCAATAACTTTTTATGCTCATGTGGGATTGACAAGGACTTTTCGCAGCTGATTTGTAATGTCAAAAGGAACTAATTTTCAGCCTTATCGGAATTTTGGCTAGGTCAAATGTCTATTTTGACTGGACTATAGCGGCAACCTAATGGAATATAACCAAATTTTTCTCTACCACGATGGGTGGGAATAATTCCGTTTTCGTATTTCGTATTGCCGCCTCCCGGTCTATCACCAGTGCTCTGAGACTATCCGCAGGAAATTTTCTTTTGTTATAATTTGTTTGGGGCTAAACCATAGATTTACTTGACTAAAATAATAAGAATTTATTAATTTTTTATCCTGAATTTGTTTAAATCATACAGATACGAATTTTTTTGTCGTACCTACATATCTTAAGTGAATCATCCTATCACAAATAATCATATCCAGATGTCTCACGCCTATGGAGCAAAATGACCTATGAAATTGAAAAAGCTATATTTTTCAAAGCTTTTAAAAAGCTAGTTTTACTACAAAAATGAAAGCACCTTCCCCAGAATTTTGTATCTTTGACTCTGTTGGAAAATATCTATGTCTATCTCTTCTTCTCTGTCGGTTTCGTTTTTGTTTCTGCAATGCTCGCTTTGCCCTTCAAGCAACGATCAAGGCAGTGTTATTTTTTTTTACTTTGCTTTGCCGGTTGTTGAGGAGGTATCTACGCTTTTTTGTCTGAGGCATGCAACGATGAACAAAAAGTATGAACTCATTTCTCCATTGTAATTGTATGCATGTATAGGATATCATTTGTGGCCTTGAGGATAGGTAAAGAAAGATTTTTTTTGTGGCGGAGATATTTCTGATGATGGCAAAAATATGTGATGTTTTTTTTGATAATGTCTGTAGGTATGTATGTATGCATGTAATTTTTTTGCAGCATCCTTATTCTAAAAGCAATATATGGTGCTAAAAGTTAATTTCTTGCGATTATAATAACATTAAACATTTTGAAGTTGAATTTGTTGATTAGAAAAACGAAACAAATAGATGAATAGAATAGATATGTGTATATGCACATATGGTGGTACCTATAATGGAAACATAAAAAAGAACTACATACCTACGTTAGGTGGGTAGCTTTTAAGGACGTTTTTAAGGTGTTTTTATGATTAATTTTATACCGCTGGCGCTGGTGCTGTTAGCTTCAAATTTTACACCTTTTTTTTTTTGTATTGTTTAATATACGATGATTCACTTAAGATATGTAGGTATGACAAAAAAAAAAGACTTTTTAGTTAGAAGAAAATCTATTAGGAGGGTGGTTCTTTCCAACGGTTGAGGCGGAAGGGACAATTCGCTAGAAAAATGTATAAAGAATGGAAACAAAATCAATAATCATTAAGAAACAACGGCGGCAAATTACTTTAGTAGCTACGCTTTTTTAAGTCAGGAATCTTTCCTTTTTTTAGTTATTTTCGATTAAAGTTCATTTAATGACTTTACCTGCATATATATTTTGAAGAAATCGTTTCCAAAAAAAAATGTTTAGAAAAGTTTAACCAAAGAGATTACACTATGTACCTACCTATATGATTGTTACTTTACGTTACGTTAATAAGTACCTTCTTATTTTGTTACAAATTCGTATCTGTATGATAAAAATTCAGGATAAAAAATCAATATATTCTTATGATTTTAGTCAAGTAAATCTATGGTTTAGCCCCAAACAAATTATAATAAAAGAAAATTTCGTGCGGATAGTGTCAGAACACTGGTGAGTGGTTCTTAAAACATATCCAAAATTAGTTTCTAGAATTCCCATTTAAAATTACTTTCAAATTACATAACTTCAAATTCATTTGCTTGGCAAGTTAAATTACCATGCTTCGAATGTAGGTAGGAAAGGTACCTATACATAAATTTAATACCTAAACTAGATTTTCTGAAGTGAACATTTACATATACAGTAGACGCTCGATATAGTGAAGTAATAAAAACCAGGCCTGTTCACTGTTTCGAGATTGTTCACTTTTTCGATCGGGAGTTTTCTAAGGCTTTCTTAAGGCGAATTTGATCCAAAATGCACATTTAGTTCGATGTGAATGTTTTTAATTTTTATTAAACATTAAACAAGGTCTTAATTCAAGTCTAAATAAAAAAACAGAAACAATTCCTCAGAGCTCTCAGGATATGTAAAATGCTTGCGTGAAATTTTTATACAAAATACGTTTTTATATAAAATTTTGGGTGTTCACTATTGTGGATAGTTTACTACTTCGAGACTGACTAAATTGAGCGTCTAATGTATTATGTTTATTAAAAAATTATGTAAAAAATATACTCCAGTCAACTTAGACTTTTTTGTAACAAAATTTTGGGGAAGGAATTTTTTCTTGACTTCTATAAAGTACCATACATAAATCTTAAGACCAAATTTTCGACCATCAGCGCCTTGGAGGGTTGCCGCTATATTGATTTAAAGAGTGAATTTGTTTTTAACGAATAATATCCGTAATTTTAATTTTATCGAAAAAATAAAAATATACTTATTCCTAACAAATGCAAATTTTTCAAATTTTGTGCATTTAACGAGTTATAACTCATAACCAATTATTATAAGCAATTAAAATGGAGTTCATGCTTTTTTAGTCAATTTTTTTTCTTTCAGTATTAGATAACCGAAAATTTCTTTCAAAAGTTCTAGTAATCACTATTTCCTACAGTTTTGTTCTCAACATTATCTTTTTATACGCAATTGCTTACCAACTGTATTGCCTGAAAGGTATCCGCACATCGTTATAATTATAAGTTATCATTTGGCTCAAATAGTTGTTCAGTAATCTCTGGTTCATTGCTACGTTTTAAAAACAATGTTGGCAAAGCATTTTTCTTTAAATATTTTTTTCCAATGCAATTTGACTCAAAATGTTGGCTACATATATAAGACTTTCTATGTCTCTGTACATTCTCTTGACACTCTTTTTCAAGCAAAGCCAGCCACTCAGAATATTTTGGATTTTCCCTGTCTGGAAAATTGAACAATTTTCTTTCTGTTTTTTTGGTGCAATGTGTAATAGCACATCGAGTTCTCCTCCAAGAAGACATATTTTTGTAATGTAGGTACCTGTATTAAACTAAAAAATAAATAAAGAAACCTTAACAAAGGAGATGGCCATAAATGTATGGACAAAATACCCAGAATCGACAAGAACGAAATGTTAGCCAATTGGTACCCTATAATAAGCAATTAACGTCACCAAAAGGGCAACCCCGAAATCCATCGGGTATTGGAGCCTTGAGCCACCGAATACGACTAGATATATGAAAATCCCTTAAATATTGTTTTCTTATTTATAAAAGATAGCTAATAAAATGGTATAAGAGAAGTTGTGTGTAGATATCAACGACTTTTTTGTTTCAGACAGTGGTCACTTTTAGCCATTTAAATAAAAAAAGAAGAAAATGGTAGTTTATCAAAAAAAATTGTTGGTCAAGATGCAAAAACCAGAGGTCCAAGTTTAAAAAAAAAATCCAAAAACTAAAAAAGCTTTTGGATCACAATGAAAAGAAACAAAAACGAAAAATTCAATAACACTTAAAACAATAAATAAACGACCTACTAAGACTAACATTATTTGTTCCTACTTCACATAGCTAATAATACAAGTACATATGTATATACATAGCTTGAAATCGTATATTTTTGCTATAATAGTTTTTAGTTTTTGGTAGCTCAATTTCGTTTTATAGTTTTATTTTTATATTCGAAAGTAAAAACCAAACTTTCTTAACCATTATCTCCCACAAACTATTCATAAAATTCCACAGATTGTGCATTAATGTTAAATCGAACTTTTAATCTCTAAACATAAATGATCCATGATGGTTTTTCGATCTAACGATTACATATTTTTGATGTACTTATTCAGCCTTCAAAAACTGCATATGATTTTTTTCTGTCGACTCTGGGTTTTTTTTGGCCATCTCCTTTTACCTTCCTTAAAATGTCTTCCTTGTGACGAACAATCAACAAATAAAAAAAAAGTAAATAAAAATCACGATCCCAGTTAAAAATAGTTAAACCACAGCTTCAAACAACAAAACAAAGCTTTGTATGTGTTTTATCTTACACTTTATAAAACACAGCACTTCCAAAAAGCGTAGGTAGTAATTATAATTACTGATTAATAGTTTTTATTCAATTCAGAAAACTTTTTTTATGAGCGTAAAATAGATTTCGTTACTTTCATCACCAAGATTCAAAATCAATTGTGGCCAGTCTCATAATACTTTGTGGGTTTCTCATTGAGTTCAGCAGTTCTCATCATTCAAAGATTCATTTGACAAACGATAAATTAACGATTTCCATTCTTTCTATCATGCACACAAAAAAACTAAATAAATCGGTTGCATTCATCCACATGCAAATGCATGTGTTAGAAACTAACAAGAAGTTTTTTACTTGGTTGTGTTGCTTTGGGCTAGAGAATGATATTCCTTCATTACGTAGGTAGGTATTTAGTTTGTAGGTAGAGTAGCTACATAAGTATGCACATAACTATTGGGTTTGAAATGTTTCCTATTTGGGATAGGTTAGGAAAAAAGCTCATCAGAAGAATAATTAAAGCCGAATGACACAATCATCATAGGTATATCATAAATGAAAGGCCTACAATTAACTGAAGATTTCTCAGAGATATCGAAAAGATTTAAGCTCTGATTTTAAAAGTAGAAAATTAGTTCCTTCAGAATTCATTAAAAATTGTTTTGAAACAATTTACCTTACGTTAAAATACAACATTTGAAACAGCAAAAAAACGTTTTTTTTTTTATTTTACAATGGGAAAATCTCAAAAACTTGGCCCTTTAGAATTTTTCTGACTTCAGATTCGAGTTCAGCACATCAAAACCTACGGAAAAGTATATTTTGGTTTTTTTAACAAAAACCTTGTTGACCAGTGTAATTGAAAAAAGAATTGAATATGAAAAGCAAAAATAGTACTTAATAATATAACATTAAAATTTTTTTTCAAACAAAAAAACTTGATTTTTTTTTTTAATTTTTTGGAAAAATGTACCTGTCATTTCATTTGAAGTCAAAATAGTATCAAACCAATGTAAAACTGTGAAAAAAAGTCTATGGGAATCGTGATTTTCTTGTCATTTTGATGACGACTACGCATTATACACTATTTGTTCCTTTAACTGGTGTATAAAACTTTGAAGTTTTGGTAATGGAAAACGGTTCGATGAATCAATTTCAATATTTACAGGAATATTGATGCTTTAAAAGTTTTGAAATCTGCATACAAACGCAAGCCATGCAGTCAATATTTCCAAAAAAAAAATATGAAAAGACCACAAAAAAGTCATTTTTTAGTACCTACTTTTTTTAAACTAACGGTGAAGGGTCAGAAAAAATAATATTACAAAACTTTAAAAAATATTGTAAAACGCTTTGTCAGATTTCCAAAACTGTCTTTGAATTTTTTATAACGTCATTATTTGCTAAGATATTGGTAATCAAAGCTAAAAGTATCTTTTTTTATTCAAAGAAAAATAAACCATGCAAAAAAAATTGTACAACAAAAAAAATTAAAATAAAGCTGAATAAACAAGGGAAACAAGGTACCATTACATTTGACTGACAAATTATACATATAAATGAGAACCTTCAAAAAATTAAAAAAAAATTGTTTGCCTTGTGTCTTTTCTTGCAATAACGCAATAACTTCAAAAAAAAAAAAATTGCAAACAAATCTCGAAACAAAAATGATATAACTGTTAAATGATTTTTGCTCAAACTCCAAAAAAACACTGCTCATAGTTTCTACTCTTAGCCTTAAGGTACACGAAAATCCATTGCTTCCACATTCTTTTTTTATTGGTTTAGATACAAAATATTTTCTCAAAATGCGAACTGCTGTTTTAACTGTGAAAACCGAGTAGAAAACCTTATAGTAATTATATTTAGGGGTGGTTTTGAAAGTTATCATGCATATAATTTGTTTTACTGTAAATAAACGTAAAAATCGTCATCAATTTATCACCCCGATTACAGAATCCGACTAATGAATTGCGGAGGGAAACAGACTCATTTTTGACATTTTTACTATGAGCCAAATGACAAAATTAAGTCAGATTCCCTCCGCAGCTCATTCGTCAGATTCTGTAATCGGGGTGTATATTTTGATTAATTTTTACGAACAAAACACAGGTTTTTCCTGAAAACCGCTAGGTACATACATATTACTATATTTTTCAAAAAATTAAAAACTCAAACTCAAAAATTAAAAACTCAGCTTGTTGTGTCATGACATGAGTCCATAACCCTGTGACCCCCTTCTGTAAACGCCGTTTTATGATAATATATGTATATGTAATGTATGTACCTATATATCTAAAATGCGGATTCAAATTTGAATAAGTTTTTCTCTACTGTTTTGATACTGATTACTTATTGTATTAAAACCATAGATATATCTGTTTTTTTTAACCTTTTTTGAATTATTTAATTATCTTATTATTTAAATATCTTAATTTTAATAAAAGGATATCCGCTAACTGTCATGTTGCATTAATTTGCTTGTCGATACTACCTATTATTTTAGTATCTACCTAAATAACTAGCTTATCAAAATATTGACATTTTCCATAAGCTTTTATATTTTAAGTAAAGTAGATAAATACCTACAATGTACCTGAGTACCTATCTACATCTACCTATTCCTTCATATCTACTCACAAAAAATACAATTTACCTTGTGTCCACCTCACCCTTAGTTCATTTTCTAATTGTATACATAATAACTGTTTATATGTATGTATAAAAATCCATATAAATACGCAATATACCTTCCTAAATATTGTTTGTTATTTTTCCTTTATTTGGAGGGATTAACTATCAAGATCCGATCCATAGATCCAAAGTTATAAGCGAATCAAAATTTCCCTACAAGAAAATCATTCATCAAATCACATTTTCCTTACCAAAGAAAAATCCAATTCAAAACAAAAAGATCTTTACGAAATCACAACCCGCAAACTCCTACAAAAAATTAAATACAAAAACAAAACAACCACCAGCCACATAGACGCCTGCCAAAGTGCCAAACCAATGCACACAGAAACAGCAGCCAGCAATAAAAAAAAACAACACACACACATCATGAGGATTGAGGTAGTCCATGAAACCCAACAAATAAAAATAAAATAAATCAAGGGGAAATAGAGTTCACGAACAAAAATGACAACAGAGAGAAAGAGATGCGTGTACCTTACCTACTTGTTTTAATGAGAATGAGAAACGATTTTTTTTTTCTAGATTTTGTATCTTTGTCACCTACCGCTGCTGGGCTTTTGTATCTTTCGTTGTTAAAGCTGTTGTATCTTTGCTTTGTCAGGTAAGACGATGTCAGGTAAGGCAATTTCTCAAGACATTTTTTTCTATGGGGCTGAGACATCTGTATATGATTATTTGTGATCCTATATTAAACAATAAAAAAAATAGGTGTAAATTTAACGCTAACAAAACCAGTGGTATAAAATTAATCATAAAAACACCTAAAAAATGTCCTTAAAAGCTACCCACCTAACGTAGGTATGTAGTTCTTTTTTATGTTTTGATTATGGGTACATATATAGGTTCCTACATATGACCATATATATATATACCTTTCTATTCTATTTATCTATTTGTTTCCTTTTGCTAACCAATAAATTCAGCTTCAAAATGCTTAAAGTTAAGTAAAGTTATTACAATCGCAAGTTTTTAACTTTTAGCACAAATAAACATATGATTATTTGTGCTATGTGCTTTTAGAATGCATACATACATACCTACAGACATTATCAAAAAATTTTCAGCTCGAAAAAAATACGAAAACAACAAAAATTACATGTTCAGACAACCACCATCAGAAATATCTCCGCCACAAAAAAAAATCTTTCTCTACCTACTCACAAGGCCACAAATTATATCCTATACATGGATACAATTACATCACATATTTTTCCACCATCACATCAGAAATATCTCCGCCACAAAAAAAAAACTTTCTCTACCTACCCTCAAGGCCACAAATTATATCCTATACATGCATACAATTACAATGGAGAAATGAGTTCATACTTCTTGTTCATCGTTGCAAGCCTCAGACCAGAAAACGTAGATACACTCAACAACCTGTAAAGCAAAGTAAAACAAAAGAATAGCACTGCCTTGATCGTTGCTTAAGGGCAAAGCCAGCATTGCAGAAACAAAAATGAAATCGGCAGAGAAGAAGAGATAGACATTGATATTTTCCAACAGAGTCAAAGATACAAAACTCTGGGGAGGGTGCTTTCATCTTTGTAGTAAAACTTGCTTTTTAAAAGCTTTGAAAATATAGCTTTTTCAATTTCATAGGTCATTTTGCTCCATGGGCGTGAGAAATCTGGATATGATTATTTGTGGTTTAAGTCTTAAGGACGGTCCACACTATGCCGATCAACATTGTTGGTTAACATTGTCGATCGACATGCTAGTGTGTACGTGAAAATTTTTCGTAGCACACATTTGTGTGGTTTGGAATTTTCTGTTCGATGCGTCGGGATACCACCGAAGGGTTCTGGGTTCGAGCCCTGGTGGTACCCAATTTTTTTTTATTTTTTCTTGTGAACAATAAAGTTAAAACGATATTATTAACATTAAATACTTATTTACAACAAATATTGCATTTTTCATCTAGTAAAAATGTGATTAATAATGCACAAAACCAATAAATTATGTTCATGAAATTAAAACCCTACAAATGTTTTTAATAAAATGAAATTTGTTGAACAACTTTGTCGATTGCATCCATTTGAATCGGGTTACGTTCGGGTCGACAAATGTTGATTAGCTTTGTCGATCAACACGTCTACACTTACTCAACACTGTTGATCAACGATGTTGATCTACACAATTCGACATAATGTGGACGCGGCTTTAAAGCACTTTTGGCCGCCAACTCTTTTGTAAACAAATCGTGTGGGGCTAGTGAAAGGAAAGTCTCAAGGGCTGCCGTTGGTGTGGTTCTAATAGCACTAGTTGTGCCAATGCACGCTAGTCTTTGAATTTTTGTCATGGTCATAAGATTGGTTTTCTTGTCCAAGTCTGGCCACCAGACCAAGCATGCTTACGTAAGAATAGGCCTTATTATGGCTGAGTACATCCAATGAATGGTTCTGGGGCTGGGACCCCATCTTTTACCAAAGATTCTACTGCAAGTGTAAAATGCAATTGAGGCTTTTTTTCCTCTTTCTTTAATGTTTTCTTTCCAGTTTAGTTTTCGGTCAAGCACAATACCAAGATACTTGACAGTTCCCGAAACCTTTAGCGGAATTCCGTTAATGGTTGGCAGGTTTATGTTGGGAACGTTATGCTTCCTCGTTAACAACAACAGTTCTGTCTTAAGTGGGTTAACGTTAAGTCCACAGCTACTGGCCCAGTTACTGAGCTTGTTAAGGGCTGTTTGTAGGAGTTCGCTCAGCGTAGGAGCAAATTTTCCCGAGGCCATTAATACGATGTCATCGGCATATGCAACGACCTTGACACCACTTGGACTTAGCTTAACTAAGATCTGGTTAACTACGAGAAGCCAGAGTAGAGCAGATAAGACTCCACCTTGTGGAGTACCTCTACACGTCCTGGCTTTTAGTTTGCTGTCACCTAATTCTGCATTTATAAGTCTTGTTTGAAGCATACATTCTATCCAGTTTGTCACCATCGGATCGATGTTGATGGAGTTAAGGGCTTATCGAATCGTTATTAACATTATTGAAGGCCCCTTCTATGTCCAGAATGCTGCTAGGGTGAATTCCTTGAACTGAATTGAGTTTTCAATTGTGCCGACCACTTCATGAAGTGCTGTCTCAACAGATTTGCCCTTCATGTATGCATGTTGGGCCTGCGAGAGCACACCATCATTCAGTTTAAGGCGAATATGGGCTTCAATTAGTCCTTCTAGGGTCTTGAGGAGAAAGGAGGACAGGCTTATTGGCCTGAAATCTTTCGATTCAGTGTGCGTGGGCTTGCCAGCCTTCGGTATGAAGATGACATTGACTTCTCTCCAACTAGTAGGAATGTAAGTGATGTTAAGACATCCCCTAAAGATGTCCACTAGAATTGGAACAATTAAATCTTTAGAGCTTTGGAGCATAATCGGAATTATTCCATCCGGCCCTGAAAATTTGTATGCTGAGAAGGAGTCAATGGCCCAAGCCACCTTCTTACTGTACGATTTGATTGCTTATGTCAGATATTACACTTGTGTTCGGGGCTCTGTCCACAGGAAATGTATCGATAATACATCCTGGGAAGTGAGTGGTAACAAGTGATTCTAATGTCTCGGAGCAGGAGTCTGTCCATGTTTTATCGGGTCTTTTAAGGACTCCCGGGGGAGTGTAGACCTTTGATAAGACTTTCGTGAGCCTAGCAGCATCATTGTAGACTCAATGTCAGTACAAAATTTTTGACAGGCTGCTCTTTTTGCATAGGTCGTTCTGTTTGTGTACTCGTTTTTGCTGATTTTGAAGAGATCCCAGTCAGCAGGTTCATTACTGTGCTTTGCTCTATTGAAAAGCCCCCTTGAATTTTTCCTCAGGATAGACTGCTCATTTGACCACCATACAGGGTTGAGCTTGCTTTTTCCTTTGGCAATGAGGCAGGAACATTCGTAAGCATTACTAATGGCTAACGAAAGTTCACTTACATGTCTTTCAATGTCTAGAATATGTAACTACAAAAAGTAGTGATAGCAAATTAATCCTTTAAAACTAATTGTACGAATGGATGAAAAAAAAAAAATCTTGAAAAAAAAATATTATATTTATACTCAAGTAATGATACAAACTAATACCATGCATTTACTATCAGCATACACATATGAAAAAAAAACACATGGACATATGATTTTTAAACTCAAAATCCTTATTATACAAGTGACGCGTAAAAGAAGAAATCAAGACTTGTCATGATTTCTATTTATTCCCCAGCAAGGGTGGTGTGAAGGGATCACTCTAGCGATCACTTCACTATACTATATTTCGGTCATTGCCTTCTGCCTTGATACTTGATATCTTTTGATATCTTACAAATGCATACACATGCATTATGCAACATAACAATCCATTCACATTTTCGGTCATTGCCTTTTGCCGACCTATTTTCCTAATGCTCTCGCATTTCATACAAACTCTTACTTACTTTTCTTTACTTTAGATGGCGCTTACAGTCCAGGGTGGACTACGGCCTCAACCAACAAGCCCCTCCAGCCAGCTCGGTCCCTAGCTAGCTGCCTCCAGTTACGCACTCCAAGTTGGTTGAGGTCGTTCTCCACTTGTGTGCGCCACCTAAGGTGGGTTCTTCCTCTGCTGCGGAGACCATCAGTGGTAGATTCGAAGATTCGTGCTTGTGCGTCGGTGGTGGATTGAGATCAAGGTGTTACCTATCTCATTAAATCCCACGGGTGGCGTCCAGTTAAGCAGGGAGATTTAAGTTTTTGTTGTTTTTTTTTTATTAAGTTTTTTTTGTATTATTAAAGTTTATCTCTTTAGAAAAAAAATAAAATTTTTTCCTTGTAATGACTAAGTTTAAAAACAAAAACAGAAAATATTATCTTAAATCTCTTTTTTTCCACTTTTGCACACGTAACTCATCTTAAATGGACATACAAATTGAAAACGTCCTTCGAAAACACGAGGCAAAATATCTTATCTCAACTTAAGATTTTGGAAATTAATATAAAATACAATTTAAAGAAAAGCCAAACTATCTTAAGTCATATTTTTCCTTATAACGGGCGAAATATTAAAAATATCTTTTTGAAATAAATAAAAAAAAAAATATCATAAAATTTTACATCTAAATGCTTTGTTCAATTAAGCCTATACTTGAAAGGTTTTTTGGGAGGCAGCTTTGAGGTGTTTTTTTGCTCTCCTGAAAAGTAATTTGATTACAGGCATTGACTTAAGATACTTTACCCCTTCAGTCGAGAATTATACCTGCCATTGAAACCTATTTAAAATTTTCTCACAATTGGCTGAACGGATTTAAATGAAATTATTTATAAAAAACTTCCGTTCAAATAATATTGCATTTTTTATCAAACATTTTTGAAAATTTGATATCTCAGAATTGTGTTGGTGTCTGCCCCCCTGGACAAAATCCTGCGGGCCTATGCCTCTACCTGATCTTTTAAACTGTGGGTTTTATGTGGGTTTTCAGATTTATTTATTTGCAGTTGCGAGAAAGACAGATTTAGGAAGTAGGTTTGTTTTTTAAACAATAATTTATTAACAAAAAAAAAATTATTAGCAGTACATGGGTGATGGGTAAATTTAAGATAATTGGTTTATAAATGGGGAAAAATTAATTGCCCCGCAGCAAATGACCGGAAAAGGGGTGGGGGTGCAAAACAGGGTTTTTTACTATTTCTGGCATAAGTAGACCTCCTATCGAAAAAAGTCATATGGAAAAGTTGTAGTTAAGTGAGAAACCTATAACTTTTATTCAGAAATATTGAGAAAAATAACAAAAAACAATTTTTTGGTTTTTTATTTTCATTTCCAACAAAAATAAATCTATTTTGCTGAAATTTGGTAAAACCTTAGATAATTGTATTTCAAACAAGCTCTAATTTTTTCAAGGCAAAATATAAATTTTTGGATTTTTTATGAATTTAATTCGAAAAAATGGACTAATTTTCAATCAAAAAAGTTGACGACAAAATTTTTGATTTTCGAAAATTTTAGGACAACATTCTTTTTGTTGAAACCTTTGCTTTAAAAAACATACCATTATTGTGAAAAAAAACATAGTCAAAAATGGCAAAAACTAAAAAAAACTTTTTTTCAAGAAAATGCATGTAATTTTTAACTGTTCATTAATGTGTTGAAAGTGATGCAAAAAGGTAATTTCAATGCGATATATAATAAAAGAACCTTTATTAACCGTCTAAGGTTCTATCTACTGAAATCCCAAGTGTTTAAACAATAATTTTACCTAAGAAATTGCTTACATTGACAATTTTAGGCAAGAAAAACATCTTTTTTATTTATTTCGTTCAGCTCCCCAACGTTAGTCATACGTATATTTGCTGTCATTTTTATTTTTATAATTTTTTTATTTTTATATTTTTTAAATTTTTTTTTATATTAATATATGTCACTGAAGAACTACCACCAACTGAGGGAGCAGCTGAACAGCACTGTTACTGGACCTATTTCCAAATTCAAACTTTGCTTAGTAAAAACCTTACGGCTACGGATTGTGGATGGAAACAACATCTAAGCGCAATAATACCTAAGTTAACAGAAAAGGAATTTATTCCTGAAAATTTGTTGCTATCTGCTGTAGCTGTGAAACTGGTTGTGATAAGGCTGCCGAAAGCATGGAGTTAAATGCTCAATTCTATGTTCGAATTGTCACGGGGCCGAAAACTGGTCTAACTCTGAAATACAAATATGTATTAGAAGAAATCAGCGATTCGGAGGAGATGTATAACCAAGTAATACAAACAGATAAAAAATGCGAGCAATATTGAGAGAAGATCTCGATGAATTTGAGAACCAAGACGAAGTCGAAGAACTTATCGAAGATCTTGGGTCTGAAGATGTAGAGCAGCTTCCCAAAAAAATGAGATTCCTATAAACTTTTCAAGCTTAAAAGCATATTAATATTATAAAAAAGAGCTATTCAAAATTCCAAAAAAATTATGAAAATAGAAAAAAAAAATATACTTAAAATAAAATAAAATAAATAAAAAAGATGTTTTTCCCGCCTAAAATTGTTATTGTAAGCAATTTTTTAGGTTAAATTATTGTTAACACTTGGGATTTCAGTAAATAGAACCTTAAACGGTTAATTAAGGTTCTTCTATATATAGAAATTAACAATTACAGGCATTTACGAAAAATTAAACTTGAAAAAACGTTTTTTTAGTTTTGGCCAGTTTTGAATATGTTTTTTCATAATAGTAGTTTTTTTAAACCGTCATAACGTAGAGGTTTCAGCAAAAAGAATTCTGTCCTTAAATTTTCGAAAATCAAAAATTTTTTCGTCAACTTTTTTGATTGAAAATCATTTTTTCGAATTAAATTCACAAAAAATCTAAAAATTTATATTTTGGCCTTGAAAAGATTGAAGCTTGCTTGAGATGGAGTTATTTTTGTTGGAAATAAAAATGAAAAACCAAAAAATTGTTTTCTGTTATTTTACTCAATATTTTTGAGGTTATTTGAAAAAATGATCTGAATAAAAGTTATAGGTCTCTCACTTATCTATAACTTTTCCATATAATTTTTTTTCGATAGGAGGTCTACTTTTACCAGAAATCATAAAAACCCTGTTTTCGCACCCCCACCCCACTTTTTCGCACCTCCACTTTTTATTTTCCCCTTTTATATACTATTTATGCTAATTTCCCCATCACCCATATACAATAATTTTTCCAATTTTTGGTCTTTGAAAACCGGTTTGGCACTGGGCATGCTTGAAAATGTTCATGCTTGAAAATGTAATTTTACCAGAGAAATTGCTTACAATGACAATTATTTTCAATGTATGTATGTATGTATGTATGTATGTACATATATGCGCCCATACAAACAAACAAACAAACAAAAGTTGTTTTCCTATCTATAGCCTATTGAATAGACATTTTAAAAAGGAACAATTACGTGCAAGAGTTTTTATTATTGAATATGTTTGTTTGGCCCATAAGCATGCTTAAAACCGAAAATGCCACTAAATTCACCCATGCGTTTCTTAGAGAATGGTCACACTGGCCACTTTTCAGTATTTTTGGTATAACTCGAAAACTAAGCCGAGTTTGACAAATTTACATATAATATTTTTTGTTCAAAATTAAATTTCCTATCGAAATGGATAGTTTGGAAAATTTCTTAAAACAATTAAGGCAGGAAAAGTAAACAGAAACCAACATAACAAAAATCGAAAAATCAAAGATTTTCAAATTTTTTTCTAAATTGCGCATAACTTTTTTCGGAACAAAGATACGCTCAAAACATGCATGAACAAAGTAAACTGGAGTCTTAAGGCCTTAATATTATTATTATTATTATTATTATTATTTATTAAAGAGATTAACAATGGATACAATAAGATAAAATCTTTGAGCAGTATCCTAGATTTACTTAACAAATTTTTATAAATAAAACAAAATATAAAAGAAAGAGTTATTATATACATAGATAATTACAAAAATCATTTAACAATTATTTTGAATGATTGAGAAGAAATAAGAGCGAAAGCTTACAAACAAAATATTACAAATAATATAATAATATAAAATATTTAACATACATATCCATAATATACTCGTATAGTATCATTATATTTAATTCGCAAAGTAGGAGAGAAGCTTTGACTGAAATCTTGATGCATTGACAATATTTTGTATATCTATTGGAAGAGTATTCCACTCTCTAATCGCTGAAACATAGAAAGATCGCTCTGCAATGTTGTATGAGAAACGCGGTACAATAGGCTTAATGCCTCTACTAGACTGGGCAAATTGCAGTTCATCTTTAAGATATTCTGGGCACCTGCCATGGATAATATTATGTAATCTTAAAATATTTCGAAAATTGTAATATGCGTCAAAAGGAATTCCCAAAATAGATCTGTTAAGATGAGATACACTGACATACCTAGGTTTATTATAAATAAAACGCAAGCAATCATTGAATGCGACATTTAATTTACGCTTACATTCATAGTCCAAGCACGGGTAAACTGAACAGTTAAATATAAAAAATGGCATTAAAAGGGTTTTAACCAAACGAAGCTTCATTTCAGGTGAAAGTAATTGAGCAGAGTATCTCAGTCCACGAAGACCTGCATATATTTTCCTAATTGAAACTGAAATTGCATCACAACAACTGAGTGAGCTATTTAAAGTGAAGCCTAAATATGTAACCTTGTCTAAGTAAGGAATTATTTCTCCACTGAGAATAATTGGAGGGAAGTCCATAGAATGAATTTCATTTCTACAACAAATCATAGCAACAGTTTTAGAGGGGTTGAGTTGGAGTTTATTGTCAGTTACCCATAGTTGAATTCGTTTTAAATCTTCATTAGTGCGAACTACAGCGTCTTCCATCAATCCAAGTGGACGATTGATGTATATTAAAACGTCATCTGCGTACATATGAACCGAACAGTCTTCAACAACATCAGGAAGATCATTGATAAACAATGAGAAAAGAAGTGGTCCCAAAACAGAACCCTGTGGTACGCCTGTGTTAACAAAAAAGGGGGAAGAGATACCGCTTTCAACTTCTACCGATTGTACTCTGTTTTTCAAATAATTACATAGTAACCGAAGAGATGCATTCGAGAATTTAAAAATGTTTTGAAGCTTGGAAACAAGAATAGAGTGATCAATACAATCGAAAGCCTTTGAGAAGTCTATAACAGCACCAAAACACCAATTTTATCACCATCCAACGCAAATCGAAGATCGGAGGTTACTTTCATAACTGCCGACTCACAACTATGTAAAATTCTAAAACCCGACTGCCATTTAGAGAGCTTTTGGTGAGCGTTAATAAAGCTTATCATTTGGTTGTACATGAGTTTCTCAAAAACTTTTGAGAAATATGATAGAACACTAATAGGTCTGAAATCAGCGGGGATACTTGGGTTAGGTTTTTTAGGTATTGGAACTATTTTTGCTGCTTTCCAATCTATAGGAAATTGACATGTTAAAAAAGCCATATTATTTGAAAATTGACAGAGATATAGCTATTCAAACTTTACCATTTCTTATCATTTTATTTTATTATATTTATTATATGTAAAATTGTCAAATTTGGCTTAGTTTTCAAGTTACACCAAAAATATTGAAAAGTGGCCAGTGTGACCATTCTCTCAGAGACCTATAACTTTTATTCAGATCATTTTTTCAAATAACCTCAAAAATATTGAGTAAAATAACAGAAACCAATTTATTGGTTTTTTATTTTTATTTCCAACAAAAATAACTCCATCTCAAGCAAGCTTCAATCTTTTCAAGGCCAAAATATAAATTTTTAGATTTTTTGTGAATTTAATTCGAAAAAATGATTTTCAATCAAAAAAGTTGACGAAAAAATTTTTGATTTTCGAAAATTTAAGGACAGAATTCTTTTTGCTGAAACCTCTACGTTATGACGGTTTAAAAAAAAACTACTATTATGAAAAAACATATTCAAAACTGGCCAAAACTTAAAAAAACGTTTTTTCAAGTTTAATTTTTCGTAAATGCCTGTAACTGTTAATTTCTATATAAAGAAGAACCTTAATTAACCGTTTAAGGTTCTATTTACTGAAATCCCAAGTGTTAACAATAATTTAACCTAAGAAATTGCTTACAATAACAATTTTAGGCGGGAAAAACATCTTTTTTATTTATTTTATTTTATTTTAAGTATATTTTTTTTTTCTATTTTCATAATTTTTTTGAAATTTTGAATAGCTCTTTTTTATAATATTAATATGCTTTTAAGCTTGAAAAGTTTATAGGAATCTCATTTTTTTGGGAAGCTGCTCTACATCTTCAGACTCAAGATCTTCGATAAGTTCTTCGACTTCGTCTTGGTTCTCAAATTCATCGAGATCTTCTCTCAATATTGCTCGCATTTTTTATCTGTTTGTATTACTTGGTTATACATCTCCTCCGAATCGCTGATTTCTTCTAATACATATTTGTATTTCAGAGTTAGACCAGTTTTCGGCCCCGTGACAATTCGAACATAGAATTGAGCTTTTAACTCCATGCTTTCGGCAGCCTTATCACAACCAGTTTCACAGCTACAGCAGATAGCAACAAATTTTCAGGAATTAATTCCTTTTCTGTTAACTTAGGTATTATTGCGCTTAGATGTTGTTTCCATCCACAATCCGTAGCCGTAAGGTTTTTACTAAGCAAAGTTTGAATTTGGAAATAGGTCCAGTAACAGTGCTGTTCAGCTGCTCCCTCAGTTGGTGGTAGTTCTTCAGTGACATATATTAATATAAAAAAAATTTAAAAAATATAAAAATAAAAAAATTATAAAAATAAAAATGACAGCAAATATACGTATGACTAACGTTGGGGAGCTGAACGAAATAAATAAAAAAGATGTTTTTCTTGCCTAAAATTGTCAATGTAAGCAATTTCTTAGGTAAAATTATTGTTTAATAAAGGTACTTTTATTATATATCGCATTGAAATTACCTTTTTGCATCACTTTCAACACATTAATGAACAGTTAAAAATTACATGCATTTTCTTGAAAAAAAGTTTTTTTTAGTTTTTGCCATTTTTGACTATGTTTTTTTTTCACAATAATGGTATGTTTTTTAAAGCAAAGGTTTCAACAAAAAGAATGTTGTCCTAAAATTTTCGAAAATCAAAAATTTTGTCGTCAACTTTTTTGATTGAAAATTAGTCCATTTTTTCGAATTAAATTCATAAAAAATCCACTTACAATCTAAACAGGGTCGTTTGTAAGTGCATAGTTATTTTGTTTTATCTTTTCGACAAAATGAAAAAATGATATTAGCTGCGTTTTATTATCTCTGGGTCTGGGTCGAGGTTATCTTTTAACATGTATTACAAAAACAACATGGGATCTAGGTTTCTATCGAGGTTAATTTCAATAACCCAGATAGAGGTTTTCACTCTTGCCGGCAGAGGGCTATGTACCATTGTGAATGGATGTCAGCGATTTGTCAGCAGTATTAGGAATAGAGAGGAAAAGAGACAAGTGCTTACATGAAAAACAAATAAGCATAAGAAAAAAAGAGACTGATATACAGCACTGCTTTCAAACTAACCCACATCGTTTTATTTTCACGAGGTGAACTATATGGGTTATGAGCAATAATAAAACGCGGCTATTATCTTATGCTATGCTAAAAAAAACACTGCCTTAGGCCCAATTCACATAGAACTGGCTTGAGGTTTTGGTGTGGCTCTGGCGTGCTGCATACATATTTCACGTTGTGGAATTCACATGTTCTCTTATGAGATTATACACACACAGATGACGAGGCGAGGGTATGGTGTCACATGCCATCGCCACACCATATTGAAAACTCCAGTGGCCTACGTAAACGTCACGCCACATTGAAATCTCTCAGTCAAATGTCAAATTGTCAGACATTTAAAAAAATGAAATGTGATTATGAGTTCAATATTGAATTCTGCAATGAAATGCAAATACATGAAGATATATGGAGGGCTCACAGCTGTACCGAACCAAGTCATAAAAATTTTTTTTTCTAAAATTACTGCAATGCTCTGCACAAACCTCAACTCCTTTCATGTCTGTAATAAACTAAGTCAGAAAGTGTTTCATTCCTAAGTTAACGGTAAAAAAACCAAGTCAGTAACTTGTATTTTTAATTTCTTTCGAGGCAAAAACGAACCAAGTCAATGAAATGCAGTATTTATATTTTTTTCCAGTGTTTCAGCTAATACCAATTTTTACGGGAACGTGTCAGTGGTTTATGCAGTGCTTGTAAGTTTTAAGGTAGAACTATAATCAGTGGTGTAACTAGGATTTTGTTGTGAGGGGTGGGGGGGGGGGGGCAAACTATGTTTTTCGGCGGAAACAAATATAAAATAAAACATTATATGTATACTGTGTCCAGTAATTCGTTAGTAATATTTACATGATTCTTGGATATATTATAAGAAAAAAATCGAATGGGGGGAAACTCTATTAGTATAGCTTGGCAATTCTTTTCTCAGCAAGAATATCGACGACCCGATTGACATCTGTTATACGATTGTTGCTCACACTGACTTAATCAACCTGTGTACCAAAAAAAAATTAAAGGAGCAAAGAGAAGCAGGGCGGTAAATGAGAACAGGGTAGAGGCTAGCTATTAGGTGCAATGCGGAGGAGTTTTTCTTAAGGTTTATTATAAAATGGTGTCATATTTGCAGCTCTATTCTTTTAAAAATTGTACTCAGATCATTTTGTAAAGATAAGCTTTATATCAAGCATTTTAATTTGTTTTTGTATGGTCTGGGATGGAGGGGGCAATTGACCCCCTTGCCAACCCCGTTGTTACGCCACTGACTATAATGGTCGGAAAGCTTCTGCAGCCAATGTCAACAATCAACCCAAAGTAGCTTTCCGTATCGTCAAAAGGAGATCACACCCATACAGTACTTATCATCTATCTCTTTTTGGCATTCATATTTCACCAAATGTCAGTTATATTTCCGAAAGCAAAGTTGAATGAAACCTGACGAAACTTCCGACCACTTAAGTGCCCTCCGAGCATTATACTTCTAGCTTTATTCATAAACAGACGTGTTTCAGCTTTGACCAATTTTGTCGGGAACGTTTATTGTTTTACAGTTTAATACTATCAGAAAACCGTTTTAATTATGGAAAGTGATAATAGCGGTGCAAGTGATTTTTCCCCCGATGAAGATAATGAATATTTTCCAACCTCGGAATCATCCAAAAGTGATGACGACAATTTAACAGGTAATAAAACATTATGGGGCATATTCATAGACTTTGTTTAAGTTGTTGTTAGGTAAAACTGGACTTTACCTGAATAAGTTTCAATAAGATAATCTCCAGGTTAGCCTAGTAACAGCTTTAACAACATCTATGAATATACCCCTATAAATTTAAGTTTATTTTCGTAATTATTTTACCTAACTATTAGATATAGAAAATATAAATATAGTGTCTGAACCTGTTGAGCATTTGGCTGGTCCATCATCTGCAAGACCGGAAGAGGAGCCACCATCTAAGAACCAACATATGGGAAGAAAAAAACCATTAAATTCAAAAAATTGGAAAAAAAATGTGCGTAAACTGAATTGCAATAGTGGGAGAGAATATACGAATCAAAAAGGCAAAAAGATCTCTGCAAAAACATTTGTTCCAAATTTTGATTGCGGATGTACAAAAAAATGCAGTAGTCAGGTAAATGAGACTGAGAGGGAATTATTTTTTACCTCATTTTGGAACCTCGCGGATTATAGTAAGCAAAATTCTTTTTTAAGGGGTCTTGTTAAATCATCCAAACCGAAAGTTAAGCGTGTTCGTGATGGAAGTCGTGGCTCCAAGAATAAGTCCTTAACTTATTCTTTATTGGTGCAAGGACAAAACGTCCAGGTTTGTAAATCCTATTTTTTAAAAACTCTTCAAATTGGTTGGGGAAGATTGTATCGATGCCTATCACGAGAGGAAGTATCTGCAGTGATTGATTGCCGTGGTAGAAATGTCAAAAACAAAAAAGACGACAGTGGTGTTATCGCGCACATTTCATCCTTCCCAGCTTACCAAAGCCACTACAGCAGGAAAGACAACCCAGACCGAAAATACCTCGATTCGAATTTGAATATTCGCAAAATGTACGATATGTATGTGGAAAAGTGTAATGCCGAAAATGTGTCAACGGTCAATCAAAAATTTTACTATAAAATATTTAGTACAAAATTTAATTTACATTTCAAAACTCCGCATAAGGACTCGTGCAGGATTTGCGACGAGCTAGACATGAAAATAAAGTTTGGTGAAAGCGTGGAGTCCAATTTACAATCACAAAGAGAACTTCATTTGAAAAAAGCGCAGCAAGCACGGGATTCACTCAAAACTGAAGTGCTATCTAATGACAACTATGTCTTGACTTTTGACCTTCAAAAAGCACTTCCTTTTCCTAAACTTTCAACATCAGTGGCTTATTATAAACGAAACATGTATGTGTATAATTTTGAAGTTCATTCATTGAACTCAAAAACGGCCTGTATGCACATGTGGAATGAAACTGAAGGAGGGAGAGGATCACAGGAAATCGCTGCATGTTTAAAAAAGCATTTACTCACTCATGCGTCGGAGTATAAGTACATAACCATGTACAGTGATGCATGCGGAGGACAAAATAGAAACATAAAATTAAGCCTCTCGTTACTGAAATTAGTTGGATCAGATGATTTAAGCGCCGAAGTCATTGATCTTAAATTTATGGAATCTGGTCACTCGTTTTTGCCCAACGATGCTGATTTTGGTGTAATTGAAAATAAAAGCAAAAAACAACAATTTATTTATTCCCACGATGACTGGGTTCAAATAGTTAAAAGTTCTAAAATTAAAATGCCACTATTTGAAGTTATTGAAATGGAGAGAAATGAATTTCTGTCAACCAAAGTTCTAGAAAATAATATAACAAACAGGAAAAAAACAGTTGATGGCCATAATTTTTCATGGCTCAAAATCAAGTGGCTTCGATTCGAGCGCAATTCACCCTTTTCTTTTAAATATAAGGAAACACTCGATAAAGAAGTAGAGTTCGACAAAGTTTACTTGGGAAAAACAAAACAAGGGAGATCCCTACAATCCCTTAAAAATCTGGAACAAACTAGCCTCTTCCCAACTCGCCGCACAGTTACGTCGGAGAAAAAAAGGGATATGTTAGATTTAATTAAATTTATTCCACCTATATATCATTATTTCTATAAAAACTTACCTGTAAGGCAAGAGTTAAAAACTAGACAGCACCAGGACCAGCCCCAAAGTGATGAAGACAGTGAAAATGACGAAATTTTTTATGTCTAATAAATGTTTTTTTCCAAAAAAAATTTTATAATTTTATAATACTTCTTTTGAAATAAATGAATTTATCGCTTTTGTTACTTTTTTAAAACTATTCCTGTTTTTATTATCTTGAATGACAATTTTTCGAAATTTTTCGAGGCCAAAAAGAACCAAGTCACAATTTGTTTTTTCTTTGCAAATTTTTGGGTACATTTTTCAACTCTAGCCTCTCCATTTTTAAACAAGAAGATAATTTAGGGAATAAACTTTAGAATTTTCCTTATTACGAGGAAAATATTCATTTAAGTAATTAATGGCAGTTCATTACCTAAACCTCTTATTATCTTCGAGTTCACTTTTTGTGACTTAGTTCGGTACAGCTGTGAGCCCTCCATATGTAATTACGGGAGGACAAAATTACTGCAACAGGAGCGTGCAACACCAAACATGGCAAAAAATTGCCCAAAAATTCGAGGCAATTGTTTTTCTTTTTTGTATTTCATTTATTTTCTGTGTAGTAGCCATTTTCTTGTGAAGTGTTCCTGTGTTTGTGTATGTGTTTATTGCTTTTCTGTCAAATAACTATTCCCTGTCACTTCTGTGTGAACAAAGTTCGCCACAACCACACCACGCCCGTAGCAGGCCAGAACCACACCAGCACCTTACGCCACTTCTGTGTGAATCGCGCCTTAAATTAGTTTAAAGTGTAAAATTCAGCATTTTTAGTGACAAATAAGATATACTCTGCGGACTGTTAAACGATAATTTGCAAGCCACAACATCAAGACGCATTCCACAAGGCATTTTTCTTCACATTTTCTTCTATAGGCAACCAAACAAATTACTCAAGGGAATGGAAAGTCAAAATTCACGATCATTCCCATTTCAAAATTCACTATTCGCAACTCATATGAAAAGCTCTTTTTGTTAACCTTTGCTCTATAAGGTCCAGTTTGTATAGACATGGTTCAAATTTTGATCCGATGCTCAGCTCAGATGCTTCCAAATAGGTAAATGCATTCAAATTAGCTATACAATCATGTCTTTATTGTAATTATTATAAAATTATGGCTAGTAAAGTCATCTACTCCATGTGTATTGAGTCTGCTATTATTCGACGACTTTTGAGTCATGACTTTTTTTCAAAATTAAATGAGTGCAAGTGAGAAAGCACTCATTTAATTTTTTAGCTGCCACATCAATTTTCGTATCTGAAAAATGGCAAATAAAGAAAAAAGGGACACAAACATTTGATTGAAACCATAAATTATATAAATATATAGTTATATTTCCCATTTTACTTGCAAATAAGTCATTTTTTTGTTAATAATTTTTGTTTATTTCTACTTTTAACTTTTACAAAACTCACTTTTGTGTCGTGACAGCTGTTCAGGCGTACCATATTGCAAATACAAAAATATAGGCCGCTGCGGATGCGTTTTGTGGTGTATTCATACAGATCTGGCAACACCACATAAGAAGTGCCCGAAAAGGAAATTTTAATTATTTCCTAATTTCTCTTTAGCCACATTCTCGTTCTTGTTCTCGTTTTCTTGGAAATTTCTCACTGTACTATATATAAAATCCCAAAAAAACACGCCTATTAACTCAGTTTCCCGAAAAAGTGGTCTATGGCTATGGGACATTTAAGTACTCAGGCGGCGATATCGTCGACGGCGCGCGGCGGTCGCCGTGTCGTGGGTCTGCGGCGAATAAAGGATTGCATATCTGTATGTGTTATGTGAGTTCGCAATGTAACACCATGCACAAACACAATGTGATACAATAAGTGAAAATGTTTCCCTTCCCCCGACAGACCGCATCTAAAAATGATTTTTGGTGGTTGCTTGAGATGCGGTATCTTGATATTATATGGTCTTTGCTTATACAAAGTTTTTCACAAAGAAGCAAATTAGATAAATAATATAGAAATTTACGTGATTATGAAAATTGACAAATATTAAAGCAAATTAGATTATAAATTGTGATAAATATTTTAAAGAATTATTGAGACCATTCTCAAATAGAAAGAGTTGATAAATATGTAATTTTCATAAATAAAAAAGATGTTTTTCTTGTCTAAAATTGTCAATGTAAGCAATCTCTTAGGTAAAATTTATATTTTCAACCATGAACTTAGCAGCATATGAATATAAAAAAAAAATATAACAAACAAAAAAATAATGAAAAAAAAATATTTTTTTTTAAATAAAAAAATATAAAAACGAAGATGAAAAACACGTATGACTTACGTTGGGGAACTGAACGAAATTAATAAAAAAGTTGTTTTTCTTGCCTAAAATTGTCACTGAAAGCAGTTTCTTAGGTAAAATTACCTATATTGTTTAAACACTTGCGATTTCAGTAAATAGAACCTTAGACTGTTAATTAAGGTTCTTTTATTATAAATCACATTCAAATTACCGTTTTGCATCACTTTCAACACTTCATTTAAAATTTAAACGAACAATTAACAATTACTGGCATATAGGGAAAAATCGAACTTGAAAAAACATTTTTTTGGTTTTTGCCATTTTTGACTACGTTTTTTGACAATAATAGTGTTTTTCTCAAACCGCATTAAAGAAGAGGTTTCAACAAAAAGAATGCCGTCCTAAAATTTGGGAAATCAAAAATTTTTTCGTAAAATTTTTTGATTGCAAATTAGTCAATTTTTCAAATTAAATTCACAAAACATCCAAAAATTTATATTTTGCCTTGAAAAAATTACAGGTTGCTTTCACAAAATTTCATCAAAATGCTATTATTTTTGTCGAAGATAAAAATAAAAAAAACAAAAATTTGTTTTTTGGTATTTTTCTCAATATTTTTGAGGTTATGTGAAAAAATGATCTGAATAAAGGTTATAGGTCTTTCAATTATCTACACTTTTTATATATAACTTTTTTCGATAAGAGGTCTACTTTTGCCAGAAATCGTAAAACACCCCCACCCCACTTCTGGTCATTTGCTGCGGTGCAATTTATTTTTCCCCTTTATCTTAAATTTACCCATCACACAAATACTGCTAATATATGTGTCGACCATATCAAGTGATGGTAGAATAAACAGCAAAAAGACAAAAATAATGCTCACAGGCCGCTCTACACAGCAGCGTATTATTCTACAAAAGACGCCAGTGGAAGAATTGGAACAGTTTAACTAACTTGGTAGTATTGTTTTTGCAAACGGTGGTACGGATCTGCTCGTTAAAAGTACAATAAATAAAGTTCGTGCTGCCTTCGGTACTCTGTCCCCAATTTGGAAATCCAGTAAAATCTCCTTATGCGCTAAGTTGAGATTCTTCGAATCCAATGTCAAATCCATGCTGTTATATGCTTGTGAAACCCGGAAAGTCTCATCTACCATTTCGAAGAAATTGCAGGCTTTTGTGAATCGGTGTCTTCGCCACATCCCAAAGATTCGCTGGCGACAAATAATATCTGATGAGGAATTGTGGCGCAGGACAAGTCAAGAGTGGCTGGACGTCGAGATAAGAAAGCGTAGGTAAATGGCGTTGGATTGGTCACACACTGAGGAAACCAAACGATGAAATTGCAAAGCAGTCCTTTGAATGGAATCCTTAGGGTGCACGGTGGGTTGGAAGACCAAGAACAACATGGAAATCAACTGTCTTAACGGAAGCAGAATCCCAGTGCAAGATGTGGCCGAAGCTAAAATACCTTGCAGCAGACCGTGAAGGATTGAGACGTTTTGTTGACGCCCTACGGCTCAACCGGGGTTACAGGACATTACGATGATGATGTAAGCTTTAATTTGATGCCTGTTTTAAGCTCTGTTTACACCCAGCCAGACGCACACAAAAAGTGTCAAAAAATAAATTTTTGTGGTCAGGGGTATAACCAAAAAAATTATATGTCATAAAATCACGAACAATCTCTCATCACAAATATATGCATGCCAGACGTTTTAAGTGTCGCCACAACCAGCCAGACGGCCCACAGTGGATCGACTCCATACATTTAGACGTGAAAAATTCTAATATTTTCGGAAAATATCTGTTTCCATCTAAATGTTCATAAATTTGGAATAGTAACATTATTTAACAAAAGAAAAGCGACCGTAAGCTATCTATGAATATGGAAAGCAAATCCATTGATGAATCACTACTTTTGTACCAGTGGAGTGTTTGACACCAAGTTTTGAGGGAATGTTCGGGTAGTATTGCAGATGGTTTTTAAGAACTTTGTACAAAGTCGGCCAGGCCATTTATGAGATGGCCAATAATTTCATAGAAAGCACCTGTTTTTTTGGCGTCACTAATGAATGAAAAAGTGATAAATTTTCACTTTGAGTACTCTCCGCAAGCCTCAAAACTTTTTTTTGGCCTTCCAGACGTTAAATGCCTGGTTGAATCTTCGTTAGGGTTGTAATTTTCAGTCTCTATTGTATTTTTTATGTCTTTAAAAATTTCTAACTCCTCTAGCCAATTTTAATATTTTAGAATAAACCGGTCTCATCGATTTCCAGCCGACTTCCATTTCAAATCAAAATTGGCTGATTTTGAACTGATAATTCTCTTTAGCCTAGCAGTATTTAAACAGTTATTTCATGTTGATGTGTTAAAATTGTTCTAAATATACTCCAAAAGTATTTTTGTTCGAGTCAATTTGGAATTCGAACATCAAACTTCGAAAAATTCCTTCCTTGGAACGCAGAAATCTTTTCCTGAAAAGTGGACAAAAAAAGGGCTTTGCAAATCTTTGCGAGGTATATGACATATGTTTCTAGAAAGAAGAAGTTCACAGCTATCCAAAACACTTAATTTATTTTTAAAGCAACCTTAAGCACATATTTAGATTTTCCAAAACAAATACGGAAAAAACATGTTTTTTTGCTATTTCAATGACACATTTTTTTAAATTCAACAAACAAAAATTAAGAAAATTTCAACACAGATTTATAAAAGCACATACCTTCACGAACATCTGCCATTTTTTTTTTTTCAATTTCAATTAAAATTGTAACTTTAATTATTATTTGTCTAAATAACCTCAACGCACCAGATCAAAAAAAGACTTTTCACCTTCACTTTTGGAGATCATTTATTCTATAATAAACTGGTTAAAACAAGAAAAAAAAATTGTTTTCAGACTTAACAGTTATCCGTTATAGATAAGAAATTGAATTTTTTGCAATTTATGTCATTGATTTTTTTACGTCTAATTATATGGAGGCGATCCACTGTGCGGCCCTAGCTCAAAAAGGGGCGAAAATTAGTTTTTGATCCTGTGGTTATAACCAAAAATGTGATATGCAAAAAAATCATAAGAAATCTCCTCATCACAAAAATATGCTTGCCAGGCGTTTAAAGTGTCGCCACAGCCAGGCAGACGGCCTTAGCTCAAAAAGGGGGGCGAAAATTAGTTTTTGATCCGTCTGGCTGGTTGTGGCGACACATAAAACGTCTGGCATGCATATATTTGTGATGAGGAGATTTCTTATGATTTGTTGACATATATCACATTTTTAGTTATACCCACGGGATCAAAAACTAATTTTCGTCCCTTTTGAGCTATTGGGCCGTCTGGCTGGTTATGGCGACACTTAAAACGTCTGGCTTGCATGTTTTTGTGATGAGGAGATTTTTTGACATTTCACATTTTTAGCTTAACCCACGACATCAAAAACTAATTTTCGCCCCTTTTGTGCTATTGGGCCGTCTGGCTGGTTGTGGCGACTCTTAAAACGTCTGGGACTAAAAAATTCATAGCCAAAGCGTAGTTCTCTATAGTTTAAGCTTATATAAAAGTGGTTATACCCCCTACCCGAAAATCCGTAAAATCACCATTTTCAACCCCCCTTCTCCAGCCCTGGCGACAAAAGAATCCTGCCAGACGACTGGATTTCATATCAAGACTATAACCTCAACATAAACTTTCATGAATTTTGGTTATACCTTCACCCATAAAATTTGCTACCAGCTACAGATCCTTTGCTTTAATTTGGTATACAGCAAATTAACGAACTCAAAGAACATAAATAGTTATGAGAAATAACGTGTTTCTGACACATTTTCCTTTAAATAGGGTTGCCACGTACATGCACCCATTTTAAAAGTAGCAACCTTATTTTCTCTTTTTCAGCACTATCTGATCTTTCATTTGAGACCAGTTTAACCTTTACATCGACAATCTAAATTATGGTTGAAAAAAGTGTTTTTGAAAGAGGGTATTTTTCTTTCTATCTCGTTAAGCTCTACAGTTTAGGGATAGTTTAAACCTCTAAATCGATGAGCTACGTTATGGTCGAAAAAACGTCCCGGAAGTGGCCCATTTTAGATGTCATCAACCCAAATTTTGGAAGACAATCCATGTGCGTTGAGTTTCTTTCAGATAGATCTATCGATTAAGTGGTATTAGAATCTCTGACCTTATGAGCTAAGTGATCTGACGGTTGGTGGGCTCTCCGCCTATATCTCATTGTATGGTTTAACATAATTGTGTTGCCCCTGTGTCAATAAGAATATTGAATAATCGACCTGACTTTGTGTGTGTGTTCGCTGGATACATAGTCCAGTCGATATGTACAAAAACTTTGCCAGAAAAGGAAAAAATTATATCGTGCATTTTTCTTTCACAATTCGTTAAAGGGGGTTATTAGGAACCTAGGTGTAGTTTTTCAGGAAAATTGTCCTGGAGCTTCAGCCGCCATCTTGGATTTCGCTAAATATAACTTTTTCCTGAATAACTCCTACAGCTTTCACTTTTGATAGAAGAAATAAAGCATAACTGAAAGTGAATTTGATTGTGTTCAAATTTAACATATGCGTACTAGACGGAGAGCCAGCGCCAAAAAATGCTCTGAATTTATTAAAGCTGATATTTGGCCTGTTGGTTAGAGAGGTTGTGTACACCCACATACTGCGGTCAGTCAAGCGAACTGTAGAACAGGCGTCTTAAATATGTAATCAAACTTGTATCACCACGATGGTGGTGCAATGAATTTATTAAGGCTGAAAATTGGTATATAGGTTACATATTACGTATAAATAACAGTACCGCCGCCGGTCAGTCAGTCCATCGTTAGAACAGGGCTGGTCAGTCAGCGCTTATGTGTCAAAAAATGGCATGAGTACGATAACTCAGGAGAAAAAAATTAATAATGGAGCCTTGTAGAACATCTAGAAACAAGCATTTTTTACTTTAGGAGGGGGGTATATCTCCCCCCATTTGGGTGGGAGGGGCAATTTTCCAAAAAGAACCACTTAAAATGGAAAAAAATATTTAAAAATAACGGTAATAGCTACGATTAAGTATTATAAGTTTTTTCAAAGCTAGAAGTCTCTTCTGTTACCTTGTTTTTAAATCAAGAAATTTCTATAAATAGTTTTTGAAAAAACTAATTTCAAACTCAAAAGTATGGAAACAAATGAAAAAAGATACGTTTTATTGTATTTATTCCAAACTGTGGGACTACATACTAAATTTTTTTCTCATTATTTTTTGCTCTTATTAGTATTTAATCCAATACTGAAAACAAGATGGTTTTAAGTCTACTTGTTTTCGATAAAATTGAAAATTACCAAACCAACTTTTTTTTAATTTTTATCTGTGGACTTTTTTTCTTTGAGATAAATTTACATACAAATGCTCAAGTTGCTCAAGAAAGTTGTTGACATTGGCGCCACAACATGCGTCAGCCAGCAAAAAACAAAAAAATATTTCTTCATTATATAACATGCTATACATCATTTATTTTCATCAAACTCTTCTTCCGAATCATCGAATCCGTTCATTTCGTTTTCATCTTCAGAAATATTAAACTCGTCGGTGTCCGATTGAGCATCTAAAAAAATAAATTTTATTTCGTTAAGAGTGTTCCGGACTGAAATGGTGATTTCATGAATAAGATTGCGAAGCGTGTACTTGTCCGATCAAAGCGATTAAGGTGTCTATGGACATATAAACTTATTTTCTATGCCATCATTGGAAACAAAATTTAATTTTGTGCTCTAGATTTTGGTAAAAGCCTCTAAGAAATCGAGAAAATGGCTAAAATGGCTGTTTTTCAAAGCAAATGTAGCCTACACTATAGCATTTTTTGCAAAAAAATGTTTAATAACATAAAATTCCATATTTTTATTATGCCACTATTGGAGAACATTTTTAATTTTATACCTAATAAAAATTTTAATAATGTAAAATAAAAATGCTTGTGAATTTTAAAAAAACCCATTTTTGACAGTCAATTTTTTATACCTAACGGTATTTTTTTGACAATTTTTTTTGCAGTGGATATAAATTCAATATATTTTGCATGATTTTCATTAACTATGTAATCATATTTGTATCATTTGATATTAAAATTTTTAATTCTTAGAATGCACTTTTTGATAGAAAATTTATGTAAATTTAGAAGTTAAAATCAGTTACTTTTAGAAAAAAAAATTTTAATACAATAATACGCCTACTAGTGACCAATTAGTAAAAATGCAAAGTTTTATAAAACAAAGTATCTGATGAAAGTGAAAAAAAATGGTCTTATATATGCAAAAAAAAAAGTTAGCAAATGACTGGTTTTGTTCAGTTCGGAACACTCTTAAGTCAAAACAACTCCCTTTTTCTTTTCTTCTTATGTAATTTACTGCGACAAAAAATAACTGAGCAAGCAAATCTAAAAAATTCCAGTCTCGTCTGGTAGGTGCCAATGTCAACAACTTTCTTGAGCAACTTGAGCATTTGTATGTAAATTTATCTCAAAGAAAAAAAGTCTACAGATAAAAATTAAAAAAAAGTTGGTTTGTTAATTTTCAATTTTCTCGAAAACAAGTAGACTTAAAACCATCTAGTTTTCAGTATTGGATTAAATACTAATAAGAGCAAAAAATAATGAGAAAAAAATTTAGTATGTAGTCCCACAGTTTGGAATAAATACAATAAAACGTATCTTTTTTCATTTGTTTCCTTACTTTTGAGTTTGAAATTAGTTTTTTCAAAAACTATTTATAGAAATTTCTTGATTTAAAAACAAGGTAACAGAAGAGACTTCTAGCTTTGAAAAAACTTATAATACTTAATCGTAGCTATTACCGTTATTTTTAAATATTTTTTTCCATTTTAAGTGGTTCTTTTTGGAAAATTGCCCCTCCCACCCAAATGGGGGGAGATATACCCCCCCTCCCAAAGTAAAAAATGCTTGTTTCTAGATGTTCTACAAGGCTCCATTATTATTTTTTGTCTCCTGAGTTATCGTACTCATGCCATTTTTTGACACATAAGCGCTGACTGACCAGCCCTGTTCTAACGATGGACTGACTGACCGGCGGCGGTACTGTTATTTATACGTAATATGTAACCTATATACCAATTTTCAGCCTTAATAAATTCATTGCACCACCATCGTGGTGATACAAGTTTGATTACATATTTAAGACGCCTGTTCTACAGTTCGCTTGACTGACCGCAGTATGTGGGTGTACACAACCTCTCGAACCAACAGGCCAAATATCAGCTTTAATAAATTCAGAGCATTTTTTGGCGCTGGCTCTTGGACTATACGCAAGTATGGGGTAAGAGGGGCACTTTCCACCCCCTGTCTGGCTCTGGACTGCCCTTCCAGTACATTTTTAGGAGATAGTACGCTTACTAAGGCTACAAGAAATGGTAACGATTTTTTGTAGAACAGTTTAATACAAGCATTTTTTACTATGGGAGGGGGGTTTATCTCACCCCGTTTGGGCGGGAGGGGTTATTTCATAAAAAAGTACTACAAACGAAAAAAAAATATTTATAAATAATGGTAATATACTTTCAATTAAGTATTATACTTTTTTTAAAGCCAATACTCTTTTCTATTAGCTAGTTTTTAAATCAAGTGAAATCTATGCATAGTTTTTGTAAAAACGAAATTTAAATCCAAGATTTGCGAAAAAAAAAAAAAAACAAAAAACAATTTTTCAATTTTTTTAAATTATAAACAGTAGACGCTGGATTTAGTGTATCTTGAAATAGTGAACTATCCACAATAGTGAACACAAAATTTTATATAAAACGTATTTTGTATAAAAATGTCGTGCAAGCATTTAACATAGCTTGAGAGCTCTGAGGAAGTGTTTCTGTTTTCTGTTTAAAGCCCTGTTTAATGCTTGGTTAAAATTAAAAACACTCACATCTAACGAAATGTGCATTTTGGATTAAATTCACCTTTAGAAAGCCTTAGAAAACTCCGGCTCGAAAAAGTGAACAATCTCGAAAGAGTGAACAGGCCTGGTTTTTATTACTTCACTATATCGAGCGTCTACTGTATTACTTTTTTTTTTAAATTCGTTTCTCTAATTAAGTCCTAATCGAAAACTGAAGACTGATAGTTTTATGTCTTCTAGTTTTTGAGAAAATTGAAAATTACCAAACCTACTTTTTATTAGATTTTTATTTTTGATTATTTTTCTTTGAGGATTATGAACAAATTAGTTGTTTCTACTAGAAACAAGTATAAAACGGTATTTGCGGTGATCTAACTTTGAGGTGTTACTGTCGAGAGCTTTAAATTCAAAAGAAATAGTAAAAAAATGCTTGTAGTAAACTGTTCTTAAAAAACCGTTATTATTTCTTGGCGCCTAAGTTGTCGTACTCTTGCCCATTTTCATATTTTAACTTGGGAGCTTTGAGAAAAACAAGTAGGTATTTTGTATCCCTTTCTATCGGAGCCTATTGTTTACCTTCGTTGGACTTTGGTCCTGATGGAATTAACTTTCCATATTCTATTTTTGTACGACCCTGAATTGTTTAGTAATATACCAGCAGTCATGTTATAGTTGCGCTTCATACACTAGATCAAAAACATTACCGACGCACCTCTTAATTTTCAAACAAAATTTTCGTAACGCTGACATCAATTTAATACAAATTGGTTCCTCAAAATCATTGCTTTCATTTGTCGTCTTCTTTCCATTTACAGTACACACTAGACTGTTTCAAAAAAAAAAATTCTTGCAAACAGGCTCAAAAGTTTAAGTTGAGCATAAAAAGACGTCTGTGAAAATTTGAGCTCCTAAAATTTATGTTTAGACATGCCTCATCGCAGTTTTCGGTTTTCCATACGATTTGTATGGGAGAAAACACCTGTTTGTCTTTGGAATTTTATAACTTAATAATGACAAGTATTTAAACTAACGGCATACGTTTTTCTTGTAGAAAATTAAACGTTCTACAAAAAAGGTCTTAACATATTTTATCGTAAGTCCAGCCGTTTTAAAGTTACAGTCAGTCAAGCTCATTCCATAAAATTACCATACATTTATTTAACGTAAAATTAGCACTTTTCTAGTAATTGAAGATATTATGGTAACTAATATCACTCTTATCGAAAAATGACTTAAGACCTTTTTTGTAGAGGACTAATTTTCCTTTCCAAAGGTGCCTAACAATATTACTTCACTTCAATTAATACAATTATATTACAATAATTAGTCGCTTTTAAATGGATTTTTTAGTGGTAAATTACATAGGAATTCCCTATTTAAACGCGGCAGAAAATTTTTTGAAACAGAAACTAAAATTTAGAGCATAACTTTTTTTTTTTGGATAGTATCAAGGAAAAAATTCATTTCCACTTGAGGAAAATTCCAAGTTAATTTTTTTAAACGCAATTATCTTTAAAGGGCCATAAGGAATACTCGTGCAAAAGTCTACACACGAATCTGGCTTTCGCTAAAAGTTATTCAAGGTCAAACGCCAGCAGAATCTTCTTTTAAAGCATAATCTTTTTTTTTTTGGATAGTATCAAGGAAAAGGAAGATTCTGCTGGCGTTTGACCTTGAATAACTTTTAGCGCAAGCCAGATTCGTGTGTAGACTTTTGCAAGAGTATTCTTTATGGTAATTTAAAGATAATTGCGCTTAAAAATTTTAACTTGGAATTTTCCCGAAGTGGTAATGCATTTTTCCTAGATATACTACCAAAAAAACATATAATAAAAAAATTGTTTTCTTAGTTTACAATTTTCTCGAAAACTAGATGGCATAAAACCATCTGGTTTTCAGTGTTCATTTAAAAATTACAGGAAAAGTGTATAATAGAAACTAACATAATTTCTGATTTCATATTTTGAAAAAAGAACAGTACCTACCTATATAATTTTTTTCAGTTTTTTTTTAATGTTGGGTTTGAAGGTATTTTTTTTCGAAAACTATTGGCAGGAATAACTTATTTTGAAAAAATAATTAAAGAACAAGCTTGAAAATCTCAAAAAATATATAGTACTTTATTTTCAGTGTTGCCATTTGTTTAATTTTTTTCTTTTTAATTTTAGTACTTTTTTCAGAAAATTGCTCCTCCCGGTTAATTGGGGGGAGATAGACCCCCCCGTCGGTATGAAAATTTTGCTGTACTATGTCTCTCTAAAAAACCCTATTATTATTTTATGTCACTGGGCGAATCATTTTGGGCCGGAAAAACCAGCATTTTCGAAAATTGATACTTTTTGAAGTCTCAATATCTTTTTATTGGGGCCTTATATCGAAAAAGTCTTCATAAGAGTTCTTATAGAGAATGTTATTGTTTATACAAAAAGTATAAATTATTTTTCAAAAACTTCACCATTTAAGAGAAAACCGCAAAATACCGTTATTTTTGACTTTTGTGCATTTTATATAAAATATTATATCTTTTAAATAACCGCAACCAAACAAAATTTTTTTTTATTTTCTTGTAGAAGGGTAAATAACCTACAAACTGTGTAAAAATAAAATTTCTAACATATACCGTTAAGAGTGGTAAGCGAAAAATCCTTATTTTCAATACTTAACCTTTTTGAAGTAGCAATATCTTGTTACTGGTCACTTTGGTGGAAAAAAGTGTATTAATATTTTTTGTAGATTACATTATAGTCTATAAGCTGAACATAAATTATCTTATGAAAATTTCGTTATTTAAGATTTAAAAGCAAAAGTCTGGAATCTCAGGTTTTTGACGAAATTTTTCAAATAATTATATCTTTAAAATTATTACTCTTTGAAAAAATGTATTATTTTTTTTAATAGAAGGTAACATAGTGTACAAACTTTGCCTATAAATGTTTTCAATAACATTCACCATTTCTGAGTTATACGCAAAAAAGGGATATTTTCGTCAATTTACGTTTTTTGAAACGCCGATATCTTCTTAACCATCTGTCAGAGAAAAATAAGTGTTTTAACATTTCTTGTAGATAATCATATTATCTACAAGTTTTGTATGCATTACTTTTTAATACCATGTACCGTTTCAAAGTTATACGTGGAAAACCGGTATTTTCGACATTTAACCTTGAATAACTTTTAACGCAAGCCAGTTTCGTTTGTAGACTTTCGCATGCGTATTCCTTAGGCACAAATAAATATAATTGCATTCAAAAATCTTCACTTGGAATTTTTCCGCAGATTGGCAATTTATTTGTACATTTTTCCTGGGCTAATAAGCTGAACATAAATTATTTTATGACAATTTCGTTATTTAAGATTTAAAAGCAAAAGTTTGGAATTTCATGTTTTTGACGAAATTTTTCAAATAATTATATCTTTAAAATTATCACTCTTAGAAAAAATTTAATTTTTTTTAATAGAGGGTAATATAGTATACAAACTTTTCCTATAAATGTTTTCAATAACACTCACCATTTCTGAGTTATACGCAAAAAAGGGATATTTTCGTCAATTTACGTTTTTTGAAACGCCGATATCTTCTTAACCATCAGTCAGAGAAAAAAAAGTGTTTAAACATTTAAATCATATTATCTACAAGTTTTGTCTGCATTACTTTTTAATACCATGTACCGTTTCAAAGTTATACGTGGAAAACCGGTATTTTCGACATTTAACCTTGAATAACTTTTAACGCAAGCCTGTTTTGTTTGCAGACTTTCGCATGCGTATTCTTTAGGCACAAATAAAGATAATTGCATTCACTTGGAATTTTTCCGCAGCGAAAGTACATTTTTCCTGGGCTATTGGCAGGAGTTTGATCACTTGGTTCTTGGTGCCCTTTTTGGTTCAAAGGGGTTTTATTGATTGTGGGTATGAACATTCCTGGGAGGATGATTAAACTTGTTTTAGTTTTGATTCTGGGAATGATTTAGTCCATTATGCTGAATCGGTCTTCTTAATTGTCCACTGTATGGAATATCCATCCTTTGATGACTATTTTGGGTAAAGTTTTGTCCCTGAATAATGCTATTACTCGAATTATTAGTAGCTGGTACTGCCTGTCTGGGTTGTAGGCTATTGATTATGTCATATTATAAGGAAGAATGAGATTTTATTGTAAAAATCATCAAAGGGGTCATTGAAGATGAGAAGACCGCGGAGTGCTATTACTTATATTGGAGGGTGCATTTTTTAGAGGGGGATGCAAAAGCACCCTTTCTGGTTTTTTTCATATAACTCGAAAACGAAGCAAAATTTCGAGATAGTTCTGGAAACTTCTTTCTTATAAAAATTCATCAAAATGAATTTTTATAAGAAATTAAAAAAAATTTTGTTAGCTAAATTTTAAAAAAATCATTGCAAAAAAAATCTGAAAAATCGAGTTTTGTGTTTTTTTTTTACGTATTTGCTTATAACTTTTTTACCAGCAGAGATACATAGTGTAATAACTTTCCATATTTGAACTATAACAACTCCGAAATGCAAACAAACGGACAAAATAAAGCTAATGGTCGCAGTGCAAACATACCCTTATTAGCTATAATTATAGCAACTCTCAAACGAAGGAAGCGCCATCTGCCGGATTATAGCAGATTTACCAGCTGTCAAATAAAAGCTTTTGGAAGGGAAATTATTGGGAAATTTCCCCTACGGAAAGCTCTGGAAGCAGAGACCAGAACGTTCTCCTTATTTCCAGAGTTTGGAAAACAAGTATAAAAGGCACATGTTTGAACGGCAGCGACACAGTTTGTTTTTAATCGTGAATGAATAAAGTTGGTTGTAATAAAAGTGAAAAGTAAAGTTTGTGAATTAATTTCAGCGGTGAATAATAAGATGATATCGACCATGAAGAAAGATGGGCTAATCGAAAACTCAAAAAGTCCTTGGGCATCCCCAGTTGTTCTTGTCAAAAAGAAGGACGGAAGTACTCGATTTTGTGTGGACTATCGGAGGCTGAACGATGTGACCAAGAAAGACAGCTACCCTCTGCCAAGAATCAACGATACTCTGGATGCGATGGAAGGAGCTGAATGGTTTTCAACATTGGACTTGAAGAGTGGCTACTGGCAGGTAGAAATCCATCCAGAAGATCGAGAAAAGTCGGCTTTCTTCACAGGAAATGGTCTGTGGCAATTTAAAGTGATGCCTTTCGGACTATGCAACGCTCCGGCAACATTTGAGCGTTTGATGGAGTGCGTTTTACAAGGACTTACTTGGAAATCTTGCCTAGTCTATTTGGACGATGTCATTGTTTATGGTAAGACATTTGATGAGCATTGTGGAAACCTTAAGGCCGTGTTCCAGAGGCTTCGAGAAGCAAACTTGAAATTGAATCCAGACAAGTGCGAGTTTTTCAAGTCTGAGGTAAAATACTTGGGACATATCATCTCTTCCCAAGGAGTGAAGACTGATCCTGAAAAAGTTGACACCGTAAAGAATTGGCCAACACCACAGGATAAACATCAACTCCTGAGCTTTCTTGGTCTAGCCACGTACTATCGACGATTTGTGAAGGATTTTGCTGGGATCGCGAAAAGTTTGCATCAGCTAACAGAGAAAGGCAAACCGTTCAAATGGTCAAGCGAGTGCGAGAAAAGCTTCCAGGAACTTAAGTAGCTCCTATGCAATACACCAGTTTTGGCCTATCCGACACCAGGGAAACCTTTCATCATCGACGCTGACGCAAGTAACGTGGGAATTGGTGCCGTACTATCACAAGTCCACGAAGGAGAAGAGAAGGTCGTTGCCTATGACAGCAAGGTGCTCTCAAAGCCAGAAAGAAATTACTGTGTGACCAGAAGAGAACTTCTAGCTTTAGTATCGGCAACAAAACACTTCCATAAGTACATCTATGGACAGAAGTTCCTTCTTCGAACAGATCATGGCGCACTTAATTGGCTGTTGAACTTCAAAAATCCAGAAGGTCAAGTGGCAAAATGGATTGAGAGATTGCAGACATACGACTACCAGATCCAACATCGAAGAGGAAGGTTGCACTCAAATGCAGATGCCTTATCTCGGAGACCATGCAAACCGGACTGCAAGCACTGCACACGTCAAGAAGAGAAAGAGGTTGCTTCCATCCAGCGATTAAGAGCCGACCCCATTTACGGTTGGAGTAATGAAGAAGTAAGAGCTGCCCAACAAGAAGACTCGGATATTGAACCCATTCTTGCATGGAAGGAACACCAAGAGAAGCCAGAATGGGGTGACATCTCCGACAGAACTCTTAAGGCGTATTGGGCACAATGGGACTCGCTTCATGTACAAGAAGGAGTACTAAGACGTAAATGGGATTCCAAAGACGGCAAATCATATGTGATGCAGCTAGTCGTACCTCGTTCCAAAGTTAATCACGTTCTTCAAGAGATGCATGATGGAGCTTCCGGAGGACATTTGGGTGTCAATAAGACACTGGAAAAGGTAAGGCAGCGATTCTACTGGCTACATGCAAGAGAAGACGTCGAAAAATGGTGCCGAAAATGTGATACTTGTGCTGCAAGCAAGGGACCAGGCAGAAAAGTTCAGAGTAAGATGCAGCAGTATAATGTGGGCACGCCTTTTGAAAGAATTGCAATAGACGTTGCAGGCCCTTTTCCAGAAACCAGAAACGGAAACTGATACATCCTGGTAGTAATGGACTACTTCAGCAAGTGGCCTGAGGCATTTGCCATCCCAAACCAGGAAACCAAAACAGTCGCGGATCAGATTGTTTTCAACTGGGTAACCAGGTTTGGTGTACCTATGGAACTCCATTCAGATCAAGGGAGGAACTTCGAGTCCAAAATCTTTCAGGAAGTTTGTACACTCTTTGGCATTAAAAAGACGAGGACAACACCGCTTCACCCACAATCTGATGGGATGGTTGAACGCTTCAACCGGACCCTTAAAGAACACCTTTCCAAAGTTGTAAGCGACAACCAACGAGACTGGGATCGGCATATTCCGTTATTCTTTATGGCCTATTGAAGTGCGGTACATAGCTCAACAGGACATACACCATCAGAAATCCTGCTCGGGAGCACAATACGACTACCAAGCGAAATCAAATTTGGATGTTATACAAGTGAGCCACAAGAAATAGACGACTACGTGGACAACCTCAAAGAAAAGCTAGTTGACATTCACGAAAGGACGAGGGCAAACATAAAGCTGTCGAGTGATCGGATGAAAACAAGATACGACGCAAAAGCCACAACGACAGGATTCCAAGTGAGAGACCTTGTGTGGTTTTATAATCCCCACCGTCGGAAGGGACTCTCACCGAAGCTTCAACAAAATTGGGAAGGCCCTTATACTGTTGTAACACGAATAAACGATGTCGTCTACCGCATTCAGAGAGGATTAAGAGGCAAACTAAAAGTAGTTCACAGCGACCGTTTACATCATTATAATGGTGATGGAAGTGATGGATTTGCTCGGGACGATCAATCCTAAGAGGGGGGCAGTGTAATAACTTTCCATATTTGAACTATAACAACTCCGAAATGCAAACAAACGGACAAAATAAAGCTAATGGTCGCAGTGCAAACATACCCTTATTAGCTATAATTATAGCAACTCTCAAACGAAGGAAGCGCCATCTGCCGGATTATAGCAGATTTACCAGCTGTCAAATAAAAGCTTTTGGAAGGGAAATTATTGGGAAATTTCCCCTACGGAAAGCTCTGGAAGCAGAGACCAGAACGTTCTCCTTATTTCCAGAGTTTGGAAAACAAGTATAAAAGGCACATGTTTGAACGGCAGCGACACAGTTTGTTTTTAATCGTGAATGAATAAAGTTGGTTGTAATAAAAGTGAAACGTAAAGTTTGTGAACTAATTTCAGTGGTGAATAATAAATCGTTTTGTTTGTAGTAAGAACAGTAAAGTGTTTTATTTTGCGAAATAAACAAGTGGACGTTTTGAATAAAGTGAATACGTTTTATTAACGAACCTGAGAAAATATTACAATAGGTATGGGCATTGTATCATATAAAAGAAAGATAATAAAATTTTCTTTAAAATAAATGTGTAAAAAAGCGGTTTGGGTAAAAAACGACCGAGAAATAGTCGTTCAAAGTAGGCTCATTTTAAGTTTTTAACGCTTTTTGAATGCCATTTTTGGCTATTTTGATAAACCTGTTAGATTATACGCTCAAACTGGGTTTATTAGTGAGCCATGACCAGTGAAGTCAAAAATTAAAAATCAAATTTAAATTTTTTCAGTTTTAGGGTTGCCATCTCATTTTTTTCAAAATTTAGAAAATTGCCAAAATCAACACACTTGCTCTTACAAAGATCAGATTTGACAGGCACACTCGCCTGTATGATCAAAAATATAACTAATCAGGGCCGCCCACTATGGGAAAACAGACGCCTTTTGTTGCCGCCCAATATGGGTTACAGACGCTACCTGCTGCTGCCGTTGGCCTCTTAAGAAAAAAGGCTCCTCCGCCACCAGACCTGACATCATGCCGTGACCGACACCTGCAGTTCATCCGCCTTAAGGGGGCTTTTAACCATCCCAAGGATAAGTTTGTGCCCTTACCAGCATCGCTGGGTTGTCTGCTTATCCCGGCATCCATTCGGTCCCCCTGCACGTTAGCGTTACCTGCTCTCTACCACGCGGAGGTGTGCATAGGGATTTTCCTTTCATTGAGCCTAGGGACGAAGTGGCGTCCTAGCACTCTGCAGTACTTTTAGAGATTTTTATTTAATCAATGTTATTTTTTTTTTTGGTTCAGCAACTTTAAAGTTCCTTGATTTCACTTTGTGTTATTAATTATTGCTTTCCCTGCTCGGGCAACAGTTCACAAAATGTAAAGCAATTTATTTAAAAAAATATATTTATTTAACAAAATGTTATTACTAGCCTATTTAATAGACCGGAAAATGAGGGGCATAAAGGAACAATTACGTGCAAGGGTTTTCATTATTGAATATGTGTAAATTCACTCATGCGTTTCTGAGAGAATGGTCACACTGGCCAATTTTCAATATTTTTGGAGTAACTTCAAAACTAAGCCGAATTTGACAATTTTTCATATAATAATTTTTGTTCAAAATTAAATTTTCTATTGGAATGGATAGTTCAAAAAATTTTACAAAAAAATTTAAGCAGGAAAAGTTAACAAAAACCAACCTAAAAAAAATCAAAAAATCTAGCATATCTAAATGTTTTAATAAATTGTGCATAACTTTATTTAAGCAAAGATAGGTTCGAGACTAAAGGCTTTAATATGGCATGTACAAAAATTAATATTTGTTCAAAATTGACAGAGATATTCTCATTCAAACCGTATCATTTCATATAATTTTTCGCAGTTTCGGCCCGAAAGTCCCGAAAGTCGGTACAATATGGCAAATTTCACTTTCGTAAAAATGTTCGAAATCAAAATTTTGATATAATATGACATTTCAACTATAGAGAATTTTTAAAAAGTATGTAAGTTCGCAATTTCGTTTTTCAGCTGTTTTTAAATGCTTTCAGACCTACAGACCGAACGTCTGGTCCGATTAACATACGATTTGGTACTAGATGCTAAGAACGTTAAATTTGTCATAAAGTACCAACAAGTAGGCTTTCGGGCAAAAACTGCGAAAAATGATAAGAAATGGTAAAGTTTGAATGGCTATATCTCTGTCGATTTTGAAATAATATGGCTTTTTTAACATGTCATATTACGGCCTTAAGACTCTAGTTTACTTTGTTTATGCATGTCTCGAGCGTATCTTTGCTCCGAAAAAAGTTACGCGCAATTTAGAAAAAAATTAAAAAATCTTTGATTTTTCGATTTTTCTTATGTTGGTTTTTGTTTTCTTTTCCTGCTTTAATTTTTTGTAAGAAATTTTCCAAACTATCTATTTCGATAGAAAATATAATTTTGAACAAAAAGTTTTATACGTACAATTGTCAAATTCGGCTTAATTTTGGAGTTATACCAAAAATACTGAAAAGTGGCCAGTGTGACCATTCTTTCAGAAACGCATGGGTGAATTTAGTAGCATTTTCGGTTTTAAGCATGCTTATGGTACAAACAAACATATTCAATAATAAAAAAATGTGTGAGTACCGGGACTCGCGTGCAAGATGTGTAAACATTCGTTTTCACCTGAAGGTAAGGGATCGGGTCATTTCATTACCACGTATGGTAAACAATAGGAATCTGTAATACAAGCGCTAACGCTATGTCCTAATTGGACAAAGATCGCGCAACCCAGCGATAAGCTTCAGTCGGTCGCATCGCTTGTTGATAGCGCTACCAAAATGTGTGTCCGATCGCTCCTAAGTAATATCGTGCACTGTAAGTGGATGTTAACACACTATCGGGCGACCACAAAAAAGAATTTTGTATAAAAATGGTTTTCTATTCTTTCAAGTTTGCACCAAACCTCAATGTTGTTAAGAGTAAATAAAATGTTTACAGCTAATCTTGAATGTACAAGAGAGATTTTTAAAATGCGCCGATTGCGAAATATGATGATTGCGATGTTCATGTTCAAATGTACAACTATAAATTAAAAAAAATTACAATTCTAAAACCCCACCTAAATTGCATTGAATCTATTTTTGAAGCAATCCCAACATTTATCCCATAAAATTAGGATTAAATAAGCTTCTTTTATCATATTTTCCTTCAAATCCGTTGCATTTTAGTGCGATCAAAAACAAACTCGTTTGATTTTAAGCGATGAAACAATTTCTTGTAGCGTCGGTCGCACAAATTCAGTTCCTGATTAGGACATTTCCCTTTAGGTTTTGAGTTTGTTTTTGAAAGCTTGTGTCCCTAAGGCTATGTCCTAATTGGCACCCATCGCACGACTGAACAACAAGCGATGATCGCTGTATCGGACAACCAAAACATCAAACTTCAATAAATCAATCAATGTGTCCTTATTAGAATATAAACGCGGTATCGCGATGACGTATAACAGTCGCACATGCTTGTTTTGAGATCGCTCAAGCTATTCCACACAAGCTTTCAAAAACAAACTCAATACCTAAAGGCAAATGTCCTAATCAGGTACTGAATTTGCGCGACCGACGCTACAAGAAGTTGTTTAATTGCTTAAAATCAAGCGAGTTTGTTTTTGATCGCACTACAATACAACGGATTTCAAGGAAAATATGATAAATGAATCTTAATTAATCTTAATTTTATGGGATAAATGTTGGGATTGTTTCAAAAATAGATTCAATGCAATCAAGGTGGGGTCTTAGAATTGTTATTGCTTTAGATTTATAGTTATATATTTATTGAACCTCGCAATCATCATATTTTGCGATTGGCGCATTTGAAAAGTCTCTCTTGTACATTCAATACTAGCTTTGTTTACTCTGATCAACATTGAGGTATGGTGCAAACTCCAAATAGGAAACCACATACAAAATTCACCTTCGTGGTCGCCCGATAGTGTGTTTACATCCACTTACCACGCGCGGTTTTAAGAAGCGATCGGTAATAGGACACACATTTTGGTAGCGCTATCAACAAGCGATGCGACCGACCGAAGCTCATCGCTGGGTTGCGCGATCTTTGTCCAATTAGGACATAGCCTAAAACAAAATGGTTGCACGACACAAATTATAATGAATTTACACATTAAAAAACTCCTTACGAGAAAACTCCTCCGCAAATAAACCATCACAAATTAAGCTACTTCAATTAACTTTATGACGTCACAAAGTTGTTCCTGGATTCAAAGTTAAAGTGTCAAAAAGTAACTTTGAGTACATTTTTCCAACTCATCTATTTGATACTGAGTTGAAATGGTTAATCCGTCAAAAGCAGCTGAAATCACGATGTTTTCATTTTGAGTTATCTTTTGTTTGCTTCTAGATCGTTCGGTTTGTAATTGATCTCATTTTTGTAATATGTAATAGTTTAATTTTATTACCCCCCAGATCTGATCCGGATTAGATTATCATAATAAAACAAAACAGGATCCCAGTGCGACAAGAGTGTTATATACATATCCGATCCCCGTTTATCCTTTTGTTTCTGTATTTTCTCTCTACTCTATTCTCTATTTTCTCCTTATCTTCAACACAAAAAGCCATCTACCTGTGAGAGAAAAAACTCATTTTTGCAAAAAAGTACAAAGGGTGTATGGTCAGAACAAATTTGCAAATCGAAATCCAAAAGCAAGGTCGAATTTTGTGTTGTTTTTGTAATACATGTATGCATATACAATCCAGATCAGATCTGGGGGAAAATATAAAGCTAATATATTTTTATTTTTATTGATTTTACCGTCGATAGTGAGTTTGGAAATTTTTCCCAGGTTTTGCAACCTTTTTAATCTGATTTGATCGATTTGTAGTAAAGAAATTTGTGCAAGTAATGAATGATAAAAAAAATTGGAAATATTTTTGCTTAAATATTCAATTTTGTGCTAGAATGAAGTTAAATAAAATTTAATTTGAAAAATGTATGCTGATAAAAGTTCTTTTTAATAATGAAATCACAATTTCTTCTAAATTTTTAATTCCAAATCTATTTCGACTTTTTCACCCAATTTGTTTGACTGATCAGCCATATTTTTAGCTTTTGTCGTTCCTAAATGAAAAGTAACTCAAAGTAACTTTTTTAAATATGACATTATTACAACACTTCTTTTTGACACATTAACCACAGCCAATACTAGAGAAACATAAAAGAATGCGCCACTTGGCAAATCATGTTATGACATTTCAAATCAAGAAATTGCAAATAACACTTAATATCACAAACCAAAATTGTCACTCGCCATTACAGAGATTAACATCAAAAGCAGCATATGGATACAAAATAATGAAATAAAAAATTAAATTTCTAGAAAAAAAAGCAACAAAATCTTCACCTGGCAAAATGTATGTCAAATATCTTTGTCAAGATATGATTACATCTTGTCATCCAATCAAGATATGAAACGGAGTGACTCCATTCGATATTTAATGTCAAGACGAACATTCTGAGAGAAATTATCTACTGTGGAGTCGGGGTGTAAGCACTGATCTCTATAAAACACTGGATAGTGTATCGATACAAAAATATTGCTTCCATTTGAAGAATTGTTATATTATGAAGCTGACCACTTTTTTGTATACCAGTATAACTGTATAACATGTAATACAAAGATAGTCCATTAAACAGACATCAATTCTCCGTTCGTTTCACCCCCCGAGATCTGTTTGCTAACATATGTTGTGTTCGTAATTTAAATTCATTCACTAATTAGTAAATGAAACGGAATAACAAACGTAAAGAGTGTGAAAAGGAGGTAAAATCATTAAAAAAAAACGCAGAATTTGCAATCGCATCCTCCTCATAATAATTATTCATTAGCTGTTTTGCTCAACTTGTTCGCAAACTGCAATGATTTATCTCATTCCACTATGTAATTATACTTAAAAAAATAGACCAAATGCACACAGTGAATAACTTAAAGATAATAAATATTAAAACAAACTTCCACAAAAGTTTATATTTTCATATCATGGTCTGTTTCCCTTTCTTCAGATAGACATCTGGAAATAGGGATGAGCGATTTTAATCGATATTTGCAAAATATCGATAATAAAGATTTCGATGTTTTGCAACATCGATATTAACATCCAAAACATGGGACTAAAAAACAAACAAAAAGTTAGTTCGAAAATGATTGATTCTGCTAGTAAAATCTAGATGGAGGGACTTTCATAGTTTTTAAGTCATCTGTAACATTTGGAATTTTTTGAAAAAGGAAATCATCAAAGGATCTCCCAAACCAAACATAAAAATTCAGAACCACAACGAAACTTTCGATGTGCAAAAAGGCACAGATATAAGTTTACACATGGAGTGCCTATCAATTTTGCTTCCATCAAATTTGTTTTGTGTTTATTTGTGCAAAAGAAATGTTTTTACATCGATATCCAAGCATAAATATCATCGATGCTCAGCAAGACGCATTTTAAACCATACAAGTTTTTGTACACACTTCTGCAAGCAAAAATATCTTGCAATATCGTTAGATAACAGTGTACACATGAAATACTTGCAATATTGCTTCTATAAAGTCTGTGGACGATATATTTTGCAAAACTCAAATTTTAGCATCGATTTCCACCATTGAAATAATAGTTGCTCAGAAAGACCCAATTTACACCAATGCAAGTTTTTGCACACAACTTCGTGTTTTGCAATATCGATATATTCCAAAAAGCGACAGAAAACAGTTTATACAAAATTCCTTGAAATATTACTGTAAAATACATATTTAATATCGATTTTCACGAATTTAAATTATCGATGGTCAGAAACACGCATTATTTTGCAATATTGATGTTTGCTTATGACTTCATATTTTTCATTTGTATGAAAACTTAAATCGATTTTAAAAACTTTAGAAAAAATAGCCGGGACCAGAAATTTTGAAAGCTAAAATACATTAGAGCATAGCATGACGCATTTTTTGCTTTGGTCAAACAAAACACTTAAACAAAAACACCTGAAAAAAACATCGATGTTTTCGGTTCGATGTTGAAATCGATATTTTTTCAATATCACACATCCCTATCTGGAAAATACTTTTTTTTGTGTGCAATTCAGACGTCAAATTATGAAGCCGACCACCTAATTGTCATCTTCAAATGGAAGTAAAGAAACTGTTATACATTATAAGGAATACACTATCCAGTGTATTATAGAGATCAGTGGGTGTAAGGAATTCACTCCACTTAGCAAATACCAAAACCTACCTTATGGTTTTGGTATTTGCTATTTGAAAACTACCTTACCTATTCGAGTTTACAGAGTTCTACTTACCTACAACAAACAAAATGGTTCCAAACGGAACCGTGAGCCCATATCCGTTATATATCCGATTTTCAATTTTACCCATACCGAGCGCTAAGATGTTTACACATCAAAAACCCTTGCACGTAATTGTTCCTTTTTAAAAGGTATATTCAATAGGCTATACATTAGATTTTACAATTTTAAAGAAAGGCTCGTCGATATGATCTCCTTGATGAATACTCGGTTGATCCTCTGATGCTTTTTTGTAACATTTGAGAAGTCACGTACGCATTTTTGGTTAAGTGGCTTCTTCGTCTATTAATTCAATATTATCTTCTATGGCTATTTTGAGTTTGAATCGTGTTTCCGTATAACGTGCACGCATTTTGTACTGTACATTGTTCGTCCATCGTCTTGTATCTTTTGAGTGTATGGTTCTTTTCGGATTTCTATGTCTTCCAGAAGTCATTGTCCGCTTTCTCTTTATTATCTGACCGTATGACATTTTCTATGGATAATTCCCAGGTTGAGTGGAATCAACTCGCTGCTTTCGTAAGGTTTTCCCTTTTTACTTGCGATGGATATAGGTACTATAGGGCAAGTTTTGGATTCGTGCAAAAAAAAATTTCGAGATAACAATTAAACATGACATTACGATGATAGAGAACACGAAAAAAGTGGGTGGCACAATTCTGTCTGTCTGTCCGTACCTCAACCTACAGCCTAAACCACTGAAGCGATTTTCTTCAAATTTTGAACTTTAGGTTTTTTTGTAACTCTCCAGAGGGGAAATTAAATTTTTTTTGTAGCTCAAAAAATAACGGTACTTGCCATACAACCATTAAGGAAAAAACGGCTCCAACGATTTTGATAAAAAAAATCAGTGTTTTATTGTAGATATGGTGTACTTTCTGGTAAGAAAAAAAAATTACCAAAAACATTTATTAACGGTACCTGCCATATAATGGTTTTTTTGATTTTCGGTTTTCTCAATAACCGCTAATTTCATTACAATTCAATACAAATTTTTTCACAAAAGCTTTGTTAGAATATTAAAAATACTGCATACCAAAATTTTTGAAAAAATAAATTTTGGATTTTTTAAAAAAGAATCTACATTTTTTTTTGAAAATTCAATATTTCAAAAACGAGTTGATGAATTGTTTTGAAATTTCAGTTTTTAATATTTATTCAAATTTGGCATACCAAATTTTTTTTGAAATGTGACAAAAATTTTATATATAAAATATAATTTTTAAGAAAACGGCTCCAACAATTTTAAATTTTTTTTAAGCATATATTCATATTTTTAAAGTAATCAAATGGCATACTTTTTTTTGAGCTCTAAGTTATTTATCAGACTGTTTATACCATTGAAAGAACGATTTAAATGCTTTTTATACTTTTCTTATAATAACTTGAATATTTTTTAAAGTTCTTAAGTCCCACACAACTTGAACATAAGAGCAATTACGTGCGATCCAGTCGTGCATTTTATTTTTTATTTATTTCTGTCTGTAATTTGTTAATTAACTCTTAACCAGTGTCAATTCTTTCAACTCACCCCCCTTGTATGACCAATGAATCGGTGCACGGGGAAAAAAGAAAGAAACCGACTGAGCAACATCAAGCTTGTGTATGTTTATAAAAATGCTAGTCGCTGTTACAATTGATAAACAACGAAACCTGAATTGAGATAGAGCCAGGGCCGTACAACCTATACGTGCAAGTGGTGCAAATGCGCAGGGCGCTGAATCCAATGGGCGCCTTGAACAAGTATCAAGAAAGCTACTACTACTACCTACCTAAGTATACTTTTTAATTTTCAATTCTTTTTAATAGCTCACACCAATATTCTGTCGACATAAGGAAAAAGGGCGTATCTCCATTTTAGTAATTTTGAGATAAATGCATTTTAATAATTTTGTTTTTTTTTCGCCTGCTAATTAAATAAAATTGAAAATTTTAAACAATGATTTCTTATTAGAAAAAATGATGTTCGTTTACTATACGTATAAGTAACAGTAATTTTGGTGATAACTTGGAAAAATAAACTTGCGACTTTTAGGCTTAGATAAGATTAGATTTAATTTTATTTTTAGTATTAACAATTTTTTAATGATATTTTTACAAAAATAAAATAAACTAGATGGGCAATGGCGTTGCCACCTGCCTGATTTACACGCTTAAATTTTTGTTTTTATACAATTTTTAAAATATTTAAATATTAAAAGGTGAAAAAGAAAAAAAAAACAGAGTTACAATTGTAGCATCGTTATAAACACACCTTAAGAATGGACGACACCCTGTGGCGCACGACTGACAGTTGGATTGTTCGAGATGTTGAACCACCATCTTTGTACCTAGTGATCTTTGAAAGAACCACGTTTTACTAATCTCGAATAAAGACATCGTTAAGATATTAAGCGAATAAATTATAAAGTGTTTCAATCGTACAAATTGGCGACGAGAATGGAATCAACATTTAATGGAATAATTCCTTTCGAAACCACGGAAACCTCGAACATTGGCGAGAGGTGGAAAAAATGGATATGGAGACTGGACAACTTCTTGGTGGCTTCCCAAATCACGGACGCAAAAAGGAAGAAAGCACTTCTTTTGCATTACGCAGGTGAGCTAGTTTCTGATATTTTTATTTCCCTTCCCGATTCCCCAATCCCAACAACAGAGGGCGACCATGATGAATATGAACAGGCGAAACAAACGCTTTCGGATCACTTCACTCCGCAAAGCAACAAAGAGTTTGAAATCTTTAATTTCCGCAAACTGCAGCAAGATTCGGTGGAAACAATCACACAGTTCTATGCGAAATTACTCAAATGCTCTGAAAATTGTGGGTACGAAGGCGACCCAAAGACAGACGAAATAAAAAGACAAATAATATATGGAACAAAATCATCGCTGGTGAGACGATACGGCCTTAGAGATTGCCCATCGTTGGATCAGCTGCTATCATATGCCAAGTTACTTGAAAGCACAGACCACCAAGTGAAAAATATAGAAAATAGCAACGCTGAACAAGAAGAACATACTAATACCATCAACAGGAAACGTTCACAACGTAACAAAGAAGTTCCTACCACAAGTTCTAGTTGCTCTGGCTATAACAAATATAACAACAACAAAGATCGCAAGTGTGTATTCTGTGGTGGCGGATGGCACAACGATGGCCTCTCTAATTGCCCAGCCCGGAAATCAAAATGCAACCTGTGCAACAAAAAAGGACATTGCGGCAAGGTGTGCAAGTCAAACAAACAAAAAGAACGATCATACAACATAGAAAACCTAGTGACTGAGGAATCATCTAGCGATGAATCGGTATACAGCCTCTCAAAAAGTGGAACTAAAATACCAAAAATAGAAATTTTATTAAATAAACTAAAAGTCAAGTTTATAATTGATACAGGCTCGTCTGTCAACATTATAAGCCGAAAAAAATTTTTAAGAACAGGTCATAGTGTCAGTAACCTAAAACCAACTAAAAAGAAAGTTTTTCCATACAACTCTTAAACTCAACTTCCAATAGTAGGCAAGTTCAAAGGCCTACAAAAACAAAGAAATTAAAACTAGCATTCTAGTTATCGATACAGATGCCATTTCTATTTTGAGTTACAACACGAGCGAAAAATTAAACATAATTAAAATAACCTACAACATGCTGAGCAACCAAAACAAGGGTAAAAACACCAACAACAAAAACACATGCAATACAAAGATCGATATAAAATATATTGAAAAGAATCACCCTAAACTTACCCAAGGAGTGGGTAAACTAAACAAGTTCAAAATCCATCTACATATTGATAAAACTATACAGCCAGTAGCTCAAGCTCATCGAAGAATACCTATTCATCTCAGAAAGCAAGTGGAAGAAGAGATTAACAGACTGTTGAAACGAGACATAATCGAGAAAGCAGAAGGGCCAACATCATGGGTATCTCCAATTGTCCTCGTACCAAAGCCAAATAAGCCTGATAAAAAAAGAATGTGTATTGACATGCGAGTACCAAACACTGCTATCAAACGAGAAAGGCACATAACACCCACAGTCGATGACATGTTTTCCTCTATTAACGGCTCAGTCATTTTTAGCAAAATCGATCTAAATGAAGGATACTATCAGCTTGTCCTGGATAAGGCTTCCCGAGCAATAACTACATTTTCGACACACATTGGCATCTTCAGATACTAACGTCTCATTTTCGGTGTCAATTCTGCGTCGGAAAAGTTTCAAGATACAATTCGTCAAGTACTTACAAATATCGATGGAGTCATTAACATAAGTGATGACATTTTCATTCACGGAAAGACACAAGCAGAACACGACAAATCACTAAAAATGGTACTCGAACGTCTCAACAGCCATAATTTGACCATAAACAAAGAGAAATGCGTTTTCAACCAAAACAAAATTGAATTCTTTGGTTACATATTTACTTAAAATGGAGTTGAACCGGACCCTCGTAAAATTGATGCAATTTCAGATCTTAAGCCTCCAGAAAACGTTTCTGAAGTACGAAGTTTTTTAGGCATGCTAAACTATCTTCAGAGGTTTTTAAAAAATCTGGTTAACAGCACCAACATCTTGAGAAGTCTCCTACAAAAAGATAAAACATTCGAATGGACCAAAGAGCACCAAAACAGTTTTGAAGAACTTAAAATCATGATTTCAGATGCAAAACACCTGTCATATTTTGACGTAAAAAAACCAACCCATCTTTACGTTGATGCAGGCCCATTTGGATTAGGTGCTATACTCGGACAAGAAAACAACAACAACGTGAAAGTAGTAGCTTATGCAAGCAAATCCCTCACTGACACGGAACAGCGATATAGTCAAATTGAGAAAGAGATGCTAGCCATCAGCTGGGCTATACAACACTTTCACATTTATCTTTTTGGAGCACACTTCACGGTACACACCGACCATAAACCACTGCTTGGAATATTAAAAAAAAGCCACCAGCAGGCCCAGTGCTCGTATTGAACGCCTTTGTTTGAGAATCCAGCAATATGAATTTGATGTTGTGCATCAAGAGGGAGAAAGTATTCCAGCTGATTACCTATCCAGACATCCTGTAACTCGAACAGAGGAAAATGAGAAACAAAGCAATAAAATTGAAGAATACGTTAATCTAATCATTCAGCAAAATGTACCTAAAGCCATTTCCATTAATCAGGTAAAATCTGCAACTGAAAATGATAACATACTCACCAAGGTGATCCAAGCCGTACATGAAATAAAACTTTTTAAAGACCCAGAAATCAAACAATTTAAAAACATCCAAAATGAGATCACAGTTCACAACGGTATACTTTTACGAGGTACCAAAATAATTTTGCCAGCCAAACTACATTTTGAAGCAATCGATTTAGCACACAAGGGTCACCTGGGCACAGTAAAAACAAAACAACTCATACGTAGCAAAATTTGGTTCCCCAACATAGACAAAATGGTAGAAGAGAAAATCAAAAACTGTCGCATCTGCCAATCAGTTGTGAACACCAACAATAGAGATCCTCTAATCATTCCAGAGTTAGCCAAATATCCATTTGAACATGTTTCAGTTGACTTTATTGGACCCTTCAAGAACAACAGATACATTTTTGTAATTATTGATGACCTTTCAAAATATCCAATAGCCGAGATAGTAAACTCAACTAAGTTTAGTTGTGTAGAAGGAGTCCTTAAAAAGACCTTTGCTCAATTCGGCATACCAGAAAGATTGTCATCCGATAATGGTCCACCTTTTCAAGGAAAAGAGTTTGCAAATTTTTCCCATGTGTACAATTTCAAACACCAGCGCACTACTCCGTATTGGCCAGAAGCAAATGGTATAGCAGAAAGATTCGTCCGTACCCTAAAGAAAAATTTAGTAAGTGCTGAACTTGAAAACAAAAACTTCTCATACCAACTACATGATTTTCTTCTCAACTATCGGTCAGTACCACATTCTTCTACAGGTATATCACCATTCGAAATGGTTTTTAGAAGAAAGGTTAAAACACTCTTGCCAGCATTATTTGACGGAAAACAAAAACCAGACTCGGATTGGAAGAACGCCAGAAAGTCGATGAAAACTCAACAGGAAAGACGGAAAGAGTATGCTGACAAAAGAAGAAAAACAAAACACAATAAAATAAGCATTCATGACTCTGTATTATGCAAACAAAACAAAACAAACAAACTTACACCGTCTTTTGATCCTCGTCCATATTCAGTGACAAAAATTACAGGAACGAAAATAACTGCGGAAAGAGAAAATAAAGTCATCGAAAGAAATGCCTCATTCTTCAAGGTTATTCCCAATCAAATTAACATCCCTTCCAATCACTTTTATCCACAATCTTCACCCTATTCCCTCCCGAATGTCAGTACTAGTTCACCCGCGCAGCTTTGCGAAGAGTATTTGTTCCAGCGAAGAGAACAACAACGACAACCAAGTGATCAGCGATTAACTCCATCTCCAGAAGTGCATCATCGGAAACCATTCGAGTTTTTTGATGCCCAGGAAGTTTCAACACCAAACCTAGACAGCACACCATCTTGCAGCAACACAACATCAATTGAAAATGAGAATGAAATATCAGCTGTCACATCCAACACAACAACAGTAGTGGAGCTACAAACTAAACCAGTCAATACATGCAGAACAACAACAGAAGAGGCTCGACAAACGGAACAAAGAACATCAAAGCGTACACTACATCCACCAAAATATTTGGACGAGTATGAGTTATCATCTAGAGAAGAGGAGGATCCTTATAAACACACCTTTAGAATGGACGACACCCTGTGGCGCACGACTGACAGTTGGATTGTTCGAGATGTTGAACCACCATCTTTGTACCTAGTGATCTTTGAAAGAACCACGTTTTACTAATCTCGAATAAAGACATCGTTAAGATATTAAGCGAATAAATTATAAAGTGTTTCAATCGTACAACAATAAAAACATGACTTCTCATAAGTAGTTATTTAAACTATATAAATTCCGTTACGATACTATTTCGATATGAAAGTGCGGTTTTAATATATTGATGAAGAGGTTCCCAATAATTTCTTTTAGGCTTAGAATAGGCACATAAGGAACTTGCTTGAAACCTGCAATGAAATTTGCGTTCGTGATTTTTAGCCATTTGCAGCTGGAAATATGAATTTTTACACAAAATGATTAACTATTTAACGGTTCCAATTATGATACTTACTCAATTTTGGAATTTTGGCCTTAGCACCTTTATTTAGTACGGCACTATAAATATCCATACTTATTCTAAATTTAAAGACTGATAGGTATCTAATATTCCAAAAATAAGTCGATGCCAACTTCCTGTTCACACCCACAGTAAAAAAAACTGAATCACAAAATCTTTGCAAAGTGCACGATTTTGTTCGTCTCTTGGGGATACCTCGTTCGTCTCTTGGGAATACTTCTAGGCGTTTTTATTGGTAAGTGTATAGGCAACGCAGCAAACGGTAAACAACAACAATCGAATAGTGTGGATAAGTAAGTCAGTAAAAATAGTGCATATAATAGTGCAGATAAGATTTGTGGAATGTTTGGAATAGAACAACACTTGGGGTTGCAGAAAAATATTTCCTACGTGAAGGTTGGCAGACCTTGATCATAAAAGGATGTGTTCGTTTTATTTATGCTTTGTTTTCACTAGTCACCACTAGGTGGCTTATAATATTATGATACGATTAGACGATTCTCGTAAATATTCCATGCCATGACTCAATACAATGACAGAAAAATAACTATCATTCCATTTCCAATCGAAATCATTAGTGGGTACTTTCTGGTGACCACTCAGACATTAAAAAAAAAAACTATTTTAGTAAAACTTAAAAACAAAGCTATAAACCGCATTTACACATAGTGGCTAGATTTATTTCTGCAAGGTAATGGATTGTCATGATGACATATTTTTATACATTCACACACAAAAAATTAATGGCACTCTGATGCTATGTCGTAGAACTGGCCACGCCAGGATAAGCAAGTATCTATTGTAATTATTTGAGGATTGGTGTCATTGCGTAGTTACACGACGATTTTAATGGCAATTTTTAATGCCATTTTACCCTGTTATTTTTATGGCAAAATTTAAACCATTTACACGACTATATCATTAATGGGCAGAAAATTGAAGAAATAATGAAACTTAGTCACTCATATAAATGCGGCTTTAATTTAAGGAAAAGCTCTTCCCTTAGAAATGTCAATCCCAAAGGAAGCACTCATGGCAGATTCAAACGACTGGCAACTTGTCATAATTTCGTCTATTTTTTTATAGCCTGCCCGAATAGAGCGCGGTCCGGTGGTCTTTATAAAAATGTTAAAACAAAATTTTACCGCAAACTTTCCAAGTAAAGTATTGACAGTCCCACTGGACCGCACTGTGTTTGACCTGACCTTTAATATTTAAGACTTAATCGGAATCGGGTAAAAGGTAGCTTTGTGACATAAGCTTGGACAGTTTTTAAAACCCAACATAGACGAATAATCATCTGTTTGCTTTTTGAGATTTTAACAATAACGTCAATAAAATTTCTACCATTTTGAAGAATTTAGGTTTATAAATGTTTTAAATCCCATTTTGTTCGTTTATTCGACGTTCGTTGGTCATTCTCATGTGCATTGCTGTTTATTCAACTTGACATACAAAAATCAATACTTTTCCAACACATCCCTTGGCTTTTTCAATAGTAGGCGTTTTTTATTGGTAACTTATGGATAGCGCAGCAATGCGAGTCCGAATAAAACGTATATTCACTTTTATATCCACTCTTAATTGAAATCCCAAAGTTGGTATCTGTGGCATTAAAATTGTCAAAATCAGCTGTTATTGAAAAAAATAATATTTAGAAACAAAAATGGATTTTAAATGGTTCCAAATGGCGTTTGTTCGAATTTGCATTACTGCACCTATGATAAATGTCTTGCTTATATAATTTTCTTTCAATTTTTTGCCCTTTTACACTATGATGTATCCTAATTAGTTGATTATAGTCGAAAACAAACAAATGAAATCATTCCTATATCCAATTCACAATTAAAAAAGCTAAGGGATGTGTTGGAAAAGTATTGCTTTTTGTATTTCAAGTTGAATAAAGGGCTATGCACATGGGAATGACCAACGAATGTCGAATAAACGAACAAAATGGGATTTAAAACATTTTTAAACCTAAATTCTTCAAAATTGTAGAAATTTTATTAACGTTAATGTTGAGGTATGTACTAAAATTTGCATTTTAATTGCCAAAATAAAAGAAATTTGAGTTAACAAATTGTTCCTCGCAAATTACAATCTCAAAAACCAAACAGATGATTATTCGTTTATGCTGGGTATTTTAAAAACTGTCCAAACTTATGTCACAAAACTGCCTTTTACCCGATTCTTATTAAGTCTTAAATATTAAAGGTTAGGTCAAATAGAGCGCGGTCCAGTGGGATTGTCAAAACTTTACTGGGAAAGTTTGCAATCAAATTCCTCAAATAATTACAATACATATACAATGAAGAATGAACTTGCTAATCCTGGCCTAGCCAGTTTTACGACTTAACATCAGATTGCCATTAATTTTTTGTGTGTGAATGTTTAAACATATGTCATCATGGCAATCCATAATTATGCAGAAATAAATCTAGCCACTATGTGTAATAAAACTGGGGTTTATAGCTTTGTCTTTAAGTTTTACTAAAATTGCTTTCTTTTTTCAAATGCCTCTTAGTCCCTTAACATCTTTTCTTAACTCTCCTTTAATCGAATTTCATTCTCTTGATAGAAATAGAATTTCAGACTCTTACTTGACAAGTAACAAACATAGTCCACGTACCTACATTTGTATAATTTACAGTACATTTAGTGAGAGTGTTTACCAGAAAGTACCCACCAATGATTTCTATTAGAAATGAAGTGATAGTTATTTGTCTGTAAAGAAAGTAAATGTAAGAGTCATTGCATGGAATATTTACGATGATCGTCTAATCGTATCTTAATATTCCAAGCCACCTAGTGGTGAATAGTAAAAATAAAGCATAAATAAAACGAACACATCCTTATATGATCAAGTCCTGCCAACCTTCACGTAGGAAATATTTTTCTGCAAGCCCAAGTGTTGTTCTATTCCAAACATTCCACAAATCTTATCTGCACTATTATATGCACTATTTTTTACTGACTAACTTATCCACACTATTCGATTGTTGTTGTTTACTGTGTTAACCGTTTGCTGCGCTGCCTATACACTTACCAATAAAAAACGCCTAGTGAATTGGATATAGGAATGATTTTATTTGTTTGTTTTCGACTATAATCAACTAATTAGGATACATCATAGTGTAAAAGGGCAAAATAGTGAAACAAAATTATCTAAGCAAGATATTTATCATAGGTGCAGAAATGCAAATTCGAACAAGCGCCATTTAGAACCATTTAAAATCCATTTTTGTTTGCAAATATTATTTTTTTTTTCAATAACAGCTGATTTTGACAATTTAATGCCACAGATACCAACTTTGAGATTTCAATTAAGAGTGGATATAAAAGTGAATATACATTTTATTCGAACTCGCATTGCTGCGCTATCCATAAGTTACCAATAAAAAACGCCTTTCGTTAAAAAAATCGCATATCAAAGTTTACAGCTTGGGTAATGAGAACATGAATTCTTCTACCAAAAACCGCCATTGAGGGGCGCTAGTGGTGAAGCTTGCGCAGAGCGCTTGTTTAGCTCGGGCCGGGTCTGGATAGAGCAGAACATGTGGCTTCAGTGGCGCGGTGTGTTGCGCATCGGCATGTGAATTGCAGCGTTCATGGTTCGCTCCCATATGACGGCAAAAAGTTTTTCAATTAATAACTTGGATTTCCATTTACACATAAACCGAACTTAAAAATATTTATTTTCAAAAAAGTTTGACCAGCTCTTAAAACTAAACATTGTATGAGAACATGAATGGCCAATTACTTATAAAAGTTGTCTGTTTAATGTACTTTCCAAAATGGTGTTCACATGCTTGTGTATACAAAAAATAACCAAGACATTTTGTCATTATTATTAATTTAATAAAGTTGCTTTTACCATTTTCGCAAATAGTCTATTAAAATGTTACAATAACCTTCCAATTTGGTTAGGACAAAGATTTTCTCTTTTGATGTGTAAGGGGGTTCAGTGTAAGTATAAACCTCAATTCTAAGTATTGAAAGCCTCACCATTTGGCCCCATATTACTTATATATTATAAGTCTAAGAAAAAAATATACTTTTGTATAAATTTGTACCAAATTCAATTCCCTACAGTTCAAACATTTGTAAATACAATTTATAATCAAAAACACACGAATAATTTTCAATGATTATATTTTGATTATAACTTTTTTATTTACAGCTTTAGTAAAAAGTGTGTTAACATAAATTGAAGAAAATTGAATTGTCTACAAATGTGTACCGAAGTTTTCTAAGCCTAATAATAATTAAGTTATCACGGAAAACTTTCAACAGCTAGAACCAAGGTTTATACTTGCACATCAAAAGAATAAATCTTTGTCCTACACAAATTGGAAGGTTATTGTAACATTTTAATAGACTATTTGCAAAAATGTTAAAAGCTACTTTATTTAATTAATGAAAAAATTTTCTTGGTTAATTTTTTATACACAAGCATATGTAACGCCATTTTGGAAAGTACATTAAACAGACGACTTTTACAAGTAATTGGCCATTTATGTTCTCATACAATTTTTAGTATTAAGAAGTGGTCAAACTTTTTTGAAAATAAATATTTTTACTGAGAAAATAATTTTTAAAAACTACAACTCAACAAAATGCAATAACTACTATTAAATTTGACCACCTATTTATTAGAACAGTTATTCCAGAATATTAAAAACTAAAAAAACAATAAAAAGTGTTAAATCATGGTCGTAGTGTTCACGTTTTTGAGGAAAGTAGTTCTTGTTATCAATTTTTGAAAAAAACATCATAACATAGCAACCACTGGGAAAATATGTTTTCATATTTTTTTCTGGAAAGGCCATAAGGCATGCTAAAGGGTGATTTTTTAAGAGGTTTAGAACTTAAAAAAAAAAAAAACACAAAAAATTCGAAAAAATGAATGAAATATTTATTTGAATCGATAGTTTGAACCTTGCAATTTAATGTTTAAAGATAATTTCATGCAAATGTTGACCGCGGCTGCGTCTCAGGTAGCCCATCCGCTGAGTCCAATTTTGGCATACTCTTTCACACATATCGGCCGGTATCTCACGAATGAATGCATGGATGTTGGCTTCCAGTGCATCAATCGAAGCGGGCTTGTCCCTATAGACATTAGCCTTGACATACCCCCACAAAAAATAATCTAATGGTGTCAAATCGCACGATCTAGGCGGCCAATTGACCGGCCCGAAACGTGAAATTAACTGTTCACCAAACTCGCCTCGCAATTGCGCCATTGTTTCGCGTGCTGTGTGGCATGTGGCACCGTCTTGTTGAAACCACATATCATGCAAGTCAAGAACTTCCATTTCGGGCAAAAAAAAGTTTGTTATCATCGCTCGGTAGCGTTCACCATTGACAGTAACGCTGCGATTCGCATCATCTTTGAAGAAATATGGCCCAATAATGCCGCCGGCCCATAAACCGCACCAAACAGTGGCTTTTTCGGGATGCATTGGTAGCTGTTGCAATGCTTCTGGCTGATCTTCACTCCAAATGCGGCAATTATGCTTATTTACGTACCCATTCAACCAAAAATGAGCCTCATCGCTGAACACAATTTCGAACAATTTGAACATTTCGAACCGAGCACGAATTTTGATAGTAAAATTCAATAATTTGCAAGCGTTGTTCATTTGTAAGACGATCCATGGTTAAATTGCAAACCAAACTGAAGCTGTTTGACAGTGACACAAGGTACTAAACACACGTCAGCTGTCAAAACCAGTGTTGCCAAAACCAAACCAGCTAAAAAATCACCCGTTATAACCAGTTGCAAGGTTATCCAATATTTACAGGACACCCTGTATAATTTATATAACTAAAAAATGATTGGGCTGAGTCAATACAACAATACAGGAAAATAAAATTGATTGATATGAAATAAAATCAACCAAACATAACCTTACCTTGAACAGCCAGCAACAAGTTCCAGTCATCTCAGCCGGTGAGTTTGCTTATTTAGTTTTTTTTTATTTACTTTAAGATATTTTTCCTTTTCTTTGCAGATATTTTCCCCTCCGGATACCTTAGTTGCATCTGGGCTACTCATCAGAAGGATAAGTCAAAGAAAGTCACCGAGAATGTTCCTGGTTATTCGTCATAATATGAGCATTAAACCAGAAGCACTCTCGGACTTCACCACTCAATTTGTCTCCTTTAATAACCATTGTTTTTTCTTTTCTTTTTCGGTACCATCGACAGGATCGTCACCATATTAGACTGAGAGCTAACGACATAAAAAGTCAAGTCATTTGCGTAACATTGTGAGTCACACATTTAATAGCTTTTAGGGTGTTGAACCAGGAACCTCTTGTCTGCCTACCTAAACACGAAACGAACAGGTGTAAAATTTGACCTAAAGTTTTAACATCGATTTATTTCAATGCCTATTGGTCGGAGGGAAAAAAACGGATAACCTTACATATGAGGGGGAATTGTAATCTCACGCGCACCGTGTGGATATCTCAACTGGATTTCATGTGTACTTATGTATGTATGTATTTGTGACCTTGAGCTGTAATTTTTGTTTCCTCTTTTCTCTAATATCTACTTGCATAGCGTAGATAATAAATACGAATTTTAAAATGTATCTATCTTCTTAGTTATCTAAGAATTTAATAATTTGTTGTAAGGAAATTCAAGGTGTATTTTTTCCGCACATGTCACATTTTGACGAAAAAATGAAGTTAAGTTAAATCCAGGAAACTTAAGAAAATGCGTTAATTTGTAAAAAAAGTTGATTTATTACAAAACAAAAATAAGTCTTAACACATCATGTACAGTGTTGGACAGAGAATTAGCACACATTAGTGGATCGGATTTAAATAAGGAAGATCTTTAATTTTGTTCTTGGAACATAATTTATTGAGAACTCTTTAATTCAACGCTGAAAAACATAAATATATACAAAAAAAGAATTAAAAAAATAACAACAAAAAATCCTTTAAAAAAAATTTGTTGGTGGTCACAGAATTACTACAAGTACGAAATAAAATAATTATCACTAAAGCAAGTAGTTTTTTTCTAATATTTTGTTGGGTACCCTTTCTGCTTTACAACGGCCTTAAGCCGCCAAGGAATACTTGCCTCTAGGCGAATAGGAATGCTGTTCCAGCCATCCCTTATTTCCTCCCAAAGTTCTGCTATATTCCTTGGCTTCCTTAGTCCAACCTGATATTCAACATCGTTCTATAGATTTTCTATAGGATTCAGGTCACTACTCTGCGTAGGCCAAGGCAAAAGATTGATTTGGTGATCACTAATCCACTGCTTCACCATCCGGAAGTGTATTTAGGATCATTATCGTGCATGAATGTCAATGGTAATGGTAAATTATCGTCTGCAAAGGGCTTAATATGGTTTTCCAAAATGCTCTTGTACTGATACTGGTCCATTCGAGCTCTGATGGAAAGCGTCATGTTTGGCGTCCACCAAAGCAAGATCTTAATCCACGTTACACAGTTAAAACTATGAAACATAGTGGTGCGGGTATTATGGTGTGGGCTGCGTTTTCATGGTTCGGTGTAGGGCCATTTGCGAAAATAGAGGAGCAAATGGACCAGCATCAGTACAAGAGCATTTTGGAGAACCATATGGAGCCCTTTGCTGACGATAATTTACCATTATCATTGACATTCATGCACGATAATGATCCTAAATACACTTCCCGGCTGGTGAAGCAGTAGATTAGTGACGACCAAATCAATCTTTTACCCTGGCCTGCGCAGGGTCCTGACCTGAATCCCATAGAAAATCTATTTTATTTTATTTTATTTTATTTTAAAACCTTAAAAGCCAATTTCTTCACAGAGTACTAACGTGTTAGTATCGGTTCTAGTCCTAAAGTTTATACTCAAATCAGTATCTCAAATTTATTCATACTTGTGTGTTTGAAGAAACGAGATATTCTGTTTTGAGTACTATTTTTAGGACTAATACCGGTACTAACGATAGGACTCTGTGAAGCAATAAGGCGTAAGTGAATTATTGTTTTTAATCAGAAAAGATACACATTGCAAATAAACAAACGAAATTTGCGTGTTTCAAACAACACAAAATTAACGGTTAGTAGTAAAAAGAAACAAAAACAAAAATGATAACTCTCTTCTTCCTAAAAAGAAACAGACATATTATGACACAGTATAAAAGATCAATACTAACTTCATGTTAGTCAAAGCAAAATCTTTACAGTCGTTGAGCACCAGGTTACCTTTGAGCAAATAAGCTTAAATTTCACATGGTAATATACCTATGAAACAAAATTTTAGGGTGGGCCACCAAAATTTATAAGAAAATTAAAAATGGACCACCCTAATGTCCATATTATTCACTCTGAACATGCCTTTAATCCAATGGATTTAAAATGCCCTTAATCCAGATGTAAAATGTATTTAAATCCTGACTAAGATCTTAAATCCAAATGTCAAATTTGCGAATTATCAAAATTCTCCTGTGAAACTTTTTGTTTACTTTTTGACAGGTACGTACCTTCATGATTACACACAACGAAATAAATCCATACGTGCTTTTGAGGTTCATTTATTGCAAAACTGGCAGTAATAAATAATTAAAAACATTTTTAAGTCACTTCTTGCTCAAATTTATGCCTATTATGACACAGTAGCCTCTACTCATTTTTTAATTATGACAATCAATTTAGAATCTCATTACATATTTAAATTTTATAAGCATTCCTCGCCTCTACTCATTTTGTCAAATCATAAACGTCAAAGTTCAACCGGAAAAAATATTAAAATTTTCATACATGCTTTCGTTACTTCATTCCCCCTACATTATTCTACACCCTTCACCCAATGTGTCAAAAAAACGAAACAACAACACAACAAAAAACAATCAGAAACTTGAAATGCCAAGAAAAAGTGAATTATATGAAATTTTGTTTTAATCTGGATTTAAGTACTTATGCTATGTTTCCACCAAAGGTTTATCTCAGATTAGATTTCATAAATCTTTTTGGTGTTTCCACCGCACAAAAAGATTTAAAAAAGATTAAATTTTACAGCACCTTCAAAAATGCAAATGGCGTTCCAATTTTTCTTATGAAGTGCGAATGAGACAGAATGTTTGATTCGTGTGAAACAATGAAGAACTGAATGCGAGTCTCGAATGAATCGTTCAGCACCATTTAAGAAAAGGTTAGTTCGATTTGTTAAACAATTTGTCCTAGGAAGATTTAACAAGATTAATTTCTAATCTTCAAGATTTACGAAATAAATTTGTATGGTAAATCTCCGAGATTTGAAGGAGATTTGAGGTAAATCTTATTAAATCTCAGATTAGCGTCAGGTGGAAATGTAGCATTAGACTGAGCTCCGGATGGCAGTTTAAATCCAATTGGATTAATCGATATTGGATTTAAAAAATTGGATTTAAGTTTGGATTAATGATACATTTCCACCTAAAGCTAATCTGAGATTTAATAGGATTTACCGCAAATCTCCTTTAAATCTTGAAGATTTACCATACAAATTTATTTCGTAAATTTTGAAGATTAGAAATTAATCTTGTTAAATCTTCCTATGACAAATACTTTTACAAATCGAACTAACCTATTACTGTATGGCGCTGAAGTATTCATTTATGGCTGAATTCAGTTCTTCACAGAGGAAACATTCTATCTCACTTCCTCTCTATGAGAAAAAATGAAACACCATTTGCATTTTAAAAGGGTCTGTCAAAGTAAATCTTTTTCAAATCTTTTTGAGCTGTGGAAACACCAAATAGATTTATTAAATCTGAACTGAGATAATCCTCTGGTGGAAACATAGCATAAGCGAGTGAATAATATGGGATTGGATTAAATGTTTGGATTTAAAATACTTTTTATCTGAATTTAAGTTTTAATCTGGATTAAACGAGTGAATAATATGGGCGTAAGAAAAGTTGTTGTATGCATTTTGAGAATTGCTAATGCTGAAATAGTATTACTTTGTGTATGCTATGGGTATAAATAAAAGTGCCTGGATATGAGGTAATAAGGTTGGGGATTGAAGCGAAGCTACTCTTGGCTTCCTATCGTTAAATATTTTATTTGCATGTGAAGCAAAATGGGCTACGTAACAGACTCTGCAGCTCCTATCAAAAGTTCTCCGTTTTGATCACGTTCAGCTTCAGAAGAAAGAGGAACCACCATTTCTCTCCCCTTGGAACCTTCTGAAAGTCATCAAAAATTTTATTGCATAAATGCCAATTATTTTAGTAAATTCTCATTAGAAATAATTTTTTATAACATTTTTGAGTTTTCTGACCCAAAAAACATAAAATAATACCCCACATGGACATATTAACAGTTTTACCCTAAAATGTCAAATAATGGACGGCAATTTTGTACAGCAGTAGACTTTTTGCCATCCTGTTCTATGCAAAATTTCCAATAACACTCCATTTACCTTAGAAAAGGAAATGAAATTTGTCACATATACAGTGTACTTGAACGCGGCAGATAGTTGTATATACGAATTGTCAAATCGGTGACTGAATTGAAAAAAAAAGAAAACAAAAAGTGATACGGGAGTAAAAACATTAATAAAATATTAATTATTAGAAAAAAAAATACTATTTTGAGTGATTTATTTGGAAATTGTGTATATTTTCTTATAAAAATAAAAAAAAATATGAAGTGCATAGTGAAATTGTGTACAAAAACCCAGAGAACGGCGGACAAGAGCATTTCCTTTCACAGCTAAGTTTTATTAGATTTTTCTCTAAGAAAGTGATGTGAATTGTTCGTATTTTAATCAATCACCAACTAAGGAACACATATTAAATAATTTATACTTTAAATAAAGCTTAGAAATATATTAATTAATTGAAAACTTCCACATGGTTTTCCGCTAATAATTCAGAAACAAGAAATGTCAAACTGCGAATCTGTGAAACAGGGGCGTGTTTTTGTTTTTGGTGGTTGTAAGGCGCAACTATTTGTTATGCGCCCTTTATATCAGAAAATTATTTTTGCTATTAAATGGATTTTATACGTTTGGAGTTTGTATATTTATGTTAACATTTGTGCCTATATCTTCGGAAATTTACTCGATTTGTTTTGTATTCAAGTTATTAGTTCGTGTTTTTAATGTGAATTAATTTGTCTATTGAGGAAGATGGCCAGTAAATATTTGGTTTATTTGCTTGAAAAACGAAAAATATTTAAAATAATTTCATAAATAATTTCAAAGGTTTCCGAAAGTCGAATGGAATAAGGAAAAATGGATGACCATTCTGAAAGTGGATGAAGTAAAGCCACATTCGGTGGTGTGCTCACAGCATTTTCACGGAAGTGATTTCATAAATAATATTGAAGGACAAAAAAGGATGCTGTTTCCTTCTGCAATGCCATACTTGTCTGAAGAATTTAAAGAGTCTCAGTAAGTACTGTGGCTCAAATTGTCAAAGCCTAATACTATCAAACAAAACTTAAAACAAATTATGTTGGCATAATATTTAATTATGTACAATTTGTTTATAATGACAAAATTAGTGACCAACGTTAATATCTTATAGTGTATACACATTAATAAAAAAGTTGTAGTAAATTTTTAACTATATTTTCATAGTTTTCAACCATTTTTGACAAAACAATTTTTACTTTGTGTGTTATGGTATTTATGTTTTTACTTTATTTTAATTATTGAGTCCATTTTTTCAATAGAGATGAGTTACCAACTTGCAGCAAATCGGTTTATCGAGAAGTTTTCGATATTGAAAAAGAAAATATTCCAAATCCAAATGTTTCCGTAGTTGAAGTGACTCCTGTGATGGATGAAATTTTGTTAGATTATCAGACTGTGCATTACATGGATACATTACCTTCCACGTCTTCAGTAGTCCATCAAAATACTCAAAGCGATTTTGTGGAGCCAATTCGAATAGTGAGTGTGTTTATGATTATGCACTTACAAAAACTGTTCTAAAATAAAATTCATGTAGGTCAAGCCAAATTCACTCAAAAGAGCATTGAATTCCTCTGATGATCCATCCACCTCCTCAAACTTAACTCCCCAAAAAAAAAGAATGAAAATAAAACTTAAAACTTTAAAAGAGTCAGTAAAAAAAAAATACTCGCAAAATCAAAACCTTATGCGAGAAAGTGCGAAGAAAAACGAAAAAACTGGCCTCTCTAAACGAGATTGTTGCAAATATTAAAAAGAAAAATTTAATAAACAATGAGACGTGGGAAATATTAGAGGGCATGGGAGCCATGAATTCAGAGCTCTTTGAGAGAAAGTTCACTAAAATGAAAGGAAATCCTGTGGCTAAAAAATACCCACAAGCTCTCCGATCATTTGCTCTAAATTTGAACTTTCTTTCTCCCAAGGCTTATGAATATGTACGAGCTAATTTTGAAAATTGCTTACCACATCCTCGCACATTATCTAAATGGTATGAATGTTTTGACTGTGAGCCGGGTTTTACAAGAGAAGCATTTGAGGCAATTGAAATGGTAGTAAAAGATGCCACCCATAAATCGAAAAAAATCTTTCTAAATCTGGTTTTTGATGAAATGGCAATACGCAGGTAAAAACATTTAATATTAGCAATTGCTATTTTTCGATGTCAGTGACAACAGTTTTAACCATCTCCCGTTTCCTTATGTCTGTTTATTATGTTCTTGTGGTCTTTTCTCTTCCATTTGCAGTATAGAATTTTATGTTGTTTTATTGTGTTTACGTGTTAAAAATTGATCCGCAGCTAATATCTTACTTATAATAACAATTATTTTATTTGAAGACATATTGATTGGAATAAAAATGGAGCATTAGGTTTTACTTTTATTGGCGATGGAGATGACAGCAGTACAGAAGCAAATCAAATGCTAGTTTTTCTTGCCGTTTGTGTTAATCAAAGTTGGAAAATTCCAATTGGTTACTTCCCCATCACTTCTTTGGATGCGGAACAATAAACCAACTTGATAAGACACAGCATAGAGAATATTTGTAAGACTGGAGCTCAAGTAGTTGGAATTACTTTTGATGGAGCAGCTGTCAATTTTACATGTGCTAAGATGTTGGGTGTCAATTTAAGTAACTTAAAGCAAGAGAGCTCATTTCAAATAGAACCATGGGTAGACAAGATATGCATAATTCCGGATCCTTGCCACATGGTTAAACTTGTAAGAAATTTATTTGGTGAGATTGGAACACTTAAAGATAAAAATGGTCATCTTATCAAGTGGAGCTATCTTGAAGAGCTTCTGAAACTACAAGAAAATGAAGAACTTCATCTAGGGAATAAATTGAAAAGGTCTCATGTTTACTTTTCGAACCAGAAAATGAAAGTTCGCCTCGCCGTTCAAACGTTAAGTAAATCTGTCGCTGACTCACTTGACTTTTCCCGAGAAGTTCTCCTACTTCCACAATTTATTGGCAGCGAAGCAACAGCGGAATTTATAAGAAATCTAAATAATATTTTTGACGTCCTTAATGGTAGAAGCTATTATAAATTCGGCTACGAAAAGGCTATTTGTGACGCAAATATCAAAACTTTAATGAATTTTGCGGATGAACAAATATTTTATTTAAGTAAGCTTCAGATATTAAGTGGTAAGTTGCTAGTTGACCACAAACGAAAGACCGGGTTTATCGGTCTAATAACTTGCCTAAAAAATATTAAGGTTATACATGAAAGGTTTATAAAAACAAAACTTTTGGAATATGTTCCATTTTACAAGTTGAACCAAGACCACATTGAGCTATTTTTCGGCTCAGTCCGCTCTCATCTTGGATACAATGACAATCCATCTGTCAAACAGTTTAAAGCCGCTTATAAAAAACTAATAACAAGATGCAAAATTAGAGAAGGTGGCATTGGAAACTGCTTGCCATTAGATAATATATCAATTTTAAATATAAGCTCTTGAAACCCTGTGCAATCCATTCAAAACTCAGCGGATAGTAATCCCGAAGAAAATGCTGCGTTTTTGAATTTGTATTTGTATTTGTATTTGTATTTGTATTTGTATTTGTATAATTTATTTACATGATACAGCAAGATTAAAATCTTTTAATAGTATCTAAGAAATAAGCTTACCAAGTTTTGCAGATTTACAATTCCATTAAATTGTATACAAAGTTAATAATAATATAAACAAAAATAAAAGTAATAATTATAATACATTTGTTTTATATACGAATAAACAGTACTGAATATATAATAAATAATTATAAATATATATATTTAAATAAAAACTCAATTGGATTTATTCTTGAGAAATAAAGAAAAACGAAAAAAGAGAAAAAAAAAGATTAAATATGTACATAGATTAATTTTGAGTTAAAAAATACAAAAATATCTTCTTCTTAAAAATGGATGGCGAGTTACTTCTCTGTAATTCGGGTGGAAGATCGTTTCACACACGAATAGCGGCAATAAAAAAAGATCGCTCTGCAATGGTATGTGTAAAACGCGGCATAATCAAACGTAAGCCCCTAGGTGACTGGGCATATCGAAGTAATTCGCCCAAATACTCAGGGCACCTGTTGTGGATAATGCGGTGAAGAAAAATAACATTACGAAAAATTAAGTGCTTGTTTAAGTTCAACCCCCACAATGAAGAACTTACAACGCTTACATATCTTGGGATATTGTGGATGAAACGCAAGCAGTCGTTATACGCTACGTTAAGTTTACGTTTGCATTCACAATCAAGGACGGGGTAGACAGAAGAGTTAAAAGTAAAGAAGGGTAGGATAAGACTTTTTACAAGATGTTCTTTCATAATTAAATCCAGCAAAAGTGATGAAGACCTTAAAGAGCGAAGACCGAAATAAATTCGTCTAATTGATTCAGAAACAGCGTCACAGCAGCTTAATCTGTCATTTATTTGGAAGCCTAAATACTTAACTCTGTCAACGTATTCAACAATTTGTCCGTTCAAAACTATTTTTGGGAAATCAGAAAGATTAACTTTACTTCGAGAACAAACCATACTTAACGTTTTAGACGGATTAAGATTGAGTTTATTAGAGTCAGCCCATTTTTGTATGTTAAAAAGATCTTCATTAATTCGAAAAACGCAGTCTTCCATCAAACCCAACTCACGAAACATATAAACTAAAACATCATCCGCATACATATGTATAAAGCAATTAATAACAATCTCAGGAAGATCGTTTATGAATAACGAAAAAAGTAGTGGTCCAAGAATAGATCCTTGTGGAACACCGCAATTTACAATAGATGGACTTGGAGTACCCAGCTCAGTTGTAATCCTTTGAACCCGATCTATAAGATAGCTTCGCAATAATTTAAGCGCTGTTCTCGAAAAATTGAAGTTATTACTTAATTTTGAAATCAGAATTTGGTGGTCAATACAGTCAAAGGCTTTGGAGAAATCCAAGAGAACCATAATACCCAACTGGTTGCCGTCAAGAGCACCACGAAAATCTGATGTTACTTTGACAACAGCAGATTCACAACTGTGTTTGTTTCGAAAACCAGACTGCCATTTAGATAGTTTGTTACTTGTTGATTTAATTGATCTTATAGCATTAACAACATCATTTTCACCAACACAGTTAAATGTAAATACGCCATCATTCTCAAGAGCAATTAAAGGCATCGGATTAGAATGTGGTGAGGCATAAAATGACTTCATTATCATTGGGTTCAAAGTGCATTTAGACATGTTTTTATTTCCAGTGACACCAAATTCATTGAGATTCTTCCAAAGCACTTTGGAACTCAATGAAATGTCGAGTTTTTGAAGGAAGTAGGTTCTCTTACAAGAACGTATAAGAACAGTAACTTTATTGCGAGCATAAATATATTGGTGCCTGTTGTATTCCGAAGGATTTCGTTTATATTTTCTAAAAAAGCGTTCTCTCTCCCTGATAAGAGCTGCAATATCATTGTTGTACCAAGGACAGAACTTGGAATTTCTAACTTGCTTGGTGACGATGGGAACAAATTCGTCGTAAAGTCTGTCCAATAAGCTCTTAAATAATGAAACTTTGTTTTGAACATCAGTTGTATACAAAATTTCATTCCGGTAATCATTTCCAACACAATTTTGCATATCTGAACAACTCAGGGAACGAAATGATCTATAACTAAAAGATTTGGGAGCACGTAAGCTATTAACATTAAATTGAAACGAGCAAAAAATATAGTCATGTATAAAATCAGATGTTGCTTTGACCTGGTCATTGCACAGAACTTTACGCCTCGAACTTGTCAAAAACATGTCTATAAGTGAAGGATTTACTTCAGATTGAAAACATGTTGGCCAAATATTATTAATTACAGATAAGCTCAGTTTATCACAAAAGTAGTTGAACAACTTTGTTGTGGAATTGTTTAGAAGCAAGTTAACATTAAAGTCTCCACCAATCAAAATATCTACATACTTTGAATTAAGACTGAGTAAAGTATCTTCCAACTCATGCAAATTATCCTCTTTGAATGTACAAGGCGGGCAGTACACAACTACTAAAAGGCATTTCTCATTGCCATTACAAATTTCAATGCATAAGAATTCTAAAATCGATTTAGTTGGCGTGTAAATAATTTTTGTAAGTAAAGTTTCCCTTACATACATGCAAACACCTCCACCTCTACTACTACGATCATTCCTGTACAAATTAAAACCAGGTAAACTAACTAGTTGCGATGAAATATTTTCATTAAGCCACGATTCTGACACCATTATAACGCCCAGCTTAGAGTTGCTTAACATTTGGTACAATAAAGTGTATTTAGAGCGAATACTTCCAGCGTTCAGGTGGCACACATTAAGACCATCACACGCCCCACACATCACATTGAAGACAGATCTTATAATGACAGGATATGAACCAGACATAATTCCTAATTAAATTTTTGAAGCTCACCCACCATTTAGAAGAAGAAATCTTACTATAATAACTACCTAATAATAAAAATGAAAACCAAATTAAAGTTGAAAATAATAATATAGGTGAAAAATTTGAAATAAATTTAAAAATGAAGGAAATAATAATAAATAATAAAAATGATAAAGGAGCAAAATATAAAAATACTATAAATGAAATAAATCCTAGGTTATCAAAAATAAGTAAATCAATTTCGAACATATTCTTTAAAATTTAGTGTATCCATATCCACAAAAAATTCAAATTTTAATTCTAGATGTTTTAATACATATGACATGGCTAATGAAGATATAAATAAAATGTTAACGTACTTGGTAAGCATGAAAAAAAAGAGGAAAAAACAAAAACTAGTCGCTTTCAACACTATCCTCAGCAATGTCTATAACAACATCTACATCAGCAACATCTCCATCAACACCATCAGCAACACCTACACCAGCAGCAACCTCAGCATCAACAGCAACATTAATTCCAGCATCTGCCTGATCAGCGTCCCCACACACAACAACTGCATCTCCTTCTCTAACGTCAACATTGGAAATGATAGCATTGGAAATGATAGCATCGTCACCAGAAACATTTGCGTTATCATTACACAGGGGAACAATATTTAATTTTTTTTCTGTTGCCTGGAATTCTATAGCTGTTGTTTATTAGTTCGAGGTCGCTGATTTCAAATCTACTCTCCATTTTTTTCCAACAGCTCTAGTTTTTGAAATACAGCTAGTATCTTGTGTGTACCTTGAGTACTTTGGATTTCCTATGGATATCCGTGACTGTTCGAAAAGACTTGCCTCGAAGGGAAGTTATGGTTGCAGGGAATCTGAATGTTATAAATAAACCTCTTGTGTCTAGGGATCGCATAATCCTGCCACCTCTTCATACTAAACTAGGGCTTATGAAACAATTTGTGAAAGCTCTAAGCAACGATGGTGAATGTTTTCAATACATCTCTAAAAAGTTTCATAACCTTAGCACTGAGAAATTGAAAGCAGGAATTTTTGATGGTCTCCAAATAAGAAGGCTTATAAAAGATGACAAGTTTAACGGATTCATGACTGAAATTGAAAGAAATGCCTGGAATGAATTCGTTTGGATTACACAAAATTTTCTAGGAAACAAAAAGGGTGAAAACTATGCAGATCACATTGAAAGTTTGTTATTGCACTTTCAGCAGCTAGGTTGTAACATGAGCATCAAGGTGCACTACCTTCATAGTCATTCGGACCGATTCCCTGAAAATCTTGGTGATCTAAGTGAAGAACAGGGGCAGCAGTTCCATCAAGGCACCCAAACAATAGAGGAGCGGTACCAGGTGGGTCACTGGGATGCCCACATGATGGCGGACTATTGTTGGAGTATTAAAAACAGCCCTTGCGATCAAAGTTAAGCTAAAAAATCCTATAAAAAAAAAATTTTAGTGAATAGTGCTTGTTTTCTAGTTTTATTTTTTAATAATAACTTATTTTTCTTGAAAATCACGTTTTTTGTATATCTAAAAAACTAAAGCTGCTACAAAAAATCTGACTTTATATTTGAAATCAGCACCCCAGAAATATATAAAATTAGTCATAAATTGTTATGCAACAAAAACTTTGTTCCCTTGTGTTATTTTTCGATGAATGGAATTCCCGTATATCATCACCATCGTTTACCTCAGAGCAGGTTGATTGTAAGTGTAGCAAATTTGTCACACACATTGGCCTCTTATCCGCACTTACTCTGACATAAACTCTCCCATACCTGGTAAATACAGAGTGCAGGAGCTTTTTTTTCGCAAATCATTAGCCTTACGAAAGAGAGCATGGTTTTGTTTTGTTAGGCTTTCATAAGCTCTGACGAATTTATTACTTTGTCCAAATCCAAGGTCATGTAAAGTAACTGATTGAGAATTTGTTTTGTAAAATTCGCTTACTTTCTTCAACACAAAATTCTTTTCGTTTTCATGTGGAAGTTTAACTATGATCGCGCTAGTGGTAGAATTGTTTTGCTGTTTTGTGCGTAGTATGTAATGTGGTCGGGTCGGAAAAATGTTAATTTTTGTGCAAAATTTGTTGAAAATTTCATCAAGGTTTTCATTTTGAACAATTGGTATCCCATGGATAACAAGATCGCCGGCAATATTTTTTCGTGCTAGTGCATCAATTTGTAATTTAAGTTGTGTGTTGTCGTTTTCAATTACTTGTGCTTTAAATATGGAGAGTTCATCGTGCATTGATTCGATTTCACGGCAACGATCTTCGAAGCATACTAGCTTACTTTCACAATTGAAAACAAGGTTATTAATAGATCCATATCTCTCATTGAAATCCTTTTCGAGTGCTTTAAACTGTGTTTGAAAGTTTTCTTCAATTTTATTAAAACGATCATTAAAAGTGCGTGTAATGTCATTCAATTCTTTCCTTAAAGTTGATAGGATTGTATCAGTCAATGTTTTTGATTCAAAATAGCTTTTTATGGCCTTTAGTCCTATAAATTGGCGTTTCGTTCGGCTTACTCACTTGAACTCATCAGTGACATAGTGAGGGCTTTGTCATACGCAATTTATATTAAGTTCAGTTCAACTTACATGAATTTTTCAACGAAAATCCACTGTAAACTATATCCAACAAGATTAGAATTCCTAATCATTAAGCTGGAAGTTTTTTTGCCCTGGGCCAGGCATAGTTTCTATATAAGAAGGTTTTATAATACAAATTCTATATACTACTGAAATAAATCAGCCAAGTAGAAGACTTAGCATTAAGGAATGGACTTGTTGAATTATTGATTCAAAATAGCTTTTTATGGCCTTTAGTCCTATAAATTGGCGTTTCGTTCGGCTTACTCACTTGAACTCATCAGTGACATATGTAGTGAGGGCTTTGTCATACGCAATTTATATTAAGTTCAGTTCAACTTACATGAATTTTTCAACGAAAATCCACTGTAAACTATATCCAACAAGATTAGAATTCCTAATCATTAAGCTGGAAGTTTTTTTGCCCTGGGCCAGTCATAGTTTCTATATAAGAAGGTTTTATAATACAAATTCTATATACTACTGAAATAAATCAGCCAAGTAGAAGACTTAGCATTAAGGAATGGACTTGTTGAATTATTGATTCAAAATAGCTTTCTATGGCCTTTAGTCCTATAAATTGGCGTTTCGTTCGGCTTACTCACTTGAACTCATCAGTGACATAGTGAGGGCTTTGTCATACGCAATTTATATTAAGTTCAGTACATGAATTTTTCAACGAAAATCCACGGTAAACTATATCCAACAAGATTAGAATTCCTAATCATTAAGCTGGAAGTTTTTTTGCCCTGGGCCAGGCATAGTTTCTATATAAGAAGGTTTTATAATACAAATTCTATATACTACTGAAATAAATGAGCCAAGTAGAAGACTTAGCATTAAGGAATGGACAATGTTTTGGTAAGTGCGTTCAAACGAGTCTCTATTTTATCCCAAAGTTTTGACGAAGAAGAAGCTACCGAAGGAGAGCTTAAGGGAGATCCAAAAGGAGAGCCGCAAGAGGTATCAACTAAGTTAGAACGTAAGTTTTTTTCACAATTTTGGGGTTAGGTTTTAACATTTTCGCTTTTCAAGATTTTTATTTATCTTTAACGTCAAATAAGATTTTGTTTTTCCAACCAATTTAAATTGACTTTAATGAATTTAGTGTTAAAAAAATATATGAAATCAACTTTAACAATTAATATAGATTTTAACCAAGAATAAAATTAATTTAATGTGGAGCAAGATTCAACCACTACACTCCGTTTGACATTTACGATATCGGAATGATCACGATTATTTAACGGATCCAAGGAAATTAACAGAGTTTACAACACATGTGGTAAAATACATCGCCGGATTTGTAGTTTTCAAACTTTTAAAATGTGAAGATTGTAAAAATACCCTGGAGGGCGTTAAAAGCCCAAGCACATTAGTGGCTTATAAAACCAAAGGGTTTTTAAAAATCCCTTCAAAAAATGTGGAGGACATATGCCTCATAGCAGAAAAAGAGCTTCGACTGCAATCAAAAATGATTGACCAAAATAAAACAATGCTAAAAAAGAAAATTTATGACAGAATTGTTGTAAATTCTCAAAGCTCATTGATCGGGAAATCAATATTCGAATGTCATGTCAAAGATTCTGGGCATTTTGGGATAGTTTCCAAAACAATAATAGAACTGTTTCTCAAGACAAGGTATTTTTATATTGCTTCTAGAAGTAATGAAGCCCAATCCATAAGGAACAAATTAACGAAAACAGTTCATTTTAAAGGGATGTGACGATGTGAGTAATTTTCACTAAGATAATAAGACTGAGGAAATAATTTCTGTGATAATTTATTGACTATCAAATATATCAATTTATAAATATCAAATCTGCATTTCATTTTTCAAATTTCTTTGTATTTATTTCATGGTTTTAAATCTACTTCTCGTTTTTGACATTTCTTTTATGATGTTTAAAAGGCTCTTCCAAATAAACGCGAAACATTCGATAACGAAAAATTTCTTGTTGTTATTTAGCATTGTGTATACTTTGTATTGTTGCGAATGATTTTCTATGATTTCGCGTTGGCTTGGGAGATCCTTTATTCATGACAGTGCTTAAAATGAGTTAATAACGTTCATCTGCAACAACCATATTTTAGGTATTACAAAATTTTATCGGCGCCCTAGAAACTTATCATAAAAAAGTAAGTATTTTTTTAAACATACCACTGAGAAGAAAAATAAATTCAGAAAATAATAAATGATTGTTATGACGCCCCAAAAAGTTGTCATTTAAAATCACTCCGTCCCTGTTGGAATGCATTTGTGTTTGTGAGAGCAAACACTATTATGAAAAATGCCGCAGTTTTTTCCAACAAAGGCACTTCCTTATATTTTTTATTCTAAGCCATTTACAGATGTTCCTTTGCAATTTGTTCTAGGTCCCGCAACAATTTGACTTGACTACATGCGGAGTGACTATTTTTCGTTTTTATTTGTATTCGAAGTTCCATTCTTCAAACAAAAGAGTTGTCGTTCGTGCAATACACCTATAATCGTGCGAAAACGTGTTGCAAAATTTGGAATACCCTAAAAATACAAATTCTAGCTACTTATATACTATAAATTTTTCTGTGAAGTTTGTAATGATTTATTTTTTTATTAATTTCAGATTAATCTCGAACCCCAAGGAAAAATTCATATAGTTATAGAACTGAAAAAAAATTCTGGTAAGTCATTTTGTTCACACTTTCTTTATTAATCCGAAGTTTTTTTTATAAATTTCGTGACGTCCCTTATATGTTTTGATTTCAGAAAATAATTTAATTTAATATTTTAAAATTAATTTGGCGGCTTTGACGTTATGGGATTTTCCATTGTTAATTTTGTAATTAACTTCCCGGATGTACTCCTCCCTGTGTTAACATCAAACAGATTGTCAGCTTTTAGTTAGAAGATAAAGCTTTAGATTCTTAAAAGGTCGGTGCAAACTGCAATTATCATGACTGTTAACACATCGCGAAATATACATTACCGACAGTTTGAGGAAATGATTAATATGACGTTTTCGTAAGGGCAAATGAGGTGATTTCGTTGAAAATTTGCAAATTTGATACGAAATTATCTCATTTCCCGTACAAATTGAAATTTTGAAATGAGATCATTTTAACCAAGTTTGCACGAAATTAGGTTGGAAATTAGATGAAATCAAATCAAACAAATCTTAATTGAATTCTATTGTGTATTGTAACGGGGCAACTTGATGAGGATATAGGAATGGGAATTGGAATCGGAAATGGAAAAGTATTAAGGGCAGGTAACGGGATCTGGAACCGGAAGCGGAAAAGTGCACTGATCGCCTAAAATGCGACAGATCCGAAATGAAAATTACCGGGAATAGGACAAGCGTAGGAATGTTTTACGAAAGGGGCCGTGACATGCTGGCGTAGCACGGCTTAGCTCGCTGGAGGTAGGTAGGTAGGTGGATATAGTGGCAAAAGCGTAACACTCGCTCTTTGCCCAATTAGCACTGGATTGCGCCGTTCTGATACCATAACTCGTTTGACCTGTGTATGAAAGTAGATTAAAGCGTTCCTTGCTTTGAAATAGGACGGCTGTGAAGTATGGTTAATGTACCTTGTGAGTTGGGTCATAGGACACTCACTCGATCGGATCCCATCTCGCCCGAGCTTGCCACATAATGCCGAGCTCGGCAGGTTGTAGAATAGCAACGAAGCGCGATCGATCCGATCATGTGATCATCATTGCCATTGAGCATCATGAAGCCCCTCAGAAACCCGGGTTCCGATTACTCGCGGACTTTGGATCTGGGGGGGAACTTGATGCAGAATGCAAACGATTTTTGTCTCAGATCCATTTCGTGGCGTTAAGAAAAGAGATCAAGTCTTTGATCTTCATTTCGGAAAGTTCGTTTAGGTCGTCAACAAAAAGCCATTCCAAACGATTGTGCTCTCATTCTGGCTAGAGCTGGACATTTACAGAGAAAATGAAGGACCGTTTCCTTTTCTTGCTGGTCTCCACAGATGCGACAGTGAGTATTGTAAGGAATACCCAGCCTCGCCGCATGTTCTCCAATTGGCCAGTGTTCAGTGCAGGTTGCTACGACTCTGGCTATCTAGTGGTGGAGAACTATCGATAGTTATCGATAGTTATATAAAACTATCGATAATTATCGATTGTTTTCGATAGTTTTTCTTTTCCATAAAAAGATCGAAAACAAATAATTTTTCTTTGAAATTTCTGTTTTAATTGGATTTTTTTAGGTAAAACTGTGACAAAGTATACAAAATGAAAGTTTATTCCTCAATAATTAATGCTGTTCATGAGAAATTCAATAAAAAAGTGGCCCGCAAACACATAAAACTATTTCCTATTAAAAAATACGGTAATAAATGAGGGTTTCGCATTGTGTCACGGATAAAAGCACGTGTGTTTGTAGTATATAAATATAAATGCAAACAGACAGTGAAATGCAGCATCTGTCAAACATCAAACTAATCTAATCTAAGCCCACATCCAGGATTTTTATGATAAATTCGACCTGAGTTTTCTCAGCAAGTGGATCGACTTGAATAAAGCTCATATCATTTACAAAGAGTCGAAGCTAGTTTCAATTCAAGCGTGTAAACGTAGAATGTTTGATTATAGTTTCTGTTTGGTTGTGAACATATGAAAAGTTTCGAAAATAGAACTGAACTATGAATTACATTTAACAATTTTTTGAGTTTGAATGACTATTGAAAACAATCGATAGTGGTTAAAAATTATCGATTGTTTCCGATAGCGGAAACTATCGATTATAATCGATAGTGCTATCGATAGTTCTCCACCACTATGGCTATGTCCCGCCTGGGTCTACATATGAGATCAATTGTTCGGGATTTATTAAAGGCGGGCCAGATCATTCTGGATATTTTGCAGTTGGTTAAACTGCTCCACCTACTATTGGATTCCCTAAGGAAAATTGACAGTATATTGCCCTTCACAACTCCAAGGGGAATGTAGACTCTTTCCGCAAGTGAGATGTGAAGGGCTGATCCTTGCCTAGCTAGTTCATCTGCCCGTTCATTTCCCTCAATGCCACTGTGACCAGGAACCCAAATAAGAGTGACCTTGAGGTTAATGTTAAGACTTGCGAGCTCATCTCGGCATTGTTGGACCAGTTTAGAGGATGATGAAGCCGAATCAATGGCTTTAACAGCCGCCTGACTGTCTGTAAGGATGGCTGTATTACGATTTTGGTTTGGATCTGCTTTAAGTATCTTGCATGCCTCGCTGATTGCCAGTATTTCAGCTTGAAATACACTAGCAAAATTCGGTAGCCGAAATGGCTTAGAGATGTTGAGATACTCAGAGAAGACTCCTGAGCCAACACCGCATTCCATCTTTGAGCCATCAGTATAGATAGTTGTGTCGAAGTCTCTCGTCACGGCGTCATCATCCCAGTCCCCTCTGGATGGGAATAAGACTTTAAAATCTTTACTGAGGCTCATTGTAGGAGCGCGGTAGTCAGTGAGAGTCGAAAATATATCAGTGGGAATCAAATTTGTGATATTGCTGTGACCATAAGGTTTAGCAACCCAAGAATTTGATTCTTTAAGTCTTAAGGCACTGCAAGATACTAGATATTTTATGTTTAGATCAAGTGGTAGAAGGTGCAGAAAAACGCATAAGACATCCGTTGGGCAAGGTCGAAGAGCCCCTGTGGTACCAACACTAGCTGTTCTTTGATCCTTTTTGAGTTTGTCGATGTTACATGCCTTGTTTAGTGCGGGCCACCAGACAATCGAGCCATATGTTAGAATCGGCCGTACCACTGCAGTATACGTCCATAAGATCATCTTTGATTTAAGGCCCCACTTTTTGCCAAAGGTTTTATTACAGGCATAGAAAGCTATGCAGGCCTTCCTGACCCGTTCTTCAATGTTTATTTTCCAATTTAACTTAGGGTCTAGGATGACACCCACATATTTTGCACTGGTTGATAGTGAGAGTGTTTGGCCGCATAGTTGGGGTGGAGTGAAGGGTTGTATCTTTGTTTTGGTAGTAAAAAGCATCAGTTCAGTTTTGCTCTGGTTGACTCCTAGACCACAACTCGTAGCCCAGTTGCTAACTTCTTAAAGCCATCTCTGTGATTTCGCTTATCACAGGAGTAAACTTCCCTGACACTAATAATACCAAGTCGTCCGCATACGCAACCGCCTTCACACCACATCTCTCCAGTTTAACGAGGATTTTGTTCATGACTAAAAGCCATAGAAGTGGTGACAGAACACCGCCCTGGGGTGTTCCTCTACTGACGTGTTTTGTCGAGTTTGCATTACCTAACGTGCCATGAATCTTTCTATCTTTGAGCATGGATATTATCCATTCTCTGATGTAGTCCTCTACACCAAAGTCAACGAGTGCCTCAAGAATAGATTCGGTTAGCACGTTGTTGAAAGCCCTTTCTACATCTAAGAATGTAGCGAGGGTATATTCTTTGAAGTTGGTGGTTTTCTCAACTGTACGCACTACCTCATGAAGGGCCGTCTCCGTCGACTTACCTTTGAGATATGCATGTTGAGAGCTTACGATACGAAAGGACATTCCACAAGTATATCTCTAATATGTGTGTCTAGAATACGCTCTAGAGATTTAAGTACAAAAGAGGTTAGGCTAATTGGACGAAAATCCTTCGCGGATTCGTGTCCGCGCTTGCCTACTTTTGGTATAAAAACCACTTTTACATGTCTCCAAGACTCTGGCACATGGTTGAGATAGAGGCATCCTTTAATAATCATCTCTAGCCGTGGGATTACCACATCTTGTAGCTTTTGGAGCATGATTGGCAGAATTCCATCTCGGCCTGGAGATTTATACGGGGAGAAAGTATTAATAGCCCAGGCTATCCTTTCTTTAATTATAACGGTATTGATATGCTCTACACGAGCTAAAGGTATTTTATAAGTTCTTTGCGTTTCGGGATTGCTATTATCGCAGCCCGGGAAGCTTGTCGTCATCAGCAGTTCTAAGGACTCCGTCGGAGAAACTGTCCAAGATCCATCAGGCTTTTTCAAAAACGAAGGATTACAATGCTCCTTAGAAAGAACTTTGCTAAGCCTTGCGGAATCTTTTAAGTTCTCAATAGAATGGCAGTATTCTCTCCAACCTAGTTTCTTCGCTGATGTGAGAGCACGCTTGTAGACTTTCAAACAGTCTTTATAAGGTTGGTAAAACTTGTGTCTGTGGCAGATATTGAAGATCTTCCTAGTCATTTTTCTCAGACTAGACAGGTCTTCATTCCACCATGGAGGAAGGGTTTTACGGCTATATTTAACTGGGAAAGAGACCTTAAAAGCAGTGTTCATAGACACTTCAATGGTTTTCACCATTGATTCTAGATCTATAACTGATTCTGGACTCAGATTCGGTATATTGCGCAGTTTGGAATTTACGATTTGGCTGAACTTCGTCCAGTCAATTCTTTTCGGGTTTCTAAAGGGAGCAGGGGTTTCAGACTCGAAATTAATATTGAAGAGGATCCATCTGTGATCCGAAAAGGAATTAAGAAGGGATACTCTCCAATTCTCCACTGATAGCTTAAAGTTATTATTAATGACGGTAATATCAAGTATGTCCTCCTACCCTTCGTAGCTTTCCGACCTCGGAAAGACAAAAGTAGGAGTAATACCTCTGTTACAAACAGTTAAGTTGTTTTCAATAATAAAATCAAAAAGAGACTCACCTCGTTCATTAATCTCCGAACTACCCGAGAGAGTATGTCGTGCATTAGCATCACATCCAATCAGGAGGTTTGTCCCTTTTGTGTTGACCTCGGACGAAAGCGTGCGCCACTCTTCCGGCGGTGACAGCCTGTCATGCGCCGAGTACGCTGAGGCCACCAGTAAGCCGTCTGCATTTTTATCGTCCAATCTGACAACTGTCAGATCGGAGGTGCTAAGGTTAGGACACAAAAAAGCTTTTAAGTGTTTTTTTAGCTAAAATACAAGTTCTACTGGCTGTCTTGGAGACCTATCACTCTACGGCCGTTAACCCACGGTTCTTGTATGATGCCGACGTCGATGTTCTCGTCACTCAGGAAAACCCCCAGATTATCTGATGCACATTTCGAGTGCTTCAGATTAATCTGAATGACCCTCAGCATCGCGTTTTTAATTTTGATTGCATTCTTTACAATCAGGGCCCGGTGGCTCCCTGGGGACCTCGACTACATCAATGACATCGTCGAACTCGACATTGTCATCAACTTTGTCGGGGTCTGTACCCTGACTGGGCAGAATTTCTTTCTAATCTTCTTTTCTTCTTTCTTCGCTAATCTTCAGAAGATAAGAAGTGCTGTTCTTCTGCGGTTCCTCAGTCTTGATGACATGCCCAGTCCCGCGTCGGAATCAACGGATTTAGCCTCTGAAGACCGCGGATCAGCTCCTGTCCGCTTGGCTTGATACTCATGAGGGGCAACCAGATACGCGCTTTTGGTTGTCTAGGCATGTCCTTAGCTTTGATGAGCTTGAGCCTCAAGCCATCCCAGTGATTGCTAATCTTAGCAATGCAGCTCCTAAGGAAATCCCTAGAAAACAAGTCCGCGCATTTGATTACCCTGTGTCCCCTGAGCATCTCACCAGGGTCAAAACTAGGGTAGGGTCCCTCGCTTGCCGTCACGGTGTAGGAAAACACCATCTGCGAGAACTTGGCCTCGATGGAGTTCCACACTTCCAGCAGACCTCTGCTGTTGGTGGAGAGCTCATCCACAACCGATACCTACTTGGAGGTCATCTCTGACGACCTCACTTACAGTACGCGGTTGCGCTGCTCTGGGAGGTGGAACCTTCCTTTTCTGGCCATCAAACTTACTCCTTTTTGGAGGTTGATTGATCTCGTCTCGTGCTTTCGTTTGTCAGCTTTTTCCTGGGTTGACTTTTCTTGCGTAGCCAGAAAACTGTTGTACTTCACAACAATCTTCTGGTACTTGATTTTATCAGCTAGGTCTCTCTCAAGAACAGTCCCAGCTTCCTCATTCCTGGCAATCTTGTCATGAATGAATGAAGGTGGAACTTGAGAAGAGTACCCGCCGATTTCTTTTTACTACGCCGTACAGCGCTGCTATGGCTGGCGTTGCTGCATGAAGGCTCTGGTTCGGAATTGATGGTCGGTCGGGGCACAGGTGTACTATGGCTGGTACTAACAGTGCTCCCTGGGTTTGCAGGTTTACCTACGATGGTCTCCTGACTGGAGGCCAAAAGTTCATCCTCAGTGTCAGCGGATGGTAAGTTCGTCATTTCTAAATCGTCCATTGTGTTGAAAAAAAATGAAGGTCCCACGAGTAGGTCGGAAATGATGGTCAGCCCTGGCAGAGCCGATATACCGGGGTAAGGCAGTCTAAGACGGACCCTGCCAAGGCACCCGAATTAGCTCGTTAGTGACTGGTTTGCCCCCCAGCCTTCCATTTCTTCGGCCAGGATTATGAAAAATCGCTCACACCACCACTGAAAATAAGGGACTCGCATCTATGGTCAGATTGGATTGCTGAGGGTTGAACTATTGATGAGTAAAGGAACACCTCAACAGTTCGACCTGACCTTAGCTGATCCCCAATCTTGTCAAAACACAAGATCAACTGTGGTGATCATTACCGCCCGGCACCCACTTGGAGTGTTTGATGCGAGATTTTTGCCAGGCAAGCTCGCTGGAAATAGGGGGGATCTTGTCCCTTCGCCGACTCAAAACATATCCCACTTTACTTTGCTGCTGCTCTTCGAGTGTCTGCAGATGATGGTGCAAAACGATGGCCAACTCTCACCTCTCCTGAAATCTATGAGGCCATTTCTATTCCAGATGCCCCTTTTTGTTCTTACCTCAGCTATGACATATTTCCTAATCGTTCATTATTCGCACGCCCATTCACACCACCCGGAAAAATCAATCACTAACACCTTATTCTAGTAGGTCCTAATTGTCCAAATAAAAAGGCAATACTTTGGCGTGGCTTACAAACACCTTCTTTATTTATTTATTATTATTAATTAATTGTTTAAAGGTACTTTATTTAATCGAAAAAAATTACAATATTATGTGAGTGAATATTTCAAAATATTAATATTTCAGTCTCCTTCATTTTTGAACCGAAATAAAAGATTATAATATAAGTTTGTTAGTTGGATGGCTTAAAACAAACAGGTTCCAACATTCGCTTAAAAAAAAAGTTAAAATAAATTATCATACCCGCTATCTCCATTTAAACACCCAAAATGTCATTCCCCTGACGTGTCCCCAGGCCTACTTACCACACTGCAATTAATTTGAGCAACGAAACCAAAAACGTTGCAAAAAATCTAATGATGCAGTCTTTTTAATAATATATGCACTAGGGTGGTCCTTAAATTGGACATTGTCTTGGATAGCCCTCATTCGATTCAAAACATTGAAAAACAATTTCCCTAATTTTTTCAGATTTTTATTTCACCCCCTGGTCTCCTTTTTTTCACTTCAAGGTACAAAAAATGGAGTAAGGGTGATTCTTATAACACGCGAAAAAAAATCAGAACTTATAGATTAGATTCAGATGAACAAAAAATCGTATCCGAGGGGGGGTCTATTTCTCCCCGTTCGGCGGGAGGGGTTATTTTCTAAAAATTTGACCCAAAATAGAAAAAAATTATTAAAAAACAACGGGACCACTTACAATGGAATGCTATAGCTTTTTTTAAAGCTATGGATCCAGTCTCTCATATGTTTTTTAAATCAAGTTTTTATTGAAAACAGTTTTTGAAAAAATAATTTTCAAACTCAAAAATAAAAACTAAAATAATAATTTTTTACGTTTGAAAATTATTTTTTTCAGAAACTGTTCACAATAAAAGCTTGATTTAAAAAGCATATGAGAGACTGGATTCTTGGCTTTAAAAAAGCTATAGCATTCCATTGTAAGTGGTTCCGTTGTTTCTTAATCATTTTTTTCTATTTTGGGTAAAATTTTTAGAAAATTACCCCTCCCGCCTAAACGAGGGGAAGTAGACCCCCCCACTCCGATAGGATTTTTTTTTCGTCTGAATCTAATCTATAAGTTCTGATTTTATTTTCACGTCTTACAAGAATCACCCTTACTCCATTATTTGTACCTTGAAGTGAAAAAAGGGAGACCAGGGGGGTGAAATAAAAATCTGAAAAAAATCGAAAATTTTTGTTTCTCTATTTAGAGTTATTTGATGCCTATCCTAGTTGGAATTTCAAAAAAACCCAATATAAGGACCACCCTAATATGCACCCTCAATAAAAAATGGTTAGTTTATTTTTACTTGCTTTACTTTGTTAAATAGGAAGTATAAAGTAAGTGTCCCCCATAAAATCATAATTTCTATCCCATCAATGGAAATTAAAAACAAAAATTATAGACTTAAAATAGAAAACTAATTTTTTTTTTGTTAAACGGGACAAAATTGCTCTTTATGAAAATTGAAGCAAGAGTTTGAAAAAAACTTCGTTGTCTTATATTTCAAGTTAAGGCATTGACTTTTTTTTTTTTTGTCCAGCGAATTTGTCATCCCTCTAACGCGTGTTTTTTTTCTAAACCATGTGGTATAAAAATTAAACAAGTAAACTCGTCTGTGTCTTTTACAAGGACCTGCTTGATAAATAGTACAAAACAGATAGTTTTCTTATAACTTCGATTTAATTCTCATAAAACACCCTTCGGAGTCATTCCCCTAACATCATTTTTTGTGTCATTCCCCTGACTTTAAAGTTTTCATTATAATGATTGATTGAGTTTTGGAATTTCTAGAAGGATCAATAACTTTGCATTTAAACATATTTTCAGTATTTCTAGTTGTTTTCAATTTTTTAACATTTTCTCGTTCAAAATATCATAAAATAATGTAATTTTTACTAAAAATGTCTAGTCTCGCAAAAACCTTGAAATACAAGAGCAAGTTCGTGCGACATAGTCGAGGATACTATTTTTTATGATAGCATTTGTTCTCTTTTTTCTTTATCCTCCTGAAACCATCCGCAAAATTAAAGTGGTTATTAAAGAGTTATTAAGAAATATAATTGTTATTCTAGAAAAATGGGCTGTTTTGAACGAGGGTCGAATTTGGATTGAAAAATATTAATGTTTTGAAATATTGAGCCATGTATACAAATTGTACATTTAAGCATGGCTTAACCGTCTGCCGAAATTAGACAATTAATTTAAACAATTTTACCTTAAAAAGTGAAAATTAAAGACTTATAAGGAACTTGTAGCTGGGTTAATTTTTAAAAATTTTCATCCAAAATTCTAGTTCTATAACTGAACGTAGTTTGACAATATGAGGCCAGTGAAGTCCAGTGGTTGATATTGTTCAGGATATGCTTTACATCTTCTATGTGTATTACGTCCACTCCAAAGTGATTTCGTCTTATTTTCTTTAAAATAAGACAGCAGCCGCGAAAATGAATCACATCTTCATATTCCCATGTGTTGCAAAGACTGCAGTTTAGTGGAAGGTCATCTCGATGAGGAGATTAAGTTTGATTAGTTCTCCTCGTATGCGGATTACAATTGATATTTGGGCAGTACTGAGGTTAGAAGTTAGGTAGTTTATTTGCTGGTTATTGAGTTGCCTATACAATGCGCGTGCACTTGAAGTTTCAGCCCTAGCAATACTTTCCTTCCTTAGTTCCTGTTCCACATCCCATATAAATTTTTGTATAAGTGTTTTCCACTGAGCAACATTAGTTTCATCTAAGTCTAGACTTATATTGAACCTCGTGGCGATGTTTTCCAAGTCTTTGAAAAAGAGTGTTTTTGTTCTTACAGCTTTTCGAACTAAAATTTTTGTCAGTCGTGTGTCACCTGCTTCAGTTAAGACCTTTGTGATGTAGTTCATGTTCAGCTTGAGTGTAAACACAAAACGTGGTGGTATGCCACTTTCAATTTGCAGCAAATAGTTCGGTGTAGTTGATGGGAGACGGAATAACTTTTGCGTCGTAGAATTTTGCTCCCCATACTTGTGCACCATAGTACATAACTGATCGCATGACAGCTTCAAAAACTCTGATTTTTGACGGTGCTTCTACCTTCGCATTGGCCATTAAATTTTTCCACTTGGAGTTTATAGCTTTTTTTGCCTCCGATAGTTTTATTGCTAAATGTTTCTTCAGGTAAAGATTGTGGCTTAAGGTAATTGCAAGGTACTTGTAATCTCTGACGACTTCCAAGTCATCCACACACCACACCATACTTCCATTTTTTCGGCTCTCGCAAAGCGACCGTTTCCATTCATAAAGATAAGATCTTTTGATTTTCCTTGATTGATTTGCAAGCAGTTTAATTTGCAATAACTTTCCAACTTATTTATCATAAGCTGCAAGGAGCTTGGTGATTCAGCTAGGATTACAAGATCATCCGCAAAAAGCAAAGTAGTAATTCTAACTCCTTCAACTTCGATTCCAGCCGGTAACATTTCAGTAATGTCATCCAGAAATAGGGAAAATATTAAAGGACTCAGAAGACATCCATGTCTTACTCCGATTTCTATTTTGAACGATTCCGATAGTTCTTTTCCATTCCATATCATCGATGCATTGTTTGTATAGAGATTTTTAAAAGTTTTTAGAAACTTCGATGAAACTCCGATACGAGAAAGCTTATAGAAAAGACAGTTTCTTTTCACTAACATGAATAAATTGAACAAATGTGTATAGGAGATGAACGCTAGCGTATACGGAGGGTAACGGTAATATCGAATTTTTGGTGGTGTTACTAAATTGAACAATATGAGTTTTAACTATACACATTACTATAATTATAAAATTCAAGAGCCAGTGCATGCAGCAGTGCATTGTGCTTCTAAAACTAAGTATAACCGTTGGAAATTTTTTGAAAAATATTTATGATAGGAAAATAATGTAGAGGTGCAATATGAAGGGGTTTTTTTAAATTCTAATTGTAAGGAATTTAAAATATGGGTTATGCGAAATGGTCGAACAACAAAGAAAAAACAAATGAGAAGTGCCAGAGTAATATTTTTTTTGTTTATCGATGGTTAAGTTTAATATAACAATTTCGTACTTACATATATCTTGAAATTCCAAAAAATCCACAAAGTGAGATATTAATGGTTGTAAGTTCAAAATTTAAAAATAGATGTTTCACAAATGCTAAACATCAGGGTTAAGGCTGATTGTAATAAATTTTATAGTTTAAGAAAGATAATTAATAATAAATTGTTTTTGTTTCAGGAAGTTTTGATAGTATTTTTTTATATTTTTATCAATTTTTAAAATATAACAATTTTTTTGATCGATTTTTCGCAGCTATTATTTTTATCTTTTTAACGGTTGCATTTAAAAATCTCAAATTCATACCCGAGATAGATTATATAGATTCACATATAATAAGTAAAATTTAATTTTTTAATCATACCTGAGCCGAGATAATTACATATTTTTGTTCATTTACATACTTATTTACTTACTTAAGGTGGCGCTACAGTCCGGGGTGGACCAGGGCCTCAACCAACAAGCTTCTTCCAGCCGGCTCGGTTTCTAGCTAGCTGTCTCCAGTTTCGCACGCCAAGTTGGTTGAGGTCCTCTTCCACTTGCGTGCGCCACCTTTTACGCTGTCCACCTCTACTGCGTTGTCCCACGGGGTTGGATTCAAAGACTTTCCGGGCCGGAGCATTGGTGTCCATTCGCTCTAGGTGACCCAGCCATCTTAGTCGTTGGCTTTTTACTTTTGTGGCTAGGTCGGTGTCGCTGTACAGCCCATACAGTTCGTGATTGTATCTTCTTCTCCATTCCCCATCTATGCAGACGGGACCAAAAATCACCCGGAGAATTTTCCTCTCAAAACAGCCTAACGCGTTCTCATCCACCGTTAGCAGTGTCCATGCCTCTGCACCATACATCAGGACCGGGATGATAAGCGTCTAATACAGGGACAGTTTAGTTGCTCGAGAGAGGGCTTTGCTTCTCAATTGCCTTCTTAGCCCAAAGAAACAGCGATTGGCAAGAGTAATTCTTCGTTTGATCTCAGCACTGGTATCGTTCGCAGAGTTTATAGCGGATCCTAGGTATACAAAGTCTCTGACCACCTCAAAATTATAGCTGTCTATAGTGACGTTCTGTCCGAGACGTCGGTGTTGGGTGTCCTTTCTTGTTGACAGCATATATTTCGTTTTGCTTTCATTCACCGTTAGACCCATCTTCTTGGCGATGTTGAAGAAGTCGCATGACAGCGCGTCACCTTGCCTAAAACCTTTTTTGACATCAAAAGTGTCGGTGAGGTCTTTGCCGACCTTGATGGAGCAGCGTGCATTCTCCATCGTCATCCTCCACAAACGGACGAGTTTGGCAGGGATGCCAAAACTAGACATTGCTCTATATAGCTCGTCTCTATAGATGCTGGCATACGCGGCCTTGAAATCGATAAAAAGGTGGTGGGTATCGATTTGAAACTCCTGGGTTTTCTCCAAGATCTGCCGTAGTGCGAATATTTGGTCGATGGTGGACTTCCCTAGCCTAAAGCCACACTGATATGGACCTATAAGGTTGTTGACGAATGGCTTCAGGCGTTCACAAAGTACGGCAGAGGAGATGTTGTAGGCGATATTAAGAAGACTGATGCCTCTGTAGTTGGTGCAGTCCAGAGGATCGCCTTGCTTGAGGATCGGGCAAACAATGCTGAGATTCCATTCATTGGGCATGCTTTCCTCTGACCTTATTTTACAGATGAGCTGGTGCATACTCCTAACCAATTCATCGCCATGGCGCGCCAGCCGCTTTGAATAGCTCAGCCGCAAGGCCATCATCTCCAGCAGCTTTATTGGACTTAAGTTTAGATATAGCTATCTTTACTTCGTCGAGATCGGGTGGACGGAATTGTTGGCCTACGTCGTCCAGGTTGAATGGTGCAATCTGCATGGTAGCGGAATTCGGTTCGTCAATGCCGTTATACAATTTCCAGAAATGATTTTTCCATATCCTCAGCACCGACTGCGATTCTGCTACGATGTTCCCCTGATCGTCCTTGCAGGCTTCGGTCCGGGCCTTGTAACCCTGAGAGATTTTCTTTATCTTTTTTTTAAAACTTCCGAACTTCATTCCTGCAATGGCATCCCTCTATTTCCTCGATCTCACGCTTCTCATGCTCTTTCTTTTTCCTTCTTAGAAGCTTGTGTTCCTCTTTCCTCTTCTGCTCGTAGAGCTCGCGAGCAGCTCTGGTCCTTCTATGCAGCGCCGCTTTGTATGCCTGTTGTTTGGATGCATGCACTTGTCGGCATTCTTCGTCGAACCAAGGGTTTCGCTGTGGTGGTCGAGCACGTCAGAGGCGGCATCTCTGATGGCTTCCTGGCAATTCTTCCACTGGTTCTCAATGCTTGCAGTTGGTGGCATAGGGCTATTAAAGAGGGCTCGAGAGACTCGATCGGAAAAGGACCTGGCGGTTTCTTGCGACTGTAGTAGTGGGGCTGTTAGTGAGACCAACCTTTCATTTTGACCTGACGGGTTGAGCTTTAGTATACAAATAGTCCATGTCCTAGCTTTACTTTTAAGAAGTGTTGCCAAGGTGGCAACACTGTCAGAAGGACAGGAGAAGGGCTGCCACAATTTCGAAATGTTGCTTATAGAATCGAAAACTAAGGGTCGCACGATGACCCGAGAACTCCCGTTGGATTCAGCACCCTTGAAAACATAGGACCACATTATTATTTTTCTCCCACCCCTCCCCTTGCACGAAGGGGGTGGAAAAAAGTTGTTTTGCAAACCAAATTTGAAAAGCTTAGAAAAGTTAGAAAAATATTTTTTTTTAATAAAATTTAAAGATGGTGTCGACGCAAAATTTCACAATCTACTACATTACATCCAGAGTTGATTGAAACCCTACTTTTGTTTTTTTAAAAAGCCACTTTCAAAGTGCTGGGGAGGGGGGATATGAAAGATTAACAAACTTATATATTTATCTTGGAATAATATAAGCTATGACACATGTTACAAGGGTACTTTTTAATGCCCAATTTAACTAAATCAGAATGGGCCCGATGCAACTTCCTTCAAAAAAGTTATAGCCTTCTTCATAAATGATGACCGAATTATTGGTGAAACAAGTAAAATATTACCAAATTTCAACATTATTGACACGAAACTTGGTTCACGTATTTCGTTTGTCATAACCAACAAGAGTGAAAGGAGTCTACAAAAATATTTGTAGCGAAAGGGTGTTTCTTTCAATGAATTAGAAAAAATTTTAACTATAACCAAGAAACCCCTCCCAAAACTGGTGCATTGATGAAAGTTGGTGAAAATGTTTGATTAATCATCAACCAAGAATCAAAAAAGACCGTTTAAATATCCATGGTCTGAGGGTCTTTCTTGAGAGGTAATGTTGTACCTATTCTAGTCAAAAAATAGAATCATTTTCATACATTAACTCGTTAAAAGTGAGATAATTTTTTCGTGGGAGCTTGTATCTAATTTTTTTTAATATAATTTGATTCAGCATTAAAAAATACCTTAAAATCATGCACCATATTGCATTTATGTAGCTTGGTTTCAAAAACATAAAAATGCTCGGCCAAAAACTCTGTTTCTCATTCCCCATTGAAAAACACCCTCAGACGGTTTATATTTGTTTGGTCTTTTTTGTTTCTTGATCTTGATGAAAAGTCAAATGTTTTAACCAATCATGGTAGCAGTTCAAAATTTTTCAATTTCAATGAAAAAAACACCCTTTCACTATAAATACTTTTGTAGAATCTTTTAATTTTAGTTGCTTATGACAAATGAAATATGTGGACCAAGTTTCGTGTCAACGCCTCCCCTTCTCCCTCCCTTCGTGCAAGGGGAGGGGTGGGAGAAAAACAATAATGTGGTCCTATGTTTTCAAGGGTGCTGAATCCAACGGGAGTTCTCAGGTCATCGTGCGACCCTTAGTTTTCGATCTATAAGCAACATTTCGGAATTGTGGCAACCCTTCTCCTGTCCTTCTGACAGTGTTGCCACCTTGGCAACACTTCTTAAAAGTAAAGTTAATACATAAACTATTAGTGTACTTAAGCTCAACCCGTCAGGTCGAAATGAAAGGTATGCCCTCATATCGTGCACTAACGTCCCTACTATAGTAGTTCATTTACATATCACTTAATAACTCTTTAATCTGTGCACCTATACAATTCGTTTTTATTTATCCGCAGCTTCAAGAATTGGAGATTATTTTGATGCATCAAACGTAGCTATACGTTCTTCATAAGCTTCACAAATCTAAAATACAATTTATTTAAAAAGTGGTACTACATCTTCAATCAATATTCCTATAGTTCATCGCTGTCAAGTAGCAAGTTTTGTGTGCTGGAGAATCAGCCCAAATAAAAAGAACACAAATATAGTGCCATGCCTGCTATTACACAATGAAACTAAATGCATGCGCTTTCTTCGAATTCTTCTTTGTTTTTTAGTCCGAGGATTCAAGCGCTATTACACGTTGAAGATTCATGAAACCAATTTGACAGTTCTCTTTATTTTTCATTTCCGAGTTGGACTGTGTCAAGGTTGCCACTTAACTGCAATTGCAGTTCCTCAGAATAAATATACTGCCTTAATAAAATCTGCTGCGCTTGATTTTTCGAACAATAATTAGCAGGTACATAAAGTGAAAATCTGATATATAGATTTACTTCCCAAAACTACAAATTTTATTTCAATTTAATTTTTTATATGAGCTTTGACAGAACTTACGGGCTAAATTCGTAGTTTTGGGAAGTACGCGAACACCCATAATAATAAATAATTGAGGTAATTTTTATTATTTTCATTTATATTTTTCATTTTTATTGATTTATCAGTTTTATTAAAATAATATTTATTTTATTATTGAATAAAAAAAGACTTAATATAAGTCTATTGCGAAAAAAAGTTTTTTTTGCAAATTTAATGTGAAAAATTTTCAGAGAAGTGGTAATCCTCACTGTTTGTTGCGTCGATGTTTACTGCTTGCACAACGAAACCATATGAAGCAGAATACTAAAAAAACGGACAAGAGAAAGGAGAAACGTCAAATAGTTGCACCAAAAATTTTACCCACGCGACACAGGGCAGTTTTTTTTCACCTCATCTTTTCGATTGTCTGCTATTACACGATGAAACTAGACGCGTGCAACTTTTCGAACACCATAAGTGCAAAAGAGAACAAAATAATCGAAAAGATGAGACGGAGAAAAACTGCCCTGTGTCGCGTGGGTAAAACTTTCGGTGCAACTATTTGACGTTTCTCTTTTCTCTTGTCCGTTTCTTTAGTACTTGCTTCATATGATTTCGTTGTGCGAGGAGTAAACATCGACACAACAAACAGTCAGGGTTACCACTTCTCTGAAAATTTTTCACATTAAATTTGCAAAAAAACTTTTTTCGCAGTAGACTTATATTTAGTCCTTTTTTTCAATAATAAAATAAATATAATTGTAAAAATGAAAAATATAAATAAAAATAATAAAAATTAGCTCAAATATTTTTAATAATATGCTTGTTCGCGTACTTCCCAAAACTATGAATTTAGCCCGTAAGTTCTATCAAAGCTCATATAAAAAATTAAATTGTAATAAAATTTGTAGTTTTGGGAAGTAAATCTATATACCTACCTATCCGATTTTCACTTTATGTACTGCTAATTATTGTTCGAAAAATCAAGCGCAGCAGATTTTATTAAGGCAGTAGATATATTCTGAGAAAAAAATGCAGTAGATCTACTGCAATTGCAGTAAAGTGGCAACCTTGGCACAGTCCAACTCAGAAATGAAAAATAAAGAGAACTGTCAAATGTGTTACATGAATCTGGTTTCAACGTGTAATAGCGCTTGAATCAGCGGACGAAAAAACAAAGAAGAATTCGAAGAAGGCGCATGCATCTAGTTTCGTCGTGTAATAGCAGCCATTCTGTTTTCTCTTTTGCAATTATGGTGTTCGAAAAGTTGCACGCGTCTAGTTTCATCGTGTAATAGCAGACCATAGTTCATTCGAAATTTCTTTCTATCTCTGTCACGGTTGCAAAAACCGATACAATTGTACTTTTTTCGATACAATCGACGTTGCTAAAGTACACAAATACACTTTTATAAAATTCAATACACTTTTGCATTCAACGAAAAAGATAACGTTAAAAAAAATAAAATCATATGACCTTTTCAAAATATATACTGTGGAACCGAGGCTGGCAACGATATAATAGAAGAAATAAAAATGATTAAGACAGTTTGTTCGAGAAGATTTAAGAAAATGGCATCTACAAAGTCCCGGTTTCAACAATCTTGCAATCGCAAAAAAACAAAAACATTAAATTTGTCAAATTAAAATCTCGAAAAATTGAAGGGTATTGCAACAAATTTACAGTTTTGTAATAAAAGTTTCGCATATTTATGTATGTACCTAATATGTTAAGTAACATTATTAACAATTAGCTCCTAAACTATCGGTTTTATTGAAAAAATGTGAAGGTTATAATTAAAGCTGATATTATTCTACACAAAAAATGTTAACATGCTTTTTTTCGTAGAACCAATAGTTTCAGAGAAAAACGTTCAAGAACTTCATGGTGCAGTGAGTTTAGTCCAAAAAATTTATAAAATTTTTGCTTATCGCTGGGCAAATTTTGTTATGTGATTTATGTTTAAGTACAACTCCTTATTGTAAAATCAAGTTTTTGGGGTGGAAGGGGAAAGGGAATGGCCGCCATCTTGAAAACCAGGTTGATTTAGTTTTTGTTTAATAACTCGTTGAAATTGCGTTTTTCAAAAAAATTACCAAGAGACAGATTTTAGACAGTTAAATTATCTAAAAAATGAGCCATTAAACAGCTCTGTATGTTTATTAATCTCAAAGTTGCAGCGGATCAAAAGTCACCTATGCCTCATATATGGTGGGGATGAAATGACGTTTTTTAAAGGTTTTTCGCTTATTTGTGATTTTTTTTTTTGGTCAGAATAGAAGACTCATTTTACAGACAGTCAAGAGCAGTGCAAAAAATATTCTAGACATCATCAAAGAAATTCACAAATAAGCGAAAAACCTTAAAAAACGTCATTTCATCCCCACCATATATGGGGCATAGGTGACCTTTGATCCGCTGCAACTTTGAGATTAATAAACATACAGAGCTGTTTAATGGCTCATTTTTTAGATAATTTAACTGTCTAAAATCTGTCGTGTGGTCATTTTTTTGAAAAACGCATAGTCCAGTCAAATTAGTATTTTATATCCACAAAAAATACTGCGTCGATTTTTTTTTGTTTCTTAAAGAGTACCTATTGGAGAGTGTAAATCCAAAAAGTTCGAACAAAATTATATTATACCTCCTGGGGACGGTGCAGGGAATTAACTTCACGGGAATTACCTTCACATGGGAATTAACTTCACCACTAATGGGAATTAATTTCACTTTTTTGAAGTGAAATTACTTCCCACTGAAAGTGAGTAATAATTTCACTTTTTTGTGGGAATTAATTTCACTTTAATGTGCGTTTCTTTAAGTCCAGATTCATTAAATGCAAAAGAAACTTTGCATACACGCAGCCTCGCATCCACCCCAAATCCTATAATGGGCCCAAGCAGGGGGGTTGCAGGGGGGCAGCATGCCCCACATACATATCTCACTGTTTATTCGCCGTAATGCTTGCTGCTAGCACTGTATTTATGCTAGCTGCTAGCACTGTTTTTATGCTAGCAGCAAGCATTACGGCGAATAAACAGTGAGGTATGTTTGGGGGGGCATTCTGCCCCCCTGCAACCCCCCTGCTTGGGCCCATTATAGGATTTGGGGTAGGTGCGGGGCTGGGTGTATGCTAATTTCTTTTGCATTTAAAGAATCGGGATTTAAGGAAACAAAATTTTACATTTTTGTAATTTCTATCATATCATAAGTGGGAAATAACTTCACACAATTTTCGGATGAAATTATTTCCCACCTTTAGGGGGAAATTACTTCACAAAAAAAAGGTGAAATTACTGGTGAAGTAAATTCCCATGTGAAGATAGTTCCCGTGAAGTTAATTCCCTGCACCCTGGGGACACCACATTAAAAAAAATGCGCCGTAACTCTACCTCGGTGGTGGTGTAGAAAAGAGTTTGAACTGTTTCTTTAAATTTCATAATGAACATGATCAAATTTGAAAATTTTCAAACGTGAGTAAATTTCTTGTTTTTTAATTTTCGCAGGATATTGGCCATTTTGACAGGTTATATTTCCTACAGTTTTAGTCGCACATAAAATTCAAATATACCAAAATGTAGGAAATAAAGTGATCTATAAAAAACAATTTAAGTATTTTTTCGATCAGATGAACATGAGGCAAGATAAACGTTAAAAACCATTTTTTACTTCAAAATCTCGACAGTTTTTCGTCGATAACTTTTTTTTGGAAAGAAGTTTCAAATTTTTTTCTGAACAAAAGTTAAAGAAGATATTTTAACGTACAAACCAAAAAAAAAATACAGCTCTATATATGATAGGAGCCGAGAAAATCGAGTTCACGCTTTCCAAAGCCTTTTTCAAAATGGCGGACAACGCATGGGCGCTTTTTGTTCGAACTTTTTGGATTTACACTCTCCAATAGGTACTCTTTAGGAAACAAAAAAAAAGTTCGACGCAGTATTTTTTGTAGATATTTCGAATTAATTAATTTAATTTTACTGGACTAGCAATTACAACGAGTTATTAAACAAAAACAAAATCAACCTGGTTTTCAAGATGGTGGCCATTCCCTTTCCCCTACCACCCCAAAAACTTGATTTTACAATAAGGAGTTGTACTTAAACATAAATCACATAACAAAATTTCCCCAGCGATAAGCAAAAGTTTTATAAATTTTTTGGACTAAACTCACTGTACCATGAAGTTCTTCAACGTTTTTCTCTGAAACTATTGGTTCTAAGAAAAAAAGTATGTTAACATTTTTTGTGTAGAATAATATCAGCTTTAATTTTTACCTTCACATTTTTTCAATAAAACCGATAGTTTAGGAGCAATTCCCAATAAACTGGACTTCAACCTCTTTCACCCCCCCTCCCCCCTAAAAAATTTAGCCCCGGGCCAAATTTAGGGTTCTTTTTAGGAAATGCTTAAGACGTCATAATAAGCCACTCCAAAAAAATACACCTTTATCGCAATTTTTTCGAAGTGAAAGTCTAATTTTCCTGGGCTATGAATGATCTCTGTTTATTATGAAGACTGTTCATTTCGGTGTTCAGTCTCTCTCTCTTGTCTCTTCACTTCTTCAGTCTTCACTTCAGTAGTAAAGATACCTTGATGTAGGTAGGTTCGTTTGCTGCTGATCTTAAATAATTTTTTCAGCAATGTTATAGCTATGAAAAGAATGCGATGTGCTGTAAGGTTCGTGGGATAGGATGCTTGTGGGATGTTAAGTTTTCAGGAAGGTTCGTTGGGATATTTGTTGAGTATTTTTATATTTTTTATTATTTTACTTTTGTGTTTTGTTTAGCTATGATTAGACGGATTAACGAAGAAAATGAAAAATATGTATAATAAGAATACAAGCGGGAATACAAATAGTGTAGGACAATGAAATCACAAAACTGAAACATAAAAAGTCTTAAGTATTTTTTATTGAAAGTTATAGTACGTTTCGAATCCATTATTTTAAGAGAGGTGTTTGTGTTTGTACGTACGTTCTTACGTTTATACTAGACCGAGAGCCCACAGCAGATTTTGGGTGTGAGTGATAGCAAAAAAAGAAATATAGGCGTCGAAAGCTTCATTAAAGGCTATTCCGAAAATCAACGTCTTGCAGTCCACAACTGGGGCTTTTGCGAGAAATAGTGCATCAAAAAAAAAAAAAATTATGAATGCAACTTCGAGGATAATCGTGTTAGCCGAAATTGGTTTTCACCCCTCCCTAGATGAGCTCCGCGGATCCCATATCAAGGAATCTGAGATCATTTGAGTGTTTAATTCGCCCTGCCAGACTGTTTAAAAAACCGGTTTTCACTTAGAATTTTAAATTTATTAAACGGTCCGGTAGAGCGAACTATACCTACACTCAAATGGTCTCAGATTCCGTGATATGTGATCCCAGGAGCTTATCTACGGAGGAGTGAAAACCAATTTCGGCTAACACGATTATCCTTGAAGTTGCATTCATATTTTTGTTTAGATGCACTGTTACTGGCCCCAGTTGTGGACTGCAAGACTTTGATTTTCTGAATAGCCTTTAATGAAGCTTTCGACGCCTATACTTCTTTTTTTGCTATCACTCACACCCAAAATCTGTTGTGGGCTCTTAAGCCTAGTACGCTGCTGATGCGAAACGAAAAATCCCATACAAAAATGACACAACGAAATCATAAACGAAAAATTTAGTTTTACTTTTCGTTCTGCAGTACGCTGTTCGATGAACGAAATTGAAAATTATTGCATATTTTTTGGAGAAGTCTACACTCTTTTTTCGCACACAATTAATTACCCAGGCCATTTATTGTGTGCGGAAAAATGACATTTGTGTTTTTTCGTGTGTATTTTTGTTGTTTCTTTCATTACAGCGTGGCTGTCTGTGTTCTTTTTTTTCAGTTGCATTTGTTTTGAATTTTTGAATTGGTGTAACTGTCAATGAATATTTTTTCGCTGCGTTTTCGTAAGCATTTCGTTGTCTTATTGGAGACCAACTAAATATTTCGTTTCGCATCAGCTGCGTACTAGGCTTTAGTCTATACGATTTTTGCCTTCACCATATCTGAAGAACGAATAAAAATATCGACTTCGGATTGATTTTGTTTTATACATAGTACCTTTAAAATTATATTCAGAAAGGACTTTCAAAAAAATTCAAGAAACGATTTTTTTACTATAGCAACTTATAAAAAAACGATGTTAAATTTTTGTTAGTCTCGAATATCTCGAGAGCCAATTATGCTATCGAGATCGACTTCAGGTTAATTTTATTGTATGCATATTGACGTAATAAAGAATTGATTAACATATAACACATATCAACTTATAGTTTTTCTTAATACAGAAAATATTGCTGAAAATTGTTGAAAAAAGTTGTTTGACTCGAGTATCTTGAGAACAAACAATTATATTGGTTCCAGGTAATTGTATTTTATGCGCTAGTTTATAAATAACAATTGATAAAAGCTTTAAATATATTAAATCAACAGTTTTTTTTTAATTCGAAACAAACTACAAGCAAGTTTACACAACAATTTTTGAAAATTTGTTTTTTGCCTCAAATATCTTGAGAACAGACAATAATATTTAACATTTGTAAAAATATTCAATAACCAGTTGTTTTAAGCGAAAAAAAAACTACAAAAAACCTTACCAAACAATGTTGAATTTTTTTTAATCTCGAATATGTTAGGAACAAATAATTATATTGGTTCGGGCATACAATACTAGATTATAATTTATAGGTTTTGTAAAACAATTCAACAAACTGTTTTTTAAAGCGAAAAAAGTACAAGAAGCTTTACTAAAAATTGTTGAATAAATAAATTAACATTGAGCCTTTACCTTCCGGGACACCAATGGGAAGCCTTATTGCGAGACTTTATTCAAAATAGACTGGTTGACTGCACTAAAAGTCGATTTACCGTTATTGATTTATTCTTATTATTTTTATTAGTAAATATTTTTTTATTTGATTATTATGTATTTTCCTATTTGATAGAAATTTCAAGTCCATCAATAATTTCTGATCGACTTTTCTCTTGTAGAATTTTTTGGAAAAGGAAAAGCGAATACACGAAATAGCAAAACAAAATACTGATACATGTTTAAATCATTAAGCCTATGCTAACGTATTTTGTGCTTGGGAAAGAATAAAAATTTGGCTGAAGATAAAACGAAGGGAAAGTGAAATGTACAAAATATTAAGCAATAATTGAACCACCAGTTGGAAGAAGGGAATAAATCCCAAAATTTCCAAAAATGACTTTTTGATGCAAATGTCTTCTCTATACGTAGACACATCTGTTAGGTCTAAGAAAATAGTAAAAACTATTTTCATTGTAGAAATGTTGGAGGTTTTAAAAAGCATTAGTTGCGGAAGAAGGAAACAAATCCCGGATTTATTTCCTTCTTCCAACTGATTATTTTATTTTTTTTTTTAACATAACTCTTGAATTCGTTTATCTACTCAGTTTTATGTCGCTACAAGCAAATAAACAGTTATTGAATTTGTGGGTTATTATTGAATTACATATTGATGTATCAGCGCAGTTAACTCAGCTAGTTAACATAGATAAGACATCGTCCCCTCAGAAGCAAAGTGGCTTATCTCAAAATCTTAAGTTTTTCAGAAAATAGATTTGAAATGGTGTGGTAAGGCTTAAAAAAAAAAACAATTTAAAAAGAGGGACACTAATATGTCGTTTTGCACGCAAATATTCAATAACAATTTTGTATTTTTTTTTCTGTATACCTACTTTATCAATATCGTTATTTTCAGTTCTTTTGGAACATAAAACGATATGGTCCATGTTTGAAATAACAGACAAAAACTAATATATTATTGAACGCACTATTTTTTTGAAGTTATTATTTATTTATTTTTATGTTTTTAGCTTTATATTTGAAAAATAAAAACTTTTTCTGTAAAATTTCTATTTTATTTTGAAGTTAAAATTTTCAGTTGGAAGAAGGAAATAAATCCAAGCTTTTTAACACGGTATATCTAGCTACTAGGAAGCGATAGAAAAAGAAAATATATCTCATGTAAACCAAAACAAAGAGAACTTTATTTTATCTATACATGAAAAATCTGAGAACCGTCAAATAAAGAAGTTATTCAGTTTTTTGCGTTTTCCCAACAGTTAGCTCTGATGGATTTATTCCCTTCTTCCAACTGGTGGTTCAATTAAGAGTTCTGATGAAGAAATTATTGTTGGACCAACGGTTTAAAATTTTTCAAAATGCGAAATGATGAGAAGGCTTCAAGTTCCTCTATTATCTCTCAAGCTGAAGAAAAACTCAATTTGGTGTAACTAAGTGCTATATGGAAAAGATGGAAATGCGAATAAAGTTTGGTTAACAATTTCAGTTATTTAGTTCATTATAATGCTTAGATTGGCCTTGATAAAAAAAGATGAATAAAATTGTTATGTATGTATAAATTTGTGTGTTTGAATATTGTTAAAGATTATAAGTTATAAAGATTAAAGATTTATCTAGCATAAACAAGTCATTTTCAATGTCCCCATCGTTACTCAAGGAGTGAAATCTGTAAATTTTGTTTTGCCTTACTCAGAACCTCAAAAAGCTCTTCCATCTCAAACGGTTTGTCCAACCTATCATCCTGTATAAGGGGACTTGCATAATGGAAAGCAGTTTGAGTTCAATTTTCAATTTTGCTTTATTGAACATTTCTATTTACAATTGGTTTAAAAATAATTTATGACTATTAGCATTGTATATAAATCTAATAGTAGTATTACTTGAGGAAAAAGATACTAGCGCTACGGACGACTGAAGCAAGAAGTATATTATTCCCTCATCATTGCTTCACTCTCAACTCACAGCAGACGAGAGATCAAAAAATATTTATTATTTCCTCACTACATGAGAGAAGACAATTATCTTCTTTCTTCTCACGTCACAGCAGTGCCAATATACGAGAGTGAGAAGGAAACAAAAAAAGAGAACCAAAACAAACTGCCGAAAAAAAATAAAGAATGAATTGGTATGTACATATGTATGTACATGCATACATACGTAGGTACAGAAATGAGGAGAAGAGGAAATAAAAAAAGAGGATCAAAACAAGTTTTTATTGTTACATAAAGGTTCAATACACATCGCATATTTTCTAAACAGAAACAAATACTTTTGTTCTCGATGACTGTTCTTTGCCAAGAAAAAGCACCGAAAATGCCTTACGTGTAGGGAGCCTTTAAAATAGATTGGAATGAAAATTAGAAACTGATGAAAAGAGAGTTGATTGAGATTCGAAAAGGTACATATCGAGCAAGAGCGACCAATTTTTTTTAATCTCGAATTTTCTAAGAAATCAACCAAAAATTTAAAAATAAAATCAGTTTTCTCAACAGTTTATTTATTAAAGCCTCTAATAAAATAAATATTGTGCTGATTTTTCCACTCGTTACCGCAAAAAACTCCAGTTTTACAAGAGGCTACTCTAACCACGTGCAAAGTCCAACCCAGTTGTCGCCGAATATTGTTTGCAACTAAAAGTGCGATAAATCAAAAGCCTATTGAAGGCACTTACAACTCCCTCTTCTCCGCTTTGCTCCTCAATGAAGGGCACATCGAAGATTAGAAAATTAGATGATGCCGGGGCCATAAGCAATGTCACCAGTCTAACCGCTCTCAACAGCCCCCAAAGCCTGCATGCCGCGAAATTACTCATGGATCTCAAAAACAGATATTCGCCGAACTCTAGCCAAAACAATTTCGCCTTAAAAATGGCGGATCACGAAAATCACATGGATTTCCATGAGGATGACGACTCCTAAGAAGAAGATGATTTATAACCCTGGACCGAAATCAAAAGGCGTGAAGCGGCGCCATCTAATCTTTCAAACGCAAACGAAAAATCTACAGAAGAGGCCACCAAAGGCACCAAATTTTCAGTTCTAAGTGACCTGAGACTCCATAAAAGAGTCAAGCAACTAAAAAAAACTCTCCACGAGGATTCCTGATCAGCCAACAGACGCTACAGAGACATCATCTGAAGGAAACTCAGCTTCAAACAAAGATAACATCTCCAACGGACCAAGCGATGACCAGCGAACCAATCAAGAGACAGCAGCAGCGGCAGCAGCGGCGGCAACAGGAAGTTCAGAACCATCCCACCCTACAGTTAAATCAGGTAAGTTTTGCCAAGCCATTATTCTTATTGACACTAACGTGCGCGACTTAATAAGTGACCTTAAGAAATCCTCCGGGGATTTTAAATTTTACGTAAGAAATGTCAAAGACGGCATTTCCAATTTATATGTAGATAAAGTTGAGATCCATCAGGAGGTGATGGAGAAAATTAGGCAGAGTAATGAAATCCAGGGGTACTCTTATACTCTTAAAGAAAATAAAACTCCTTAGTTCCGATAAAACCGGGCATTCTGTTAACCGACATTATAAAAATCAGCCTTATTTTTAATACAAAAATTGTGTGGGAAAAGCCAAAGGGCAACACAGGTGCTCTCCAATGCAAACGTTGCCAAAGCTTTGGACACCTCGCCAAAAATTGCGGCAAAAATTACAGGTGCGTAAAGTGTAGAGAGAATCATGCCCCAGGGGAATGCCCAAATAAAATGGTCCCTGGCTCAAAGGCGCAATGTGTTAATTGTGAGGGTTCCCATCCTGCTCACTGCAAGGGCTGCCGAAAGTATAAAGTCTACCTTCAGACTAAGAAAAATCTACTTTCAGAAGCTAGTCAAAGAAAAAGAAATGGTCTAGCTCTAACAAAAGCCATATCTAATCCAGTTGTCCCCCAGGTCTCCTTTGCGAGCCTCTTCCAACAAAAACCCAAAGCAAACACAATTCCTTCCAGTGGACCTAAACAAAACTATCTTGGGCAATTCCTCGATCTATCGAGTGACCTCTTTGGCATATGGGTGGCCGAGCTGTTGCTCAAGCTGGAAACATTTGTAAAGTACATTTTCAACTCCGGCTCTATCCAGCAAAAAAGAATGAAATATCTTAATCTTCTTAACGAAGTCCTTTTAAATACACCATGATGATACTTAACGTTCTAACATTTAATATTTCGTCCTTGATTTTGCACAGCAGGAGAATAGAACTTGCAAAACATCTCCATGCTGACAACATCTCGGTCGCCCTCATCCAGGAGACACATCTCTCACCAAGACACAAAGCCTATATTGAAAACTACAATGTATTATTTAACCCCTTCAACCAGGGTGTTGCCATTGTAATTAAAAATAACATCGAATACCTCCCAAACCCTAAATTCCCCAGCATTTTTGCCTCAATCCAAATTTCAATCAATAACACCAAAAAAAGAATACTCCTAGGATCGATCTACTTTCCTACCAATTGCCAAACAGCCCAATTCTGAAACTTTCGACGGAGCCATAATAGACCTAAACGCGAGGCACACTAGTTGGAAAGACACAAACATCAACCAAAATGGGAGACTTTTATTAAATTGGCTTAATACCCACAATCCACAACTTACCAGAATCACACCTTCAGAGCCGACCTTTCCAAGAAGCTCAGCTTACCTTGACCATTTCCTCATCTCACCAAACCTCATCAATAACTTTGATCAAAACCTCGACATCACCACATTGCCTTCTTTCAGCGACCACTTCCCAGCAAAAATCAAAATAGCATTTTCTGATGCAATTATCACCCTAGTAGAACCTCATTTCGAAAAATCTTTCGTAAACACTAACTGGACACACTTCAGATTTGACCTCGACCTGGCGCTGAACGCATCTCAACCCTCTTCAAACACCTTTCTCTCTAACTCTGAAATAGACGACAAAATCAACTCCTTTAATGAAGCCATTTCAAACACAATCGACTCTCATTCTAAAAGATTTAAGTACAAGTTTCAAAAATATAAAAATCTCCCAGATCACATAAACAACCTTTATAAAGTCAAACACCAATGGCAAAGAGGTGCAGGGAATTAACTTCACGGGAACTACCTTCACATGGGAATTAACTTCACCACTAGTGGGAATTAATTGCACTTTTTTGAAGTGAAATTATTTCCCACTGAAAGTGAGTAATAATTTCACTTTTTTGTGGGAATTAATTTCACTTTAATGTGCGTTTCTTTAAATCCAGATTCTTTAAATACAAAAGAAACTTTGCATACACCCAGCCTCACACCTACCCCAAATCCTATAATGTGCCCAAGCAGGGGGGTTGCATACATACCTCACTGTTTATTCGCCGTAATGCTTTGCCTTACATAAAAACAGTGCTAGCAGCAAGCATTACGGCAATAAACAGTGAGGTATGTATGGGGGGGCATGCTGCCCCCCTGCAACCCCCCTGCTTGGGCTCATTATAGGATTTGGGGTAGGTGCGAGGCTGGGTGTATGTCAGTTTCTTTTGCATTTAAACAATCTGGATTTAAGGAAACACAATTTTACATTTTTGTAATTTCTATCATATCATAGGTGGGAAATAACTTCACACAATTTTGGGATGAAATTATTTCCCACCTTCAGTGGGAAATTACTCCACAAAAAAAAAGGTGAAATTAATTCCCACTAGTGGTGAAGTAAATTCCCATGTGAAGGTAGTTCCCGTGAAGTTAATTCCCTGCACCGGCAAAGACAGTTGAAAAACATCTACCATAGAACCTAGAACAGAGTGAGTAACGAGTATAAATCGCTAGCTAGAAGAATAGCTTTACTAAAAAAAATAATATCGGAAAGGGTTGGCATGTGGCTGAACGCTCAGGTCGGTCTAAAGCTTTATAAAATCACTCCAGGCCCAAATGCATTCAAGGAAGTGGCCAAACTGACCAATAAAAAAAAAGGTTTATTTGTGACCAAGTCACTGTAAATGATCTATCTATAACGGATGAGGAGGTAAAAGTCAACGCCTTTAAAGAATTCTATGAAAACTTATATCAGGAGTGCATCCCAACATTTGATCCTAATATTAACACTGAAGTGCAAACAGTGGTTCAATCGTTCATAAATACAATCTAAGCCAAACAAAATTTTTAATTTCTCTCAAAACTTTTCAGCTTTGAACCAAAACTCTTATATATTTAGCTCTTCCCTGGAAGTAGCAAGCATAATAAACCAAATCAACGCCAAAAAATCCTCCGGCCCAGACGGAGTGTCCAACTTTATACTTAAAAAAATCTCCCCTCTGGCTATACAATTTTTAACAATCCTCTTCAATAATTGTATAAACAATGGTTATTTTCCAACAATTTGGAAATCCGCAAAAATTATCCTTCTCTTAAAAAAACCAAACAACTTTCAACTTAGTAATTTCAGACCAATTTCACTTCTGTCTAACATCGGCAAAATCCTAGAAAGGATTCTTCTACAAAAATTACGACAACACACAGATAATAATATTGAGTTCATTCCTGATTACCAGTTTGGCCTTAGGAAAAACCACTCAACTGTCCACGCTCTTCTTGAACTTCATAACGAGGTTACAACCAATCTTCGTCAAAAAATGTGCACCACTGTTTGCGCCCTTGACATCGAAAAAGCGTTTGACAGCGTGTGGCGGGAACCTCAAGGTGCACCTAGAAGTAATAAACGATTACTACAAAAAATGGGAGATAAAAATCAATAAAGAAAACACGGAAGCTATTTGCTTCAGGAACTCTAGCGGTAAAGGCAGACCTGGTTTAGTCAAAGACAGTAAAAACTTAAAGTTATCAATCGATAATTGTAACATAGAATTCAAAAACCACCAAAAATACCTGGGTGTCCACTTCAATAATCTTTTTAAATTCAATGCTCATGCCCGACTCAGCAAAATCAAAGCCGGAAAGATCGCAGGTATGATAATGCCTTTCTTGAAGCACAACATGTTGAGCAAGAAATCTAAACTTCTATTCTATAAAACTTTGATAAGATCAGTTTTAATTTACGCCTTTCCAATTTGGTTCAGTATATCTCCATCAGTTATCTTCGAGAGAAAGGTCCTGCGTCTCTGCGTAAATAAAAATTTCGCTTCTAGAAACAAAAGACATTCAAATAATTTCATATACGATGAGGCGAATTCGATTCTTTTAATTAAATACGCGTCAGAACTCATGACTAAAACCGTAGAGAAGATGAGCTTCTCAGAAAGCGATTTAATAAGAGGAGTTTACAATTCCCAAATCAACATTGCTTGGTCTGATTCCCCATATACTTCTCCAATAGGAATTTTAAATGCCAATACTCCATTAACTCCTGATGGAATCTCAAACTTCTTCTCGACCGCCGCCATAGGTGGAAATAGAGGATGACAACTGAGTCTCCTTTAAAAATACAATCAAAATCAAAGCTCCATAAAAAATAAAAGAAAAACACAAAAAAAAATCACTTTAAAATCACTTCGAATTAATTTATTATTAAAAATGGCTTGTCAAAACTTCCTAGTAATGTTTGCTTTGCATTAATAAAACAAAATTGTATCTTAGCATTAAGTTCCCAAAAGAAAAGACTAATTAACAAGAATCTCTTGCTCTCACATCAAATATTAATCAGCTCAATCATATCAATCTCTACCTACTATCAATCATATCAAAAAAATAACTTTCTAAAAAAATAAAACTTTGTTATCTTAACAAAATCAATAGAATCCAATGTCAAAATCAAGAGAAATATAAAATCGACCACTATTAACAAATGAAGGGTCCAGGGGAAAAACGGCTTAAGTCCACTTTAATTGATTCCGAGAAAAACGTAGTTTTAAATATATTACTAAAATTATGGATAATTTAAAGAAAAATAAATAAAACTAACAATTATTTTTATTGAGCACAAAGTACTCAAGTAAGCAAACATATATTGATTTTAGCATCTTGAATTTTTTGCATGATAAGCTGACAGGAGTCAAAAGGACCTTCGATGTTTTAACCGAAATTTTGAATTTTTTATTTGAAATTTTTCTTCTGAAAGAACCGGACATCATAATTGGAAGCGGTTTCTTGCATTTTATTCGGACACCTCTAGATTTTCAAAATAGAGTTTGAAAATAAAATAATTTCCACAAGCGTGACGTTGGACCGTATTTCCAATTCAATATGTTAGACAGGACCTCGACCGGATGTAGTTAGAATATCTATTTTTTTTTTGTTTTAATTCTTTACCTGACGTGTCACTAGATCTATTCACAAGTTTTTCTTTTTTTTAATATCGCTTTGTTTAATTTTTGGAGCAAAAAAGATACTTTTGGAAAAAAGTTTTTTTAAAAAGTGTACTATTTTGCGAGTTTCCAAAATCCTATGTGAAGAGAGCTATACTACATCAGATAGTACCCATACAAATCTATAAGATGTCATCATTAGTTTAATTTTTTTTAAAAGTGGACGTGAGCCGTTTTTCCCCTGGACCCTTCAAATGTCATTACAAATTTCTAAAGTATCCAAAAAAAAAACTTATCTTTCAAAGATAAACTCAAATGAAAAGAAAAAAAAAAAATGTGTGAGTACCGGGACTCGCGTCACCACCTAATGACAAAAATAAGGAATCTGTAATACAAGCGCTAAAACAAAATGGTTGCACGACACAAATTATAATGAATTTACCCACTAAAAAACACCTTCCGAGAGAACTTTATGACGTCACAAAGTTGTTCCTGGATTCAAAGTTAAAGTGTCAAAAAGTAACTTTGAATACATTTTTCCTACTCATCTCTTTAATACTGAGTTGAAATGTTTAATTCGTCAAAAGCAGCTGAAATCACGATGTTTTCATTTTGAGTTATCTTTTGTTTGCTTCTCGATCGTTAGGTTTGGAATTGATCTCATTTTTGTAATATGTAATAGTTTAATTTTATTATCCCCCAGATCTGATCCGGATTAGATTTATTATAATAAAACAAACAGGATCTCAGTGCGACAAGAGTGTTATATACCTATCTGATCCTCGTTTATCCTTTTGTTTCTGTATTTTCTCTCTACTCTATTCTCTATTTTCTCCCTATCTTCAACACAAAAAGCCATCTACCTGTGAGAGACAAAAACTCATTTTTGCAAAAAAGTACAAATGGTGTATGGTCAGAATTAATTTGCAAATCGAAATCCAAAAGCAAGGTCGGATTTTGTGTTGTTTTTGTAATACATGTATGCATATACAATCCAGATCAGATCTGGGGGAAAATATAAAGCTTATATATTTTTATTTTTATTGATTTTACCGTCGATAGTGAGTTTGAACATTTTTTCCAGGTTTTGCGACATTTTTTTATCTGATTTTATCGATTTGTAGTAATTTGTGCAAGTAATGAATGATAAAAAAAATTGGAATTATTTTTGCTTAAATAGCTATTCAATTTTGTGCTAGAATAAAGTTAAATGAAATTTAATTTGAAAAATGTATGCATTTTCGAAGTGCTGATAAAAGTTCTTTTCAATAATGAAATCACAATTTCGTCTTGATTTTTAATTCCAATCGATTTCGACTCTTTTTCACCCAATTTGTTTGACAGATCAGTCATATTTTTAGCTTTTGTCGTTCCTAAATGAAAAGCAACTCAAAGTAACTTTTTTAAATATGACATTACAACACTTCTTTTTGACACATTAACCACAGCCAACTAGAGAAACATAAAAGAATGCGCCACTTGGCAAATCATGTTATGACATTTCAAATCAAGAAATTGCAAATAACACTTAATATCACAAACCAAAATTGCCACCCGCGATTGCAGAGATTAACATCAAAAGCAGCATATGGATACAAAATAATGAAATAAAAAATTAAATTTCTAGAAAAAAAAGCAACAAAATCTTCACCTGGCAAAATGTATGTCAAATATCTCTGTCAAGATATGATTGCATCTTGACATCCCATCAAGATATGAAACGAAGTGACTCCATTAGATATTTAATGTCAAGACGAACATTGTGAGAGAAATTATCTACTGTGGAGTCAGGGGGTAAGGAATTTACTCCACTTAGCAAATACCAAAACCATTAGGTATAAAAGGAAAACTACCTTACCTATTCGAGTTTACAGAGTTCTACTTACCTACAACAAACAAAATGGTTCCAAACGGAACCGTGAGCCCATATCCGTTACAGCCGATTTTCAATTTTACCCATACCGAGCGCTAAGATGTTTACACATCAAAAATAACGAACACAAATACAATCAGTCATTTCGCTAAATTATTAAGTATCTGTGATAATTACCTGTAGTTTGTGTATATTTATCTGTATATAGTGTATATACCCTCGTTTAATTGTAGGAGACAAACGTCTAAGGTAATATCACAAATAATCATATCCAGATGTCTCACGCCTATGGAGCAAAATGACCTATGAAATTGAAAAAGCTATATTTTTCAAAGCTTTTGAAAAGCGAGTTTTACTAAAAAAATGAAAGCACCTTCCCCAGAATTTTGTATCTTTGACTCTGTTGGAAAATATCTATGTCTATCTCTTCTTCTCTGTCGATTTCGTTTTTGTTTCTGCAATGCTAGCTTTGCCCCTTAAGCAACGATCAAGGCAGTGCTATTTTTTTGTTTTACCTTGCTTTGCCGGTTGTTGAGTAGGTATCTAATCAACGTTTTTTTGTCCGAGGCTTGCAACGATGAACAAAAAGTATGAACTCATTACTCCATTGTAATTGTATGTATGTATAGGATATAATTTGTGGCCTTGAGGGTAGGTAGAGAAAGATTTTTTTTTTGTGGCGGAGATATTTTTGACTGTGGAAAAAATATGTGATGTAATTGTATCCATGTATAGGATATAATTTGTGGCCTTGTGGGTAGGTAGAGAAAGATTTTTTTTGTGGCGGAGATATTTCTGATGGTGGACAAAATATGTGATGTGTTTTTTGGTTATCTGAGCATGTAATTTTTGTTGTTTTTGTATTTTTTTCGAACTGAAATTTTTTTGATAATGTCTGTAGGTATGTACCTATGTATGTATGCATGTAATTTTTTTGCAGCATCTTTATTCTAAAAGCACAAATAACCATTTGATTAAAAGTTAATTTCTTGCGATTATAATAACTTTAAACATTTTGAAGCTGAATTTGAATAGAATAGATATATGTATGTATGTATGTATTCATATGTAGGTACCTACATATATATGTACCTATAATCAAAACATAAAAAAGAACTACATACCTACGCTAGGTGGGTAACTTTTAAGGACATTTTTAAGGTGTTTTTATGATTAATTTTATACCGCTGGTGCTGTTACCTTTTAATTTTACACCTCTTTTTTTTTGTATTGTTTAATATAGGATGATTCACTTAAGATATGTAGGCACGACAAAAAAAGACTTTGTAGATAGAAGAAAATCTATTAGGAGGGTGGTTCTATTCAACGGTTGAGGCGGAAGGGACAATTCGCTAGAAAAATGTATAGAGGATGGAAACAAAATCAATAATCATTAAGAAACAACGGCGGCAAATTACTTTAGTAGCTACGCTTTTTAAAGTCAGGAATCTTTTCCTTTTTTAAGTTATTTCGATAAAACTTCATTTAATGACTTTACCTGCATATATATTTTAAAGAAATCGTTTTCAAAAAAAATGTTTAGAAAAGGTTAACTAAAGAGATTACATTATGTACCTGTATGATTGTTACTTTACATTACTTAATAAGTACCTTCTTATTTTGTTATAAATTCGTATATGTATGACTTAAACAATTTCAGGATAAAAAATCAATAAATTCTTATTATTTTAGTCAAGTAAATCTATAGTTTAGCCCCAAACAAATTGTAACAAAAGAAAATTTCGTGCGGATAGACTCAGAACACTGGTGAGTGGTTCTTAAAACATATCCAAAATTAATTTCTAGAATTCCCATTTAAAATTACTTTCAAATAAACTTCAAATTCAAATTCATTTGCTTATTTGCTTGGCAAGTCAAATAACCATGCTTCGAATGTAGGTAGAAAAGGGCCTATACAGAAATTTAATACTAAAACTAGATTTTCTGAAGTGAACATTTACATACACTGCCGCTCATCTGAATAGGTTCAACTTTTTTTGCACCTTACTGTTAGCCTCTCTTCTTATATATTGCAATCATACATCTTTGTTATATATGTAATGAAAGATCATCATTATACACTTAGTTTGGGAGAAAAAAAAAATCTTAAAGCTTACCGTTATTCTCAAACCTAGCGTTTGAGAATAACGGTCTAGACCAAATGCATTAATAATAAAATGCACGACTGGATCGCACGTACTTGCTCTTATGTTCAAGTTGTGTGGGACTTAAGAACTTTAAAAAATATTCAAGTAATTATAGAAAAAGTATAAAAAGCATATTTAAATCGTTCTTTTAACTGTATAAACAGTCTGATAAATAACTTAGAGCTCAAAAAAAAGTATGCCATTTGGTTACTTGAAAAAATATGATATATGCAAAAAAAAATTTAAAATCGTTGGAGCCGTTTTCTTAAAAATTAATTTTTATATATAAAATTTATGTAACATTTTTCAAAAAAAAAATTGGTATGCCAATTTTGAGTATATATTAATATACATTTAAAAATGAAATTTCAAAACAATTTATCAACCCGTTTTTGAAATATTGAATTTTCAAAAAAAAATTTTGAATCTTTTTTTAAAAATCCAAATATTATTTTTTCAAAAATTTTGGTATGCAGTTTTATTTATATTCTAACAAAGCTTTTGTGCAAAAAAATTTATTGAAATCGGATGAGCGGTTAATGAGAAAACCAAAAATCAAAAAAACCGTTATATGGCAGGTACCGTTAATAAAAGTTTTTGGTAATTTTTGTTCTTACTAAAAGACACATCATATCTACAGTAATGCACTGATTTTTTTTATCAAAATCGTTGGAGCCGTTTTTGAGATAAATAAGCTTTTCCTTAACGGTTGTATGGCAAGTACCGTTATTTTTTGAGCTAAAAAAAATTCAATTTCCCCTCTGGAGAGTTACAAAAAAACCTTAAGTTCAAAATTTGAAGAAAATCGCTTCAGTGGTTTAGGCTGTAGGTTGAGGTACGGACAGACAGACAGACAGACAGACAGACAGACAGACAGACAGACAGACAGAATTTTGCCACCCACTTTTTTCGTGTTCTCTATCATCGTAATGTCATGTTTGATTGTTATTTCGAAATTTTTTTTGCACGAATCCAAAACTTGCCCTATAGTACCTATATCGCAAGTAAAAACAAACATATTTGTTGGCTCATCTGAATAGGTTCAACAGAAAAAACTTTAGTTTACGTTGAGTTGCGTCGGTCAATTGTGCTCAAAATTTCTTGTGTAAATTAATTTAATTGTGTTTTACCTGTTAACGACGAAAATGGGTCGCGGAAAATCTTTAAGTGAGGAGGAAAAGGGAAAAATAAAAGCATTTCGCAAATTAGGACTAAACCACCGACACATCGCGAAAAAAATTGACAGAAGTCAAAATTTAGTAAGCAATTATTTGCGAAATGTCGAACAGTATGGACAAAACATGAAAGGTGGCACTTATAGGGCCACATCAAGAGCCGATAGACCTGCAATCATCAGACCAGCTTCCAATTCTCATGATTCAGTGTCAAAAATCAAAATGAAAACGGGTGTAAAATGTAGTTTGCCGACGGTAAAACGGGTTATTCAAAGTGCTAAACATTTGAAAAGAAAAAAACTTCAGAAAAAACCTCCGCTTAACAACTAAAGAAAAGAAATCCGTCTCCAATTTTGTAAAAAATACATGTCGTGGAAGTCGGAGTGGAAACAAGTGATTTTCTCAGATGAAAAAAATTCAACTTAGAGGGCCCTGACGGCTATAATTATTATTTTCATGACCTTCGAAAAGAGGAGCATTATTCAAGCCGGCTACATAGCTGTGAAGGCAGTGTCATGGTGTGGGGAGCTATTTCCTTCTACGGAACCTTCGAACTCCAATTTATTTCATCTTGAATGAATGCAATTACCTATAAAGGTGTGCTAGAAAAGGCCTTCCCACAGATTTCTGAGCTCTTTGGACCAATATCGTGGACTTTCCAACATGATAATGCCCCTATCCAACAGTAAAACAGTGGATTGAGAGCCAAAATGTGTAGATGCTGGTATGGCCTCCATACTCTCCTGACCTCAATATCATAGAGAATGTGTGGGGACTTCTTTAACGTAAAGTATACGAGTCAGGGAAACAATTCGAAGATAAAAAATCATTAATCGAAGCAACTAAAAAATCCTGGACCAACATTTCGCTTCAGTACCTCGAAAAATTGTATAGTTCAATACCAAATCGAATTTACGAGACTGTACTCAAAAAAGAAGGCAATACACATTATTGATTATGGTTATTATATTCTTATCTATAAAAAAGTGCAAAATAAATCATTAAATAACAGTTACTTTTCTTGTTTTGTTCCATTTCATTCGTTGAACCTATTCAGATGAGCCAACAAATATGTTTGTTTTTATTAATGCATTTGGTCCAGCTAGCGTGTGAGAATAACGGTAAGCTTTAAGAATTTCTTTTGTCTCCCAAACTAAGCGTATAATGATGATCTTTCATTGCATATATAACAAAGATGTATGATTGCAATATAAATGAAGAGATGCTAACAGTTAGGTGCAAAAAAAGTTGAGCCTATTTAGATGAGCGGCAGTGTACATATATTATGTTTATTAAAAAATTATGTAAAAAATATAGTCCAGTCAATTTAGACTTTTTTGTAACAAAAGATTGGGGAAGGAATTTTTTTCTTGACTTTGTTAAAGTACCACACAGAAAGCTTAAGTCCAAATTTTCGACCATCAACGCCTTGGAGGGTTGCCGCTATATTGATTTAAATATTTGAATTCGTTTTTAACGAATAATATCGGTAATTTTAAATTTATCGGCAAAATAAAAATGCATTCCTTACAAATGCATTTCTACAAATTTCAATATATGGTATTTTTTTCAAACTTTGTGCATTTAACGAGTTATAACCAATTATAAGCAATAAAAATGGAGTTCAAATTTTTTAGTCAATTTTTTTTCTTTCAGTATTAACCGAAAATTTCTTTCAAAAATTCTAGTAATCACTATATCCTACAGTTTTGTTCTTAACATTTTCTTTTTATAAGCAATTGCTTACCAACTGTATTGCCTGAAAGGTATCCGCACATAATTTATTATCAGCAGTATTAATAAAACACTGGTATCCGATCCCTAACACACGTGTTAACTGGCACACGGATAGACAACTTGTCCGCTTGATAACTTTTTTTTATTAAAAAAGATATGATATCTTTCCAGTATTTATCACTTCACCAAATTCACCACTTCATCAAATTATGGTGATTTTCTAATACATGTGTCACATGCATGCACTGCCTTACGAAGTGTAGGTATACTGCTAGTAGTAAACGGTACTATCATACGCGTGCGTGTATGTGTACGTTAACACACGTCACAGACTATTACGCATTTGTTAATAAGAATTACTAGTTAACAGATGTATAAACGCTATCACGTTGTTATCCGTCGTTTATTAATATGGGGGTATAAGTGTTTCAAAAGTGTGAGTTTTTTTCAATATGGAAACGGGAAAGACATTTTTTATTTTTGAATTCGTTGAAGGATTAGCTCAAATCCAAGCTTTCGACCATCATTTCCTTTCAGGGTTGCCGCTATCTTAAATTGAGGAGTGAGCTTGTTTTTCACAAATAAAATCCGTATTTTTAATTTTATCGACAAAATACAAATGCAGTCCTGACAAGAAGAATAAGTTTAATGATTGAATTTGTAAAAAATGCCACATTTGCTCATGTTATGTGTATTTAAAGAGCTACAACCAATTATAAGCAAGAAATGGAGCTCACATATTTTTATTCAATTTTTGTTCAGTGCTACGTACAAAATTTTAAGATTCAGAAAATGGTCTCAGAAAAATTAATGTTTTTTATTTTTACTTAAAAGCTTGACAATATAAATAGCCTAGGAGCCCACAGCAGATTTTGGGTGTGAGTGATAGCCAAAAAAGAAGTATAGGCGTCAAAAACTTCATCAAGGGCTATTCAAAAAATCAAAGTCTTGCAATCCGCAACTGGGGCTTTTGCGATCTAATTCGCCCTGCCAGACTATTTAAAAAACCTTTTTTCACTTAGAATTTTGAATTTTTTAAACGGTCCGGTAGAGCGTACTATACACTCAAATGGTTTCAGATTCCGTGATATGTGACCAGAGGAGCTTTTCTAGGGAGAGGTGAAAACCAATTTCGGCTAACACGATTACCTTTGAAGCTGCATTCATATTTTTTTTTCAATGTACTGTTAATCGCAAAGGCCCCAATTGCGGACTGCAAGACTTTGATTTTTGAATAGCTCTTAATGAAGCTTTCGACGCCTATACTTCTTTTTTTGCTACACTCACACCCAAAATCTGCTGTGAGCTCTCGGTCTAAGAGATAAGGCCACAAGCTGGAGAAACCAAAAATCTTTGGAATGATTATTTTAACACATTTCTAACGATTTTATTTTAAAATTAAATTTTAACAAAATAAAGCCCAATCAGAGCATTTTGTGAGCTGTGATCTTTCGATCACAATGAAATTTCTTAATAAAGATTTTTTGTTCGTTTATAAAAAAAAACACTGCTCATAGTTTCTGCTCTTAGCCTAAAGGTACACGAAAATCCATTGCTTCCACATTTTTTGTATTGGCAGATACAAAATATTTTCTCAAGCGAACTGCTGCTTCAACTGTGAAATCCGAGTAGAAAACTTTAAAGTAATTATATTTAGGGGTGGTTTTGAGGGTTATCATGCGTTTAATTTATTTCATTTGATATCGATTTTAACGTTTATTAAAATTGATATCAATTTATCACCCCGATTACAGAATCCGACGAATGAATTGCGGAGGGAATCAGACTCAATTTGGACATTTTTACTATGAGCCAAATGTCAAAATAGAGTCAGATTCCCTCCGCATTCTAACGAAAAAAATAAAGGTTTTTCTTAAAAACCGGTAGGTACATAGGTAATGTATGTAGGACCATATTTTTCAAAAAATTAAAAACTCAAAAAATATTTTTTTTTTTTATAAATTAAGATTTCAATCTACGAGTAAAATAATTTTTTTTTTGTAGCGATTGGAATATGATCTCAGCTTATTGATTGTATTAAAGCCATAGATAAATCTGTTTTTTGTTTGACCTATTTTGAATTATTTAATTATCTTATTATTTAAAAATCTTATAATTAAAAAAGGAAATCCGTTAACTGTCATGTTGCATTAATTTGATTGTCGACACCACCCATTATTTTAGTATCTACCTAAATACCTAGCTTATCAAAGTATTGACATTTTTCATAAGCTTTTATATTTTAAATGAAGTAGATAAATACCTACAATGTACCCGAGTACCTATCTATATCTACCTATTCTTTCATACCTACTCACAAAAAAATACAATTTACCTTGTGTCCACCTCACCCTTAGTTCATTTTCTTATTGTATACATAATAACTGTTTATATGTATGTATAAAAATCCATATAAATACATAATATACCTACTTAAATATTGTTTGTTATTTTTCCTTTATTTAAAGGGATTAACCATCAAGATTTGATCAGTAGATCCAAAGTTATAAGCGAATCAAAATTTCCCTACAAGAAAATCATTCATCAAATCACATTTTCTTTACCAAAGAAAGTTCCAATTCAAAACAAAAAGATACGAAATCACAACCCGCAAACTCCTACTAAAAAATGAAATACAAAAACAAAACAACCACCAGCCACATAGACGAGACGCCTGCCAAACCAATGCACACAGAAACAGCAACCAGCAATAAAAAAATAACACACACACAACATGAGAATTGAGGTAGTGCACGAAACCCAACAAATAAAAATAAAATAAATCAAGGGGAAATAGAGTTCACGAACAAAAATGACAGCAGAGAGAAAGAGATGCGTGTACCTTACCTACTTGTTTTAATGAGAATGAGCAACGGATTTTTTTTCTAGATTTTGTATCTTTGTCACCTACCGCTGCTGGGCTTTTGTATCTTTGTTTGTTAAAGCTGTTGGGTTTTGTATCTTTGTCAGGTAAGACGATGTCAGGTAAGGCAATTTCTTAAGACATTTTTTTCTATGGGGCTGAGACATCTGTATATGATTATCTGTGGTACTATGTTAGTAGCTCCGAGAGCAAGAGCTAGTTATATTATTTTATCAATAATATATAAAGCAATAGCCATGTTGGCATTCGATTTAAAAGTAAAAGAACAGGATGGCCATACTTTACAGCCTCCGATGTCATAGTACAACAAAAAGAAACAAAAAGTCTCAATAAAGATCGTACATACATACATACTTAGAAACTGATGTCTATTTGCGTAGGTATTCGTTCTTATTTTCTTGTATGTAGGTGGAAACAGGTTTTTTATTTTTGTATCGCTTTCTTAGTGATTTTTTGATGTGGAGCGTCGAGTTTTTCAGATTTAATTCAAAGCAATATGAGGCCGAGAGTACATAAGTGGTGTTACCCATTTTTTGGCATTTCTGATATTTTTGTCTCGTATTTTTACATTTATGCATCAAAAGTCATCAAAGCTAAAATTTTAATTTCGAAAATATCTAAGCTTTCCAAAAATGTGACGTATACTCCTTGAATCTCAGTTAAAAAATCGATTCAAATCGAAAAATATGATTAAAAAAAAAAGTGGGTTAAACCACTTTTGCACTCACAGCCTCATATATGATTGTATGGAAAAAAAATAAAATGCACGACTGGGTCGCACGTACTTGCTCTTATGTTCAAGACACTGCGGGTTTAAGAAATTTGTATATAAAAATATGAAAATTATGAGAGAAAAAGAAAGAGAAGCTTGAAATACGACATTTAAATTGGCTAAAACAACCCTTTTGAAAGTTTGAGGTGAAAAAAAAAAGAATGTCACCTTAATTCATGATTGAATATGATTTTATGGGAAAAAAAAATTTAAAATCGTTGGAGCGGTTTTTTAAATAATTAATTTTTTATATATAAAATTCTTAAAACATTTTAAAGAACAAATTTTGGTATGCAAATCTAGAGTATATATTTATATGTATATAAAAACAAAATTTGAAAAAAAATTGTCAACCCGTTTTTGAGATATCGAATTTTCAAAAAAAATATTTGAAACTTTTTGTAAAAATCCAAAAACTTTTTTTTTTGAAAATTTTGATATGCAATATTATTAAATTTTATCTGAAATTTGTATATACAAAAAATCATCTTAATCTGTTTAGCCGATAACGAGAAAATTCAAAATAAAAAAATACGTTCTATGACAGGTACTATTAATAGTTGCTAAGGGCAATATTTTATAATTTTTGATAGTAGATCGTACTAATTTAAGTACATGAAAAAAGTTTAATCAAAATCGTAGGAGTCGTTTTTAGGCAAAAAAATATTTTCCCTTGCGGTTTTTTGAATTTTGTATGGAAGGTACCGTTATTTTTTCATAAATGTAAAATTTTTTCAAAAAATATTTTAGAGAGTACTAAAAAACTCTTAAGTATCAAGTTTCAAAAAAATCGATCATGTCGTTTTCCAAAAATTTGGTTTTCCAAAAAAAATTTGAATTTTGAAACATTTTTTAAAAATCCAAAAAATAAATTTTCAAAAATTTTGGTACACAAAACTATTTATATTATTTGAAATCTTCTACATAAAAAAATAATTGAAATCGGTCGTACCGTTTTGAAGAAAATCAAAAATTTAAAAAATGGTTCTTTGGGAGGTACCATTAATAACGATTTTTGTAAAATGGTTTTCCACTCAAAGGTAGCCTTTACTAAAATAAATTTATTACATTTTTTTTAAGAAAAGTTGTCGAAGCGTTTTTGAGAAAAATACAATACCATTGTATATAAATCTAATAGTAGTATTACTTGAGGAAAAAGATACTAGCGCTACAGACGACTGAAGCAAGAAGTGTATTAATCCCTCATCATTGCTTCACACCCAACTCACAGCAGACGAAAGATCAAAAAATACATTATTTCCTCACTTCATGAGAGAAGGCAATTATCTTCTTTCTCCTCACGTCACAGCAGTGCCAATATACGAGAGTGAGAAGGGAACAAAAAAAAGAGAACCAAAAAAAATAAAGAATGAATTGGTGTGTATGTACATACATACATTCGTAGGTACAGACATTGAGTAGAAGAGGAAACAGAAAAAAAAGGGAACAAAACAAGTTTTTATCGTTACATAAAGGTTCAATACACATCGCATATTTTCTAAACAGAAACAAATTCTTTTGTTCTCGATGACGCGTGCTTTGCCAAGAAAAAGGACCGAAAATGCTTTACGTGTAGGGAGCCTTTAAAATAGATTGGAATGAAAATTAGAAACTGATGTCTATTTGCGTAGGTACTTACTTTACTTTAGATGGCGCTTACAGTCCAGGGTGGACTACGGCCTCAACCAACAAGCCTCTCCAGCCAGCTCGGTCCCTAGCTAGCTGCCTCCAGTTACGCACTCCAAGTTGGTTGAGGTCGTTCTCCACTTGTGTGCGCCACCTAAGGTGGGGTCTTCCTCTGCTGCGTAGACCATCAGGGGTAGATTCGAAGACTCGTCGGGCTGGTGCGTCGGTGTCCATACGCTCCACGTGTCCCAGCCATCTCAGCCGCTGTATTTTCAGCTTTTTGACTAGGTCGACGTCGCTGAAAAGCCCATAAAGCTCGTTGTTAAATCTTCTCCTCCATACTCCATCGATACATACTGGACCGAAGATCACCCGAAGAATTTTCCTTTCAAAGCACCCAAGCAGATTCTCATCCGTTTTTGACAGGGTCCATGCTTCTGCCCCATATAGCAGAACCGGGATGATGAGGGTCTTATATAAGGTCTCCTTGGTTCTTTGAGAGAGGGCTTTACTACTCAAATGCCTTCTTAGCCCGAAGAAACAGCGGTTGGCAAGAGTAATTCTTCGTTTGATCTCTGCACTGATGTCATTTTGCGATGTAATAGTGGAGCCCAGGTAGACAAAGTCCTTGACGACTTCGAAGTTGTACCTATCCATCGTAACGTTTTGGCCAAGTCGACGATGTTGAGATTCTTTTCTCGATGATAGCATATACTTCGTCTTGTCCTCATTAACAGCTAAACCCATTTTCGCCGCTTCCGATTCAATACTTGCAAATGCGCCGGTAACAGCTCGCTTCGTTCTCCCAATGATGTCAATATCATCTGCATAAGCAAGTAGTTGAACTGACTTTTGATAAATTGTACCTCTGTTGTTGACTTGCGAGTTGCGTACAATTGCTTCAAGTACGATGTTAAACAGGTTGCATGATAACGCATCGCCTTGCCTCAAACCTTTCTTGACATCAAATGGTTCGGTGGTGTTCTTGCCGACTTTGACGGAGCAGCGAGATTTCTCCATCGTCATCCTGCACAAGCGGACGAGTTTGGCAGGGATGCCAAGATGCGACATGGCTCTGTATAGCTCGTCTCTGTCTACGCTATCATACGCGACTTTGAAATCGATAAAGAGATGGTGTGTATCGATTTGGAACTCCTGGGTTTTTTCCAGAATCTGTCGAAGTGTGAACATTTGATCGACGGTTGATTTGCCGGGCCTAAAACCACACTGATAAGGGCCGATCAGATCGTTGACAAACGGTTTTAAGCGATCACACAGCACAGATGACAGGATTTTGTATGCGACGTTGAGGAGACTTATACCTCTGTAGTTGGCGCAAGTCAGAGCATCTCCTTTCTTGTGGATGGGGCACACTATACCGAGGTTCCATTCATCGGGCATACTTTCATCCGACCAAATTTTGGAGATAAGTTGGTGTATACTCCCTACCAAATCATCTCCTCCTGCTTTGAATAGCTCGGCTGGAAGGCCATCTGCGCCAGCAGCCTTGTACGCTTTAAGCTTGGTTATCGCTAACCGCACTTCATTTAGGTCGGGTGGACGGAAATTTTGACCATCATCGTCCAGGTTGAATGGATTATTCTGTCTAACAGCGGAATTTTGGTCATCTTCGCCGTTTAGCAGTCTTGAAAAGTGTTGTTTCCAGATCCTCAGCACTGACTGTGTGTCTACTACCATATTCCCACTCTCGTCTCGGCAGGCTTCTGTTCTGGCCTTATAGCCCTGGGTAGTTTGCCTCACCCTTCGGTAGAACTTTCGAACATCCCCCCTACCGCAACAGTCCTCAATAGACTCGACCGCCCGCTTCGCATGCTCTCTCTTTTTCCTCCTGAGAAGTCGGCGCTCCTCCCTTCGTTTTTGCCCGTAGAGCTCCCGGGCTGTTCTCTCAGCAGCTCTGGTTCTAGTTTGCAGCATTGATTGGTAGGCCTCGTTCTTGGCTGCATGCGCCAACCGGCATTCTTCATCGAACCAGGGGTTTCGTTGTGGTCGCCTAGTGAAACCCAGCACATCAGTGGCGGCACTTCTGATGGCTTGTTGGCAGTGCTTCCACTGGTCCTCTGCAGTTGGTGCTGGTGGCGGAGTTGCTGAAAGGTTCAGAGAGACTTGATCAGCAAAGGTCCTGGCAATCTCTTGCGATTTAAGCTTCGCGACATCATATCTTCTAACAGCATCCGCTCGGTGTTGTGGCGTCATAGATATCCGCATACGTACTTGAGCTACAACCAAGTAATGGTCCGAGTCAATGTTGGCCCCTCGGAACGTTCGGACATCCAGGATACTGGAAGCATGTCTGGCGTCTATCGCAACATGGTCAATTTGGTTGACGGTTCGTTGATCCGGAGACCGCCAGGTCCCTTTGTGTATATTGAGGTGTGGGAATCGAGTGCTGGCTATGATGATGTTACGCCCTGCCGCAAAGTCAATCAGCCTGAGTCCGTTACCGGAAGTGTTGTCGTGCAGGCTGTGTCCTCCGACTATAGAACCAAAGATGCCCTCCTTTCCGATTTTGGCGTTAAAGTCGCCAAGAATGATCTTGACGTCGTACTTGGGGCACCTATCATACGTGCTCTCGAGGAGATCGTAGAAATCTTCCTTGGTTGAGTCATCTTTGTCTTCCGTTGGGGCGTGGGCACAGATCAACGTAACATTTTTGAATTTTGCTTTGATGCGGATTGTGACCAGGCGCTCGCTTACATTTCTGAAGCCCAAGACTTCTTGCCTAAGTCTTCCCCTTACCACAAAACCACAACCAAAGAGTCGCTGACCCTGCTCCTTGCAGCACTCACCGAAGTATATGTCACACGACTTCATCCTTCGTATGCCCTCTCCATCCCATCGCACTTCCTGGATGGCTGTTATATCAGCCCTTAACCTATCCAGGTTCTCCACTAATTGTTCGGCTGCACGTGGTCTGTTTAAGGTCCGGACATTCCACGTGCAGATCCGAAATTCATTGTCCTTGTTTCGTTTGCTGGGGTCGTCAACATTAAAATCATCCATATCCGAGGCTTGTTGTTGTTTCGGAACTATTGTTGTTTTCCGTGGTAGAGAAGTTACCCCGACGCACAACCCCCAACCTGGAGGACCAGACCCTTAGTATAACTCCAAGGGTGGGGAGCCGGATAAACCGCTCCTTATAGGCCTGAGCTACAAATATGTCGTAGTAGCCCATATAAGGTGTTCACTAAGTAGTTCAACCTAACTGGAACTGTAGACGCCACCGTTGATTCCATCTGGAGAATTCTTCCGCTGCCGCCTGGATAAAGGAGAAGTGCCTTAGTGGGAACACTCCTCCCCCCCCTCTCTCGTTTGCTACCCCCTAAAACCGTCCACAGGGATTGGAACCCCATCTTCAGTTAAAGGTACTAGGCACCCGATGTTCACCGCGGGGAGGTGAGAGTAGGAGTTGATAGACAGAGGTTCGCTTTGAAAAAAAGCTTGTGGACGCTTGTGTCCTCTTGAATGCACATGTCTACCCTTTGAACCCTATTTGTTAGTTAAGGGTAGCTTTTCTTACACCAAAATGCGCTGAAACACAATTTTGACCAGCGAATAACTTTTTTCACATAGAGATTTGAAATAAACTCTCTTAGTAACTATTGTAGTTCATAAAAATACCTTTCCAACGGTATATATCACGTCATTATTGGTCTTGGAGTTTGGTGTCCCCAATTCTCCTTTGTATGGAAAAGAGAATGGCCTAAGAGTCACCGATTTATCACCTTAGACAAACATTTTTTGGCCAAAGCCTTTATTTTAGGGCATAGAATTTTGATTTAAGGTGATTCTGACTTTAAAAAATGTTTTTGGGAAATAACAGACACCCTAATATACATTTATATGACTTTTTTTGAAAAAATTGAAATTGCCTTCTTTCACCAATTATTTAATAACTTCTACATTCATCATCCGATTTTAAAAAATTTTGGCTCAAATCTTTGTTAAAAAGGTTGTCTTCCAATTGAGTTCTTAAAATTATTTTAAATATTTTTTTTTCTATCCATATGGAGCAACCAAAAACTAGAAATTTTTCAAAAATACTCGTTTTTGAAACTTTGAATGCCTGTAACTTATAAAACTTCAGTCCGACTTATACAAACAGTACATCGTCGGAAGGAGACAGATCAGAAGATTCAGAAAATATACATTTTATGTAAATTAGCTAAGCCGTTAGCGAGATTTGTGGCAATATCTGAAAAAATAGCTGAGAAAATGATTTTTGCGCATATCTCGAAAACGTTTCTTTGGAAAAAAAAATAATTTTGATTTTCGTGTTCATTGACCCAAAATTAGTCTAGAAAATATATTTTTTCTAAGGACCCTACCATGACCCAAAATTTTGTAAACTAGTGATATCTAAGCTTTCCAAAAATGTGACGTAGGTATACTCCTTGAATCTCAGTTAAAATAGTATTAAAAATCGATTCAAACGAAAAATATGATTAAAAAACAATGGGTTAAACCACTTTTGCACTCACAGCCTCATATAATGATTGTATGAAAAAAAAAACTTAAAATCGTTGAAGCGGGTTTTAAATAAATTAATTTTTAATTATCAAATTCTTACAACATTTTAAAGGAAAAATGTTGATATGAAATTCTTAAGTATTTATTTATGTGCACATAAAAATAATATTTCAAAAAAAATTTTTTGAACTCGTTTTTTAGATATCAAATTTTCAAAAATATAATTTGAAACTTTTTTTATAAGTCCAAAAATTAGTTTTTTGAAAATTTTTATGTGCAATATTATTTGAACTTATTTGAAATATGTATATAAATACAAATCAAAAATTAATCTTAATCCATTCTGCTGATAATGAGAAAATTCAAAATATAAAAAACCATTGTATGAGAGGTACTACTATTAGTTGCTAACGGAAAAACTATAATTGAAATCGTAGGAGTCATTTTTGAGAAACAAATATTTTCTTTAACCGTTTTTTAACTTTTGTGTGTAAGGTACCGTTGTTTTTTCATAAAAGTAAAATGTTTTCTTAAAATATTTTAGAAAGTATTAAAAAACTCTTGAGTATCAAGTTTCAAAAATATCTATCATGTCGTTTTCGAAATATTTGATTTCCAAAAAAAAAATTAAAAAAAAATTGTTTTGACAATTTTTGTATACAACTGTACTGTTTTATTGTTTTGGAATCTTCTTTATAAAAAAATTATTGAAATCATAGTCAAAAATAAAATGAAGTTCAACTTTGGATGCTCTGCCAGTCAATTTTACTCGTGTTGGTAGAAGCTTAAGAGACAATAAATTGTATAATTCTCGACCGTTTCTTCAGAATTTTAAATAAAGTAAAAATATGCACAGGGAATAATTGTTATTTGTTACAGTTATACAAACTTTTTGTATTTTTCTCGGACAAAGTTTCGGGTTAAGGCTAGTAATAAATAATAATTGTGAAAAATGTAAAAAATAAAATATTTATTTTCTTGATTCCATATTCGTTTCTTATAATCGATCTATGCCATGAATATCGTATCTTTGGTTTCGTACTTTCTGCCGTTCGTTTCGTAATTCATAATAGGGCCCCTGCTGAAAATTTTTATTATCACAAAGTGCTTAGAATTTTAAGATGATAGGTACTTTTATCTATTTTATTTATCTAATTTTTGTTCATTCAAAAATCTTGTGGGGATGAACAGAATGCAAAAACTATCAATATGATTGCTTTACGAAGCCTATAAACTATATAAATAAAATAAAATTAAATACACTAGTCAACGAAATTAAAGGAACAATTTTTTTTCAATTTTTTTTTAGTGTTTTTAGAAGAGCTGTATCTTTGTGACGAGTGATCGTATTGAGTTAAAAAAAAAAGCATTCTACAGATTTATGTTTTTTGTTTCGAGATTTACTTCCAAACAATTTGTTTGAAGTTCCGTCATTACGTTATTGCAAGTAAAAACACGAGACAAACAAATAATTTTTTTAATTTTTTTTTTGAAGGCTCTCATTTCTATGGATAAATTTTTTTGACTCAATCAAATGTAATGATCAGATGCCTTGTTTATTCGGCTTCAATTCATTTTTTTTTTGTCGTACAATTTTCGCTTGCATGGTTTATCTGACTTTGAATGAAAAAAGATACTTTTAGCTTTGATTACCAATATTTCAGCAAATAATGACGTTATACAAATTTAAATACAGTTTTGGAAATTTGAGAAAGCGTTTTACAAGATATTTTTAAGGTTTTGTAGAAATTATTTTTTTTTTTACCGTTCACCGTTAGTTTAAAAAAAAGAACTAAAAGCCAACTTTTTGTGTTATTTTCGTAAATCTTTTTTTTCTTTGCAAATATTGATTCCATGGCTTGCGTTGGTATGCAAATTTGTAGACTTTTAAAGCACCAATATTCCTGAAAATTTTCAAATTGATTCATCGAACCGTTTTCCTTCACCAAAATTTCAAAGTCTTACAAACTAGATGAAGGAACAAATTATGTTGTTCCTAAACAATGCGTAATCGTCATCACAATGACATGAAAACCACAATTCCTATAGATTTTGTTCACAGTTTTACATTAGTTAGATACGTTTTTGACTTGAAATGAAATTAAAATGTACTTTTTCCAAAAAAAAAAAAAAAATATTCAAGTTTTTTTTGTTTGAAAATTTTTTGAAATAATTTTTTTTTGTTAAATGTAGGTAGTTTTTATTTCATTTCAAGTATTTTTTATTTGTATTTATTTATTTCAAAATCGCTTACAAAGTAGGACATAAGTCTTACAAAGTTTTGCAGCCTTTAAATTAATCTAAGAATTTGAATTTTAATTAAAAAAAAGATAATAAAAGATAAAAAAGAGAGGTTCTATTTACATATAATTTAAATATGAAAATGTAAAAAAAAAGAGAAAATACAAAAAAAAAGAAACATGAGAAGATGAGGACTTACCTACTAAATATTATCAACGATTTGCCAAATAATTGAAAACTAAAGATTTAAACCTATTCGCGCTTCTAATACTTCTCATCGCGGTTGGCAGGGAGTTCCAAAGGCGTGTAACATGGACAAAAAATTGACGCTCAGTAATGAGATATTTAAATCGAGGTTGTATAAGGACAAAAGACCTTGATGAACTAGGGAAGTTCAGCCTGTTATGTAGATAATCCGGTTGTTGAGTTTGAATGATTTCATGCAGATAGCTCACCGATCGGAAGTTTAGTAAACTGTCGAGACTACAGCCAGATATACGTTGTGCAAAGTTCGATATGTGGTCATACCGTCGCAGATTATAGACGTAGCGGGTAATGTTATTATATGCAACATTTAATTTGCGGCTAGTGGCAGAGTCCAAGTTGCAAAAAACTTCACATGCATATAACATAACAGGTAGTAAAAGAGTTTTGGCAAGTAGCAATTTAGTTTTTGTAGGGATGAAACTTCGAGTGAACTGAAGAGCGCGAAGACTACCATAGACTTTTCCAATGGCACTATTAAGGTGGTCGTTCCATGTAAGGGTACGATTGAAAATTATCCCTAAATTTCTGGCAGTACTGACATAGTCAGTGATTTCGCCTTCAAGCTTTAAGGGGTTTCATCATCATCATCATCAAGTCCTGTAACCCCGGTTGGGGCATAGGGCGCCAACAAATCGTTTCCATCCTTCTCGGTCTGCAGATAGATATTTTAACTGTGGCCACGTCTTTCTCTGGGAGTCTGCTTCTGCTAGAACTGTTGATTTCCATGTTGTTCTTGGTCTTCCAACCCGCCGTGCACCCTGAGGATTCCATTCAAAAGACTGCTTTGCAATTTCATCGTTTGGTTTCCTCAGTGTGTGACCAATCCATTGCCATTTACGCTTTCTTATGTCAACGTCCAGCCGCTCCTGGCTTGTCCTGCGCCACAATTCCTCGTTTGATATAATTTGTGGCCAGCGAATTTTTAGAATATGGCGTAGACAACGGTTCACAAAAGCCTGCAATTTCTTTGAGATGGTAGTCGTGACTTTCCAGGTTTCGCAAGCATATAACAGCACGGATTTGACATTGGATTCGAAGAATCTCAACTTTGTGCGCAAGGAGATTTGACATGAGTTCCAAATTTGGGAGAGAGAACCGAAGGCTGCGCGAGCTTTATTTATTCTACTTTGAACGTCCAGATCAGTACCACCATTTGCTGAAACAATACTTCCAAGGTAGTTAAATTGTTCAACCTCTTCAACTGGCGTCTCCTGTATTAAAATACGCTGATGTGTGGAGCGGCCTGTGAGCATTATTTTTGTCTTTTTGCTATTTATTTTAAGACCACTCGCCTCTCCTTTTAACTTCAGAGCTTGACACATCCCGTTCAGCCCGCTGATGTTATTTGCCAAGAGACATATATCATCGGCATAGTCTAAGTGGCTAAGCCTTTCAAACGGTCTCCATTGGATGCCCTGCCTCTCTGATGTTCCAACGCTGGCCGTCAAGACATCGTCAATCGCCAGTAGAAAGAGAATTGGCGATAGAACATCTCCCTGTCTCACACCCTGCCGCACTTCGAAAGAGTCGGATAGCTGCCCATTGTGTAAAACAAAGCATCTTGCGTTGTTATAGGACTCTCTTATAATGGCAACAATTTTTGGGGGAATTCCTCTACCAAGAAGTGATCTCCATATACATTCACGGTTGACTCGGTCAAAGGCCTTCTCAAAATCCACGAACATGAGGTAAAGCGGTGATTGAAACTCCGCAGACTGCTCAAGAACGATACGCAGAGTGTTGATATGGTCGACACAAGACCGCCCACTGCGGAAACCAGCTTGATGCCTCTTGAGTGTAGACTCGATTCTAACCTTTATCCGCTCCAGAATGATGGTTGCCATTAATTTTGGAAAAACGGACAAAACTGTAATACCTCGCCAATTGTTGCAATTCTTAAGATCACCTTTCTTTGGCAACTTAACAATTACACCATCCTTCCAGTCGCTGGGATAGATTTCATTTTCCCACACAGCTTGTATCAACGGGTGTAGAATACTAGCCGTTCTGACAGGGTCAGCTTTCAGGAACTCGGCTGGTATACCATCAAGTCCAGCTGCTTTGTTGTTTTTGAGAAGATTTATCGAAGATTGAATTTCCAGTACTGTAGGGGGCTCGATGTCAATACCCCTATATGATCTACGCATCTCGTTAAGCTGGGGCACTTCAGCACTCTGCTCGACAGAATCCTCATTAAGCAAGGCACAAAAGTGCTCCTTCCACCTGCGCAGCTGATCTTCGATTGATACCAAAAGTGTACCATCCACATCCATTACAGGATGATTGGTGTTGGTTTTCTTCCCGACAACTTCCTTGGATATTTGGTACAATTCCCTCATGTCTCCTCTTCTTGCAGCGTTTTCCGCATTTTCTGCGAGACCGTCTAACCTCACCCTCTTGTCTCGTCTCACACAGCGATAGACCATCTTATGTGCTAAGCGATACTCTCTTCGCAATTCAGCCTTTCGTTGAGCATCTGCTTCGGCATTTATTTGCATCTTCAACGATTTGCGAAGCTCGATTTTATCCCAGGTGTCTTGGGATATCCAAGAGTCTCTAACTCTCGACTGCTTGGGTACAGTTTCGGATCCAGCATCCATAAAAACACTTTTTATATCACCCCACATCTCATCAATTGTTGAATGTTGTATTCCATTTAATGACGAAGCTCTGTCGTTAAGGTTGGTGACATAGTTACGACATATGTTGGGATCACTTAAAGCATTTGTATTGAACTTCGAATTCCTTGCTGCACCCTGTGATTGACGTTGTACAGCTGCCGTTCGTAGCTTGAGACTCATGAGAACCAAATGATGGTCGCTTCCAATGTCGGCATTTCTTATGCTCCGAACATCGCACATTGACTTCCTCCATCGCTGCTGAATCATGATGTGGTCAATTTGGTTTTCAGTTTGACCATCCGGATGTACCCAGGTGATTTTGTTGCAAGTCTTATGTTTAAACACAGTTCCACCCAGTACAAGACGATTAGCGTTACAAAAATCGACCAGCAAATCGCCATTTTCATTTCGTGACCCCAATCCATTTTTCCCCATGACGCGTTCCAGACCGTAGTTGTCTGATCCGACTTGGGCATTGAGATCTCCCATGACAATTATGATGTCGGCTCTTGGAACACCACTGTAAACTGAGTTAAGATGAGTGTAGAAAGCGGTTTTGTCTTCCTCGGTCGCTTCATTTGTGGGGGCGTAGCACTGAATTATTGTGACGTTGCGAATTTTTGAACGGAACCTTGCTGTCATTATTCTTGCAGAAATGGGCGCCCAGGATATAAGACTACGCCTTGCTTCTTCGTTCAACATAATTCCGACACCATGCAGCCTTTGGCCACCCTCTCTTTCATCCTCCCCGGAATACAGCATTCTCGTTTGCCCAGAGTCAGCTCTGTATTCGGCTCTTCCTCTCCACCTAGTTTCACTGATGCCCAGGATACTGATCTTAAGGTGAAGCATTTCACGCTCAACCTGCTCGTATCTACCTTCGCCGTACAAGGATCGAACGTTCCATGCTCCGATTTTCGTACGTATGCGGTAGCCAAAAGTATCATTTGCTCTTCTTAAAAGACTTCTTCTATTTGTTAACGATTCATTTATTGTTATGGCGTCTTGATTGACGCTGGTACACGAAAGATGCCGCACCCCCAAATCCGATGTGCGGTTTACAGCAGCCGAAGCTGCAGAAGGATTCTCCATAAAATGGTTACCTCTTGGGGACTCATTTCCAATTGTTGTCATATTTCATGTAATAGCATATATCCTTCCACCATGGTGTTTTCCGAGATACGATTAATAACATACATAAGCTCAGATTTGACAGGCACACCCGCCTTTTGTATGGTCAAACACATAACTGCTCGAGGCCGCCCACTATGGGAAAACAGACGCCTTTTGTAGCCGCCCAATATGGGTTACAGACGCTACCTGCTGCTGCCGTTGGCCTTTTAACAAAAACGCTCCTCCGCCACCAGACTATCATGCCGTTGACCGCCACCTGCAGTTCATCCGTCTTAAGGGGGCTTTTAACCATCCCAAGGACAAGTTTGTGCCCTGACCAGCAAAGCTGGGTTGTCTGCTTATCCCGGCATCCATTCGGTCCCCCTGCACGTTAGCGTTACCCACCCTCCACCACGCGGAGGTGTGCATAGGGATTTTTAAGGGGTTTAGGACCGAAAAATCAAAGGTTTTGCGATAGATCGGAAGAGTTGTTGATTTGAGAGGATTTAAGCAAAGATGGTTCTTTTTGGACCATTGTAGAATGAGGAGCAGGTCCTCATTCATTAAATCTACGGCATCATTTTTTGCTACAAAGGGTCGACTTATAAGGAGCTGTACATCATCAGCATAAAGATGAATCAGACAATTTTTAACAACATGTGGCAGCTCGTTTACATATAGTGAGAAGAGGATTGGTCCGAGGATAGATCCCTGAGGCACTCCAGCTAAGACATTGAGAAAGGAAGAAGAACGTTCACATGTCACCACGCATTGTTGCCTTCCGTTAAGATACGAATGAACAAGCTTACAGGATTCTAAGGAAAAACCAAAGCTTCTTCGCAGCTTTTTACACAGAATTGGATGGCTAACAGTGTCAAAGGCCTTTGAAAAGTCTAATAGCGTTAGCAGTGTTATATAATCATTGTCCATTGCGATTCTTATTTCATCAGTCACGAAAAGTAAGGCTGATTTGCAGCTGCGCTTTGGTCGGAAACCAGATTGGCAGGAACTTAACAGGTTGTTGATTGTTAGGTATTTTTGTATTTGCTTCAAAATAGTCTTTTCGAACGCCTTAGAAAGAATCGGGAGAATAGCAATGGGCCGGAATTCTGTAGCAGTAACTGTTTGCTTTTTAGGGACGGGAATAATTTTGGCCTTCTTCCATTCTAATGGAAACTTGGATGTGGTAAGTATACTATTAAATAAATGAGTAATATAGCGTAGTAAATATGGTAGCAACAGTTTAACGAACTTAGGTTCCATTAAATCTAGGCCTGTAGCGTTTGATTTGATGGATATTATTGCCTCCACAATATCTTCCTCTTGTATTCCAATAAAGTTGAAGTAGCTGTTTATACCAGTTAATTCCTCTTCAATAGGAGAATCAATAGCTGAGGTTACATCCAGGGACGGAGGTGAGGTGGTGAATTTTTTATTAAGAGCATCACAATCGATGTCGTCAGCTAACCTCTTACATGATTTCCCTATGCCGATTTCCTGCAAGTTATTCCATAACTTTTTGCCAGATGTAAAATTTCCAAGTTTGTGTTCGTAGTAAATCCTTTTTGCCGTTCTGATCATAACGACGACTTGATTGCGAAGTCTGCAATACGATTTGTGGAAGTCCTCCAGTTTGTATCGCCTCCATTGACTGTAGGTGGCATCCCGACGTGCCATCGCAGCAGTGATGTCACCATTCAGCCAAGGGGGAGCTCCATGTTTAACTACACGGGTCTTTAAGGGAACATGCTGATCGAAAAGTTGATTCACATTATGTTGTAAAAAACCTACTTGGTCATCTACGTCTTGCATGACGTACAACGAGTCCCAGTCTATGCACTCAAAGTCATGCACCAATTGAGCTGCGTTAATATTTTTGTAGTCTCGATATTGAAACCTTTGTTGTTCAACCTGACACGCTACATCCCAACACACGAAAATCAAATCGTGGTTGGAGAAGCCAGGTGCCAAAAGTTGGGTGTAAAGAGTTACCTTACCAACGTCACTAGCAAGATAAAGATCTAGTAATGTACTAGATTCTTTAGTGAAGTGGGTAGGGGTGGAATGGTTAACGGGACTCAAATTTAGTGCCCTAAATCCACTAAGAAAGTTTTCGGCTAAACGGGAATTCAACAGGTTACAATTAAAATCGCCACATATTAAAGTATAGGAAAACAAACAAGAAAAAGACTCCAAAGTTGTTATTAAAGGTAAAGTGCTGATGTAGTTGTAAGGTCGGTAGATAGATCCAACCAAAACACTCTCAGTGTTACATATAATACTGACAAAAACATATTCTAAAGGACAGTTATCGTCCGATTTACATATAAAACTGCTTGTAAGCCCATCACGCACGTATAGGGCGGCGCCTCCGCCAGAAGAAAACCTCCTATCGGCTCGGAACAGCCTAAAACCCTTCAAACAATAGAATTCATCACTTCTATCTGGCTGAAACCAGGTTTCAGACACAGAAATGACATCCATCTTCGAGTCCACAAACAGATATCTAAACTCCCCTAATTTATTGAAAAGACTCTGTGCATTTAAATGGCACAACTATAATCCGCTATTATTTTGGGCCCTTAAAACTCTAATCATGTCGTGCAAGTTCGAATCCATATTACTGCCAGTGAACCCCCTTGTGCCGTTAGCTGCACTCGTAAGTATAGTAGTAAGAGAAGGGAAACAATGAGAAATATGAAGCGACGCAATTAGTAAAGAAAAGAATATTTGAGAATAAAAAGAATATTTGGCAAAAGATTGTTACAAAAGAAATAAAAATAAAATAAAAATTATATGGCAATAAAAAGAATATTTTACGAAACATTTTATCAATAAAAATGAAAAAAGGCAAATAAAAAAGGCTGTACAATAAAAACATTTTAAAATAATATGGTATGTTGATCAATACGGCTTACGGCAAAATTATTTTGACGTCATCACGGCAGCTTCTAAACATTCCACGTTGTATACAGCAATGCTTTATCCATCAGCTGTTAGTTTGATGAAAACATTACCATATGAAGTATACGCACTAAACAGTTGATGATTATTTCTCATACGGACTGCATGGTGAAGAAGAGTACGAGTATTTTGAGATAGACTTTCATTCAGGAAACAAGCTTTGTCGGACTCTATACCCAGATCACGTAGTGAGAGTTGATGACTTAGTTGTTGTTTTCGGTAGGCAGTAATGCACTTCAGTAGTGTAGAGTTCCCCTCTTGCACACTATTAAATTTTAGTATGACAGGTGGTGAAACTGGGCTCCTAGTGTTTCGGGAGCGAGAGCGAAATATGTTCTTCAGAGTAGGAATTTTGCAATTGGCGGTTAAGCACAGATGATTAAAGAGCGTTGTTAAATTTTCCTCTGGTATGCAAGGAACTCCAAACAAGACAGCATCCGCCGCAATCTCTTTTTTCTCCGCTGCATCAACCTCTTTTTTGTAATGACAAAAGCTTAGAGTTCAGCCCACGCACCTCAGCTGTGTTTACCTCGATGATATTGACTCTCTGCACAACATCTGTAATCGCGGTGTTCGCAGTGATCAACTTGCTGTCAAGAGTGAGTGCATCTGCTGTGGTGGATTCAATGCATTCAACCCGACTCACAATTTCAGCTATTGTTGTGTTTACTTCTTTAAGCTTCTCCGACCAGTTATTTTCAGTTTGCTCTAATTTAGCAAAGAGTTCACAGCGAATTTTGGAGAGCTCATCCGTTATGCGGTTAACAATCATATCGGTGTGTTTGTTTAAGCGCTCTTCAAGTGCTGAGAGCGTAAGATAAGATTCAGCATTTTTGCTGGATTTGTTTTGTATAAGTGCTGATACTGAAGGAGAATTGATATTCGATGGTGGTGCAGAAAGATTGTTTTGCTTTTTTGTTGCTGCTGGAGAATCGATATTTGCTGGTGTTTGTGCAGATGGAGGTGTTTGTTGGTGAATTGGTTTAGGTTTATTCCGTTTTGGAGCAGTTGATGTTGATGCTGGGGAACCTGCACTCGATGGTGGTGGTACGGAGAGAGGTGTATGTTGCGATACTTTAGATGTTTTGGAACGTGTAGACATTGTGTTTGTGTGAAGTGAAATGTGAAATTGGTTAAACTGAATTTAATTAAGAAGTTTATAAAAAATAATTAAATTCTTTATTATTCACTGGTTATCGAGGCAATATTTCTATGTTTTTGGTTAGATGTTTACTTCGGCAAGATATATTCGCGCACTTAAGCAAGTAATGTTAGTAAAATACAATGTAAAAGAAATCTGACTGAGGACGTTTTAAATTTGCAACTATTCTTTATGCATGTCTATGCAATAACTTAAATTATGAAAAAAAAATTACTGAAATTGTGGTTTTCTTGTCATTTTGATGACGATTACGCATTGGACAACACAATTTTTTTGTTTTCTTTTCTGGTTTGTTGTGGGACTTTGAAATTTTTGTGAAGAAAAACGGTTCAATGAATCAATTTGAAAATTTTCAGGAATATTGGTGCTTTTAAAGTCTACAAATTTGCATACCAACGCAAGCCATGGAATCAATATTTGCAAAGAAAAAAAATTTACGAAAAGACCACAAAAAGTCGGTTTTTAGTACTTTTCTTAAACTGACGGTGAACGGTAACAAAAATTATTTCTACAAAACCTTAAAAAAAATCTTTGAAAACACTTTCTCAAATTTCCAAAACTGTACCTATTTAAATTTGTATTATTTGCTGAAATATTGGTAATCAAAACTAAAAGTATCTTTTTGCATTCAAAGTCATATCAACCACGCAAACAAAAATTGTACAACAACAACAACAAAAATGGAATTGAAGCCGAATAAACAAGGTGTCTGATCATTACATTTGATTGACTTAAAAAAAAGTATCCATAGAAATGAGGACCTTCAAAAAAACTTAAAACAAAATTTGTTGTCTCGTGTCATTTCTGGTAACAACGCAATAACGGTACTTCAAAAAAAATTTTCGAAACAAATCTCGAAACAAAAAACATAAAGCTGTAGAATGCTTTTTGTGTCAACTCAATACGACCACTAGTGACAGAGATACAGCTCTTCAAAAAACACAAACAAAAATTGAAAAAAAAAATTGTTCCTTTAATTTCGTAAGTTTTTTGTCTTAGATTTGTGTCTACAAAAATAGAAATACATATGTAGGTACTCTTAATTCTTTTTTCTTAACTTTCATGATGCAACGTTTGTATTGATATTTTGGAGTTCCCTCTTATTTTAACTTGATCGTTTAAGACGAGAAACAGAGGAGTAGGTACCTACCTAACTACCTACAAAAAAAACTGTAACAACCTTGTTAAAAAAGTGACCCAAACGAAGATTTAAATTTGTAAATATTAAATTACTCTAAACCCCGACAATAGATGAAATAAATTCTTGGTTCATGTTTTCAGCGAAAAATAACTTTCCACCCACATCAATAGCTAAAAATCATACATATTAATTGACATCACATTTCGGCAAAGAAATCACTTCCAATTAGGCAAGCAGATACCTACCTAACTCCTTTTAGAGTTCATGCAAAAAAGCTTGAAATATTGAAAACAAATTAATTGAAAAACTTCTGGTACAAGAAAACCAAACTCAAACTACCTACCTACGAATAAGTTTCTCTATCTCTATTTTTATCTTTTTCTTATGCATTTATACTTTTTCTTACCTAAAAACAAACTACCAGAGTTCAGACAAGAGAGACCGAAACAATCAAACCCGAAACCACAAACAAGTTTTTTTTTTCTCTGTCATTTTGTGAATGCTCATACTTTCAGTTTTTTTTACATGACTTATAAAAAAAAAACTTATCGTTGCGTAAGTACATAGATACACCTACATGCTACATGCTACAATGTTCCTATCCTATTTCTCTCCCTTATTCATAAACCCAAGAAAATCGAAAAAGTAACCAGTTTTTCTTGTTTTTGTCTGTCGTTTGTTGTTGTTTGGAACCAGTTTTTCTTGTTTTTATCTGCCATTTGTTATGGGCTCTTTTGCTATTTGTTCAGTTGTTTTTTCTCTGAGTAAGGGAATTTTTAATTTCCCTTTTTCTGAGCAGCGATCATACGCCATCTGGTTTGTGAAGGAGTCGAGAAAAAATTTCGTCTGATGATAATACTATTAGATTCATATACAATGGTAATACCATGTTTGATTGTTATCTAAATTTTTTTTTTGCACGAATCCAAAACTTGCCTTATAACGGGTGATTTTTTAAGAGGTTTAGAACTTTAAAAAAAAAAAAAACACAAAAAATTCGAAAAAAAAAATGAATGAAATATTTATTTGAATCGATAGTTTGAACCTTGCAATTTAATGTTTAAAGATAATTTCATGCAAATGTTGACCGCGGCCCGGCCGCGTCTCAGGTAGCCCATCCGCTGAGTCCAATTTTGGCATACTCTTTCACACATATCGGCCGGTATCTCACGAATGAATGCATGGATGTTGGCTTCCAGTGCGTCAATCGAAGCGGGCTTGTCCCTATAGACATTAGCCTTGACATACCCCCACAAAAAATAATCTAATGGTGTCAAATCGCACGATCTAGGCGGCCAATTGACCGGCCCGAAACGTGAAATTAACTGTTCACCAAACTCGCCTCGCAATTGCGCCAATGTTTCGCGTGCTGTGTGGCATGTGGCACCGTCTTGTTGAAACCACATATCATGCAAGTCAAGAACTTCCATTTCGGGCAAAAAAAAGTTTGTTATCATCGCTCGGTAGCGTTCACCATTGACAGTAACGCTGCGATTCGCATCATCTTTGAAGAAATATGGCCCAATAATGCCGCCGGCCCATAAACCGCACCAAACAGTGGCTTTTTCGGGATGCATTGGTAGCTGTTGCAATGCTTCTGGCTGATCTTCACTCCAAATGCGGCAATTATGCTTATTTACGTACCCATTCAACCAAAAATGAGCCTCATCGCTGAACACAATTTTTCGATAAAAAAGCGGATCCTCGGCCAGCTTTCCAAGAGCCCATTCACCAAAAATTCGGCGTTGTGGTAGGTCGGCTGGCTTTAGTTCTTGCACCAGCTGTATCTTAAAAGGCTTTACGCCCAAATCCTTCCGCAAAATTTTCCACGTAGTGCTGTAACAAAGGCCTAACTGCTGGGAACGGCGCCGAATCGACATTTCGCGGTCTTCTGTCACACTAGCTGATACGGCCCCAATATTTTCTTCACTACGCACAGTACGTAAACGTGTTGGTGGTTTAATGTCCAACAAAGTAAATTTGGTGCGAAATTTGGTCACAATCTTCCGAATAAACTGCTCAGAAGGTCGAGAATGCCGACCATAAAATGGAAGCAGCGCGCGATGAACATTTCGAACCGAGCACGAATTTTGATAGTAAAATTCAATAATTTGCAAGCGTTGTTCATTTGTAAGCTAAAAAATCACCCGTTAGTACCTATAATCGCAAGTAAAAACTTAAAATCGTTGGAGCGGTTTTTAAAAATTTAATTTTTATATATCAAATTCTTACAACATTTTAAAGGAAAAATGTTGATATGCAAATCTTAAGTATTTATTTATAAAATATAATATAAAAATAAAATTTCCAACAAAAAAAATTTGAACCCGTTTTTAAGATAGGTATCAAATTTTCAAAAAAATAATTTGAAACTTTTTTTAAAAGTCCAAAAATTAGTTTTTTGAAAATTTTGATGTGCAATATTATTTGAACTTATTTGAAATATGTATATACAAAAATTAATCTAAATCCGTTCTGTTGATAATGAGAAAATTCAAAATATAAAAACCATTGTATGAGAGGTACTACTATAAATTGCTAAGATTAAAATTTTATAATTTTTGATAGTTTAAGCATACGGAAAAAGTTTAATTAAAATCGTAGGAGTCATTTTTGAGAAAAAAATATTTTCTTTAACCGTTTTTTAACTTTTGTATGTAAGGTACCGTTGTTTTCCCATAAAAGTAAAATATTTTCTTAAAATATTTTAGAAAGTATTAAAAAACTCTTGAGTATCAAGTTTCAAAAATTACGATCATGTCCTTTTCGAAATATTTGATTTCCAAACAAAAATGGAAACATTTTTTTTTAAATCCAAAAAGAATTGTTTTGAAAATTTTGGTATACAATACTGTTTTATTTGTTGGAAGCTTCTGTACAAAAATAATGATTGAAATCATAGTCATACAGTTTTGACAAAAATGTTCAATTAAAATGAAGTTCAAGTTTGGATGCTCCGCCAGTCAATTTTAGTCGTGTTGATAAAAGCTTAAGGGACTAGAAATTGTATAATTCTCGACCGTTACTTCAAAATTTTTAATAAAATAAAAATATGTAAAGGGAATAATTGTTATATGTTACAGTTATAAAAGCTTTTTGTATTTTTCGCGGATGAAGTTGCGGGTAAAGGCTAGTAATAAGTATTATTGTGAAAAATGTATAAAATAAGAAATTTACCTATTTTCTTGTTTCCATATTCGTTTTTTATAATCGCTCTATGCCATGAATATCGTTTCTTTGGGTTTCGTACTTCCTGCCGTTCTTTCGTAATTCATGACAAGGTGCTTAGAATTTTAAGATGATACATTTATCTATTTTATTTATCTAATTTCTTTTTCATTCAAAAGTCTTGTGGGGATGAACAGAATGCAAAAACTATCAATATGATTGCCTATAAACTATATAAATAAAATAAAATAAAATAAAATAAAATAAAATAAAATAAAATAAAATTAAATTAAATTAAATTAAATTAAATCAAATTAAATTAAATAAAACACTTTGAACATTGGCTGGAAAGTTCTATCGAGTATCTTTGAACCGTTGTAAATAAAATTGGAATAAAGTGTGGGGAGGTCAAAATGTACAAGAAAATTAGTTTTTTGCCTACAAAAATACACATACATAGGTATACTAATTTTTTTTTTTGTTAACTTTCATAATGCAACGTTTGTATTGATATTTTGGAGTAACCTCTTATTTAACTTGATCGTTTTAGACGAAAAACACAAGAGTAGGTACCTACCTAACTACCTATAAAGAAACTATAACAACTTTGTAAGAAAAAAAAATAGTGGCGAAGATTTAAATTTGTAAATATTAAATTACTCTAAACCCCGACAATTTTAAGATGAAATAAATTTTTGGTTCATGCTTAAATATTATACATATTAATTGACACCACATTTCAGCAAAGAAATCACTCAAAACTCCAATTGGGCATGGAGATACCTAACTCCTTTTAGAGTTCATGAAAAAATGGCTTGAAATATTGAAACAAAACAAATTAATTGAAAAACTTCTGGTACAAGAAAATTAAACTAAAACTACTTACGAATAAGTTTCTCTATCTCTATTTTAGTCTTTTTCTTATGCATTTATACTTTTTCTTATGCATTTATACTTTTTCTTACTCAAAATCAAACAACCAGAGTTCCGACAAGAGAGACCGAAACATTCAAACCCGAAACCACAAACAAGTTTTTTTCTCTGTCATTTTTTGTGTGCTCTGCTCACACTTTCAGTTTTTTTACGTTGACTTATAGAAAAAAACTTATCGCTGCCGTAAGTGGATATACCTACATGCTACATGCTACATTGTTCCTATCCTATTCCTCTCCCTTATTCCTTAACACAAGCAAATCGAAAAAGGAACCAGTTTTTCTTGTTTTTGTCTGTCGTTTGTTGTTGTTTGGAACCAGTTTTTCTTGTTTTTATCTGCCATTTGTTATGGGCTCTTTTGCTGTTTGCTCAGTTGTTTTTTTCTCTGAGTAAGGGAATTTTTAATTTCCCTTTCTCTGAGAAGCGATCATACGCCATCTGGTTTGTGAAGGAGTCGAGAAAAAATTTCGTCTGATGATAATACTATTAGATTTATATACAATTGGCGTTTTTCTTTTTTGGCTCTGAGCAAAGCTCTGAGCAGAGGCTGAGCGATCAGAGTAGAGCTCCGAGCAGATTATGATCAGATTCCTCGGATTTAATTATGAAACACACTTGAGCACTGAACTGTCATTTCATGTGTTTTTGGTATATTTCGTGAAATTTCTTGCAATTTTTTTACAATTGACGGGTGACTGTCCGATGACTTTCCAGGTTATCCATTTTAGATTATGTATCACTAAAAAATAAGTGAAGTTGGCTTCGCTCAGCGTTTCGCTCGATTCGCTCGGTCATTTAATCCTGAGCTAATTGAGCAAGCTCTGAGCTAGCTCTGATGGAAAAAAGAAACACACTTTTTATGCTCTGATATATCTGAGCTAAAAAAGAAACATAGAATTTTTTTTGACAGTTCCGTGATCTGCTCAGAGTTAAAAAAGAAAAACGCCAAATGATATAAATCTAAAAGTACTCAGAGAAAAAACAACTGAGCAAACAGCAAACGAGTCTATAATAAATGGCAGATAAGAACAAGAAAAACTGGTTCCAAACAACAACAAACGACAGACAAAAACAAGAAAAACTGGTTCCTTTTTCAATTTTCTGGTGTTTAGGAGTAAGGAAAAGGAATAGGATAGGAACATTGTATAGCTTGAACCAATTCACTTGGCCAACGGTCGGTTGCGCAGAGAGAGGATTTAAGAGAACAAAAATGGTGCGCAAGATGTTTAATGAGTATAGATTATTCCTTAAATTTTACAACGCCTAACTCAACTTTGTTTTTCTTTAAAATTAAAATGCAATTGAATGTATGAGTGTAATTTTTTTTATTTGGGGTTGAATAATTTCAGCGCACTTATCATATTAAAAAAATTAATCTATTGCAGTGACTTCGGTCTGATTGAAAAATAGTTAAGGGATTATTGTTTGTTTCTATGCTTTATGGTTTTATGATTTGTGACAGATATGCTCCGAAGGCGATGTGTTTGTATTTATTTTATGGCGTTAGGTATTATATGATATATTTTTTAACCTACGGGGTTTTGGGAAAACATTAATAGATCAGTATTTACGAGTTTTAATAATTTTTACCTACGAGTTTTTAAGAATGAATACTTTCTTAAGAGAGAAAAGTTGGCGCAACAAATAATTTTAAGAAATAATTAACATTGATTTATTTTATTGTAAAATAATTATAATACATAACTATGTATTTAAAAAATAAATAGGAAACAAAATAATAAAATATAAATAATATATATAACAATAATATAGTTTAAATAATAACGGTTCAATTATATACATATATTAAATTTTAAGAACTAATTTCCGTTTTATAATCGGTTGTAGAATCATCACCAGAGAATATCAAATAAAGAAGCCAATCCTTCGTACGTTTCACCCTCCAAAACCCATTTGTCTACATTGTTGTATTTGTAATTTCATTTCGTGTCGATGAATAGATGTGAATTGCAACAACAAAAAGACCTGTGCTGAATGATGTGCTGAATGGACGAGTTGATTCTATGTGTGCGTTTGGTCCACTGCTTTTCACTAATACTTTGCAAATCTAATACATCAGCTGTTCGCTTCAGCTTGTAGGCAAATCAAATTGACAGCTGAGGATTGGCTTCTTTATTTGATATTCTCTGATCATCACCTGGATTGATTATAATTGAATCCGATATTGTGTCCCATATCAGGTCGTGAGAAAAGTATTCTTTTTCAGTTCTAATAGCTTTTTCACATACCCTTCGCCAATCTTCAGCCGTTATTTTTGAAAATACTTTCTCTTCAAATTTTTGAACATCTAATAATTTGAATGTTGTGTTTCGTCTGCCTACTCTTGCCTTGACAGCTACCCAAATATTCTCAATGGGATTGAGGTCAGGATGACAGGGTGGTAAGCGTAGAACCTCATGTCCCATGCTGTGAATGATATCGTCAATCTAATGCTTTGGGTTGTGTATAGCTCGGTGTCGTTTTATTACCTTATTAAGTTCAAGTTTCAACATCAGTATAGTATGGGGAATATTGTTTTCAGTCAGCCATTGTATCATCTCGGATTTTTTTCTAGCAGAAATAATTAGTTTTTCCGCCAATTTATTGTGGTATGCGGCGTTGTCCTTTACAATAACAGAAGGTTCCTCCAAGTTATTCAAAACTTATTCTTGCATCCATTTGCAGAAATTTTCGAAATTCATGTCGTCGTGATAGTCTCCCGTTTTCGTTCCATATTTGATTAAAAGTAAGTCGTTTTTCACGAAGCCTTTTTCACCACCTGCATGCGCCATTATCAACCTCTGTTCCTTTGAAATTGGCGTCTTCAATCCACTTGTACTGTCATCAGTCCATGCCCTTGGCCTTGTATGGGAGCTATGAATATAACTTTCGTCCAAATAAATGATGTTATATCCTTTTGTTCTGTACTCTCGGATTTTTGTCAGATACTTCACTCGCATGAGTTTGATATCATTTCTTTCACAAAGAAGTTTGCGGTTGTTTTGTGTTTTCTTGTAGCTTAGTTTCTTCTTAAAATCCTGTTGAGAGATGTAATACTTAAGTAAAGCTGTAGATCTTCCTGGACTCATTCTCTCAACATTTTTAAGGATATCATCATTCTTTCCTCCTGGTGGAAGTTGAGCATTATACGCCGAATAGCTGTGATGTCAAATTCGTCTAGTCCAGTTTTCCACGTCCTATGTGGTACTTCTTTACTTGGCGATTTAACAACTCCTGTCTTTTCGCATTCCTTAATAATCCTTCTGATTGATCGTTCTGAAATCTCAGTCAATTCCTTGGTATGCGAGGTTGCGGAACTCACAGGATTTTCAAAAAACAAACTCTTTGTTTCTTCCAACTAATAACTATCTAACGCGTCTGGCTTCCAATAGGTTTTCCTTTTCTTAATGGATCCATGGAAATTTTTTTATATGTCGCTGTTTAAGCTTCTGGTTTTTATTTTAAACTGATTTCCAAACCAAAGCAAATATCATTTTGTTTTTTTTTTTTTTTTTTTTAATTCATTTTTATTTTTCCATCATCTTAAAACTATCTTAAAGCTAGACAAAAATTCATTAAAACTAGCCTACTTATCAATATCTTACAACTAACTTACTGGCCCCATTCGGGCGCTCTAAGTTAAACTAATAACTTAATGCTAATGCCTTTCGGCCTAAGAACTATCTTAAAAACTAGAATTCATTTCGGTTTTATTTTTCACCGAGAAGAATCTATAAAAAACTCGGTATCTTTGTCTTTATTTTTTTGTTTTATATAAAACTTACAAACTAAATAAAACTAAATTAAAACTAATTAAAACTAATCAAAACTAATTACAACTAATTAATACTACTATAAAGCTACTTAAAACTACTAGCTACTTATAAACTACTTACAAACTAGCACAGCCACAGCAAGCATTTTTGGGTTTTTATAATTTTTTTTTTGTGTGTTTTTTTTGTGTTTTTTTTGTGTTTTTTTTTTTTTTGTGCCACCCTGCCTGTCCCTGCTTAAAACTAACTACCTAAACCTATGTAAGTCGGCCATGGCATAGAAAAATGCATAGTTAACTTTTATATATCCCCATTAACTTCGTGTTCAAAGGGTAGACATGTGCATTCAAGAGGACACAAGCGTCCACAAGCTTTTTTTCAAAGCGAACCTCTGTCTATCAACTCCTACTCTCACCTCCCCGCGGTGAACATCGGGTGCTTAGTACCTTTAACTGAAGATGGGGTTCCAATCCCTGTGGACGGTTTTAGGGGGCAGCAAACGAGAGAGGGGGGGAGGAGTGTTCCCACTAAGGCACTTCTCCTTCATCCAGGCGGCAACGGAAGAATTCTCAAGATGGAATCAACGGTGGCGTCTACAGTTCCAGTTAGGCTGAACTACTTAGTGAACACCTTATACGGGCTACTACGACATATTCGGAGCTCAGGCATATAAGGAGCGGTTAATCCGGCTCCCCGCCCTTGGAGTTATATATATAGGGTCTGGTCCTCCAGGTTGGGGGTCGTGCCGTCGGGGTGACTTCCCGGCCACGTAAAGCTATTTTTAGTTGCGAAGCATCAACAAGCCTCGGATACGGACGGATTGACTGTTGACGAACCTAGCAAACGAAATAAGGACAACGAACTTCGGATCTGCACGTGGAATGTTCTGTCTCTCTATAGACCACGTGCAGCCGAACATTTAGCGGAGGCCCTAGACTGCTACAAAGCAGACATCACCGCCATCCAAGAAGTGCGATGGGATGGGCCGGGCAAAAGAAAACTGAAAGACTGCGATGTATACTACGGTGACTGTTACCGACCACAAGGGCAGCGTCTTTTTGGATGTGGATTTGTTGTTAGAGGCAGACTGAGGCAAGAGGTCTTGAGTTTCAATTATGTGAACGAGCGCCTCACGACAATTCGCATCAAGGCTAAATTCGCCAACATCAGCCTGATATGCGCGCATGCCCCCACAGAGGAGAAAGATGACGACACCAAGGACGAGTTCTACGAGCTCCTGGACAAGACATATGAGCAATGCCCTAGCTATGACATTAAAATTGTCTTGGGTGATTTTAATGCCAAACTAGGAAGAGAAGACGTCTTTGGTGGCACAATCGGAAGATACAGCCTGCACGACACCACCTCCGATAACGGACTCAGGCTAATCGACTTTGCTGCGGGGCGAAACGTTGTGGTAGCTAGTACGCAGTTCCCGCATCTCGATATTCATAAGGGGACATGGCGAATTCCTGGTCAATCAACCGCCAACCAAATTGACCTCATTGCGATCGACGCAAGGCACTCCTCCAGTATCAAGGATGTCCGAACGTTCCGAGGAGCCAACGTTGACTCGGACCACTACCTCGTTGTAGCAAAGGTAATGCTACGGATATCCAGACCAAAGCCAAAACAGGGAAATACTGTCAGGAAGTTCAACGTCGGACGGCTACAGTCGCAAGAAATCGCCAGGTCCTTTTCCGATCGAGTCTCTCGCGCCCTCTTAACTAGTCCTTTGCCGACAACTGCAAACATCGAGAACCAGAAAAACTGCCAGGAAGCCATCAGAGATGCCGCCTCTGACGTGCTGGGCTTCGCACGACCACCACAGCGAAACCCCTGGTTCGACGAGGAATGCCGGCAAGTACATGCAGCCAAACAACAGGCATACAAAGCGGCGCTGCATAGAAGGACCAGAGCTGCTCGCGAGCTCTACGAGCAGAAGAGGAAAGAGGAACACAAGCTTCTCAGAAAGAAAAAGAAAGAGCATGAGAAGCGCGCGATCGAGGAATTAGAGGGATGCCACTGCAGGAATGAAGTTCGGAAGTTTTACCAAAAAGTAAAAAGAACCTCCCAAGGTTACAAACCCCGAACCGAAGCCTGCAAGGACGATCAGGGGAACATCGTGGTGGAAACGCAGTCGGTGCTGAGGATATGGAAAAATCATTTCTGCAAATTGTATAACGGCGATGACGAACCGAATTCCGCTACCATGCAAATTGCACCATTCAACCTGGACGACGTAGGCCAACAATTCCGTCCACCCGATCTTGACGAAGTGAGGATAGCCATATCTAAACTTAAGTCCAATAAAGCTGCTGGAGCTGATGGCCTTGCGGCTGAGCTATTCAAAGCGGCTGGCGATGAATTGGTTAGGAGTATGCACCAGCTCATCTGTAAAATATGGTCGGAAGAAAGCATGCCCGATGAATGGAACCTCAGTATTGTTTGCCCGATCCTCAAGAAAGGTGATCCTCTGGACTGCACCAACTACAGAGGCATCAGTCTTCTTAATATCGCCTACAAGATCTTCTCTGCCGTACTTTGTGAACGCCTGAAGCCATTCGTCAACAACCTGATAGGTCCATATCAGTGTGGCTTTAGGCCAGGGAAGTCCACCATCGACCAAATATTCGCACTACGGCAGATCTTGGAGAAAACCCAGGAGTTCCAAATCGATACCCACCACCTTTTTATCGATTTCAAGGCCGCGTATGACAGCATCTATAGAGACGAGCTATATAGAGCAATGTCTAGTTTTGGCATCCCTGCCAAACTCGTCCGTTTGTGCAGGATGACGATGGAGAATGCACGCTGCTCCATCAAGGTCGGCAAAGACCTCACCGACACCTTTGATGTCAAAAAAGGTTTTAGGCAAGGCGACGCGCTGTCATGCGACTTCTTCAACATCGTTCTTGAAAGAATAGTGCAAATTTCTCACGTCAACACCAGAGGCACAATCTTTCAAAAGTCCGTCCAATTACTCGCTTACGCTGACGACATTGACATAATCGGACGAACAAAGCGTGATGTCAGTGGTGCTTTTGTGAGCATTGAGAAGGAAGCCAAGAAGATGGGTTTAACGGTGAATGAAAGCAAAACAAAATATATGCTGTCCACAAGAAAGGACACCCAACACCGACGTCTCGGACAGAACGTCACTATAGACAGCTATAATTTTGAGGTAGTCAGAGACTTTGTCTACCTAGGATCCGCTATAAACTCAGCGAACGACACCAGCGCTGAGATCAAACGAAGAATTACTCTTGCCAATCGCTGTTTCTTTGGGCTAAGAAGGCAATTGAGAAGCAAAGCCCTCTCTCGAGCAACTAAACTGTCCCTGTATAAGACGCTTATCATCCCGGTCCTGATGTATGGTGCAGAGGCATGGACCCTGCTAACAGTGGATGAGAACGCGTTAGGCTGTTTTGAGAGGAAAATTCTCCGGGTGATTTTTGGTCCCGTCTGCATAGATGGGGAATGGAGAAGAAGATACAACAACGAACTGTATGGGCTGTACAGCGACACCGACCTAGCCACAAAAGTGAAAAGCCAACGACTGAGATGGCTGGGTCATCTAGAGCGAATGGACACCAATGCTCCGGCCCGGAAAGTCTTTGAATCCAACCCCGTGGGACAACGCAGTAGAGGTGGACAGCGTAAAAGGTGGCGCACGCAAGTGGAAGAGGACCTCAACCAACTTGGCGTGCGAAACTGGAGACAGCTAGCTAGAAACCGAGCCGGCTGGAAGAAGCTTGTTGGTTGAGGCCCTGGTCCACCCCGGACTGTAGCGCCACCTTAAGTAAGTAAGTATTAACTTCGTGTTCAGGTTTCAACCACCAGAACTGGTTCTCCTGCTTTACCCTGTCTCTTCGGTCCCGATCGGACACAGTCCTACTGAACCGAAGGTGCTCGGCTCCGTCTTGTGCGAGGACGTCTCGACTGTAAAGGAGCCGCCGATCCACAGTTCTACGGCCGACGTGGTAGATTAGCGGAACCGCCGCTCTATCCTGGATCAGCCCTCGACCAGGGTTCCCAGATTGAGTGAAAAGCACCACTTTTGCTGATTTTATAATGAAAAAGGGGAAATCGAGGGACAAGCTTAAAAAAGGGGAAAAAATTCATAGAGGACAAACTTATTAAATGAAGCATTTTAAATACATTTTTTATAAAAATTAAATATTCAAAAACGTATTCTCATTATAAAATATTTTCAAACTTCATTCAAAAAGAAAAAGTTCAATATAAACATTGTCTTCTAAATTTTAATCTCATTTAACCCATTTAATGTCCCATTTACAATCTTTGAGTTTCTGAAGGTTTTCCTTCGTTTCGAAAGTAAAATCCAGAAATAGATATTTGAATTTTGAAGCAATGGACTTCAGAAGACTTGCTATGTCAGGAGGAAAAAGAAATTCAGCTGTTCTAGCATTTTGTAAATGAAGATATGAAGTTGGTTTTTAACTATTTTTTATAATAAAGGAAATTATTTCTAGTAGGTACCTAACCTACATACACAATGCACAAATATTACTAATGTTTCTATGTTACTTTAAGGTTATTACGAAAACTAAAACTGTTAAGAAATATATAATTTTTATTTTTGTTTCCATGCATATTCACGAAAATTTTATTTAGGGGAAAAAAAGGGGAATTTTTTTGGAGATTAGGGGAACAAAATTGGGTTTGCTGATAAATACAGGGGAAAAAGATTATGAAAGTCTGGGGACACTGCCCTCGACTGTCTAAATAGAGGAATGCATCGGGCGGAATAAAGCCGCTTAGACGCACACTCTCATAGTATTCGTTCTTAGGGTAATAAGCCCCAAAAATTAAGCTGTTGGTCGAGGACATTGCTCTTGCAATGTGACCCCGAATAAGCTTCAACAAGAAATTATCTATCCTGTTTATGTTGGCGCCGTTGTATAGAACCAGGTTGGAATAATAATGTTTGTACTCCGACTCTGGTGTTCTGTGTAATCCAAGACAGCGTCTAAGACACTGCCTCTCAAACACCCGAATCTTTTCCATTTGAGATGGGGCAACGTTGAACCAAACCGGGCACCCATAGGCAATCATCAGCCGTATGAGGGCCATGTTGCAAATCACCTTCACCCTGCTGTCAAGCCGGCTGCTATAAAACAACCGTTTCGTCAGGGCAAAAGCTCCCCTAGCCCTGGACAGAGCAGTATTTATATGTCTGTCGAAATACAAATACTGATCCATCCAGATGCCAAGGTACTTTACTACACTTTTACTCGCCAGTGGCTGTCCATTTGGCCCTACGATCACCAGCCTACGCCAGTTCTTACTCGTATCCCTTGTGGCTCCACGCAACGGAGTCCTAAACAAGATAGTTTCTGATTTCTTAAAGTTGATTTTCAACTTCCAGTCATCGCAATATCGCTGAATATTTTCGAAGTCACGCTGCAAGAGAATTCTGATGACCTCGACTTTTGGGGCTGTTCTGTACGCAATTAGATCGTCGGCATACGCAATTGCCTGAGTTAGACTACTTATCAGATCGCTGGTGTAAATGCTGAATAGAATCGGCGAGTTGACCGCTCCCTGCTGAAGACCATTTTTAATATTAAAGGTTGTGGCAGAAGTCACATTGCCACTCTTGACAACAAACTTTCTACCATTGAGCATATCATACATCATATATAATAGTGGTCTACTAATGCCAAGCCTGGTCAGCTTTAGATAAAGACCCTCTAGCCATACGGTGTCGAAGGCCTTTTCCAAATCAACCAGACAGGCACCCGTACACTGCTTTTTAGATTTGTTCCATTGGACATCAGAAACGAGTTTAGACGCGGCATGAATGGTGTCATGTCCCGCCTTAAAACCGAACTGATTATCCGGTATGATATTATTGTCCTCTGCCCACTTAGAGCTCTATTAATAACTTTTTCGAATACCTTGCTGATACTCGGAAGAAGACTTATCGACCGGAGATTCGCCGGATTGGAGTTGTCCTTTCCCTTTTTCGGGAGAGGATGCACCACAGCTGTCTTCCACCGCACTGGATAATATGCATTATTCAGAGCGTTGTTAAACAGTGTGGTATAAATGTCTACTGCTTCTTGAGGTAAATGTGGAAGTACAACGTTGGATATGCCATCGACTCCTGCTGACTTCTTCTTCTTTAATGAATCGAAGATGAGCTGAAGCTCCACCTTCGTAATTAACAGGGAACTGGGCCCATTTCGCTCGGCGATTATGGCGTTTGCCAAATGATCTTCATTGAACCCGGGGAAGCCGAGGTTCTCTGATCGCCATTGCGTTATGTCATTCCGAAGGTAGAAGTGGTGGAGCAAGGCTAAGTTTTCCAGGTCATGGTTCGGGCGAATGCATGCATTCACCTTGTACACTTGCTGGAAAGCAGCCCCCACAGCCTCCACTTTCTCCTGCGGATCTTCGACAATAAAGAGGTCATCGTCCAAGACGGCGTCCTCTGGATCAATTCCTGCTGTCAGAAGTACATCTCTGTTATCTGTCGTTCTCTGGAGCTTAAGACACGGAAGGTCGTTCTGATCGTTCCTTCTAAATATCTTGTTAATTTGGGGAAACATACTCGGGTCGCTAGAATTAACAGCCCGAATTTTGTTATCCCAATACAAATTAATCGACAACCGATAATTTTCCTTAATAAGCTGGTTGATGTTCTTGATCGAAGACTTCAGTGTCCTAATCCCCAGATCGTGTGGGTCAGTAAACCGTCGGTACAAGAGTTTGAGTCTTGTCAGCAGTCCACTTTTTTGTCTGTGTAATGCGTCAATGGTCGCATTCCGGTACATGTTGGTTGCGTCCCGTTGTTTGTACTTTGGTATCGTTCTGTACATTGTTCGTTTGATTGTCTCGTCCATTTGTTCAAGATATTGGTCTATTTCGTTATTTGTCAAATTCCTGTCAACGGAATTCCCAGGGTTCCCAGATTGAGTGAAAAGCACCACTTTTGCTGATTTTATAATGAAAAAGGGGAAATCGAGGGACAAACTTAAAAAAGGGGAAAAAATTCATAGAGGACAAACTTATTAAATGAAGCATTTTAAATACATTTTTTATAAAAATTAAATATTCAAAAACGTATTCTCATTATAAAATATTTTCAAACTTCATTCAAAAAGAAAAAGTTCAATATAAACATTGTCTTCTAAATTTTAATCTCATTTAACCCATTTAATGTACCATTTACAATCTTTGAGTTTCTGAAGGTTTTCCTTCGTTTCGAAAGTAAAATCCAGAAATAGATATTTGAATTTTGAAGCAATGGACTTCAGAAGACTTGCTATGTCAGGAGGAAAAAGAAATTCAGCTGTTCTAGCATTTTGTAAATGAAGATATGAAGTTGGTTTTTAACTATTTTTTATAATAAAGGAAATTATTTCTAGTAGGTACCTAACCTACATACACAATGCACAAATATTACTAATGTTTCTATGTTACTTTAAGGTTATTACGAAAACTAAAACTGTTAAGAAATATATAATTTTTATTTTTGTTTCCATGCATATTCACGAAAATTTTATTTAGGGGAAAAAAGGGGAATTTTTTTGGAGATTAGGGGAACAAAATTGGGTTTGCTGATAAATACAGGGGAAAAAGATTATGAAAGTCTGGGGACACTGCCCTCGACTGTCTAAATAGAGGAATGCATCGGGCGGAATAAAGCCGCTTAGACGCACACTCTCATAGTATTCGTTCTTAGGGTAATAAGCCCCAAAAATTAAGCTGTTGGTCGAGGACATTGCTCTTGCAATGTGACCCCGAATAAGCTTCAACAAGAAATTATCTATCCTGTTTATGTTGGCGCCGTTGTATAGAACCAGGTTGGAATAATAATGTTTGTACTCCGACTCTGGTGTTCTGTGTAATCCAAGGCAGCGTCTAAGACACTGCCTCTCAAACACCCGAATCTTTTCCATTTGAGATGGGGCAACGTTGAACCAAACCGGGCACCCATAGGCAATCATCGGCCGTATGAGGGCCATGTTGCAAATCACCTTCACCCTGCTGTCAAGCCGGCTGCTATAAAACAACCGTTTCGTCAGGGCAAAAGCTCCCCTAGCCCTGGACAGAGCAGTATTTATATGTCTGTCGAAATACAAATACTGATCCATCCAGATGCCAAGGTACTTTACTACACTTTTACTCGCCAGTGGCTGTCCATTTGGCCCTACGATCACCAGCCTACGCCAGTTCTTACTCGTATCCCTTGTGGCTCCACGCAACGGAGTTCTTAAAGTTGATTTTCAACTTCCAGTCATCGCAATATCGCTGAATATTTTCGAAGTCACGCTGCAAGAGAATTCTGATGACCTCGACTTTTGGGGCTGTTCTGTACGCAATTAGATCGTCGGCATACGCAATTGCCTGAGTTAGACTACTTATCAGATCGCTGGTGTAAATGCTGAATAGAATCGGCGAGTTGACCGCTCCCTGCTGAAGACCATTTTTAATATTAAAGGTTGTGGCAGAAGTCACATTGCCACTCTTGACAACAAACTTTCTACCATTGAGCATATCATACATCATATATAATAGTGGTCTACTAATGCCAAGCCTGGTCAGCTTTAGATAAAGACCCTCTAGCCATACGGTGTCGAAGGCCTTTTCCAAATCAACCAGACAGGCACCCGTACACTGCTTTTTAGATTTGTTCCATTGGACATCAGAAACGAGTTTAGACGCGGCATGAATGGTGTCATGTCCCGCCTTAAAACCGAACTGATTATCCGGTATGATATTATTGTCCTCTGCCCACTTAGAGCTCTATTAATAACTTTTTCGAATACCTTGCTGATACTCGGAAGAAGACTTATCGACCGGAGATTCGCCGGATTGGAGTTGTCCTTTCCCTTTTTCGGGAGAGGATGCACCACAGCTGTCTTCCACCGCACTGGATAATATGCATTATTCAGAGCGTTGTTAAACAGTGTGGTATAAATGTCTACTGCTTCTTGAGGTAAATGTGGAAGTACAACGTTGGATATGCCATCGACTCCTGCTGACTTCTTCTTCTTTAATGAATCGAAGATGAGCTGAAGCTCCACCTTCGTAATTAACAGGGAACTGGGCCCATTTCGCTCGGCGATTATGGCGTTTGCCAAATGATCTTCATTGAACCCGGGGAAGCCGAGGTTCTCTGATCGCCATTGCGTTATGTCATTCCGAAGGTAGAAGTGGTGGAGCAAGGCTAAGTTTTCCAGGTCATGGTTCGGGCGAATGCATGCATTCACCTTGTACACTTGCTGGAAAGCAGCCCCCACAGCCTCCACTTTCTCCTGCGGATCTTCGACAATAAAGAGGTCATCGTCCAAGACGGCGTCCTCTGGATCAATTCCTGCTGTCAGAAGTACATCTCTGTTATCTGTCGTTCTCTGGAGCTTAAGACACGGAAGGTCGTTCTGATCGTTCCTTCTAAATATCTTGTTAATTTGGGGAAACATACTCGGGTCGCTAGAATTAACAGCCCGAATTTTGTTATCCCAATACAAATTAATCGACAACCGATAATTTTCCTTAATAAGCTGGTTGATGTTCTTGATCGAAGACTTCAGTGTCCTAATCCCCAGATCGTGTGGGTCAGTAAACCGTCGGTACAAGAGTTTGAGTCTTGTCAGCAGTCCACTTTTTTGTCTGTGTAATGCGTCAATGGTCGCATTCCGGTACATGTTGGTTGCGTCCCGTTGTTTGTACTTTGGTATCGTTCTGTACATTGTTCGTTTGATTGTCTCGTCCATTTGTTCAAGATATTGGTCTATTTCGTTATTTGTCAAATTCCTGTCAACGGAATTCCCAGGGTTCCCAGATTGAGTGAAAAGCACCACTTTTGCTGATTTTATAATGAAAAAGGGGAAATCGAGGGACAAGCTTAAAAAAGGGGAAAAAATTCATAGAGGACAAACTTATTAAATGAAGCATTTTAAATACATTTTTTATAAAAATTAAATATTCAAAAACGTATTCTCATTATAAAATATTTTCAAACTTCATTCAAAAAGAAAAAGTTCAATATAAACATTGTCTTCTAAATTTTAATCTCATTTAACCCATTTAATGTACCATTTACAATCTTTGAGTTTCTGAAGGTTTTCCTTCGTTTCGAAAGTAAAATCCAGAAATAGATATTTGAATTTTGAAGCAATGGACTTCAGAAGACTTGCTATGTCAGGAGGAAAAAGAAATTCAGCTGTTCTAGCATTTTGTAAATGAAGATATGAAGTTGGTTTTTAACTATTTTTTATAATAAAGGAAATTATTTCTAGTAGGTACCTAACCTACATACACAATGCACAAATATTACTAATGTTTCTATGTTACTTTAAGGTTATTACGAAAACTAAAACTGTTAAGAAATATATAATTTTTATTTTTGTTTCCATGCATATTCACGAAAATTTTATTTAGGGGAAAAAAGGGGAATTTTTTTGGAGATTAGGGGAACAAAATTGGGTTTGCTGATAAATACAGGGGAAAAAGATTATGAAAGTCTGGGGACACTGCCCTCGACTGTCTAAATAGAGGAATGCATCGGGCGGAATAAAGCCGCTTAGACGCACACTCTCATAGTATTCGTTCTTAGGGTAATAAGCCCCAAAAATTAAGCTGTTGGTCGAGGACATTGCTCTTGCAATGTGACCCCGAATAAGCTTCAACAAGAAATTATCTATCCTGTTTATGTTGGCGCCGTTGTATAGAACCAGGTTGGAATAATAATGTTTGTACTCCGACTCTGGTGTTCTGTGTAATCCAAGGCAGCGTCTAAGACACTGCCTCTCAAACACCCGAATCTTTTCCATTTGAGATGGGGCAACGTTGAACCAAACCGGGCACCCATAGGCAATCATCGGCCGTATGAGGGCCATGTTGCAAATCACCTTCACCCTGCTGTCAAGCCGGCTGCTATAAAACAACCGTTTCGTCAGGGCAAAAGCTCCCCTAGCCCTGGACAGAGCAGTATTTATATGTCTGTCGAAATACAAATACTGATCCATCCAGATGCCAAGGTACTTTACTACACTTTTACTCGCCAGTGGCTGTCCATTTGGCCCTACGATCACCAGCCTACGCCAGTTCTTACTCGTATCCCTTGTGGCTCCACGCAACGGAGTTCTTAAAGTTGATTTTCAACTTCCAGTCATCGCAATATCGCTGAATATTTTCGAAGTCACGCTGCAAGAGAATTCTGATGACCTCGACTTTTGGGGCTGTTCTGTACGCAATTAGATCGTCGGCATACGCAATTGCCTGAGTTAGACTACTTATCAGATCGCTGGTGTAAATGCTGAATAGAATCGGCGAGTTGACCGCTCCCTGCTGAAGACCATTTTTAATATTAAAGGTTGTGGCAGAAGTCACATTGCCACTCTTGACAACAAACTTTCTACCATTGAGCATATCATACATCATATATAATAGTGGTCTACTAATGCCAAGCCTGGTCAGCTTTAGATAAAGACCCTCTAGCCATACGGTGTCGAAGGCCTTTTCCAAATCAACCAGACAGGCACCCGTACACTGCTTTTTAGATTTGTTCCATTGGACATCAGAAACGAGTTTAGACGCGGCATGAATGGTGTCATGTCCCGCCTTAAAACCGAACTGATTATCCGGTATGATATTATTGTCCTCTGCCCACTTAGAGCTCTATTAATAACTTTTTCGAATACCTTGCTGATACTCGGAAGAAGACTTATCGACCGGAGATTCGCCGGATTGGAGTTGTCCTTTCCCTTTTTCGGGAGAGGATGCACCACAGCTGTCTTCCACCGCACTGGATAATATGCATTATTCAGAGCGTTGTTAAACAGTGTGGTATAAATGTCTACTGCTTCTTGAGGTAAATGTGGAAGTACAACGTTGGATATGCCATCGACTCCTGCTGACTTCTTCTTCTTTAATGAATCGAAGATGAGCTGAAGCTCCACCTTCGTAATTAACAGGGAACTGGGCCCATTTCGCTCGGCGATTATGGCGTTTGCCAAATGATCTTCATTGAACCCGGGGAAGCCGAGGTTCTCTGATCGCCATTGCGTTATGTCATTCCGAAGGTAGAAGTGGTGGAGCAAGGCTAAGTTTTCCAGGTCATGGTTCGGGCGAATGCATACATTCACCTTGTACACTTGCTGGAAAGCAGCCCCCACAGCCTCCACTTTCTCCTGCGGATCTTCGACAATAAAGAGGTCATCGTCCAAGACGGCGTCCTCTGGATCAATTCCTGCTGTCAGAAGTACGTCTCTGTTATCTGTCGTTCTCTGGAGCTTAAGACACGGAAGGTCGTTCTGATCGTTCCTTCTAAATATCTTGTTAATTTGGGGAAACATACTCGGGTCGCTAGAATTAACAGCCCGAATTTTGTTATCCCAATACAAATTAATCGACAACCGATAATTTTCCTTAATAAGCTGGTTGATGTTCTTGATCGAAGACTTCAGTGTCCTAATCCCCAGATCGTGTGGGTCAGTAAACCGTCGGTACAAGAGTTTGAGTCTTGTCAGCAGTCCACTTTTTTGTCTGTGTAATGCGTCAATGGTCGCATTCCGGTACATGTCGGTTGCGTCCCGTTGTTTGTACTTTGGTATCGTTCTGTACATTGTTCGTTTGATTGTCTCGTCCATTTGTTCAAGATATTGGTCTATTTCGTTATTTGTCAAATTCCTGTCAACGGAATTCCCAGGGTTCCCAGATTGAGTGAAAAGCACCACTTTTGCTGATTTTATAATGAAAAAGGGGAAATCGAGGGACAAGCTTAAAAAAGGGGAAAAAATTCATAGAGGACAAACTTATTAAATGAAGCATTTTAAATACATTTTTTATAAAAATTAAATATTCAAAAACGTATTCTCATTATAAAATATTTTCAAACTTCATTCAAAAAGAAAAAGTTCAATATAAACATTGTCTTCTAAATTTTAATCTCATTTAACCCATTTAATGTCCCATTTACAATCTTTGAGTTTCTGAAGGTTTTCCTTCGTTTCGAAAGTAAAATCCAGAAATAGATATTTGAATTTTGAAGCAATGGACTTCAGAAGACTTGCTATGTCAGGAGGAAAAAGAAATTCAGCTGTTCTAGCATTTTGTAAATGAAGATATGAAGTTGGTTTTTAACAATTTTTTATAATAAAGGAAATTATTTCTAGTAGGTACCTAACCTACATACACAATGCACAAATATTACTAATGTTTCTATGTTACTTTAAGGTTATTACGAAAACTAAAACTGTTAAGAAATATATAATTTTTATTTTTGTTTCCATGCATATTCACGAAAATTTTATTTAGGGGAAAAAAAGGGGAATTTTTTTGGAGATTAGGGGAACAAAATTGGGTTTGCTGATAAATACAGGGGAAAAAGATTATGAAAGTCTGGGGACACTGCCCTCGACTGTCTAAATAGAGGAATGCATCGGGCGGAATAAAGCCGCTTAGACGCACACTCTCATAGTATTCGTTCTTAGGGTAATAAGCCCCAAAAATTAAGCTGTTGGTCGAGGACATTGCTCTTGCAATGTGACCCCGAATAAGCTTCAACAAGAAATTATCTATCCTGTTTATGTTGGCGCCGTTGTATAGAACCAGGTTGGAATAATAATGTTTGTACTCCGACTCTGGTGTTCTGTGTAATCCAAGGCAGCGTCTAAGACACTGCCTCTCAAACACCCGAATCTTTTCCATTTGAGATGGGGCAACGTTGAACCAAACCGGGCACCCATAGGCAATCATCGGCCGTATGAGGGCCATGTTGCAAATCACCTTCACCCTGCTGTCAAGCCGGCTGCTATAAAACAACCGTTTCGTCAGGGCAAAAGCTCCCCTAGCCCTGGACAGAGCAGTATTTATATGTCTGTCGAAATACAAATACTGATCCATCCAGATGCCAAGGTACTTTACTACACTTTTACTCGCCAGTGGCTGTCCATTTGGCCCTACGATCACCAGCCTACGCCAGTTCTTACTCGTATCCCTTGTGGCTCCACGCAACGGAGTTCTTAAAGTTGATTTTCAACTTCCAGTCATCGCAATATCGCTGAATATTTTCGAAGTCACGCTGCAAGAGAATTCTGATGACCTCGACTTTTGGGGCTGTTCTGTACGCAATTAGATCGTCGGCATACGCAATTGCCTGAGTTAGACTACTTATCAGATCGCTGGTGTAAATGCTGAATAGAATCGGCGAGTTGACCGCTCCCTGCTGAAGACCATTTTTAATATTAAAGGTTGTGGCAGAAGTCACATTGCCACTCTTGACAACAAACTTTCTACCATTGAGCATATCATACATCATATATAATAGTGGTCTACTAATGCCAAGCCTGGTCAGCTTTAGATAAAGACCCTCTAGCCATACGGTGTCGAAGGCCTTTTCCAAATCAACCAGACAGGCACCCGTACACTGCTTTTTAGATTTGTTCCATTGGACATCAGAAACGAGTTTAGACGCGGCATGAATGGTGTCATGTCCCGCCTTAAAACCGAACTGATTATCCGGTATGATATTATTGTCCTCTGCCCACTTAGAGCTCTATTAATAACTTTTTCGAATACCTTGCTGATACTCGGAAGAAGACTTATCGACCGGAGATTCGCTGTCCTTTCCCTTTTTCGGGAGAGGATGCACCACAGCTGTCTTCCACCGCACTGGATAATATGCATTATTCAGAGCGTTGTTAAACAGTGTGGTATAAATGTCTACTGCTTCTTGAGGTAAATGTGGAAGTACAACGTTGGATATGCCATCGACTCCTGCTGACTTCTTCTTCTTTAATGAATCGAAGATGAGCTGAAGCTCCACCTTCGTAATTAACAGGGAACTGGGCCCATTTCGCTCGGCGGTTATGGCGTTTGCCAAATGATCTTCATTGAACCCGGGGAAGCCGAGGTTCTCTGATCGCCATTGCGTTATGTCATTCCGAAGGTAGAAGTGGTGGAGCAAGGCTAAGTTTTCCAGGTCATGGTTCGGGCGAATGCATACATTCACCTTGTACACTTGCTGGAAAGCAGCCCCCACAGCCTCCACTTTCTCCTGCGGATCTTCGACAATAAAGAGGTCATCGTCCAAGACGGCGTCCTCTGGATCAATTCCTGCTGTCAGAAGTACGTCTCTGTTATCTGTCGTTCTCTGGAGCTTAAGACACGGAAGGTCGTTCTGATCGTTCCTTCTAAATATCTTGTTAATTTGGGGAAACATACTCGGGTCGCTAGAATTAACAGCCCGAATTTTGTTATCCCAATACAAATTAATCGACAACCGATAATTTTCCTTAATAAGCTGGTTGATGTTCTTGATCGAAGACTTCAGTGTCCTAATCCCCAGATCGTGTGGGTCAGTAAACCGTCGGTACAAGAGTTTGAGTCTTGTCAGCAGTCCACTTTTTTGTCTGTGTAATGCGTCAATGGTCGCATTCCGGTACATGTCGGTTGCGTCCCGTTGTTTGTACTTTGGTATCGTTCTGTACATTGTTCGTTTGATTGTCTCGTCCATTTGTTCAAGATATTGGTCTATTTCGTTATTTGTCAAATTCCTGTCAACGGAATTCCCAGGGTTCCCAGATTGAGTGAAAAGCACCACTTTTGCTGATTTTATAATGAAAAAGGGGAAATCGAGGGACAAGCTTAAAAAAGGGGAAAAAATTCATAGAGGACAAACTTATTAAATGAAGCATTTTAAATACATTTTTTATAAAAATTAAATATTCAAAAACGTATTCTCATTATAAAATATTTTCAAACTTCATTCAAAAAGAAAAAGTTCAATATAAACATTGTCTTCTAAATTTTAATCTCATTTAACCCATTTAATGTCCCATTTACAATCTTTGAGTTTCTGAAGGTTTTCCTTCGTTTCGAAAGTAAAATCCAGAAATAGATATTTGAATTTTGAAGCAATGGACTTCAGAAGACTTGCTATGTCAGGAGGAAAAAGAAATTCAGCTGTTCTAGCATTTTGTAAATGAAGATATGAAGTTGGTTTTTAACTATTTTTTATAATAAAGGAAATTATTTCTAGTAGGTACCTAACCTACATACACAATGCACAAATATTACTAATGTTTCTATGTTACTTTAAGGTTATTACGAAAACTAAAACTGTTAAGAAATATATAATTTTTATTTTTGTTTCCATGCATATTCACGAAAATTTTATTTAGGGGAAAAAAGGGGAATTTTTTTGGAGATTAGGGGAACAAAATTGGGTTTGCTGATAAATACAGGGGAAAAAGATTATGAAAGTCTGGGGACACTGCCCTCGACTGTCTAAATAGAGGAATGCATCGGGCGGAATAAAGCCGCTTAGACGCACACTCTCATAGTATTCGTTCTTAGGGTAATAAGCCCCAAAAATTAAGCTGTTGGTCGAGGACATTGCTCTTGCAATGTGACCCCGAATAAGCTTCAACAAGAAATTATCTATCCTGTTTATGTTGGCGCCGTTGTATAGAACCAGGTTGGAATAATAATGTTTGTACTCCGACTCTGGTGTTCTGTGTAATCCAAGGCAGCGTCTAAGACACTGCCTCTCAAACACCCGAATCTTTTCCATTTGAGATGGGGCAACGTTGAACCAAACCGGGCACCCATAGGCAATCATCGGCCGTATGAGGGCCATGTTGCAAATCACCTTCACCCTGCTGTCAAGCCGGCTGCTATAAAACAACCGTTTCGTCAGGGCAAAAGCTCCCCTAGCCCTGGACAGAGCAGTATTTATATGTCTGTCGAAATACAAATACTGATCCATCCAGATGCCAAGGTACTTTACTACACTTTTACTCGCCAGTGGCTGTCCATTTGGCCCTACGATCACCAGCCTACGCCAGTTCTTACTCGTATCCCTTGTGGCTCCACGCAACGGAGTTCTTAAAGTTGATTTTCAACTTCCAGTCATCGCAATATCGCTGAATATTTTCGAAGTCACGCTGCAAGAGAATTCTGATGACCTCGACTTTTGGGGCTGTTCTGTACGCAATTAGATCGTCGGCATACGCAATTGCCTGAGTTAGACTACTTATCAGATCGCTGGTGTAAATGCTGAATAGAATCGGCGAGTTGACCGCTCCCTGCTGAAGACCATTTTTAATATTAAAGGTTGTGGCAGAAGTCACATTGCCACTCTTGACAACAAACTTTCTACCATTGAGCATATCATACATCATATATAATAGTGGTCTACTAATGCCAAGCCTGGTCAGCTTTAGATAAAGACCCTCTAGCCATACGGTGTCGAAGGCCTTTTCCAAATCAACCAGACAGGCACCCGTACACTGCTTTTTAGATTTGTTCCATTGGACATCAGAAACGAGTTTAGACGCGGCATGAATGGTGTCATGTCCCGCCTTAAAACCGAACTGATTATCCGGTATGATATTATTGTCCTCTGCCCACTTAGAGCTCTATTAATAACTTTTTCGAATACCTTGCTGATACTCGGAAGAAGACTTATCGACCGGAGATTCGCCGGATTGGAGTTGTCCTTTCCCTTTTTCGGGAGAGGATGCACCACAGCTGTCTTCCACCGCACTGGATAATATGCATTATTCAGAGCGTTGTTAAACAGTGTGGTATAAATGTCTACTGCTTCTTGAGGTAAATGTGGAAGTACAACGTTGGATATGCCATCGACTCCTGCTGACTTCTTCTTCTTTAATGAATCGAAGATGAGCTGAAGCTCCACCTTCGTAATTAACAGGGAACTGGGCCCATTTCGCTCGGCGATTATGGCGTTTGCCAAATGATCTTCATTGAACCCGGGGAAGCCGAGGTTCTCTGATCGCCATTGCGTTATGTCATTCCGAAGGTAGAAGTGGTGGAGCAAGGCTAAGTTTTCCAGGTCATGGTTCGGGCGAATGCATACATTCACCTTGTACACTTGCTGGAAAGCAGCCCCCACAGCCTCCACTTTCTCCTGCGGATCTTCGACAATAAAGAGGTCATCGTCCAAGACGGCGTCCTCTGGATCAATTCCTGCTGTCAGAAGTACGTCTCTGTTATCTGTCGTTCTCTGGAGCTTAAGACACGGAAGGTCGTTCTGATCGTTCCTTCTAAATATCTTGTTAATTTGGGGAAACATACTCGGGTCGCTAGAATTAACAGCCCGAATTTTGTTATCCCAATACAAATTAATCGACAACCGATAATTTTCCTTAATAAGCTGGTTGATGTTCTTGATCGAAGACTTCAGTGTCCTAATCCCCAGATCGTGTGGGTCAGTAAACCGTCGGTACAAGAGTTTGAGTCTTGTCAGCAGTCCACTTTTTTGTCTGTGTAATGCGTCAATGGTCGCATTCCGGTACATGTCGGTTGCGTCCCGTTGTTTGTACTTTGGTATCGTTCTGTACATTGTTCGTTTGATTGTCTCGTCCATTTGTTCAAGATATTGGTCTATTTCGTTATTTGTCAAATTCCTGTCAACGGAATTCCCAGGGTTCCCAGATTGAGTGAAAAGCACCACTTTTGCTGATTTTATAATGAAAAAGGGGAAATCGAGGGACAAGCTTAAAAAAGGGGAAAAAATTCATAGAGGACAAACTTATTAAATGAAGCATTTTAAATACATTTTTTATAAAAATTAAATATTCAAAAACGTATTCTCATTATAAAATATTTTCAAACTTCATTCAAAAAGAAAAAGTTCAATATAAACATTGTCTTCTAAATTTTAATCTCATTTAACCCATTTAATGTCCCATTTACAATCTTTGAGTTTCTGAAGGTTTTCCTTCGTTTCGAAAGTAAAATCCAGAAATAGATATTTGAATTTTGAAGCAATGGACTTCAGAAGACTTGCTATGTCAGGAGGAAAAAGAAATTCAGCTGTTCTAGCATTTTGTAAATGAAGATATGAAGTTGGTTTTTAACAATTTTTTATAATAAAGGAAATTATTTCTAGTAGGTACCTAACCTACATACACAATGCACAAATATTACTAATGTTTCTATGTTACTTTAAGGTTATTACGAAAACTAAAACTGTTAAGAAATATATAATTTTTATTTTTGTTTCCATGCATATTCACGAAAATTTTATTTAGGGGAAAAAAAGGGGAATTTTTTTGGAGATTAGGGGAACAAAATTGGGTTTGCTGATAAATACAGGGGAAAAAGATTATGAAAGTCTGGGGACACTGCCCTCGACTGTCTAAATAGAGGAATGCATCGGGCGGAATAAAGCCGCTTAGACGCACACTCTCATAGTATTCGTTCTTAGGGTAATAAGCCCCAAAAATTAAGCTGTTGGTCGAGGACATTGCTCTTGCAATGTGACCCCGAATAAGCTTCAACAAGAAATTATCTATCCTGTTTATGTTGGCGCCGTTGTATAGAACCAGGTTGGAATAATAATGTTTGTACTCCGACTCTGGTGTTCTGTGTAATCCAAGGCAGCGTCTAAGACACTGCCTCTCAAACACCCGAATCTTTTCCATTTGAGATGGGGCAACGTTGAACCAAACCGGGCACCCATAGGCAATCATCGGCCGTATGAGGGCCATGTTGCAAATCACCTTCACCCTGCTGTCAAGCCGGCTGCTATAAAACAACCGTTTCGTCAGGGCAAAAGCTCCCCTAGCCCTGGACAGAGCAGTATTTATATGTCTGTCGAAATACAAATACTGATCCATCCAGATGCCAAGGTACTTTACTACACTTTTACTCGCCAGTGGCTGTCCATTTGGCCCTACGATCACCAGCCTACGCCAGTTCTTACTCGTATCCCTTGTGGCTCCACGCAACGGAGTTCTTAAAGTTGATTTTCAACTTCCAGTCATCGCAATATCGCTGAATATTTTCGAAGTCACGCTGCAAGAGAATTCTGATGACCTCGACTTTTGGGGCTGTTCTGTACGCAATTAGATCGTCGGCATACGCAATTGCCTGAGTTAGACTACTTATCAGATCGCTGGTGTAAATGCTGAATAGAATCGGCGAGTTGACCGCTCCCTGCTGAAGACCATTTTTAATATTAAAGGTTGTGGCAGAAGTCACATTGCCACTCTTGACAACAAACTTTCTACCATTGAGCATATCATACATCATATATAATAGTGGTCTACTAATGCCAAGCCTGGTCAGCTTTAGATAAAGACCCTCTAGCCATACGGTGTCGAAGGCCTTTTCCAAATCAACCAGACAGGCACCCGTACACTGCTTTTTAGATTTGTTCCATTGGACATCAGAAACGAGTTTAGACGCGGCATGAATGGTGTCATGTCCCGCCTTAAAACCGAACTGATTATCCGGTATGATATTATTGTCCTCTGCCCACTTAGAGCTCTATTAATAACTTTTTCGAATACCTTGCTGATACTCGGAAGAAGACTTATCGACCGGAGATTCGCTGTCCTTTCCCTTTTTCGGGAGAGGATGCACCACAGCTGTCTTCCACCGCACTGGATAATATGCATTATTCAGAGCGTTGTTAAACAGTGTGGTATAAATGTCTACTGCTTCTTGAGGTAAATGTGGAAGTACAACGTTGGATATGCCATCGACTCCTGCTGACTTCTTCTTCTTTAATGAATCGAAGATGAGCTGAAGCTCCACCTTCGTAATTAACAGGGAACTGGGCCCATTTCGCTCGGCGGTTATGGCGTTTGCCAAATGATCTTCATTGAACCCGGGGAAGCCGAGGTTCTCTGATCGCCATTGCGTTATGTCATTCCGAAGGTAGAAGTGGTGGAGCAAGGCTAAGTTTTCCAGGTCATGGTTCGGGCGAATGCATACATTCACCTTGTACACTTGCTGGAAAGCAGCCCCCACAGCCTCCACTTTCTCCTGCGGATCTTCGACAATAAAGAGGTCATCGTCCAAGACGGCGTCCTCTGGATCAATTCCTGCTGTCAGAAGTACGTCTCTGTTATCTGTCGTTCTCTGGAGCTTAAGACACGGAAGGTCGTTCTGATCGTTCCTTCTAAATATCTTGTTAATTTGGGGAAACATACTCGGGTCGCTAGAATTAACAGCCCGAATTTTGTTATCCCAATACAAATTAATCGACAACCGATAATTTTCCTTAATAAGCTGGTTGATGTTCTTGATCGAAGACTTCAGTGTCCTAATCCCCAGATCGTGTGGGTCAGTAAACCGTCGGTACAAGAGTTTGAGTCTTGTCAGCAGTCCACTTTTTTGTCTGTGTAATGCGTCAATGGTCGCATTCCGGTACATGTCGGTTGCGTCCCGTTGTTTGTACTTTGGTATCGTTCTGTACATTGTTCGTTTGATTGTCTCGTCCATTTGTTCAAGATATTGGTCTATTTCGTTATTTGTCAAATTCCTGTCAACGGAATTCCCAGGGTTCCCAGATTGAGTGAAAAGCACCACTTTTGCTGATTTTATAATGAAAAAGGGGAAATCGAGGGACAAGCTTAAAAAAGGGGAAAAAATTCATAGAGGACAAACTTATTAAATGAAGCATTTTAAATACATTTTTTATAAAAATTAAATATTCAAAAACGTATTCTCATTATAAAATATTTTCAAACTTCATTCAAAAAGAAAAAGTTCAATATAAACATTGTCTTCTAAATTTTAATCTCATTTAACCCATTTAATGTCCCATTTACAATCTTTGAGTTTCTGAAGGTTTTCCTTCGTTTCGAAAGTAAAATCCAGAAATAGATATTTGAATTTTGAAGCAATGGACTTCAGAAGACTTGCTATGTCAGGAGGAAAAAGAAATTCAGCTGTTCTAGCATTTTGTAAATGAAGATATGAAGTTGGTTTTTAACTATTTTTTATAATAAAGGAAATTATTTCTAGTAGGTACCTAACCTACATACACAATGCACAAATATTACTAATGTTTCTATGTTACTTTAAGGTTATTACGAAAACTAAAACTGTTAAGAAATATATAATTTTTATTTTTGTTTCCATGCATATTCACGAAAATTTTATTTAGGGGAAAAAAGGGGAATTTTTTTGGAGATTAGGGGAACAAAATTGGGTTTGCTGATAAATACAGGGGAAAAAGATTATGAAAGTCTGGGGACACTGCCCTCGACTGTCTAAATAGAGGAATGCATCGGGCGGAATAAAGCCGCTTAGACGCACACTCTCATAGTATTCGTTCTTAGGGTAATAAGCCCCAAAAATTAAGCTGTTGGTCGAGGACATTGCTCTTGCAATGTGACCCCGAATAAGCTTCAACAAGAAATTATCTATCCTGTTTATGTTGGCGCCGTTGTATAGAACCAGGTTGGAATAATAATGTTTGTACTCCGACTCTGGTGTTCTGTGTAATCCAAGGCAGCGTCTAAGACACTGCCTCTCAAACACCCGAATCTTTTCCATTTGAGATGGGGCAACGTTGAACCAAACCGGGCACCCATAGGCAATCATCGGCCGTATGAGGGCCATGTTGCAAATCACCTTCACCCTGCTGTCAAGCCGGCTGCTATAAAACAACCGTTTCGTCAGGGCAAAAGCTCCCCTAGCCCTGGACAGAGCAGTATTTATATGTCTGTCGAAATACAAATACTGATCCATCCAGATGCCAAGGTACTTTACTACACTTTTACTCGCCAGTGGCTGTCCATTTGGCCCTACGATCACCAGCCTACGCCAGTTCTTACTCGTATCCCTTGTGGCTCCACGCAACGGAGTCCTAAACAAGATAGTTTCTGATTTCTTAAAGTTGATTTTCAACTTCCAGTCATCGCAATATCGCTGAATATTTTCGAAGTCACGCTGCAAGAGAATTCTGATGACCTCGACTTTTGGGGCTGTTCTGTACGCAATTAGATCGTCGGCATACGCAATTGCCTGAGTTAGACTACTTATCAGATCGCTGGTGTAAATGCTGAATAGAATCGGCGAGTTGACCGCTCCCTGCTGAAGACCATTTTTAATATTAAAGGTTGTGGCAGAAGCCACATTGCCACTCTTGACAACAAACTTTCTACCATTGAGCATATCATACATCATATATAATAGTGGTCTACTAATGCCAAGCCTGGTCAGCTTTAGATAAAGCCCCTCTAGCCATACGGTGTCGAAGGCCTTTTCCAAATCAACCAGACAGGCACCCGTACACTGCTTTTTAGATTTGTTCCATTGGACATCAGAAACGAGTTTAGACGCGGCATGAATGGTGTCATGTCCCGCCTTAAAACCGAACTGATTATCCGGTATGATATTATTGTCCTCTGCCCACTTAGAGCTCTATTAATAACTTTTTCGAATACCTTGCTGATACTCGGAAGAAGACTTATCGACCGGAGATTCGCCGGATTGGAGTTGTCCTTTCCCTTTTTCGGGAGAGGATGCACCACAGCTGTCTTCCACCGCACTGGATAATATGCATTATTCAGAGCGTTGTTAAACAGTGTGGTATAAATGTCTACTGCTTCTTGAGGTAAATGTGGAAGTACAACGTTGGATATGCCATCGACTCCTGCTGACTTCTTCTTCTTTAATGAATCGAAGATGAGCTGAAGCTCCACCTTCGTAATTAACAGGGAACTGGGCCCATTTCGCTCGGCGATTATGGCGTTTGCCAAATGATCTTCATTGAACCCGGGGAAGCCGAGGTTCTCTGATCGCCATTGCGTTATGTCATTCCGAAGGTAGAAGTGGTGGAGCAAGGCTAAGTTTTCCAGGTCATGGTTCGGGCGAATGCATGCATTCACCTTGTACACTTGCTGGAAAGCAGCCCCCACAGCCTCCACTTTCTCCTGCGGATCTTCGACAATAAAGAGGTCATCGTCCAAGACGGCGTCCTCTGGATCAATTCCTGCTGTCAGAAGTACGTCTCTGTTATCTGTCGTTCTCTGGAGCTTAAGACACGGAAGGTCGTTCTGATCGTTCCTTCTAAATATCTTGTTAATTTGGGGAAACATACTCGGGTCGCTAGAATTAACAGCCCGAATTTTGTTATCCCAATACAAATTAATCGACAACCGATAATTTTCCTTAATAAGCTGGTTGATGTTCTTGATCGAAGACTTCAGTGTCCTAATCCCCAGATCGTGTGGGTCAGTAAACCGTCGGTACAAGAGTTTGAGTCTTGTCAGCAGTCCACTTTTTTGTCTGTGTAATGCGTCAATGGTCGCATTCCGGTACATGTCGGTTGCGTCCCGTTGTTTGTACTTTGGTATCGTTCTGTACATTGTTCGTTTGATTGTCTCGTCCATTTGTTCAAGATATTGGTCTATTTCGTTATTTGTCAAATTCCTGTCATTTGGTGGGAATATATTATTCGAACTGATTTCGCTCGATAAGGCGTTGGTAAAGCGTGGCCAGCGCACCTTACTGTAATTGTAAGTATGCACAGGCACATACTCATCCAACTCCACGAGCTCGTTCGGAAGCTGTATTACGGCAGCGAGTCCGCAGTGGTCACTGTCGTACTCGATCGTTCGTAAACAGTTTCTTGGTCTTTGACCCACAGTGTCAGTAATTGTCAGTCTTGAGTCTATTAGCAATAGATCCAGATAGGAATCGCTTCTTGGAAACGATGGCCGATCCGTAGCCAGCAGGTCGACACCATATTCAGTGTTATATCGACTCATCCAATTAAAAAGATGAATACCTCTTGGATTCTGTGTTTGATTTCCCCAATCTAGGTGTTTGGCATTCAAATTACCGGCCATGAGAAAGTAATTTTCTTCCAAGCTCAAGCGTAGACATTCGAAAAGTTTTTCAAGCTCTGTCATAAAATCAGTTGGCTGAGGTGATTCCGGTGCATAAACCGCGATCACATACATTCTCTTCCCCTGTTGGAGAGGAATGCACACGATGCACGCCTCTAACAGCCAAAATCTGCGCAGATCACTATTATATATAACTTTATGATTAATGCCTTTTCGTATGAAAACTGCGACGCAAATATCATTTAAATACGTAAATTGCCTTTGATGAAAAAATTCATTCTTAAAAACTCGTTATCACTGATCTATTTATATTTTCCCAAAACGCCACAGGTCAAAAAATATATCAAATAAAAACTAACGCCATAAAATAAATACAAACACATCGCCCCCGGAACATATCTGCTAAGCCGCAAATCATAAAACCATAAAGCATACAAACAAAAAATAATCCCTAAACTATTTATTAATCAGTCCGAACTCACAGGTACTTTTTTTATATTTAACCCCATTGCATTTTGCAATGAAATTTTTCACATTGAAAAAATAAAAATTCTGAATTTTATCTTTTCGAATTAAAGTTTATACCTAAAAATCTTTCCTTTTTATCCTACCAGAGGTGAAATACTTTTTTAGTCATCAAGCCATGAAAGAAAAATAATCATGATCAAACCTCATTGAAAGAAAGTCCATCGCTGGAAATTCATCTCTATTTTACTGTGAGCGAAGCTATAAACAAAACTCACCCTCCTTAGTGCCTCAGTACAGTATTTTCGCAGCAGCGATAATGACAACAACGCCAGTATGCACATCATTTTTTTCTTTTTTTCATATATTTTTGTGTATCTTTCAAAACTAAAGAGATGAGCAGAGAAATTTAAAGAGAGCTGCGCAGTAGAATGGCCAAGTGATTTGGTTCAAGCTATAGTATGTAGCATGTAGGTATATCTACTCAGGGCAACGATACGTTTTTTTTTATAAGTCAATGTAAAAAAACTGAAAGTATGTGTAAGTAAGTGATAAAAATTTGTTGGATTTACTTGGCAAGTTTTCTCTTAATTACTTTGCTTAGTCCCAAATTTAAAATGTATGAAAACTTGACCAGTAAACCCACCAAAATTTAATCATTCATCATTAGATACTAATTTCTGTTATAGTTTCGAGCTGTCTCGATATTATTCTAATTCAGATATTTGAAATTAAACTTCATGAACTTAAAACTTGGCGTATATTTTAGATCTCATTACTTTTTTTGACTGACCTTTTACGCACAGGTTTCTTGTACATATAAGAACTTGGCTCTTTTTATAACATTTATGTTTTTGTTGTGATATAGTTTATAAGCTTCGGAGGGCAATCATATTGATAGTTTTTGCATTCTGTTCATCCCCACAAGATTTTTGAATTAAAAAGAAATTAGATAAATAAAATAGATAAAAGTATCATCTTACAATTCTAAGCACTTAGACATAGTAAGACTTACGGCAGGGGCCCTATTATGAATTACGAAACGAACGGCAGAAAGTACGAAAGCCAAACAAACAATATTCATGGCATAGAGCGATTATAAGAAACGAATATGGAATCTAGAAAATAAATATCGTATTTTATTTATTTTTCACAATTATAATATTTAGGCCCGGTGCAGACACGCGCGGTGACGCAGCGGTGACGCTGCGGTGCCGCAATAGTTCAATGCACACAAGCGGGTTTTTCTCGCAGGAATCAATCTGCAGTTCGCGTTTGGCTGGCAGCAATAGAGGTTAATAAAAAGAAACGAGTAATTTTCGCTTACCGTGTGCATAAAACTATGTTCTTAAAAATAAACGACGTTATTTTGTTTATCCTTTTGTTAATTAAAAATAAGATACAAATATGTACCTACATATTTCGTTTTTGACTTAATCATTTTTCTCCTCAAAACCTTCACAAAATACTCTGAAAACACTCCTCTACGCCACTCTTTTCTTTTGTTAGTCATGGTATGCTTCGGTATAGCAACACTCGATATTTCTGAAAACTTTTTTTTCTCATTGATAACATAATTCTACAGCAAACTCTCCCATGTTTGGCATCTTTATTTCAAATATAATTAGCGGCAAAATGACGCTAGTTGCACTGCTCAATAATAAACAATGTACCAAAAGACGCAATCGCGTGTGCGGTGACGCAGCGGGCTCGTGGAAACCTGCGAGACTGTTTGCCCGCAAGAATGACCCGCGATGCCGCAGCGTCATCGCAGGTGTGTGTGCACCACTCAATTTAATTGTGAGTACTATAAGACGCAAAGGCGGGACCGCGCGTCAAAAAGACGCAAGTGTGCACCGGGGCTTAGGTATTACTAGCCTTAACCCGCAACTTAGTCCGAGAAAATACAAAAATTTTGTATGGTTGTAACAATTATTCCCTTTACATATTTTTATTTTATTCTAAAAACTTCTATCAACACGAGTAAAATTGACTGGCAGAGCATCCAAAGTTGAACTTCATTTTAATTGAACATATTTGGCAAAACATATAGTTATAGACTGATTTCAATAATTATTTTATACAGAAGCTTCTTTAAAAAAATGTCAATAAGTCTATTATATTTTAATGCCCAGTTGAGTTGATAACCAGAATTTGACAAATTCTTATCAGAAAAACTTTTCATGATCAAATTTAGTTTTTAAATGATTTTGTTAAGGTTTGAAGGAACATCACATTTAAAGTTCTATTTAAAAGATATTTAATAATTAAATTTTATTAAGGCGAGTTTTTCTTGGTATGTATGGCGAGTTTTGGTTCTCATCAAAATGGAACTTTAATTTATTGACTTCTTACAACTCTATCAATCAAAAGCGCTTATTCTACCTTTATTCCACGATTTTACTAAACCACGGAATAAGAGTTAAGCCACGGGTTAAAAGGAGATGGCCACAAATGTATGGACAGATAACCCAGAATCGACAAGATCGAAATGTTGGCCAATGGGTACCCTATGGTAAGCAATTGATATCACCATAACAGCAACCCTTAAATCCATGTAGCATAGGAGCTATGAGCCAACAAATACGATATATATATACCTAAGGTATACAAAAATCCCCTACATATTGTTTTTACTTGCGATTATAGGTACTATAAGGCAAGTTTTGGATTCGTGCAAAAAAAAAATTTTGAGATAACAATCAAACATGATATTACGATGATAGAGAACACTAAAAAAGTGGGTGGCAAAATTCTGTCTGTCTGTCTGTCTGTCTGTCTGTTCGTCTACAGCCTAAACAGCTCGATCGATTTTCTTCACACTTGGTACTTAGTGGTTTTTGGTGATTCTGCCGACACGTTTTTTTCATTTTTTTTTTAGAACCAAAAATAACGGTACCTGTCATACATTTTTTTTTGGCAAATTTACATAATCGTATTTTTCTCAAAAACGGCTCGACAACTTTTCTTAAAAAAAATTCAATAAATTTATTTTAGTAAAGGCTTTCTTTGGGTGGAAAACCATTATTCAAAAATGGTTATTAATGGTACCAAGGAACCATTTTTTTAATTTTTGATTTTCTTCAAGATGGTATGACCGATTTCAATTATTTTTTTTACACAGAAGCTTCCAAAAAATGTTAATAGTTTTGTGTACCAACATTTTTGAAAATTTATTTTTTGGATTTTTAAAAAATATTTCAAATTTTTTTTTGGAAAATCAAATATTTCGAAAACGGCATCATAGATTTTTTTGAAACTCGATATTTAAGACTTTTTTAGTACTCTCTAAAATATTTTTAGAAACAATCTTACATTTATGAAAAAATAACGGTACCTTCCATACAAAAGTGAAAAAACCACAAAGGAAAATATTTTTTTGCTTGAAAACGACTCCTACGATTTTGATTAAACTTTTTTCATATACTAAAATTAGTACGATCTACCATTAAAAATTATAAAATTTTACACATAGCAACTATTAGTAGTACCTGTCATAGAACGTATTTTTTTATTTTGAGTTTTCTCGTTATCAGCTTAACGAATTTGAATGAATTTTCTTATATACAAATTTCAGATAAGATTAAATAATATTGCATATCAAAATTTTCAAAAAAAAAGTTTTTGGATTTTTAAAAAAAGTTTCAAATTTTTTTTTTTTGAAAATTCGATATCTCAAAAACGGGCTGACAATTTTTTTTTTCAAATTTTGTTTTTATATACACATAAATATAACGTTTAAATCTGCATACCAAAATTTGTTCTTAAAAATGTTTTAAGAATTTTATATATAAAAAATTAATTTAAAAAAAGCCGCTCCAACGATTTTAAAATTTTTTTTCCCATACAATCATATTCCATCATGAATTAAGATGGCATACCTTTTTTTCACCTCAAACTGTCAAAAGAGTTGTTTTAGCTAATTTAAGTGTCGTATTTCATGCTTCTCTACATTTTTCTCTTATAATTTCCATGTTTGTGTATACAATGTTCTTAAACTCGCAGTGTCTTGAACATAAGAGCAAGTACGTGCGACCCAGTCGTGCATTTTATTTTGTTTGTATAAAAGATAGCTATAAAATGATATAAAAGAAGTTGTGTGTGAAAATCAAAGATTTTTTTGTTTCACACAATGGAAATTAGTAATTTTATTTAAATAAAACAAAATGATAGTTTATCAAAAAAATGGTGGCTGAGATGCAAAAACCGGAGGTCAAGTTGAAAAAATACAAAAATCTTTTGATCACAGTGAAAAGAAACAAAAACGAAAAGTAGAATAAATAACACTAAAAACAATAAATAAATAACCAACCTACTAAGTGTTATTATTTGTTCCTTCCTGGCTTCCTCACATAGTATAATATTATACAAGTATTTAATATCGTACTTGTTTTGCAATAATAGTTTCATTTTTTAGTTTTATGTTTATACATAACAATAAATACCAACCTTTCTTCCCCATTATCTCCAACAAACTATTCATTAAGTATTACTTTCAACAGATTGTGCAATAATGTAAATTCGAACCTTTAATTCCTAAATATAAATGATGCCTGATAGTTTTTCGATCTAACGATTACATATTTTTGATGTACTTATTCACCCTTCAAAAACTGCATATGAATTTTTTCTGTCGACTCTAGGTTTTTTTTGGCCATCTCATTTCTGGTTAAAAAAAAGATTAATGTTCGTTGAATAGTAAAGTGATGTTTATCGTACGAGGCCTGTTAAGAATCTTGAAATTTTTACCAAGTTTCGGAAGTTTGAGTTTTGTCCGTGTGGGTTTTGACATCTTAAAATTTCAAGTTACCAAACACACCTAGAAATTTTCTTGTTTATGTCTAAATTATTATTAGATATTATGGAAAATTGAATTGAAAAAAGGAAAAGAATAGAGAATTGGAGTACCAACGACAAAGTAAGTTCATAAAAATTAACCAAACCATTTAAAAGTAACTTTTTGCTTTATATTCTTCAGAACGTAATGAAATCATTGTGCATAGAAAAAATGTTGTTGAAAATGTAAATCTTTTGATACGAACACTAATAAAGAGTCTGCTGCTTATTCCTGAGAATATCGATTTTTTTCTTCTAAATCAAAACATTTCAACCATAAAACTTACGTTCTACAAAAAAGGCCCGGTCATGTTTTATCATAAATCCAGCCGTTTTAAAGTTACAGTCAGTCAAACTCATTCCATAAAATTACCATACATTTATTTAACTGTAACTTTGAAACGGCTGGATTTATGATAAATTATGTCAAAACCTTTTTTTGTAGAACATTCAATTTTCTACAAGAAAAACGTATGCCGTTAGTTTAAATACTTGTCATTATTAAGTTACAAAATTCCAAATACAAACAGGTGTATTCTCTCATACAAATCGTATTGAAAACCGAAATCTGCATTGAGGCATGTCTAAACATGAATTTTAAGAGCTCAAATTTTCACAGACGTCTTTTTTTGCTCAACTGAAACTTTGTTTACAAGAAAACTTTTTTTTTTTTGAAACAGTCTAATGCACATAAATAAATACTTAAGATTTGTATATCAAAATTTTCCTTAAAATGTTGCAAGAATTTGATTAATTAATTTTTTTTTTAAACCGCTCCAACAATTTTAAGTTTTTTTTTTCATACAATCATATATTGCTTTGAATTAAATCTGAGAAACTCGCCACTCATTATCAAAAAACCGCTTAAAAAGCGGATGAAGAAATAAAAACCTTTTCCACCTACATACACAAAAATAACAACGAATACCCGCAAATGGACATCAGTTTCTAATTTTCATTCCAATCTATTTTAAAGGCTCCCTATACGTAAAGCATTTTCGGTGCATTTTCTTGGCAAAGCACAGTCATCGAGAACAAAAGAATTTGTTTCTGTTTAGAAAATATGCGATGTATGTATATTAGGGGTTTCGGATTTTTTTTTAACATTGAAAATGTTTATAGGGTCGTTTTGGATAAATTATGGTGTTACTAAAATTAATAAAGTGAACAAATGTGTATATGAGATGAACGCTGGCGTATATGGGGGGTAAGATCGAATTTTTGGTGGTGTTACTAAAATGAATAAATTGAACAAATGTAATATGAGATGAACGCTAGCGTATATGGGGGGTACGACAGAAAATTTGGTGGTGTTACCATTCATTTTGGAGTGAACAAATATGTATAGAAGACGAATGCAAGCGGTAGGGAGGGTACGATTGAATTTTTGGTTGGTGTTGCTTAAATGAAATCAGTTTTAACTATACATATGTAGGTTAGGTACATATTACTATAATTATAAAATGCAAGAGCCAGTACATGCAGCAGTGTATAGTGCTTCTTAAACTAAATCTAAGCGTAGGAAATTTTTTGAAAAATGTTTATGATAGGAAAATAATGTAGAGATGCAATATGACGGTTTTTTTTTAATTCGAATTGTAAGGAATTTAAAATATGGTTTTTATGTGAAATGGTCGAACAAAAAAAAAAAAAAAAACAAATGAGAAGTGCCACAGTAATATTTTTTTGTTAATCGATGGTTAAGTTTAATATATTAATTTCGTACATATGTACATATGTATATCTTGAAATTGCAAAAGAAATATAAAGTGAGATATATTAATGGTGAGTTAAAAATTCAAAAATAGATGGTTCACAAATGCTACACATCAGGGTTAAGGCTAATTGTAATAAACTTTATAGTTTAAGTTGTGTTTATACCCAAAGCCGGTAAATGTTCCCACGTAAACCCTAAAGATTTACGACCTATTAGCCTATCATCTTTCCTTCTAAAAACTTTTGAACGACTGATTGATATCGAACTAAGGTCAAGCATTGATACGAGACTATTGTCTACAGCTCAACATGCCTATTGCAAAGGGAAGTCAGTGGAGACAGCTCTCCACACACTAGTTCGTACCATCGAATATTCCCTCCATTATAAAGAATATACAATGGTTGCCTTCCTAGATATAGAAGGTGCTTTTAATAACGTTGATACATCTGCAATCACATCTGCACTGGTTTCTCTGAATGTGGATGGGTCGCTTGGTGAACTGATTAATCAGATGCTTACAAGCAGGGTTATCAATTCAAAACTGGGCGGCTTTTCGGCAAGAAGATCTGTCAGTAGAGGTACACCGCAAGGCGGGGTGCTTTCTCCCCTTCTTTGGAATTTGGTAGTTAATGAACTGCTGAATACCTTAGAGGCAGAGAGCTACAGAGTGATTGGCTATGCGGATGACGTTGCTATAGCAGTATCAGGAAAACATCCTAACATTTTAAGAGATCTTCTACAAAACGCTCTAAACAAGCTAACACGATGGGCAGATCGATGCGGACTTGGAGTTAACCCCCATAAAACAGATCTTGTCCTCTTCTCCAGGAAATACAAAATTCCGCAAACAGACCCCCCTATTATTAATGGTGTTCCACTAAAATTCTCAGACGAAGCTAAATACTTGGGTCTCATTTTAGATAAGAAGTTAAGTTGGAAACCTAACATACAAGAAAGAGTGAAAAAAGCCACAGTGGCACTTTTCTCCTGCAAAAAAGCCGTAGGTAGTAAATGGGGCCTCCAACCTCGAATCACTCACTGGCTATACATTTCGGTAATTAGACCGATTCTAACTTACGGCGTGGCAGTATGGTGGACTGCCTTGGATAAAGCGACACATCGCGACAAACTAAGCAAAGTCCAAAGAACAGCATGTCTATGTACTACTGGAGCACTTCGGTCGACTCCTTCCGCTGCATTAGACACTCTTCTCCATCTGACACCTCTCGATATTTTCAGCAAACAAACGGCTGCGAGCACAGCCATTCGCCTCAAAGCCTCTTCACAGTGGATCAATAATGAGATTGGTCACTCCGCTATTCTGAATTCATTCGGAACACTTCCTAGTAACACTGACTACACAATCCCACTATTGAATTTCGATAAAAATTTTGAAGTGACCATACCTTCCAGATCCACCTGGGAGGATGTGGAATTCTTAGAAGATCAATCAATTCACTTCTACACTGACGGATCGAAGACCAAAGATGGGGTTGGTGGGGGAGTGTACTCTGAAAGACTAAATTTAAGTCTCTCATTCCGTCTTCCTAATCACTGTAGCGTATTCCAGGCGGAACTTCTAGCGATAAAAGAAGTACTGTCTTGGCTCAAAGAAAACGTGATATCATGCTCGGATATCCGCATCTTCTCTGATAGTCAAGCCGCCATTAAATCCCTGGACTCTGTCCGTACAAACTCTATAACAGCCCTCAACTGTCGATCATCTCTGTTGGAGATGGCGCAACAGTTTAATATTCACCTTTGTTGGGTGCCGGGTCATAGTGACATTCCAGGTAATTGTAAAGCTGATGAACTCGCTAGAAGTGGAACATTACTACCCATTTTACCTGAAAAGGTAAACATTGGTATACCCATCGCTACGTGTAAACTTTTACTGAAGCAAGATGCGTTGAAGAGAACAAACACAAGGTGGGAAAACATCACTACTTGTTTGGCGACAAAACAAGTATGGCCAAACCTTGACCTCAAACGCTCCAAGTGTTTAATATCTCTAAATAGAATGCATATTAGCTCTATTGTAGGTGTCATAACAGGACACTGTTTAAACGGCAGGCACGCAGCGCGGCTTGGCGTACCTTCAAACGATTTCTGCAGAAGCTGCATGGACGAGGAGGAAGAGGAAACGATTCCTCACCTTCTCTGCACATGCCCTGCTCTTTCCCTCAGACGTAGGCTCCATTTAGGAGTTTACTTCTTTAACGATCCTAGTGATCTGGCAAACACAGACATTTATAGTCTCACACGCTTCGTCAGGAGCTCAAAGTGGTTTTAGCGAGTAAGGAAAGAGTTTTTAAGATTCATGTGGTATCACAACGGACCAATTCTGGTCTAAGTTTGTCAGTACTTAGTATTGACAGCCACTTCTACCTAACCTAACCTATAGTTTAAGAAAGATAATAAATAATATATTGTTTTTGTTTCAGGAAATTTTGATAGTATTTTTTATATTTTATTAATTTTTTAAATATACCAATTTTTGTTGATCGATTTTTCGCAGTTATTATTTTTATCTTTTACACGGTTGTATTTAAAAATCTCAAATTCATACCGGAGATAGATTATATAGATTCACATATAATATGTAAAATTTGATTTTTTTAGTCATACCTTAGCCGAGATAATCACATATTTCTGTTCATTTACATATCACCTTATAACTCTTTAATCTGTGCACCTATACAGTTCGTTTTTGTTTTATTAGCAGCTTCAATAATTGACAATTATTTTGATGTATCAGACGTAGCTGTACGTTCTATATAAGCTTCACAAATCGAAAATACAATTCAATTAAAAAGTGGTACTAAATCTTTAATTAATATTCCTATAATTCATCGTCGTCGATTTGCAAGTTTTTGTGCTGGACAATCAGCCCAAAAAAAAAAGAACACAAATAAAGTGCCATAGTTCATTCAAGATTTCTTTCTATCTCTGCCAGGATTGCAAAAGTCGATAAGATTGCACTTTTTCGATACACTCGATTTTGCTAAAGTACACAAATACACTTCTAAGCAATTCGATACACTTTTGCATTCAACGAAAAAGATAAAGTAAATTAAAAAGAAAATCATCTGACCTCACAAAATGTATACTGTGGAACCGAGGCTGACAACGCTATAACAGAAGAAATAAAAATGATTAAGACAGTTTGTTCGAGAACATTTAAAAAATGGCATCTACAAAATCCCGGTTTCAACAATCTCGCAATTAAAAATCGAAATCATTAAATATATCAAATTTAAATCTCGCAAAACTTAAGGGTATTGCAACAAATCCCTACAGTTTTGTAATAAAAGTTTCGCATGTGTAAGTATGTATCTTATATGTTAATTAACATAAACAGCAAATGTGGACAAAATATTATTTTGATGAAGCAAATCAAAAAGTACAATTCGATACACTTTATTTTTATCTTTTGATACATTGCTGAAACACGATTTCATCCCTGATCTCTGTCTAGCAGTTTATAATGAAAGACTGTTCATTTCAGTGTTCAGTCTTCAGTTGCAAAGATGCCTTGAGGTGTGAAGGTTCGTTTGCTGCTTGCCGGTAAATAATTTTTTTATTAAAAATATTAATAGTATAGAATGCGATGTGCGTGTAAGGTAAGTAGGATAAAATGCTTGTGGGATGTTTAGTTTTCAGGTAGGTTCGTTACGATATTTGTTGGGGGTTTTTTGTTTTGTTTATTATTTTACTTTTGTTTAGCTATGATTAGATGGATTAACGAAGAAAATGAAAAATATGAAATAAGAATACCTACAAGTGGGAATACAAATATAGGTCAATGAATAAATCACAAAATTAAAACATAAAAAGTTATAGTTTTTTTAACTTCCCATTGGAAGTTATTGTAATTGGTCCGATTTTTCAAAATGAAAATTTTAACATATCTTCACGTTTCGCTCCCTAGAATCGAAATCCATTTTTGTAGAGAGATGTCTGTGTGTTAATTGAATATGAAGAAAATTTTAAAAGAAATTCTTCTGTTTAAGTGGAGTGACCGAATATATAATTCAAAGTTAAAAGTTCAAGTGAGCTCACTTGATGTCTGTGTGTGTTCGTACGTTCGTACGTTCCATCGCTTTTTTCGTTCAACGTATCTCAAGGACGAATAAAGATATCGACTTCGGATGGATTTTATATTTATACACAGTAGTTTCATTCCATGCAGAAAGGACCTTTCAATAAATTCAAGGAGCAGTTCAAATTTCTTTAGTCTCGGATATCTCGAGAACAAGTCGACTTCAGGTTAATTTTATTCTACGCATATTGACGTAATAAAGAATTGATTATTAATAAAAGATGTTGATGAAAATTGTTGAAAAAAGTTGTTTGGCTCGAATATCTTGACAAAAAACAATGATATTGGCTTCGAGGTAATTTCTTTTTTATGCGCTAGTTTAAGATAAAAATTGATTAATTTTTTAAAATATTGGATTAATAACTTTTTTAAAAGCGAAAACAGCAAGCAATTCTGCACACTAATTGCTTAAAAATTGTTTTTTGCCTCAAATACCTTGAGAAAACAGATAATGATATTGGCATCGGATTAGTTTAAATCCACATACACTAGTCAACAAAATTAAAGGAACAAATTTTTTTTCAATTTTTTTAGCGTTTTTTGAAGAGCTGTATCTTTGTGACGAGTGGTCGTATTGAGTTGAAATAAAAAGCATTTTACAGCTTTATGTTTTTTGTTTCGAGATTTGTTTGCAAACAAATTTTTTCGAAGTACCGTTATTGCGTTATTGCAAAAAATGAGACGAGACAACTAAATTATTTTTTTTTATTTTTTTTGAAGGTCCTCATTTCTATGGATAATTTTTTTTGAGTCAATTGAATGTCATGATCAGATACCTTGTTTATTCAGCTTCAATTCAATTTTTTTGTTGTTGTCGTACGATTTTTTTTGACATGGTTTATCTGACTTTGAATGAAAAAAGATACTTTTAGCCTTGATTACCAATATCTCAGCAAGTAATGATGTTATAAAAATTTCAAAGACAGTTTTGGAAATTTGAAAAAGCGTTTTACAAGATTTTTTTATGATTTTGTAGAAATTATTTTTTTTTACCGTTCACCGTTAGTTTAAAAAAAGTACTAAAAACCGACGTTTTGTGGTCTTTTGGTAAATCTTTTTTTTTTTTGCAAATATTGATTGCATGGCTTGCGATGGTATGCAAATTTATAGACTTTTAAATCATCAATATTCTTGTAAATTTTCAAATTGATTCATCGAACCGTTTTTCCTCACCAAAACTTCAAAATCTTACAAGCCAGGTAAAGGAACAAATTGTGGTGTTCCTAAACAATGCGAAGTTGTCATCAAAATGACAAGAAAATCGCAATTCCAGTGGATTCTTTTCCCAGTTTTGCATTAGTTAGATACTTTTTTGAATTGAAATGAAATAAAAAATACATTTTTCCAAAAAAAAAAATTTTAAAAAATCAAATTTTTGTTTGAAAAATTTTTGAAATAAAAAATTTTTTTTTTTTTGTTTAATGTACTTTTAATTTCATTTCAATTCAAAAAAGTATCTAACTAATGTAAAACTGTGAACAAAATCCACTGGAATTGCGGTTTTCTTGTCATTTTGATGACGACTACGCATTGCTTAGGAACAACACAATTTGTTCCTTTACCTGGTTTGTAAGACTTTGAAGTTTTGGTGAGGAAAAACGGTTTGGTGAATCAATTTGAAAATTTACGAGAATATTAATGACTTAAAAGTCTATAAATTTGCATACCAACGCAAGCCATGCAATCAATATTTGCAAAGAAAAAAAAGATTTACGAAAAGACCACAAAACGTCGGTTTTTAGTACTTTTTTTAAACTAACGGTGAAGGGTAAAAAAAAATAATTTCTACAAAATCTTAAAAAATCTTGTAAAGCGCTTTCTCAAATTTCCAAAACTGTCTTTGAATTTTTTATAACGTCATTATTTGCTGAGATATTGGTAATCAAGGCTAAAAGTATCTTTTTTCATTCAAAGTCAGATAAACCATTTCAAAAAAATCGTACGACAAAAAAATTGAATTCAAGCTGAATAAACAAGGTATCTGATCATGACATTTAATTGACTCAAAAAAATTTACCCATAGAAATGAGGACCTTCAAAAAAAATAAAAAAAAATAATTTTGTTAATTCGTCTCATTTTTTGCAATAACGCAATAACGGTACTTCAAAAAATTTGTTTGCAAACAAATCTCGAAACAAAAAACATAAAGCTGTAAAATGCTTTTTATTTCAACTCAATACGACCACTCGTCACAAAGATACAGCTCTTCAAAAAACGCTAAAAAAAATTGAAAAAAGTTTGTTCCTTTAATTTTGTTGACTAGTGTACTAGTGTAGAATTGATAATTGATAGGATTTGTAAAAAAATTCCACAAGTAGTTTTTTTAAGCGAAAAAAAACCAAGATACTTCACCAAAATTGTGGAGACATTTTTTTCGTCTCAAATATTTTGAGAACAAACAATGATATTGCCTTCGGAGTAATTTTATTATTTAAATGAGGTTTTAATAATAAATAATTGATACAATTTGTAAAAATATTCAACAAATAGTTTTTTTTAGATCAAAAAAACCTCAAGAAACTTACGAAATTGTGGAAAATTTGAAAATGATATTGACTTTGGTTTAAAAATTGTATATTAAAAATATTCAATAACCAGTTTTATTAAACGAAACAAAACTACAAAAAACCTTACCAAAAAATATTGAATTGTTTTTAGTCTCGAATATGTTCCACAAACGGTTTTTTTTAAAGCGAAAAAAAAAAATACCAAAACTTTTCCAAAAATTGTTAAATAAAAAAAAATACCTCGGGCCTCTAGCCCGAAGGTTACTAGTGTGGGTCACAACCAGCCTCTTTTTGAAAATGAAATAAAGGACCTTATTGCGGGAGTGTCTTCAAAATAGACTGGTTGATTAGACTAAAATTTGATTTATCGTTATTGCTAATTTTTATTAGTAAATATTTTCCTATTTGATAGAAATATCAAATCCATCAAGAATTTTGATCGACTTTTGTCTTTTCGAATTTTTTCGAAAAACTTGTAATAAGCCCCAGAATTAAAAAAAAACTACATAGTGAATAAGAAAAATAGGATTTTTCGGACACGTAACAAACACCAGCATTGAAAATTCGTTTGTATAGGCATATATTAGAGGGAAAATCAAATATAAGTTAGCGTTGCCTACCACAAAAGTTATACGAGTTAAGAAAAATATGTATACAAATATAGAACGAAATAAAGAAGTAATAGGGGTAGAAAATATTGAATTTTTGTTTGAAGTTCCACAAAGCTAAATCAAAAAGAAAAAAGTATCGCACGAAGTAAGTGAAAAATATTAGATTAGAAGACAAGCGGGAAAAAACTATGTGGGTCAATAAAATGACAAAAAGGAAACACCTCTTTTGTATATTTGAAAATGAAACAAAATAAAAAAAAACTTAAGTGTGGGAATAAGAGAAGAAAAATTTTGGGGAGAGGTAAACTACCTACCAACATTGAATATTTGTTTTTTGGAAAATCTAATTTTAGTAGTTATACAAAAAACGTGATTTTGGAAAAGAAAAAACGAATACAGGACGAAATAGCAAAAATAACAAAATAGTGATACATATGCTAACACCATTTTGCGCTTAGGGAATAATCAAAACTTGGTTGAAGATAAAACGGAGGGAAAATGAAATGTATGCACTATTAGGCAATTATTAAGAGTTCCGGTGAAGAAATTGTTGTTGGACTAACGGCTAAATTATCCTTCCTCAATTATTTCTGAAGCTGAAGAAAAAAAATCAATTTGGTGTAACTAGGTGCAAGTAAAGATGGAAGTGCATGTGCAAGTGCGAATAAAGTTTGTTTAACAAATTTTTAGTTTTTTTGTTCAATATAATGCTTGGTTTAGTCTTCATAAAAAAGATGAATTAAATTGATATGTATGTATAAATTGGTAAAGATAAAATTCAAAATAGAAGAAAGATTGTATAAATTATAAAGATTAAGGATTTATCCAGCATTAGCAAGTCATTTTCAATGTCCCCATCGTTACTCAAGGAGTGAAATCTGTAAATTTTCATTTCAGTATTCAGTGCAGTGTTCAGTTCAGTCTTCACTCTTCAGTTCAGTTGCAAAGATGCCTTGAGGTGTGAAGGTTCGTATGTTACTTGCCGGTAAATAATTTGTTTTTAGTTGTACTATAGCATAGACTGCGATGTGCGTGTAAGGTTAGTAAGGTAGGATGCATGTGTGATGTTTAGTTTCAGGTAGGTTCGTTGAGATATTTGTTGGGGGTTTTTTGTTTTGTTTATTATTTTTTGTTTTGTTTATTATTTTACTTTTGTGTTTTGTTTAGCTATGATTAGATGGATTAATGAAGAAAAAGAAATAAGAATACAAGTGGGAACACAAATAATGGTCAAAAAGTTGTTTGGCTTGAATATCTTGACAGCAAACAATGATATTGGCTTCGAGGTAGTTTAATTTTATATATAATTTTATAGATAAAAATTGATAGTTTTTAAAAATATTGAATTAATAGTTTTTTTAAGAGCTAAAAAAAGCAAGCAGCTCTACACACTAATTTTTAAAAAATTGTTTTTGCCTCAAATATCTTGAGTACAGACAATGATATTGGCAACGGGTTAATTAAAATCAACACACCAGATAGTTTAAAATTGATAATTGATAGGATTTGTAAAAAAATTCAACAAATAGTTTTTTTTAAGTGAAAAAAAAAACTACAAGATACTTCACTAAAAATTGTGGAGAATTTTTGTTTGTCTCAAATATTTTGAGAACAAATAATGATATTGGCTGTGGGGCAGTTTTATTCTTTAAATAAGTTTATAATAAATAATTGATAAATTTTTTAAAAATATTCAATTCAACAAATAGTTTCTTTTAATTGAAAAACCACAAGAAACTTAGCAAAGTTGTGAAAATTTTTTGTTCGTCCTTAATATCTTGACAACAAACAATGATATTGGCCTTGGGGTAATTTTTTTCTATAAACAAGAAATTGTAAAAATATTCAATAACCAGTTTTCTTAGGCGAAAAAAACTACAAAAAACCTTACCAAAAAATGTTGAATTGTTTTTAGTCTCGAATATGTTCAAATAACTGTTTTTTTTTTAAATCGAAAAAAAAAAATACAAAAACTACAAAAAACTGTTGAATAAAAAAATAATATTGGGCCTCCCTCTAGCTTTCGTGGCACCATCAAGCCTCTTTTTGAAAATGAAATAAAGGACCTTATTGCGAGAGTCTCTTCAAAATAGACTGGTTAGATTAAGTCTAATTATTGTTATTGCTAATTTTTACTAGTAAATATTTTCCTATTTGATAGAAATTTCAAGTTCATCAAGAATCTTTGATCGACTTTGGTCTTCTTGATTTTTTTTTAATTATTTCTAAAAGACTTAATAAGCCTCAACATTTAAAAAAAAACTACAAAGAGAATAGCAAAAATTGAATTTTTCGGACACGTAACAAACACCAGCATTAAAAATTCATTTTTAGACATATATTTGAGGGAAAATCAAATATAAGTAAGCGTTGCCAACCACAAAAGTTACACGAGTTAAGAAAAATATATACAAATATAGACCGAAATAAACAAGCATAGGGGTAGAAAACATTGAATTTTTGTTTGGTGTTACCACAAAGCTAAATCAAAAAGAAAAAATAAAAAGATAACAAGCAGGAAAAAAATATAAGTGGGTCAGTAAAATGACAAAAAGAAAACATTTCTTTGTAAATGAAACGAAATACAAAAACTACAGTGGGAATAAGGGAAATAAAATTTTGTGGAGAGGTAACAACTACCTTTAGAATATTTGTTTTCTGGAAAATCTAATTTTAGTTAGTGTTACAAAAAACGTGATTTTGGAAAAAGAAAAACGAATACAGGAGGCAATAGCAAAAAAAAAATAGTGATACATATGCTAACATCATTTTGCACTTAGGGAAAAATCAAAATTTGGCTGAAGATAAAACGGAGGGAAAATGAAATGAAGGTTTGTATTAAGCAATTAAGAGTTCCGATGAAGAAATTGTTGTTGGACTAACGGCTTAAAAACTATCCTTCCTTAATAATTTCTGAAGCTGAAGAAAAAAAATCAATTTGGTGTAACAAAGTGCAAGTAAAGATGAAAGTGCGTGTGCAAGTTCTAATAAAGTTTGTTTCACAAATTCTTAATTTTGTTAGTTCAATATAATGCTTGGATTGGTCTTCATAAAACAGATGAATTATCTAAATTGTTATATATATGTATAAATTGGTAAAGATAAAATTCAAAATATAAGAAAGATTGTAATTATAAATAATAAAGATAAAGGATTTATCTAGCATAAGCAAGTCATTTTCAATGTCCCCATCGTTACTCAAGGAGTGAAATCTGTAAATTTTATTTTTTATATTCAAAATGGGTATTGTGGATGTTGTTACGGGCTTAGGAAGAAGAAATTTTTGTTCTGGGACATTTGGCAAAATAGAATTTTGAGACCCCGCGGCCGTCTTAGGTTAAAAAACCTCAATTCGAAAAAGCGGTCTGAAAAACCAATATTATATGAGGTCACAGTAACTTATAATGATTTTTTTTGCTTTTGTAACCTGTTGCTAAGAAAATTGCATTAAAATCTGCTTGTCAAAATATCATGACATAACTTTTTATTATTATTTCTTCTTAATGGAATGCTCGAATTGGTTGAAACTTGCTTTCTTAACACTACACAGCATTTTTAAATTGATGTTCGGTCAATCCAAATAAGAAAAGAAAGCCAAAATAAAACATTATAAGTAATTTTGAGAACATATCGACGAAAATTTAATTGGTTTCCCTGACCATTTTTTCGAAATGTGCTGTTTTTTACATAGAAACGGCCGCGTGGTCTCAAAATTCGATTTTGGAAAATGTCCCAGAACAAAAATTTCATCTTTCTAAACCCTTTACAAAATCCACCATACGCATTTAGAATATAAAAAATAAAAAAAAATCCGATACCCCTAATGTACATATATAATGCTTTAAGAGCCGTTTGCTCATACGATACTTAAGCATTTATGTTCTACTTAAAAAAGCTTATGTTCTACTTTTTCCTCTGCGTAAACTGTCACATAAGCCCTTATGTTCTACTTAAATATTTAAGTTTCGTATCAGCAAATGGGCGTAAGTGATTTATTAATCCTTATAGTCCGGGAGCTCGCGACAGTAAAAAATGGTCAATCTGCTAGTCGTTCAAATTGTAATGTAACTTTCAATTAAGTAATGTGTGTCCTCAAAATGGAGCGCTTACAACGCACCTCGAGACCTTTTGATGTGGGGAGCGTTTGCAACATGCAAAAAGACATAAAAATTAACATTATATGCTCGTCATTCATCTTTTGTATGTTTGTTAATTAGCATCGAACAATGTCAAAAAAGTAACGCTTACACTCGTTCAACGGGACAATACACCGCTTAAACGCCCCGAAAGGTATGCAATTTTGTTTTTCGAATTTCGATCAATGGGGCCAATACTAACATTAATCTTGCCCTTCGTCCTGATGGGTTGAGCTTTGGTACACTAATAGTAACCTGTCCTTAAAAAGTATTTCTATGATGGCAACACTGGCTGTAGGACGAGTGGAAGGTTACCCTCTTACCCAGGTAAAAACATTGAAATTCTTCCTATGTTGCACTGAAAATCGAGAACCAGACTTCGGATGATGATGCGAGGGCTCTCGTTGTATTCAACACAATTTAAAACATAGAATCACATCATTAATTTACCTCCCTTTCTACCCATTCGTGCTAGAGGTGGGAAACAGCCTTGGCGTAGAAGTGCGTAAGTTAGTCCTAAAACAATATTAAAAATATATACCGGGTATTTTGCATAAGGTGTGACTAAAAGCCAGAGCGTGTATGTTGTGCCCAGATAAGAAAAAAGTCGTATGGGAGGGGGTTTAATCTTCTTTTTTAAAAAAAGGAAGGGAAGTTTTATAAAGAAAAAGTACTTATAATCTAAAAATAAATTAAAAACAACGGCACACTTGCAATGCCATGCTATAGATAGTTTAAAGCCCAAAGCGATTCTGCAAATACTTAAAAAAAATTTAATCTAATATTTTGGAAAACTAATATTTTTTTTTTTGATTTGACCTTTCTTTTTAATTTTATGTAATTTAGTTCAAGTTTTATTTTTCGATTTCAATACTTATATTGATTCTTAATCAAATGCTAAAAACCGTACTAATATTTCTTGTAGTTTTTGATAAAATTAGAAATTACCTTGCTACTTATAGAGTGAAAATTTGGTATTTGGAAGAATAAAGATAAAAAAAACAAAAATCAAAAGAGTCCATAAAGCGGAAGAGAAAAGTGTGGAACTTTTACCTTTACCTAAAAATCCCTCCCAAATATTGTAGGTTAATAAAAATTGGTAAAAATATTTAATTTTTCATCAGAACCGAGAATAAGAAACCATATTCAAAGATGTAGTATCAGGGTGTTTTTTGAGGGATAATTTTGTACTCGTTCATATCAGAAAATACAGTCATTTTTACGATAACAGTTTTCAGTGCTTGTATCGTCTTTTGATTCAGCGTTAAAAAATACTTTAAAATTTTATATTAGATATAATTACATTACACAAACCCACATTTTCCTTTCAATAAAAAGAAAATACCCTTAGAGCATAAATATTTTCGAAAACGCTCTTGATTCCTGGTTTTGAAGACTTTTGAAATACTTTACCAAATTCCATTTTCGAAAGGAGTTTTTTGGTAACAGTTCCACACTATTTTCTCCTTCTTCAAAAACACTCTTCCACTGCAGATAGTTTTATGGGCTCCTTTGATTCTTGATTTTTTATTGATCTTATGACAAATGAAACATAATTATGATATTTAAATTTCTCCAAATACCAAACTTTCACTTTCAAAGTTGTAAATTAATTTTTGAGTTTCTCAAAAACTACAAGTTATTTTAGTATACGAATTTAAGAATTTGATTGCGAATCAACAAACGTATTGATTCCAAAAAACAAAACTTTTTCTCGATTATGTATGTAAAATTTTGAAAAAAAAAGTTTCATCATCAATTTTTTTTTATTTTTATTTATTTTAAATTTGAATTTTTTTCAAAAAGTATTTACCAGAAACAAATTTATTTAAAATGTTTATTATGTTTTAGGACTACCTTACGCCCTTCTACGCCAAGGTTGTTTCACAACCCTAGCACCCATGGGTAGAGAGGGGGGTAAATTAATGACGTGCTCCTATGTTTTTTATTGTGCTTCCAACGAGAGCCATCGCGTCATCATCGGAAATTTGGTTCACGATTTTCAGTGTTTTTACCTGGTAAGAAGGCAACCTTCCACTCGTCCTACTGCCAAACACTGGCGTAGAAATACGGTGCAGTGCAATAACATCCACAGTTATAAGGCCCGTGGGCGTTATGTCCCAAAATAAAAGAAAAAAACACCCACGGGTTTATTTTCCATTTGGAAATGGAAAAAAAAAAATTCAAAATTGCAAGCTTAATATTTCTTGTATGCACACTTTTTCCATCCGACTAATAGGGATTGAAATAAATCAATGTTAAAATTTTTTTTTACGTAGGCAGACAAACGGCTAATGGTTCAACACCTCTCAAATGCTTTTATTGATATGACTTACAGCTTTATACAAATGACTTGACTTTTTATGTCGTTGGCTCTGAGACTTTAAATAAGATCTCGGAAAACCAGTCACTTAACCAGGCATGCCGCCCCCCTGCAACTCCCCTGTTTGGGCGCACTATGGGATTTGGGGTGGGTGCGAGGCTGGGTGTTTGCAAAGTTTCTTTGAATTTAAAGATCTGGATTTAAAGAAACTTTGAATTTATTCTATATATCCAACAATAATATTTTAGCTGTATCATTTTGAGATTTTTGAGAAGATTATTTAAAAGCAGAGTATGGATACGGTGACCATCCGTCCTCTTTTTTAGAGGACAGTCTTCTTTTTCGGAGTCCTGTCCTCCATATTTCATTTTATTAAAGAGGACAGAAAATTGTCCTCTTTTTACTGAATTGTCCTCCAAATGTCCTCCTTTTATCTTTCAAACCATTTTTCTAAGATTGAAACCATATCAAGTATCTACTTTTTTCATTACTTAACTAATTCAACACATTACTTTATGACAGCACTAGTTTGAATCTAAACGCTTTTTCCATGTACTAGAATTTGGAAAAGATCTAGAAATAAATAGTGACGAATTATTTGGCTAGATTTGCTTAGTCAAACGATACGTCAATGAAGAACAAATTAAAAAATGGACAATTAGTTTCCAGATAAGAAAATTTTATAAAGAACATGTGAAAATCTATTCTAGCCAGTAAAGTTGTCGCCATTATTTATTTCTAACTTGAAATGCCCTGACCGAAAGAGTGTTTTCAAACTCAAAACATATTTAGACATCCGAGACATCGCAATTTAAAGTTGACAAACTAGAGGCAATGTCAATAGCAAAGTGCGACAAATTACAACTTTGGCTGTGCTGATTTTTAAATTTTCTTTAGAAAAAAAAAAAAATATTAAAGAAAAGAATTGAACACTGGTTCAGCCCTATTTATAAAACGTGCTCGGATATCTTCTAATTCACGATTCAACTAAACCTAACTTTTGATCAGAATTTTAGAATTTTACTAATATAAATTTTGTAACAATAAAGATACAAACTGCTAGTCTACGTTAAGTTCCATATCTTACCGAAAATCTAGAATCTAGTACAAACAACACGTATTCTGATGTTACCAAAGAGTATTTATTAAAGTGCACATATATGGGGTTGCAAAAATAGTTTTTGTCACCACGGTCTGTTTCCTTTTATAATTATAATTCGTTCTTAAATTTTAGAACGTTTTTAAAAAGTTGTCCTCTTTTTTGCCCCTGAAAAAATGGTCACCGTAAGTATGGAGCATGCTTTAAGTGTGGGCTCAAATGCCAAATCCAAAAAGCAATAACACCCGCGGTTCTTATTTCTTTTCTTTCGTGGGTCTTATTGCCATTTCAGGACGGAAAATAAGCCCGTGGGTGTTTTTCCTTTTATTTTGGGAAATAACGCCCACGGCCTTATTACCGCGGCTTTATTGCACTGCACCTAGAAATATTTAATTCTTAAGAGTATAGTTAGGACAGGTAACTATTAGGGTACCAAAGCTCAACCCATCACGACGAAGTGCAGGGTAAATGTTAATATTGGCCCCATTGATCGAAATTCGAAAAACACAATTGCATACCTTTCGGGGCGTGTAAGCGGTGTATTGTCCCGTTGAACGAGTGTAAGCGTTACTTTTTTGACATTGTTGGATGCTAATTAACAAACATGCAAAAGATCAACGACGAGCACATAATGTTAATTTTTATGTTTTTTTGCTTGTTACAAACGCTCTGATCAAGCGTTGTCCCGCTACTTAGTTGTAAGCGGACCCTTTTGGTGATGTTCACTTACAAATTGAACCATTCAGAATGTCCTGGTCGACGAGCAAATAATGCATTGAAAACTGTCACGAGCTCCCGGACTATTAAATGTATACCTACTATTGGTTTGTAAAGATGAAAATAGTTTACTTATTATTATACAGGGTGTCCTGTAAATAATAGATAACTTTGCAACTGGTTGTAGCAGGCCTTATGGCCTTTCCAGAAAAAAATATAAAAAAAATTTTTTCCCAGTGGTTACTATGTTATGATGTTTTTTCTAAAAGTTGTTAACAAGTACTACTTTCCTCAAATACGTGAACGCTACGACCATGGATGAACAATTTTTACTTTTTTTTTTTATTTTTGTAATATTTTAGAATAACTATTTTAATAGATGGGTGGTAAAATTTAATAGTAGTTATTGCATTTTTATTATGATTTTTTTTTTATATTTTTTTTCAGCACAAAATTTTTTTTTCAAAAAAGTTTGACCACCTCTAATAAATTAACATTGTATGAGAATGGCCAGTTACTTAAAAAAGTTGTCTATGTTAGAATAACCTCCCAACATGGGTTGGACAAAGATTTTCTCTTTTGATGTGTAAGGGGGTTCAGTGCAAGTATAAAACCCGATTTTAGCTGTTGAAAGCCCCACCATTTGGCCACCATATTGAAAAACGAGTTCTAAAAAGTTTTCCGTGGTAACTTAAATTTTACCTGTGTTAAAAAAAACTTTGGTACAAATTTGTACTAAATTCAATTCATTTCAATTTATGTTAACACACTTTTTACTCTAAAGTTATAGATAAAAAAGTTATAATATTAAATTTAAACATTGAAAAAATCACACGTTTTTGATTATAACTTTTTATATACCACAAGGCCTACCGTTCTGCGAATGCGAAGTTTTAAGTGTCTACGATGTCGAGAAGTGCTTCATAATTTTGATGATCTGTCAGTGAGTAATTCAGTAACGGTTTTTGCGATTTTCGAACTCCTATATCTCGGGAACTACTAATTCTAAAGAGTTGAAATTTGGTGATCCACCTGTGTTTGGTGAGCTTAGCAAATACTGAGAATGTGAAGCTTATGACTTTATTGGTATTGAAGTTAGAGGGGGTTGAAAATCACCTGAGTTTGTTCCTGAAAAAAGTGTGTAGTGCCGCGAGCTTGGCTGGGCACTACCGTTCCTTTGATTGTGGAGTTCGTTTGTTTTGTTAGTAGAATGTATTTAAAATTGATTGTATTTGATTATTTGCTGTATTTTGTACATCTACTGCGGTATATTGCAACCTACTGCGTTTTTTCCTCATATATACTGCGGTCAGACATAAAGGGTCCGCCAAATAACTTTTTTTTTTGAAAATGTTACTACTACATGGAGTGTAGCTTCGGCTGTGTGGCACGTAGCGCCGTCCTGTTGAAACCAAATGTTGCCAATATCCTCCTCTTCAATTTTTGTGAAAAAAAATTCGTTCAACATGGCCCGATAACGATCGCCATTGACTGTAACGGCCTCTCGAAGAAAAATGGCCCAATTATGCCTCTGGACCAAAATCCGCACCAAACAGTGACTCGTTTTGGGTGTATCGGCATTTCAATGTATGCGTGCGGGTTTTCTGTGCCCCAAAGCGACAATTTTGCTTGTTTACATACCCGCCAAGATCAAAATGAGCTTCATCTGAAAAGATGATTTTTTTGGCAAAATTGGCATCTTCTCTAAGTCGATCGCAGGCCCACTTAGCGAAGCAGCCATTTGAATGAAATTATTTTCCATTATTAACGGGAAGGATTGTACTTTCAGATAAAAAAAGAAATTTGAGAAAATATTCAGTAGTTTTTTTTTATAGCATTTTCAAAAAAAAAAGTTATTTGGCGGACCATTTATATGGGTACAGTCAAACCCGCTTATTACAATTTTTTTCAAATCAGATTTTTTAAATTTATTTTCTAACTGTACATATTCATAAATAAATTTCGATTACACAAGCATACATGTTTTACATATATACATACATAGCTATAATTGTACATTAAAAGGTTTGGAGTTCACTTAGGCGAAAACATATACATATACAACATATATTACATACAATTTACATACCTAAGTAAATCAAAGGGCACGGTAGTGCCCAGCCAAGTTCGCGGCACTACACCCTTTTTACAGGAACAAACTCAGGCGATTTTCAACCCCCCTCTAACTTCAGTACCAATAAAGTCAGAAACAAATTCGGAGTATTTGTATTCTTATAAATTATATGGAGCACTTCCGATTGTTGTAGAACGATGAAAATTGGTAGGTCGGTAGGCCTTGAAGTACTTAGAAGAAAAAAAATCGAAAAATTGGAAGTTTCTGTTCAGGGGTCGTGGCATCGACCCACATTCTTAAAAATTCTTATAAACTATATGAAGTACTTCCGATTGTTGTAGAACGATGAAAATTGGTAGGTCGATAGGACTTGAAGTACTTAGAAAGGAAAAAAATCGAAAATTTGGAATTGTCCATTAAGGGGGGGTGCCATCCACCTACTTTATCAGAATTGCTATTATTTGTATGAAGCACTTTCGGTTGTCGTAGAATTATGAAACTTTGTAGAGCGGTAGGGCTTGAATTAGAGCGGTAGGGCTTGAAAAATAAATCAAAACAAAAACATTAATGTTAAAAAAGGAGCCAAATTCTTAAGTGTACAAGAAACCTGTGCGTAAAAAGTCAGCCAAAAAAAGTAATGAGATCTAAAATATATGCCAAGTTTTAAGTTCATGAAGTTTTATATCAAATATCTTAAGTAGAATAATATCGAAACAATTCCAAATCATGACAGAAATTTGGTAATTAATGATTACTGATTGAAATTTGGTGGATTTACTTGGCAAGTTTTCTCTTAAATACTTACTTAATCACAAATTTAAAATTTATGAAAACTTGACCAGTGAACCCACCAAATTTTAATCAGTAATCATTAATTACCAAATTTCTGTCATGATTTGGAATTGTTTCGATATTACTCTACTTAAGATATTTGATATTAAACTTCATGAACTTAAAACTTGGCATATATTTTAGATCTCATTACTTTTTTTGGCTGACTTTTTACGCACAGGTTTCTTGTACACATAAGAACTTGGCTCCTTTTTTAACATTAATGTTTTTGTTTTGATTTATTTTACTTACAAACATAAAAGAATCATAATTTGTTCGGTCATTGAATGGTGAATAAAAAAATAGTCTTAAATCCTCCCAAAAATAAATGATTCACCGTTTATACAGTCAACCCCGCTTATTTGGAATCCATTCCGTGTTTTTCAGCTCCTTAATTTATACCAATCGATTTTAAAGATAAAAAAATGGTGTTACAGTCTCCCAAAATTACATGATTTGCCGATTATACAGTCAAACCCTCTTATTTGAAATCCATTCCGTGTTTTTCAGCTCCTAAATTTATACCAATCGAGTTTTGAGAACTGAAGATAACAATATATTGTCATAGTTTTCATGATTATATTTTTATATGTATACTCCTTATGTAGATGATTTTATTTTTATATACCACCCTAGGTAGGGGAGTATACAAAAATATAATCTTGAAAATTATGACAATATACATATTTATATTTTCAGTTCTCAAAAATCGATTGGTATAAATAAAATATAGGCAGTTATTTTCAATTACGTTTCGATACACAATAATTCAATTATAGAAAAAACGTTTTAACCCACAAATTTTGATTATTTCATGTTTGCAAGTAAAATCAGTCAACTTAGGTACATAGGTATATTTTTCTCGCCTAATCGGACCTCTAACATTATGTACATTAATACCAACACACTCACAAAATTTTTGGGGTTGCAGGGGGGCAGCATGCCCCCCAATACATACCTCACTGTTTATTCGCGTTTATTTTCCACCCAAGGCAGTGTTTCTCAAGAAAACTTGACACTGGCGCTGAATTGATGCATCGAATCATACGAAAAATCATCTTTTATCTTTAAACGCGATTTGCGGCTAAACTATATAATCGAACTTTTTTATGAATAGTTATAAAATAAATAAAAAAATATGATTTTAAAAATTCAAAATAAGCGGGTTTGACTGTACAATCATGTCGGGTTTTTTTGGCAGATCTTATTTTCGAAAGTCCGTAGGTTGTAATAAGCATTTTTTTTGTTTAGTATTCACCGTTCAATAAACAAAAATAAAATTAAAAACAAAGTTTTATCTCAAAAACGCTTCATTTTTATTGGGTACCCGGCGTGCATTTCTGCCCCTCCTCAAAAAACCAGAGAACTGATTTTAACCAAACCTTGCAGAAATAGTTAAAGGTATATACAAAATATTCCCTGCAAATTTGAGCTCAATCAATTTTGTAGTTTCGAAATCAATAGCATACATACAAAGGCACAATGAATTTTATAAAAAAACAGAGGTCGCATCGTTCAAACAGGTATGACAGATACAGTAAAATTTTTAAGAACGATGCGCATAAGTTATAGAAATTTTGGTGATGACTTAGAAAAATTAACTTGCGACTTTTAAGCTTATTAAAGGCACATAAGCAACTTGCTTGAAACCTTCAATTAAATTTGAGTTCGCGATTTTTAGCAATTTGCAGTTGGAAATATTCGTATTAAGCCTTACAAAAAAATAAACTATTTAACGTGTCCAATTATGGTAACTACTAACTCGGATCCAATAATGGTTGGTTGGTAGGTATGTATACATAGGTACATATACATTTGTAGGTACCTAAAGTATGTATTATACCTAGGTAGGTATGTAATAGATTTTTATTTTTGAAAATGGCAAGGTAGGTACCTATAGTAGGTGAGTAAATTTTATAAAATTTCGTAGGTGGATATGTACCCGCCAGTTCATTATGTAGGTAGATAAGTATCTATTGGAATGAAAGTACTAAGTAGATTTTTTGCTAACGATTTAAAAAAAAAACACATTTACATACCTGCATACATATCGACGGTTAACTATAAATACCTCATTTCGCACCTTGTAAACTTTACAGGAGACAAAAACTGAATATTTTCTCAAAACAGAATCGTACCTATACCTAGTGATGAAATTTGGCAAATTATTTTCAGTTTTGAATCTCTGTCATGTGAAATTGTGATTTTCATAAGAAAAAAGAAACAAAGGAGATATTCAAACACAAAAAAAAACTTTTTAGGACTAGGTTATTTGTTGTACGACCAGTATTTTATCTATTTAATAATTCAAATAAAAAATGAAAATGTCAAAACCTACAAATCCGTTGATAGGAGATGTAATGGCACCGGTTATTCCAAACGGGATACGTCCTTACATATAGGTACTTTAACTAGTTTTATGACTTTATTGTTAATTATTTTATAGTAAAAATACAATTTTAAATTTTGAATAAAATAAGAATAGGTACTTATTTCTAAGCAAAACAGACAAAAATTTAACAAATACAATATGTAGAAAAAACTTCTTTGCGGTCCTTGTGCCTTCACAAACCTTGAATTAAATGTAATGATAAGCTATATTTTTAAGGCATATTTTAGCCGCCAAGATGAAAGGAGGTTATAAAAAACGACTATTAAATGTTTTGACAGATGCTTGCGATATAATGAATGCCTTCAGCTTTGCAGATGAAAATTTTTACCAAACTACATCAAAAAGTGAATTTCACAAAAAAGGTATGTTAGGAAATATTCATATCTAACCGTCGGTTCAAGTTGCTTGGTGCTAGAGAACAAGTAATAGCCAATATATAAATCATTCTTAAAACTGTATAAGCAATTAAAAAATAGCTTAGCTCTTAAAACAAAGTATGCCATATTATTACTTCAAAAAATAGGAAAAAAATAAAATCGTTGGAGCGGTTTTCTTAAAAACTAATTTCTTATATATAAAATTCTAGTACCATTTTTTTTTATTTTGTTATGCCAATTCTTGAAATATCGAATTTTCAAAAAAAAATTAAATATTTTATTAAAAATCCTACATTTTTTTCAAAATTTTGATATGCAATATTATTGACATTTTAAAGGAGCTTTTGCTTAAAATTTGTAATTGAAATTGGTTGAGCCGTTCATGATAAATTGGAAATCAAAAAAACCGTTGTATGGCAAGTACAGTAACAGTTTTTGGGAGTTTTTTTTTCTATCAAAAAGTACACAATACCTATAATAATCTACTGATTGTTTTTATCAAAACCGTTAGGGCCGTTTTTGAGATAAATAAACTTTTCCTAAACGGTTGTATGGTAAGTACCGTTATTTTCCCTCTGGAGAATCACAAAAAACCTTAAGTTCAAAATTTTAAGAAAACAGCTTCAGTGGCTTGCGCTGTATGTCAACTGTCAAGGTACATACATACCAGTGGCGATTTCTGGTCTTGATTTCTGGGTTGGCTACGAATAATCCTTTGATCAAAGCTAAATGTAATAAAAGCAAACATTTTTTATTTTTTTCCTCTATAATGAGTTTTAATTCAACTCATTTATCTATACATAAAATCCAGTCGTCACTCTTTTTTCAAAAAAATTTCGAGAACCGGTTCCTAAAAATTTTCACTTTTTCTTATCTTCGACAACATTTCTTTCTCTATTGATACATTAGTCCAAATTATTACATTTATTTATTTAAACACTTTTAAAAATAAGGATGAAATTATTGTAAATATAGTAAAAAACATGCTTTTAAGCCTTTCGAAGCCTCTCAGCTACTCAAATTTTATGAAAATGTAACCTGTAAACTGTAACGCTCTAAAAAATTGAGGATTAATCTCTCTAGACACCTTATTTTTAAAAATCAAAGCAGTATTTCTCGACTAATAGCAAATTTAATGCAGTTGGATCGACAATTTTTGATTTTATTTTTTTTCTACGGCTACCTTGGAAATTATCAAAATGGGAATTTTCTTATAATTAATTAATAAATTGAAAATCAATACTCAAGCTTTTTAGCAACGTACAGCAATGTTTCATATATCAATTTTTTTATTAGGATTGGTGAAATAGAATTTTGAAAAATTTAATCCATTTTGTGGACTTGGTTGATAAATATTAGGGGTGTCGGAATTTTTTTTATTTTTTATATTCAAAATGGGTATTGTGGATCTTGTAAAGGGTTTAGAAAGAAGTAATTTTTGTTTTGGGATATTTGGAAAAATTGAATTTTGAGACCCGCGGCCGTTTTTAGGTAAAAAACTGCACAATTCGAAAAAGTGGTCGGGAAAACAAATTAAATTTTCGTCTATATGTGCTCAAAATTACTTATAATGTTTTATTTTGGCTTTCTTTTCTCATTTGTATTGACCAAAAATCAATTTAAAAATACTGTATAGTATAGTGTTAAGAAAGCAATTTTCAACCAATTCGAGCATTCCATTTAGAAAAAATAATCGAAAACATCTAGAAAATCGATCTATTTGTCGGGGGAATTTAATGTAAAAAGTTATGTTATGATATTTTGACAAGCAGATTTGAATGCTATTTTCTTAGCAACAGGTTACAAAAGCAAAAAAAAATTATTATAACTTACTGTGACCTCATAAAATATTGGTTTTTCAGACCGCTTTTACAAATCGAGGTTTTTTAACCTAAAAATGGCCGCGGGGTCTCAAAATTCAATTTTTCCAAATATCCCAGAACAAAAATTACTTCTTTCTTAACCCTTTACAAGATACACTATACCCATTTTGAATATAAAATTTAAAAAAAAATTCCGACACCCCTAATAAATATAAGCCATATAGTTTGCCAAAAGGGGGATTAATTTAGTAGTTTTTAATGTTAGACTTTTTTAAAAACACATTTTTGATATTTTACTTCCAATTGAGCTTTATAATTTAGATATTTCTGATTTCTTAAGACAAATACTAAATCATAAATAAGGTGTATTTTAGTTCCTAATATTCAAGTTATGTATTTTTCAGGTAAATGTGCTCGAAAAGCATATATTTATATAGATGCCCTAAGTTTGTTTCCGCCTAAAATTTCTTGTGAAGTTTTTTATAATTATAATTTTGTTTGGCTGAAAATAATTTAAATTATTATAATCCATTATTTGACACCTCATTTTGAAATATTAAAAAAAATTACCAATGTTGATAAGTTACATTTATACTGAATTCTTTCAATTATTTTCATATGCAAAAATTAAAGGTATTCTTTTGTGTACATTTTTTCTTAGCTTTTCCGTGGTTTACAATGATGTGTGATACATTAAAATAAAAGTATTTTTAATTGTTAATTGAAAAAAATTTGATTCATTAAAATCCGTTGGTAATTAAAAAAGTTATTAACGTTTTAGTGAGGCCGGAACAATGTACAACAAAGCATGTTTTAAATGTATTAAATTCAAATAATATTTAATTCCTGCTCTGGTGTTGGATATGGATATACAACTTTGTGATTACCTACATATATTTAGTCTTTATACTAAATTAAAATACTTGATTAAAATTTTTTTTTCTATGTTCAATATTTATATGAAATTTTTAGATATAAATGCCATTAAGTAGGTGTAAAAAACATTACCTCAAATTGTTTTTACATTTTTCTCATAGTTACCATGTAAAAACTAGTAATTTTTTTTATAAATTTAACGATTATCTTACTGACAGTATTTTAAAACCTTTATTATAAAGATTCATTCAGATTTGTTTGAGTAATCATTATATTAATGAAGCTATGTCGATCAGTTTTTTAATTAAAATGCATTTTATTTGTAAAAAATCATTTAAAAAAATTTTAGCACCGCTCATGTAGGTTTGATGGTAAAACATCGTATAACATAATCTTAGAAGAGAAAATAAGCAAAAAATAAGCATTTTTTGTTTTTTCAAATTGTGAAATTTTTCATCAACTTTTGAATTTAGAACGCTGCAAATCGAATTGAAGGCAGACTTAATCACCCCTTTAGTATGAAATTTTTTACCCCTTTTCAATGATTTTTTCACACAATTTAGGGTGTCATTTTGGCTTTATTTAAAGACCTTAACTTTGAAGATCGGATGAGTAAAATGGGAGTTATGATTTTTTCAAGTTAACCATATAAAATTCGAACTAAAACATTTGCTTCAGATAAGTAGGTTCTCCACTGGTGGGTACTGGTCGGCAATCAACTCACATTTTTCTACCCAGGCGTTGGCTCTTTCAATAGAGCCAACCTGTGTGGGTATTTTTGTGGGTCTGTTCTTAAAGATAGAGTGACACAGCACATTTGCTGGCGCAAATTTTGTAGCCAACACGGGCAATATTGAAAGCAAAATAATATTAAAAGAGATTCCTACTTTGTATGGGATTAATATAGCACGTAGGGGTTGCAGTGAATGGATCGATTTAAAAAGGTTTTGCTGGTTTTATAATGATTTAAACGGATTGGGGTGTTGTTTTTTTATCAACATAAAAGATAAAAGGATATTTTATTCTCAAGTTTTAATACAAACAAATTGTTTGTAGTACGTGTATTTAAGACGAAATTTTAGGGTTGGCGCAGCCAACCTAGCCAACTGAAAGGAATCGCCACTGATACATACAGACAGACAGAATTGTGCCACCCACTTTTTTCGTGTTCTCTATCGTCGTAATGCTATGTATAATTGTTATCTCAAAGTTTTTTTCTGTACGAATCCAAAACTTGTCCTATAGTATCTATATCGCAAGTAGAAAGGTTACATAGGAAGCTATGTACATACAAATGTCTATTATTATAATCTTATGCTACATTTCCACCTAATGCTATGTTTCCACCAAAGGTTTATCTCAGATTAGATTTAATAAATCTTTTTGGTGTTTCCACCGCACAAAAAGATTTAAAAAAGATTAAATTTGACAGCACCTTCAAAAATGCAAATGGCGTTCCAATTTTTCTTATGAAGTGCGAATGAGACAGAATGTTTGATTCGTGTGAAACAATGAAGAACTGAATGCGAGTCTCGAATGAATCGTTCAGCACCATTTAAGAAAAGGTTAGTTCGATTTGTAAATCTATTTGTCCTAGGAAGATTTAACAAGATTAATTTCTAATCTTCAAGGTTTACGAAATAAATCTGTATGGTAAATCTCCGAGATTTGAAGGAGATTTGAGGTAAATCTTATTAAATCTCAGATTAGCGTCAGGTGGAAATGTAGCATAACGCTCTGAGATTTAATAAGATTTACCCCAAATCTCCTTTAAATCTTGAAGATTTACCATACAAATTTATTTCGTTAATCTTGAAGATTTGAAATTAATCTTGTTAAATCTTCCTAGAACAAATACTTTTACAAATCGAACTAACCTATTCCTGTATGGCGCTGAAGGATTAATTTATGACTGAATTCAGTTCTTCACAGAGGAAACATTCTATCTCACTTCCTCTTTATGAGAAAAAATGAAACACCATTTGCATTTTAAAAGGGGCTGTCAAAGTAAATCTTTTTTAAATCTTTTTGTGCGGTGGAAACACCAAATAGATTTATTAAATCTGAGCTGAGATAATCCTTTGATGGAAACATAGCATTTTAATGGATGTATTAAGATATTAAGAAAAATATTTAAGTTACATTATATTCAACGAATTTAAAAATTTGTTGCATGCACACTTTTTCCCAAATAAAATTTGATGCGCCCTTTGAGATCTCATTTTCCTGAACTCGCCTAGTAGTATAGGTAATAAAGTACGAAAAATCTTTCGAATACAAAAATAATTAGTACCATCATGAAACTTGGTGAAAACATTTCATGTATATTATGAGAATGAAAAATCAAAAGAGTCTATAAAAATATATCACATGGAAGGGCTTGAGGGAGGGAGGGGGGAAATTGTGGTGTATCAAACAGAAAAATTAACTTTGGTGCAACCTAAGCATATGACACATGTTTTTAAGGTAGTTTTGAATGCCACAACCCTCACCCCAACCCTCAAAAAATCACCCTTTAACCACAGATATTTTTATAGACTCTTCTTATTATTGCTTTTCATGACAAATGAACCATTGATGCCAAGTTTCACCGACAAATTAGTATTTTCTACTGGTTTCCGGTAATATTTAACTTTTATACTGAAAATATAGTCATCGTTACATAAAAATGACAATAACTTTTTTCACGGATGCCGTATGGACTTGGTTTTGGTGTCATTTGATTCAGCATTCAAAACTACCTTGAAAACATGTGTCATAGGTTGCGCCAAAGTTAATTTTTATGTTTGATACGGGTTAGGGTCGAAATCCCGCGAATCAAAATCCCGTATGTCAAAATCCCGCGTGTCAAAATCCCGTTTTTCAAAATCACGGAAATCAAAATCCCGAAAATCAAAATCCCGCCGTTTCTCCTACTATGCGACAGCTCACTAATATTTTTCTTTCCTATGCAATTTGCAAATTGCGTTTAAAGATTGAAGTCGATTTTTTCGTATAATGCGATGCATTAGTTGAGCGCCAGTTTTCAAGTTTTCTTGAGCAATAGTACATTGGGTGGCAAATACACACGAATAAACACCGAGGTGTGTATGCAACCCCCCTCTTTGGGTTCACTATAGGATTTGGGGTGGGTGCGAGGTTTGATGTATGTAAAGTTTCTTTTGCATTTAAAAAAATAATATCATTCATACATAATTCGAAGAGAATTAAAAAAAGAAAAAAAAAATTGATTAAGTTTATAGTCCAGTAACTATATACATTAGACCTTGCGTCAGGTCCGGTAGTTCTGATTTTTTGCTGAGTTGTTTATGTTGTTGGCTTAGTATTAAATCTGATTTTTCGACCTCGAGCGCCGAACGCAACATTGGTTAAAATCCAAAAAACCGCGAATTTTTCGCGGTTTTTTCACTTATTGGCTATTTTAACCATTACGCCTTAACTTCCGAATAAAACATTGCTCTACGATTTCAACCTTACTAAATTTGCTTCAATTTGAGTCCAAAGCCGGTTCTGTAGACATAACGGTTTCCAAGGGACGGCATTTCAAAATATAGCAATAAAAAATTTAAAACAACAAGTAGTATATAAAACAGTATAATAACAAAAACATGGTCTTTGACATATGCTGCATCAAAGTAATAGAGCGTGTCGATTGGGTCAAAAGAAGAAAACAATAGTACCAGATGGGGGGTATATATCCCCCCGTTTAGGCGGGAGGGGCAATTTTAAGAAAAGTTGACTTCAAATAGAAAAATAACCATAAAAATACAATGGTAATATCTGGACGAAAATCCATTCCTAATCTCAAAGCCAGAAATCCATTCTTTAATTTTTTTTTTAAATAAAGTTTTTTTAGCTGACAGTTTTTGAAAAATTTACTTTCAAACTCAAAATTTTGAGAAAAAGACGATTTTTTTTGGTTAATCTATTTTTTTTTTTATTTTATGGTATTAAGTACTATTTTTGTTTTTGATTTTCAATGCCCTTATTAATTTTTAGTTAAAAACTGAAAACCAAATGCTAAAATGACTTCTAGTTTTTGATTAAGATCTTAAAATAAAGCCAACATGACACGCTACACAGTATACAAAAATCATTGAAAAGGGGCAAACGATTTCACACAAGGGGTGAATAAGCCCCCTTCAATTCGATTTGCAGCATTCTAAATTCAAAAGTTGATGAAAAAATTCACAATTTGAATTGATGTTTAGCTCAAATTGAAGCCCATTTAATTATTTTGAAATGGTAAAACAAAGTTATAATCGAAAACCAGGCCTTAAAGGTTAAAATAGCCAAAAACTGAAAAAACCGCGAAAATTTCTCGGTTTTTTGCGTATTTCACAAAGTTGCGTTCGGCGCTCGAGGTCGAAAACTTGGATTATTGCTAAGGCCAACATCATAAACAACTCATCTAAAAATCAGAACTACCGCATCTGAAGAAAAAGGATACTAGACTGAAAACAGTGAAGTTGATCATGTTAATTTCAGTTTTCTCAAAAACTAGAAGTCATTTTAGCATTTGGTTTTCAGTTTTTAACTAAAAATTAATAAGGGCATTGAAAATCAAAAACAAAAATAGTACTTAATACCATAAAATAAAAAAAAAAAATAGATTAACCAAAAAAAATCGTCTTTTTCTCAAAATTTTGAGTTTGAAAGTAAATTTTTCAAAAACTGTCAGCTAAAAAAACTTTATTTAAAAAAAAAATTAAAGAATGGATTTCTGGCTTTGAGATGAGGAATGGATTTTCGTCCAGATATTACCATTGTATTTTTATGGTTATTTTTCTATTTGAAGTCAACTTTTCTTAAAATTGCCCCTCCCGCCTAAACGGGGGGATATATACCCCCCCATCTGGTACTATTGTTTTCTTCTTTTGACCCAATCTACACGCTCTATTACTTTGATGCAGCATATGTCAAAGACCATGTTTTTGTTATTATACTGTTTTATATACTACTTGTTGTTTTAAATTTTTTATTGCTATATTTTGAAATGCCGTCCCTTGGAAACCGTTATGTCTACAGAACCGGCTTTGGACTCAAATTGAAGCAAATTTAGTAAGGTTGAAATCGTAGAGCAATGTTTTATTCGGAAGTTAAGGCGTAATGGTTAAAATAGCCAATAAGTGAAAAAACCGCGAAAAATTCGCGTTTTTTTTTAATTTTTACCAATGTTGCGTTCGGCGCTCGAGGTCGAAAAATCAGATTTAATACTAAGCCAACAACATAAACAACTCAGCAAAAAATCAGAACTACCGGACCTGACGCAAGGTCTCAGTACTATGAAACTACAAGGTTACTGGACTATTAGCCGAAAAACTGAAAGTATTTTTTTGAAAGTTTTGGAAAAAAATTTTTACCAATTTTATTTTGATTTTTAGGAACTGGCACATTCCAAGATCACGAATATGCATTTAATAAGTCGCTAGGACGCTTAGTTTAGCCGCAAATCAAGTTTAAAGATGCAAACTTGTATGCCTCTAGGACGCTTAGCTTAGCCGCAAATCGCGTTTAAAGATAAAAGTCGATTTTTCGTATAATGCTTTGCATGAATTGAGCGCCAATGTCAAGTCAAAAAAAAATCCCACCTGTGTCAAGAATCCAGACCCACCTCTGTCCAGATCCACCTCTGTCTTCTTTAAGACTACCGTTCCCCATCACCCAAACCGAAAAAAATTCCCACCTCTGTCCAGAATCCAGACCCACCTATGTCCAGATCCAGACCCACCTCTGTCCAGATCCGGACCCACCTATGCCCAGATCCCGACCCACCTCTGTCCAGATCCAGACTCACCTCTGCCCAGATCCACCTTCGTCTAGATCCACCAAGCACAACTGCTTATATACGTTTTTTTTTCAAAAGGGGGAGTGGTTTTGAATAAAAATAAATTTACGAATTAAAATGAAATATTGTTTCAAAAGTATGAATAGTCCTATTTGGCAGGACTATTTGGCATATCTTGCCAAGGTGACAGGCATGTTTTTTTTTCTTAACTCAATGCCAATTATAATTTCCAGGTGATTTAATCCTTTATCAAATATGAAATGTCACCCCGTTTTTATTTAGAACTTTTGAAATTCGCCAAAAATAAAACCCCACTGTCCAGGTGGCAGGTATCGACTTTGTTGCTTAGGTCAAGTAGTGCAACAAATTTGAGAAGATTTAATCCTTTGTCATTATTATACACCCAATAGTGTCGCCAGCACTCGGAATATGTTTTAAAATTATTGTAATACAGTAACTGATATTTGGAGGGCTCAGAGCTGTACAACAAAGTCATATTTAGTTTTTTTTTGCAGATTTTTTGGATATTTTTCAACTCCAATTTTCATTTTTAAATAAGAGAATTATAATAATAATAATATAATATAACAATAATAATATAATAAATAATAATAATAATAATTTAATTTAAAGAATAAACTTTAGACTTTTCCTTTTACGAGTAAAATAAAATATTCATTTATTAATGGCAGTTTATTTAATAAACCTCTTACTACCTTTGAATTTTCTTTTTATGACTTGGTTCGGTACAGCTGTGAGCCCTCCATTTGGGCCACGTTTTTTTTTTCAAATAAATATTTTGTTAACATATATTTATTTTAAACTGAAATAATTAATAAATTATAAATCTTTTTACCCAGATACAAATAAGGAGCTTGCCGATGTTGAACAAATTGTGGCTTCCACGAAAAATGAGTTCAAGGAGAGGGCCGGATTTAATCGTCGACGAGGAGCGATGAGACGGCGTGTTCATCAGGTTCGCGTTCAAATAGTTTGTATTTTTTCTGTTTGAGTAATATATTTTATCTTTACTTCTTTTCAGGTTAATGGTCATAAGTTTATGGCCACATTTTTGAGGCAGCCGACATTTTGCTCTCACTGTCGTGATTTCATTTGGTAAGATTTTCTAATATAAGACGTTTTATTTAAATATACATAAAAACAAACGCAGCATGAGGCCATTTTGAGCTTTGACATTTGTTGCTTGTTTTGAAACAAGCTCCACGGGTTTAGAAAATACAGCATTTCTATTGACTATATTGGCTTTTTACAACTTTCCTAACAAAACTAATACTTTTTTCAAATATAATTTTTGGTGATTGAATACAAATATATTAGAATTGGAAATTTTTTGCCTTTCCAGGGGTATTGGTAAACAAGGCTATCAGTGTCAAGGTATGTTTGCGATGATCAGAACTAAATAAATATGCATTGTTTCCGTTTTTTGTAGATTTACTTCTTTGAGTTTTGTTTATTGAAAAAATCATTTTCGTTGTTTTTTTTTAATAATTTGCATATCTCTATATTTTATAACAAAAGCTTGAACTAATTTTTTGTTTTGAAAATTGTTTAAAAACGAAAAAGATGTACATACATATTCCAAAACTAAAAAATCTACGTAGTGCATAGTATGTACAACCATTACAGTACAATCATCTATACTTAGATTTCCGCGTAAAGCGTTCATTTCACCCAACATAGGTTCGTTCGTTGAAGTTTACCCTAGGTTGACCCAGGCTTTCTTGACAGCCCCTAGAATTGTCACAAAAAAAATGGAGTTTTCAGTTCTCAAAAAACACCAAAGGGTCTTCAATTGTGTTGTTGATATAAGAAAGAAACAAAATGTGTTTTAAAAATAGATTAAAACAAACCACAACCTCCATTTTTTATTTCTATTTGTTATTATTCAAGTCAATTTGTGTATTTCTTGAATTTCAATTTCAAAATGAATTACCACGTCTGTGAAGTTAGCAGGGCAACTTTCACCCACGCAAATGGGACCTTGAACTAGGAAATTGTAGTAAGGCTTCAAATTTGCAGTTTTTTTTTGCATTTCATCGATTGCGAATTAGTTACGCAAACAAAAATTTGATTGTAATTTTTCGCAAACCAAAAATGCAATCAAATTTTTGTTTGCGTAACTAATTCGCAATTAATACGTTCTCAATAATAAACTTTTTCAGCTCGGTTATCTTTATTTTTGAGAAAGTTGTCCTGCTAAGTTCATATGAAGTTAGCAGGACACCCATTTTTTCGCAAACCAAAGATGCAATCAATTTTTTTTTGCGTAACTAATTCGCAGTTGATTAGTTCTCAATAATAAACTTTTTTCAGCTCGATTATCTTTATTTTTGAGAAAGTTGTCCTGCTAAGTTCATATGAAGTTAGCAGGACACCCATTTTTTCGCAAACCAAAAATGCAATCAAATTTTTGTTTGCGTAACTAATTCGCAGTTAATTAGTTCTCAGTTGTCAAACTTTTTCAGCTCGATTATCTTTATTTTTGAGAAAGTTGTCCTGCTAAGTTCATATGAAGTTAGCAGGACACCCATTTTTTCGCAAACCAAAAATGCAATCAAATTTTTGTTTGCGTAACTAATTCGCAATTAATTAGTTCTCAATAATAAACTTTTTTTTAGCTCGATTATCTTTATTTTTGAGAAAGTTGTCCTGCTAAGTTCATATGAAGTTAGCAGGACACCCATTTTTTCGCAAACCAAAGATGCAATCATTTTTTTTTGCGTAACTAATTCGCAATTAATAAGTTCTCAATAATAAACTTTTTTCAGCTCGATTATCTTTATTTTTGAGAAAGTTGTCCTGCTAAGTTCATATGAAGTTAGCAGGACACTCATTTTTTCGCAAACCAAAAATGCAATCAAATTTTTGTTTGCGTAACTAATTCGCAATTAATTAGTTCTCAATAATAAACTTTTGTTTAGCTCCATTATCTTTATTTTTGAGAAAGTTGTCCTGCTAAGTTCTATGAAGTTAGCAGGACACCCATTTTTTCGCAAACCAAAGATGCAATCATTTTTTTTTGCGTAACTAATTCGCAATTAATTAGTTCTCAATAATAAATTTTTTCAGCTCGATTATCTTTATTTTTGAGAAAGTTGTCCTGCTAAGTTCATATGGAGTTAGCAGGGTACCCATTTTTTCGCAAACCAAAGATGCAATCAATTTTTTTTTGCGTAACTAATTCGCAATTAATTAGTTCTCAATAATAAACTTTTTTCAGCTCGATTATCTTTATTTTTGAGAAAGTTGTCCTGCTAAGTTCATATGAAGTTAGGAGGCAATTAAAAAGTAATAATTTTTTTTTTTTGCGTAACTAATTCGCAATTAAGTAGCAACTAATGATAGCATAGTTTTTAACCTGAATTTCCAAAAGTGTCCTGCTAACTTTATATACATAAAAAAACTGCAAATTTGTAGCCTTATTCCAAGTTCCTAGCATGCTTGGTTCCTGAGATACACCATGTGACCTGCTAACTTCACTGTGCAGTTAGCAGGTCAGTATGAATTTTTTTCAAATTGAGGACTTCAAATTTTGAACATAGCCTATCGATGAAATGCAAAAAAACTGCAAACTTGGAGCCTTACTACAATTTTCTAGCACGCTTGGTTCCTGAAATACACCATGTGACCTGCTTACTTCACTGTGAAGTTAGCAGGTCACTAAATTACACCCTTATTTGGCGAACTGCAAAATCGGGAATAGAAATGCAAAAAAAATGCAAATTCCTGTCAAGGTCCATTTGCGTGGGTGAAAGTTGCCCTGCTAACTTCACAGACGTTGAGTTACATGTTACATATGAAAACACAACGAAAAAAATGCTTCAGAGCTCAAGCCACTTTAGCAGTTTATTCTTTTCCTTAACTGGCCCCAGAAAAAAACCTAGTTCTACTTCAGGTCGAGTTCAGAGCGACCCTAGGTCTCAAGAAACACAGAATTTTGTGGGTGAGTTCAGGGCTTTCAAAAACCGCTTTGGGGTGACCCCAGGGTGACTTCAGGGTTCAACGAACAAACCTAATGTGAAGAAAGTAAGAAAGTCGGAGAGCTACCAGCCACTTTGACTAACCTACTAGACACAAGGCTACAACTTTGTGTATGCTTGATTTGGGACTAGTTAAGTATGAAATCTACGGTCTGGCAAGGTTGCCGCGGTCGAAAGGTTGTCATCTGATTTCTTCAAAATGCAAAAAAGGGTCAAAATTAACCTACTTGCACAAGGCTGAAACTTATTTATAATTTAGTTTATACATTGTTATGCATGAAAAAAATTATGCCAGACAGTTTTGGCGTTCGAAGGTGCTTTCCAAACCTGCCTTAAGCTCTTAAAGATTAATAAAAGATATTGGATAACTTGAGAAATTTTGTAGGTACAAGACTAAAACTTAGTGTATGCTTTATTCGTGAACAGATTAGTCAAAAAATAAAGATCAAGGAATATTTCCGCAATTCTAGGGTTGCCACCTATATATGTATATTCTTAAAACTTAAAATAACTTCCCAATGTAACATATTTTACAATGCTGGTTTTTGAATTTATAGTAACTTATTTCTTTTTGTACATGAAAAAAAAAATTCCAGACGAGTTTGGTGGACGAAAATAGCTTGCCAGACGATTTTTAAAGTTGGTATTCAAAAATGCCTTTGATTAGCCAGAGAAATGTATTAAATATAACGCGTTAACTGCGTATAATCCTAATACATATTAAATCAATTCAGCAAATTATGATATGGTTCTTTTACTGTAGACCCAGGGTTGACATATTTTTTCAAAGTTTTATAAAATTGACAAAACTGAAACACCTGCCTATATAAATCTAGTTTTCGAACAAATGTGAGCTTATGTCATCTTGTAAATAAAAAAACATACTTGACGAGTTGGACGGTCAAAAGCTCTTGCCAGACGAGCCTAAGGTTTTAAAAATTGGTATTATAAGAAATATCCTTTTTAGATGTTTTCTTAAATTAAATAAAAAACTGTCAAAATTGCAAACCTACCCACAGAAAGCTGATTTTTACATATATGTTAGCTGAAATCTTCTCGTATATAAAAAAACAAATACCAGGCCAGACGGACGGTCGAAAGTTCCTGCCAGACTTAAAAGTTGGTGTTATAAGAAATATTCTTTCTTGATTTTTTCTTAAATTTCAAAAAACTTTCAAAATTGCAAACCTATCCACACAAAGCTGATTTTTACATACATATATATATATTTACTGACATATTTTTGTTTATAAAAAAAAACTACCAGACCAGTCGGACGGTCGAAAGTTTCTGACAGACGGGCCTAATGTTTTAAGAGTCCGACTGGTCTGATATTTTTTTTCAGAAACAGGAACTAACATATATGTAAAAATCAGCTTTGTGCGGGTAGGTTTGCAATTTTGACAAATTTTTTTTATTTAAGAAATAATCAAGAAAGGATATTTCTTATAATACCATCTTTTAAGACTTAAGGCCCGTCTGGCAGGAACTTTGAACCATCCGTTTGGTCTGGTATTTTGTTTCATATAAGAAAAGATTTCAGCTAACATATATGCGACGCGAGTTTCAACTGTTATCTTGAAGATGAAGTCGCGGGAAAAAGTCTGGAGCGTGGTAAGAAATTCAGGATCTCTTAAGCTGGCCATACACGACGGAGCCATCCGATCCATTTGGCTCGGTTGGATTTCAGATTGGCTGAAAATCCAAATGGATCGGCGGCCGATCCACCCCACACACGACCGATTTTGGATCGGCGCGGGGCCATTTGGCTCTGTCGTGTATGGCCAGCTTTAATGGAAAAAATGTAAGCATTCATAAGGATTTGCCATTTAATGTCCGTCAAAAGCAAGCAAAACTCCTGATACGAAAGGTGCTTCATGACAAGGATCCAGAGAAGAACATAGTTGTACGGGACGACAGACTGCTGGTGGAAGGTAAACATTTTACTTGGGATGTTGCAAGAGGCTTGATGTGTGGTGAAAATGATGGTTTTAACGCGTTGAAAACAACTTTTGGAAACATTCCCAATTTAAGCTAAGTATACAGTTCTTTTGAGTAAAAAAAATTCTTCGAGGTGAGGGAAAAAAATATTTTCGACAAAGAAAAAATGTCCGTGGTGTAAAAATTTTTTTTATTCGTCGTCAGCTTACAGTTCCCAAAAAAAAATCTCAATGAGACTGATCTATGAAAAAACAAACACAAATGCCAAAACGCATTTTTTTTCGGAAAAAGAATGTCAGTGGTCCGTTCCTTTTCTCTAAAAATGTTAACAATTGTTAATGTGTCAAAAAAAAATGTTGGAATGTCATTGTTAAGAATGTTACACTTTGTAACATTTCATTTAGGAACGATCAATGTTGAAAATATTGTTGATCTGTCAAACGGCAAGGTTGGAAAAAAATCGAAATGCATTTAGAATGAATAATAAAGAAAAAACTATTTATTGCATAAAATTCATTGAAAGTAAATACATATAATTTCTAAATTAAATTTCTGTTAACGTTAACGAGCACAATGAGCACAAATTTCTTTACCAAAAATCACGGAATTGATAAAATGCAATGTCGAAAAAAAGTAAATTTATCATAAAACTATTCAAAACTCAAAAACAACAGTTAAAAACACATATTTGCAAAAATTCTAACAACTCTAAATCCAAACAACGAAAAGTAAACAAAAGTTAATCACAAAATAAAAAATTGCAGTTTCAGCTGTTTTTGACAGATCAACACTTTCAATTCATGTCGAGGAGATGAGTTGGAAATTGTTACAAAGTGTAACATTCTGACACTTCAACATTGAGTTTAGGAACGATTTTATGACGTCATAATGTTACACGATGTTACAATTTGAGAATTTAGGAACGATCAGTGTTAACAATTGTTAACATTTTAGAGAAAAGGAACGGACCACAGTGACATTGTTTTGTACGAAAAAATTTCGTGGTGAATATAAAATTTGTTTTCTTTGGGTAGTTCACAGTTCGATAAAAAAAATTTAAACGTCAAAAAACTTTTTTTTCGCAAAAAGCGCTCCCTTAAGAAATACATGTAGTTTTTTTTCTTCACTGAACTGTATACTTATGGCCTTTTCGATTGGCAATCCGGAATAGCAATTCGATACGTGTGAACGCTTCTCATTTCGATTCTGAAATCAAATTCAGAACAATTTTCTGTTCTTTTCAGAACAAGAACTGTCATTCTGTCCCCAATCGAAAAGGCCATTACAGCCCTATTCTGGCAGGCCTCACTGATACCTCACAAGTCACAACAACCTCACAAGGTGAGGTTAATTTGATTTTGTGAAGTTTTCGTATTCTGGCAGCAACCTCACGGCTTGTGATCCTCACAAAAACTATCGAAACTGTGATCTCCTACGGAGCAGGTCACAAATAAAAAGTAACACTTGTGATTTCGAATATTACGACATTTACATATTTGTTTGTGTTTTTCTTAATTGCCTCCTCCTTAAAATAAATAAATGAATGAAAAATTACATATTTGTTTGTGTTTTTCTTAATTGCCTCCTCCTTAAAATAAATAAATGAATGAAAAATTAACATTCTTGCATGCGCTTAGCTAATTTATTAAACAAAATCAAACAAATCATGTTTATTTTGACGTAAAAAATATGTAGGTGCGTTCAACATAAATCCAGAACATTTTGAAAGTTCACTCATCTTTTTTTCTATGACAGTCGGCCAATCAGAGCACAATAAAACTAGAAATCATGAAAGTCTGACATGTTTGAACGTGCCCATTCTCCGTGGTGAGTTTCTTGTGAGGTTTCTTATGAGGATTTTCCCAGAATACCGAAAATGTTATCGAATCACAACAAACCTCACAAGGAAAACCTCACAAGAGCTTGTGACCTGTGAGCCCTCACAACGCCAGAATAGGGCTATTAGCGTTAAATAATCTTATGAATGAACTTCTTAAAACAAACAACACGTACCAAATGTCATCAAATTCAAATTTCTCGAAGCTGTCAACGAAGCTGACGTCTTAACTCACAGGGTGACAACTCATCAGCCAATTATTAATGTGGGTGCAAGCAGAAGTAATGGGCGTTTACACGATGCATGAGGTTCCGTTGTCTACCAGAATGAAAATAGTCTTATAAGAAATATTAGTATATTAATGTGGTTTTCCATTCAACCATTTCAGATTGGGTGGTCAGATCATAATTTTTTAGTGGTAAATAGAACACAAAATGTGATTTGATTTGCTTTTGTAATTGTGTTAGTGACTATTTTTCTATTGATGAATTTGTCCAACAAACACCACCTTCTTATCGAAAGTAAACAACACTGCGAAATGCCAAATGCAAACTAATACGTTGAGATTTATGTCAGTTTATTTTGGTGTGTGTGCAAATGCGTGTAAATCTAGCTAAAAATTGAGATTTGAAGAATCGACCTGAGGTCGAAAAAAAAAATCGATTTTTTTGGTTGAATGGAAAGCAAAAGTTGATCTCAGGTCGAAAAAATCAGAAAAAAGTCGACTTTTTTGGTCGAAAGGAAAACCACATAAGTAACAACGTATCGTGATTAAAAAATAAATTATTATTCGTTAACTTTTTTAATTATATCCAAACTTTTGATGTTTTTGTTCTTTATGAAACACGTCTATTAGAAAATGAAGAAAATAATTTTAAGACAAGATTTTTTAATTATGAATTAAGATGGAACCATGCAGTAAGAACAGCGAACTTTGGTCGAGACAGTGGGGGTGAATTGTTTGGGTATCGTAAAAGCTTGATGGGTGTTCATTTTGATTGGAAAAGGGCTGCAGAATCGTACTTACTGGATATTAAAATTGGGAGAGATTACTTAAATTGTAATCATTGGCAACAGGATTTTGAAAAACTTTGTGAAACACTGCAAGAGATTGATACAACAAATTTGATGCAGGGGTGGAATCGGCTAAGGCGATAGTTGACTGTCACTGTTTTGATTGTCAATTTTGATTACCAACTTTTCTTTGTTCTGCGTAAAGTGATCGCTAAAAATATATACAGCAGTATTAATAAAAAACTGGTATCCGCTCCCTAACACACGTGTTAACTGGCACACGGATAGACAACTTGTCCGCTTGATAACTTTTCTTATTAAAAAAGATATGATATCTTTCCAGTATTTATCACTTCACCAAATTCACCACTTCATCAAATTATGGTGATTTTCTAATACATGTGTCACATGCATGCACTGCCTTACAAAGTGTATACTGGTAGTAGTAAACGGTGCTATCATACGCGTGCGTGTATGTGTTAAGAAGTTATCCGTTCATTATACGTGGAATCTGGCTAGTTAAAGTTATCCGTACGTTAACACACGTCACAGACTATTACGCATTTGTTAATAAGAATTACTAGTTAACAGATGTATAAACGCTAGCACGTTGTTATCCGCCGTTTATTAATATGGGGGATAGATTATATGTTAAAAATAACATTAATGAATATCCACAGAAAATCTTGTAGGTACATTGGGATAGGAAGTTGCAGAATATTTGATTTATGCCTTAAGTTGATTCTGAGCAATATTTGATCTTTTTTGTAGTCATTTTCTTCATTTCTCGTTCTTCACCACATAGAAAATTTCCATTGAAGTTAACATTACTATTCGCTTATGTTTATTTCGATAACTTTTCTTTTTTTCACAAAACTTTCGATGTATAATGGAGCTGAAGTTGGCACAATTTATATTTCTCAAAAAAATCAAACAAAATGTATGAAAGTGACACCTAAACAGTGATACCACTTTACTTCAATTGAAGTAGATCTACTTCTTTTTTTCTTATTTTTAAAAAATCTACTTCCTACTTCGCACCATCACTGAAATATGGGAATCTACTTCATTTTAAAATTCTCTGTTTTAACCTACTTCAATTTTACAAAAAAAAGCCAAATCTAGTTCCTTTTCCTTTATTTCATTGAATTCGCTGTTTATTCAGCCATATTGTGTTTTTACCATGCAAATTGTGGCGTAGTTTTGATTTTTTCCTTACTTTATGTAGATTTGCGACTAAAATTTCCTGACGTATCATGCTTGGTAAGCACCGTTTTGAGCACAAATTGACTGGACTAAATGGCGTTTACTGTTAGGAGTAAACAATAGATTCGTAAAAAAATTTGCACTGGTGTTGTCAGGTTTTGAAGTGAAACAAATAAAAATTACCGTCGAAAAAAAACAATTTGTTTTATAATTTCATCTATATTGAAATAAACATATAAGTATGTTGATATGAAGTCTGAGAGAATAGCATTTTTGTTTTTAGTTTTTATTTTTAGTTTAATTTAATCAAAATATGTACTCCAAGAGCCAGAACAAAAAAGGAGGTTCTTAATGCAATTCATTACTGAACTGATTTTCTTGATGGAATATGTTCAGGGGTGTCCCCTGAATATAAATCCAAGTTGGCGGGACTGGGAGGCACGAGCGTCAGCCGCCATCTTGGAAAACGAGTTTTATCATATATCTCGTGCATCCTACGAATATAATAGTAATTTTTTTGAAAGCTAATATTCCATTCTTTTATTTGTTTTCCTAAGTCATGTTGATGTTGCGAAAAGGAATAAATTGCAAGAAAAAAGTACCCGGCTCTTGGCCTAATAAATGTTTGTACAAGAAAGTACATTTTGAAATCTACTTCGATTTTTTTCAATCTACTTCACATTTTTCTTCAAAACTACTTCGGCTTTTTTTTCGGAAGTGGTAACGCTGCGACCTAAATAGCTGTCACCCACATTCCCTAGCAAAAAAGTGATAGTCAATTTAATAATCACCTTACGTGGAGCAAAAGCATTTATTTTGATGATCAACAATCAACTATCGCCTTAGCCGATTCCACCCCAGGATTGGGGTGTCACAAAATAGCTTTGTCAGTACGCATCTTCAGTTTGCGATGATAAGGGAGTTAATATTTTGGAGCTTGCTGATGCCTTCGACTGTCATGTCTGGAATGGTAGCAGCTCAGGAGACTCTGAAGGAGAGTTAACTTTTATTAGAGGTACAGCTTGTTCTGTGATTGATTACTGCTTTACGTCTGGAGTGTGGAATAGTTTTCTAAGCGATTTTAAGGTAGGAATCAAGACATTTTCCGACCACATGTCCCTCGAAGTCACCTTTACGATGCAAGTATCCGAAATACCTGATAGTGCAAAGCAGTTGAACCTTATCCCGAAACTACACTGGAAAGAAAGGAACAGGCTCACTTACCAAAGGCATTTAACAGAGGAACTTGAGAGGCTCAGAAATTCAAATATTCTAGTAGACATAATGCACTGACAAGCATAATTAAAAACTCTAACCCTCAAAGTCCATCGTTGAGAAGAAAAATTATTTTTAAAAAGGAGTGGTTTGATATTGATTGCCTTAAAGCAAGGGAGAAATCGTTCAAATTTTTAAAGCTTCTTCGGAAACACAACTCACAGGAATTCAGGGCGTTTTATTCTCAGGCAAATAGAGCGTTTAAACAAATGTGTTACATGAAAAAGGCAGCTTTTGAGAGAAGAAATATAGAAGTCATCAATAGTTCACGTTGTTCCACGATTTCTGGAAAGCTGTGAAGAACGTTAATGGTAGAAAAAACATCATCGCCTTAGGCCTACAAACATCAAGTCTAAAGAACCAGTTCAGAAGTAACCTAAATTTAGAAATAAGTTCACCGATGGTCCAATATGCCGACCCACTAATCCTGGATGAGTTTTTAGACACTCCCTTCATGATTCAGGAAGTTCAAGAAGTCATATCAAGCTCCAAGGTGAATAAAGCCCCTGGTGATGACCGTATTTCATTTGAATTTTTCAAACATGCCACAGATGAGTTCATTTCGTGGCTAACCATTGAGTTCAACCGAATCTTCGAACGTGTAGCAGTTCCCGACAGTTTTAAAAAATCAATTATATTTCTACTGTACAAAAAAGGAAACCATGAAGATGCATCAAACTACAGGGGAATTTCTTTCCTTAATACCAGTGCTAAACTATTCGTCGGACTGATACACAATATCCAAATTCCAGGTGGGATTCCGGAAAAGTTTCTCAACGGCAAATCATAGATTTTCAATTTACAATATTGCTGATACTTACTTGAAGAAAAAAAAGAAATTATATGCGTTCTTTGTTGACTTCCGTGCAGTCTTCAACTCAATTGTGCGAGATGCCCTTTTTTATTAACTATTTGAGACAGGACTGTCCAGTAAGGTAATTAACATTCTGAGAGCGTTGTACAATATGAACACAGCATGCGTATGGTACGGAGTTGCTCTATCAGACGAGTTTCCAATAACAATGGGCCTAAAACAAGGTTGTATTCTAAGTGCTTAGCTTTTTATATTGTTCATAAATGACATAACGGATGCAGTCAGAGGAGGAATACAAATTGGAGGAGCAACGATTCCTGCACTTATGTATGCAGATGATATAGTTTTTTTTGCTGAAACGGTAGATGGAATGCAACTTATGATGAATAGGTTAGAAAATTACTGCAAGTATGTACTGAATAGTTATGTTGTTGCTGCACAACGTTATAGAAGTTCCATAGTTGATGAAGATTTTGAAAATCAAAATTAAAATTATATGTACCTATATTTTAAGATCTTTTTTGCTTTATTATATATTTATATTCAAATTGTCAATCTGGTAGACGGCCATAGGCCAAACCATTTAGACTTAAGTATGTAATTACTAGGTATAATCTTTTATATTTTGAAATAAAGCCAATTTACTACTACTACTACTACTATATATTTTTACATATAGGTTTGCAATTTTGGCAGTTTTTTTAAATTTAAGCAAATATCAAGAACGGATATTTCTTAAAATACCATCTTCAAAGACTTTAGGCCAGTCTGGCAGGAACTCTTGACCGTCATTTGGGTCTGGTATTTTTTGTCATATACGAGAAGGTGTCAGCTTACATGTAAAAATCAGCTTTGTGTGGGTATGTTTGCAATTTTGACAGTTTTTTTTTAATTTCAAGAAAAAATCCAGAAAGGATATTTCTTATAATACCAATTTTTAAAACCTTAGGCTCGTCAAGTATGTTTTTTTATATACAAGATAGCATAAGCTCACATATGTGCGAAAACTTGATTTGTTTAGGTAGGTGTGTCAGTTTTTTCAATTTTAAACAAATTTGAAAAAATATGTGGCAGCCCTGGGTCTACAGTAAAAGAACCATATCATAATTGGCTGACTTGAGTTAATATGTCTTGGTATTATACGCAGTTAACGTGTTATATTTAATACATTTCTCTGGCTAATCAAACACATTTTTGATACCAACTTTAAAAACTCGTCTGGCAAGCTTTTTTCGTCCACCAAACTCGTCTGGCATCTTTTTTTTTTTTCATGTACAAAAAGAAATAAGTTATTATAAATTCAAAAACCAGCAATATAAAAGTATACCTGTATGTTACATTTGGAAGTTATTTTAAGTTTAAAAAAAATACATAGGTGGCAACCCTAGAACCCTAGAATTGCGGAAATATTGCCTGATCTTTATTTTTTGACTAATCTGTTCACGAATGAAGCATACACTAAGTTTTAGCCTTGTATCTACCTAACAAATTTTTCAAGTTATCCAATATTTTTTATTAATCTTCAACAGCCTTATTTATAAACTCGTTTTAGGGACGAAGTAAAATTATTCCGACTTTCCAACACATCTAATCCTCAAATTTATATTTATAAAAATGTACACGAGGAATAGAGGAGGAGTAAAGCTAAACTGGTTCATATGAGGCTTAAGGCCGTAGTAATGCCGTTTTAGTATCTTAACGCCATTTTGACGTGACATCATGTGAAATTAACGAAAAGAAGCGTAAACGAAATTTTTTATAACTTTTTGTTACTATAAGAAAGTTTTCTTTTATATTATTTATCCATTTATGAACTCCCTTACCAAAATTCCACCAGTAATAATTAATTGAAACGAGTAATTGTGGAAATCAGCCAAGGGTTTGTTTACGTTTTCGATAACCAGAGCTTTAGATTTTTAATTTTTTTTGACATAAGGAGGGTGTAGCTAAAACGGCTCAGAAAATATTTTATAAATAACGATTTGTTTGACGTGGCGTAAGGATGGAGTAAGTGCTTTGACTTGGTTTAACTATTCCGAGGTTGAACCCAGTATTGGTGAAATCTAATAAATAAGGCTGTAAGAGCTTTATGCTACATTTCCACCTAACGCTAATCTGAGATTTAATAAGATTTACCTCAAATCTTCTTTAAATCTTGAAGATTTACCATACAAATATATTTCGTAAATCTTGGAGATTAGAAATTAATCTTGTTAAATCTTCCCAGGACAGATAGTTTTACAAATCGAACTAACCTATTTTCACATGGTGTTGAACGATTCATTCGAGACTCCAATCAGTTCTCCATTGTTTGACACCAATCAAACATTCTGTCTCTATCGCACTTCATAAGGAAAATTGAAACGCCATTTGCATTTTTGAAGGTGCTGTCAGATTTAATCTTTTTTAAATCTTTTTGTGCGGTGGAAACACCAAAAAGATTTATTTAATCTAAACTGAGATAAACCTATGGTGGAAACATAGCATTAGGCACTTTCGACCGCCAAACCCGTCTGGAATAATTTTTTTTCTTGCATTACATTGTATAAACTAAATTATAAACAAGTTTCAGCCTTGTGCAAGTAGGTTAATTTTGACCGCTGATCGCCCTCGTTATATTGATGTGAATTGCTAGCATCAATGATTAGTTCTATTTAATTATATTTATGAAAACGAAAATATAAATTAGTTTAGTTTAGTAGTTCTTTTTATAATTTGTCATATAATACATCTGTGTATCAAACTGAGTACAGGTTTTACCTGAGATTGGTTACTTACCATAAATTCTGAAAGATATGCAGTCATAAAAAGGCTGGACAGTTCCAGCTTAAGCTTTGTTTTATGTGAATAAAAAAAGATTACTCTAAACAGTGCCTACGTTCTCTAACTCTCGCATCGAGAAATTTCTCGCATGGAACACGCAACCAAGACAAATATGACGTGAATTGGCATTCAAATTGTTTTCTCACAATCGCCCGGTTCTGTAATTAGATTTTCTCGACTTGAAACTTTTTGGAATAATATATTTGTGAGAGCCTGGAAAAATATGAGTAAAACTGTGGGAGCCTGAAAAATGTGAGTTAAACTGTTTCTGTAAGAAAAAAGTCGAGATAATTTCTCGATGTACCTGCTTATATTACTCGACAAGTAAAACGCATGTGAGAAGTAAATCAAAGTGATTAAAAGTAGAGAAATGATAAATACCTATTTTGTATTTGTAATTATTATTTCAAAACAAAAACAAAAGAACAATGTAAATCCTTTTGGATTTTGCAAGAGGGGAGCTTGGAAATATAAATGTAAGCGTGAAAAACAAATATAGAACTACTTATCTATCATTGGGTACGTTCAGACGACCCAAGGGACTTGATATTCAGTTAACTGCATTAATTGAACGCAAATTTCACCAAAGTAACTAGGTTTTTTTGAAATGTCAAACTTGGAACTTTACTTCAAATATTTATCTTTTGTTGATCGTGAAAAAAGTACCGATGTTATTTTTATCTAAGATACACCTCACACCTGAAATAAAATCTACAAGTTGTAACAAATTAGCTTTTTGAAAGAAAAAGGTTTTCAAAACTATTTGATTTTGGTATTAGGAAACCAAACATAAAATTAATAAATCTCTTACAAAACTTATAGCTTTTACTTATAAAGTTATTAATTTTCTTTTTCGTTCTCGATAAAGAACCTTCCCACAAAACGGTAAAAACGAACGTACAAAAAAATAAATAAATCACAAAACAATAAAGTTCAGCTTTCTATTAAGTGACAAAACATAATCAGCTGATATTCTGACACAAGTGCACTTGACTTCATATTCCTCGCGTTCCAATGTTTATTCGCTATGCTATCTAGCTATCCCAAAAATTTTGAGATAACTTGAGTTGTTGTTGCGTCAGCTGTTATCAGCTGTTTTTTAACAAGGGATTACAACAACACAAAGCTATCCGGATAACTGAGAATAGCCAGCGGAACGTGCCCATTAAGGGAGATTTTTCTTGACTTACTTTCCAGTCAACTTTCCAATAAAGTTGCCTTAATTGGAAAGCAATATTTTGGCAGTTGGTCAATCACAGGCTAGAAACTTGCCTTAATTTCTAGTCCCTTGGGTTGTCTGAACGCACCCATTTTCTTCTTTAGTTCCACTTAAGTGAGGTGCGCTTGAGAGCTCTCCTCTCCTCACTTAAGTGAAATAAGTAATTTTGTCCATTTTGTGCTTCAGTATCGTCAGTTTCACTTAGGTGAGGTTTACCTAAGATATTTCATTTTCACTTAAGTGATGTTCACTCGATGGCCCTCATAACTTCTGAAGCAAGAGTAAATTCAACTAGGCTTAAAGTAACAAACGGTAACTATTTTTTCATATCTCCCTTTTGAGCTGACTTAATGGCAATTTATTTTCATATTTTTTTTATTTAAAAAGTATAGCCAAACGCTCGCGCAGAATCTAATTTTTATATTTATATGTTGCCGTTAAGACATTAATAAAGTCAAGTCGAATTTCGACTATTTGGCGATACTAGCTTATAGATAGATGAACAATTTTTATTTCAGAAAGTTTTTACAAAGGCTTGGTTTTCATTATATGTAAATTAAATTAAATGACAAATAACTTTTTAGGTTGCCTGTTAGGTTAAAGTGTTATCTGTAATAAATACATTGAAACTTTGCAATTGATTTTTACTTTTAAGAATATTCATTTATAATTAGGTTTCGATATCTTAGAGCGTATTTTAAGAAATTGTAAAGTTGACTATAGTTTTGTCCGTTGAGAATTTCGATGTTCATGGTTAAGGCTTTCACTTCCCAGGAAATGTCTTCTGAATATGTCCGAAAACATGGGCACACTCCAACAAAGTGATATGTATTTTCAGTAGCATCAAGGTTACAGATCGTACAAATGCCTACTGAATCTCTTCTAAACGCTCTTGCATTGAGATTGAGCAATCCGCACCTGGGGCCAAATCATGTAAAATGAAAACGATCGCACGATATCGTTTCAACCATTGCTATCTCTACCATTTCTGTAGAGAATAATAAAGACAGCTATCTTCAAAACGATATCGTCCGATCGTTTGCGTTTTACGTGATTAGGCCCCTGGACTTTAACGCCATGCTAATCATCTCGCGTGAGTTACTGTCTTCGAAGTAGTTTGGCACTTCGGCATAGTTCAGGTTACAATACTCGTCGTGGAAGCGTGATTGAAGCGCTCTGTTTGTATGTTCCGTCCAATGTTTTTTATAAGTCTTGTGCAAGTTTCTATATGCAAGGCTTTCCACTCAGACTTTGTTGACCAGTTAAACTCAATGTTGACCTCATTAAAGAGTTCTGACCACTCATTTGCCCAGTAAATGTGCTTTCTTACAATGACATCTGAAATTTTTCTCGGTAATCTGTTTTCGGGAAGGGTGCTTACTTTTTGAATTTATTTGAAATGAAGTTCGAGTGTTGAAAGGAAGGCTTTTGGAAGTCGTGTTTCTCGATTACGCGCGTAATTTGGTGTGTTACTAGGTAAAGACAAACATCTCTTGATAAAAAACCTTTGCAATTTTTCGACTTCGTTATGTTCGGAATAACCCCAAACTTGCGCGCAGTAATAAATCACTAATTTGGAAGCCGCTTCATATATTTTGTACTTAGCTGAGTGTTGTATGTTCTTGTTTTTGATGAAGTTAGACCAGTGCCCACGTTTTTTAACTCTCGCATCGATAAAATCAGTCGAGAAACGTTGAAAAATGGAACAAAACTCATGCATTTTGTTTCAGTTTTCATCGTTTTAGAACGTAGGCACAGGCAGCATTTATTGAGTTTTTAGACATTGCGAGTCTCTGCCTAAGATGCTCTGTCCACGACATATTGTAAGTCAGAGTTACTCCAAAGTACTTGTATTTGTTTGATATTTTGATTTCATCGTTGTTATAAGTCCATTTTTCTTCAGCTGCCCGTCGTCCACCGTTTCGAAAAATCACTACTTCTGATTTTCTTAAGTTCACAAGCAGATTCCATTTTGAACAACAATTTGGAAGATATTTATCGTTGCTTGCAAGGAAGTGGGATTATCAGAGAGAAGACCAATATCGTCATCATAAAGTAAGACTTTTACTGATATGCCTTCAACAGTTACTCCAACCGGTAGATCAGAGTCGAGGTCATTCAAGAACAGGATAAATAGCAGTGCACTGGGAACGCATCCCTGTTTTCCACCTTGATTGATAGGAAAGCAGTCGCTGATGTTTGTTCCATTTCATACTGTTGCAATGTTGTTGTGATGAGCCTTTAGGATTGAGAGCATTTTTGTGGTCATTCCCAAAAGTGTCAGTTTGTGGAATAATGCACCTCTGTTTATACTGTCAAAAGCAGCTTTTAAATCGATGAAAAACGCATAGAGTTTCTTTTTTTTTTTTATTGAGAGGCAGGACGGAGAGATTGAAAATTTGGTCTACAGTGGAGTAGTTTTGCCTGTATGCAGCTTGAAATTTATTCAAAATCTGATTTTCTTCGACCCTTCGATTAAGTCGATTTAAAAGAATAGTTGTGAACAGCTTGTATATAGTGCCCATAAAAGACAGACCGCGGTAGTTGGCTACATCGTTAGGGTCATTCCCTTTCTTGAAAAGAGGAAATATTATTGACCTTTTGAAAGAATCGGGAATGGTTCCTGTACTAAGGAAAAAGAATACGTCTTCATCAAGCGAAGGTATATGGATATCTGTATTTAATAGAGGTCTGCATGAATGTATTCATTTGATCTATTCACACTGTTCCACTACTTCAGTGCACTCAATTTACAACACAATTTCAATAAAGTTCACTCACAAAATGAGAACTCACAAAAAAAAAAAAAAACCAGTACAACATTCACTCTCTGATAACAGAACGGGTGCAGTGCTTGTTTCTTTTCTCTTTCGTGGGTGCTTGTAACAAATCAAATGAGTGCACTTCTTTCGCTCAGTATTGTTATGAATACTCATATTATAGTTTGAATATTCATAGTATGTTTTGAATATTCACAGTTTGTTTGTGAGTGCAATTCTATTGCTATTTGGATTTCATTTTAAAATTGGAGGAAAGGTATATCGATACCATTCAAAGTGAAAATGTATTTGAATAATGTTAGTTCAATTTGAATTAAATAAAAGATTAAACCTGGATTTTAAAAGAAAAATTTAATTTCACTTAGGAGCTGGCAAATGACTCGGGTGTTTCAATGGAAAAATATTTCTGATGGATGGCGGCGGCGCGGCGGCGGTTTGGTCAATTCAGAATTCTTAATCAATTTAGGTATTAAAAGAACAGAAATTATGAGTGGTCGATTCAATCTTGTAAGAAATACTGACAAACTTCTATTTTCATACGGTTTTCGGTAATATTTTACCTGATATGTACTTAAAAAAAGTCATGATTACGTAAAAAGGTCTATAACTTTTCTTTGGGGTAGACGTATCATTTTGGATTTGTTGTCATTAGATTCAGCATTCAAAGCTACCCTTAAAACATGTATCTTATGATCAGGTTGTTTGAAAAAAAATATTTCATATTTCAGTTTGTTAGACCTCCAACTTCCCCCCGTCTCCACGGCTTCAAATGCATCTACAAAGAAAGCCAATGCGGGTTATAACCAAAATTGGAGTATGAAGGATTATAAGTAGGTATGTAGATATCGTGATATCGAATATCAAGGTACGGCAGGTTTTGTTTTAAGCATTTAGGAGGGGTGGGGGTTAAAAAGTTCTAAGTCACCTTTTTTATTTTCAGGATTATAACCTCTTTAATTAACTAAATTTTTTAAACCTAAACATCACAATCTTGACGGTCCGATTAATTTAACTCAATATATAAGCATTTTACGTCAACCTTTTTATCCATTTTTTGGAGATTTTCAACAAAACAAAAAATCAACAAAAATAAAGTATCCACAAAAACGCCGATAATGTTTGCTCAAAAGCTCTAGATAAATTATGGGTCACATTTATAATACGTATACATTATGCATACTTACACATAAGACACAAAAAATTTGTCTACGTCCATTATAGACTTTGAAATCATCCAATCGATGTTCCCCGCGTTTCATTATAGAGCAAATAATGCGAAGATGGTGTAAGACCACAACACAACAACAATTCATTTGGCACATTCAGTCCATGGATGAAGTCGATTTCAAACTTTTCCCGTACAAAAATTTGCTTTTTTCCAACAAATAAACAAAACGTATTTCTTTTTGTTAAAGTAGCAGCACGAGCACCTAGCAAATGCCGCATATCCGCTAGTTCAATAAGTATTTATACAGGGTGTCCCGTAATGAGTGGATAATACTGCAACTGGTGATAGCAGGCCTTATGACTGCTCAGAAAAAAAATATTAAAAAAATATTTTTCTTGTGGTCTCCATGCTATAATTTATTTTCGAAAAATGTTAAAAAATTCAGGGTCTCCTAAAATACCTAATTACAACGGCCACCCATAAAGGATTCTTATTATTTTTGTATTTTTATAATATTCTTGAGTAACCGTTCTAAATGATGGGTAGTAAATTTTAACACCAGCTGATGCATTTTTTGTGTTATAATTTTTTAAAATTATTTTTTTATTCAAAAATAATTTAATATTTTTTTTCACCAAAGTTTGAAAAATAATAAATTGAAAAAAATGTATGAGAACATAAGTGGCAAATTTGATAAAAATTGGCCTGTTTAATGTACTTTCCAAAATGGTATAACACATGTTTGTGTCTACAAACATAACCAATAAAATTGACATTTAATCTACTAAAGTAGTTTTTTAACATTTAATCAGATGAAATTAAGTTACAAAGTTAAGTAAACACTACGACGACGAATGAATAACTCATATTGTTTTTATTATTTTTATTGCATTTAAAAATAACCGTTCTTAAATAAAGGCAGTAACATTTAACACTAGTTGCTGGATTTTGTTTTTAATAATTTTTTTAATTACTTTTTTAATAAAAAAATGATTAAATATTTATTTTCATTAAAGTTTGATGACAACAAAAATTGAGTTATAAGGAAAAGTCAATAGATATACCAGTGTCACTATTACAGTTGTGAACACGAAAATAGCAGTGGGTTGAAAATAAACGAAAAAATGATATATTTTTAGCCGTTCTTGTGGAATACTGGGGTTAAGGTTCAGTGTTGGGGAGACGTTGCACATACTAGCGGGATCAAATACCACCATAAAAAACAACCTTTGACTCATCTTCCATAAAATATAACGCTCACAGGAAATCCAACATAGTTTCTTGCAAACTGCATCCGTTTTTCTGGATGTGTTTTGGTGGCAGGTGGCTTATCTTTCGGCATGATTACTCCTAAATTTGCCTCCAGGAGTCCTCTTCTCCAACTCATATCACTCATAAAAAGATTGAGCTCTTAACGAATCTTGATTGTCGAATTTTGTGGATTCTCTCGAGAAAATCGCACGATTCTCCTTCCGTCATGGGGTGTTATTTTTCTTTTTCCATCTCTTGTTTCTGGCTTTTGAGCATATTTTATAGAAATTGAGATCATTTAAGCCGAGCAACAACAAATGTTGTGCATTTCCTGGTATGACTTGCCTTCTCTGAGCTGCAACAGAAATAATTTTCACTGCTCATCAGTGAAGTGTTTAATACTGCCCACTTTTGCATTAAAAAGTATTAAACATGCTTGTTTGTATTCATATTTCCTTAAAAACATTTCTTCTACTACATTTTACTTGCTTTCGGTTTATAGCACTTAAAAAAAGTAAACAAAATAGAATATTTACAAAATACTGCTATTTTAATGTTCACTTCAAAAACGATCCCTAACGATTAAATCTACCGTTATTCTGAACGCACGGCAAACTAACTAAAGCTATCTCTTTCTTAATAATGCTAATGATTTAGGCTTTCACTAAATGCATTCTTTTTTTAATTGGAAAGTCTTCAACCGAAAATAGAAGGCTTTCAACAATGTCTGTGAAAACACTGCTATTTTCATGTTCACAGCTGTATGTCTGCTAAATTCACTAACTAAAATTATAGTATGCATTTCAAAAAGGTTTTGATTAAGGTATGGGAAATGCGATAAATAAAAACAACAGTATTAAAAATTATTATTTATTTGTATTTTTATATAAATTTATATCAAGTGTTCAAACTGTCCCCCATTCACTATGATACAGGCTCTGCATCTTCTAATGAAGGACCTCTCAATAAAACGAGCATATTGGCGCTCATTTATTTTCATCACAGCGTCTTGAGCACGACGACGCGGTTCCGTAATGGATGTAATTGGTTTAGTATAAACCATTTCTTTCAGGCACCCCCAGTAGAAAAAGTCCAAAGGATTTAGGTCTGGCGAACGTGGTGGCCACAAAATTGGGCCCAGACGGCCTATTCACCTGTTGGGATACGTTCGATTCAAGTACCTCCATACATTTACAGCATAATGAGCAGGACATCCATCGTTTTGAAGCCACATTGAATTCCTTAGCTCCTCGGGCACTTCTTGCAATAGAGTTGGCAAATTAGCTTGCAAGAAATTAAGATAGGCTTCACCATCTAAGTTGCCTGGTAATTCAAAAGGGCCTATAATTTGTCCATTCAGGATACCTGCCCAGTAATTGATTTTGAATTGGTACTGCTATCTGTCCTCGTGCATTAAATTTGGATTTTCCAGTTGCCAGCTATGTAAATTATGGATATTGAAATATTTTAAGAGACGACTCATCACTCCACAATATTTTTTTGAAGAGCTCCAGATCTTCGTGATTTTGATTTGAGAAAGTGTTAAAAATCTTCTCTAGTAGATTAAAAGCCAATTTAATGTGTTATTGCTGTAGATAGAAGCTTGTGATTTACTATTTGGGAAAGTACATTAGAAGGAGATTTTTTAACATTATTTGCCAAGAAAGTTTTCAGTTTTTTGTCTTTTTTATTAACTTACAAACTTTGATGAAAATAAATATTTAATCATTTTTGTATTAAAAAATTAATTAAAATAATTATTAAAAACAAAATCCAGCAACTAGTGTTAAATGTTACTGCCTTTATTTAAGAACGGTTATTTTTAAATGCAATAAAAATTTTAAAAAACAATATGAGCTTATCATTCGCCGTCGTAGTGTTTACTTAACTTTGTAACTTAATTTCATCTAATAAAATGTTAAAAAATACTTTAGTAGATTAAATGCCAATTTTATTGGTTATGGTTGTAGACACAAACATGTGTTATACCATTTTAGAAAGTACATTAAACAGGCCAATTTTTATCAAATTTGCCACTTATGTTCTCATACATTTTTTTCAATTTATTATTTTTCAAACTTTGGTGAAAAAAAATATTAAATTATTTTTGAATAAAAAAATAATTTTAAAAAATTATAACACAAAAAATGCATCAGCTGGTGTTAAAATTTACTACCCATCATTTAGAACGGTTACTCAAGAATATTATAAAAATACAAAAATAATAAGAATCCTTTATGGGTGGCCGTTGTAATTAGGTATTTTAGGAGACCCTGAATTTTTTTAACATTTTTCGAAAATAAATTATACCATGGAGACCACAAGAAAAATATTTTTTTAATATTTTTTTTCTGAGCAGTCATAAGGCCTGCTATCACCAGTTGCAGTATTATCCACTCATTACGGGACACCCTGTATATATTTACAACATTCATAATTTATATACCTACAGAAAAACATAATTCCAATAATTCACATGGCTTGCTATTACTATTGATAAAACACACAGCATTCTCTCAAGAACACCCAATCTTAATTATGAATATTCACATTCTTTGTGAGTACACCTGATTCAAATTGTGAATATTCACAAATGAGTATTCATTCTCTTTGAGTACAGTGCGCTGTGTTTTTGTATTAAAATGAATATTCAACTCATATTGTTTCCAAACACCAAGTAGTACACTCATTCTCATTTCAAGAAATGAGTAGAATGAGTGGAATGCAGCAAATATTATTGAATGTCTCAAATCTAGTTTTAAGACATTCATGCAGACCTCTAGTATTTAAGGTATATTCGTATGATGTTACTGCAGGCAATAGGCGTGTCTTTTTTGGGATTTTATATATAGTGAGAGATTTCCAAAAAACGCATTCGCAGCGGCCTATATTTTTGTATTTGCAATATGGTACGCCTGAACAGCTGTCACGACACAAAAGTGAATTTTGTGAAAGTTAAAAGTAGAAATAGTACCTCGTGGCTTGATGGTTAGTGCGTAGGACTGTCATGCCGAAGGTTTGGGTTCGATTCCCAGCCGTGCCACCTAAAAACGGAAATGTTTTATCCGAGGAACTGCCTCTTGCGAGGAACTGACAAATCCTCCAAGAGTATACTTGTCATGAATAAGTGCTGCTCAATTAGCCGTTCGGAATCGGCAAAAACTGTAGGTCCCCTCCATTCCTGCCAACAACACGCACACAGGAATGGTTGTGAGTTGTAAGTCACTAGGCCCTGGTTCTCCACGAGCTGTTGCGCCACCCAATTTATTTAATTTATTTTATTTAAAAGTAGAAATAAACCAAAATTATTAACAAAAACTAACTTATTTGCAAGTAAAATGGGAAATATACATATTTATATAATTTATATGGTTTCAATCAAATGTTTGTGTCCCTTTTTTCTTTATTTGCCATTTTCAGATACGATAATTAATTTTGCCGCTATAGTCCAGTCATCACGTCGTGAAAAATAGCCTGACCTTGCGCGCAGAGGCACTGTCTGATTTTTTTTTCATGGATCGATAGAGGCTCATTTAAAAAGCTTAAATCCAAATTTGCACCACCTGACAACTTTTTTTACCAAAGTAATTGGTAAAAATGTGGTTTTTGCCATTTTTTCGCCTTTTGTGAATATCTCGGCTGCAGCATGTCGCACAGAAAGAAATAAAATATGAATTTATTACTTACTTACTTATCCGGCTCCCGATCAGAGATGAGTATCTACTTCATATGTAGTAGATCTACTTCATTAATTTATTTTAATACATCTGCTACGTAGCAACTTATTTCTACTTCGTGTAACTTATGCGTTAATATCATCCTGAAGAGGAGAGTCTTATTGTATTTAAAACAAAAAAATTCCTATTTAATTCTATAAAATAAATAAAGAATAAACTAATACGAGTAAGGAACCCCGAAGCCACACGAGCAAGTACTTGCAAGCAAGTTGCAATACATACACATTTGTTTACTAACACAAACAAACCCAAGCAACTTGCTTATCAACTGGCATGCAAGTTTTGAAGCTAGTAGTGAAGCAAGTTGAGAAGCAAGCTGGGAGACAAGCGAGTGGAATGCAAGTGAAAAGCAAGTGGGAGGCAAGTGGAATGCAAATTACGAATTTAGCAGGCAGTTTATATGTATGCAACTTGCTTGCAAGTACTTGCTCGTGTGGCCTCAGGGTAAATGAATTTGTGAAGCTTATTCTTTAGTATTTATTTAAGGTTTTTGGCACTTCCTTATTGACCGCAATAAATCAAAAATAAAAATTCAACACATTAATTTAATTTTAAAACGTCAAATTTTACTTTAATATTGTATGCATTTCGGTCTAATTTGCAGACCATCTTCAGCGAAATACGAAAATACAATACAAAGGGAATTGATAAACAAAATCATACAATAAAAGAAAGAAAAAAAAGAAAACAAGAAAAATACAAAGTTTTGACAATCATAATTATGTTAATTTATGTATGATGTAAAATTGTAAACAAAATGAAAAGAAAAAATAAAAATAGAGAGAGAAGGCGAAAAATTGACAAAAACATTATTTGGCAAGAGAGAATAAAAAAGATTCGATTGGGCTATTGTCTATGTTCATTAAATTATTTGTAATTGAGATGTATACAGATTCATAAGCATCTAGTTTAGAGGGATATTGAACTGTCTTTATTAGTTGGTAATTATTTTCAATTGGCTTCATAAGATGTGGTTTGTCATGGTTCAAATCAAAAGTATGAGCTGCAACTGCTTTGCTGACATCCTTCTTATCGATGTAACGACGGTGTTCTTCGATGCGACACCTAACCGCGCGTCTCGTCTGTCCAATGTATTTTTGCTGGCAATCTGGACAGGTGATTTGGTAAATGCCACTCTTATCACGAAAAGGTTTTTTATCTTTTGTCGAACCCAATAATGATCGAAGCTTATTGTTGCTGGTGTAAATAATGCTCATATTAGCTTGTTTGAATGCGTGATTGAGTCGATTGGTGATACTTGGTACATAGGTCATAGAAACTCGACGTATGGTTGAATTTTGTGTTTGAGTGAAAAGGGTTGAAGTATTTTCTCTCCTAACTTTATCTGAGTATTTTTTTTACTATGCCATCGATGAGTGTTTTCTTAAATCCATTGGTTTGGGCTAAACGAATTATGTGTTCATATTCGTCTTTATAATCTGCAGTTGAAAGTGGTAAACGGCACATTCGATAGATCATGGAATTAAACGCTGCGGTTTTGTTTTGATGTGTACAAAAAGAGTCGGCTGTAATATATCGATCTGTAGTTGTTGATTTTCTGTAAACCGAAAATTGAATTCTGCGTCCGGTGCGCTTGATTTTTAAATCTAAAAAAGGCAGTGAATGGTCGTTTTCGTTTTCAATTTCATAGGTAAATTGTATGCTCCTATATCGATTGTTGATTGTGGTCAAAATCTGGTTCACATCGGATATTTTAACGATCGCAAACGTGTCATCAACATAACGCCACCATATCCTTGGAAGTAAACCATCATTTCTTAATTCTCTCTCTAGCTTCGACATAAAAGCTTCCGCTACTAATGGAGAGAGACTATTTCCCATACTACATCCGAAATCATTTGAGTAAAACTTATCTCTGAATTGAAAACAATTGAACTTCATACAACTTTCGATACTGAAAATGTATGCGTCCATCTGTTCAGTTGGTAGATTGAATTTTTGTAGGTGTTCTTTAATTGAAGCGGTGGCCAAATCTACAGGTACACTAGGAAACAGTGCTGTAACGTCAAACGAAATCATAATTTCATCATCTTCTATTTCAATGTCTTTTACTTTTTCTATAAAATCGAATGTGTTTTTGACAGAGAAACCTTCAAAATCACCAAACTGTTTCAAATTTGAAACGATCCATTTGGCTGCTTTTGCGAACGGTGAATTTATGCATGACACAATTTTTCGCATCTTATCACCGGACTTATGGACTTTTGGCAATCCGTACATAAGGGGAACTTGTGGATTAGATTCTTTCAAAGTATACGTATTTACATTGAAAACAAGTTTAAGTCGATCGATTACTAATTTAGCATCTTTAATCATTTTATTCAGAGGAGACTTTTTGCAAAGAGTGAAATTATCTTCTGTTATCGATTTAAGCATACGGTTATTATAATCAGTTTTACTCAAAATAACCACTTTATTACCTTTGTCTGATTTTATGTAGAAAACATCTCGTTGTTTTAATCCTTTTAGAGCTTTATTCCATTTGACGGTGTTGGTGTCTAGCTTGTTGTTGGTAGCTGCTCGTTTAGTCTCAACGATAACAGGTGCTGCTTGTTACCTGATTTGCTTCTTAAGAGTGTTCCGGACTGAAATGGTGATTTCATGAATAAGATTGCGAAGCGTGTACTTATCCGATCAAAGCGATTAAGGTGTCTATAGACAGATAAACTTATTTTCTATGCCATCATTGAAAAAAAATTTAATTTTGTGCTCTAGATTTTGGTAAAAGCCTCTAAGAAATCGAGAAAATGGCTAAAATGGCTGTTTTTCAAAACAAATGTAGCCTACACTATAGCATTTTTTGCAAAAAACTGTTTAATAACATAACAGTTTGGTGATTTTGAAGGTTTCTCTGTCAAAAACACATTCGATTTTATAGAAAAAGTAAAAGACATTGAAATAGAAGATGATGAAATTATGATTTCGTTTGACGTTACAGCACTGTTTCCTAGTGTACCTGTAGATTTGGCCATCGCTTCAATTAAAGAACACCTACAAAAATTCAATCTACCAACTGAACAGATGGACGCATACATTTTCAGTATCGAAAGTTGTATGAAGTTCAATTGTTTTCAATTCAGAGATAAGTTTTACTCAAATGATTTCGGATGTAGTATGGGATATAGTTTCTCTCCATTGGTAGCGGAAGCTTTTATGTCGAAGCTAGAGAGAGAATTAAGAAATGATGGTTTACTTCCAAGGATATGGTGGCGTTATGTTGATGACACGTTTGCGATCGTTAAAATATCCGATGTGAACCAGATTTTGACCACAATCAACAATCGATATAGGAGCATACAATATACCTATGAAATTGAAAACGAAAACGATCATTCACTGCCTTTTTTAGATTAAAAAATCAAGCGCACCGGACGCAGAATTCAATTTTCGGTTTACAGAAAATCAACAACTACAGATCGATATATTACAGCCGACTCTTTTTGTACACATCAAAACAAAACCGCGGCGTTTAATTCCATGTCTATCGAATGTGCCGTTTACCACTTTCAACTGCAGATTATAAAGACGAATATGAACACATAATTCGTTTAGCCCAAACCAATGGATTTAAGAAAACACTCATCGATGGCATAGTAAAAAAAATACTCAGATAAAGTTAGGAGAGAAAATACTTCAACCCTTTTCACTCAAACACAAAATTCAACCATACGTCGAGTTTCTATGACCTATGTACCAAGTATCACCAATCGACTCAACCACGAATTCAAACAAGCTAATATGAGCATCATTTACACCAGCAACAATAAGCTTCGATCATTATTGGGTTCGACAAAAGATAAAAAACCTTTTCGTGATAAGAGTGGCATTTACAAATCACCTGTCCAGATTGCCAGCAAAAATACATTGGACAGACGAGACGCGCGGTTAGGTGTCGCATCGAAGAACACCGTCGTTACATCGATAAGAAGGATGTCAGCAAAGCAGTTGCAGCTCATACTTTTGATTTGAACCATGACAAACCACATCTTATGAAGCCAATTGAAAATAATTACCAACTAATAAAGACAGTTCAATATCCCTCTAAACTAGATGCTTATGAATCTGTATACATCTCAATTACAAATAATTTAATGAACATAGACAATAGCCCAATCGAATCTTTTTTATTCTCTCTTGCCAAATAATGTTTTTGTCAATTTTTCGCCTTCTCTCTCTATTTTTATTTTTTCTTTTCATTTTGTTTACAATTTTACATCATACATAAATTAACATAATTATGATTGTCAAAACTTTGTATTTTTCTTGTTTTCTTTTTTTTCTTTCTTTTATTGTATGATTTTGTTTATCAATTCCCTTTGTATTGTATTTTCGTATTTCGCTGAAGATGGTCTGCAAATTAGACCGAAATGCATACAATATTAAAATAAAATTTGACGTTTTAAAATTAAATTAATGTGTTGAATTCTTATTTTTGATTTATTGCGGTCAATAAGGAAGTGCCAAAAACCTTAAATAAATACATCTGACCACAAAGTTTGTTCTTTCATTTAGTGATTAAAAACTAACGAAAATTTTAACTTATTCTTTAGGTTTGTTCGATGTCGACACTGAGTTGGCCCGAACACGCACTCAGGCATTTCATGTGACACCTTTTTAACCCAGCTTATTCGCACTGTGTGAAATGTATTGTGGACAATTTTTTTTTTATTTATTAATTCATATATTAATATACAAAATTCCAAGGCTAATCGATAGAAATCCAGTGCCAGCAAATTAACATTTTTATCATACAAATGCAGCACTGAGGTGTTCAATGTGTAATGAACACCCGAGCAGACAACAGTTTTTTGACATTTCAACGACTTTCCCCAGTGCGCCCTGGGGCAGAGGGAACATCGAACAAACCTATTGTTAAACAAAATACTAGGCAATAATGTGTTTCTGTTCTGAATACCTATTATATTAAATTAAAATAAATGATATGTAGGTACCACCTACATATGTATATAGTTTTTTTCATTATCTGCTTCATATTTTACAAATCTACTTCGATTTTTTGGACAATTTGTTTCACTTTATGGGCTCAGTATTCTCATCCCTGCTCCCGATCCATGAAGGGTCTCTGCCTGAGATATTGCGGTCTTCCATCGGTTGCGGTCCCTCGCACGCTCCCTCCAGTCGTCGAGACCAAGCGCTCTTGCGTCTGAGACCGCCTGGTCCCTTTAGCGGAGGTTCGGTCTTCCTGGTCGTCTCGAACCTGGGGCCTGGGATTCGAAGATTTTCTTGGCTGGAGCGTTGTTGTCCATTCGCTCGATGTGGCCGAGCCAGTGTAGTCGACGTGTTTTGGCTCTTTGGACTACATTCACATCTTGGTACAGCTCGTACAGTTCACGATTGAATCTTCTCCTCCAATCGCCCTCTTCGCATATAGGACCAAATATCCGCCGAAGAATTTTTCTCTCGAAAGTGCCCAGTATCAATTCCCCTTTTTTACTTATCGTCCAGCACTCGGTGCCGTAGAGTAGAACTGGTAAAATTAGCGTTTTGTATAGCGTGCACTTTGTCTTTCGAGAAAGGAGTTTTGAACCCATTTGTTTGGCCAAACAGAAGTAGCAGCGGTTCGCTAGGGTAATTCTTCGTCGGATTTCCACTAAGGTGTCGTTCGTGGAATTGATGCTTGTTCCGAAGTTGGTGAACTCCTTGACTACCTCGAAATGACTGCTACCAACAGTGACGTTTTGTCCTAGGCGATGGACAGATAAGGCTTTGTTTGTTGATAGCATATACTTTGTTTTGTCCTCATTCACTTCAAGACCAACGCGTTTCGCCTGTTCATCAATAGCTGTGAATGCTTCAAGTACAGCTCTCTTGGAGCGGCCGATGATGTCGATGTCGTCCGCATAGCCAAGCAAGCAGTTGAGAAGCCCTGTTGAAGATAGTGCCTTCCATGTTAACACCACTCTTGCGCACTATCTGCTCCAGGACTAAGTTGAAGAAATCACATGATAGCGCATCTCCTTGTCTGAACCCTGTACAAGTTTGGAATAACTCGGATGAGCTGTTACCCATTTGCACGTTGCACCGCGTATTTTGTAACGTCATGCGGCATAGCAGGATCAGTTTTTTCGGGATTCCGAGTTCCGACATCGCCAATAGAAGCTCTTGGCGACTTATGCTATCATATGCGGCCTTAAAGTCGATGAATAGGTTGTGGGTCTCGACTTGAAATTCGTTGGTCTTTTCCAGGATTTGCCTCAATGTGAAGATTTGGTCTATCGTTGATCTGCCTGGCCTGAAGCCACACTGGTACGTGCCGATCATAGTGTTGCAGAAAGGTTTTAGACGCTCACATAGTACGTTGAATAGGATCTTGTAGGCAACATTAAGCAGGGATATGCCTCTGTAGTTCTTGCAGGACATAGGATCGCCTTTTTTGTAGATTGGGCATATGGAGCTATTTGACCAGTCGTCGGGTATACTTTGCTCCTCCCACACTTGGTTGATGAGCTGGTGCATGCACCCTACCAGGATATCTCCTCCATACTTAAAGAGTTCCGCAGGTAGGCCATCCGAGCCGGTGGATTTGTTGTTCTTAAGCTTCTGGATGGCTTTCTTAACCTCTTCAGTACTGGGCGCTGGGACTGGATCTTCATTGACTGGTCTTATGCTTCTTTGTTCCTCTGTTGCCTCCTCTACATAATGCCAACTAAGCAGCTGCTGGAAATGCTGTTAAAATACGTCTTCAATTCCCTGTGCTTTGGTGACTAGGTTCCCTTCGCTGTTTCGAAGAGCTTGCGTGCCAGTCCTATAACCAGATGCCAGTTGCTTGGCTGTTTTGTAGAACCGGCGGGTGTTGGTGGCGGTGCTAGACTCTTCGAGATACTTGCGCTGAGAGGCTGCGGATACTCTTTTCTTTCTACGCAGGGCTTTTTTCTCTTTCCTTCTCTTTTCACGGTACTCCTCTCTTGCTGCTCTTGTTTTCCGTTGCAGCATTTGCATTCGTGCATTTTCCGTCTCCTGCTTCAATACCGCGCATTCATCGTCATACCACGGGTTCTTTTTTCTGGGTGGTTGATAGCCTATGGTGGTCTCGGCTGTCTCTTTAATGATGTCTCGATATTGGTTCCACTGGTTGTTGACGCTTGTGGCTGGGTTTACGGCAGAGAGTTTCCCGGTCAATTGCTCACTGTAGTCTCTGGCTTTCCCAGATGTGCTAAGGCATGCAATGTTGAATTTCTTCCTTTGGGCGGTCTTCGTTTTCTTTTCGTTGGACAGTCGGGCTCTGACTTTGTCACAACAAGAAAGTGGTCAGAGTCCACGTTTGCGCCTCGAAAAGTTGGGACGTCCAAGATGTTCGATGTATACCTTGCGCCAATTAGCACGTGGTCGATTTGGTTGGCGGTTTGACCATCTGGAGATCGCCAGGTTGCTGTGTGTATCCTTCGCCTGGGGAAACTAGTCCTACTTATCACCGTATTACGAGCTGCAGCAAAGTCGATTAGTCGGAAGCCGTTATCTGTTGTCGTTTCGTGGAGGCTGTGCTTTCCAACTAATCCGACTTTAGCATTGAAGTCTCCGAGCACGACTTTGACATCGTACTCCGGACAGGCTCCGTAGGCTCCGTCCAGGAGGTCGTAAAACTCCTCCTTGTGAGACTCCTCAGCTTCATCGGTAGGGGCGTGTGCACATATTAGGCTGATGTTTTGGAAGGTTAGCTTTGATGCGGATCACAGCCAGGCGATCGCTAATCGGCTTAAAATCGATGACTTTCGATCTGAGTCGATTTCCCACGATGAATCCGCATCCTAACATGTGCAGTCTTTGATGGCAGCTGTAATAAATGTCGCAATCTCCTGGATCGCGGCAATATCTGCCTTGTTTCAAGTTTTTGAGTAGCACCTGGTGTATAGAGTGTCCTAACATTCCAGGTGCATACTCGTAGATCATAGTCCATTTTCGTTCCGGGTCTGGTTGCCATTCGAGGGGGGTCGTTATTCGAGGCTTCTTGCCTTTATTTATAATATTATATTATAAAAAAATTAATTTGCTTAAACAAATAAAAAAAAAGTTATAGTTATTTAAAATAAGTTTTTATTGTTTGAAAATCACTCTTTCGTGATTATTAAGAAAAAAGCTCACTTAAGGATGAGATTTTTATTTTTTACTTTTAAAGTCTTTGTAATTACCTGCAATTAAGAAAAAAATCAGCCCTTAACTACTAACACAAGCCGAGAAATAAATTTATGAACATAGGTAAGTCAGCGCCGCATAGTAATTCTTTCTATCAACTTGCGTTAAATTCAATTTGTTTAAACAAATAGAAAAAAAGTTACAGTTCATTAAAAGGTTTTTTGGTCTTAATTTTATACCTTTTTTCATAACTATTGAGAAAAAAACTGTATTTAACGGTACTTCTTTTTTGCTTTACATTTTTTTTTGTAGTCCTATAAATTAAATCTATTTAAATAAAAATGTAAATGTACGTTTGTGCAAAACCTAGGATCTCTGAAAGTTCTTATCCGATTATTTTGAAATTTTGTAACAATGTATGATTGGAATAGAGGCATGTTGTTACATACTTTTTATTTTGAAAAGTCCAATGTAGTGAAGGTAAAAGCATGACAAGCTAAGATCATTACTTAGCTGTATGCTAGAAAAAAATCCTTAGCTATATTTCTCAGTTTAATATCAAAATCTGATGAATAAAAATTGAGTTTGATAAGTCAATTTTTAATTCTAGAGAATTTCATTATTAGTTAGGCTTAATTTGATTTTAATTAATCTGCGGCACTTAACTTTGGATTATATATAGTGTAATATTTTCTCAGGTTCGTTAATAAAACTTATTTACTTTACTTAAAACGTCCACTTATTTATTTCACAATATAAAATACTTTACTTTTCTTATTACAAACAAACGATTTATTATTCACCACTGAAATTAATTCAAAAACTTTACTTTCACTTTTATCACGACCAACTTTATTCATTCACGATTAAAAACAAACTGTGTCGCTGCCGTTCAAACATGTGCCTTTTATACTTGTTTCCCAAACTCTCGAAATAAGGAGAACGTTCTAGTCTCTGCTTCCAGAGCTTTCCATAGGGGAAATTTCCCAATAATTTCCCTTCAAAAAGCTTTTATTTGACAGCTGGTAAATCTGCTATAATCCGGCAGATGGCGCTTCCTTCGTTTGAGAGTTGCTATAATTATAGCTACTAAGGGTATGTTTGCACTGCGACCGTAAGCTTTATTGTGTTCGTTTGTTTGCTTTTCGGAGTCGTTATAGTTCAAATTTGGAAAGTCATTACACTGCCCCCCTCTTAGGATTGATCGTCCCGAGCAAATCCATCACTTCCTTCACCATTGCAACGATGTAAATGGTCGATGTGAACTACTTTTATTTTGCCTCTTAATCCTCCGAATGCGGTAGACGCCATCGTTTACTCGTGTTACAACAGTATAAGGGCCTTCCCAATTTTGTTGAAGTTTCAGTGACATTCCCCTCCGACGCTGGGAATTATAAAACCAAACAAGGTCTCCCGCTTGAAATTCTGTCTTTGTTGCTTTTGTGTCGTATCGCTTTTTCATCCGACCACTTGATGGCTTCATATTTGCCCTTGTTCTTTCATGAACGTCACTCAGCCTTTCTTCTTCATTTCCCTTATCACTCCGATTCATGGGGCCAGTCTGTTGAATTTGCACTATCCTTTCGTTGTTCTTCAATGCCTTCTGCTGAGTTTTGATTGTCAGGATACCGTCCATTGAAACCGTTGAGATGACATCTTTGGCATCGTACCCCTTTGGTAGCTGGTACATTTCCCTTATCACTCCGATTCATGGGGCCAGTCTGTTGAATTTGCACTATCCTTTCGTTGTTCTTCAATGCCTTCTGCTGAGTTTTGATTGTCAGGATACCGTCCATTGAAACCGTTGAGATGACATCTTTGGCATCGTACCCCTTTGGTAGCTGGTACAGGTACTTAATACAAACTGACGACTTATGTAGCCATGTTCATCTTCACGTTCATGATTACCTTCCACTACCACGCTGTTGCCAACAGTTTTGACCATTAACTCATTTGGCTTGAAATGGCTGACATCCATGCACACTTGAAATCCGTCCGCTCCAACTTTGTAGTTTTCTCTGGTATCACGCTCGTCACCCTTTTGCCGAGTAGGAGTTAACTGCAGCGGAGTCACTTTTGGGCGATATATATCGCTTCCCGAGCCATCTTTTTGCGCAGGCCTCATTTTCCTTTTATTCCAATCGTAAATGGGATAGGCTCTCAGTCGCTGGATGGAAACAACTTCCTTTTCTTTTTCATGCGTGCAATGCTTGTAGTCTGGTTTCCATGGTCTTCTAGGTGGCAATCTGCACTGGCTTTGCAGATGCCCAGTCCTGTTGCAATTCCAACATGGAGGTTTTCTAGGTGGCAGTCTGCACTGGCGTTGAAGATGTCCGATCTTGTTACAGTTCCAGCATCGAGCAAGTCCATCTCGCTGGTTTCTTTGGAACGCAGTTCTCTTGCAAGAACACTCCTCAACTCCTAGTTCTCTCAACCGATGAACTCCTTGAGAAGCCTGTTCTGCTGCTTCCATTGTGAGGGCGAATGCTAGTGCTTCAGGAAGCGTGCGTTTGCCAGCAGTTCGAATTGCTCGCTGAAGGTTGATGTCAGATACAGCACGAACAAAGGCTTCTGTTGCGAGTTGGTTGATGATTTCATCTCCTGCAGCTGGATATGCCAGATGTGCCAATCGTTCGATGTCTGCTTGAAGCTGTTGCAGAGTTTCTCCCCTTTTCTGGATTCTAGTATTGAGTTGAACACGGAAGACTTCTTGCATATGGCCATCTCCAAAGCGTTTTTCAATGGCCTGAACAAGAGCACTGAAGTTGCCACTCTTATCTGCTGGTATGGTTTGCAGCAGTTCAGCAGCAGTTCCTCTGAGGGCAAGCGTCAGAGCTATGTATTTGTCCTCCTCATCCCAGCCATTTGTTGCTGCGGCTGCTTCAAACTGCTTCTTGTAGATTGACCAAGAAGTTTGCCCATCGAAGGTTGGGGGATGCATCTCTTTTCTCCTAGGACAGTCACCAGAACTTTCTCGAACCTTCATTTTTCTTACTTTGTCCAATTCCTTAGTAATGGATTCGATTTTATCTTCCACTTTTTCGAACTTTGATTCTACTGTCGACAATTGCTTATCGACATTAGACAATTGTTGATCGACAGTTAACAATTGCTTATCGATAGAAGAAAATTGTTTATCGACACGCTCGTCAAGGGCAATAATTCTATTGTCAAAGGCATCTAACTTACATTCGAGCATATTTGTCTGTTTTTCCAGCAGACACTTTTGTTCTTGGCTTTGTTGCTCGAATCGTTCGAGAAGATTCTTTTGTTCACTACGTTGTTCTTGGCTTTGTTGTTCTAGAAGATTCTTCTGCTCTTGGCTTTGTTTTTCTAGAAGATTCTTCTGCTCTTGACTTTGTTGTTCGAAACGTTCGAGAAGATTCTTTTCCTGACTATCAAATTTGGCAAGCAGCTGAGACAGCATGTTGGTCATGCCCGATGTACTTACTTGCTCTTGCTGTTCTTCCATTTCAATGTCGAATATAAACGTGTCCAGGTTTTTTCCACATCTTCGTAAATCTTCTTGCAGACAAATTATAAGATCATTCTTTGTTCCAGCAGTAGGAAGATCTCGCTTATTCAGTTCTGCCTTAAGTTCCACTAAATTTAAATCATTCAAAGATTTACCCATTGTCTTCTTTTTTTTTCACTTTCCACACAATAAATTAACTGAGTGCACAGATAAAATAAGTTTTATTCCACTTCTAACACCAATGTAATATTTTCTCAGGTTCGTTAATAAAACTTATTTACTTTACTTAAAACGTCCACTTATTTATTTCTCAATATAAAATACTTTACTTTTCTTATTACAAACAAACGATTTATTATTCACCACTGAAATTAATTCAAAAACTTTACTTTCAATTTCATCACGACCAACTTTATTCATTCACGATTAAAAACAAACTGTGTCGCTGCCGTTCAAACATGTGCCTTTTATACTTGTTTCCCAAACTCTCGAAATAAGGAGAACGTTCTAGTCTCTGCTTCCAGAGCTTTCCATAGGGGAAATTTCCCAATAATTTCCCTTCAAAAAGCTTTTATTTGACAGCTGGTAAATCTGCTATAATCCGGCAGATGGCGCTTCCTTCGTTTGAGAGTTGCTATAATTATAGCTACTAAGGGTATGTTTGCACTGCGACCGTAAGCTTTATTGTGTTCGTTTGTTTGCTTTTCGGAGTCGTTATAGTTCAAATTTGGAAAGTCATTACAATACGTATGTGATGACTGATGAGTAAATACACTCCTCGTCAACTGAATACGCACAAACATTTTTGAATATATTTTATCCATTTTTTCCAAACAGTGATGGTTATTATGCCATCTGTTGATGGTAAAAATTTTCGTAACATATAAATAACAGAATTTCAAAGTTTTATCCAAAAACAACCGTGAGTTTTTCCTTCAACCACTTCCAAAGTGTAACTTATGCAAAGTAGAAGTTTTTTTTTTGAGTCAACTGAATAGGTACAAAAATTAAAATTGGTATTGGAATGGAATGAAACAAGTTTTTGTTTAAGTTTAGTAGTGGGTACTTCCACCTTTATTTTTAATTACTTCGTTAATTCGATCCGGCATGCAATCGTATAGCTTTTTAATGTAATTTAACGAAATTTCGCTCCACGCTAATTTGATTGCAGAAATTAAGGTTTCTTTGTCTTCGAACTGACGACCACCCTCATAAACTTTGCGTACTAACCATCCCCAGACATCTTCTATGATGTTTAGATCAGGTGAGTACGGCGGCCATTGAAGCAACTGCACTTGTTGCTCCTCTATCCATGTTTTTAGTATGCGCGCTGAGTGAATAGGCGCATTATCATGTTGGTAGGTCCAGTTTATGGGTCCAAAGATGTTAGAAAATTTAGGAAAATTTCTTTCCAAAATTACTTTATACCCAGCTGCTGTCATTCTTGATGTTACAACCTCGAGCTCAACTGTTCCATAATAACTGACTGCTCCCCATATCATGACACCTCCTTCACGACTATGATGGCGCTTTAAAAATCTTTTTTCTTTTCTCAAATCGTGAAAATAGAAGTTTAACCCATCAGGGCCATCGAAATTAAACTTTTTTTCATCTGAAAAAACCACGTGATACCATTCTTTTTTCCAACTCATGTGAAGTCTTGGAAAATCTAATCGCAACATTTTCCGTCTCTCGTCAAGTGGTGGTTTTTTCTTAAGTTTCATTCGTTTAAAATGGCTTGAGTTGTTGATTACTCTTAATACTGTTGAGCAACTTGCGTTTACGCCGACTTTTTGTTTTTTTTTTGCCACAGAATCAGAAGAATTTGATGCATATCTTAAAATTCTTCGTCTCTCAGCTGCTGTTGTTGCTGTTTTCTTACCTCCCTTCATGTTTTTGCCGTATGCATCTTTATTTTTCAAGTAAGAATAAACTACATTAAAACTTCGGCCAACTTTATCAGCTATTGCACGTCCAGTTAGGCCTTGGTCTCTAAGTAAATCGATTTTAGCTTTTTCAACACTGTTAAGACACGTAGATCTACCCATTTTTCTTAAAATTTGAAATCAAGAACTAAATTTTACTGAAAACACTAAAATCGTTAATTTAAACTGTCAAGCACTCCAAAAAACTTATAAACAACGAAGAAAATGGCGTTGTACCTATTCAGTTGACTAAAAAAAAACTCCTACTTTGCATATAAAACACTTTGCAAGTGGTTGAAGAAAAACTCACGGTTGTTTTTGGATAATTCTTTCGGAATTATCTGCTTAACATCTTAAGGGAATAGTTAGCATCAACAGATGGCATAATAACCATCACTGTTTGGAAAAAATGGATAAAGTATATTAAAAAATGTTTGTGCGTATTCAGTTGACGAGGAGTGTATAGTTTTATCTGTTTTTTTTTTATTTTATTTTTTAAGTAAAATTTTGACAATTTTTCTAGCTCTGTGTTCGATGAACCATGTATGTATGTACATATACATAATGTACATAATGAACGGACAAGAACTGAATTCGCTGCAGTATCTTTCCAGGAAAAAAAGTTGTCAGCATTTAAGAGGATTCTGTAGCGACAGGCGATCTAATACAAGTGACTTCTCGATCCGCTTTTGGTGTTCAGGATAGATACAAATGCTCAAAGTTTATAAAAAAAAATTGTATGGCAAGTACCTACCGCTATTTTTCGTTAAAAAAATTGAAAATAAGAATAATATAAAACGGGAGCTGTAATTACGAGATCTCGCATTTTTTAAATAAGTAGTTAGTCAGGTAAATCTACTGAAAATATAGGGCTAATCCTAAAGAAATTGAAACAAATGAAAATCCTTTGCAGTAAGGTTTAACGACACGTGCTACAACATAAATCCAAAACAAGACACAGTCCACCACCGGAAAATGGTTTAAATTTGAATGCATTTTGCATACGATGCAATCATAGGCGCCCGGAGGGGGGTAATACTTCTTTTTTTGGCGAAGATTATGATTTCAACTTCTCTGCCTCTGGATCAGGCCGAATTATACCTACCTTTAAAATGCTTATTTTCGTTTTCTTTTTAAAATATATGAAGCAATTTTCTTGACATCTTCTTTAGATGTTCATGGTTTGCCCCCCTCTGGCATTTGCCAATATAAAAAGGAGCCTATAAGGTAATTGATATTTTTAAAAGTTTTACTTACTTATCCGGCTCCCGATCCATGAAGGGTCTCTGCCTGAGATATTGCGGTCTTCCATCGGTTGCGGTCCCTCGCACGCTCCCTCCAGTTGTCGAGACCAAGCGCTCTTGCGTCAATAACCGCCTGGTCCCTATAGCGGAGGTTCGGTCTTCCTGGTCGTCTCGAACCTGGGGGCTGGGATTCGAAGATTTTCTTGGCTGGAGCATTGTTTTCCATTCGCTCGATGTGGCCGAGCCAGTGTAGTCGACGTGTTTTGGCTCTTTGGACTACATCCACATCTTGGTACAGCTCGTACAATTCACGATTGAATCTTCTCCTCCAATCGCCCTCTTCACATATAAGACCAAATATCCGCCGAAGAATTTTTCTCTCGAAAGTGCCCAGTATCAATTCCCCTTTTTTACTTATCGTCCAGCACTCGGCGCCGTAGAGTAGAACTGGTAAAATTAGCGTTTTGTATAGCGTGCACTTTGTCTTTCGAGAAAGGAGTTATGAACCCATTTGTTTGGCCAAACCGAAGTAGCAGCGGTTCGCTAGGGTAATTCTTCGTCGGATTTCCACTAAGGTGTCGTTCGCGGAATTGATGTTTGTTCCGAGGTAGGTGAACTCTTTGACTACCTCGAAATTACTGCTACCAACAGTGACGTTTTGTCCTAGGCGATGGACAGATGAGGCTTTGTTTGTTGAAAGCATATACTTTGTTTTGTCCTCATTTACTTCAAGACCAACGCGTTTCGCCTGTTCATCAATAGCTGTGAATGCTTCAAGTACAGCTCTCTTGGAGCGGCCGATGATGTCGATGGCGTCCGCATAGCCAAGCAGTTGAGAAGACCTGTTGAAGATAGTGTCTTCCATGCTAACACCACTCTTGCGCACTATCTGCTCCAGGACTAGGTTGAAGAAATCACATGATAGCGCATCTCCTTGTCTGAACCCTGTTCACGTCTGGAATAACTCGGATGAGCTGTTACCTATTTGCACGTTGCATTATTTTGTGACGTCATGCGGTATAGCTGGATCAGCTTTTTCGGGATCTTGAGTTCCGACATCGCCAATAGAAGCTCTTGGCGACTTATGCTATCATATGCGGCTTTGAAGTCAATGAATAGGTGGTGGGTCTCGACTTGAAATTCGTTGGTCTTTTCAAGGATTTGCCTCAATGTGAAGATTTGGTCTATCGTTGATCTGCCTGGCCTGAAGCCACACTGGTACGTGCCGATCATAGTGTTGCAGAAAGGTTTTAGACGCTCACATAGTACGTTGAATAGGATCTTGTAGGCAACATTAAGCAGGGATATGCCTCTGTAGTTCTTGCAGGACATAGGATCGCCTTTTTTGTAGATTGGGCATATGGAGCTATTTGACCAGTCGTCGGGCATACTTTGCTCCTCCCACACTTGGTTGATGAGCTGGTGCATGCACCCTACCAGGACATCTCCTCCATACTTAAAGAGTTCCGCAGGTAGGCCATCCGAGCCGGCAGATTTGTTGTTTTTAAGCTTCTGGATGGCTTTCTTAACCTCTTCAGTACTGGGCGCTGGGACTGGATCTTCATTGACTGGTCTTATGCTTTTTTGTTCCTCTATTGCCTCCTCTACATAATGCCAACTAAGCAGCTGCTGGAAATGCTGCTTAAACACGTCTACAATTCCCTGTGCTTCGGTGACTAGGTTCCTTCCGCTGTTTCGAAGAGCTTGCGTGCCGGTCCTATAACCAGATGCCAGTTGCTTGGCTGTTTTGTAGAACCGGCGGGTGTTGGTGGCGGTGCTAGACTCTTCGAGATACTTGAGCTGAGAGGCTGCGGATGCTCTTTTCTTTCTACGCAGGGCTTTTTTCTCTTTCCTTCTCTTTTCACGGTACTCCTCTCTTGCTGCTCTTGTTTTCCGTTGCAGCATTTGCATTCGTGCATTTTCCGTCTCCTGCTTCAATACCGCGCATTCATCGTCATACCACGGGTTCTTTTTTCTGGGTGGTTGATAGCCAAAGGTGGTCTCGGCTGTCTCCTAAATGATGTCGCGATATTGGTTCCACTGGTTGTTGACGCTTGTGGCTGGGTCAATTGCTCACTGTAGTCTCTGGCTTTCTCAGATGTGCTAAGGCATGCAATGTTGAATTTCTTCCTTTGGGCAGACTTCGTTTTCTTTTCGTTTGACAGTCGGGCTCTGACTTTGTCAGAACAAAAAGTGGTCAGAGTCCACGTTTGCGCCTCGGAAAGTTCGCACGTCCAAGATGTTCGATGCATACCTTGCGCCAATTAGCACGTGGTCGATTTGGTTGGCGGTTCGACCATCTGGAGATCGCCAGGTTGCTGTGTGTATCCTTCGCCTGGGGAACCTAGTGCTACTTATCACCGTATAACGAGCTGCAGCAAAGTCGATTAGTCGGAAGCCGTTATATGTTGTCGTTTCGTGGAGGCTGTGCTTTCCAACTAATCCGCCAAAGATGTTTTCCTTTCCGACTTTAGCATTGAAGTCTCCGAGCACGACTTTGACATCGTACTCCGGACAGGCTCCGTAGGCTCCGTCCAGGAGGTCGTAAAACTCCTCCTTGTGAGACTCCTCAGCTTCATCGGTAGGGGCGTGTGCACATATTAGGCTGATGTTTTGGAAGGTTAGCTTTGATGCGGATCACAGCCAGGCGATCGCTAATCGGCTTAAAATCGATGACTTTCGATCTGAGTCGATTTCCCACGACGAATCCGCATCCTAACATGTGCAGTCTTTGATGGCAGCTGTAATAAATGTCGCAATCTTTTCTTTTCGTTATACCTGATCCTATCCATCGTATCTCCTGGATCGCGGTAATATCTGCCTTGTACCGCGAGAGGACAGATTCAAGTTTTTGAGTAGCACCTGGTGTATAGAGTGTCCTTACATTCCAGGTGCATACTCGTAGGTCATAGTCCATTTTCGTTCCGGGTCTGGTTGCCATTTGAGGGGGGTCATTATCCGAGGCTTCTCGCGTCTCTCTCATAACAATTGGCTTTTTTATTGTGGTCGGGTCGTTAGTCCAACGCACTAACCTCCAATCTGTAGGGCCATGGGTTTAATGTTGCAGTTCTTTCCTTGGTCAACATTCGCACTTACAAGTTTAGCAAGTCAAGGCATAAAGCCAAGACCAGTATCCGGCGGCTACCAACGTGGAGGTATTGTAAGCACTTGATGTACAGGAAAAGATTCAGCTCGAGGCCCCCAGTTCCTACAACATCCAACCACCAAAGTAAAAGTTTTAGGCAATCTAAAATATGCATGAGTCGGATATTGTTTCTCAAGAAAATGAGCAAATAAATTGCGGATTGTTGTTTGCCTGAAATGATGTTTCATTAGAAAGTATGTGCTTGAGTGATTCTGATTTCAACTCAAACATCAAATCAAGAACCATTCAGATAAAACGTATGCATTTTCGAAAGATTATGTTTAAGGTTCAAAGAAAATCTTTAATCGTTTTGAACAAGGAATTTGAAATTGTTTGTGTAGAATTTCCAAATTATTTACTAATTTTCTCGAAATATAATTCAATTCTGATTCTTTATTTTCAAAAAAATACATGACTGCTTCTTCCATACAAATTTGAATTTTGCACTTAGTTTTCTTAGAACGAAATTTAGTGTTAGATACGTATGCCATACAATTTGTTCACCATTTCAATACTCCAAAAAATGACCGCACAAGTTAAAAAAAAATTAAATAAATTATTTTTAGTTCATACAACATTTCAGTGATAAACCCTGTTTTTCCGATCTTCTCGAAACCGGTAAAGAAGGTCTTGATAAGCTTTTTTGCTTTTAAGAAATATTACAAATTTCTTTGAAAACTCAATACATACATATATTCAAAAACAATTTTACTTTTTGAAACTTGGTTTAGGTATAACGATTTCTTAACATTCTCCAAAATATTTAAATAATACAAATTAATGCTTAAGATATGAGGACAAAAATTGTATTTTTCTCAAAAATTATGAAAAATGTTCTGTGTGCTAAAATAAGTAGATACGGTCTACTATTAAATATAAAATAATTTGGCGCTGGATAAATATCAACTCCCATCGAACGGTTTTTTGGATTTTTAACTTTATCATTATTGGCTAAACGGATTAGAGTTAAATTATTTATACGAAAATTCAAAAAAGTTCAAATAATACTACATACATACATACATATCAAAATATTAAAAAAAAATAAATTTTTGAATATAATTTTTTTTCGAAAATTTGATATCTCAAAATTCGGTTGGTAAAATATTTTCTTCTGCTACAATTTGTTTTGGATAAAACCATAAATTTACTTGACAAAAATACGGATGTTATTTTGGCTGTTTAAAAAATTAGCAGTTCAATATATCGTTATTTAAAGATATCGCTCACGGAGAAGTGATTAAAATGATAAATCCATACTTTATTTTTTTCTGTGCGACATACTGCAGCCGAGATATTCACAAAAGACGAAAAAATGGCAAAAAACACATTTTTACCAATAACTTTGGTAAAAAAAGTTGTCTGGTGATGCAAATTTAGATTTAAGCTTTTTAAATGAGCCTCGATCGATCCATGAACAAAATCAGACAGTGCCTCTGCCCGCAAGGTCAAATGACCTAATGACTGGACTACTATAAAAGAAAAATAAGGGGTAGGGGTATGTTGGTAGACTGTGGTCAAAGTAAAAAGGTCATGATTTAGTCTACTATTACACGAAGACTTTTTAGTTGACTTTTTTCGAAATTAAATATTGTGTTAGTGAAATCAATTTTTTTTTTCTCATTTGCACTCATGACTGAAAAGTCGTCGTATAATAGCAGACTCATTACACATGGGGTAGATGACTTTATTAACGATAATTTTATAATAATTACAATAAAGACATGATTGTATTGCTAATTTGATGCGTTTACCTATTTTTCCATTGGAAATTTTTTAACTCACCAATTCTACCGGATTAACTGAGGTTCAACGATTCAAGTACGTTAGTAACCAAATATGCTTGAACCCTCCTTGAACTTCAGTTAGTTTCAGTTTCACTAACTGATTCAAAATTTGATCTATGTTTCAGCATTTGTGACTCATCATCTACTGAAGTGCAACGATGATTCAAGGTTCAAGTATGTTGTAATAATAATTTTAAGCTTGACCATTGTTGAACCCTAGTTAAACTGCCGAAATCAGTGAGCTAAATTGATTGAACCACGCATCCAAACTTGAACCACGTTTGTAGCCTTTAATCCACAAAAAGCAGTGACTTAAAATTGCTGAGCATCAGATCAAAATTTGAACCAGGTTTGTATAAAAAGGGTTTTATAGACCAAAGGTTTACATAAAGAGCTCTTCATATGGGCTGCGAATAATGAATTGTGAAATGGGAATGATCGTGAATTTTGATCTTCCATTCACTTGAGTAATTTGTTTGGTTGCCTTGGCATTGCGAACAACCCTGTTTAGACTGTAATTGCTCACTACGCCCCGCAACGACGATGAATTTATGGGTGAAATTTTCCCCTCACCGATTTCTTCTACAAAAACATGGTCATGACGAAGTGAAAAGTTACATTCTAAACAGGGCCATTCATTCATCATAATTTTACTATACGAACATAGCCATCGAGAATTCGAGACACATAAAAGAACCAATCGTACCAATGACGACACACTAAAATCCTATTCAATCGAGTTCGATATTCGAACAAACGTCAACATTTTCCACCAATCACTTGTTGCTTTGACTAACGCCAGTTGACTTGAGATGTTTAAATAATAATTGGGTTGTTTCAGCGTACATAAGGCTTTGTATTTTTTGTTCGACTCTCTGCAGTATCTTCTATAAACGTCGATATTGTGTTTTCGGTACATTTTAAGGTTTTTCAACACATTCCTCCTAGCGTGAAAACAAGCAGTATCGCACCATGGTTTCTTTATTACAAAATTCAGGTTAAGCCGATTATTTTCTCCATTTGCACTGTACTGTAATACATTCTTTGTGCAAGACAAAGATCTTCACCAGTGTTTTGATTTTTGTGATGTGTTTTGTTCTAGACTGCATGTGGTTTTTCTGTCATCGCACCACGTCTTGGCAAAAGTTTTAGAATCATTGGCCGCTATTACTTCCTGTATTGAAAGACTTACTTACAGTGGCATATGATCGGAAAAAGTTTCACAGCCTTTTCTAAAGCCTTTTATTGCATCAATAGAGCTGTATGATGGACAACAGTTGTCGATGACCGAAGACCCTCTGCTACTTACAAAAGTAAATTCACTAGACCTGTCTTCATATCCTTTTCCGTTCAAAATTAATGCTCCACTCTCTTCTAAGAACTCTGTAAACGTGTTTGAGTTTCGATCATAACATTTATCCTTTGAAGTTCTGTGGGGGCTAGGTTTTCATTCTCAAGCTGGACATCTACACTTCCTTTCGTACCAGTTCTTACATTAAAATCGCGTACTAATATAAAATTATTCTGATCTGTTTCATCAAAAAAAGTAATAAGTTTTTCAAAGTCGCTTCTCCAATGGTTGCAGTTGATGTACGCAAGAACAAAGTTAAGAAAATCTCCTCCAAAATGGCCTCTAAGAAAATCGGTATCACAGAGTTGATAAACTTGTTCTTGTTGAAACAAACGCTATCGGTGACAGTTTAGAAAGGAATAAGAATTAATTCATTTATAAGCTATGGTTTCAATATATAATCTTATATACTAAGTTATAGATAAAAATGTAGTAGAATTATTTACAAAGTAGAGTGTGCATTAAATATCTTTAAGAATGAATTAATATAGTAGTTATATAAGTTTTTAATACAATAGTAGTATAAGTTAAGCTATAGTTTAAGTAATAGATAGCAATTCACTATATAGGTTTATAACGGGTGATTTTTTAGCTGGTTTGGTTTTGGCAACACTGGTTTTGACAGCTGACGTGTGTTTAGTACCTTGTGTCACTGTCAAACAGCTTCAGTTTGGTTTGCAATTTAACCATGGATCGTCTTACAAATGAACAACGCTTGCAAATTATTGAATTTTACTATCAAAATTCGTGCTCGAAAGCTGGCCGAGGATCCGTTTTTTATCGAAAAATTGTGTTCAGCGATGAGGCTCATTTTTGGTTGAATGGGTACGTAAATAAGCATAATTGCCGCATTTGGAGTGAAGATCAGCCAGAAGCATTGCAACAGCTACCAATGCATCCCGAAAAAGCCACTGTTTGGTGCGGTTTTTGGGCCGGCGGCATTATTGGGCCATATTTCTTCAAAGATGATGCGAATCGCAGCGTTACTGTCAATGGTGAACGCTACCGAGCGATGATAACAAACTTTTTTTTGCCCGAAATGGAAGTTCTTGACTTGCATGATATGTGGTTTCAACAAGACGGTGCCACATGCCACACAGCACGCGAAACAATGGCGCAATTGCGAGGCGAGTTTGGTGAACAGTTAATTTCACGTTTCGGGCCGGTCAATTGGCCGCCTAGATCGTGCGATTTGACACCATTAGATTATTTTTTGTGGGGGTATGTCAAAGCTAATGTCTATAGGGACAAGCCCGCTTCGATTGACGCACTGGAAGCCAACATCCATGCATTCATTCGTGAGATACCGGCCGATATGTGTGAAAGAGTATGCCAAAATTGGACTCAGCGGATGGGCTACCTGAGACGCAGCCGCGGTCAACATTTGCATGAAATTATCTTTAAACATTAAATTGCAAGGTTCAAACTATCGATTCAAATAAATATTTCATTCATTTTTTCGAATTTTTTGTGTTTTTTTTTTTAAAGTTCTAAACCTCTTAAAAAATCACCCTTTATTTCTGATTGACTTTTTAACACTTCCCCTCAATTGAGAATTGATAAACCAATTGCCTCTATGTGTTTGTTGTGTTTCAATGTTGTGAAACCCTTGGTGAGCACATTTGCCGTCATGTTGTCTGTATCGATGTATTTCAAAATAATTTCTCCTTTCTGCACTGAAACCAGGACATCAATGTGTTTGGTGCGAGAGTGTTGAACTTTATTCTTTGCAATTGCCTGGGCACTTTTGTTGTCATTATAAATGACCACACCTTTCTGATCTGTAAATAGAACTTCATTAAGAAATTTTTGAAGATACTTTGCCTCTTTGTCTGAATCTGCTATTGCCATGTATTCGGCCTCCGCACTAGATAAAGCCCCCGTCCTCTGCTTCCTTTCAGGAATTTCCATATACAATGTTTCATCTATGTCCCCATTTATAAAATATGCAGTGACAACATCTAATTAGTGTAAGATAAGTCCCCACTCAGCAGCCAATGCTATTAAGAGACGAATTGAACATTGCCTAGCCATTGGAGCAAAAGTTTCTTTAAAATCTATGCCTGTTCGCTGAAAGCAACCTTTCGCAACTAGTGCTTTCCTTCTGCAAATTTCACCTTTATAGTTCGTTTTTGTTTGAAAAACCCATCGACATCCTATTATATTTTCTCCCATTGGGCGATTAACAACAGTCCACGTATTATTTGTCTTATGAGCCAAAAGTTCTTCGTTCATAGCCTGTTTCCACTCCATAACATTTGAGTCTTTTAAAACGTCACTAACATTTTGCGGATCTAAAGTTAACATGCAGCAGCGTTAATGAAAACATCCGAACCGTCTGAATCTTCACATGCAGTTTCCTTTTCCTTAGTACTATTTACTTTCTTCTTTGATCTCGTTCTCATTGCTACCGGCGGCGGCATCTCAAAATCATTGCTACTTTCTTCCTGTTCCTGAATAACTTCTTTTCTTTCAATTTGGTCTTTATTTTTTTCTTCTTGTTTCTCAATGTCTAGGTTTTCACCGTTACTTAAATTGTCTTCTAAGTCTGATTTACTAGTGCATGCTGTTTTTGTTTCAGATTTTGTATCTAAATTTTCCTTATTTTTCAACTCATTTTCATTTAGTTCATCTTTAATTACTCTGGTCAACAAGGTTTTTGTTACAGAAACAAAAATATACTTTTTCGTATGTTTTTGGTGTGCTGAACTCGAATCTGAAGTCAGAAAAATTCCATCGGGCGACGTTTTTGAGATATTCCCGTTACAAAATCGAAAAAAACAATGCACAATGGGCAGCTATCCGACTCCTTCGTAGTGCAACAGGGTGTGAGACAAGGGGATGTTCTATCGCCAATTCTCTTCCTGCTGGCGATGGACGACTTATTGACGGCCAGTGTTGGTACAGCTGAGCGACAGGGCATTCAATGGAGACCGTTCGAAAGACTCAGTCATTTAGACTATGCCGATGACATATGTCTACTGGCAAATAACATCAGTGGGCTGAACGGGATGTGCCAAACACTGCAAGTGAAGGGAGAGTCGAGTGGTCTAAGAATAAACAGCAAAAAGACAAAAATAATGCTCACAGGCCGCTCCACACAGCAGCGTATTATTCTACAGGAGACGCCAGTTGAAGTAGTGGAACAGTTCAACTACCTTGGCAGTATTGTCTCTGCAAACGGTGGTACGGATCTGGACGTTAAAAGTAGAATAAATAAAGCTCGTGCTGCCCTCGGTACTCTGTCCCCAATCTGGAAATCAAGTCAAATCTCCTTACGCACTAAGTTGAGATTCTTCGAATCCAATGTGAAATCCGTGCTGTTATATGCTTGTGAAACCTGGAAAGTCACGTCTATCATTTCGAAGAAACTGCAGGCTTTTGTGAATCGCTGTCTTCGCCACATCCTAAAGATTCGCTGGCCACAAATAATATCAAATGAGGAATTGTGGCGCAGGACAAGTCAAGAGCGGCTGGACGTCGACATAAGAAAGCGTAAATGGCGATGGATTGGTCACACACTGAGGAAACCAAACGATGAAATTGCAAAGCAGTCCTTTGAATGGAATCCTCAGGGTGCACGGCGGGTTGGAAGACCAAGAACAACATGGAAATCAACTGTCTTAGCGGAAGCGGAATCCCAGAGAAAGACGTGGCCACAGCTAAAGTACCTTGCAGCAGACCGTGAAGGATGGAGACGTTTTGTTGACGCCCTATGCCCCAGCCGGGGTTACAGGACACGATGATGAATAAATGACGTGGCTCTTTATAACTGAGTTGAGAGAACTTGTTTTTATCTCCACACATGTGTGACGTAGCACCACTGTCCAAGCACCAGGTATTGCCTTTTGGGCACGTGTTTAAAGCGAAAACTTCATCACCTACTTCTGATATTGAAAATGATTCCTCTGTAAACGCTGACTTATCTGGTGTGTTGATTATTGACCTACAATTAATTGCTTTGTGACCATTGCGGCCGCATGGATAGCATTTGAAACGATAAGTGTGATTCTTCTTACCTTCTGTCTTTCTGTTCTCTTCGAACGAATTTTTTGATACAAACTTTGAACTTGGGTTAGACTTTTCGTACTGCTGCCGTTGTTTAATGAACAGTGCTCCATTTTGATCGCCATCCCTTCCTCTTCTTGCATCGTACTCCTCAGTGATTTTTACCTTTAGGATTTCGGGGTTTGGCAACTGATCTCGTGTTTTCTAAAATTTCCGTACGACTCAGGAAGGCTATATAACAAAAGAATAGAAAGTATTTCGCCATTAATGTGTAAATCCATATCTTCTAATTTATCCACAGCCGAATAAAACTTAGATAGATGAACACGTATGTCATCCCCTTCGCTCATTTTTTTCAATACGAGCTGTTTTAAAAGTGAAGCCTTTTTGGCAGGTCCTCTGGATTCATACACCTTATGAAGTTTGGTCCAAATTTCATGCGAAGTCGCACAACCTCTTACCTCCTTTAATTCTGATGAACTTATAGATAAGATTAGGTCCGATTTCGCTTTTTTGTCCGCTTTTTCCCGAATTTCTGCTAATTGTTCTTTGTCTTGCCTAGTTTTAGTTCCACACACGTATTCCCAAGTCTATCATTCCTTACCTAAAGTGCTTCCACATGGAGTTTCCAAGTATCGAAATTTTCTCGAGTAAGAGGCTCGATTTTTACCAAATGATGATTTGCCATAACTTAAATATTATTAAAGCTGTTGTTTACTTTACTTTATTAAATTTATTAGGCGTTTTCCTTTGGAGGTGGCGAAGTACTTGCAAGTACTTTGCTAACTTTTTTCAATGGAACACATCAAACTGCTTTCCCATGTAAAATGTATCTACTCTCACATGAGAGCATGTGCAGTTGGTAGTACTACATAAGGGTTTCTTTATTATCTGGATCTTAAAATAAAATCCGATTCCGAAAGCTTTTTTCGAAATAATAAAAAAAAGAACAAAAAAAAAAATAATTAAGACAAAAGCTCTTTCTCATACAATCTTTGCAAACACCACTCATACCATAATATTCACTACTTATAACGATAGTAAAACGGAGGATACTTTTGACGGGTTCCAATGTTGAAACCCGCCAAAATTGTATGAGATGCGACTTCTTGGTAACTTTATATTCTTTGTTAATACTTAATTTATGTGCCGAGTTTAGAGATTTTCCCTCAACTTTTACAATTTTGCTGATATTTGGAGTAAAATACTGGGAAACCCCCATGTATTTTGTAAGACAAGTTTCAAGTGCTCGCTAGCGCGTGTTAATGTTAACCGATTTCAATGAAATTTTATAAAAAAAATTTTGCAATTACCATGATCACATTTATCATTGATTTAAATAATTTAAAAATAAAAACTACAATATAATTGGACAAACAAGAATCTTTAATCGTACGTGTCTTCTCCGTTACTATTAGTTTTCTTCTCCGTTAATAAATAAATAAATAGAAACTTAGCATTAAACCAAGGATGTTTTTTGGAAAATGTTGGCTTTATGAAATCTACTTCATATCTTGATGGACCACGCAGGATTTTAAATTTTATGGAAAATTGAAAAAAAAGTTTTTTTGCAGTGAAAAACTTCTTTTTTTTTATTTTCAAACGGCAATATCTGACAAACGTGACGTAGTAGAATATTTCTGATTTCTGATTCGAGTTCAGCAACCCAAAAACCTTTGGAAAAGTATATTTTAGTTTTTGTTTCAAACAATTTTCTGCCGAATTTAATTAGGGAATTTCTATGTAATTTACCACTAAAAACTCCATATAAAAGCGACTAATTATTTTAATATAATTGTATTAATTGTAGTGAAGTATTTTTTTATTTTTATTAAATTTTTATTGAGAATTTAAATAAATTATATAAACAATAATTAAATAAATATAGCGCTAGACTTTTAGCTATATGAAATATAAAAATAACGTTAAATGAATCGATCTAGGTTAAGCTTAAATAGAATAATGTAAACTAGTTTAATGTTGGATTCTGAGATGGATGATAAAAGTTGATGTAGGGATTTGCCGGAGATGGTTTTGTAGGTTCTGTTGATGTATTCACATTGCATCAAGTGAGGGACAGTGAATGTTGGTTTTTGTTCACAAAAGTTGCAGAGAGTTGCAGGTTGTTTGCTGATCAGATGCTCCTGAGTGATCTGTGTGTGACCCATTCTGAGTCTTGTGAATTTCTTAAGAATTGAAGTAGGTAAGTGCACGGGATAGAAGACCTTGTCGGATTGAGTGTTGATTAATGATGTTGGTACCCACACCAGTCGACTTTAGTGTTGGAAGACATGTTTGCCTTGATATGGTTTTTGAAGTCCTTAATGTTGAAGTTGTAGAATTCGATAATGGGCTCTTTGAGGGCTTGTTTAGCTGCTAAGTCAGCGTGTTCATTTCCTGCGATATCATTTCTTTTTGGCAATCGGTTTGTCACGAATTACAATAGCTATGGCGGTCTTTTATTTTTTGCAGCTCCGATTGCTTTTAGTATGGCAAACGCCTCAGCCGGAAAAAAGAAAGAAACCGACTGAACAATAACAAGCTTGTGTGTGTTAATAAAAATGCTAGTCGCTGTTGCAATTGATAAACAACGAAACCTGCATTGGGATAGAGCTAACCATGTGGTTTCAGTGGCGCGGTGTGTAGTGCATCGGCCTCTGAATCGCAAGGTTCATGGTTCGCTCCCATATGACGGCAAAGAGTTTTTCAATTGATACGAGCATAACCAGACTAAGCACCACTAAAGGAGTCTGATGATCGCGGTGGCACTCGTGAAATAGCTATAACTCCAGCCTATATACTTGGTGGTAACACACACAAGTTGTTGTTGTTCATTCAAAATTATTCAATATAAATTGATGTATAACTTGCAGCATACTGCACTTGTGTGTGGATTTCCATTTACACACAAACCCAACTTAAATTGTAAATTAATTCTTCACCAGTGTCAACTCTTTCAACTCATCCCCCCCCTTGTATGACCAACGAATTGTTGGCATACGAATCGGTGCATGGGGAAAAAAGAAAGAAACCGACTGAACAATAACAAGCTTGTGTGTGTTAATAAAAATGCTAGTCGCTGTTGCAATTGATAAACAACGAAACCTGCATTGGGATAGAGCTAACCATGTGGTTTCAGTGGCGCGGTGTGTAGTGCATCGGCCTCTGAATCGCAAGGTTCATGGTTCGCTCCCATATGACGGCAAAGAGTTTTTCAATTAATACGAGCATAACCAGACTAAGCACCACTAAAGGAGTCTGATGATCGAGGTGGCACTCGTGAAATAGCTATAACTCCAGCCTATATACTTGGTGGTAACACACACAAGTTGTTGTTGTTCATTCAAAATTATTCAATATAAATTGATGTATAACTTGCAGCATACTGCACTTGTGTGTGGATTTCCATTTTCACACAAACCCAACTTAAATTGTAAATTAATTCTTCACCAGTGTCAACTCTTTCAACTCATCCCCCCCCCCCCCCTTGTATGACCAACGAATTGTTGGCATACGAATCGGTGCATGGGGAAAAAAGAAAGAAACCGACTGAACAATAACAAGCTTGTGTGTGTTAATAAAAATGCTAGTCGCTGTTGCAATTGATAAACAACGAAACCTGCATTGGGATAGAGCTAACCATGTGGTTTCAGTGGCGCGGTGTGTAGTGCATCGGCCTCTGAATCGCAAGGTTCATGGTTCGCTCCCATATGACGGCAAAGAGTTTTTCAATTAATACGAGCATAACCAGACTAAGCACCACTAAAGGAGTCTGATGATCGAGGTGGCACTCGTGAAATAGCTATAACTCCAGCCTATATACTTGGTGGTAACACACACAAGTTGTTGTTGCTCATTCAAAATTTTTCTTTTTTATGTTTTGATTATAGGTACATGTGTACATAGGTACCTGCTTATGTACATGTTCATATATCTATTCTATTTATTTGTTTCCTTTTTCTAATAAGAAAATTCAGCTTCAAAATGTTTAAAGTTATTGTAATCACAAGAAATTAACTTTAAGAATAAAGATGCTGCGAAATAATTTCATGCATACATACATACCTACAGACATTATAAAAAAAATCTCAGCTTGAAAAAAATACGAAAACAACTAAAATTCCATGCTCATTCATAAGTTCTCAGACAACCGAAAAAACCATCACATATTTTTCCACCATCAGAAATATCTCCGCCACAAAAAAAATCTTTCTCTACCTACCCACAAACTATATCCTATACATGGATACAATTACAATGAAGAAATGAGATCATACTTTTTGTTCATCGTTGAAAACCTCAAACAAAAACACGTAGATACCTATTCAACAACCGGCAAAGCAAAGTAAAACAAAAAAATAGTACTGCCTTGATCGTTGCTTAAGAGGCAAAACTAGCATTGCAGAAACAAAAAGACATAGATATTTTCCAACAGAGTCAAAGATACAAAATACTGGGGAAAATGCTTTCATTTTTGTAGTAAGACTATATGATTATTTGTGATAATAGCTTAACAAATGCTTGAATGGTGGTTGAGGGCCAAGCAATATTTCTTAATAATAGGCAAGTTTTATTGTATTTATTTATTTTTATCCGCGCACAGTGAAATTTTATATGAATTACAAAAACAACATCGGCAGCGAAATCGCTGCCGACAAAAGTTAAAGTAGAATCTTGCTGCAGATAAACTTTTGACGTTTGTTCGAGTATCGAACTCGATTGAATAGGATTTTAGGGTGTCGTCATTGGTACGACTGGTACTTTTATGTGTCTCGAATTCTCGATGGCTATGTTTGTAGAGTAGAATTATGTTGAATGAATGGCCCTATTTACACTGTAACTTTTCACTTCTTCATGACCATGTTTTTGTAGAAGAAATCAGAGAGGAGCACACATAAATTAATCTTCATGGCGTAGTGAGCAATTACAGTCTAAACAGGGTCGTTCGTAAGCGCATGATTGTTTTGTTTTAACTTTTCGACAAAATGAAAAAATGATCCTATTCTATGCTATCCTAAAAAAAAACACGTCCTTAAATTAGTTTAAAGTGCAAAATTTAGCATATTTATATCTTATAAGTGACAAACAAGATATCTTCTGCGGACTGTCAAAACGATAATTCGCAAACCACAACATCAAGACGCATTCTACAAGGCATTTATCTTCCCATTTTACTAGCACACATTTTACTGGGTTTATATTTTATGGCTATTGGCATCTATAGGCAACCAATTAATTCCCATTTCACAATTCACTATTCGCAGCTCATATAAAAAGCTCTTTAAGTTTGTACAAACATGTTTCAAATTTTAATCCGATGCCCAGCAATTTGAAGTCACTGTTTTAGTGGACTAAAGGCTATCAGCCTTATTCATTAGATTCCACTAAACAGATGAATAGTTAAACACTGTATAAGGCCACTATTCAAAGTTACACAAATTCTTATTCTTTAAACATTTTCCTACCAATTATAGTTATACAACGCTTGTGTCAAATAAAATACCAAAAAGGGAAAATCTATTACATTTTACTTGCACATCTCTAAGAAAACATCAGCTGTTCGTGAAAAATCAATAAAAGAATAATGCTTTCGGTTCGGGTCTTTTCAATTTCTGTGTTAATAATTATAATTTTGAAGTTTCCTTGTGTCATTTTTAGTAATATTTCAATAAAACTAAGCTATTTAATATTCCGTTTACTAAGTGCATTTTTATTAAAAAAAAAAAGAACAAATCAACCCCCATTTTTCCTGCTGCAACGCCGGCGGCCGCCACAGCTCCGTTCCGTTTGGATTATTTTTAGTTTTTTTTTATAATGCAGTTCTCGTTGTTATTGTTAATAGTAGGTACGCATTATGTGCATAAATTAAATAAAAATGTTTGAGATAAAAACTGTTTTGTTGTTTTATTTCATTATGCCTTTTGCTCAGTTTTTATTGGGAAGAATAGGTTATGTATGTGTGTGTAGGCATACATATCTGAATATTTCACTTCTGTGAGTATATTAGTGACATTCCGATACTAATATATCCTTATATTGCCACTATTCAACCTCCAAACGCGTTTAGCTTATAATGAGCCTATTCTACGTTGTATAAGTTTTATGAATAAGGTTTTCGCGTTCGGTGGCATTATAGCGAGTGCATAGCGCTATATACTGGCTATAATGCGTTTATGAATAAGGCTGGGCCCCTATTATGTAAAACGAAACGAACGGCAAGAAAACGATAATCACGAAAACGATAGTCACGACATACCCCGATTATGTAAAACGATAATGGACCCTTGAAAATGTTGCCAGCTGAAACAAAAAACATTTTTTGTACAACCACATCTAACTTCACGCAAGTGCTGGTTGCGTATTAATCGGAAAAATCCCTTCAATCAATCAGAAAATTCCTTTTTTAAGCTTTTCACTAAATTGTAATATATCCTTCTCTAATTTTTTCACAAATATTAAAATCTTCACTTGTGTGAATATAAGTATTTCAAATTGTTTTAGAATAAATAGTCATATCTTTTTATTGTGTAAAAGCTTTAGCTTTTGGGTATCAATTGACCAAAGGGTATGAAAGTGATCAGTTTTTAGCTATTTATTTGTGATTTAAGAATGAAATACGTTTGTTTTCATTATTATTTCCTTGTTTGACAAAGAAAGTGAAACGTTTTAATCTTTTTAAAATTTTGTTGGTTATCTTTCGTATTGAATCTTATAGCGTTTTCGTTTGGTATTCCGGAAGAAGCCTCCGGAGCTCTCCGATCCAGAATGCCAAACGAACAAATTGCAACCCTTTTCTTTATTCTAAAGTTTGGGTTTAATTGTATTTGTGCACTTGGCTGTTGCATTTGGGTGATGAAACATTCACACAGCTGTTTCTCGGAATATTGATATTCCTCAATAACAGCAAAGAATGTCTCCACCTTGGATTTTTACTTTGAGCTAACTCCTTATCTTAGCAAAAATACCACATCATGGTACAAAAATAAAGATAGTGGGGAGGATGGATGATTCTTCTATACATTTTGTTTAAAATATTGGTTCCTTTCAACTCCAAAATTTTGTATAATGCAAAATCGCAATTCAAAAATCAAATAGCAAACAAATTACCTTTGACAATTTTGACGTTTCAATTGTGCGCATGTATGTGTGCTTCTGGTTTTGATTCTTTCTTCAAATCCAGAATCGTTTTTCTCTTCTTTTCAGAAGAAGAACTGTCATATAGTGCCAAACGAACGTTTTCAGAAGCATTCGGAATGCTTCCGGACGACCAAACGAAAACGCTATTAAAGAAAACAAAATTTCTTAAACAAAAAAATTCCCACAGAAAGGGATTTTTTCTATTAACCTCTCAGCACTGTCTACGGCTATTAAGAGCTGTCAAAAAGTAAATATTTTCCAACAGAGTCAAAGATACAAAATACTGGGGAAAATGCTTTCATTTTTGTAGTAAGACTATATGATTATTTGTGATAATAGCTTAACAAATGCTTGAATGGTGGTTGAGGGCCAAGCAATATTTCTTAATAATAGGCAAGTTTTATTGTATTTATTTATTTTTATCCGCGCACAGTGAAATTTTATATGAATTACAAAAACAACATCGGCAGCGAAATCGCTGCCGACAAAAGTTAAAGTAGAATCTTGCTGCAGATAAACTTTTGACGTTTGTTCGAGTATCGAACTCGATTGAATAGGATTTTAGGGTGTCGTCATTGGTACGACTGGTACTTTTATGTGTCTCGAATTCTCGATGGCTATGTTTGTAGAGTAGAATTATGTTGAATGAATGGCCCTATTTACACTGTAACTTTTCACTTCTTCATGACCATGTTTTTGTAGAAGAAATCAGAGAGGAGCACACATAAATTAATCTTCATGGCGTAGTGAGCAATTACAGTCTAAACAGGGTCGTTCGTAAGCGCATGATTGTTTTGTTTTAACTTTTCGACAAAATGAAAAAATGATCCTATTCTATGCTATCCTAAAAAAAAACACGTCCTTAAATTAGTTTAAAGTGCAAAATTTAGCATATTTATATCTTATAAGTGACAAACAAGATATCTTCTGCGGACTGTCAAAACGATAATTCGCAAACCACAACATCAAGACGCATTCTACAAGGCATTTATCTTCCCATTTTACTAGCACACATTTTACTGGGTTTATATTTTATGGCTATTGGCATCTATAGGCAACCAATTAATTCCCATTTCACAATTCACTATTCGCAGCTCATATAAAAAGCTCTTTAAGTTTGTACAAACATGTTTCAAATTTTAATCCGATGCCCAGCAATTTGAAGTCACTGTTTTAGTGGACTAAAGGCTATCAGCCTTATTCATTAGATTCCACTAAACAGATGAATAGTTAAACACTGTATAAGGCCACTATTCAAAGTTACACAAATTCTTATTCTTTAAACATTTTCCTACCAATTATAGTTATACAACGCTTGTGTCAAATAAAATACCAAAAAGGGAAAATCTATTACATTTTACTTGCACATCTCTAAGAAAACATCAGCTGTTCGTGAAAAATCAATAAAAGAATAATGCTTTCGGTTCGGGTCTTTTCAATTTCTGTGTTAATAATTATAATTTTGAAGTTTCCTTGTGTCATTTTTAGTAATATTTCAATAAAACTAAGCTATTTAATATTCCGTTTACTAAGTGCATTTTTATTAAAAAAAAAAAGAACAAATCAACCCCCATTTTTCCTGCTGCAACGCCGGCGGCCGCCACAGCTCCGTTCCGTTTGGATTATTTTTAGTTTTTTTTTATAATGCAGTTCTCGTTGTTATTGTTAATAGTAGGTACGCATTATGTGCATAAATTAAATAAAAATGTTTGAGATAAAAACTGTTTTGTTGTTTTATTTCATTATGCCTTTTGCTCAGTTTTTATTGGGAAGAATAGGTTATGTATGTGTGTGTAGGCATACATATCTGAATATTTCACTTCTGTGAGTATATTAGTGACATTCCGATACTAATATATCCTTATATTGCCACTATTCAACCTCCAAACGCGTTTAGCTTATAATGAGCCTATTCTACGTTGTATAAGTTTTATGAATAAGGTTTTCGCGTTCGGTGGCATTATAGCGAGTGCATAGCGCTATATACTGGCTATAATGCGTTTATGAATAAGGCTGGGCCCCTATTATGTAAAACGAAACGAACGGCAAGAAAACGATAATCACGAAAACGATAGTCACGACATACCCCGATTATGTAAAACGATAATGGACCCTTGAAAATGTTGCCAGCTGAAACAAAAAACATTTTTTGTACAACCACATCTAACTTCACGCAAGTGCTGGTTGCGTATTAATCGGAAAAATCCCTTCAATCAATCAGAAAATTCCTTTTTTAAGCTTTTCACTAAATTGTAATATATCCTTCTCTAATTTTTTCACAAATATTAAAATCTTCACTTGTGTGAATATAAGTATTTCAAATTGTTTTAGAATAAATAGTCATATCTTTTTATTGTGTAAAAGCTTTAGCTTTTGGGTATCAATTGACCAAAGGGTATGAAAGTGATCAGTTTTTAGCTATTTATTTGTGATTTAAGAATGAAATACGTTTGTTTTCATTATTATTTCCTTGTTTGACAAAGAAAGTGAAACGTTTTAATCTTTTTAAAATTTTGTTGGTTATCTTTCGTATTGAATCTTATAGCGTTTTCGTTTGGTATTCCGGAAGAAGCCTCCGGAGCTCTCCGATCCAGAATGCCAAACGAACAAATTGCAACCCTTTTCTTTATTCTAAAGTTTGGGTTTAATTGTATTTGTGCACTTGGCTGTTGCATTTGGGTGATGAAACATTCACACAGCTGTTTCTCGGAATATTGATATTCCTCAATAACAGCAAAGAATGTCTCCACCTTGGATTTTTACTTTGAGCTAACTCCTTATCTTAGCAAAAATACCACATCATGGTACAAAAATAAAGATAGTGGGGAGGATGGATGATTCTTCTATACATTTTGTTTAAAATATTGGTTCCTTTCAACTCCAAAATTTTGTATAATGCAAAATCGCAATTCAAAAATCAAATAACAAACAAATTACCTTTGACAATTTTGACGTTTCAATTGTGCGCATGTATGTGTGCTTCTGGTTTTGATTCTTTCTTCAAATCCAGAATCGTTTTTCTCTTCTTTTCAGAAGAAGAACTGTCATATAGTGCCAAACGAACGTTTTCAGAAGCATTCGGAATGCTTCCGGACGACCAAACGAAAACGCTATTAAAGAAAACAAAATTTCTTAAACAAAAAAATTCCCACAGAAAGGGATTTTTTCTATTAACCTCTCAGCACTGTCTACGGCTATTAAGAGCTGTCAAAAAGTAAATAAATTTTAAGTTTATATTTGCAGTGATTTGTTTACTTGTTTTAATAGTGAAAATAAATTCAACAGAAGAAAAAAATCATATACAAGAAGTTAGAAATGCATTAGCTTCAATTTCAAAATCAACTTGTACCGGTTTGCTTTCGTTTGGATTGCTGAATTTTCATTTATTTTATTTTTTGTTGGTGGCATATTTGCATTTGAATAAAAATGTTTTTATTGTTTTAAAAAGTGTATAATTGTTTCCTTTTGATTAAAGATACAGTGAAAGTTACCGAAAGACAAATATTTATAGCGTTGAAATCAAAACGAAAGCTATACGAGAGCCAATGGCCAGTCGTAGAAGAATACGAGTATCGTTTTTACGTTAACGATTATCGTTTTACGTAATCGCAATTAAACGATTACGCGGTATTTTGAACGATAATCGTATTACGTAATAAGGGCCCTGTATTTGTACAAACGTGGTTCAAGCTTTGATGCGTGGTTCAATTATTTAAGATCACTGCTTTCGGCAGTTTAACCAAAGATAATATAATACAAAGATGTCGCATCCAGTAGAACGAAAGTGAACCCAAAAAATAATCGGCCGTATCTGATATCAGACAGGACAACATGTTGCTTAATGTTGCATTGGTCAATTTTAAGAGCGAGAGCGGAAAATGCCTGTGGATACAATTTAAAATTTGAAATCTCTTCAAATGTATATCTCAAGGACAGGAATAGTATAAATGACGTATAGGTAGGTACATAAATTGAATTTGTTTTATGAAGCGATTCCAGCTTTTTGGTGGCGTGTGGAGGAGACTTGCTACGGTCGGTGGTTTTTAGTTTTTTGCTTATCCTTTATTTGTGTGTTCATGATGATGGAGTGTATCTGTATAGATAGACATGCAGTAACATTATTGTTGTTGGTAGCGATCTTTGAATCAAAGCTTTGTATATAAACTTTATAGTATTATCATGGAGTCGTTTTTATTTACGTGGTATTCCATCGATGGTGGCGCTAGTGAGCACCCATGTTGTGAAACATGTTTCACATTTTGACACCAGAATGGGGAATATTTTTTTATTTCGAGGTACATTTATTATAATCGTAAGCACGAGAAAATCATATATTATTCTCGTAATAATAAATGGAGTAAGCGAGTAAAGTAGTTTTTCCACTGCCACCGCGCATGACCAAACAAAGTGGTAGAATAGAAATACGATTTCTTACCGCAATCGAATATGCTGTCAAATGGCAGAAGGAAAAACAAACAAATCGTGCTGTATTAAAATTTAATTGTTTGAAGTTAAAAGTGAAAACAAAGTAGCAAATAGATCAATGGAGCTGCAATAAATTATAAAAAGGAAAGATCAAGAAAAATCAATAAAATAGATAAGTATTTTGTTTTTATTGTAGATAAATATCTTTGCATTCTATTTTTTTCTTTGCTAATCGTTTTTTTTCTACCTACTTTCAGAAAATACCTACCTACCTACATAAATATTTTAGTGCAGTAATATTCAAGAGAAACAACAAACAACAATGAACATTAAGATATCCTGTGCCGGGTAGTTGCTTGCCAGAAAAAAATATCTACAATCAACAGCCAATAGTTCCAGTGGATAAAAATCCAAAAAATTAAATTGTGTGTGCTAGTGCTTTTTGTTACTATTTGTTTTGTAATGTAAATACATGAGCTGATGAGAACCAAAACTCGTCATTAGGGTTCCCAACTTTCATTGAAACCAAAGGAGGACACTATTTTTTAAAGAAAATAAAAAAACAAAAACGAAGTATATTTTTAACTGTTCATTAAAGCATGCAAAAATAAATAATAAATAAAAAACATGGCATTTCATACCTTAAAAAACCTATTCCAACTAATTAATCAAAATTTTGTTCTAAAAAATATAAACACGATTTATCACTTTTACTGCCAAAAACTGAGAGAAACATTTTTTGGATTCACTTGTTCCAGTGACTTTGACACTCCCCTATCATAATGACGAATGAGAACTACTGAGCGCTCTGAAATATAAACTGACTAACCACCACCATGCTTGAGCTTAACTTTGATGAGAATTTTGACAACGTTAGTTATATGTCTTGCATAAGAAACACGCATTTTTGTTGGAAAATTATGGTTTTTTGCCACTATAAATAACGTTGGGCATTAACACGAACGAGTAAAACGAAGAAATAGTAAATAGCTACTTAATTGATATCAGTGATTAGTTAGTTAAAATATATATAAGTTTGGAATGGCCTTTATCCAGGTTTGTTTTAAAAATTACGATTGGAATACATACCTGACTTTTGATTCAAGCTGTCAATAATTGAACAGTATATGAAGTTTTGAATTAAATGCGAATGGAACAAATAATATAAGCAACTTTTCAGGTAGGGGAGAGTGGGGTAGTTTAGGACAGAGGCAGCTTAGGACAACGGCCAAAAAAGTATCAAAACAAATACTTTTTAATACTTAATCACAATTTTACAGTGGCAATTCTTCCTCAAATAGATATCTAGAAAAAGTTCTTTATTATCAAATTTAGTTATTTTGTGATGATTTATTAAACAATATTTTTATTGTTTAAATTGTTTAAAAAAGAAAAAAAAATAGTTTGTTTGTCTACTTGGGGCACTTTTGGACAGTAGATGACGGGATCATTTGGACATGTCCAAACCAGACTAAAATTTAATATAATAAATAGCGTTTCAAAAAGTGAACAGTGAATACAGTTAAAAACATACTGCCGCCCAAGTATTTAGTACCTCGGAAGAAGATATAGAAGTTTATTTCATCAAATCTTCGAAAATGAATTATGGCTTGGTTTATCTTCAAGCAAATAATTTTTCCTTTCCAGTACGCCCCTAGGGGGGCAGATTTGGACAGTTGTAACAGTTTTTTAAATAGAAAAATATATATGTATAAAATACAATTTAAGGTATGAAAGGGCATCTATATCCAAGCAAAAATACCAAAGAACAACGTCATTCAAGAATAAATTTTATATTGTTATGTATGAGTGTTCCAGGTTGGTTTTTGTAAAAAAAGTCCTAGGGTGCCCCCCTCTCCCCTACCAAGAAGTATAGGAAATAATTATTAGTTTGTATAAATTTTACTTGGAAACATAGACAGTGGGCCTTCTACGGAACACTTTTTCATACTTAAACTCATTAAAAAAAAAAAACTGGAATATTTTATTATTATGTATTATGAACAAATTTCATTAAAGCTAAAACGTTGAAATTTAATGACTTCAGAAAGGAGTGCATTCAGTCATTTTATTAGAAGTTTATGCGTGCAGCTATAAATGTTCCTTATTTTTTAAAAGTAGGACATTTGTTAGTGTAGGGAGGACGGAAGGACAAATTATCAAAAAGGAGGACTGTCCTCCCAAAAGGAGGACGGTTGGGAACCCTACTCGTCATATCAATGCCAAACAAATTTTATAATCAAATTGAATTGTTAAAGTGACTGAGAATACCTACTAAGAGAATAATTGTTGTACCTATCTAATCATAGATTTATAACTCTATTTGTTATGGTTTGAAGGAAAACTATCTTAGTTTTCGTGGCATTGACATGGCCAGTTTTAGTTCCCATCACCCCATATTAAATCTGTGTTTTTTATACACCACTTGTAAAATTAAAGTGCACAAAAATAAAGAAATTTGTTATTCTATAGCTATATGTGAATTGTGTAGTGAGTTTTTCATATGATATTAAATAAAGAAAAAAAAAAGAAAATCTAACAAATACCTAAGTGTCTTGTTTTTCTTTTCGAAGTTGGAACTACAATGTATTTTGTACTTTTGGTTAATGTTGTAGGTGGACAGTATGACAAACAACAAGAGCAGGTATAGGTACTCGAAATAAGTGGGTAGGTAAAATATTTTAACCATCATCTCATTGCAATGGGATCGATTGGTTGTCGCTCTTGCATCGTTGTTTGGTTTCTATATTGTGTGTCAAAAGTGAATAAGTTTTTCGGGTTGTTTAATACGATTAAGAGCAAATATATTTTTCATAATGGTTCAAGAAAAAACCAAAGATTGTTTTGTGTTCATTAAAATTAAAAAAAAAATCAATTTTATATCCAACAAGATACACATTAATCGCTTCGTAGCATCGATTGACTGTTGGCAATTGAAATCCAAGTTCTTTGGTAGGTATTTGGATTTCTTAAATTGATTATTGTGCACTTCTACGTGAATAATTATTTTGAAAATATATTTGCTTTTAATCCATTTAAATGAACGAATCTTTTTATTAAACCCGCGGCAAAATACTTTCAACTTCAGAGAAAATTTTAATCTTCCTTTTGTGTGTGCAAGTGAACATCTTGTTAAAATTGCAAAATTGTATTTTGCATAGAAAAATTGATTGAATTGAAACTACCAAAAATGAGTTTCATATACCAACATTTTCTGAGTTTGATATAACTCCGTATTAATGTTGTATTTTTAACATGCTACTTTTTTCCAAGCGAACATAAAAATGCACTGAAAAACTTCGCTAGTTTTTGTAATGCACTTTCCTTCATCAATTTGGTATATGTAAATCTTTCCCTATAAATAAATATGACAAAAACTTTCTGATTTTTTCAAATTACATATACCTATTTCTTAGTAAAGCCTGGTTTATACTTCCATGCGAAGTGTAGTTTTCATAGAAAAAAATACTTTTTTTCCTAGGCATGAAAAACTGTCAAAAACTAAATGCAATTATATTGGCGACAAGGAGGAACAAATTTGTCTCGAAACAAATGCAACTCGATGGGCTTTTTGTAACCAAATATTATGACGAAAACTATTTTTTTGAAAACCTTTTGGTTCAATAATTATTGATGTTTCATTTCAAATTTGATTTCACTTAGCTTTGAAGTATAAACTAGGCTTAATGAAGAAAATTTGAAAAGAAATATTTAGCATATAATATGGTGGCGGGTGAAAGCGTCTTGGCATGAAAGGCATGAAAAATGCAAACTAGAATTAAAAAAAAAAAAAACAGTATACCTACGTCCAAGACTGATTTCAAGATTGTTTTCACAATGTGAAATTTCATCAATTTGGTATACATACATATGTAAATCTTTCCCTATAAACAAATATGACCGCTACTTTGATTTTAAAGTGGAATAGAGTTCTTTTGATCCAAAAAAGTTTTAGACTATTGATTATGTTCTAAAAAACAGGGCAATAAGGAAGTAAGACGTTCATGGGAGCCGGGGAGTGCTATTAAATTGGAGGGTGCATTTTTTAGAGGGGGGTGCAAAAGCACCCTTTTTGGTTTTTTGCATATAACTCGAAAACGAAGCAAAAATTCGAGATAGTTCTCAAAACTTTTTTTGTAGAAAATAAAATTTACCATCAAAATGGATTTTTGAAAAAAATTAAAAAAAAATTTAAGTAAGCTAAATTTTAAAAAAATCATTGCACAAAAATGTGAAAATCGCTTTTTTGTTTTTTTTTTTTCATTGTCAATGAACGTCTTACTTCCTTGATTTCAATCAAAAATTAAACTTCTCAGTTTTTTTTGTTTTTTTTTTTTTTAATTTTTCTTCGAAATATGAATGATAGGTACTGTTGCTCACGAAAACTTGACATTGGCGCTCAATTGATGCATCGCATTATGCGTAAATTCGACTTATATCTTTAAACGCGATTTGCGGCTAAACTAAGCGTCCTAGAGGCATCAAAGTTGACACCTTTAAACTTGATTTGCTGATAAACTAAGCGTCCTAGCGACTTATAAATCCAGATTCTTTAAGTGCAACAGAAACTATGCATACATCCAACCTCGCACCCACCCCAAATCCTATAATGAGCTCAAGCAGGGGGGTTGCAGGGGGCAACATTCCCCCCCATACACACCTCGCTGTTTATTCGCGTTTATTTGTCATTCAAGGTACTCATGCTCAAGAGAACTCAATTAATGCACGAAAAATCAACTTTTATCTTTAAATGCGATTTGCGGCTAAACTAAGCGTCCTAGAGGCATCAAAGTTTACACCTTTAAACTTGATTTGGGGCTAAACTAAGCGTCCTAGCGACTTATAAAATGCATATTCGTGATCTTGGAATGTGCCCGTTCCCGAAAATCAAAATAAAATTGGTAAAAAAGTTTTTTCCAAAACTTTCAAAAAAATATTTTCAATTCAACTTTTCTTCGAATTATGTAGGTATGAATATACTACCATTCTTGCAGTGCAAATTTTCGTATTGGAAAAGGTATTCCCTACCAATATACATAGAACAAAGTATGACTTACTTAAGAAACGAAAGACTGGAAGGCCAGAAAATAAATGTTTGAAAAAAGCATTTATTCGAGTATGTTCCTATCTTGAAGAAAACGAGGATGAAGAGGTAACAGTTATTGATCTGATTTAAAAAATTAAATATTTTTTAGAAGGATCGAGTTACTCTGCTTATTCAAGCATGTATATGAAAGAAAAATTGTTTAAACACTTTGGTGATTCTGTTTTTATATGAACAACAAGGAAAGCGAGAATCTGTTAAATTAATCTTAAGTTTATCTTGAAAAATAAAAGTCTTAGGACCATTTGGTTTTTTGTGTTTGACTAAAAATTAACAAAAGCATTGAATATTAAAGTCAAAAATATTATTTAATTACACAAAATTTGTAAAAAAAAAATCAGTTTAAATGATTTATTTTTTATTAGGTAGCTATGTTTTCAAAATTTTGAGTTTGAAGATTAATTTTCAAAAACTATTCACGTAAAAACTTAATCTAAAAAAAACATTAAAGAATGGATTTTTGGCTTTACAAAAAATTAAAGCATAATATTGTACGCCATTTCCCGGGGGTGGACTGTGGCTAATTTTGGATATGATGATATGAATGGTTATTTATTACTATGGTTTTTAGGGGTACCTATACTTTTTAATGGTTAACCTTTAACACCAAAATTAAGATGATAGCACCACTCATAGATTTAAATATATACCTAGATGGCCAACATAGGATCTACAGAGAAAAAGTAATGAAATTACTTTTCATTTTAAATACCAACATAGCTGAAAAAAATCAATACCTGATACCATAGCATTTATTCTTTTCAATAAATAAATACCGACGAAATTGCAAGTAAAAAGTTGAGATGAATAAAAAATCGCTACAAAAAGCTGAAATAGCTTCAAAAAACCGCGAAAAGTATTTTTTTAAAGAAAATCTTAAACATAATACCCATACAGTCATACACAATGAACTTCCATACAAAATCACATACACGCAAAAATACAATTTGCCAAATTTCACAGAAATTAGCGTATCTCGGTTCCTTTGCTCTATTTTTTCTTTTCCTCCAACTCCCATATATTTCATATATAAGTTAACGACACTTAAGCTGAAAATGCAAAAAGCTTGAAAAAGCAAATTATTCATTTCCCGTGGGAATGCAAATAGGCCAACGACGACACGAGCAACCATTCTGCTGACGAAGCGTCTGCGACGCGACGACCGCTACCTGCAGGCAACATGATGCAATAGGTTTAGAGTAGGTTACTTTAGAATAAAATCATTATTGTAAAATTAGTCTTAATTTGGATATGAAATAATAAAGTTGTTTTTTTTAAGAAAAATAAATTTAGTATAATTTAATTGGTGCCCAACTAAGTGTGGCTTTGTGAGTGATAAAGTGCGTGTAAGTCGACGTCAAGTACCTCGCCGCGTAATTAAAATTGAAAAAAAAAACGCGTGTAAGTCGACGTCAAGTACCTCGCCGCGTAATTAAAATTGAAAAAAAAACGTGCGTAAGTCGACGAACCTCGCTGCAAGTGTAAAAATTTTAAGAAAACTCACCAAGTCACGAACCTACTAACAGAAGCATATCATCACAGGAGTCGATAGACACTGAGGACCACGAAGGAGCGTATGAACGATACCATCAGTAGCAGAGTACACTGCAAACAGGACCAATGTCGTTCATACCAGCGTGGGATATAGAGTTTCTGGTATTATTAGTGTAAGATTTATAAAAAATTTAAATTTAAGAAAAAATAATACAATAACAAAAAGAAATTTTTTTAACAATAATTACTTTAATTTTAATTTTGCGACATAAAAAGAAATATCACGAAATAATAATTTTTTGACAATTTCAAATTTTTCTGCAATAAAAAATTAAACTCTTTCATTGAAACCAATATATATTTAAAATATTAATATTTAGAATTTAGATAAAAAAATAATTAAAAAATACAAAGTACTGTTAGGTAAGAACATAATTATTCTATTAAAAATTAATTTTTACAACCATTGAAATCTAGTGATTATTCCCAACATTTTTTTACTATTATTATAAAATCTAAACAAAATCATGTCAAACCCAAATAACCTTATCCGCCCTTCAGTAAACCCATCAATAAACCCTAATCCTCAAAACGATAACCCGGCTGGAAACCCAGCACTTACAAACCTCATCTCTTCTATCGTGAACCAAACTCTTCGAAGAGAAGGAAGGAATTTAGTATATTCAATCTTAAACCCAAATGCTGATCAATTCGCTGGAGTTGATCAAGCGATAAATCCAGATCAAAGAGAGAACATAAATGACCTTGATAAAATTCCCGACGTTGTTAGAAGCCTACGAGAATTCTCTGGTCAGCCAGGTGAGTTCAGTTCATGGCGAAAAAGTGTAGAAAGAATCCTTAATATTTATGGACACTTGAGAGGATCTCCAAAATATTTCGGAATTCTTAACGTTATAAGAAATAAGATTGTTGGTCAAGCAGACCATGTCTTAGAATCTTACAATACACCACTGAACTGGGACAACATCTCCAGATGTTTAAATTTGCATTACGCAGACAAGCGGGATCTAGGTACACTAGAGTACCAACTAACATCCCTTGTCCAAGGCAATTCCTCTGTTCAAGACTTCTATCAAGAAGTCTATTCGCATCTTACTTTGATCCTTAACAAAATATCCTCAATGGATGCTAGTCAAGAAGCCTTAAATTTATTAATGCACGCATATAGGGAGAAAGCCCTAGACACATTTATCAGAGGCTTAAAAGGTGATCTACCTAGGCTCCTAGGCATAAGAGAACCCTCAGATTTACCTCAAGCCCTGCATTTGTGCCTAAAGCTCGAAAATCAACATTTTCGAACGCAATATGCATCAAACAACAATGCTAGGAAAACACATCAATTACCACCTCCGGCTCCACCTAGACGTACAAGTAATAATTACCCCCAATTTCAAAGTCAACGACAGTTCTACCCAGAACTAATGCTACAACCTACAAGTTGGACTACTCCACAAGGTTTCAATAATTTTCAGCCACGGTCAGGAGTACCACAAAGACCCCAACAACCTTACATGGGACTCAGTCGTCCACAGATGCAGCCCTATCACCCACAGATGCAGTATGCACAAAGACCTCAACCTTATACGAATTTCAATCACCCCCAAATGCAGTTTGCACCCAAACCTCAACCGCCACCAAGAAGGATGGACACATCAACAATTAAGACAAACAATATCAACTACATGAATCAACCCTTACAAAAAAACTGGCCACCAGCACCTAAAAGAACAATTGACCCACCATCAAATCAGTTTCATCCCACCAAGCTACAAAGGAATTTTCATTTGAGCGCTACAGACGAAGCAACACCCGAGGACAGTTACCAGCAGAACATCCAATATGAAGATCAGCAATACGACCAAACTCTACAAGAGTACGCTGATTCACTTCCTCAAGAATATACGGAATCCTTTCCGCAATCAGATAGAGATTTTTCAAATGAACAGCATAATATGGAATACAATGATATTCATTTTTTAGATTAAGCTGTTCCTCTCTTCCATATTTCGAGTGTAAAACGAAGAGTGGAACTATAATAAAAATACTAATAGATACTGGATCGAACAAAAACTATATCCAACCTTGCCTCATATCAAAACCCCATACAAACGAAAAACCATTCTATGCTAATTCTATAGGAGGAAATGTCAAAATTACACAACACACTTTTCTAAATCTTTTCGGTCTCAATAACATAAAAATCAAATTTTTCTTAATGCCTGAACTAAAATCTTTCCACGCTATCCTCGGAAACGATAGCCTTAAAGATCTTTCAGCCGTTATCCATATAAAAGACAACTACATGATTGTAAATAACTCTGTTAAGGTTAAAGTTAAACAACTAGCTGCACAATCATCATCGTGTCCTGTATCCCCGGCTGGGGCATAGGGCGTCAACAAAACGTCTCCATCCTTCACGGTCTGCTGCAAGGTACTTAAGCTGTGGCCACGTCTTTCTCTGGGATTCTGCTTCCGCTAAGACAGTTGATTTCCATGTTGTTCTTGGTCTTCCAACCCGCCGTGCACCCTGAGGATTCCATTCAAATGACTGCTTTGCAATTTCATCGTTTGGTTTCCTCAGTGTGTGACCAATCCAACGCCATTTACGCTTTCTTATGTCGACGTCCAGCCGCTCTTGACTTGTCCTGCGCCACAATTCCTCATTTGATATTATTTGTGGCCAGCGAATCTTTAGGATGTGGCGAAGACAGCGATTCACAAAAGCCTGCAATTTCTTCGAAATGGTAGACGTGACTTTCCAGGTTTCACAAGCATATAACAGCACGGATTTGACATTGGATTCGAAGAATCTCAACTTAGTGCGTAAGGAGATTTGACTGGATTTCCAAACTGGGGACAGAGTACCGAAGGCAGCACGAGCTTTATTTATTCTACTTTTAACGTCCAGATCCGTACCACCGTTTGCAGAAACAATACTGCCAAGGTAGTTAAATTGTTCCACTACTTCAACTGGCGTCTGGCGTAAAATAATACGCTGCTGTGTGGAGCGGCCTGTGAGCATTATTTTTGTCTTTTTGCTGTTAATTCTTAGACCACTCGACTCTCCCTTCACTTGCAGTGCTTGGCACATCCCGTTCAGCCCACTGATGTTATTTGCCAGTAGACATATGTCATCGGCATAGTCTAAATGACTGAGCCTTTCGAACGGTCTCCATTGAATGCCCTGTCGCTCAGCTGTACCAACACTGGCCGTCAATACGTCGTCCATCGCCAGCAGGAAGAGAATTGGCGATAGAACATCCCCTTGTCTCACACCCTGTTGCACTACGAAGGAGTCGGATAGCTGCCCATTGTGCAAAACAAAACACCTCGCGTTGTTGTAGGACTCTTTAATAATAGCTGCACATCAGTTAACACGATTAACATCAGAACAAATCACATGTCCATTAAACAAAAAACAGATATTCAAAACATAGTAAGCAAATACCCCCGATTATTCGATGATCCAAATAATAAACTTTCTTGCACCACTGTTGTCAAAGGGGAAATTAGAACAACAACAGATTCTCCTGTCTATTCAAAATTTTACCCGTATCCAATTGCGCTTAAAGAGGAAGTTGAAAACCAAATAGAGGATCTCCTTAAAGACGGCATCATTCGACGGTCAAGATCACCCTACAATTCACCGGTGTGGATTGTTCCAAAGAAGACTGATGCTTCTGGAAAGAAAAAATTCAGATTAGTAATAGATTACCGTAAATTGAATTCAATTACAGTAGCTGACCGCTACCCGATCCCAGAGATAAATGAAGTCCTATCCAATTTGGGAAAGAATAACTGGTTCACAGTTCTCGATTTGAAAAGTGGTTTCCATCAGATTCCCTTGAAGGAATCTGATATGGAAAAAACAGCCTTCTCCATTAATCATGGAAAATATGAATTTACTAGGTTACCATTCGGCCTTAAAAACGCCCCATCAATATTCCAGAGAGCCCTTGATGATATCCTACGTGACCACATTGGCAAAATATGCTACGTGTATATAGATGATATTATCATCTTTAGTCAGGATGAGGCTACTCACTTGGAGAATATCAAAAAGGTATTTGAAACCCTAAATAACGCTCATATGAAGGTTCAACTCGACAAGTGCGAGTTTTTCAAACAAGAAACAGAATTCCTCGGATTTATTGTGTCTTCCAAAGGCATCAAAACAAATCCTGAAAAAGTGAGTGCTATAAAGAACTTTCCGCCTCCAACAACCTTGAAGGAACTAAGATCATTTCTCGGTCTGTCAGGCTACTATCGACGTTTCATTTGCGACTACGCAAAACTTGCTAAGCCCCTGACATCCCTTTTAAGAGGGGAGGATGGTCGTGTTTCAAAAAACACTTCTAGTAAGAAACTAATCCATCTCGACGAAAGTGCAATCGAAGCATTCGAAAAAATTAAAAAATCCTTGGTTTCTGATGATATAATACTAACATATCCTGATTTTAAAAGTCCCTTCGAACTTACAACAGATGCCTCGAACTACGCCATAGGTGCTGTTCTATCACAAAAGGACAAACCAATTACTTTCATATCAAGAACTTTAAGTAAATCAGAAGAGAATTACGCCACCAATGAGAAGGAAATGCTCGCCATTATATGGGCATTAGACTCCCTCAGAAACTACCTATACGGTTCGGCAAAAGTTCTTATCTTCACAGATCATCAACCTCTTACCGGTGCACTCAGCACAAAGAATAACAACAGCAAGCTCAAGAGATGGAAAGCATTTTTAGAAGAGTTCAACTATGAACTAAAATATAAACCAGGTAGGACAAATGTAGTTGCGGATGCACTATCTAGAACATCTCCGGTAACCCAAATCAATTCCCTAACACCCACAATTCATAGTGACGAATCATCGTCGCATGGCTTAATTTATAGTGTAGAATCGCCAATAAATTGTTTCAAAAACCAAATTTTACTTCAAGAAGGTACACCACCTAGTCAAAATTTCCAAATCATATTTCCCACTTACCACAGACATACTATCATTGAACCTATTTTTACCGAATCAAACTTAATTCAAATTCTAAAAAAATGCCTTAATCCATCTGTAACTAATGGAATCAAAACAGGCGAACGCATAATGGGTTTAATACAAAATATTTACAAAGACAATTTCTGTTCATACAAGATCCGATTTACACAAATACAAGTCCAGGATGTGGAAAACGAACAAGATCAAGAGAATTTAGTAATGGAAGAACATAATCGCGCTCATCGAAACCAAAAAGAAAATAGAGTCCAAATTTTAGAAAAATACTTTTTCCCTACACTAAGTAAAAAACTAAAAAAATTTACTAAGCTCTGCCTTATTTGTAAACAGAATAAATACGATAGAAAACCCAATAAAGTCCCAATACAATCTACGCCCATACCCAAATATCCCGGTGAAATTATACACATTGACATATTCTCTACAGAAGGAAAACTTGTTATCACTGCAATAGATAAATTTTCTAAATATGCCGTTACAAAAGTAATAAACTCAAGGGCTACAGAAGATGTAAGACAACCAATAAGAGATATTACCTTTGGTTTCGGAATACCGAAAGTAATAGTCTGCGATAACGAAAAATCATTTAATTCAGAATCAATTCTCTTTATGCTGCAAAACGAATTTGGAATTAATGTCTTCACTACACCTCCCTACACTAGCACATCTAATGGTCAGATAGAGAGATTTCACTCAACTCTCGCCGAGATTATGCGATGTTTAAAAGCTGAGAAAATCTACGAATCCTTCACGGAACTCCTAGAAGCAGCTGTTAATGCATATAACCTTTCTGTACATTCAGTAACAAACAAGAAGCCAATCGATTTATTTTTCAGCAGAGATACCGAAAATTCAGCTCAAATTAAGGATGCACACTTAAAAAATATAGATAAATTAAAGTCTAAACAAGAAGCTGATATAACATATCATAATAAGAAAAGGCCTGATTTAAAAGACTACTCTCCTGGAGATATCATCTACGTTAAAGTTAATAAACGATTAGGTTCAAAGCTTTCAACACGATATAAAAAAGAAAAAGTAAAAGAAAATAAATCAACAACCGTTGTAACACATTCAGGCAAAGTCGTCCATAAATCCAACATTAGAAACTAATCCTATCTTCCCTTTTTCCTTTTATCCAACAGATACCTATTAAAACCAATCCAAGGAACCGTTAACATCCTAGACTACTCCAACTCCCCCATCATCATCCTTAACGATGGAATTGCGAAAGTTTCTGAAGGAAACTTTAAACTTATCCATACCATCGAACTGACGCCATACGAACATTTCATTTCAAATGCACAATCTATTATCCTTAAACAAATCCCTAAAACCAATCCTTACTTCCCAATAATTCATCATGAAATAGAACAAATCAAAAATTTAATACAAAATCTTAAAGTTAATAGATCAAAACGATCATTAGATTTCATAGGAACAGGATGGAAGTGGATAGCGGGATCACCCGATCACGAAGATTTCACCATCCTTAGAAATAAGATAAACAATGTAATTGAAAACAATAATGAGCAAATAGTAATCAACGAAGAATATAAGAAACGAATAAATATACTTACCAATGTAACTAATGAAATTATAAATACAATACAAAAAGACAGTACTATCGAATATCAATTTAATGTAATATTATTATTTAAGATAAAACTTATAAAAGAAGAATTAACGAATATTATTTATGCTATTGAACTTGCTAAAGAAAATATTGTCAACTCCAATATTATGTCAAAAAATGAAATAAATATTATATTAAGTAAAATGGATAAAGAAATATTACCATACACAAATTTAGAACAAGCAATTAACTTTGCCGATGTAAAAATTGCATTCAATTTAAAAGATTTACTATATATTGTTAGTATCCCAAAAACAAAAAAAGAGATTTATGAAAAATTAATTGTAATCCCAATGAAAAAGAATAATGGTTTAATAAACAAAATATCTTATAGAAATACATTAAGAAATGAAAAAAATATATATGGAATGCTAAATAACTGTAAGAAAATTGAAGAAATTTCTCTCTGTAAACAAACAGATCTAATTGATTTAAGTAATAATAAGTGTATAATAGGTTTACTAGAAAATAAAAATGCATCATGCAACTCTACGAATAGCCAACACATTGCCCAGGTTGAAGAAGTATCACCAGGACTTGTCATCCTTAATCAATTCAACGGTACAATAGAAGCTAATAATCACACTCAATCGCTTAATGGAAACTACATAGTCAAATTCTATAATGAAACTATAATAATCAATAACCAACAATACATTGCGCAAGAAATTGTCAACATTCAAGCTTTACCACCAACATTGCATACAATTCCTGAAGATTTGGCAGTTGAAGAAGTCCTTTCCTTAGAACTCATGAAGGAACTGCATACGAAAAACACGCAGCATCTCACTAAGATTCAACTAGAGAAGGACACACACCAAATAACAACATACGTGATATTTGCAGCCGTATTCTTCACAATAGTGTTACTGCGTTACAAAGCCAAAACACCTACGAGTAATTTGATAACAACACCACCTATGATTATGATATCAAATCAGGATGAATCCAATCAGCCATCACCTCTTCAAAGATATCCCAGCATCTTTAACATCATGTAAAAATGCGTGGACGCATTAATTAAAGAAGGGAGGAGTTAACGACACTTAAGCTGAAAATGCAAAAAGCTTGAAAAAGCAAATTATTCATTTCCCGTGGGAATGCAAATAGGCCAACGACGACACGAGCAACCATTCTGCTGACGAAGCGTCTGCGGCGCGACGACCGCTACCTGCAGGCAACATGATGCAATAGGTTTAGAGTAGGTTACTTTAGAATAAAATCATTATTGTAAAATTAGTCTTAATTTGGATATGAAATAATAAAGTTGTTTTTTTTAAGAAAAATAAATTTAGTATAATTTAATTTATATACCTATACCGCCTTCTCGTTCTCGCCATTTTAGCATTTTTTCATTTTCTACAACTTTTCCTTACTCTTCTACGGGGAAATATCACCCTGCCAATAAAGTTCCTCAACATTCAAATGTCAAATCACTAAAAAGTTCTTCAACTTTCGAATGTCAAAGAATGTTTATAGATACGGTGGCTTCAACATCAGATTGTGTAGAAACAATTGATGTCGATGATACTACTATAAAGTTTATATACAAAGATAAAAGGAAGGTAGCTAGTAAGGATTTTCATATTGTGTTTGTACTTTGTGAGGTAGGTATATCTATGTATATTAGGGTGGTTGTTATAATGTTTTTTTTTTTAGTTTTAATATTTGGATGGGCCTAAATCAGCTCTAAATGAAGAAAAAAAATTCTCTTATTTTTTCAGATTTTTATATTCATCCCCTATAGTCGCTGTAGGGGTAAATTAAATCTCCCCTTTTTTTGGGAAATTCGCGAAAAATCTGCCGATCTTAAGCAAATTTTCTAGTATGCGAAAAAAGGGACATTTAATTTACCCCTACAGCGACTATAGGGGATGAAAATAAAAATCTGAAATAATTAGGGAATTTTTTATTCTTCATTTAGAGCTTTGGGTACATCCGGGATGACCTTTTTTTTATACATCGAACATTGTTGGTTAGTTTGTATTCCTTATGAAATTAAAGGAAATCCATTTTAATTAATGTATTTGCCCTCTAAAAGTACTTGAGAGTGCTAGGACGCCATATGGCCCTAGGCTCAATGATAGGAAAATCCCTATGCAAACCTCCGCGTGGTAGAGGGTGGATAACGCTAACGTGCAGGGGGACCGAATGGATGCCGGGATAAGCAGACAACCCAGCTATGCTGGTCAGGGCACAAACTTGTCCTTGAGATGGTTAAAAGCCCCCTTAAGACGGATGAACTGCAGGTGGCGGGGGAGCGTTTTTCTTTTGTTAAAAGGCCAACGGCAGCAGCAGGTAGCGTCTGTAACCCATATTGGGCGGCTACAAAAGGCGTCTGTTTTCCCATAGTGGGCGGCCTCGAGCAGTTATGTGTTTGACCATACAATGTATAATATGTATGTTATTAATCAAATCTCGTAAAACACCATGGTGGAAGGATATATGCTATTACATGAAATATGACAACAAATGAAATGAGTCCCCAAGAGGTAACCATTTTATGGAGAATCCTTCTGCAACTTCGACTGCTGTAAACCGCACATCGGATTTGGAGGTGCGGCATCTTTCGTGTACCAGCGTCAATGAAGACGCCATAACAATAAATAGAAGAAGTCTTTTAAGAAGAGCAAATGATACTTTTGGCTACCGCATACGTACGAAAATCGGAGCATGGAACGTTCGATCGTTGTACGGCGAAGGTAGATACGAGCAGGTTGAGCGTGAAATGCTTCACCTTAAGATCAGTATCCTGGGCATCAGTGAAACTAGGTGGGGAGGAAGAACCGAATACAGAGCTGACTCTGGGCAAACGAGAATGCTGTATTCCGGGGAGGATGAAAGAGAGGGTGGCCAAAGGCTGCATGGTGTCGGAATTATGTTGAACGAAGAAGCAAGGCGTAGTCTTATATCCTGGGCGCCCATTTCTGCAAGAATAATGACAGCAAGGTTCCGTTCAAAAATTCGCAACGTCACAATAATTCAGTGCTACGCCCCCACAAATGAAGCGACCGAGGAAGACAAAACCGCTTTCTACACTCATCTTAACTCAGTTTACAGTGGTGTTCCAAGAGCCGACATCATAATTGTCAATTGGGAGATCTCAATGCCCAAGTCGGATCAGACAACTACGGTCTGGAACGCGTCATGGGGAAAAATGGCTTGGGGTCACGAAATGAAAATGGCGATTTGCTGGTCGATTTTTGTAACGCTAATCGTCTTGTACTGGGTGAGGGTGGGACTGTGTTCAAACATAAGACTTGCAACAAAATCACCTGGGTACATCCGGATGGTCAAACTGAAAACCAAATTGACCACATCATGATTCAGCAGCGATGGAGGAAGTCAATGTGCGATGTTCGAAGCATTAGAAATGCCGACATTTGAAGCGACCACCATTTGGTTCTCATGAGTCTCAAGCTACGAACTGCAGCTGTACAACGTCAATCACAGGGTGCAGCAAGGAATTCGAAGTTCAATACAAATGCTTTAAGTGATCCCAACATATGTCGTAACTATGTCACCAACCTTAATGACAGAGCTTCGTCGGAATACAACATTCAACAATAAATTGATGAGATGTTGGGTGATATAAAAAGTGTTTTTAGGGATGCTGGATCCGAAACTGTACCCAAGCAGTCCAGAGTTAGAGACTCTTGGATATCCCAAGACACCTGGGATAAAATCGAGCTTCGCAAATCGTTGAAGATGCAAATAAATGCCGAAGCGGATGCTCAACGAAAGGCTGAATTGCGAAGAGAGTATCGCTTAGCACATACGATGGTCTATCGCTGTGTGAGACGAGACAAGAGGGTGAGGTTAGACGGTCTCGCAGAAAATGCGGAAAACGCTGCAAGAAGAGGAAACATGAAGGAATTGTACCAAATATCCAAGGAAGTTGTCGGGAAGAAAACCAACACCAATCATCCTTTAATGGATGTGGATGGTACACTTTTGGTATCAATCGAGGATCAGCTGCGCAGGTGGAAGGATCACTTTTGTGTCTTCCTTCCTTAATGAGGATTCTGTCGAGCAGAGTGCTGAAGTGCCCCAGCTTAACGAGATGGGTAGATCATATAGGGGTATTGACATCGAACCCCCTACAGTACTGGAAATTCAATCTTCGATAAATCTTCTCAAAAACAACAAAGCAGCTGAACTTGACGGTATACCAGCCGAGTTCCTGAAAGCTGACCCTGTCAGAACGGCTAGTATTCTCCACCCGTTGATACAAGCTGTGTGGGAAAACAAAATCTATCCAAGTGACTCGAAGGATGGTGTAATTGTTAAGTTGCCAAAGAAAGGTGATCTTAAGAATTGCAGCAATTGGCGAGGTATTACTGTTTTGTTCGTTTTTCCTAAATTAATGGCAACCATCCTTCTGGAGCGGATAAGGGTTAGAATCGAGTCTACAAGTTAAAATGAATAAATCTTATTTTGAGTAAAAAAATAATCTTTATTAAACTGAATCTTTCTTAAGACTAACATAACATAGTTTTTCATAAAGCACTAAACCTAGCAATCCATATGAAATGTGCAACGATTGCAAAAATTACGTTCTGTGGGAAAGATAATTTGTGCTGCAGAGTTGCACAAATTAAATAAAATAATTCTGTGAAATGATATTAAATTACGTTAACTGATTCTGAGGAAAAAAGTGCAAAGTAGGTCGGAAATGAGGAAATGAGGTTCGGTGCAAAGTGCGACGAACCTTTTTAAATAATGTTTTTATTGGAGGCACGTGTAACACCCCCACCGTTAGATTGAGGCTCCGGCGAAATTTCTACAATGGATTTACTTTGCATTTTTTTCATAAGAATTGTTATTACAATAAATGCAAATAGTATTACAAAAATGTTTGTACTTAATGATGAAACATTGAAAGTTCTATTATTTTTTGAAATGTTTTTTATTATTTCTCTATTTTCAATGTGCTTAAGGTATAATTCATCGAGATTCAAATATGGTATAGTTTTATTGTCACTTATTTTAGTAATGAAATTTGGCAATACAAATTTATCATGAATAGTTTTTACAAAGTTTTGATATGTTTTATTTTGTATGCTTAACTTACAATTTTTAAATTTAATTAAGTAGTTTCCTTTTAATCTTATATCCTGCTTATTACAATTCTGTATAATGTGGCTTTCTTTAATATTCCTTAACAAAATAATGCCTGTTGTTATTTCTTTTATTTCTGTTATGTTTGATTTGATTTTATTACAAATTGCTTCTTTAGATTGCAATATTTGCTGAATACAATGTTCATCAGATATTTCAACGAGATTTCTTTTGATATTTTCTTTAACAGGAAATTGAAAAATATTGTTATCTTCATCCATCAGGACGTCCTTAATTTTAAACATCACCGTCATGTTTTCTTTATCTGATAGTGGTTCTATACGTATTTGTGAAAATCTATGATCAGACATTTGTGGTAATAGTAATACAATAATGATCTGGTCTTTGTAGGTTGTAACTGTTAATTTAATTTCGGCTAAGTTTTCTAAATCTGGAACTAAAGCTAATTCTTCTTGACTCAGAATATTTCTCGTTAAGATTCCTAATTTACTGGAAAATAAGATTTGTTCTATGTCATCGATGTGATTTCTGAGAAGTAAAATATCATTGTTTATTTGATATAAATATTGCATGACTTCTAGTTCGGTTTCAATTGTTTGTACCTTTCCTATAAGTTCTTGATTATATGTGTTCAAATATGTTTCAATGGATTGTTGTTGTTTCTTAATGTGGTTGGTAATGTTAGCAATTTGGTCTGTTATTAAGTTATTTATGACAACCTGTTTATTATTTTCATTTATAAGTTTTTTACTTTCCGAACTTAATTGTTCAAGTTTCTCTTTAATTTGGATTTCATCTTCTTGATCCATGGTGCCAGCTATGTATTTTAATCCTGTACCTAAAATGTTCATGAGTGCTCTCTTGGTTTTGTAATGGGGTTTTAAGTTTTCAATCTTTGCTTCTAGTAGTAGAAGATTTTGATTGATAGTCGTAAACATGGGTCCTAACAATTCTGTCTTGTCTTCTAATTTTAAAATGTTACTATGAATATGTTGTTTAGTAATCTCAAATTCTGTTACGTTAATTATATGAAGTACTTTAATATAATTTTTAAATATTTTTGTCTGTCCTAAGTTTATTGTTACATATCCGTTATTATTATTAAGGTCAGCAAGTTGAATGTCCTGAGTTTTAGCTATCGTCAGTAATGTAAGTAATACGAGTAACATATTCCACGGTAGTGTCATCTTTATATCCTGTAAATAAATTATGCGTTACATTTCGTTCATAACTGTTGGTAAGTCTATGTTTGGTATTTTTTTCTTGATTTAATATGAGTTCTATAATATTTGTTTTGATTCTGCGAATCAATAACATGGTCTTCGTCTATTTTGTGTGTATTTAGCTTTCGATATTTTGAGTGGTTTTTCCCTCCTCTAACTTCCTTAATAAAATTCTTTCCACTTTCCAGGATGTCGTCCTTTCGGTTTTCGTTTAGTTTGTCTATGATTCTCTGTTTTTTCTTAGAAATAATGTCATGGATGTCTTTATATTCGTCTTGGTGTATTTTACCATTAACAAAATCGATGGGTTTTCGATTGGTTGTGGAATGAATCGTGTTATTGTAATACGTTATAATCTTTAAAAGTTTTTCTTCGACTGTATCGTCTTTAGTTCTTTCGTTATGTTTTAAAAGTCGAATGTGTTCGTTAATTGTGTTGTGTAGTCTTTCAATGTCAGAGTTTGATGTGTGATTACTATTAGATGTGTAATGGATTTCTACGTTACAATTTTCTAGATATTCTTTCATTGGAATTGCTTTAAAACCTAATTCGTTATCTACTATAATTGTCCTTACATTTCCAAATTGACTAAAATAGTAAGAGAGGGCTCTCTTAAATTCAATCCAAGTTCTACTTGAAATTTTACTTGCCCAAGCATGTTTTGTGAATTTATCTATTATAGTTAAAAATAATGACTTTTCTAAGCTGTAAAACACGTCTACATGTATAACTTCGTGGGGTTTTAAGGGAGTTTCTGTAATTTTATATAACGGTTTGGGAGGGTTCCTAACGTATTTTTCCATATTACATACATCGCAATTGTTTATATACTGCGTTATTCGTTTTAGTAGTTTTGGGTTGAAATAATTTAGTTTTACTTCTTTGTATACTTCTGTTATACCTCTATGGTTGTTTCTTAAATGTTCTTTCTCTATTATATCTACTAGTTTGGTTTCATCTGTTACATCTTCTAACAGTTTGAAGCACCGAATAATTCTAAATTTAATATTGTTTGAAAAATGTTCTTGAAAAACTTTTTCAATGATTTTATAAAATTGATCATCCTCGATGAGTATTGCATTCAAAGCATCAGGCTTAAAATGATTTTTTAGCAATACTATGGCTGACTGTTCGTCTAGGCTTTTTGTATGTACTGTACATCTATTCTTATCGAATACTTTTAAATTTTTCATTCGAGTAGCTCCTGATTTAGATTTTCTGATTATGAATTGGTTTTTGAAAATGTTAATACATGATTCACTTATGGGAATGCAATTGTTATCAATTAAATTTACTTCCGTTTGGGGAATACGTGACAGGGCATCGGCATTACTATTAGTGGTGCCTTTTTTATATTTAATTTCATAGTCAAATTCGGATAACTTCAATCTCCAACGGATAAGCTTCGAATTCGGTTCCTTTATTGAAAATAACCAAGTTAAAGGTTTATGGTCTGTTTCGATAATGAACTTTCTGCCAAATAAATAAGGCCTATAATACTTGGTTGCCCACACAATGGCAAGGAGTTCCTTTTCAATTGTGCTGTAATTAATTTCATGTTCGTTTAGGGTTCGACTTGCAAATGAAATCGGATGGTTTTCTTGTGATAGAACTGCGCCTATCGCAAAATTGCTTGCGTCCGTAGTCAAAGTAAAAGTTTTCGAAAAATTTGGATAAACTAAAATTGGGTCGTTTACTATGAGAGTTTTAAGTGTCTCGAATGATTTGTTATATTCAGGATCGGAAATATTTATTTTTGCATCTTTTTTAAGATATAGTGTCATCGGTTTTGCGATTTTTGAGTAGTCTCTAATAAATTTTCGGTAATAACCGGTTAAACCTAAAAATTGTCTAATTTCTTTTATGGTTTTTGGAATGGGGTAATTTTTTACACATAGTATTTTTTTTGGGTCTGGTTTTATACCATCGGGTGTAACAACGTGACCAAGAAATTCGGTTTCTTTCTTGAGAAATTCCGATTTGTCAAGTTGTATTTTTAAGTTGGCTTCCCTTAATCGTTTAAAAATCTTTGTCAGAGATACGATGTGTTCTTGAAGCGAAGTCGAGAAGACGATTATGTCGTCGACATAAACGAGACAGATTTTATTAATATAATCTCCTAGAACATTGTTCATAAGCCTCTGAAATGTGGCTGGTGCTGTTTTTAGTCCGAATGGCATTCTGAGAAACTCGTAATGTCCATTCTCAATACTAAAAGCGGTTTTATGAACGTCAGCTTCGTGAATTTCAATCTGATGAAATCCCTTTGCAAGATCGAGTGTGGTAAAATATTGGCATCTGCCAAGCTTGTCTAATATATCGTCAATGTTCGGGATTGGGTATTTGTCATCAACTGTCACTTGATTGAGTTTTCTGTAGTCAATCACTAACCTCCATTTCGGTTTCCCACTGGCGTCAACCTTCTTAGGGACGATCCATATAGGAGCCGAGTAAGGGGAGTTGCTGTGACGAATGATATTATTATCTAACATTTCGTTAATCTGTCTTTTAACTTCTTCTTTATGTATAAAAGGATATCTATAACTCTTACTCTGTATGGGAACATTGTCTGTTGTTCTTATTGTATGCTTTATTTCACTTGTAAATGAAAGTTTTGTGTTTTCTTCGTAAAAAATATCATGGTATTGTTTTATCAATTTTATTAACTCTCTTTCTTCTTCACTGTTTAAATGATTAATTCTTATTTGTTCTAATAACGATAGGCCTTCTGTTTGTTCTTCTATTATGTTGAAATTATTGAAATCTACGCTTTCAATGTCCACTTTATCTTCAAAGGGGATCAAATCTGTGTTGTTTCCAACCTTTTCTGCCTTTGCAAACATGACATAATTGTCTATGTTGTAAATTCCTTCCTCTACTCTTAATCTGTTTCCTAATATTGTTTCCTTTATATATCCTATTCCTTGTTTTTGTTGTACAGGTATATCTACATCAATTAATTTAATTTCCGAATCACTATTTCTGTTAAAATGGAGTGTTATTACTTTGTCTCCAGTTTTCAACAAATTATTTTCGTAATCTATGTGTGCTTTTAAAGGAGACAGAATGTTGTTTCCTATCAAACCGTCGAACTCGTTGTGAAACTGACAAATAAAGAATTCTATTCTTTCGTTACTATCACCTAATTCATTAAATAAAGGGATCTGTACTTTTTCTTTTATTGTGACATTATGACTAAGTGTTTTTAGGCTTATGGGTTCGGGTAGAGTAGTGTGCCACTTAGGATGACATATATTTGGATTAATAATTGAGTGGGTTGCGCCCGTGTCAATTATAAATTTCAAAGGTCTTCCCTTTGATGCCACTGTTATATAAGGTAACTTGCATCCGAGGCTACTGAGTGAAAATTTTCAGCTTCTGTCAAATAGCTTTGAGTGTAGTTGTTTGACAAATTGTTACTATTTCTATTATAACTATTATTGCCGTTCCTTCTACTTCCTTTTTGTGTTAGTCCTATTTCCATAGGCTCATAACTATTGTTATTTCTAAAAGGATTTTGATTATTTTTGTGGTTCTGATTATAAGCATGGTTATTATAATTGTTAATGTTGTTATTATTTGTACCCGTTGATCTGTAGTGATCGAATGGAGGTTTGATATACTGATTATTATAAGGTGGTCTAGATTGCGACGACGTATTGGGATAATCTGATCTATAGTGATCAAAAGGGGGTTTGATATATCGGTTGTTGTTAGGTGGTCTTGATTGCAATGGTGTACTAGTATTATTTGATCGATATTGATCGAATGAAGTTCTACCATTTGAATTGTCAGATTGCTTAGATTGCCGAAATGTATTGGAATTTAACGGTCCGTTATTGCTATGTGATTGTAAGTGTGTATGTGTAGCTTTGTTGAACGGATTGTAATGTGCGTATCCACATTCGTATAAGATGTTGATTGCGCCTTCTAAATCGGTTGGGTTCCTACAACATAGTAGTGAGCGCATGGGCTCAGGTATTTTATTCTTAAAAATGACCAAAGCTGATAACTTGTTGTTTTCTATATTGGAGTTAATTAGACCTGAAGTATTTTCCGAATTTTCAAAGATTTGCTTTGTTTTGACATTGAGCCGTCTTAATATTGATTTTATGTCGTTAAAAAAGTCTATACTGTTAGTTTTAAATTTAACTGCTCTCAACTCATCGAATAATTCTTCGAGAGTTAACCTATCTCCAAAATTATTAATGAGGGCCGCTTTTATTTCGGTCCATGAAGTAATATGTACGTTAATTTCGATGACTTCCCTAGCTTTTCCTTTAAGTTTGGACTTTAAATAATCCGAGAAAATGCTTTGGGATAATTCGTCATATTTTGTTAAGATCGGATGAATTTTATCTACTAAGTCTATGAAATTTTGTAGGTCCCTAAAATCTCCATTGAAATCGGGGAGCTTAGATATATATTTAAGGGGGTCAATGTTTACAGTCAACATGTTTCCTTGGTTACTTTCTGAAAAAAAATTTCCTAATATCTCCGAAATCTGATCACTTTTCTGTTTAGCTTGTTCTAATTGTTTTGAAACATCTTCTACCGAAGAACCACTTTCAGACATATTATAACATTCTACACAAGGGTTTATTCATTATTTCAAATTAAGTATTCAAATATAAATGCACGTAAAATAATAATTAAAAAAAAAATATATATATATAGTCAGACCTTAGTTATTTGTTGTTGATCAAAAGTTAAAGTTGTTTAGGATTGTCCTTCTCAAACTGTTGTGTTGCTCCTTAGTTATTTGTTGTTGATTAAAAGTTAAAGTTGTTTAGGATTGTCCTTCTCAAACTGTTGTGTTGCTCCTTAGTTATTTGTTGTTGATTAAAAGTTAAAGTTGTTTAGGATTGTCCTTCTCAAACTGTTGTGTTGCTCCTTTTGAAGTGACTTTTGCTAAAATTCGTTGTTTATTAGCTCTTAGCTCTTGTTTTTGTTTTTGTGTTTTTTTTTTTTTTATTGTTAAAAAGTTTTTAGTTTTTCTTGTTTGATTTATTTTTTTGTTTTATTTTTGATTTTTTATTTGCGTTTTTTTTTTGTTTAACTTAGAGATTGCTTCTTGCACTCACGCACTTTTCATGTTCGGATTTAATTGTTCTTATTAGTTCATTGGGTGTCGCACACTCACACACGAGATTTATTATGGGTACGCCCGTGTACTTAATCACTAACTGTATTTTTTTTGTTTGGTTCGCGATTGAAACGTTGATACGTACTATTGTATTTTTCTTAAAATAACAATATATCGCGATCCTACCGACTGCGCCAGTTAAAATGAATAAATCTTATTTTGAGTAAAAAAATAATCTTTATTAAACTGAATCTTTCTTAAGACTAACATAACATAGTTTTTCATAAAGCACTAAACCTAGCAATCCATATGAAATGTGCAACGATTGCAAAAATTACGTTCTGTGGGAAAGATAATTTGTGCTGCAGAGTTGCACAAATTAAATAAAATAATTCTGTGAAATGATATTAAATTACGTTAACTGATTCTGAGGAAAAAAGTGCAAAGTAGGTCGGAAATGAGGAAATGAGGTTCGGTGCAAAGTGCGACGAACCTTTTTAAATAATGTTTTTATTGGAGGCACGTGTAACATCTACACTCAAGAGGCATCAAGCTGGTTTCCGCAGTGGGCGGTCTTGTGTCGACCATTCAATCACCGCTTTACCTAATGTTCGTGGATTTTGAGAAGGCCTTTGACCGAGTCAACCGTGAATGTATATGGAGATCACTTCTTGGTAGAGGAATTCCCCCAAAAATTGTTGCCATTATAAGAGAGTCCTATAACAACGCAAGATGATGGCCACAAATTATATCAAACGAGGAATTGTGGCGCAGGACAAGGCAAGAGCGGCTGGACGTTGACATAAGAAAGCGTAAATGGCAATGGATTGGTCACACACTGAGGAAACCAAACGATGAAATTGCAAAGCAGTCATTTGAATGGAATACTCAGGGTGCACGGCGGGTTGGAAGACCAAGAACAACATGGAAATCAACAGTTCTAGTCTAGCAGAAGCAGACTCCCAGAGAAAGAAGTGGCCACAGTTAAAATATCTATCTGCAGACCGTGAAGGATGGAAACGATTTGTTGGCGCCCTATGCCCCAACCGGGGTTACAATACTTGATGATTTACAAGTGAATTCATATTTCATAACTTGTGATGTAGGTAGGTACATAGGTACGTGTGAAATGTGTATGCTCCGATTTATTTGATATAATTAATTTAGGCAGGCATTTCTATTTTGTATACAGGGTGTCCCGTAATGAGTGGATAAAACTGCAACTGGTGATAGCAGACCTTATGACTGCTCAGAAAAAAAATATAAAAAAAATATTTTTCTTGTGGTCTCCATGGTATAATTTATTTTCGAAAGTTTTTTAAAAATTCAGGGTCTCCTTAAACACCTAATTACAATGGCCACCCATAAGGGATTCTTATTATTTTTGTATTTTTATAATATTCTTGAATAACCGTTATAAAGGATGGGTAGTAAATTTTTACACCAGCTGATGCATTTTTTGTGTTATAATTTCTTAAAATTATTTTTTTATTCAAAAATAATTCAATATTTTTTTTCACCAAAGTTTGAAAAATAATAAAGGGAAAAAAACGTATGAGAACATAAGTGGCAAATTTGATAAAAATTGGCCTGTTTAATGTACTTTCCAAAATGGTATAACACATGTTTGTGTCTACAACCATAACCAATAAAATTGGCATTTAATCTACTAAAGTAGTTTTTTAACATTTTATCAGATGAAATTAAGTTACTAAATTAAGTAAACACTACGACGACGAATGAATGGCTCATATTGTTTTTTTAATTTTTATTGCATTAAAAAATCACCGTTCTTAAACTAAGGCAGTAACATTTAACACTAGTTGCTGGATTTTTTTTAAATTAATTTTTCAATAAAAAAATGATTAAATATTTATTTTCATCAAAGTTTGATGACAACAAAAATTGAGTAGTAAGGAAAAGTCAATAGATAAACCAGTGTCACTATTATGTCTGCTTCATTCACTAACTAAAATAATAGTATGCACTTTCAAAAAGGTTTTGATTTAGGTATGGGAAATGCGATAAATAAAAACAACAGTATTAAAAATTATGATTTATTTGTATTTTTAACTAAATTTATATCAAGTGTTCAAACTGTCCCCCATTCACTGTGATACAGGCTCTGCATCTTCTAATGAAGGACCTCTTAATAAAACGAGCGTATTGGTAATTCAAAAGGGAATATAATTTGTCTATTCAGGATACCTGCCCTATAATTGATTTTGAATTGGTACTGCGATCTGTCCTCGCGCATTAAATTTGGATTTTCCAGTTGCCAGCTATGTAAATTATGGATATTGAAATATCCATTCCTTTTAAGAGACGACTCATCACTCCACAATATTTTTTTGAAGAACTCCGGATCTTCGTGAATTTTTTCCATTATTTTTTGACAAAAAATAACTCTTGCGGGGAAATCTCTTGGTAGCAGAGTCGGGACATGCGTGAAATGAAAAGGATGAAATTTATATTTTTGCAATACCTTATGAACTGATGATTTTGCGATCCCTGTTCGTCTCGCAATCACCCGTGTTGATGTAGTTGAATCAGCTTCAATTTCATTCAGCACAATACCATCAATTTCTTCTCGTGGTAAACGTCCTTCAAAAATTCGTTTAATTGACGAAACCAGTAAAACAACGTTATACGTTATGTAATAACATAGAATTGACAATATTTGCAAATAATACCTTTTTTATGCATTTTAATGCCTATTTCATTACAAGTCAATTTTTATTTCAGAAAGTGTTAAAAATCTTCTCTAGTAGATTAAAAGCCAATTTAATATTGTAATATTTTCTCAGGTTCGTTAATAAAACTTATTTACTTTATTCAAAACGTCCACTTATTTATTTTCACAAAATAAAACACTTTACTTTTCTTACTACAAACAAAACGATTTATTATTCACCACGGAATTAATTCACAAACTTTACTTTTCACTTTTATTACAACCAACTTTATTCATTCACGATTAAAAACAAACTGTGTCGCTGCCGTTCAAACATGTGCCTTTTATACTTGTCTTCCAAACTCTGGAAATAAGGAGAACGTTCTGGTCTCTGCTTCCAGAGCTTTCCGTAGGGGAAATTTCCAAATAATTTACCTTCAATAAGCTTTTATTTGACAGCTGGTATATCTGCTATAATCCGGCAGATGGCGCTTCCTTCGTTTGAGAGTTGCTATAATTATTGCTAATAAGGGTATGTTTGCACTGCGACCGTAAGCTTTATTGTGTCCGTTTGTTTGCATTTCGGAGTCGTTATAGTTCAAATATGGAAAGTTATTACACTTAGGATTGATCGTCCCGAGCAAATCCATCACTACCACCACCATTATAATGATGTAAACGATCGCTGTGAACTACTTTTAGTTTCCCTCTTAATCTTCTCTGAATGCGGTAGACGACATCGTTTATTCGTGTTACAACAGTATAAGGGCCTTCCCAATTTTGTTGAAGCTTCGGTGAGAGTCCCTTCCGACGCACGGTGGGGATTATAAAACCACACAAGGTCTCCCACTTGGAATCCTGTCGTTGTGGCTTTTGCGTCGTATCTTGTTTTCATCCGATCACTCGACAGCTTTATATTTGCCCTCGTCCTTTCGTGAATGTCAACTAGCTTTTCTTTGAGGTTGTCCACGTAGTCATCTATTCCTTGTGGTTCACTTGTATAACATCCAAATTTGATTTTGCTTGGTAGTCGTATTGAGCTCCCGAGCAGGATTTCTGATGGTGTATGTCCTGTTGAGCTATGTACCGCACTTCGATAGGCCATCAAGAATAATGGAATATGCCGATCCCAGTCTCGTTGGTTGTCGCTTATAACTTTGGAAAGGTGTTCTTTAAGGGTCCGGTTGAATCGTTCAACCATCCCATCAGATTGTGGGTGAAGCGGTGTTGTCCTCGTCTTCTTAATGCCAAGGAGTGTACAAACCTCCTGAAAGATCTTGGACTCGAAGTTCCTCCCTTGATCTGAATGGAGTTCCATAGGTACACCAAACCTGCTTACCCAGTTGAAAACAATCTGATCCGCGACTGTTTTGGTTTTCTGGTTTGGGATGGCAAATGCCTCAGGCCACTTGCTGAAGTAGTCCATTACTACCAGGATGTATCGGTTTCCGTTTTCGGTTTCTGGAAAAGGGCCTGCAACGTCTATTGCAATCCTCTCAAAAGGCGTTCCCACATTATACTGTTGCATTCTACTCTGGACTTTTCTGCCTGGTCCCTTGCTTGCAGCACAAGTATCACATTTTCGGCACCATTTTTCGACGTCTTCCCTTGCATGTAGCCAGTAGAATCGCTGCCTTACCTTTTCCAGTGTCTTATTCACCCCCAAATGTCCTCCGGAAGCTCTTTCATGCATTTCTTGAAGAACATCATTAACCTTGGAACGAGGTACGACTAGCTGCATCACATAAGATTTGCCGTCTGTGGATTCCCACTTTCGTCTTAGTACTCCTTCTTGTACATGAAGTGAGTCCCATTGTGCCCAATACGCTTTAAGAGTTGGACTTCTATCGGAGATGTCACCCCATTCTGGTTTCTCTTGGTGTTCCTTCCACGCAAGAATAGGCTCGATATCCGAGTCTTCTTGTTGGGCAGTCCTCAGTTCTTCGTTACTCCAACCGTAAATGGGATCAGCTCTTAATCGCTGGATAGCAGCAGCTTCCTTCTCTTCCTGACGTGTGCAGTGCTTGCAGTCCGGTTTGCATGGTCTCCGAGATAAGGCATCTGCATTTGAGTGCAACCTTCCTCTTCGATGTTGGATCTGGTAGTCGTATGTCTGCAATCTCTCGATCCACCTCGCTACTTGACCTTCTGGATTTTTGAAGTTCAAAAGCCAATTAAGTGCGCCATGGTCTGTTCGAAGAAGGAACTTCTGTCCATAGATGTACTTATGGAAGTGTTTTGTAGCCGATATTAGAGCTAGAAGTTCTCTTCTGGTCACACAGTAGTTTCTTTCTGGCTTTGAGAGTACCTTGCTGTAGTAGGCGACAACCTTCTCTTCTCCTTCGTGAACTTGTGAGAGTACGGCTCCAATTCCCACGTTACTCGCGTCAGCGTCAATGATGAAAGGTTTCCCTGGTGTCGGATAGGCCAAAACTGGTGTATTGCATAGGAGCTGCTTAGGTTCCCGGAAGCTTTTCTCGCACTCGCTTGACCATTTGAATGGTTTGCCTTTCTCTGTTAGCTGGTGCAAACTTTTCGCGATTCCAGCAAAATCCTTTACAAATCGTCGATAGTACGTGGCTAGACCAAGAAAGCTTCGGAGTTGATGTTTATCCTGTGGTGTTGGCCAATTCTTTACAGTGTCAACTTTTTGAGGATCAGTCTTCACTCCTTGGGAAGAGATGATATGTCCCAAGTATTTTACCTCAGACTTGAAAAATTCGCACTTGTCTGGATTCAATTTTAAGTTTGCTTCTCGAAGCCTCTGGAAGACGGCCTTAAGATCTCCACAATGCTCATCAAATGTCTTACCATAAACGATGACATCGTCCAAATAGACTAGGCAAGATTTCCAAGTAAGTCCTTGTAAAACGCACTCCATCAAATGCTCAAATGTTGCCGGAGCGTTGCATAGTCCGAAAGGCATCACTTTAAATTGCCATTGACCATTTTCTGTGGAGAAAGCCGTCTTTTCTCGATCTTCTGGATGGATTTCTACCTGCCAGTAGCCACTCTTTAAGTCCAATGTTGAGAACCATTCAGCTCCTTCCATCGCATCCAGAGTATCGCTGATTCTTGGCAGAGGGTAGCTGTCTTTCTTTGTCACATCGTTCAGCCTCCGATAGTCCACACAAAATCGAGTACTTCCGTCCTTCTCTTTGACAAGAACAACTGGGGATGCCTAAGGACTTTTAGAGTTTTCGATTAGCCCATCTCTCTTCATTGTCGATATCATCTCTGCAACTTCGGTTTGTTTGGCTAATGGGAGACGTCTTGCTGCTTGTCGAATAGGTCTCGCGTCTCCTGTGTCGATTCGATGCTGCACCAGTTTTGTTCGACCATACTGCCCATTGGGTGACGATAGTATATCAGCGTATTCGTGAAGGAGGCTTCCAGCAACAGTAAGCTGACGTTCATTTAATTTGGATGACTTGAGAATGTTTGCCTTCATAGAGTTCATTTTCCCAGGGTCTACAGATTTGTGTGTGTCAGCTTCTATGATTTTAGTTATTGCGGATACGGATTCACACCTTCCAACAACTTCTCCTTTTCTAAGCTTGACTTCGTACGGTTTGATGTTGAGTATGCGTACAGGCACCATGTTGTTCTTTGGTTCCACAAGTGTCTTCCCAAGGATGATGTTTTGGGAAGACTGCTCAGAGTCTGGTTCCACCATTAGATATCGATGGCTACCCAAATCACCCTTTATTTTCGTCCAAACAAACACTTCTGAAGAAGGTGGCAGGCAAATATCTTCCTTAATGACGGTCCGTAGTGTTGATGAGTTTTTGTTGCCATAAACCATAGGAATTTCCACATTTTGGTACTTAAGAACTTGCTTCCCGATATCAAGAATTACTCCATGCTCTTTCATGAAGTCGATTCCAACGATGCACTCGTCACATATATCTGCTACCAGAACAATGGAGGCAGTGGCACCGGTGTCGATCGTAGCCACTTGCTTCTTGCCGTTTAGTGTTGCCTCCACAGTCAGACTTTTGTTGTTTCGTTTCGTCTGTGAGACCTGGATGGTGGATCTGGGGCCATCGATACCAGAAACCAGCTTCTGCCCCTCGAAGTTGGTTCTTACTCGTTTCCCGGTTGAGAAACGGGGCGAGTAGAAGTATTGACATTGTTGTTGTTAAAGTTTCTGCTTCCACAATGTTGACATGTAGGTCTTCTAGGTGGCAATCTGCACTGGCGTTGAAGATGTCCGGTCTTGTTACAGTTCCAGCATCGAGCAGGCCCATCTCGCTGGTTCCTTTGGAATGCAGTTCTCTGGCAAGAACACTCCTCAATTTCTAGTTCTCTTACCCGATGAACTCCTTGAGAAGCCTGTTCTGCTGCTTCCATAGTCAGGGCGAACGCCAATGCTTCAGGGAGTGTGCGTTTTCCAGCCGTTCGATTTGCTCGCTGAAGGTTGATGTCAGATACAGCACGAACAAAGGCTTTTGTTGCGAGTTGGTTGATGATTTCATCTCCTGCAGCTGGATATGCCAGATGTGCCAATCGTTCAATGTCTGCTTGAAGCTGTTGCAGAGTTTCTCCACTTTTCTGGATTCTAGTATTGAGTTGAACACGGAAGACTTCTTGCATATGGCCATCTCCAAAGCGTTTGTCAATGGCCTGAACAAGAGCACTGAAGTTGCCACTCTTATCTGCTGGTATGGTTTGCAGCAGTTCAGCAGCAGTTCCTCTGAGGGCAAGCGTCAGAGCTATGTATTTGTCCTCCTCATCCCAGCCATTTGTTGCTGCGGCTGCTTCAAACTGCTTTTTGTAGTTTGACCAAGAAGTTTGTCCATCGAAGGTTGGTGGATGCATCTGCTTTCTCCTAGGATAGTCACCAGAACTTTCTCGAACCTTCATTTTCCTTACTTTGTCCAATTCCTTAGTAATGGATTCGATTTTATCTTCCACTTTTTCGAACTTTGTTTCTACTGTCGACAATTGCTTATCGACATTAGACAATTGTTGATCGACAGTTAACAATTGTTTATCGATAGAAGAAAATTGTTTATCGACACGCTCGTCAAGGGCAATAATTCTATTGTCAAAGGCATCTAACTTACATTCGAGCATATTTGTCTGTTTTTCCAGTAGACACTTTTGTTCTTGGCTTTGTTGCTCGAATCGTTCGAGAAGATTCTTTTGTTCACTACGTTGCTCTTGGCCTTGTTGTTCAAATCGTTCGAGAAGATTCTTTTGTTCATTCCGTTGTTCTTGGCTTTGTTGTTCTAGAAGATTCTTCTGCTCTTGACTTTGTTGTTCGAAATGTTCGAGAAGATTCTTTTGTTCATTCCTTTGTTCTTGACTTTGTTGTTCTAGAAGACTCTTCTGCTCTTGACTTTGTTGTTCGAAACGTTCGAGAAGATTCTTTTCCTGACTATCAAATTTGGCAAGCAGCTGAGACAGCATATTGGTGATACCCGATGTACTTACTTGCTCTTGCTGTTCTTCCATTTCAATGTCGAATATAAACGTGTCCGGGTTTTTTCCACATCTTTTTAAATCTTCTTGCAGACGAATTATAAGATCATTCTTTGTTCCAGCAGTAGGAAGATCTCGTTTATTCAGTTCTGCCTTTAGTTCCACTAAATTTAAATCATTCAAAGATTTACCCATTGTCTTTTTTTTCACTTTCCACACAATAAATTTACTGAGTGCACAAATAAAATAAGTTTTATTCCACTTCTAACACCAATGTAATATTTTCTCAGGTTCGTTAATAAAACTTATTTACTTTATTCAAAACGTCCACTTATTTATTTTCGCAAAATAAAACACTTTACTTTTCTTACTACAAACAAAACGATATATTATTCACCACGGAATTAATTCACAAATTTTACTTTTCACTTTTATTACAACCAACTTTATTCATTCACGATTAAAAACAAACTGTGTCGCTGCCGTTCAAACATGTGCCTTTTATACTTGTCTTCCAAACTCTGGAAATAAGGAGAACGTTCTGGTCTCTGCTTCCAGAGCTTTCCGTAGGGGAAATTTCCCAATAATTTCCCTTCAAAAAGCTTTTATTTGACAGCTGGTAAATCTGCTATAATCCGGCAGATGGCGCTTCCTTCGTTTGAGAGTTGCTATAATTATTGCTAATAAGGGTATGTTTGCACTGCGACCGTAAGCTTTATTGTGTCCGTTTGTTTGCATTTCGGAGTCGTTATAGTTCAAATATGGAAAGTTATTACAATATGTTATTGCTGTAGATAGAAGCTTGTGATTTACCATTTGGGAAAGTACATTAAAAGGAGATTTTCTTAACATTATTTGCCACGAAAGTTTTCAGTTTTTTGTCATTTTTATTAACTTACAAACTTTGATGAAAATAAATATTTCATCATTTTTTTATTAAAAAATGAATTAAAAAAATAATTTAAAAAAAAAATACAGCAACTAGTGTTAAATGTTACTGCCTTAGTTTAGGAACGGTTATTTTTAAATGCAAAAACAATTAAAAAAACAATATGAGCCATTCATTCGTCGTTGTAGTGTTTACTTAATTTAGTAACTTAATTTCATGCCAATTTTATTGGTTATGGTTGTAGACACAAACATGTGTTATACCATTTTGGAAAGTACATTAAACAGGCCAATTTTTATCAAATTTGCCACTTATGTTCTCATACGTTTTTTTCCCTTTATTATTTTTCAAACTTTGGTGAAAAAAAATATTGAATTATTTTTGAATAAAAAAATAATTTTAAAAAATTATAACACAAAAAATGCATCAGCTGGTGTTAAAATTTACTACCCATCATTTAAAATGGTTAGAATATTATAAAAATACAAAATGGTTAGAATATTATAAAAATACAAAAATAATAAGAATCCCTTATGGGTGGCCGTTGTAATTAGGTATTTCAGGAGATCCTGAATTTTAAAAAAAATTTCGAAAATAAATTATACCATGGAGACCACAAGAAAAATATTTTTTTTATATTTTTTTTCTGAGCAGTCATAAGGTCTGCTATCACCAGTTGCATTATTATCCACTCATTACGGGACACCCTGTATAGATAGTTTAATTAACTTTTAAATTCACTATTTAGTTTATTTTAATTAAGTTCCCGGTGCCCAGAAGCTATAGATTTTTTAATTTTCCATTTAAAACTGTTCGATGCCTATAAACGATTATTCGTTAGGTGATATCGTAAAAAACGAAATTCCGTAATCACATATTTGCACAATTTTGTCTCAATTTTTTTATTTTTAAATAATTTATGATCATGATTGTTACGTTTTTATACCACGTAGGATAATAAAAAGAGTATCAAAATAACCATTATTTTATCTATTTATGCCCATGCTAAATTAATAAAAGCCAAAGTACCTAATCCATTCATTCACTCAAGAGATATGAGTTCATAATATGTTATAGCGCTCAAATATTGCCGTTATCTCCGTTCAATAGAATTTTAGGATTCTAATCTGGTAATCATATTCAAATCAATAATTTCTAGCATCTGTCAAAATGTCGGCCCCACCCCTTAAAATGATAAAAGTTAAATACTAAACATAAATTCATTCATCGGTTTCCGATACCGAGACGATACCAGTTTCAAAGCATCCGAAACTATACCGAGCCGATACCAATACCATACTTTTTGGACCGAAATTTGCCGAGACTCTCGGTAGTATCATTATTCTATGTCCTAATTTTTTATTGGTATTCATTTTCTGGCTGTTATTGGTTTTGCTACATCTCTGTTTTCTTCTTTTCCCTTTTTTCTTATTTTCTTTCAAAACCTACTTTTGTTTTGTATACTATATATTTTTTCTGATAAATTTTCTCACATAATGTATTCTTTTTATCTAAATTGTTATATTTTATTTATAGTTTTTAAACTTTTGAATTATATACCTATGTCCTAAAGTTAAGCTTACAAAGATGCAAATCTTAAAACTAAGCCCTAAATAAAACTTAACTAAACTAAGTATCGTTTTGTTTATTAATTTTGGGCTTTTTGATCGATTATTTTTTAAAGCAATTAAAAGACTAATTCATTAGTTTTCCCGACGTTTCGTTTGGTTTTTTGCCAACATCTTCAGGGGTTGTTTATTAATTTATTAGACCTTCAATACAAATCATATTTTAATGAACAATGTTAATTTTCCAACTATAAGTTCTACTATTTACTCACTTTAGTCGTCAAGTTACATTTTCAATAGGATATTGATTTTAAATAAATAATTTAACATATATATTGCACTATTGATTTTTGAACGTGATACTAATAAATATTTAATAAATTAATTGACAAATGGACAAAACAGAGATTAAAACTAATTATCACAGACTATACTTATTTTATCACAGTATTATAATTTGAGCTGATGTTGTCTTTGTCCTCTTTGAAATTCCTAAAGCTATGTTTCCACCTAAGGTTTATCTCAGTTTAGATTAAATAAATCTTTTTGGTGTTTCCACCGCACAAAAAGATTTAAAAAAGATTAATTCTGATAACACTTTCAAAAATGCAAATGGCGCTTCAATTTTTCTTATGAAGTGCGAAAGAGACAGAATGTTTTATTCGTGTCAAACAATGAAGAACTGAATCGAGTCTCGAATGAATCGTTCAGCACCATGCTAAAATAGGTTAGTTTGATTTGTAAAACTATTTGTCCTAGGAAGATTTAGTAAGATTAATTTCTAATCTCCAAGATTAACGAAATATATTTGTATGGTAAATCTTCAAGATTTAAAGAAGATTTGAGGTAAATCTTATTAAATCTCAGATTAGAGTTAGGTGGAAATGTAGCATAACTCTTCTCAGATTTTGCTGAATTCTCAGACTCTCCAGAGTGTATCTCTTGTTCGTGTGCTTCTCTTTGTCCAGTATTTTGATATTGTCAAAGTCAGCTGTGTGTCCGTGGTCTGTCATATGTTGTGATAGTCCAGTTGATGCTCTTTTTTTCTTTACGTCTGCTTTGTGTTCAGCTATTCGTATTCCTAGTTGTCGTTTTGTTGTTCCAATATATATCAGTCCACACTCCTCATCTTCCTTACCATTACATTTAATTTCATATACTACGTCATGCTGTTGTTCTTTGGGTAAAGGCGGTTTTATCTTTGTGAAGATTCTGCTAAGAGTAGAATTTGATTTATGCGCAAATGATGTTTTCTCTTTGTTTATTTTTATTGCTTGATGAAGGTTTCTGTTGTCGGTCAAGGAGGGTATAAATGTAATGCCATGGTATATTGTAGGTGCATCATTGCCATCTGTCTGTTTTTTTGTTTTTGGATTATTGTTGTATGTATTTTATTTGGTTGGTTTTGTCATTTATTAACTCGTTAATTATTTTATGTGGAAAATTGTTCATCAATAGAATTGTTCTAATTTGTTCAATGTTTTTTCGATGAAATTTAGTATCGCTGATATCAAGTACTTTGTTAACAAAATTTTTAGCGGTGTTAATTTTATATTTTTGGGGCTGTGTCGATAAAAAGTTGATCATTCTTCCTGATGCTATAGGTTTTTGGTACCAGTCAAAAATTATTTTGTTGTCTGACCTATATATTAAGGCGTCCAAGTAAGGTATGCTTTTGTTATTCTCTGTTTCTTCGGTGAATTGTAGTTTTTTGTGGTATCCGTTAAGTGTATTTAATATTGTTTCCTTGTCTTGTTTTTTAACTATTGCGAAGATATCATCTACATATTTTGCAATGTATTTTATTTGTATGTTTGATTTTTCAAGTTGTTCTATTGTAACGTCTAATAATTTGTCTAACACTAAATCTGCTATAGTAGGAGAAAGTGGGTTTCCCATTGGCATACCGAATGTTTGGTTGGAAGTCATGTTGTTGTATTTAAAGTAATTGTTTTCTTGAAGGCAGAATTGTAAAATTTTTATAAATTGAGGTTTCGGGATATCTGTCAGTGTTTTAAGTTTTTCCCATTGATTCATTATGATTTTTATTGCTGTGTATGTCGGAATGTTTGTAAACAAAGAAATAACATCAAACCAGAATGTCATCTTCGTCAAGAGTTATGTTTGCTAGTTTTTCTTTAAGTCCTGTAGTGTTTTTTATGTTGTAGTTCTCTGAAATAATATGTTTGAGTATTACACCTATGTGTTTTGCCAAATTGTAACATGGTACATTTGTTGAGGATGATATTGGTCTAAGCGGTAAATCAGTTTTATGAATTTTGGGTAGTCCGTATAATGTTGGTGCGAAGGCAGTGGAGCATGTTAATTTATTCTTTAATTTTTGGTCTATGTATTTTTGTTTGAATAACTCTTTTATTATTTTATTGTTTTCTGCTTTTAAATCTTCTGTGGGATCTGTCCTCATTGTTCTGTATGTATTTTTGTCCTCAAGTATTTTGTCCATTTTTCTGTCGTATTCTTCTTTGTACATTATAACCGTTTTATTTCCTTTGTCAGCATTAGTTATTATTATTTTATTTTTGTGCTTTTTTATGATTTTCTGCGTTGCTCTGTATGTATTGAGGATGAATTTTTCTTTTATTGTATTTTTAATTTTTCTTTTATAAATTGCAACTCTGTTGGCAATATTGTGTCTGGCAATGTCTTTCTCTTTATCATCTTCTAATTTCTGTATGCATTGTTCTACTTCTGCTATAATATGGATAGGAGAAAAATTGTTTTTGTAAATTGGTAGCGCAAATGTTTTGCCAAGTGACAGTAGCCATTGTGTTTCTTCAGGAAATTCTATGTTTGTTTTATTAACAAACCAATCTTCATTGAATGTGATACCTAGTTTGTTAACATGTTTGAGTTTTAGTTTTTTTTAGTTTTGATGCATGAGTAGTCTGTATGTTTGTCCTAATCTGGTTAAATATGATTGATTGTCTTTGTGTAAATGATCTATATTCGATGTCGTTCAGATTGTTTTCATTTGAATGTCTGTGTGGAATACATTTTTTTCTATTGTTTTTATCGTTATAAGTGTTTGTTTTATTTCTAAATTTAAGATTTTTAAAGAGAAATTATGTTCTATTTTCTTAAATTTGTTTTGTAAACTTTCTGTGATAAAAATCGAAGACAGTGTTGTTTTATTTTCCAGATGTTTTGGAATAATTTCATATTGCTTACATGATAGCAAGAACTTTAGTTGTTCTTTCTGTTTTGCCAATTTTCTTTTTTCTCTGCAGTAATGCTTTAGCATACTGCAAGTGTCTGTATTGTATTTGTATTTTATGTGTTCAAAAAAACCTTTCATTGTATAATATATAGGTCAGACAACAAAATAATTTTTGACTGGTACCAAAAACCTATAGCATCAGGAAGAATGATCAACTTTTTATCGACACAGCCCCAAAAATATAAAATTAACACCGCTAAAAATTTTGTTAACAAAGTACTTGATATCAGCGATACTAAATTTCATCGAAAAAACATTGAACAAATTAGAACAATTCTATTGATGAACAATTTTCCACATAAAATAATTAACGAGTTAATAAATGACAAAACCAACCAAATAAAATACAACAATAATCCAAAAACAAAAAAACAGACAGATGGCAATGATGCACCTACAATATACCATGGCATTACATTTATACCCTCCTTGACCGACAACCGAAACCTTCATCAAGCAATAAAAATAAACAAAGAGAAAACATCATTTGCGCATAAATCAAATTCTACTCTTAGCAGAATCTTCACAAAGACAAAACCGCCTTTACCCAAAGAACAACAGCATGACGTAGTATATGAAATTAAATGTAATGGTAAGGAAGATAAGGAGTGTGAACTGATATATATTGGAACAACAAAACGACAACTAGGAATACGAGTAGCTGAACACAAAGCAGACGTAAAGAAAAAAAGAGCATCAACTGGACTATCACAACATATGACAGACCACGGACACACAGCTGACTTTGACAATATCAAAATACTGGACAAAGAGAAGCACACGAACAAGAGATACACTCTGGAGAGTCTGAGAATTCAGCAAAATCTGAGAAGAGTTATGAATTTCAAAGAGGACAAAGACAACATCAGCTCAAATTATAATACTGTGATAAAATAAGTATAGTCTGTGATAATTAGTTTTAATCTCTGTTTTGTCCATTTGTCAATTAATTTATTAAATATTTATTAGTATCACGTTCAAAAATCAATAGTGCAATATATATGTTAAATTATTTATTTAAAATCAATATCCTATTGAAAATGTAACTTGACGACTAAAGTGAGTAAATAGTAGAATTTATAGTTGGAAAATTAACATTGTTCATTAAAATATGATTTGTATTGAAGGTCTAATAAATTAATAAACAACCCCTGAAGATGTTGGCAAAAAAACCAAACGAAACGTCGGGAAAACTAATGAATTAGTCTTTTAATTGCTTTAAAAAATAATCGATCAAAAAGCCCAAAATTAATAAACACAATATTAAATATTATAATTGATCAATTAAAATTATATCTAAGTATCGTTTTATTTATTATAAACAAACAATTGTTCTTGTAATTGATTTCACGGAAACGGACTTTATCGATTTCGATGAAATTTTCAGTTTTTCTCTCTTTAGCAGAAAGAAGATTTAGGGAATGAGTTTATTTAGAACCATCACCAACTTTTCTGGTATCCAGCTCTAGTAATTTTGAACAAAATATAAAAAAAAAATAAAAATATTTAAATCGTTCTTTTGTTCTTTATTGTATAAACAACACGAAAAATAGCTAAGAGCTTTAAAACAAGTATGCAATTTGATTAAATACTTGAAAAAAGATGAATACATGCAAACAAAAATTTAATTTCGTGGAGCGGTTTTCCAAAATTTTGACATGCAAAATTTGATTGAATTCGATGTATATACATATACATAGATATACCTACCTCACAAAAAACAAACAAAGATCGCTACCAACAACAATAATGTTACTGCATGTCTATCTATACAGATACACATCATCATCATGAACACACAAATAAAGGATAAGCAAAAAACGAAAAAAAAAAAAAAAAACAACCACAGACCGTAGCAAGTCTCCTCCACACGCCACCAAAAAGCTGGAATCGCTTCATAAAACAAATTCAATTTATGTACCTACCTATACGTCATTTATACTATTCGTGTCCTTGAAATATACATTTTGAAGAGATTTCAAATTTTAAATTGTATCCACAGAGATTTTCCGCTCTCGCTCTTAAAATTGACCAATGCAACATTTAGCAATATTTTGTCGTGGTTTGATATCAGATACGGCCGGTTCACTTTCGTTCTACTGGATGCGACATCTTTATATTATATTATCTTTGGTTTAACTGAGGTTCAATAATGGTCAAGCTTGAAATTGTTACTACAACATACTTGAACCTTGAACCATCGTTGCACTTCCGTAGATCCGATGAAATCAATGAGTCACGAATTCTGAACCATGGATCAAATTTTGAACCAATTAGGACCCGTTGTACAAACGTGTTTAAAATTTTGATCCGTGGTTCAAATATTTTTATTAGCTGATTTCGGCTGAATTACTGAGGTTCTACACTGGTTCAAGGTTCAGGTATGTTATAGTAGCCAATTTAATGCCTGCACCATCGTTGAACCTCAGTCTATTCACTAAAGTCGGTGAGTTAAAATTGCTGAACCATGAGTTAAATATTTGTACAACTGGCGCTTAGTACAATTGAAACTAACTGAAGTTCAAGCATATTTGGCTACTAATTTACTTGAACTATCGTTGAACCACAGTTAATCCGGTAAAATATTTGAGTTGAAAAAACTAAAATCAGCGATACAATCATGTCCTTATTGTTATTATTATAAAATTATCGTTGATAAAGTCATCTACGCCATATGTTATCAGTCTGCCATTATACGACGACTTTTCAGTCATGACTTTTTTCAAAATTAAATGAGTGCAAATGAGAAAAAAAAATTGATTTCACTTTCACAATATTTAATTTCGAAAAAAGTCAACTAAAAAGTCTTCGTGTAATAGCAATCTAAATCATGACTTTTTTACTTTGACCATAGTCTACCAACATACCCCTACCCCTTTTTTTTCTTTTATAGCTGCAAAATCAATTTTCGTATCTGAAAATGAAAAATAAAGAAAAAAAGGGACACAAACATTTGATTGAAACCATATAAATTATAAAAATATATAGTTATATTTCCCATTTTACTTGCAAATAAGTTAGTTTTTGTTAATAATTTTGGTTTATTTCTACTTTTAACTTTCACAAAATTCACTTTTGTGTCGTGACAGCTGTTCAGGCGTACCACATTGCAGCTACAAAAATATAGGCCGCTGCGGATACGTTTTTTTTGGAAATTTCTCACTGTACTAAAATCCCAAAAAACACGCCAAATGATCAGATGATAGTTAAGGGAAGGATGTTAACATACGCGCTTGTAAACATCATTTCCTAAACTATTATCTGATGAAAATATCGACTTTTAAAATTTCGACTCTTGAAATCTCGATTCATAAAATCTCGATCACTATCCAAATTTTAAAAGGTCGGTGAAATTTTTGTCAATATTTTGATCTGTCTTTAAACCAGTCTATATTTTTTGTCGAGATTATAAAAGTCGATCTTATGGAGTCGCTATTTTAAAAGTCGACAAATCGTACCCAATCCAGGAAGGAGTAATCAAAGATAAAGGAAAGACTTGGCAATGGTAAGAGCAAATATTTCATTAGAATTAATAGCGGGGAAAGTGAGCTTTACACTTCCAGTCGAGAAATAAGAAAATGAAAACTAAGAACTAGGGCAAGAGGCCAATGACCTACAGATGCATTTCAGTAGCTTTTTACCATATGATGCAAACTAATGCAATTGCAGAAAGATTCTTTTGGTGACTTTGACAGTGCGGTACGTAAGATTTTTACTCCGTTCTGTAAGCAAGTTCAATACATCATATTATATACGTATACGAGAATGTATAAAGTACAGGGTGTCCGCCGGAAAGGTATACTACTTTGTTTTGCCGCCATTTTGGTAAACATTAGTCTTGACAGTTCATATTTGCCAGTCGTGGAGTAGACACGTGGCAAATTTGTTATGGAAAAATATTCGATAAACCAAGGTGTTTTAATCGTTAAAACATTTCATCAAAATCAATCACCGATTACTGTGACGATGAGAAAGTTACGTGATATTTTTGGGAGAAACAACGTGCCAACAAAACGCACTATTTATCGTGTAGTGAATGATTTCGAAGAAAGAGAGTCTGTTCATCAGTCACCTTTGCATCCATTAAAAGTTACAGTCTGGTGTGCAATTTGGTCAGGAGGAATCATTGGACCTTACTTCTTTGAAAATGGAAACGGCGTAACGGTAACTGTGAATGGGGAGCGATATCGTGATATGATTGAAAACTTTCTAACGCCAGAACTGCATGCTTTGGGCTTGATTAACATGTGGTATCAGCAAGACGGTGCCACATCGCAGACAGCCAGGATTACAGTGGAATTACTGCGAGACCTCTTTCCACAACAAGTTATTTCAAGAAATGGTGATGTTGATTGGCCTCCACGGTCGCCTGATTTGACTGCTGCGGACTTCTTTTTGTGGGGATATCTGAAAAGCAAGGTTTATGCCAACAAACCAGAAACGCTTGAGCAACTCAAACAAAATATTCGTGATGAAATTAATGAAATACCGCGTGAAATGTGTGAGAATGTAATGAAAAATGTGCTCAAAAGGGCTTACATTTGTGAGACTATAGTCTGTCCAGCAAAAATTGTCAGTACAGGGCTTATGGGCGAGCTTTTTTCAAAACAGTGGTGCCTATGTATACCATCACAACACTAAAATAACAAATCTGCCTTCACTGCGCTGTGTGAAATAAAACAAAAAATTCACATTCCAACAGAGTTGCCTTAGCCAAGTCGCAACAGTACAACAGGGCCCTCATCACGTAACTTTTGTGACGACTATCGTCTATGCGATTGCTGCGATCGTCATTATTTTGCTTCACGTTACACCACTGCTATCGTATCGTCTATCGTTTCTGTTTTCCCAAGTTTGAGAGCCACTGTTGTTTATATTTGCATTTGTAATAATAATTATTTTGTGTCCATGAATGGTCATGTGAAACAGAACGACAAACGTAACTAGTGCGACAAGGAGGTATAATCTTTAAAAGAGTGTATGTGTGCATATATTAAAATCCTTATATATAATCTTTGGCTTGTATTTCATTCGAGTTTTCACATTTATAAATTGAGTATCTTTGTGACAAAAATATTTAAGTAAAATGTTTTGCAAAAATGAAAAAAAAAAATGAATACCTTAAGTTCATTGAATCTGTTCTTTTTCTGTAGTATCAAATAATGCTTTTACTATTGTAGACACTAAAAATTAACAAAATACAACAGCGACTATAGCTTAATTGGTATCGTGCATTCGCTATCCACAAGACGATAATAAATGACAGCTTTTTTACTTACGTGAAGTAAAAACCAAATCGTCCAGTCGATATCGTTCAGACGATAGAGGTTTTTTATGCTTACGTGAAGCATAGCTATCGATGTCGTTATTGACAACGATATCGTTACCCTTACGTGATGAGGCCCAGAGCTTTTTCAGTGGTTTTTATGAAAGAACTTTCAGCTTTGAAGCTTTTGAGAACTAAATTTATAAAGGTGAGAGCCAAAAGTGTTGTCATTTTGATTGTCCCTTTATTATTTGTTTGTATTTCTGAATAAACCTATAAGATGCAGTTAAAACTTGTACGATTTTAGTCTTTAAGAAGAAAAAAGTTATTTGCGCTAAGTTTTGAAACATTCACAAAGCGTTACGTAATCAAATTAATTTGAAAAGGTGTGGTGTGGTAGAAAAAAGATAAATGGATCTTTTTTTAAATATATTTTAAATGGCATCCATGGTAACCCTATGAACATTATTCTTCGATTTGTGGCAATTTATAATTCAAAGTATGGAAACCCTATGAGAGCTTAAACTTGAGACGATTAAGGAAATGGAACACACGCACTAGATATCGTCTTTCTTTTTGCTGGCAATTGTGTTGTTATATCATTTGAACACTTGTGAAATAAAATCCGTAGTTTGGCTTAAATTATACTTAAAGTGATTTCCCATCGAACTGAGTAACTGGTATAAGAAATATTAAAACTCACATTTATTTTTTGGGAAAAGAAAATATTTCAAGAAGTGCTGTGTCATTTTCATTTTTTTTTTCCTGCCATACATCTACCTATATTCATACTTGCTTAATTTTCACCAACACACCGTCATCGTGCCGATATGTCACCAAAACCGAAACGAAACACTTCTTCACTAACACAAAACACTTCACAAAATAATTCCGATCGTTCTCCGCCTCGTAAAGTAGCACAAAAACACCTCGATGACAGCGAAACAATGTGGAAAAAGATGGAAGAGTGTTTAAAGAAACAAAGTGAGTCAATTATTGTGCTTTTATCTGGAAAAATTGCTCAGTCTGAACAAAATATTAAATATCAGCTTGCACAGGACGCTAGCGAACTTAAACAAAGTATTAACGCTATCAGCAATAGAGTAACGTCTTTAGAATCATGTCAAATGAATAATTCTTCTGAATTTGTCTCTATCAAAACTGATATAACCTCACTTAAAACAGCGTTCTCTCAAATTCAAATACACTCAAATCTCGCACCCGAAATCTCTACAATGCAAGATGAACTGAACCGAACTAGAAACGAACTGAAAGCTGTTTACAATTCTTTAAACCACCAAGAAAACCAATTAATTGCAAGTGATGCGTTTTTATATGGTGTTCCTTACCTTGCAAACGAAAATTTAACATCTATATTCAATTTATTATGTCAAACTACCAACATTAACCCGCCACCATCTCTTCGTAATATTAATCGAACACGAGCAAAAAATAATACACTTAATTCCGCAATTATGATTACATTTAACACGCCGTACGATAAAAATTTCATTTTGCGATCCATTGCAACGTATAAGAAAACTAACAACAAACAACTCTCGCTGGAAAACGTTGGGATGATTAAAGGTAGAACTAGAATAGTCGGAAGCCAACTTAAGTGGTCGTACGAAACCGAGCGAAAACAAGAAATTTATATGACGCGCACATAATTGCGAAGTGGAACTTTTCGTTTAGTTTTCGTTAACTTTTGCCGTCGGAAGTGAGAGCGCTCAACGACCGCTCTTTCGTAAGTGGGCGAATGCAAAATCAAAATGGTGGAAGCAAACTAACAAGAACTTGGCGCTTGGTGCAAAGTTTGAAACTTTTTTTTTCTGTTTGATGAATGAATGAGAGAAGTCAAAAAAAAATTTCTTTTAATTAATTTATATCACATAGAATTTTAGTGGTTTTGCAAAATAAAAAATTAAAAGCTATCACTCTGCACTGTGAATAAGTAAAATGAAAAAATAGACATTGAACAAACAATTATTTATTTTTTGTTCACTTCCTACCACTTAAGTGCATTATGGGCCACTTGTGAAATTGACGTTTCGGGAAGCTACTTTTCGGTCGGTTTTGACATAAGCTTCCGACGGCTTCCGCCTATTCTAGTTCTACCTTAAGAATAATCGAACTGACAGTAGCGATCTTATCTTCTTGCGTGAGAGCTTAACGAAAAACAACAAAATCTTATTCGAGCAGGCTCTCAGTTTGAAAAGGAAACAATTGTTGGCTTCGGCGTACACATTACGTGGTATTGTTTACATTAAACGTAATCTTACCGATGATGCTGTTCCCGTGGATTCTATGATGACCTTAGAAGAAATTGCCAGACAAAAGGATGATGAAAATGAAGTACGAGAAGCATAGTTTAAAAAAATCTTCATATACATACATATATATATATATATTTTTGTTCTCTTTATTTTATATATATATATTTTTTTTTTTTAACTCTCTTTTTTATATTATTTTATTTTTCTCATAGGTAATTTTCACTTTATCTCTTATATTAACCTATTTAATTTTTATATTTGCCTCTCAGTTGGTATTATTAACTCTTTTTTTCTATGTTTTTTTTTTGTTTTTCTCTTTCATTCGATTTTGTTCGTTTTTTTCTTTCTTCTTTTTCCTTATCATCGCAATAAAATCTTATATCGCCCTTAAATTGCTGCATATATAAGTACATATCTGATTTTAAATACATTAGTTCTTTTCCATATCTTTCTTTTTGCTTTTTCTATTTGGGTTGCTTTGCCTAATAAATTGTCAATTGAAATTCGATTCGCTATGAATAATTTTAATGGACTGCGTACTATGGTAAGGGTTTTGAGTAAGCAAAAGGTAGGGCAAAGAGTTTGCCATCTAAACGCTCAAAGTTTATTACCCAAGATCGATGAATTCCGCGATATTTTCGAAGGTTCTGGTATTGAGGTAGTTTGCGTCTCCGAAACTTGGCTTTCTAAAAGCATTAATGATAACTTGTGTTCCTTAAAAGGATACCACAAACCATTCCGATTTGACAGGGCTAGTCGTGGTGGGGGTGTGGCTATTTTCATCCGAGGTGATATAAAGTGCAAACTTCGCTGTAGCTCTAAAATCAATAGTGAAATAGAGTATTTGTTTGTGGACATAGTGGGACCGCAGAGTAAACTTCTCGTAGGTGTCGTTTATAGACCGAACCGTAACATCGACTTCTCGCCTTTATTGACACTACTGGAAGATTTGTCTCTTTCATGTCCAGATTTAATTTTATGTGGTGACTTCAATAACAATTTGTTAACACAAAATGATCTCTCAGATGGGTTGAGTATCTTCAATTTGCGGTCGGTTAATACTACTTTCCCTACGCACTTCTCTAATGAAAGTTCAACCCTGTTAGACTTATTCTGGGTAAGCGACACAAAAAAAGTTCTGCTCTACAGTCAACTTTCTGCCCCCGCTTTCTCACGGCATGATTTCATTTTCCTGACATTCGACTTCAAAGTTTTTAACGTTCCCTTTAGTTTCCAATTTAGGGACTTTAGAAATATTAACGATCAAGCATTAGAGGCAAATGCTCGACTCATAAACTGGGCTGCCATTTATAGCATGCCCTCTTCTAATCAACAAATTGATTTCCTTAATGGAAATGTAAAGTCGTTATACGATAACTTTGTTCCGATAAAAACCAAATTTGCAGACTTTTATAATCCAGCCTGGTTCACCATACGTATTCGGTCTTTAATCATGCAGAGAGATCTTGCATATAAAAATTGGATTCGATTTCGGCTCCCAGAACTTCGACGAAATTACTGCTTGCTACGTAATAAGGTTGTTATGGAGATCAGAAAAGTAAAATCCCAGGTGTTTTCCAATCGTTTAAATAGCTCGTTAGAAGGGCGAAAATTATGGACGAATCTGAGAAATAAAGGTTTATGCAAAACTAAATTAAACTTGAGCGGTGAAGTTGATACAAATTTGCTAAATGAAAAGTTTGTCTCCGTTTCTTCATCAACATGCATTTCACAATCAAATTCTTCTATCGCATCTGAGTCAATGCCATCGAGATTAATCTCTGGTGCCAGCTTCAGCTTTAGGCATGTTGAGAGTGTAGACATCTTGGAATCTATCCTGTCAATTAAATCAAAAGCAATCGGTCTCGATGAAATACACCATCTGTTTCTCAAAATTCTTTTACCTATACTTTTGCCCTACATAACACATATTTTCAACTTTATCATCATGTCTGGGGATTATCCTAAACAGTGGAAACTAGCAAAAATTTTGCCTATCCCTAAAAATTCTAAGGGTGATGAATTCAGGCCGATTTCTGTCTTACCTTTTTTATCTAAGGTGTTTGAAAGACTTATTCAGAAACAAATGAACTCATTTCTTACTGTAAATAAGCTTATTTCTCCTCTGCAGTCTGGATTTCGAAAAAAGCATAGCTGTGTTACCGCCTTAATCAATGTTATTGAAGACTTACGGCAGTCAATGGACAAGGATCATATTTCACTTCTAATTCTCTTAGATTTTTGAAAAGCATTTGATTCAGTTGATCACAAGATTTTGTGTGAGAAACTTGTCAATGAATTTAATTTCGCGACAACAACCGTTAAGCTTTTGTTCTCTTATCTAACCGGCAGAATGCAAGCTGTAGAGATCAATGGATCGTTGTCAAATTTTCTTCCAACCTTTAAAGGTGTCCCGCAAGGGTCCATCTTGGGTCCATTACTGTTCTCCTTGTACATCAACTTCCTACCAACTTATATCAAATACTGCCAATTAGCTATGTACGCCGATGATGTGCAACTGTATATAAGCTGCCCACTCGGTCTTATCGAACATTATATTGCATGCCTAAACGAAGATCTAGAACGAATCCTGAACTGGTCTGCAGCAAATGGACTACTACTTAACCCAACAAAAACCAAGTGTTTGGTGATATCAAGAACACCTTTAGAACTTTCATACTTTCCTCCAATAATTATGAACAACACTCCCATAGAGCTCGTTGAAACGGCAAAAAACCTAGGTATAACCTTTAACCGCAGTTTAACATGGGATACACACATAAATGTCATTATCGGTAAGACTTATGGGGCATTACGTTCATTACAAGTGGCTCAATATTATACCCCTATAAAAACGCGTTTGATGCTTGTGAAAACCCTGGTTATACCTATCCTCACTTATAGTTGCGAGATTTTCAGCTCTTGTAGCTACGAAAGCAAGCGTAGACTCAATGTTGCATTTAATAGTGCTATACGATATATTTTCGGACTACGAAGACGCGACCGTGTCTCCAATTTTGCTATTCAAGTATTTAAAATGTCATTTGATAACCTACTCAACTTCCGTACCCTAGCCTTGCTCTCTGACGTCCTCTTTTCACACTCACCCCACTATCTCTTCGAAAGAATTAAAAGAACCGCATCAATCAGATCAGGTCAACTCATTCATCCGCGCTACTCTTGCCTTACTTCCGAACGTCAATTTTTCGTCAACATCATACGCCTTTGGAATTCTTTGCCGCGTACAGTAAAAGAATTAGGTAATGCATCCAAAGCGAAGAGCGAAATAAAAAAATATTTATCTGCTTCTTAATTTTTTTTCTAATCTTAAATCTTAAAAAAAATATCAACATTATTTCTATTTAACTTGAAATCTGAAAGAAACGAATAACACCACGAATGTATAATTATTAATAATATTCCTAAAAATCTAAATATTGAAGTTTTATTAATAATCATTATGTGTGTACACATATAATTTTTCTCAGCTATGTATATCTCACTTTGATCCATTGTAAGAGTTCCATATTTTTGTAAATACTGCACTTATCACTAGCTTATAAGATACTATATCTTACTGTGTTTAAGTAAATCGAATTTTAAATAAATAAAAAATAAATAAAATGTTTGCAAGCCAATGCAACCAGGCTGAGAGTCCTATCTTCCCTGTACTGACAATTTTTGTTGGATAGAGTATAACAGAGGTTGACATTTACCTGATATTGTATTCTATACATAATTGCTGACATTAAATAAAACATTTTTCAATATAAAATCCATTCTCTTTCATTTAATCAAAAATTATAAACCAACGGACACCCTGTATTAAGAAAGGCAAAAACATTTTTTTTATTTCTATATGATTTATATATGGTGAAAAGTAGGTTCCACTAGAAAAATAATAAGTTTTCTTATAATTTGTATAAGAAAATAAAGTGTTAAACGATAATACTAAAGAAATGATTTATCTGAATTTTGATAGATTTGACTGACAGTGAAAGAGTGGATAAGGATTTCACAAGACACAAAGGAACTTAATAGAAATCTGTAGGATTTTTTAAGAGAATTTGGGTGAAAGCAGAGGTATGTGATTTAGAAAATCGAGTGCTTTTAGCATTTTTTTTTAACAATTTGAATCTCATAGGTTTAGAATTGGAACTCAGAAATTCTTTCCGATATACGGCCTATACATATACTGTCGATAAATCTTTATATACATATGTGCAAATACATGCATATATATAAAAATACAAATTACACTTGAATATTTATTTGGCACGTTTGAGGAAGCTCATTCTAAATCTCTGCTTGGGTTTTTGGGAAATGCCCTAGTAAGGATATTGTTGCAGAGTGCTCAATTAGGCATACCAACATCGCATGAACTGGAGCTTAAAGAACAAGGGCAGTTGAAGGGCACCTGCAAACATCTTTGTGTACCTACATACTTCTTTTGTCGACAGTGAAAGTTTTTTTTCGAGATTTTTCATCTTACAACTAAAGTTTTGGTTTTTTCTTGAATTTTAAATTTTGTTTGCTAGGTCCTTAAGACTTAATTTCAATTTTTTTGATTTAAAGATAACAATTTGTTTGTACAGTAAAAATAGAAAAAAAAAGAAAACTTGAATGATAATAATTTTAAAGTGAAATATATAGAGAATTTAGCTCTGGACTCAAACACATGAACATATATATATATATATATATCTAAATAGTGTTAAATCAGTGTGCTTAGTAAGAGCTCTAAATAGAGAGCGTGATACTTACCGTCACCCAGGGACGTGCTGCCGGCAGGACTTCGTGGGACGAGGAAATCGTAAGTTTGCTTTGTTTTGAATATTATTAGAAACCTTTATATTTTGATGTATATATATATAAAAACAATCCTTTGAGACGGAGTTAAAGGATTTTTGAAATGGGAGTTGGAATAGAAATCCTTCTATAGGAAAAGTAACAAATTGTTCTTTGGTATCATTTTTGGAGAATATCCTTTTAACTTTTTTATTTTTTTATTTTGTTTTTGAATTAACTTTTTCATTTCTTAATTGAATTTTCATTAATTTATTTAGCTTAATACAAGCGCGCCTTAAATCTCTACTCATTAATAAATTGTTTTAATGGCCTGTGGCCATATTGATTGAAAACCCAGTGCTTTTTTTATGAAGATTGAAATATAAGTGATGGATTGCTAGATTTAGCTGCAATGGTGTGTGGGGTTTAGGCAAAGCCGTCTATCTAGAAAAAATGAACTCATAAGTTAGTAACGTAGGTAGACATAACAAACTTTGGACTAATTATTACATGCCAAAATTTGACAACTACATCTGTCAAGGTCATTTGTTGTCTTGGTGAACCACTGTCTAACTGAGACGTTCGATTTTGAGCGGATGTGTAGGTGTTAGCTTAGTTGTAGATCATAGTAATATAAGAGTTAAGTACATATATCTCAATAGATATTCATTTCAATTTAAGGTTTTGATATAAATTAATTATATCTGATTATAAATTGTAGGAATTAGGGGTTTAGTTAACGTTAAGTTTAGTTTCCTCAATACCCGTTTCAATATCAAGCCCTTCACTTGGGCAGTGGCTTAGATACCTTAGTTTACGCTTACCCTTTGCCTTAGTTACTCTTATCCTTGTTTTATATTATGCAGATTCCTTTCCTTATCCTGTTCCTATTCCTATTCCTGTTCCTGTTCCTTATACAGTTTCCTGCCACGAGTTTTGTTTGTTGAGTGGGAGATGTATGAAAGGGGAGCAAGAACCATCCCCATCGTTTGAGCTGCCCGAGCAAGAGCAAGCGTGCCACGCCCCCTTTCACTATCAAAGTACACCCCTGTGGTAACCCAGACTCGCAAAAAAATGTATGTAATGGCATGTCCCAACAAAATTATAAATGAAAATTTATATGGCTTAGATATCTTTTTAAAAATTACGGTGATTGATTAAATTAATATTATTATTTAAAACGTACATGCATGAATACTTTTTCTGTGATTAAAAAGTATTTCAGCTATTTAAAGGCTCAGCTGATAATCAAATATCTTTTTTAAAATTATAGTTTGTACCTGCGTTGTCCATAAACGATGCCATGGTTCTGTTGTAACGAAGTGTCCTGGAATGCGAGAGGAAGTATATGATTGTGTCAGTTTTAATAAATATAGAGTATTATCTACACACTCTTTTTACTTTTTTTCTTTAAAGCAAGCCCAATCTGAATCTGTTCCAGCCGGGCAAAGATTTAACGTTAATGTTCCTCATCGCTTTGTTGTACATAGTTACAAAAGGTTCACATTTTGTGATCATTGTGGTTCCTTACTATACGGTTTAATTAAACAAGGCTTACAGTGTGAAGCTTGTTATATGAATGTTCATAAGCGCTGCCAAAAAAATGTTGCTAATACTTGCGGAGTTAATACAAAGTATATGGCAGAAATATTAAATTCATTAGGTATATCACCGGATAAACAATCACAACCTCGTCGCTCAAGGGTAACTAAGAACATTTATTCTCATTTTGTCATATTTTCATCTTAAATCCTTTCCTAAGTATTTAAATTTACCAGCCGGAGAAGAACAATATTCAGTTGACCGAAAAGATTTCGTGGAAGGTGAATCATCGCTACGTGGAAGCACTCTGCCATCCAAAGAACAAAACTCAAATCAGTATCAATATTTTGAAAATCGATCCGGAAAATCAACGCTTCAGGACTTCAACTTCATAAAAGTGTTGGGCAAAGGTTCTTTTGGAAAAGTCATGCTAGCTGAGAAGAAAGGCACAGACGAGATATATGCTATCAAGGTATTAAAAAAAGATGCTATTATACAAGATGACGATGTCGATTGCACAATGACCGAGAAACGTATATTGGCGTTGGCAGCGAAGCATCCATTTTTGACAGCCTTGCACTCATGTTTTCAAACACCGGTATTTTTTTTTAACTAAAACATTTATATTGCATTTAGTTATACACAAAACAATTTTAGGAACGGTTGTTTTTTGTGATGGAATACGTGAACGGAGGCGATTTGATGTTTCAAATTCAAAAAGCACGCCGTTTTGAGGCTGCCCGGGCCGCATTTTATGCTGCTGAAGTAACATTAGCTTTACAGTTTCTTCACTCCCACGGGGTTATCTACCGTGACCTCAAATTGGATAATATTTTGCTAGACCAAGAAGGGCACTGCAAACTTGCAGATTTTGGAATGTGCAAAGTAATTAATTTAATTAGGATACATTAAAGCACGTCAATATATTTCCTATAAAATTATAGGAAGGAATATTGAACGGAGTCCTAACTTCAACATTTTGTGGTACTCCTGATTACATCGCTCCTGAAATATTGAAGGAACAGGAGTATAGTGCATCAGTCGATTGGTGGGCACTTGGTGTTCTTATGTATGAGATGATGGCTGGACAGCCACCATTTGAAGCTGATAATGAGGATGAACTTTTTGATTCAATTCTACATGATGATGTCTTGTATCCAGTTTGGTTGTCACGTGAAGCAGTTTCTATATTAAAAGGTATGATATTATTTTAAATAAAAAAAATTTGTTTCATCCAAGCGCGTTGAAAAAACTGATTGGAAGAACTTAATGACTCGATTCTTGTACTTTTGAATTAACTTGGTAAAAATGTTTTTAAATTTAAAGTTACAAAATATTGTCCAGTCAATTTGTGCTCAAAGGGCTCTTAGCGAACAAATTGTGGGGTAGTTTTGATTTGTTCTCTGCTCTATGTTTCCGGGGGTGCTGAAACCGAATTTGAGGTTTGTGACTAAAATTTCGTGGCGACAACCCATTTGGACTCAATTGCTAGTTTTAAATTTACGTATTTTTACTGTTTCCGAAAATCTACTCGACAACACTAATTTCCTGCTTTGCGTCACAAAATTTTAATTTTTGTCTTTTCTTTGAAAATCTACTCGAAAACACTTATTTCCTACTAAATCCATTGAAATGTTACATGTTTTTGGGCTTAGCGTGCATTTGTCAGAGGATGCAATTTTCTTTTTTAGATATCAAGGGGGGGTCAGTTTAAAGTTAAATCCAAGTTTGTGGGATTGCAACCCTTGTCCCGCGGCCGCCATCTTGGAAAAAGGGGTTGAAATGGTTTTTATGGTTTCTCTAACGAACTATAGGTCTCACAAAAAAATTAGTTAACAATTTTTGTTGCAAATAAGATTATCTACAACTTTTGTCAAGTGACTTTTCGTCGTAGAACCACAAATAAAAAAGTTATAAGCGAAAATCAGTCCTGTGAAGTTAGCAAAAAAATTGTTTAAAATTGAATAAAAAATTAGAGTTCCCGGTAGCAAACAAAGAGTTCTAGAGTTCCTCATACTTTTTTTCAATAGTTCTGGCGAATGGAGTGTTTTGAGAAAAAGAGTTCTGAGCATGTTTTTCACCTTAAAATCAAGAGTTCTGGAATTCCTGATGGGTTTTAGAAAGAGTTCTAAAAATTGGAAAAGTTAGGGCAATTTAAGGTGCCCATTGACTTAGAACCAAAAATTTTTTAAATCCAAAAATATAAAAAAAGGAGTGCTGATTAGAGTTCCCGATAGCAAACAAAGTGTTCTGAACATTTTGTTAACAACTTTTTTTTCTAAAACAAATTTTTCAAAAGTTATTTGCAAATTTAGGTGCCCATTGACTTAGAACCAAAAATTTTCAAATCCAAAAAAATAGAAAAAAAGGAGTTCTACTTAGAGTTCCAGATAGCAAACAAAGAGTTCTGAACATTTTGTTAACAACTTTTTTTCTAAAACTAATTTTTCAAAAGTTATTCGCAAATTTAGGTGCCCATTGACTTAGAACCAAAAATTTTTTAAATCCAAAAAAATAAAAAAAGGGGTTCTGATTAGAGTTCCCGATAGCAAACAACCTCGGAATAGGCGAAAAAAACTCCTTTCTTTTCAATTTTCAAACAGCAATATAACGTGACGTGATAGAATAATTCTGACTACGGATTCTAGTTCAGCACATGTAAAACCTTTGGAAAAGTATATTTTTGGATTCTATTACAAAATCTTTGTAGGCACGAGAACGATAACTCAGGCGCCAGGAAATAATAACGGTTTTTTGTGGAACAGTTTAATACAAGCATTTTTTATTATGGGAGGGGGTCTATCTCACCCCGTTTGGGTGAGAGGGGCAATTTCATAAAAACAGTACCAAAAATGTAAAAAAAATATTACAAAATAACGGTAATACTTACAACTGAGTAATATACCTTTTTTTAAAGCCAATACTCTGTCTTATTGACAGTTATCGTTCTCGTGCCTACAAAAATTTTGTAATAGAATCCAAAAATATACTTTTCCAAAGGTTTTAGATGTGCTGAACTAGAATCAGTAGTCAGAATTATTCTATCACGTCACGTCTTCTTAAATGAAAATTGAAAAGAAAGGAGTTTTTTTTCGCCTATTCCGAGGTTGTTTGCTATCGGGAACTCTTATCAGAACTCCTTTTTTATATTTTAAAAATTTTTGGTTCTGTCAGTGGGCACCTAAATTTGCGAATAACTTTTGAAGAATTAGTTTTAGAAAAAAAAAATGATCAGAACTCTTTGTTTGCTATCCGGAACTCTAATCAGAACTCCCTTTTTTCGATTTTTGTGGATTTTGAAAATTTTTGGTTCTAAGTCAATGGGCACCTAAATTGGCGAATAACTTTTGAAAAATTAGTTTTAGAAAAAAAAGTTGTTAACAAAATGTTCAGAACTCTTTGTTTGCTATCCGGAACTCTAAGCAGAACTCCTTTTTTCGATTTTTGTGGATTTTCAAAATTTTGCTAAGTCAATGGGCACCTAAATTTGCGAATAACTTTTGAAAAATTAGTTTAAGAAAAAAAAGTTGTTAACAAAATGTTCAGAACTCTTTGTTTGCTATCCGGAACTCTAATCAGAACTCCTTTTTTTCGATTTTTGTGGATTTTGAAAATTTTTGGTTCTAAGTCAATGGGCACCTTAAATTGCCCTAACTTTTCCAATTTTGTAGAACTCTTTCTTAAACCCATCAGGAACTCCAAAACTCTTGATTTTATGGTGAAAAACATTCTCAGAACTCTTTCTCAAAAAAGTCCTTGCTGCCTGAAGTTAGCAAAACAATTTTTTTTTTTAATTTTAACTCTCTATTCGCCAGAACTATTGAAAAAAGTATGAGGAACTCTAGAACTCTTTGTTTGCTACCGGGAACTCTAATTTTTTATTCCATTTTAAACAATTTTTTTGCTAACTTCACAGGACTACGAAAATCCATGAAAATCTGAGAAAAAAATTTCTATTGGTCGATATAACTTTTTTTCTATTCATTTTCCAAAAAAATGACATGTGACCATTTTTATAGATGGTGTTTTAATAAATAATTTTCACTATCAACTTTTTTAATTACATTCATTAATTTAGGTTTTACAGTGCTGCGAAACGAATAATCTTTATTATTCATAACTATACATAATGATTTGTTATAATTTTTAATCATATTTTAATTTTTTTTGTATGATAATCTTTTTACTTCACAGGTTTACAAGGTTTTCGATATGAATAAGTAAGAGTTGATCTAAAAGTAGTGTTTCGTGCTTAACTCAAATCCGTTATCCGTTGTCCGCTATCAGCTCTGGTTTTCGAGATATTACCGTTAAAAAGTGCAAAAGAAACGTTTTTTCGCCATTTTTGGGGCTATGTAACTATGCGAATTGATGTTTTTTTAATTGTACAGATTTCTGAAAGTACTTACCTTAATATTCAAAATTCAGCTTTAATCGTCCCAATATCTCTTTTATGTTTTGAGAAATCTTCAGTTGCATTTTTCGATATATTGGGATGAGCAAGGAGTCGCTCTCCTTGCTCTCTCCTCACAAAGATTTAGAAAGAATAGGAAAATGTTTCAAAAGTTTTTGGGCTGATGGTATATTAAGTGACTATTGTTGGTCTCTTATACGTGAAACGGTTCAAAATTTAATAAGAGTTATTTCAAATTAAAAAAAAATGTGATCCAAAACTGGTGATTTTTTAATTTATTTCCAAAGTTGAGGTGATAGCAAAAAATGGATTCAGATTTGAAATCTACATTAAAAACTCTTTTTATAACATATTTTATCTGCTCCTGTCCAAAACGAAGTAAGCTTAAGAAAAAGCATTTTTAAAATTATATGCAGTCAGGTAGGACTGATAATAATTATTAATTTAATATCTTTCAAAAAGTAAAAGAGATATTGGAACGATTAAAGCTGAATTTCGATGATTAAGATTAGTACTTTCAGAAATATATACATTAAAAAAAATAACTATTCGTGTGTTGATTTTGGCAACTTTTCTAAATTTTGAAAAAAATTAGATGACAACCCTTAAACTGTGAAAAAATTGAAATTTGATCTTTATTTTTGACTTAACTGGTCGTGGCTCACTAATACACCCAGTTTGAGCGTATAATCTAACAAGTCCAACAAAATAGCCAAAAATGCCATTCATAAGGCTTTAAAAACTTAAAATCAGCCTAGTTTGAACGACTTTTTCTCTAACTATTTTTTAAATTTATTTTAAAGGCAATTTAAATATCTTTCTTTTATATAAAGCAATGCCTATACCTATCTCTGCTGGTACGAAAGTCTTAAGCAAATAGCTAACTAAAAATGTTTTAATTTTTTTTTCAAAAATCCATTTTGATGGCAAATTTTATTCTCTACAAAAAAGATTTTGGGAACTATCTCGAAATTTTGCTTCGTTTTCGAGTTATATGCAAAAAAACCAAAAAGGGTGCTTTTGCAACCCCCTTTAAAAAATGCACCCTCCAATTTAATAGTACTCGGGCGATTCCGCTGGAGACAATTTTCGACATCAATTTTTAAATTTAAATATTTTTTACTTTTTTTAATAGCAATGCAAAGTAGAAGGACTCTATTTATTAACAAAAAAAAATTTTGTACCCCAAATTTGAACAAAACATTTTTTACGCTTTGCAAAACTATCATACGAAAGGTCGGTGCAAACTGCAATTATCATTACTGTTAACAAAACGCGAAATAGACATTACTGACAGTTTGAGGTAATGATTAACTTGTTAGACTTTTGGTCACAAATGTGATTTAGTCGTTTGTCCAAAAATATTGAAATATTTGCTATTACTTTTTTAGTATTATTTATCGCAAAAAACCATTGTAAGATTGTTGCACCCGCGATATAAAAGATATAAAAGCATGTTTTTTTTTCACAGAAATAAAGTGCTATCGTTTTGAAACTTTGTGAAAGTAAGAAAAACCCAAAAACAAAATTAAATCAGTCGTATTAGGAATAAATTGTAAATTGAATTTCGAAAAAACGTTGATTCAAATTGGTTGCACCCGCGATCGTAAATAAGAATCGCGGGTGTAACTTACTGACAACTAACATTATTGAGTGATGAATTATATTTTATTTTAAAATATGCCTTGAATTATAATTTTTGTTGTTCAAGGTGGTTTTCTTGAAGCAATTTAATATAATATTTTGTTCTTTTTTATAAAAATATAAGTTAAATGGCAGGGAAACAAGGAATTTCACATCATGGCACGCAATCTCTCAAAAAAAATTTAATTGGTAATTTTTTTTCTGAACAACAAATTGATTAAGGGAAAGATGTGTTCGTTGATATATGGGAACGATTGAAAAACATGCTGGGTTTTCAATCAAATTTTTTTTTAGTCAGAAGACGGCAACAAAATTACTGTGGCACGAACCTTATCGTCTAGTTTCAAGAACACAGTTATTTTGAAATCTACCATCATCGAAACGGATAGTTTTAGGGAAGATTATGATCTAAGGCCACTTATACGTGCACAAAGAAATTCAGTTTTCTGATTATGTATATTTACTCCTTCTACATACATAAATCGGGCCAATCCCTCCTCATTAAAAAACAAAAACTGCGAGCTTCCGATATTTTTAGTGATTCCGAAGATTAATCTCTAACAACCTCTCTTGAACTTTTTTATTACCAGCAGAGGCATACCTTGAAACCTGTACTATTTTCACTGCAATAGTCTTGCCAAAGATATTTGCGAGGGTTTGTATCTATGTATGTTCTCTTACAGTACCCCCCACCTTGGCGAAAAAAATACACTATATAGTTACATAGGGTTGTGTCTAAACGATATGGATGAAGAAGAAGTTGTAAGATCACAATTTCTGACGACAATTGAAGACATAGTCGTAAAATTACAAGCAACAGAAAAAAAATCGATGGCAGTTATATAACACAGTATTTTCGAAAAATATTGACATATTTGATAAAAATTTAGTAATAGTTAATAGAGAAGTGTACTAACTAGCATTATATGTTATATGATCTCTAATCCAGTTCCGTTTTATCATTTTTTTTATATAAAATATTCATTAAAGTTAGACGCGTTGCACCCGCGATAATTTGATGTTGCACCCGCGGTTGCTTTAAGATCGAAAAAATCGTTCTTTATTTTTGTTTTCTAACTTTATTTTTATTTCTTTAGTTGTTTGGATGTACGTCGGTTAATATAATGTGTAACAATAAATAACTTGGCAGTACTTCGTCCTGAAAATATGTGTGAGATTAGTGGAGTTTTGTTTGGTGTATTTTTGATTTAAAATTTCATTATCAAATTGAGAAATCGAGTTGAAAAGTGAAATAAGTTTAAGTCGTCATCCGAAGCGTGACAGTGACCGTTATTTTTGGGTAGAACAGTGGATGGTTGCATTTTCAGTTTATGGAAAAGTAATGATGCTATCTCTTTTGCCCATTAATATTTATAAGAGGTCTACGAAATGGGTATATGATGCCAGAATACGTAGAAGCTACTATTGTAACAAATGTGTGTAAAAAAGAGAAAAGACTATACAAGTGAAAAGTGATCGTCAAAGTAATTGCTGGATATGTGTTTTTTCGGTTTACGAAAAAGCATTATGGTCATCTCTATCAGAGATTTGTAAATTGATGTAGAGCGCAAGGGAGAATAATATTGTTGGAAGCAATATGTAGGTATGATGAATTTGTATTTTTTCGGTATACGAAAATACAAAAGCTTATACCTAATTGTGTGCTACATTGTAGCTAATTTAAAGTTGTCAACAGTCAGAGACAAGAAAATGACTTTTCGAAATAATAATATTGGTAAATGGTATTGAAACGATGTGTTTTTGGTATATGAAAACACAAAGTTTGTCAGTTTTGTGCGCATTTGGTGGATTGTAAACAGTATGATAGAGAATGTTTACTTTTGAAAAAGATAATATGAAATTGGTAAATGGAACCTGTTGAAATTATATTGTTTTTCGGTGTACGAAAATACAAAGTTTATAGTTATGCGAACTGTGCGAAGATTGTAAGCAGTCCAAGACATGTGATAAATGTTTACTGTTGGAATAAATATTAAGAATGGAATCAGCTAATTTATAAAGTTAAAGAAAAACGAATATTAATTTGTGCTTCGGTATTAGGAAATGCAAGTTTTTAAATTGTAGGTATGTCCTGTTAGAAGACTGAATGGTCTGAGATAGAATGTTTACTTTTGTAGTAAAGCATGGAATAATTATTAAATGATAATTAAATATGCTCCGGATGTTTCGCAAATGCTCCCAATATTGGAGATCTGGGTTGGCAGTATAATTAGTGGATGTTCGAATAGTTGAATTGAGTGTAAATAAAATAAACTTTTTTTCTGAAGCTACATCAGTTATGTTGAATCACGTATTCAGTGTAATGATTGTTTTAATAATTGTTGGAAGGAAAATTGAATACATACCTACTTAGTGAAATTTCAAACATTGAAGTAATGAAAGTAATTTTGTAAGGACGTTAAGAACCTATACAAATTGACATAAATGCCTTTGGAAACATTCCTCTTTTATCGTACAAATTCCGAGTTAGGTGTCCTAATATGTATGTTGGTTCTAGATCAGATAAATGGACTGAAAGAACTTCAAACAGCCCCAAGAATATCTTCTTAGGATCTGTTGGCCTAAAATAATTATTATTAAAAGAATAATCGACCATAATACGAATCAAGCTGTGGAAATAACTCATACTCACTCTACCCATGTTTGGATCAATCGCCTGGAGCAACGGACATCAATTATGAAGAAAATTGAAATACAACAGCTAAGTATTGTTGTTAAAACTTATTAAAGCTTATCTTAAACTATGTGCGGATTCAAAGTGAGTATTCATTACAATCGAATTTTATTGTATTTCAAACGGCCTAATGTGATTCAAAGTGTGAAGTTTTTATTTCGAATATCCAATTAGGAAAAAAGAAAATTTTTAATTTTCAGTGGTGAAATGTTCCTGTTTATGACGGTGACAAACTTTAAAAGTAGATTTAGTAAAATCGTCGACGGTCACATTCATTTACTGCATTATGACCATTTCGCATTGTTATCGTTTTGATAAAGTAGTACTGCATTTGCATCTCAAGGATTTAATAGATAAAGCATAGTTTAATCATTCTTAAACTTCTATTGATCTCCTAAGGTGTTACCGTTAATCTGTATAATGTAGTTAGCTTCTTCAGGTATAAACTCCAATATTTGTGTGTGAATCTAGTCAAATGACCAGTCAATCAATGTATGTTTTGCTTCTTTGAAAATAACTACAAATTTCGAGTTCTCAAACTCACTAGACAGCAATCAGAACATGGTGGAATACAAAATTAATGTACAAATATTCTTCAATTTGACAAGAGATCCTTTCTACATTTGTGAGTGACTAAAGATCACTTCACACATACTGAGCAGGGTTGCCACTTCTCAGAAAATTTTTTGCAGTAGATTTGCAAAAAAAGTGCAGTAGATTCAATATTTTCGCAGTAGATATATTTTTTTATTTAATTTTTCAAAAAACTTAATATGTTACTCGAACAAAATTGATAAATTAATGAAGTTTAACATTTGCTTTTCTTCAAAAATTTAAAAAGTACAAACAAAGTCGCTATAAATTAAACATACCATATTATTATTAAGGCGTGAAGGGTTATTTTGTTCGTAAAATCAAGTGCAGTAGATTTTATTTTAAGGCAGTAGATTGATTTTGAGAAAAAAAAATGCAGTAGATCTACTCCAATTGCAGTAAAGTGGCAACCCTGATACTGAGTGAGTGTATTTTTCATTTTTCGGGTCGAAATCCAATCTTAAGAATGAATCCTCTAGAATAAAGTATGGAAAATAGATGCCATAGACTTAGAAGAGTACGTTTAAAGTTGGCCGTATGAAACAGGGTAATTTATAAGGTTGTCACGATCAACTGGGATATTTTTCGGAAAAATAAAACAATTTTTCATGCTAAATGTAGACATTGGTCTACATAATTAATATATTGGTCTAACTCGACGAGGGCGTCGAAGATGTCAGGAAGGCCGAATCTGTAACAATAAATAACTTGGCAGTACTTCGTCCTGAAAATATGTGTTTCGGTAGAGAGGGACGACCATACATGCCGCACTAGAATAAGGACGATAACAAAAAGTTTATGGGTAGTCTGAGTGTGTTGCCTGAATTGTTAAGACATGTTTCGTTTTGTTTCTAATAAAATCTTCTAGATTTACTTTTAAAGGTGTTATTCGTTTCTATTTATTAAAAATGTGAGAATAATATAATAAATAATTCTCAATTAACAGACTTTTGTGTTTTTCGTACTATGATCCAGAAAGGTGGGCCAAATTCGTTGCACCCGCGATCGTACTTTGAAACCTTTTTTCCGACGATTTATTTATTTCATTTAAATTATATAAATAAACCCAAAATTAATAGGTTAAAATGTAACCCTTGAAGTAGTAATTTCATTAAAATAAGTTTGTATTTTACTATAAATATACTCAAAGTGAGTCTAAATGTTGCACCCGCGAGAATGGAATCGCCCACTCCGCGATTTTCTCAGCTTCAATGACCCCTTTGATGATTTTTACAATAAAATCCGATGAACGTCTTAGTTTCTTATTATATGACATAATCAATAGCTTATATGTATAGTTATGAATACTGAAGAGTTTCCGTTTCGCAGTACTGTAAAACCAAAATTAATGAATGTAATTAAAAAAAGGTGACGGTGAAAATTATTCCTTAAAATAACATCCATAAAAATGGTCAAGAGTGATTTTTTTGTAGAATGATTAGAAAAAAAGTTATATCGACCAATAGAAATTTTTTTCTCAAATTTTCATGGATTTTCGCTTATAACTTTTTTATTTGTGGTTCTACGACAAAAAGTCACTTGACAAAAGTTGTAGATAATCATTTGCAACAAACATTGTTAACTAATTTTATTGTGAGACCTATAGTTCGTCAGATAAACCATAAAAACCATTTCAACCCCTTTTTCTAAGATGGCGGCCGCGGGACAAGGGTTGCAATCCCACAAACTTGGATTTAACTTTAAACTGACCCCCCTTGATATCTAAAAAAGAAAATTGCATCCTCTGAAAAATGCAACCCCAAATGTAAGTTTTCAATGGACTAACTATGCGTGACAAAATTTGAATTTTTGTCTTTAACATGAAACAAGATATACTTTTTCTGATGGTCTTTGATGGGCTGAGCTCGAATCTGGCCTTGAAATTCCTCTAGCTCTTCACGTTTTTGAGATATTAGAATCTAAAATATAAAAGATAATGCGTTTTTGACGCAAATTTGGGATTATATTATTTCTCGATATAATTTTTTTCAAATTAGAGTTTATGGTCATTTTGAGGTATAAACATTTTACTTCCAAATTCGTTTTAAATCTTCCAAATACCTTCATTCATATTTGAGAAAATCATTAATTAGTTGTTAGCCTTCGTCTTAAACTACCTTATTCCAAAATATGCTTATAATTTAGTCAATTTGTGCTTAGAAGGGCCCTTATTAGCGAGCAAATTGTGGGATAAATTTGATTTTAGTCCTGTCTTATGTTTTTGAGGGTGCTGAATCCGAATTCGTGACGCAACATGTAAAAATTAGCAAAAAGTGGTACAAAAATGATTTTTTTTTTAGTTTTTAGCCTCTTACTGGAAAGCTGTTGTTTTTTCACATATTACATAGCAGTAAATTGAAAATATATACAATCTCCAACATTTGATTTTCTCATAGATGAATGAAGGTATTTGAAAGACTTAAAAAGAAGTTCGAAGTAAAAGGTTTGTACTTCAGAATGACCATAAACATTAATTCCAAAAAAATTACTTCGAAAAAAAATTTTAACCCAAATTTGCATCAAAAACGCATATTTTTAAATTTTTAGATTCGGATATCTCAAAAACGTGACGTGCTAGAGCAATTTAAAGGCCAATTGGAACTCAGCGCATCAAACACCATCAGAAAGGTATATTGTCTCCTCAGAAGCAAAGTAGCTTATCTCAAAATCTTAAGTTTTTCAGAAAATAGATTTGAAATGATGTAATAAAGTTAAAAAAAAAAACAATTTAACAAAAGGGAGACTTATATGCCGTTCTGCACGCAAATGTTTAATTTTAATTTGTTTTTTTTTCTGTATACCTTTAATCAATATCGTCAAATTTTGAGATAAACCACTTTGCTTCTGAGGGGACGTATATTGGTTCATGTTAAAGATAAAAATTCAAATTTTGTCATGCAAAGTAGTAAATTAGTGTTTTCGATTGGATTTTCGGAAACAGTAAAAATACGTCAATTTTCAACTAACACTTGATTCCAAACGGGTTGTCGCAGAAAAAAACCTTAAACAGAGATTTGTTGGAAATTGCTTATACTTCCAATAGTCCAGTCAACGAAGACTCAAAATTATAAAATAAATGCAATAAATCATGCTCTCTGGGTTATTATTTAATGTGGTAGGGGTGACCTCCAGGTATAACATATTAAAAGTTCCCAGCCCAGGGCCACGAGCTATAGCCAGGAGAGGGGATTAAAGGTCCCCTTTATATATTTCGGGAATATTTTGAAAACCAAGTGTTTGAGCGGAAAAGTGTACATTACAAAATGAAAGAATAATAAATTTCCTACAAAAAAGGTTTTGTTCATATTTTCGGTAAGAGCAAGGTTAAGAAAGATTCGGGGAGTAGAAAATTCAAAAAATTGAAAAACAATGTTATCGTCTTACAACATCAATGTTTTTTGATCAATTAACCCAAAAATAACCTGAAAATACGTATGTGACGTCATGAGAGCAAGTTGAAGTGTGCAGAAGCTGGCTGTGTTTAAAATGTCCTTATTTATTTTTGTTGATACAGTGTTTATTTTTATATGAGAAACACTGTTTCTTCAAAGGTAAGAAGTACACAGAATATTTCCAAGTTACAGGCCAATACTTTATGAAAGCATTTTTGGACATATCCTAAACAATAAATTCTTTAGAAGGGGAGGTGTATTTCCCCCTCCTTTCTATAAGGGGGACATTGACTGAAAATAGAAAAATAGCTATTTAAAAATAACGAAAATACTTACAATATTGTGCTACATCTTTTTTAAAAGTTTAAAATAGATTCTTTTATTATATAGTCAAATCAAGTTAAAATTTTTTGAAAACTCAAAATTAATAAAGAAAAATTGAAAAATGTTTTAAATGATTTTTCTTCATTTTTATTTTACACCATAAAGTAGTAAATTGTCTTTATCATTCAATCTTGCTGTTAGCCTTGCGTCGAATGCTGAAAATGAGACGGTTTCTAGTTTTTGAGAAAATTGACAATTATGAAAACTACTTTTTTTCAGAAACACTTAGTAATAATTACTTAAAAAATTATAAAAAAAAAAAGTAGTTTTCATAATTTTCAATTTTCTCAAAAACTAGAAACCCTACAACCGTCTGGTTTTCAGCATTTGACTTAAGGCTAACAGCAAGACTGAATGATAAAGACAATTTAAACAGTGTTTCTCATATAAAAATAAACACTGTATCAAAAAAAAAAGATTTAGATTTAGATTAGATTGATTTTATTTAATTAATCATTTAAATATATACAATTCTTATAATTTATACTAAAATCTTTAAAGCATGGCAAGATGCCGTCTGCCAGATTGACAACAAGTATATTTTCTTTTACATATTTGCAAAAAGCTATCCTTATACAGTCAATTCCGCTTAACTGCACTCCGCCTAACTGAAAAAATTGCTTATCTGAAACAAGAAATTAATAACGGAGCCTTTTTAAGCATTTTTCACACAAACTACTTCGCATAACTGAAAACGCATATGAAAACTTCGCATAATTGAACAAAATATTTTCGTCTCAAATGCTAATTTTGCACTTATTCAACTTCGCATTAGTGAAACTACTATTGAACGATGCCACTAAATCTTGAATTGAGTACGCCCCTCGGACGGATTTGGAAAGTCAAAAACTTATTTCTTGTCAATCCGTCCCTGGAGGGTACGTAACCTTAAAAAATATTGTGCAATGTTGTGGAAATGAAATGGAAATAAACCAAAATAAATGTAATATGTTTTTTGTGGAATGAAATTTAATATACTTTGACGGAATTCCGCTTATTTGAAACAAGTTTCAGCTATCCGAAGTTCGGTTAATTAAAAACTCCGCTTAACTGATACAAATATTCTGATATCATCGTGTTCCAGTTAAGCGGAGTCGACTGTAATTTGAATTTACATAACTTTTACAAAATTATTTTAAACAATCCTTTGAATATTTTTAATTTGTGAGCTAATACAAACATCAGATATCATCATTGAGTATTCGCTCCCTATACTTCAGTGCAATTTTGCAGTACTCATACAATTTAGGAACATCCATCTCATTAAGCTTCATAAGCACTTGCTCCTCCGATAAGAAATCACATCTAAAAATAGATCTCCTGGTTTCTCTGAGAGCTGGGCACCTTCCGACGAAATGAATGATGTCTTCCCGTTCCGCTAAGTTGCATATACTGCAGTGCAGTGGTAAATCAGGTCTGTGAGGAATAAAGTTCAAGCTGAGCAACTCGCTTCTAAGCCTGACCATATTGTAGCAATCACTTAAACACTATTTGTATCTTGAAAATAATTTTTGTCCAATAGATTATGATTGAGTCTGCTGTAGATTGATCTGTACAGCGAGCCTGAAGCTTCAGCTATATACTGTGAATCAAAAAATTTTACGTACATTTGATTTTCTTGAATAAAAAAGCGTTTTTTTTTAACAAATTGGCATGATTTGGTAAAACTTTTGCAGTTTGTGTATAGTTTATTGAAAGTTGTATCAGAAAAAAAGACAAAGTTTAATACTTCAAAGCTTTTTTAAATAAAAAAAGTTCAAAAAATTAAGAGAAACGAAAAAAATACATCAAATAATTGCACGTACAGTAACTTTAAAGTCAAATTTCTTTCAGATTAGTAATGAAAGTGCCATTTTTTGGCTCTAATTATAAATTTGAGACGGTTGTTTATTAAAAACAGAAGCTTTGGCGTAAATTCTGTTCGTTAAGTGTTTCGTTTATCTTCAAAATTACAGTTTTGAGAGGATTTTTGATAGTAATATGAGTTTTTGAACTTTATTTACCAAAAAGCCCCACAGATGCTTAATGGGGTTGAGGTCTGAAGATGGTGGTGGACGAGGCAACTAAGATTTTTCACTGTAAATGAGCCACTTGCTTACTAATATAGACTAATGCTTCCGGTCATTAACCTCTAACAGTATGAAATTATTCAGTAACTCAATTCTTTCAAGACTGGCCTAAAATTTTATACTCAAATATTCAAATTTTTGTGTTTTTCCATATTGTTGTTTCAACAAAACAGGACTGCAGACACCATTTAAATCCATAACTCCCCAAACCACAATACTTTCACCTTCATGTTTCACCGTAGTCTTTAATTGCTTACCTATACTTTTGTGTTCGGTTTTTGGTACCAAATTTTCTACCGTTAAATCCAAAAATGATGAATCAACTAAGATAACATGAACTGTTCTAAGAAGCAAAACAGAAAAACTTGATAAATAATTGCAAATCAATTAACTTCAAGCCGCAAAAGTCTTACACAAAAACCTACAATTTATATGATTTCAGTTGCTGTACGTGCAATTTTTTGATACAGTGTATCAGCCAAATTAAAAAACGTGGAATAGCGAAGGTTCAGCATTATTCCATGGATTAAGTGCAAAATGTTACTAATAAAACAAAATTTCTGCTATGTGACGTTTATTATGCTAAACCACCGAAGCAGATGGTTTAGCGAAGGAATAAGCAGCCAGACTATTTTTTTTATTGGTGTTGGTATCAGAAGATGTACCTTTTCAATAACATTTTTTTTCTAAGCACAATGATTTCGCTATTTTCTGAAGAATATAAAGCAAAAGGTTATTTATAAATGGTTTAGTTTATTTTTATGAGCTTATTTTGTCTTTGGTGCTCCAACTCTCGCTTCTTTTTCTTTTTTAATAAAATTTACCATAATACCTACTAATAATTTAGATAGACATAAACAAGAAAATTCTTAGGTGTGTTTGGTTACTTGAAATTTTAAGATGTCAAAACCCATACAGAAAAAACCCAAGCTTCCGAAACTTGGTACAAATTGCAAGATACTTAACAGGCCTCTCACGGTAAACGTCACTTTACTATTCCACGAATATAAATTTCTTTTTAATGAGAAATTTTAACCCGTGGCTTAACTCTTATTCCGTGGTTTAGTAAAATCGTGGAATAAAGGTAGAATAAGCGTTTTTTATTAATAGCGCTGTATATATATTGCACTCTACACTGCTCATCCACTTTTTCTATGATTTCGTAAAGATGACTCTTACTACCCATTATATCTGCAACGTTAATGCTCAAAATCATACCACATCCTTGGGCTAGTTCCATCCAATCTCCATACCAACTGTTTTTCTCCTGAATAGCTTTGAGGACTGTTTTTCTGGTAAGCCGGGTTTCCGGCATCCCAAAGACTTTTATCAAATAATCCGCTTGTAGCTTTAGCGTTTTAATGAAGAGAGGCGATAGCCCTGTTTCCAGCATAATAACGTAGTTTGGCGTGTTCGCCGGTAGATGAAAGATTCTCTTCACATAGTGTCTTAAGAGATTCTCCACTGTGTCGAACTTTTTACATCCCCAAATCGGTGATCCATATAAAAGAATCGTTTCCGAAACTGCTTCAAATACCTTATATTTGCTGCTATGCGCTATATCTTTGTTCATAAAACATCTTTTCCAGGAAACATTGATTGCGGTTTTGGCTTTTAGCAATTTTTCTTTAAAGTGCCTCTCCATACTCAAGTTTTTCGTAAAATAAACACCCAAGTACATGAATTCGTTGACACATTCTAAACGTACTCCATTAAAAACCCATTTTTCATTTGATGCATTTCTTCCACCCCCTCTCTTGAAAACCATTACCTTGGATTTTCTATGTTTACTATGAGGTTCCATAATCGACAGTAGTCATAAACCTTGTTGATCATAAAGTGGTAAAGTTTCGGGAGAGTACGCAAACATGACAACATCATCTGCAAAGAGCAAAGCCTTAATACGCTCTCCTGCAAAATCCACTCCACCAGGAATATAATCTACCAAATCCTCAATGAAAAGAGTGAACAATGTAGGGCTTAGTGAGCATCCCTGTCTTACTCCAGATTCAGTTTTGAACCACTCAAAAGTTCTTCAAAAAAAATAAATAAGGACATTTTAAACACAACCAGTTTCTGTACACTTCAACTTGCTCTCATGACGTCTATGAAATGACCATGAATCAATATATACGTACTTTTCCGGTTATTTCTGGGTTAATTGATCAAAATCCATTGATGTTATAAGACGATAACATTGTTTTTCAATTTTTTGAATTTTCTACTCCCCGTATCTTTCTTAACCTTGCTCTTACCGAAAATATGAACAAGACCTTTTTTGTAGGAAATTCATTATTCTTTCATTTTGTAATGTACACTTTTTCGCTCAAACGCTTAGTTTTCAAAATATTCCCGAAATATTACAAAAGGGGACCTTTAACACCCCCTCCTGGCTATAGCTCGCGGGCTGGGGACTTTTAGTATGTTATACCTGGGGGTCACCCCTACCACATTAAATAATAACCCAGAGAGCATGATTTATTTCATTTATTTTTCCTTCGTTGACTGGACTACAATTGTACTTTCATATAATTCAAGGATAAATGATAGTTTTCGAGTAAAAGACTCACAAAAAACGCACTTTTTGCCTTTTTTCCATGTTGCTTCGTGAAATTTTAGTCGCAAACCTCAGATTCAGACTCAGCACCCCTGAAAATATATTGAAGGGACCATATCAAAACTTCCCACCTAAAACACAATTTACCTTAAAAGGTAGCAATATCTAAAATTAAAAAAAATCAAGTAACATAGTTCTTACATAAAAATTGCATTTTTATTTTATTAATTTGAAAAAGATAAAGTTATTGATTTACTTGCAAATTAGAATTATTCTTAATTAATAATTATATTCCCAAACAAAATAGGAAAAATAAAAAGTTCAAGTGACAGCACATAACCGACTATCATCATCATCATATTAAACATTATTTCAGGTCCGTCAAGCTGTTTTCACCACTATCGAAATTCAATAATGTAATGATGCAATAATTTGATGCTTACATAATGCTACTTTAGTGCCGCAATCCTGTCCGAGTACTAAATTTCCTTCCTCCTCAAGCCTAGTACATACTTGTGAATCATGTCGTGAATCCATACAAAATGTGCATTTTTGTTCACCCGTGAACGTGCTCATGAAGCTGTGTGGAGAGTTTTCGTTCACGAGCAATTCCCGTGCAAAATGTACGGGAACTCTTGGTGAACAGTCGACGGTTCGATTACAAAAGAAAAATGCCTCACTGGAGGCATTGTGGTTTTAAACGTCAAACGTTCACAACAAGTTCGCAAGTCTGTACCAGTGAGCCATGTCAAAAAATCACTTTCTCCACTGGTAATTGTTCACTTCACGAGGAAGTATGTACTAGGCTTCAAACTGATGGGGGACCCAGCTTGATTTCGAGCTGCATCCACCACAGCTTCTTACACAAAAAAAAAAAACTAATGATGCAATAATTTGATGTTCTACAAATGGCGGAACTTCAAATGGCTCAAGTCTATCCTTATCACCTAACTGCTTGATGTAAAGCGTGCTGGGTAGTTTTGTATACACGAACTCTAAAAAAAATGTATATGGCTTTAAACTTATTAATTTGAAAAAATATAAAATTTGGTCGCTTTACCTTCATCGGTTTGGTTTTTACAGACTAAAGACAAAAATCGAACTATGATGACGTCACTTCACTCATAAAACTACTTTCACCACAACAGAAATTCAAAAACTTAATGATGCAGAAACCAAGTGCTTCTTTTGGGTTCATTTAGTGTTGCCTCTTAAATTTTTAGTAGTAGGTACCTAGATATGATTTCTTTAGATTCCATCTCAATGAAAATGAAACGTTATTGCAATGTTTCAAATGAACTTTGTAACTACTACATACATATTACTACAAGTACTAACCACAGAATAATTATTTAACGCAATATTTTTGTTATAAATTCGTTAATATTTTTCCTTGTCCTTTAAAAGGTCGGAAACCCACTAAAATCAAAACTTAACAGTTAACAATAGTCAATGTAGTCAATCCTTTATTTTGATCAAAGCAAGCAAGTGCAGGAGGCGGAGCTAAAATTAAAATCAACGAATCAATGCATAGGTATTAATTTAATTAATTAATTTAAAAAGGTGTCATTTTCCAAATTTTTTTTTCATTTGTTTATTTATTTTAAGGAAATAGAATATGATGTGATGGTTCTATGCTAAAGGTCCTATCTTTGCTAGATAAAGCGCAGCCCGCTGTATAATTTGGCTAATGAGCCGCAATTATAAATAAAAATTAAAGGTTGATAGTTTTTAGAACTGATTATTGTACCATATTTCACCGCTATTTATACTACTTAAAAATCATTGGGTTATCCCCACTTATGCTTTAGAACTATATTACAAATAATTTTGTGCTGCATCAGCATTCTATTTTTCAATATATACAATATGTTGGGGCAGTCCAATTATGACTCAATGAAATTATGAATCTGGAACATAGTGTAACAAAATACTTCTACGACACTTCATGTGCATAGCCACCCAAGTGGTGGCAATGCCCTGAGCACAACACTCAGTTTCGTTTGACAAAAACAAACAAATAAATAAATTTGATTTTAAACTTTATAGTTTGAAATATCAATGAAATTACTATTTCAATTGTGTCGATCGAATACTGCATGTGGCTTTGTTTACGTTTGAGAAATGATTTTACGTTAATGAATTGAAAGAATGCTTTTATTACACTACATCCTTTCCCTTTAAAAAATGATATTTGCTTACATTTCTAAAATTTAAATAAATATATTTTTTTTGTGATATTATTATTTTGAGTTTATGTACTGTACAGTACATACATATGCATATGTTATTCATTGTAAGTTTGTATTTCTAGTTTTCATTAAATTATTATTATGTATTTCATATTTCTTTTTATCTAATAAAATAGTACTATTTACACTGTTCTGAGATATAATTTTATATGGTCCTCTAAAAGGTTTATCGAATTTTCTTGTGTTTTGATTTTTTAAGTATATATAATCTCCTACGGTAAAGTTTGATTTTTTTTTTTTATTTTTCTGAGAATTTTGTCTTTTATATTTGTCTTCAATTAAGTGATTTTTTGCTTGTTCATGAGCATGTCTTAATTTGCATATCTATTCATTCAAGTAATAGTCAATGTTATAAATTGTATCTTTATTTTCTATTACTTCACATAGAAGTGTACATAATTTTCCCAATACAAGTTCAAATATATAAATATATAATGTTGAGCTGTGTGGTGTGGAATTATAGCAATATGTGTAGAATGGTAACCATTCTTCCCAACTATCTCTATTTCCTATGCTCATAATGTATTCATTAAATACTCTATGATTTCGCTCTATTGATCCCATTGTTTCATGGTGAAAAGGTGTAGAAACTATTTTATCTATTTTCAAGAGTGTACAGATATTTTTCAGCAATTCATTCGTGAATGATGTTCCCTTATCAGGTTTTAGTTTTTTAAAACATCCGTATTTCAGAATAAATTTTTCAACTATTGTTTTCGCTACAGTATAAGCTTCTTTGTTTTTTATTGGGAATACTTCTATAAATTTCGTTAAATCACATTGTACCTTTAGTATATATCTATAACCATTTGATGGTCTTAATGGTCCTACAGTATCAATTGTTATTGTTTCAAATGACGTAGGGGGTGTGTCTGTAATTATAATATTTTCTTTTGTATATCTAGTTATTTTTGTTCAATTACATGTGTTACAGTTGTTAACGAATTTCTTAACCATTTTATTCATGTTTTTCCAAACATATCTTTGTTTTAACTTATTGACGCATCTTCTGATACCACAATGTCCTCCTAGTTTTGAATTATGATATTCTTCTATTAATTTGTGCATTTCTTTCTTATCTGTTATTTGTTTTGGAGGTTCATATAATATTATGTCTAGACATTTATCTTCTTTTATGTTTTCTTGCAGCTTTTTAAATATATTTTTAAATTCTTGTATGCATACTTTTTTAAATATAAAACTACTTCTTGCTAATGCTAGTCTTTTAACACCTGCATTGTTAATTTTGAATATTAGCTTCCTCAATTTTATCTCAGATAAAGATTTATCGCTAAATTCTACAATTACCGTGTTTGCTGCTAATATTATTTCATTTCTTTCTTTCTTTGTAACGTTACTTTCTTTAAATTCTTACTTCTTTAATCGCCTTATGTCCGATATTGATGTACAGTCCCAAATATGAAGGTAGCTAGTCCCCACAAGTGAGTCCAAGGCCATTGCACAATTTTCTTTTTCATTTGGTATCTTCTCTTTTGGTCCTCTAAAAGTACTTGAGAGTGCTAGGACGCCATATGGCCCTAGGCTCAATGATAGGAAAATCCCTATGCACAGATGCACACCTCCGCGTGGTAGAGGGCGGGTAACGCTAACGTGCAGGGGGACGAATGGATGCCGGGATAAGCAGACAACCCAGCGATGCTGGTCAGGGCACAAACTTGTCCTTGGGATGGTTAAAAGCCCCTTAAAGCGGATGAACTGCAGGAGGCGGTCAACGGCATGATAGTCTGGTGGCGGAGGAGCTTTTTTTGGTAAAAGGCCAACGGCAGCAGCAGGTAGCGTTTGTAACCCCCATTGGGCGGCTACAAAAGGCGTCTGTTTTCCCATAGTGGGCGGCCTCGAGCAGTTATGTGTTTGACCATACAAAAGGCGGGTGTGCCTGTCAAATCTGAGCTTATGTATGTTATTAATCATATCTCGGAAAATTCATGAATTATGACAACAAATGGAAATGAATCCCCAAGAGGTAATCTTTTTATAGAAAATCCTTCTGTAGCTTCGGTTCAAGTAAACCGCATATCGGATTTGGGGGTGCGGCATCTTTCATTTACGAGCGTCAATCAAGACGCCATAATAATAAATGAATCGTTGACAAATAGAAGAAGTCTTTCAAGAAGCGCAAATGTTACTTTTGGCTACCGCATACGTACGAAAATCGGAGCATGGAACGTTCGATCCTTGTACAGCGATGGTAGATACGAACTGTGCCGCGGGATATCGTGCTGCGGGATTGGAGTCAAAAAAGTACATATACAATCGGTGGGCAAACGTAATACGGGCAACTGATCTACGAGAAAAGGTAGTGTTCCCTGTTGGTTGGATCCGATTCATTTACCGCACAGTATCCTATGGATTTTTTGACGGGATTGGCTGCGGGATTGGAAAAAGTATTTAATACTTTTGAAAAGTACTTTTTCGTATTTTGGAAAAAAATATTTTATTTATTTTGATTGGTTTAAGCGCGAAAAAATTTATTTTAAGCGGGAAAAAAATAAAATTCACAAAAAAAACTCTTAGCTAAAAAAAACATAATTTCAGTTCAAAACGCTTAAAAACCATTTAAACTATTTCAATGGATTTCAAGGGCGAAAAAATGAATTTTAATTGGGAAAAAATTAAATTTCTCAAAAAATGATTTTAAGCTAAAAAAACATAATATCTGTTAAAAACGCTTAAAAACCATTTTAAGCTTGAAAAAAATTGAATTCTTCTAAAATAATTTTTAAGCGTAAAATTTAATTCCTCTTCCGAATCACCAAACGAAAATTCTGACTTTATCTTTTAGAGATGTTTATTGTTTACCCTACCGAGTCCTAGTGAGGACTGAATTTTATTCAATTTTATTTACAATATTTTTTATTAATGCTCAAAGGTTTTTACATTGGTTATTATTTACTATTTACAAAAATTAATTAATTTCTTAAGTCTAATATTTTTTAATCTGCGAGCACAGAAGGGGCTCTGCTTCGTTAAGTATGTTATTTTTCATTTTTACATTTGTATTACAAAAGTTTCTTAAGTCTTACATTAGTTTTCTTAAATAAAGGATTTCACGTCGGCTTGAGCATTGCTGACGGTCGTTGGCTGGTATGATGGTGGTGGGGTGATGAAATGTAGGTCCTTGTTGATTGTAGGTTCGGTTTCGACCTCTGTTGTGTATGCGCATCTGCTTAGTTAATGCTGACAGTCGCTCCTCGCAACCACCCCAAATCCTATAATGAGTTCAAGCAGGGGGGTTGCACATACCTCACTGTTTATTCGCGTTTATTTTCCACCCAAGGTAGTATTTCTCAAGAAAACTTGACACTGGCGCTGAATCGATGCATCGAATCATACAAAAAATCATTTTTTATCTTTAAACGCGGATTGCGGCTAAACTAAGCGTCCTAGAGGCATCAAAGTTTACATTTTAAAACTTGATTTGCGGCTAAACTAAGCGTCCTAGCGACTTTCAATGCAAAAGAAACTTTACATACACCCAACCTCGCACCCACCCCAAATCCTATAATGAGCCCAGACTGGGGGGTTGCAGGGGGGCAGCATGCCCCCCATACATATCTCACTGTTTATTTGCGTTTATTCGCCGCCCAAGGTACTTTAAGTTTAAGTTTAAGTTTATTAACAATTATGGAAGTACAAGTAAGACAAGTATGTCTTTTATAGTACTTTTGCTCAAGAGAACTTGAAATTGGCGCTCAATTATACGAAAAATAAACTTAAATCTTTAAACGCGATTTGCGGCTAAACTAAGCTTCCTAGAGGCATCAAAGTTTACACTTTAAAACTTGATTTGCGGCTAAACTAAGCGTCCTAGCGACTTATAAAATTCATATACGTAATCTAGGAAGTGCCAGTTCTAAAAAATGAAAAAAAATTGGTAAAAAAAGTATTTTTCAAAACTTTCGAAAAAATATTTTTAGTTTTCAGTTTACTTTCTCAACTTTTTTTTTCTTATTTTAATTTTTCTTCGAAATATTAATGATAAAATCTTCTAAGGAAAGACAAACCTTCTTAAAATTAAAAAAAAAACGCTTAAAAGGAATTTTGAGCTTGGAAAAAAAATTGAATTTCTGAAAATAATTTTAGTCGAAAAAATAAAAATTCCTTTGAAAACGTTTAAAACGACTTTTACGCGTAAAAGCAAATTCCCCTAAGGATTCACCTTAAACGCTTCAAATCGTCCTAAGCGTCCTGATTACCCAACCCAACCCAACCAAACCACCAAAACTGAAAATCTAATTTTATCCCTTAGAGAGATGTTGATGTTCACACTTCACGCTACGGAGTTCTAGTAAGAACTGAATTTTATTCCAAGATTTACATGATTTTTTTATTGAACGATTAATATTTACAATTTGCTTAATGTTAGTTATCTTAAAGTATACATTGATTATTACATAAAATATGTTGGCACAATAGGGGGCCTAACTGTTTACATTGAGATTTTTTGCAAAATTTATATTTAATTGTCAATTATGTTTATTTCTATTCTTAATCTATTGGCTGCTTTATTTCTCGGACTGTTCAGGTCCGGTTGTCATTGTTGTGATTGGTTGGGGGGGATGGTGAGGCTTTAAGCCACGGTAGTGAGCTGACCTTGGGTCAGCGTAGAAGGGGATGTTCTCTTCGTCGGTGGTTGAGATAATATCCTCATCTAGCAGCTCCATCGCTTCGAGGTACCGCTGGTTGGGATGTCTTGGCTGGTTTACAATTCCACTATAAGAGGGTTCGGGTGGTTCATCATATTTTGTAGACATCTTCTGCTGGATTGGATGAGGTATCTGTCTAGTTGTACAATGTTGGCCTCATCATAGAGTCTCTTGTTGCTGACGTGTTTCCTTCGTATCCTGTCGAAGTGTAGTCCTGTGCAGATCCGCAGAATCTTCCGCTCGAATATTGCCAGCTTCTTCATTTGTGATTTTGTCGTGGTATACCAGATGGCAAAGCAGTATGTGATGACTGGCCTGATGAGCTGCTTGTATAGAAGAAGCTTCGTCTTTTGGCTTAGTCCGTTCTGTTTTCGCATAAGCGGATGGATGCGATGGAAGCCGAAGTTGGCTATTCTTAATACAGCTGCTGTGTGGGGATTGAAACGGTATAACTCGTTGAACTGTATGCCCAGGTATTTCACGTTATTTCTTGCTGACAGTTGAGTTCCATCGGGAAGGGTGATCTTGGTCCAATTTAGATCCTTGAGCAACTCCGGCTCTGGTTGTCCTCGTTGTTGACTGGCATCTTCCTATTTGAACGAAGAACGACCTGGAATGAAGGAAATTGTTAATAATTTTAATTAGTGAATGTGGAAATCTGAGTAGGAAAAGTTTGTGAACAAGTCCCTGTATCCATACGCTGTCAAATGCTTTTTCGATATCGAGAAAGCATCCGACAGTGACTTGATGACTATTTATGGAGAGGGCGACATCGTGCTGGAGCTTTAGAAGTGGATGAAGTGTTGAGTGATGTTCCCGGAATCCAAACTGCATATCCGGGATTATGCGATTGTCGCTGCAGAATGATTTAAGTCGTCTGAGTATTAGCTCCTCGAGTATCTTGCTCATGTTGCACAGAAGTGATATAGGCCTGCATCCAGAGACGTCTTTGTTGTTGTTCTTTTTTGGAATAGCCCCAATTTTTGCTGTTTTCCATTTGGTGGGAAAGTAACAGTTGTTGACACAATTGTTGAGGATAATTGCTAGGAAGATCATCACCGAATGCGGCAGTCTCTTCAGGACGAAGTTGGAGATATTGTCCGGGCCTGTTGATTTTTTTGGATGACTTCTGTGAATGATTTCCTGTATTTCTTCTGGAGAAGTGAACTCGTGGTGATCCTCGGGGTCGCTGGCGGGGTTAGTATTGCTGAAGTGTACAATTTCCTGAAATGCTTGAGCGTTTTGGACTGATGTGTTGACTTCGTCCAGGAACTCAGAGTCTGATGGTGGATTTGGTTTGATGTGTTCTTCGAAGTAGTCAGCAAAAGACTTGGCCTTGTCTTCGTTGGTAGTAACATCACCAAGAGTCGTTGTGATGACATCTGGCATTGGTGGTCTCTTACCAATGATACTATTGATCTTTTTAAATGTGTCGGATCCCGGTTTGATTGTTTGGAGTCTCTTCCGGAGGAGGTTGTCGTTGTGGTGCTTCACTGCGTTCCTAAACATGATGTTCACACACTGTAGCTCACTTGAAACGGCCTGGTAGTTGGTGTTGTTGGTATTTAGTTCTCTCAGGTGAATTCTCTGAAGCCGCTGTCTGTGGAGATTAAGGTTTTGAATATAAGGTGGCAAATTATGATACCTGTCCCGAGTGTTTATTGGTTGTTTTTGATTCTCCAGTGAGCTGCTGACTACGTCTTCCAGGGCATCTATTGCTGCATCAATCTCCGAATCTTGGAGATTTCTATTTTCTGGAGGATGGATGACTGACTCGTCAATGTCCTTTGGAGCCTGGTTGCATCTAGTCTCAAATAGTTGATGAATCCCACTTCTGGTTGATTGATGGAAATGAGCTGTTGCTGGAAATTTACTGAGAGCAGGACGGCTTCATGATCAGAGTCACTGGTGAGTGTCGTGCAGACGTAGTTCCGTAACTCAGGTAGGATGCACACCAGGTTAGAAGTTGCGAGGAAGAAGTCCAACGTTGATGGGGTTCTTGGAAATGTAGGCCTTGGTTAAGAGACGATTATTAGGGAATGTTGATCACTGTTGTCATCCAGCCAGTTCACAATAGTATTCCTGTCGTTGTTGTCTTGTGTGTCCATCCATCGGCGATGCCTTGCGTTGAAATCCCCTCCGATCAATCCGTATGTGCTGCTGCTTATGATCCTGTTCATGGTATGTAGATCGTCCTTCATGTCTGCTGGCCTTGCGGAGCACTTGTTGTAGATACTGATGATCGTCAGGGTTTCGTTTGTTCCCAGCTGTATGGTGATGGAAGTAGCTTCAAAGCATTTCAGGCCAGAAATAACCACTTCAGTCGCACTGTCGGAGATCTTCTTGTTAAGGTAGAGAGCAGTTCCTCTTGTTCCCTGTTTCTTGTCGTTTTTGAAGGTTTTGTAGTTGGTGAAATCAATGTTGTTCCTCTTGGTGACGTTTGTTTCGCTTATAAGGGCTATATCCGGGGTGTTTTTCTTCAGGAACAGGTTGAAGGCTGTCCTCTTTTCCAGGCTATATAACGAGTTAACGTTATAAGCCACTATACGCAATTTGTTGATGCGCATTACGCGCTGCATAGTTGGAATATAAAGGTGGCAAGGGCCACGGACTTATGCTCTTCACTTAGCTGTGTATAGTTGGATGGTACGGAACTTCGGGCTAGGTTTGGCTTGGGGGAGGCCTTCGTTGTTGGTCTGAATTTTATTCCGGAATTATTCCTCCTTTTATACATGTATCGGACGACTTACTTGTTCAGAGGTTCGTACTTATTGATTCTCACACTATAGAGTGATATTTAATACAGTGAAGTCTTCTACATATTGTAAAAAATCAAAAAGAGTATTGGAATTCATTTTCAATGATTTTGATTGGCTGATGCCACAAAACCTATGGGAATCCAATTAGACTACAGCGCCGTTACTGTAGAGTAGTAGCAAACCGCGGGCAAACGTAACCGCGGGAAAACGATCCACGGGATATTGTTTTTCGGGAAAACAATCGACGGGAAATCATTTTTCGGGCAAACGTGACGCGGGAAAACGTTTTTCGGGCAAACGTACACGATTGAAGGATTTTGATACAACCACCATTCAAAGTGAAAGTTTAAATGATCTTATTCCACCGAAACAACCTAGACTCCTCACCATCAACGGCGAACTCTACGAACTCGACAATAACGACGCTTCATCAGATGATCTTCATTGACGAAACTAACATACATTTTTGATACACTAACTGACTAACTAAATAACTGACTGACTAGGACGTGGAATGCAATGTAAGTCTACCTCCGTGTATTCTGGGTAACGCCAAAGGACTTACTCTACTTTACTTACTAGAAAGATATCATTTATTCATTCCTCAAATTTTCAGTATTCGATTAAAAACTAATAAGAGCAAACAAATAAAAAAAAATGTGTACATAGTCTCATAGTTTGAAATAAAGGAATAAAGACAATATAAACTCGGGTTTTTCATTTTTTTTCCGAAATTTGAGTTTGAAATTAGTTTTTTTCACAAACTATTCATGGAAATCAATTGATTTAAAAACAAGATGATAGAACCAACTTTTAGTTTTAAAAAAATGTGCAATATTTAATTGTAAGTATTACCATTGTATATCTACTCTATAGTATTCTCATGAAACACGATTTTGTAGGTAGACATTTGGTCGATAGGTTCGCTGTGATCGCCTTACCGAGATTCCTTAGCAAAAATTAGTATTACATTTGGACGCATAGATGGCCACGAGCTTTTTTTCTTCATGAGAATACTATAGAATTTATATACAATGGTATTACTATATTTTTTCCATTTAGAGTGTTTTTTTTTAGAATATCGCCCCTCCCCCCTCCTGTAGTAAAAAATGCTTGTTCATTAGTGTTCTACACTAATCTGTCATTGAACTTTGTCGCCTGAGTTATTGTACTCTCCCCTTTTTTTAATATAATTTTCATTTCCTTCGGGCCTGTCTACATGGCTGAAAGATTATGCTCCATGACGTAGTGAAAAGTACAATCTAAACAGGGATCTTCACCTATTCTAAAAAGTGAAAGTTTCCTCATGTGAAGGGGTCTGGGATATTACGTCTTGTCAGGGCCGGATTAACCCTCAACGGGGCCTTAGGCAACCATCAATTTGGGGGCCCTTTCTTTCACGTCCGTTCCCTTCTTTTTTCGATTAAAAAATACAAACTTATATCTTTCATAAAAATTTTATTGTCACAATGTAATAATAACAATATAATTAAAAAAAAATGTAAATAATTTTAAACATGCCGTTTTCTACATTTGTTTTCGGCAAATTCATCAATTATACCATCAATGCAAAGTATACCTAACATCTCGTGTCGCTCTTGTCGCGTTGTAGCTCTTTCAGCAGCTTTGATTCTTTTTAATTGCGAGAAGGATCGTTCGGCAGAACAATTTGTGATCATTAATGTTAAACAAATCCGGAGAGCTATTTCTGTGTTAGGAAATACACTGTCGCGTTGTAGCTCTTTCAGCAGCTTTGAATCTTTTTAATTGCGAGAAGGATCTATCTATTCTGCCTACTTGTTAATCCGGCCCTGCCGGTCTTTTTGGTAAACAAATTACCAAAACTTTTACTAACCGTACCTGCCATTCGTGGCCACAGTTAAAATATCTAGCTGCAGACCGTGAAGAACGGACACGATTTGTTAGCACCCTATGTCCCAATCAGGGTTACAGGATTGATGATCATGATGACCTGCCATATAACGTTTTTTTTTTTCGATTTTATAATCAGCAGCTCAGCCGATTTTAATCAAAGCACCTATAAAAAGTCAATAACATTGCGTATCAAAATTTAAAAAAAACACATTTTTTATTTTTAAAATTCAGTATTTCAAAGATGTGTTGATGATTTTTTTGGAGGCACCTCAAAATTTTTAATGTAGACCCGATGAAACTCACGAGCTCGGATTCAATGTTCCCAATCTTAACAGGCTCTAATGTATTGTTTTCATTAGGCTACATTTATGTTAAGAAATACAATGTAAATTGTTGTAATTTGATGTTGATTGGTGGACAAAGGGAAGACGAAGGAATCGTGTTATACGAACGCCTTGCCACTGATGCACAGCACTTTCTGTATCTATATTTTTATTTTATTTTGAAGCAAACAATTATTTTTAATCTTGCAGGATTTCTAACAAAGAATCCAGAACAACGTTTAGGATGCACAGGAGATGAGACCGAGATACAGAAGCACCCATTTTTCGGAAAGCTAGAATGGAATGAACTCGGGAACCGCAATATTAAACCACCTTTCAGACCAAAAATGGTAAATATATTTTTTTTAACTTTTAATAATAATCGGAAGTATAGCTGAAAATTTTTGTAACAACCAATTCTTCATTATATTTAATGCTTTTCTTTATTGTCATGATTTTAGCACTTCCATATTTAGTCCAGTCAATTTGTGCTCAAAAGGGCGCTTAGCGAGCAAATTGTTGAGTAGTTTTGATTAGTTCCCTCGCTTATGTTTTCGAGGTGCTGAATCCGAATCTGGGGTTTAGGACTAAAATTTCGTTTAGCCACATGGAAAAGCTGTAAAAATGAATTTTTTTGGAGTTTCTTACTTATGACTCGAAAGCTGTCAATTATTCGTGAATAACCTATGTCATGTTAAGTTGTAAATTAGTGTTTTCGAGTGAATTTTCGGAAACAGTAAACTAGCGCTTGAGTCCAAATGGACTGTCGCAAAAAAAAACCTTAAACAGAGATTTGTTAAATTGTTTATACTTTCAACTATTTTTTGATAGTTTTCGAGACATACGTAAGAAACTCACAAAAAATTCATTTTTGCATAATATTTTGCATTTTTTTCCATGTTGCGTCACGAAATTTTAGTCGCAAACCAGATTTGGATTCAGCACCCAAGAAAACATTAAGCTGGGAACAAATAAACTTCCTCACAATTTTCATGGTAAAAACATAATGGGGCATATTCATAGATGTTTGCTAAACTCTTGCTAAGTTGTTACTAAGCAAGTCCAGAGTTTAGGCTATTCATAAATAAATTTAAACCTAAGCTTAGGGCTAAGCCTGTGGTCTAACTTTAAACATAGGAAATGCTGTGTTTTAGTAGTTATTATCACAGCCAAATGTCAAATTTGATTTTTTTTGGGAATTTAAAAGCTGAAAAAGTAATTAATATCAAATAAATGCTACGTAAACTTTTCACCCTGAAAAATCTCGATTGATACCGCAATTGAAGAAAATATAGATATTTTAGATGAGTTTGAGTTATTAAGTGAATTGAAAAATGTGCCATCAAGAAAAAAAAAAAAAAAATAGAAAAGAAGGTTGCGACCAGTTTTCCTGGCGTTCGTGTTTCATATTTTCTTTGTTGTTTATCTAAAAATATAGAATATTTGTTCTGGTTTGTTTTATGGACTTTTTGTTTAAAACTTTTTGTTTTTACTTTTTCGAAATGCAGAAGGACCACACAAAATTTACACTTTGGAAATATAAGTGTATTTTTTTTTCTTCGACCTGTCATCATTTGAAGTTTAATTTTAGTAGAACACAACCTTAACCTGGGGTTCTACTAAACTCAGCTGGGAAATTGACTATGAATAAGAGCTGTGTTTACTTAACCAACAAGCCTTAAACTATAGCATAAGAAATCCCGACTTTAGTAATTCTCTATGAATACGCCCCAATATGACTAGACTAATTACACATATTTAAAAATTTAATTCATAATTTTCCTTAAGATCCTTACGATACTATTGAATCTACATAATAGTCCAGTCATTAAAGATTTTTGCTTCGAAAGAAAACGGAAAGCTGAATTTCGGTATATATATTGCCTCAAGGCATTTTGAGGAAACTGTTAAAATTCCCCATAAATAACATTTTACGGGGGTCAAAGGCCCCCTAAATGCAGATTTGTTGGCTTTACAATAAGGTATAGCATGGCATTTTAAAAGTTACCGTGTTTTTTATGTATTTTTTTTTGTAAGGAAATTTTGTACTACAGTTCCCCTTCCATCAAAACAGAGGATAAAAGGACCCCCTCTCCCATGCATTTTACTTGCGATATAGGTACTATAGGGCAAGTTTTGGATTCGTGCAAAAAAAAAATCGCGTAAGATCTGCCAAAAAAATTCGAAGCATGTAGGTGGGAACTAGACAAGAAAAAAAATCCTATAGGAAATGGGTAATATCTCCCCCCGCCTGGAGGGGAGGGTCAATTTAATAAAATATTTGCATAAAATAGAAAAAAAATACTTAAAAAACAACGGCAATACTTACAGTAATGTTTTGTAGCTTTTTGGAAAGCCAGAAGTCCATTCTTATAAATAAATAAATAAATTGGGTGGCGCAACAGCTCGTGGAGAACCAGGGCCTAGTGACTTACAACTCACAACCATTCCTGTGTGCGTGTTTGGCAGGAATGGAGGGGACCTACAGTTTTTTACCGAGTCCGAACGGCTAAATGAGAAGCACTTTTTCATGACAAGTTACTCTTAGAGGATTTGTCAGTTCCTCGCAAGAGGCAGTACCTCGAATAAAACATTTCTGTTTTTAGGTGGCACGGCTGGGAATCGAACCCACACCTTCGGCATGACAGTCCTTCGCACTTACCATCATGCCACGAGGTACTACGAAGAAGTCCATTCTTACGGCTTGTTTTTAAATTAAGGTTTTTTGATGAACAGTTTTGGCAAAAAATTGTTTCCAACTCAACATTTTGAAGAAAAATGATTATTATTTTTTTTTTGAAAACAGATTTAGCTGAAATTAATTATTCAAAGAGCTTCATTTAATAATCAGCTATTAAAATGGACTTCTGGCTTTCCAAAAAGCTACAAAACATTACTACAAGTGTTGCGGTTGTTTTTTAATTACATTTTTTTTTATTATATGCAATTATTTTATTAAATTGACCCTCCCGTTCAAGCGGTGGGAGATATTGCCCCCCTCTGGTAGGATTTTTTTCTTGTCTGCTTTTCACCTACATGCTCCAAATTTTTCGGCAGATTTTACGCGAATTCCCAAAAAATAGGGGAAATTTAATTTACCCCTACAGCAGCGCCTATAGGGGATGAAAATAAAAATCTGCAAAAATTAGAGAATTTTTTTTTCTTCATTTAGAGCTGATTTAGGCCCATCCAAATAATAAAACTCAAAAAAAACCCATTATAACGACCACCCTAATGTATATACTATTTATATTATAGAAATGCATATATACTTTCATGAATGTATTATTTAAAGATGTGGGCGTAAGGCAATAATAAATATGTACTTGTACATATATCAACTTAATTCAGTAAAATAAAAGTTTGAAAACAGAATCTATTGATCTGGCATTAAAACAAGACCATGACAAAAAGGTGAACTTACTTAAGGCGGCGCAAAAGTCCGGAATGGAACAGGGCCTCACCCAGCAAGCTTTTCCCAGCCGGCTTGGTTTCTAGCTATCAGTCTCCAGTTTTGCACTCCAAGTTGGTTGAGGTCCTCTACCACTTGCCTGTGTCACCTGTTACGCTGTCCTCCTTTACGGCGGCGCCGCCACGCCGCGCCGTCCCACTGGGTCTGCTTCAAAGACTTTCCATTCCCAATCGATAGGTTAGGTTAGGTTAGGTAAATGGGCTGACAGTTGGTTTTGTTACCGTCACACTTAGATCAATGTCCATTGTGGTACCCTAGGGATTGTGAACCCTATGAAAAGAAACCTATGATACATCCCATGTTAATTCAAGCCCGTTAAGGGTGTTGAAGAGTTTCAGCAGGCTATAGCCTGAAAAGTCGGCGAGTATTTCTTGGTCGTTGGAGGAGTGTCCGTTGGTACATAACCACCAGGCTGAGGAGAGGAAAACGCCTTTCAAAAGCGTGATCCTTCCTTTGCCCCCACTTGAGGAATCATCCCTCTATCAGGCCCGTAGGAGCAGTGGCTCCATGCAACGTCTGGTAGATGGGTATGATAGGTCAGTGATTGGTATATGTATCCGTTCGTTAACTGTCATTATATAATCACCTGGCTGGGAAGATAACGCTTTTCAAAAGCGTGATACTTCTTTTGCCCCCACTTGAGAAATCATCCCTATATCAGGCCCGTAGGAGCAGTGTCTCCATGCAACGTCTGATAGATGGGTATGATAGGTCAGTGGTTGGTTAACGTTATCGTTCGTTGAAGAAATGTTTTGTACGTCTATTGACTTCGGTTGGATAAGTGACCAATCTCGTGGTCGTGTGGTTGATAGAGCCTAAGGATTTTCAAGCCATTGGGTAGCATTAATAAATTTCAATATGTTTTAGCTTGGAATGTCCAAGAGTTCTTCCAAGTCATTGAAGAAGTGTCTCCCTAGGTGCTTGCTTCTGCGGTGGTACAGCGCAGGGCAGTGACACAGGTAGTGAGGAGTATCCTCATGAATCTCTATGTCACCACATCCCCTGCATAAATCGTCTAAACTGAGTTTCATCTTTTTCTTGTGGTAGCCCAGGTGGTTGTGACCGGTGATGATACTCACGAGATAAAGACTTTTTATTCAGTTGGATGATGGTGTCGGTCTTTTGTTTGTTGAATCTAGGCCATAATTTTCTGGTTATAACACAGGTATCGAGCGATCTCCATAGCTTATTCGTCGTAGCTAGAGTTCTACTCTCGATTAACTGTTTAAGATTACAGGGTAGAACCTGAACTGTAGTTATTGCCTGATTAGGATCGAGAGTCGATCCGATTCTTGCCAACTCGTCAGCGCTTTCGTTACCTGTGACACCACTGTGACCAGGAACCCAGCAGAGCCTTATATTGTGCTGTGTACCAAGAACCCTAAGCTCTTCGCGACAGCAAGTAACAAGCTTCGATTTGATTTCAATGGCAGAAATCGCTTTTAAATAAAATCTAATCTAAATCTAAAATCTAACAGCTCGTGGAGAACCAGGGCCTAGTGACTTACAACTCACAACCATTCCTGTGTGCGTGTTTGGCAGGAATGGAGGGGACCTACAGTTTTTTACCGAGTCCGAACGGCTAAATGAGAAGCACTTTTTCATGACAAGTTACTCTTAGAGGATTTGTCAGTTCCTCGCAAGAGGCAGTACCTCGAATAAAACATTTCTGTTTTTAGGTGGCACGGCTGGGAATCGAACCCACACCTTCGGCATGACAGTCCTTCGCACTTACCATCATGCCACGAGGTACTACGAAGAAGTCCATTCTTACGGCTTGTTTTTAAATTAAGGTTTTTTGATGAACAGTTTTGGCAAAAAATTGTTTCCAACTCAACATTTTGAAGAAAAATGATTATTATTTTTTTTTTGAAAACAGATTTAGCTGAAATTAATTATTCAAAGAGCTTCATTTAATAATCAGCTATTAAAATGGACTTCTGGCTTTCCAAAAAGCTACAAAACATTACTACAAGTGTTGCGGTTGTTTTTTAATTACATTTTTTTTTATTATATGCAATTATTTTATTAAATTGACCCTCCCGTTCAAGCGGTGGGAGATATTGCCCCCCTCTGGTAGGATTTTTTTCTTGTCTGCTTTTCACCTACATGCTCCAAATTTTTCGGCAGATTTTACGCGAATTCCCAAAAAATAGGGGAAATTTAATTTACCCCTACAGCAGCGCCTATAGGGGATGAAAATAAAAATCTGCAAAAATTAGAGAATTTTTTTTTCTTCATTTAGAGCTGATTTAGGCCCATCCAAATAATAAAACTCAAAAAAACCCATTATAACGACCACCCTAATGTATATACTATTTATATTATAGAAATGCATATATACTTTCATGAATGTATTATTTAAAGATGTGGGCGTAAGGCAATAATAAATATGTACTTGTACATATATCAACTTAATTCAGTAAAATAAAAGTTTGAAAACAGAATCTATTGATCTGGCATTAAAACAAGACCATGACAAAAAGGTGAACTTACTTAAGGCGGCGCAAAAGTCCGGAATGGAACAGGGCCTCACCCAGCAAGCTTTTCCCAGCCGGCTTGGTTTCTAGCTATCAGTCTCCAGTTTTGCACTCCAAGTTGGTTGAGGTCCTCTACCACTTGCCTGTGTCACCTGTTACGCTGTCCTCCTTTACGGCGGCGCCGCCACGCCGCGCCGTCCCACTGGGTCTGCTTCAAAGACTTTCCATTCCCAATCGATAGGTTAGGTTAGGTTAGGTAAATGGGCTGACAGTTGGTTTTGTTACCGTCACACTTAGATCAATGTCCATTGTGGTACCCTAGGGATTGTGAACCCTATGAAAAGAAACCTATGATACATCCCATGTTAATTCAAGCCCGTTAAGGGTGTTGAAGAGTTTCAGCAGGCTATAGCCTGAAAAGTCGGCGAGTATTTCTTGGTCGTTGGAGGAGTGTCCGTTGGTACATAACCACCAGGCTGAGGAGAGGAAAACGCCTTTCAAAAGCGTGATCCTTCCTTTGCCCCCACTTGAGGAATCATCCCTCTATCAGGCCCGTAGGAGCAGTGGCTCCATGCAACGTCTGGTAGATGGGTATGATAGGTCAGTGATTGGTATATGTATCCGTTCGTTAACTGTCATTATATAATCACCTGGCTGGGAAGATAACGCTTTTCAAAAGCGTGATACTTCTTTTGCCCCCACTTGAGAAATCATCCCTATATCAGGCCCGTAGGAGCAGTGTCTCCATGCAACGTCTGATAGATGGGTATGATAGGTCAGTGGTTGGTTAACGTTATCGTTCGTTGAAGAAATGTTTTGTACGTCTATTGACTTCGGTTGGATAAGTGACCAATCTCGTGGTCGTGTGGTTGATAGAGCCTAAGGATTTTCAAGCCATTGGGTAGCATTAATAAATTTCAATATGTTTTAGCTTGGAATGTCCAAGAGTTCTTCCAAGTCATTGAAGAAGTGTCTCCCTAGGTGCTTGCTTCTGCGATGGTACAGCGCAGGGCAGTGACACAGGTAGTGAGGAGTATCCTCATGAATCTCTATGTCACCACATCCCCTGCATAAATCGTCTAAACTGAGTTTCATCTTTTTCTTGTGGTAGCCCAGGTGGTTGTGACCGGTGATGATACTCACGAGATAAAGACTTTTTATTCAGTTGGATGATGGTGTCGGTCTTTTGTTTGTTGAATCTAGGCCATAATTTTCTGGTTATAACACAGGTATCGAGCGATCTCCATAGCTTATTCGTCGTAGCTAGAGTTCTACTCTCGATTAACTGTTTAAGATTACAGGGTAGAACCTGAACTGTAGTTATTGCCTGATTAGGATCAAGAGTCGATCCGATTCTTGCCAACTCGTCAGCGCTTTCGTTACCTGGGACACCACTGTGACCAGGAACCCAGCAGAGCCTTATATTGTGCTGTGTACCAAGAACCCTAAGCTCTTCGCGACAGCAAGTAACAAGCTTCGATTTGATTTCAATGGCAGAAATCGCTTTTATTGCCGCTTGGCTATCAATGAAAAAGGTGATATCAGCTTGTGGTATTGCCATCATTGAGACTTGTCTAGCAGCTTTTGTCACTGCCAGGACCTCAGCTTGGAAGACACTGCTGTAATCAGGAAGTCTGAATGAGCTGGATAATCCGAGGGTTTCTGAATAGAACCCTGCACCAACACCTGTATCCATCTTCGAACCGTCGGTGTATATAGCTATCATCGAATCGCCGGTTGACGGCTCGTTCATTTGCCAGTCCTCTCTACTAGGAAAATCTGTCGTGAACGGCTTGTTGAAGTCTAAATGGGTTGTTATGTAGTCAGTGCACACCATATTGCCCAAGTATTTCTGTAGAATGTGCGCGTGACCTGTAGCACTCTGTTTCCAGCTGCTAGTTTGACTAAGCCGAAGTGCGCTCTTGGCTGCTGATTCATGTATCTAGGGGTTTTAAGTTGAGTATAGCTTCCAGACCCGCTGTCGGGGTGGACCTCATTGCCCCAGTGATATCGATACATGCCAATCTTTGTACCTTTGTCATGATTTTAAGGTTGGTAACTTTGTCCAGTGCACTCCACCAGACTACGTTACCGTATGTCAGTACAGGTCTAACTATGGCCGTGTACATCCACTTGATAATTTTTGGGCTTGGACCCCACGTTTTGCCAAATATCTTTTTGCAGGAATAGAAAGAATATGGCTTTCTTCGTTCTTTCTTTAATGTTGAGACTCCAGTTCAGTTTCTTATCCAAGATCACACCCAGATATTTGGCATGATCGGAGATTTTGAGCTGGGTCCCCTCAATAAAGGGAATTTGAAAAGTCGGTATTTTCCTTTTGTTCGTAAAAAGGACTAATTCTGTTTTTTGCGGATTAACCGCTATAAGGCATTCTTAATTTGTTCACTAATTGTGGAGGGAAACTTACCTGTCGCTAGTAATGCTAGGTCATCCACATATGCGACTACTTTGACTCCACTATATTTCAGTCTCATTAGAACTATGTTCATCACGAGTATCCAGAGAAGCGGAGAAAAGACCCCCCCCCCTTGTGGAGTCCCTCTGGAGGTAGATACTTTGATCTGTTCTCCTCCTAGCTCCGAGTTTATCTGTCTGTTTCTTAACATGCATATTATCCATCTGATGATGGCGGAATGTACTTTAAGGTTAACGAGAGCTCCTTCCACTGCCTCGTTTCGGACTTTGTTAAAAGCTCCTTCAATGTCTAGAAAGGCAGCAAGGGTGTATTCTTTATCTTTGAGCGTTTTTTCGATTGTGCTAACGACGCTATGCAGTGCTGTCTCAACACTTTTGCCTTTTGAATAAAAACTACCTTGACTTCCCGCCACACCTTAGGAACATATCCCCCTTTCAGGCTACTTAGGAATATGTTTTTTAAGTGTGGGATTACAAGGTCTTCACATTTTTGTAGCATCATGGGGAAGACGCCATCTAAACCAGGTGATTTATACGGTGGAAAGGAGCAAATAGCCCACTTTATCTTTTCTTCCGTAATCAACTCGGCTGGTGTTGTGTTTTCTATGCAGAGCTCTATTCGTGGGTTGTTATTCACGTTAAAGGTGCAACTGGGAAAGTGAGCGTTTACCAGAAGTTCCAGTGTTTCGCTACACGATTCCGTCCAATGTCCATTGGGTTCCCTAAGAGATCCCAGAGTAATAGGTCAGTATTTTCCTGAGTCTTGCTGATTCATTGGTATTCTCAACTTGACTGCAGAAGTTCCTCCATGAGCTGCGTTTGGCTCTTTGTGTTTCCATCTTGAAATTCTTTTGACTAGTCTTATACATTTCCCAGTCACTATCTGTTCTAGTCCGCTTGGCAACATTAAAAAGTCTCCTTGTGTCTTTTCTGATATTACCAAGTTGAGTTGTCCACCAGGGTGGTTTCTTTTTACCCGCTCCCCCTGGTTTAAGTGGACATCCTTTTTCAAAAGCTTTACCGAGAATCCCAGTTAAGCTTTCAGTAGCTTTGTCTATTAACTCTAGTATTTGCAACGCATGAGTACTAAGGTTTTGTATTTCTGTTCCATATCCATATCCCAGTTGGTACTTCTGAAATTTCTAAATGGTTTACGGGGACCTATGGTTTTGGGTATTGAAAATTCTATGAGCTTGTGGTCAGAGAATGATTCATCTTTCAATACCTTCCACTGGTCTACGGAGATAGTATCCGAGTTGCTTATAAGAGTGACATCGAGTACCTCTTTAGGTTTTTTGGTAACAAAAGTGGGTTCCCTGCCCCTATTTGCTACCAAAATATTATTTTCTATAATAAATTCAAAAAGTGACTCACCTTTATCGTTGATATCAGTGCTTCCCCACTGCGAATGGTGTGCGTTGGCATCGCCGCCCACAACAGCATCCCATCTCTCCAGTGCAGCACGTTGGATGAGTTCTTTAGTTATCTCAGCCGGTGGTCCTTCTGTCCCGTCCCCCGCAATATAGCATGATGCTATTACCAGTGGTGGGAGCCCGGCACGTTCAAGTTTAACCGTCGTTTGGTCTAAACAGCTGTATGTGGATAGAAGAAAGAGGTTAATCTGTTTTCTAGCTACAATACAAGTTCTAAATCTACTGTAAATGCCTACATTTGTGGGACTATACAGCGTCAGTTCTTTTGAGTGTAAGCCTCTAATTCTGCCACCTGCAATCCAGAGTTCCTGAACTAGGGCAACGTCTATGTGTCTACTCTCCATGAGGTAGACTAAGTTGGCACTGGCGGCTTTACTGTGGTGGAGATTAATTTGAATTAACTTCATTTTGATTGTAAAACCCTCCCCTCCTTAATTACCTCTTTCTTGGTAGCTTTCAGCAGCAGCCTGCATCGGTTTGTACCGACGCGCACCTTGAAGCCAATTTTCCTAAGAAGTGGTAATGATTTGTGATTTAGGATCACAATCACTTCTGTGCCATCTTTTGTCTTCTCGCCCATCTCAGCCACCTCCCAGTCTTGACTGAGCTGGTCGGTGTTGAGTGACCTGGGGTATCTCAATTCGATCCTTCGGAATGAGCGGTCCTTTGATGATTAGCTTTGCTCTAGGCCGTGAAAAATCGCCGATTTACTTCCTCCTCATGAGGCGAAGGTCAGCGTTAGGCCATGGAGCTTCAGCTTTACCAACAAACTCTTGGAGCCATGTAAGAGTATGGTCATCTTCACATGTCAACATTTTGAATCCTTGGAAGGTGCTGAGATTACCGAAGAGTGGCGGTGGCCGGCTCTTAACGATAGCCTCGTTAAACTCCTCAAGGATCCGAAGTTCCATCAGTTGCCACTGGTCATCCGTCAGTTTCCGTGTAGGATTACCATAGTCTACTATGGCAACTTGCTGGCCTACTACAGACACCTTGGAGACTCTGGCTTTTTTCTTTTTGTTGGTCGGTGATACGGTAGATGGTAAGCTCGTATCGTTCCTTGCTCGCTTGGACGTACCTGCATTGGCTGGTGGGTCAGTGGATGGCAGGGTGCCATCCTTAGACACTCCCAATGCGGTATTCCTGGAGCTCGGTTCAGTCGTCTTGTTGTCGTGTCTGTTAGTTATTTGTGGTGTCGTCTGGAGTCTTTATTTGGATCTGTCCAGAGCCAGCCGTTCCTTAACCGTTAAGGTTTCAAGGTTTTTGGTTGATAGGAACCGGACAGTCCTCGCATCGTTCCGTCTTTGTCGGCGTTGGATTTCCTTGTCGCTGAGGAGTCTCTTCCCTTTGCGTCGGACTGCAGGTCTTGCATTGAGTCGCACGGCTGGATTCTCCACAGCTATCAAGTCAGTCATGTCACTGTTTAGCGTTGAGTTACCAATGCAGTCACCTGGTTGGGAGGAGCAAGACGCATTTAGGTTGCATATAGAGCTGTGGCCCAGAATGTTTCCTTTGTGCCTCTCACTTCTCTCAACCTCACCCTGAGCTACCTTCCCACCCACCAGGCCCGTAGGAGCAGGTGGCTCCATGCAACGTCTGGTTGGTGTGTCGAGCAGCTCAGTGGTGTGTTTCCTTTTTGGGTTGTCCTGGTTGTGAAGAGGTAGACGCACCTAAGTTACATGTAGGGCTATGGCTATTTTGCGTTCAGCATCTGTTAGTTCCTCCCACCCCATTGTGCCAAGTCGTTTTACTGTTTTCCTGTAGTTGGAGATTTTACTCCGCCTGGAGGAAGTTGAGAGTCCGGAGAGATTAGAGCTGGCAATGGAACAGCAGTCAATGATGTCGTCACTGTCAACTGTCCCGACGCTGGCCCCATCCCCCACCCCGAGATTGGCAAATGGGTTGAGGAGTAGGTCCTCTTCTTCGTTCGTTATTGTCACTGTTTTGTCCTTGTGTGTTGTTTGTGTTTTGTCCTTGTTGTTTTCGTTTAGTGTGTTTTCTGTCACTGGCGACTTAGCTTCTTGCGAAGCCAAGCCCTCGCCGGCAGTAGTGACTCCTGCCGACATTGTAGCGTATATCTCCGCTAGATTTGTTTTCGGTTTTTGTTGTATCTGTCATGGTTTGTCATAGGTGGGGGGTTTCTTAGTTTGTTTAAAATCTACAGCTGGCCAGCTGAGGATCTTAAGAAGTAGATCCACAGCTAGCCAGCTGAGGACCCAAACGTAAGCCTCCTCACCGCGACAAGTTGAACCCCAAGAGGAGGATTCCCAATCGATGCACAAGATCAAAAATCACCCGAGAATTTTCCTTTCTAAACAGCCTAAAGCGTACATACCATACATCAGTACCAGGATGATAAGCATCTCAGGCAGGGACACTTTAGTTGTTTGAGAGAGGGCTTAGCTTCTCAATTGCCTTCTTAGACTTTACAGACTTTTGAGAGATTGTGCTTTAAGTGTTGACGTGAGAGTTTTGCAGGAATCTTTCAAGACAGCGCATCGCCTTGTCTGAAACCTTTTTTGACATCAAAGGTACCGGTGATGTCATTGCTGACTTTGATGGAGCAGCATGCATTCTCCATCGTCATCCAACAACAACCTTAGCAGTTCTTTATCAGAATGGTAAGTTGTTACCCTCGAAAGTACTAAATAGACGAAACGACTTGCAAACAATACTGTAGGTTTTCAATCTACCGCAAATTTCTCCGGGTGATTCTTGATCTGTTTGCATGGATGGGGAATGGAGAAGAAGATACAACAACAAACTGTACGGGTTGCACAGCGACACCGACAAAACCACAAATGTGAAAAGTCACCTAGAGCCTAGAGACATCAATCCTCCGGCCCGGAAAGTTTTTGAAGCAGACTCAGTGGGCTGGCCGGCGCAGTAGAGGAGGACAGCGTTACAGGTGCGCCGGCAAGTGGAAGAGGACCTCAACCAACTTGGGTTGTGAAACTGGAGACTGATAGCTAGAAACCAAGCCGGCCGGACCAATTCAATTTCTTTTATTGAACACAATATATACAATCTGGCTTATAACTAACATGATACTATGATAAATTTACATTTTTGTTGGCACATAGGGGGCCAAACGTTATACAGTGTCTTAAGTTTAACAAATTATAGTTATATAAATTACATGTCAAAAAATTTAAATTAAAAGTCGGCAGACTTAATCGTCCTCAGGGTGTTCATTCCCGGTTGTCAATGGTGTTTTTGGTGTAGGTTGGGGAAGTGTTGGCGTTTAGCCACGGTAGACGGCTGACCCAATGTCAGCGTAGAACGAGACTGCTTCCTCGTTGTCCATGATTATGTTGTCATCAAGAGTTTCCATTACACTGAGGTACCTTGGCTCCGGATGTCGTTGTTCAGTGGTCATCCTTCTCATTAGCTGATTCGGGTGGTCGATGATGTTCCGTACTAATCTCTTCGCTGAAAGGACTAGGTATTTGTCCAGCGGGATTATGTTGGCTTCGGAATAGAGATGTTCGTTCCTGTAGTGTTTCCGCCGCTGCCGGTCGAGGTATAGTTCGGTGCAAATTCTGAGAATCTTCCTTTCGAATACTTGAAGCTCCTTCATGGCTGTCTTCGAGATTGAAAACCAGACTGGGAAGGAGTAGCTGATGACAGGTCGTAAGAGCTGCTTGTAGATCAGTAACTTCGTTGGTTGGCTTAGTCCTTTTCTTTTCTTCATCAATGGATGTAGACGGTGAAAGGCCCAGCTGGCTTTTTTGAGTACATTTCTTGAGTGAGGGTTGAACCTTAGCAACTCATTGAACTGGACCCCCAGGTACTTCACATTCTTTTTGGCAACTATGGTGGATCCGTCAGGGAGTCTCAAGACCAGAATTCTGCAGTTGGCTGCGGTGCGAATACCTCTACCAGTAGAAGGCCTCCTGAAGCAGACAAATTCCGACTTGGAAGTGTTGATGCGGATGCCCCATTTCGTGTAGAAATTGAAGAGTCTGTTGATGTGGGCCTCCACTTGTCGGACAGCGATAAAAGGTGACATTGATGATGCATAGGTGAGCGATTCGTCGGCATATAGCAGGTTCTCGCATCCAATTGGGGCAGGTTGGTCGGATGTCATCAGGCTGTAGAGGAAGGGGCCAAGTTTTGAGCCTTGGGCGACTCCGGCTCTGATACTTTTCATGTTTGACTTACAGTTGTCTAGTTGTACGAAAAATTTCCTGAAAAAAAGAAAAGAAAAAAGAATTTTTATTAGTGGCGGTGGTACCTGTAAGAGATGAAGTTTATGTATTAGGGCTTCTATCTAAACGCTATCAAATGCTTTCTCGACATCCAGGAAGCATCCGACGTTGACACGATTACTGTTGAGGGAGGTGGTGATATCGTGTTGGAACTTCAGCAGTGGATGCAGCGTTGAGTGCTTTTCTCGAAAGCCAAACTGCATGTCAGGGATGATTGAGTTTTCATTGCAGAATTTCTTCAGCCTCCTCCGGAGGATTACTTCTTCTAATAATTTGCTGATATTGTTGAGAAGTGATATTGGCCTGTAGTTGGATAGTAAGTTGGAAGCACCTTTCTTTGGGATTGCACAATCTTCGCTGTTTTCCACGTCTGGGGAAAGTAGCAGTTGTTGATGCAGTTGTTAAGGATGATTGTGGGGAAGATCATTACTGCTTGTTGAAACCTTTTCAGGATGTAATTGGAAACGCCATCTGGTCCAGCTGATTTTTTTGGCTTTGAATTGCCGATGATCTCTGCTACCTCCTCTAGATTGCACAGATTTGGACTATCGGTGAGATCACTTGCTGGATTGGTGTCATCAAAACTGATTATATCTGGATTTGGCTCTAGGGTCTGCTGAATTGATGCTTCTACTTCTTGTAGGAAGGTTGGGTCTGTAGGTGGGTTCGGTGTGAAGTTTCCTTCGAAGTAGTTGGCGAACGCTTCCACCTTGTCCTGGGCTGAGGTTGCTTACATGTTGTTGCTGATAATTGATTCTGGCATCTGTGGCTGTTTTCCAATGATCCTATTGATGTTTTTGAAGGCATCAGGTCCTGGCTTAATTGCTTGCAATCTTCTCTGGTACTGGATATTGTTATGGTGTTGAATGGAGTTCCGGAACATGATGTTGACTTGCTGTAGCTCATTCCAAACTGTCTGGTAGTTGATGTTTGTCGTAATTTAGCTTGCTTCGATGGATCCGCTGGAGTCGTTTTCTTAGCCGCTGTCTGTGAGCATACAAATTCTGGACGTAATCAGGAAGGTGTTGGTACCTGTCCTTTGACGTCCTAGGCCGCTTTTGCTTCTCCAGGGCATGTTCGAGGTTGTCAATAGCTGCATCGATTTCGGTATCCAGCAGATTCCTGTTTGAAGGTGGAAGAGTTATATTGTCTTCGATGTCCCTGTGAAGTGTTTCAATATCCAGCCGTCTGAAATTGATGAAGTTCTCCGGGGCTTCTGTTGTTAGGAGTATGGGTTGGTTGAGGTTGATAGACAGTTGAACAGCTTCGTGGTCCGAGTCACTTTGTACAATTGTACAGATATAATTTCGGATTTCCGGAAGAATATGTACAAGGTTCGAGGAGGCCAGGAAGAAGTCCAGCGTTGATGGTGTTCTAGGGAAGGTGGGCTTTGGCTGCGATATAACCACCAGTGAATGTTCATTGCTGTTCAGTTCCATTCAATCTACAATTGCTTTGCCTTCGTTGCTGATTTTGGAGTCCAACCATAGGTGATGTCTCGCATTGAAATCACCTCCAATGATGCCATAGGTGCTTCGCTTCAAGATGCTGTTGAGGATGAGCAGGTCACTATGTATGTTCCTTGCAGAGGGTGCGCACTTGAAGTATGTACTCTACTGATGACTGTAAGGGTCTCACCTCTTCCTAGGGTCATCGTGATGGCGGTGGCTTCACTAGTCTTTAGTCGTGAGATAATGACTTATTTTGTATTGAGGAAGAATTTGTCTTTTATGAAGACTGCAGTTCCAACGCGGTCCTCGTTTTTGTCCTGCCGGTACGTTTTAAATCCTTTGATGTTGACGTTGTTTTGTTTGGTCACTTTAGTCTCGCTGATGAGCGCAATATCAGGGGTATTGTTCTTCATGAATAGGTTGAATGACGTCCGCTTATCTAGGCTGTATAATTGACATTATACGTGAAGATGCGGAGTTTCTTCAATGGCATATTTCGAAGATGAAGGCGGCCAAGACCGCGGACTTATCTTTATCACTAAGTTGATTGTAGTTGGATGGGACGGCATTCCGGGCTTTATCCATGATGGAGATGAGGTTGGACGCGAGGAGCCGCTGGACTTCATTGTTGAGGTTCATGGATGGGGAAGTTGCTGAAGATCTGGTCGGTTTGACAGACGCTGTCTTCACAGAGAAGGTTTTGGCTGGAACCCTTGGCTGCTGTTGATGCTGCGTTTTCGTTGTTGATGGTCTGGGTGTTGAATTCTGTCTGGCCATTGCTGCGTAGCTGACTGATGGACGGGTTACCACACAAGCTGATTTAGCGACGAACTCTTTGTGCGCCTTCTTCTCTGCAATCACCTTGTTCCTCTCTGTTAGGCGGGCCTTTAGAGTGGGGCAGCCCTTGAAGCTCGCAGGATGTCCTTCTTTCTGACAGTTGGCACACCATACGTCCAGTCCTGTGTTCTCCTTTCGCTTGCATTGTCCGGGCTCGTGGTCTTCTTTGCACTTGACGCACACGTATTGGCGGCCACAGTTGGTGGCTACGTGTCCGAAGCGCTGGCAGTTTCGGCACTGGACGATGTCAATGAACTTCATTCGCTCCCAATGAACCCTCTGGTTCATTATTAGGGTCTTGGAGCACACCTCGTTGATGTCACACGTCTTTGATACTTCAACGACAAAGTTGTTGTAGTGCTTTGTCTTTGCCTTCTTGGATTTGAAGTGCGTCACTGAGATTATTGGGAGTCCCTCGATGCGGAGCTCATCTTCGACTTCTATGGCTGAACAGGTAAAATGTATACCTTTCAGTAGAAGAAAGTTCTTCCTGTCTTCCCTTGGCGTGAATGAGTTGAACTGTATCTTAATGGTTTTGAGGTACTTCTTGATGGCTTCGAATGATGTTCTGTCCTGGGCGTTGATGATGGTTGTCTTCGTGTTCCTGTTTTTGAATGTCACTGATATGTTGCTCGCCTTGCAGTGTCTCCTTATCTCGGCAACACTTCCGGAGAAGCAAAATATTGGAGGCATTCCAGGGCCTTTGCTTGGGTTGACGGCAGCTGTGTCATTGGTTGTCTTCGGGGTCTGAGCAGGAGCAGGATTAGAGGCTGCTACTGCTTTGATGGCGGGTGATGATGTTGATCAATAGATTCTGTTCTCAAACTTTTATTTTACTGAATTAAGTTGATATACATAAGTATGTACCTACATATTTATTAGCTGCGTTTTATTATCTCTGGGTCTGGATCGAAGTAATCTTTTAACATGTATTACAAAAACAACATGGGATCTAGGTTTCTATCGAGGTTAATTTCAATAACCCATATAGAGATTTTCACTCTGACCGGCAGATGGCTATTTGCCATTGTGAATGAAGTCAGCGATTTGTCAGCAGTGTTAGGTACAGAGAAGAAAAGAGACAAGTGTTTACATGAAAAACAAATAAACATAAGAAAAAAAGAGACTGATATACAGCACTGTTTTTGCACTAACACACATCGTTTTATTTTCACGAGGTGAACCATATGGGTTATGAGCGGCTATTAGCCGCGTTTTATTATCGCCCATAACCCATATGGTTCACCTCGTGAAAATAAAACGATGTGGGTTAGTGCAGAAGCAGTGCTGTATATCAGTCTCTTTTTTTCTTACGTTTATTTGTTTTTCATATAAGCACTTGTCTCTTTTCCTCTCTATTCCTAATACTGCTGACAAATCGCTGACATCCATTCACAATGGTAAATAGCCCTCTGCCGGTCAGAGTGAAAACCTCTATCTGGGTTATTGAAATTAACCTCGATAGAAACCTAGATCCCATGTTGTTTTTGTAATGCATGTTAAAAGATAACCTCGACCCAGACCCAGAGATAATAAAACGCAGCTATTATTGTCTTATCCTATGTTTCCACCAAAGGTTTATCTCAGATTAGATTTAATAAATCTTTTTGGTGTTTCCACCGCACAAAAAGATTTAAAAAAGATTAAATTTGACAGCACCTTCAAAAATGCAAATGGCGTCTCAATTTTTCTTATGAAGTGCGAATGAGACAGAATGTTTGATTCGTGTGAAACAATGAAGAACTGAATGCGAGTCTCGAATGAATCATTCAGCACCATGTAAGAATAGGTTAGTTCGATTTGTAAAACTATTTGTCCTAGGAAGATTTAACAAGATTTATTTCTAATCTTCAAGATTTACGAAATAAATTTGTATGGTAAATCTCCGAAATTTGAGGGAGATTTGAGGTAAATCTAATTAAATCTCAGATTAACGTCAGGTAGAAATGTAACATTACGCCCACATCTATAAATATTACATTAATGAAAGTATATATATGCTTTTGTATTATATATATATACATATATGTATGTATATGATCATGCATATAATCAACATATACAGGGTGTCCCGTAATGAGTGGATAATACTGCAACTGGTGATAGTAGGCCTTATGACTGTTCAGAAAAAAATATAAAAAAATATTTTTCTTGTGGTCTCCATGGTATAATTTATTTTCGAAAAATGTTAAAAAATTCAGGGTCTCCTATAATACCTAATTACAACGGCCACCCATAAAGGTATTGTAAATATACTAAAACCAGTGGTTATGTTCTTTATTAAAGAATAAATTAAACAAAGTTCTTCTTCGATATGAAAATATATAAGTAATAATAATTTATTGAAACGAAAATCTTAGAAACATATTTCTTATCAGTTTGATGATAAGTAAAAAGTCTTAAAGTGTTTGAACGTAAAGTTAAATATTTCAACACTCCTCCTCGTTCAAACCTTTTAGTAATCTTACAATTTGTTCTCAATTTTATGTACCTGACTGGTGGCAAGGGTTTAGTAAAAATATCCGCGATCATTTCTTCTGTTGGACAAAACTTGCAGATGATAAGTTTTTTATCAATGTAATCCTTTACAAAATGAAATTTTGTATCTATATGTTCTGTTCTATTGCTGAATTTTTCTTCTTTTGTAATTTTTAAGCAGCTTTGATTGTCTTCGAAAATAGTTGTTGGATTTTTATTTTCTTCGTGCATGTCTTCTAATAATCTTTGAAGCCAAACTGCCTCTTGGCATGCATCGGATAAAGCAATAAATTCAGCTTCGGTCGAGGATAATGATACACATGTTTGCTTCCTGCATGACCAATTAATGATTCCTTCGTTCAAAAAGAAAACGTGCCCACTGTTTGATTATCGCGTCTGCTTATCTTCTGCCCAATTTGCATCCGAATCAGTCCTTCGTTGGCACTATCGTCGTCGCTGAGCTTCAGCTTCAGTTTGGAAGTTCCTTTTAGATATTTAACCACGCGTTTAAGCTGCTCCCAATCTTCTTGGTTCGGACTTGAAGTTTTCTGAGCTAAGATATTAACACTCGCTGTTATGTCCGGCCTCGTATTAATAGAAATATATAAAAGACATCCTAATAGTTTTTGATAATTAGTATTGCTGATCATTCTATTTGACGAATCCAAAGGTGATTTGTAGTATCCTATTTCCATGGGTGTATTTGCTTCTTTTGCGTCTTGTAGTCCAAACATCTTTGCAACTTGATGAATATATTTGGATTGACATAGTTCAAAATTTCCTTGTTTGTCTCTAGTTACTTCTATTCCAAGGTAATGCTTTATTTCTCCAAGGTCCTCCATTTCAAATTTTGCAAAGTTTCTCTATGTTCTTCACATCTTCTTTATTTTTACAGGCGACCACAACATCATCAACGTAGATAAGTACATAGCACCAATTACCTCCGATTTGTCTGGAATATTTCAATTCAATTTTCAATTCAAAAATAGATTTATTTCTATAAAATATGTGTACAATTTTTACTTTTTAATCTTATCTATCTTAAAGACATGGCTTAAAAGCCGTCTGCCAAGAACTATCAATTTAGGTACTTTTAACTAGTAAGAGTTTTAATATTATTAATTTTTCTTTTTCATTTAAATTTACTAATAACACTCATAAAGAGCGAGCATAAGTTTTATTTTAATTATTTTATTTATTTATTGCAAAATTTAATACGGTTGATTTAATTTCAAAAGTCTTCATCTATTATTCTTCTTCGGTAGTTTAATGCAGTTTTACAAAATCTGTCTAAAGCATCCCAATCGGGTCCATTTAGGGCAAACTTCACTTCTTCAGCTGTCATAATGGGTTTTCCAAAGCAACCCCTTCTGATGTCTTTAAACGCAGGGCACACCCCTATGAAATGTACAGAGTCCTCTCGCAGTACCATGTTGCATATTGAGCAAAAGAGCGGAAGGTCACTTCTATGCGGCACGAAGTTTAATGGGAGCACCTCTCCTCTTGCTTTAAAGATATGAGAAATCTTTCGGGTGCTATGACAATCCTTGAAGTAGTTGTTGGGGCCCAAATTAAATTCCAAGGTCCTGTAAATTTCTCTGTGCGTCGATGCTTCTGCATCTTCTCTCCATTTAAGTCGCATTTTATCATCTATATGTTCAGTAAAGGTGTTCAAAATTTCTTTCCAATGGCTTCTTGAATCCCAGCTTAGTTGAAGAGTGTAGTCGTACCTCTCCGCTAGATCCTGAATGTCCTTATACCATAAGGTGTTATTGGTGACTGCAAAGTTAACAAGTCTCCGTGGGAGTCTATCGGCTTCCATATTGATTGCTTTAAGTATATAGTTTATATTAAGCCTTAGAGTTTGAATAAACAAAGCTGACATTCCTGTTTCAATCATCAACATATAATTTGGTGAGTATCCAGGCAGTAAAAAGGTTCTGCGAAGGTAATATCTTAATAGTTTTTCCACCGTATCAAAATATAAATGGCCCCATGCTTGGGCACCATAAAACAAAAAGACTTGCTTCAAAGACTTGGTATTTTGCACTATGTGAGATAATACTTTGGAAGCAGTTTCTCCATGTTGAGCTAATTGCACTCTTAGCTTGGGTTAATTTTTCAGTTAAATGGGTTTTAATAGGTACTTGTATTGTTTAACTACTTCGATCATTTCTCTCTTAAAAACCTATTTCTCAGCTCTGGATATTCTGCCTCCACCACTTTTAAATATCATAATCTTTGATTTGCATATGTTTAGTTCAAGATCCCAAAGATCACAGTAATCCGCTACTCTGTTTCATCATTTGCATAGATTCGGGAGATTTAGCCAAAATGACAATGTCGTCTACATACAAAAGAGCTTTAATATTCATTCTTGCGAAGGAGATTCCGCCTGAGAGATATTCAATGATGTCTTCTATATATAAGGCAAAAATTGATGGACTTGTGTTACATCCTTGCCTGACACCTCCTTCCGTTGTAAACCACTCTGATAAGTCGTTGCCGCTCCATACAGCTGCTTTTGTTTCATCATATAAGTTTTCTAAAATTTTACCAAATTTGTGGGTCAATCCATAGTTTAATAGCTTGTAAAACATTTTTTTGCGATCAATGGTGTCAAAGGCGGCTTTAAAGTCGATGAAGAAGGCATATAACTTTTGTTTTTTACCAATATAGCTTTCGACTATGCTTCGCAACAAAAATATGTGATCAACCGTAGAATAACCGGGTCGAAATCCAGCCTGGAAATCTTTCAAAAGCTTGTTTTCGTACATCCAGAGTTCTAGACGGCTTTGGAGAATACTTGAAAAAATTTTACCAGAGGAGTTCAGCAGTGAAATTCCCCTATAGTTAGCTGGATCTGCAGAGTCTCCTTTATAAATAAATCGGGTAAATTATTGATTGTTTAATTCCAATTGGTACGATTCGTGTTTCAAATATATTATTAAAGATTTCTGTTAAAATGATCTTGAATTCGTCTGAATTGTATTTATAAAATTCCACGGGAATTCGATCGAATCCTGGAGCTTTAAGATCTTTCGCCTTATCTAATGCGTCTTTAACTTCTGATATTGAAATTGGATTGTCTAGGGTTGCATTAAAATAGTTTGGTCTGCTGTAAAGAAAGTTTGATTTCTTGTTAGTTGGACATAGGAGGGCTTGAAAGTGATTTTTGAGAGTTTCGATTGAAAGCTCGTTGTTAACCTTCGGTTTAATTCCTTTTAATTTTTTTGCTAGTCTCCAAAAGTCTGTTGCATTGTTGCAATTTGCAAGTTTTTGGGCTTCCAATTCACAATGTTCCTTCTTTTAAGCTCGACATATCTTTTTATAATGAGAGTTGGCTGTATTGTAGAGTTCTTGGTAAGTTGCGGTGTTGAATTTTCTGTCTGGAATACAAGCATGGGTCTGCCTTTCCTTGAATAAATCCACCTTCAATCAAAGTTAGTTTTACCTTTTCATTCCAAGTCCTCGCTGCTTGTTTGAGCCCATAGAGGCTTTTCTTGAGCAGGCATACTTTATTTGGATTCTCAAAGCTGAATCCTGGTGCTTGTTTCATGTAAATGGTCTCTTCCAAAGTTCAATTGAGGAAAGCTGCTTTAGCGTCCAAATGGTGAACTATCAGTCCTCTTTTTCTAGCAATAGATAGTATAGTTATAAACGTTGATTGCCGAACAACTGATGCAAAAACCTCGTTAAAATCTATTCCGAATTTTTGTGAAAATCCTTGGGCTACGAGTCGTGCTTTGTATCTTTTGATGTTTCCTTTTTCGTCCTTTTTTACTTTAAATACCAATTTACTTCCAATGGCTTGTCTTTTTTCTGGTAGGTCTGTCAATTCCCATGTGTTGTTCTTCTTTAGGGTTTCCATTTCTTCTTGCATTGCTATTATCCACTTAGTTTTGTCTTTACTGGACATTGCCTCCTCGTAGGCCTTGGGTTCTTGAGTTTCTTCAATGGTGAAATTTATTTCTTCAATCAATCTTGCAGCTGGTTTTCTTTTAGTTGGCCACGTTGAAACTTTTTGAGGTATCGGTTTTTCCTTAGATTTTATTTCCTCTTTTTCTTCTTTGCTTGTAATATTTTTCTTTTGTATGAGAATAAAAACGTAAATAATTTTAAATTAATTATTTTTGTTTTTGTTTTTGTGGACTTCTTGAATTTAAATTCAATTTTTAAAGTTTTTGTGACCTTAAGTCCATATGCGTTTCGCCCAGGTACAACAATTGGGCTCATCAGTTAGATGTTGTTGTACCCTTCTAAGACGCATAATTTTTAGTCGATGTATACCGACGTGTATTAAATAAACAGCACAAAAGCACTGTAAATTATAATAAGTTCTAGTGGAATTTGGTTAAATTCAGACGACTAGAAATAGATGATGGTAAAGCCCGTGGTCTGGCTGGTATAAGAATGAGAATAAAAACGTAAATAATTTTAAATTAATTATTTTTGTTTTTGTTTTTGTGGACTTCTTGAATTTAAATTCAATTTTTAAAGTTTTTGTGACCTTAAGTCCATATGCGTTTCGCCCAGGTACAACAATTGGGCTCATCAGTTAGATGTTGTTGTACCCTTCTAAGACGCATAATTTTTAGTCGATGTATACCGACGTGTATTAAATAAACAGCACAAAAGCACTGTAAATTATAATAAGTTCTAGTGGAATTTGGTTAAATTCAGACGACTAGAAATAGATGATGGTAAAGCCCGTGGTCTGGCTGGTATAAGAATGAGAATAAAAACGTAAATAATTTTAAATTAATTATTTTTGTTTTTGTTTTTGTGGACTTCTTGAATTTAAATTCAATTTTTAAAGTTTTTGTGACCTTAAGTCCATATGCGTTTCGCCCAGGTACAACAATTGGGCTCATCAGTTAGATGTTGTTGTACCCTTCTAAGACGCATAATTTTTAGTCGATGTATACCGACGTGTATTAAATAAACAGCACAAAAGCACTGTAAATTATAATAAGTTCTAGTGGAATTTGGTTAAATTCAGACGACTAGAAATAGATGATGGTAAAGCCCGTGGTCTGGCTGGTATAAGAATGAGAATAAAAACGTAAATAATTTTAAATTAATTATTTTTGTTTTTGTTTTTGTGGACTTCTTGAATTTAAATTCAATTTTTAAAGTTTTTGTGACCTTAAGTCCATATGCGTTTCGCCCAGGTACAACAATTGGGCTCATCAGTTAGATGTTGTTGTACCCTTCTAAGACGCATAATTTTTAGTCGATGTATACCGACGTGTATTAAATAAACAGCACAAAAGCACTGTAAATTATAATAAGTTCTAGTGGAATTTGGTTAAATTCAGACGACTAGAAATAGATGATGGTAAAGCCCGTGGTCTGGCTGGTATAAGAATGAGAATAAAAACGTAAATAATTTTAAATTAATTATTTTTGTTTTTGTTTTTGTGGACTTCTTGAATTTAAATTCAATTTTTAAAGTTTTTGTGACCTTAAGTCCATATGCGTTTCGCCCAGGTACAACAATTGGGCTCATCAGTTAGATGTTGTTGTACCCTTCTAAGACGCATAATTTTTAGTCGATGTATACCGACGTGTATTAAATAAACAGCACAAAAGCACTGTAAATTATAATAAGTTCTAGTGGAATTTGGTTAAATTCAGACGACTAGAAATAGATGATGGTAAAGCCCGTGGTCTGGCTGGTATAAGAATGAGAATAAAAACGTAAATAATTTTAAATTAATTATTTTTGTTTTTGTTTTTGTGGACTTCTTGAATTTAAATTCAATTTTTAAAGTTTTTGTGACCTTAAGTCCATATGCGTTTCGCCCAGGTACAACAATTGGGCTCATCAGTTAGATGTTGTTGTACCCTTCTAAGACGCATAATTTTTAGTCGATGTATACCGACGTGTATTAAATAAACAGCACAAAAGCACTGTAAATTATAATAAGTTCTAGTGGAATTTGGTTAAATTCAGACGACTAGAAATAGATGATGGTAAAGCCCGTGGTCTGGCTGGTATAAGAATGAGAATAAAAACGTAAATAATTTTAAATTAATTATTTTTGTTTTTGTTTTTGTGGACTTCTTGAATTTAAATTCAATTTTTAAAGTTTTTGTGACCTTAAGTCCATATGCGTTTCGCCCAGGTACAACAATTGGGCTCATCAGTTAGATGTTGTTGTACCCTTCTAAGACGCATAATTTTTAGTCGATGTATACCGACGTGTATTAAATAAACAGCACAAAAGCACTGTAAATTATAATAAGTTCTAGTGGAATTTGGTTAAATTCAGACGACTAGAAATAGATGATGGTAAAGCCCGTGGTCTGGCTGGTATAAGAATGAGAATAAAAACGTAAATAATTTTAAATTAATTATTTTTGTTTTTGTTTTTGTGGACTTCTTGAATTTAAATTCAATTTTTAAAGTTTTTGTGACCTTAAGTCCATATGCGTTTCGCCCAGGTACAACAATTGGGCTCATCAGTTAGATGTTGTTGTACCCTTCTAAGACGCATAATTTTTAGTCGATGTATACCGACGTGTATTAAATAAACAGCACAAAAGCACTGTAAATTATAATAAGTTCTAGTGGAATTTGGTTAAATTCAGACGACTAGAAATAGATGATGGTAAAGCCCGTGGTCTGGCTGGTATAAGAATGAGAATAAAAACGTAAATAATTTTAAATTAATTATTTTTGTTTTTGTTTTTGTGGACTTCTTGAATTTAAATTCAATTTTTAAAGTTTTTGTGACCTTAAGTCCATATGCGTTTCGCCCAGGTACAACAATTGGGCTCATCAGTTAGATGTTGTTGTACCCTTCTAAGACGCATAATTTTTAGTCGATGTATACCGACGTGTATTAAATAAACAGCACAAAAGCACTGTAAATTATAATAAGTTCTAGTGGAATTTGGTTAAATTCAGACGACTAGAAATAGATGATGGTAAAGCCCGTGGTCTGGCTGGTATAAGAATGAGAATAAAAACGTAAATAATTTTAAATTAATTATTTTTGTTTTTGTTTTTGTGGACTTCTTGAATTTAAATTCAATTTTTAAAGTTTTTGTGACCTTAAGTCCATATGCGTTTCGCCCAGGTACAACAATTGGGCTCATCAGTTAGATGTTGTTGTACCCTTCTAAGACGCATAATTTTTAGTCGATGTATACCGACGTGTATTAAATAAACAGCACAAAAGCACTGTAAATTATAATAAGTTCTAGTGGAATTTGGTTAAATTCAGACGACTAGAAATAGATGATGGTAAAGCCCGTGGTCTGGCTGGTATAAGAATGAGAATAAAAACGTAAATAATTTTAAATTAATTATTTTTGTTTTTGTTTTTGTGGACTTCTTGAATTTAAATTCAATTTTTAAAGTTTTTGTGACCTTAAGTCCATATGCGTTTCGCCCAGGTACAACAACCTCGGGCTTTACCATCATCTATTTCTAGTCGTCTGAATTTAACCAAATTCCACTAGAACTTATTATAATTTACAGTGCTTTTGTGCTGTTTATTTAATACACGTCGGTATACATCGACTAAAAATTATGCGTCTTAGAAGGGTACAACAACATCTAACTGATGAGCCCAATTGTTGTACCTGGGCGAAACGCATATGGACTTAAGGTCACAAAAACTTTAAAAATTGAATTTAAATTCAAGAAGTCCACAAAAACAAAAACAAAAATAATTAATTTAAAATTATTTACGTTTTTATTCTCATTCTTATACCAGCCAGACCACGGGCTTTACCATCATCTATTTCTAGTCGTCTGAATTTAACCAAATTCCACTAGAACTTATTATAATTTACAGTGCTTTTGTGCTGTTTATTTAATACACGTCGGTATACATCGACTAAAAATTATGCGTCTTAGAAGGGTACAACAACATCTAACTGATGAGCCCAATTGTTGTACCTGGGCGAAACGCATATGGACTTAAGGTCACAAAAACTTTAAAAATTGAATTTAAATTCAAGAAGTCCACAAAAACAAAAACAAAAATAATTAATTTAAAATTATTTACGTTTTTATTCTCATTCTTATACCAGCCAGACCACGGGCTTTACCATCATCTATTTCTAGTCGTCTGAATTTAACCAAATTCCACTAGAACTTATTATAATTTACAGTGCTTTTGTGCTGTTTATTTAATACACGTCGGTATACATCGACTAAAAATTATGCGTCTTAGAAGGGTACAACAACATCTAACTGATGAGCTCAATTGTTGTACCTGGGCGAAACGCATATGGACTTAAGGTCACAAAAACTTTAAAAATTGAATTTAAATTCAAGAAGTCCACAAAAACAAAAACAAAAATAATTAATTTAAAATTATTTACGTTTTTATTCTCATTCTTATACCAGCCAGACCACGGGCTTTACCATCATCTATTTCTAGTCGTCTGAATTTAACCAAATTCCACTAGAACTTATTATAATTTACAGTGCTTTTGTGCTGTTTATTTAATACACGTCGGTATACATCGACTAAAAATTATGCGTCTTAGAAGGGTACAACAACATCTAACTGATGAGCCCAATTGTTGTACCTGGGCGAAACGCATATGGACTTAAGGTCACAAAAACTTTAAAAATTGAATTTTTCTTTTGTGTTAGGTCCTTTTGTTGATTTTCCTTGTCTTTTCTCATGTGAAACTGTAAATCGACTTCTAAATCTGTGGTCCTTTTAACTTTAACTTCTTTTGCAAATCTGACATCACGACTTATTTCTACTTTGCGAGCTGCTGCATCGTAACATCGGAAAGCTTTCGACTTAGTGTCATATCCAAGAAAAATCATTTCCTTTCCTGTTTGATCCAATTTCTTCCTTTTTTCGGTAGGTATGTGTACAAAACATTTGCTTCCAAAAGGATGAAGATTTTCCAACGTTACTCTGCTTCCGTTCCACTGCTCGTACGGTATTGTACTTGTAGATCTTGTTAAAATTCGATTTTGAATAAATACTGCTGTTGATACTGCTTCTCCCCAAAAGGTATTTGGAAGTTCAGCGTCAATCAACATACAGCGAGCCATTTTAATGATCGTTCGGTTTTTCCTTTCAGCGGCTCCGTTTTGTTGAGGCGAGTATCTTGCTGTTAGTTAAGTTGTAATTCCTTCTGCTTTAAGATATTCCTTGAGCTGGTTACCCGTGTATTCTCCTCCTCGATCCGAACGAAGAATTTTGGGTTTCTTATTCTTATCGAATTGAGTTTTAGTCATCTCAACGAATTCTCTTATAGATTTTTCGACTTCACTTTTATGAGTTAACAGTTTAATTAGTAGTAGCCGTTGTAGTAATTAGGAGTAGCCGTTTGCATAGGTCCGCAAACATCCGTATGCACTAGGTCTAACAAAGTTTCTCTTCTGTTTAAGGATTCCTTTGGGAATGGTTGTCTTGTCATTTTTCCTTTTGCACATGTCTCGCACAACTCTTTAATACCACATTCCGTTATCTTTATTCCGTCAACAAGTCCTTTTGTAACCATTTTTCGGATCGCTTCAGGATCTCTATGTCCTAATACTTTATGCCAGCTATGAATACAATTGGCATTATGTGCAAACTCTATACTATTGATCTTATCGGGTGGTTTATGAAGCTCATATAAATTATTTTTTCGGTCTACTATTGCTATGTTTGTCTTATTCTTGGATATAACGCAGTTATTTTTCTTGAATAAAATTTCAAACCCATTGTCAGCTTATTTTCCTATTGACAAAACGTTTCCGACAAGTTCTGGGGCAAATAATACCTCATGTGCTAATACTTCCTGGACTTCACCGCTTTGATTTTGAAATTGCACATTTCCGCTGCCTATTCCAACTACATTAACCTTTTCTCCGTTTCCCACTTCTATAATAGCTTGATAAGAATCATCCAGGGATTTGAAAAATTGCTTATTATTTGTCACGTGTCTAGTTGCTCCCGAATCAAGTAACCAATTTTCCCTGCTCTTCTGATTAACTGAAAAAACAAAATCATTTTGAGGTGAACTTACTGAATTGACTTTATCCGCAGGTTTCTTTTCATTTGCTGCATATCCTTGTTTTTTCGCAATCCATTTTTTGTACTCTGCACAGTCCTTTTTCAAATGGTTAAGCTTTTTGCAGAAAAAACATCTAATTCCGGTGTTTCTGGTCTTTTCAGATACTTGAAGCATCATCTCAGCACTTGAATCTCCTCCTGCATGAACACGCCGCTCATATTCCGCAATTAACTTTTGTTGCACAAAACCGAACGGCAGATCATCCTCATTTCTAGCCTCAAGTGCAATTATTAGAGTGTCATAACTCTTAGGCAAACTGCTTAGCAGCATTGCTACGCTCCAAGGCTCCGATAAATCCTCATTACTGATGTCCTTGAGTTTTGCAAATAAAGGACAATCGGCAAAACTGTATGGAAGGTGGTCTAGGAACCAATAAAAACGAGTCGTATGTCGTTGGAAAGGAATTTTTATGCGCTACAATAGTCATTATGGCAGTTCATTTCAAATCACTGTGTGAAAAAAGTTATTTACAAACCAAGGTTTTGTTTTGGTACATTTCAGTGTGGAAGAAATTTATACAAACTGGTCTTAACAATACCAATAATATGTATGTCGTTGAAAAGGTATTTTTATGAACAATAATAGTTTCCATAACAACTTATTGAAAATCATTGTGTGGAAAAAGTTATTCGCTGTTTTAGGGAATTTTGGTACAGATAAAATTTATGGAGCATGGGTAACAAGTAGCGAATAACTTTTTTCACACAGTCATTTGAAATAATCTGCCTCATTAACTATTGTAGTACATAAAATTTCCTTTCCAACGACATACGTCCCGTTGTTATTGGTTGAACTTGCGTTCCCACTTTTTGCCCATACTAAAAAAAAAACACACAAAAACAAACACACTAAAATGAACCACAATAATTCGTTAGTTTTCGAATAACTTTTTTCACACAGTGATTTGAACTGAACTGCTATTAAAGGTATTGCAGGTGATGGAAATACCTTTTCAATGACATATATATTGTTGTTATTTGTTTGACCAGTTTTCATACATTTTGCCCATACTAAATGTATTTTATTCATACTAGAATGCAGCAGAACCCAATTTTATTTAGCGATTTACTTTTATCACACAGCAATTTGAAGTAAGCCCTCATAGGAACTATTGTAGTTCATAAATATACCTTTCCAACGACATATGTCTTGTCGTTATTGGTCCTGTAGACCGTTTTGTCCTATTCTCCTTTCTCAACTCGTTTATGTGGTCTGCTACTCGACCATTTTCTTCCATTTTCAATGAGTAAACATTCTCATCAAGTGAACTTTGTTGCTCAGTGTTGCCTTTTCATGGTACTGTTTTAAATTGTTCTAAGCGCCGAGAGCTGTATTTGAATTATGGATGTGGACAATTTGGTCATCTTCGATCGACAAACCGATCAAAGAAAGGGCCATTTCATCAATTCGGTCCCACTGTTCCTGTAGCTGTCGTCTCTCTTCCTTGGCACCAGCAGTAGCTGTAGCAGATAAATCAGTGGGTCTTGCCTTGTTCACCGCTGTCCCCAAGAGCTCCTTTTTCAACAATAGCTCAGTCTTGAATTTCCAGTTCATATAATTCGAATTATTTAACTTTTCCAGTCGTTCTTTATAATCTGCCATATCGATGTTGCAATTATTCTTTAACCGTTATCTGGGCCTATAACCTATTGTAAATATACTAAAACCAGTTGTTATGTTCTTTATTAAAGAATAAATTAAACAACTTTCTTCTTCGATATGAAAATATATAAGTAATAATAATTTATTGAAACGAAAATCTTAGAAACATATTTCTTATCAGTTTGATGATAAGTAAAAAATCTTAAAGTGTTTGAAAGTTAAGTTAAATATTTCAACAAAGGGATTCTTATTATGAAAAAAAAAAACGATTTTAAGCTAGCAGAACATGGAAATGTATGGGAAATTGAATTATTTTTTTTTCCGACTCAGTGCCTACGTTCTGTAACTTAGTCGAGAACTTCTCGCATCGAGAAAAGGTGGAACACAAAATCCCAACGTTTCTCGACCTGGTAAAATAAACTGTGTCTGTATCTCAATGTGAGAAACAACTCTTTTGATTTGTCTTTCCATTGGAATATCTACCGGAAACTATAATATTGGCAGTTAAAATTCAAGTATTTAAAAATATTTGAATTTTTATCACATGTCTTATGTAGGTACATAATGTATATGTATAATAGGTACAGAGGACAAAGGACAATAACCACCGTAATACAATAAGTAAATACGTATTTATATAAGCTAGTATCGCCAAATAGTCGAAATTCAAATATAAAAATTAGATTCTGCCCGAGCGATTGAATATATACATAATATGTACCTTTCAAATAAAAAATATGAAAATAAAATTGTCATGAAATCAATTTAAAAAGGGAGATAAGAAAAGTGTTTACGTGTTAATACATATAAATAGTTTTTTTTTTTTTTTTGAGGGTAACTAATGCATTTATTGAAAAGATATCAATCTTTACACATGGATAATATAGGTATATGCATATATCTGTGTATATATATAACCATACAACTATGCAAATATTATCTACATACATATATAATGATAACGGTTTGTTACTTTTAGTCTAGTTGAATTTACTATTTCTTCAGAAATTATGAGAGCTCTCGAGTGCACCTCACTTAAGTGAACTTAAGTGAAAATGAAAAATCTTAGGTAAATATCACTAAAGTGAAACTGACGATACTGAGGCACAAAATTGACAAAATTTATGATTTCACTTAAGTGAATTATAGGAATGTTTGCCCTTATTTAGGGTCTGTTACGTATCTACTTTCATTCAATTTTGCTTCTAAAGTGAGGAGAACTCTCAAGCGCACCTCAGTTAAGTGGAACTAAAGAAGAAAATGATAGATAAGTAGTTCTATATTTGTTTTTAACGCTTACATTTATATTTCCAAATTACCCTCTTGCAAAATCCAAAAGGATTTAGTGTTCTTTTGTTTTTGTTTTGAAATAATAAATAAATAATAAATAAAAAAAAGCAACGATTTCTATACATTTAATCACTTTAATTTACTTCTCACATGCGTTTTACTTGTCGAGTAATTTTAGCAGTTAAATCGATAAATTATTTCGACTTTTTTCTTACAGAAACAGTTTAACTCACATTTTTCCAGGCTCTCACAGTTTTACTCATATTTTTCCAGGCTCTCACAGAAATTTTATTCCGAAAAGTTCCAAGTCGAGAAAATCTAGTTACAGAACCAAGCGAATGTGAGAAAACAATTTTAATGCCAATTCACGTCATATTTGTTTTGATTCACGTGTTCCATGCGAGAAATTTCTCGATGCGAGAGTTACAGAACGTAGGCACAGATCTTCGAAAATTGTTTCGAAATTGGAGCATTCAATTGCATTTAGACGAGCATTTAACTAATCAAAAAGATTTGAATCGAAAAAGTTTGAATTTTTTGAAAAAAAAAAACCGATTTTAAGCTAGCAGAACATGGAAATGTATGGGAAATTGAATTATTTTTTTTTTTGCTAAAATCTTCGAAAATTGTTTCGAAATTGGAGCATTTAATTGCATTTAGGCGAGCATTTAACTAATCAAAAAGATTTGAATCGGAAAACTTTGAATTTTTGAAAAAAAAAAACGATTTTAAGCTAGCACAACATATAAATGTATGGGAAATTGAATTATTTTTTTTTTTGACTCAGATCTTCAAAAACTGTTTCGAATTTGGAGCATTTAATTGCATTTAGGCGAGCATTTAACTAATCAAATAAATTTGAATCGAAAAAGTTTCTGAAAAAAAATCTATTTTAAGCTAGCAGAACATAGAAATAAATGGGAAATTGAATTATTTTTGTTTTTTTTTTTACTCAGATCTTCGAAAATTGTTTCGAAATTGGAGCATTTAATTGCATTAAGGCGAGCATTTAACTAATCAAAAAGATTTGAATCGAAAAAGTTTGAATTTTTTGAAAAAAAAAACGATTTTAAGCTAGCAGAACATGGAAATGTATGGAAATTTTTTTTTTTTTTTTTTTTGACTCAGATCTTCGAAAACTGTTTCGAAATTGGAGCATTTAATTGCATTTAGGCGAAAATTTAACTAATCAAAAAGATTTGATTCGAAAAATCTAAAAGAAAAAATTATTTTATTTTATTTTTTTCAAAATTGTGACAATTTTTTTTTGTGAAAATCAATTTTTTTTTTCAAAAAAAATTTTTTTGATTCGCAGAGCATTTAAATAGCTCATTAATATAGGACCAAACCATATTTTCATACTTAATGTTTTAACCATTTTAGGAAATTGTTCTGCTAACTTTAAATCAAGTTAACATTGATTTTTACCAAAAGTACTTGAGCATTAAATTTAATTGTTGGGCATTTAATTAGCATTTAATAAGCGCTTTATAATGCCATCAAAAAATATATGTTCTGCTCACCTTGCTCTGCTAACTTGAAAGACTTGATTTCTGGCACCGATATAGCATTTTCCTCGATTATATTTGAATCGGTCATTTCAAAAACCACTTGAGTCACATTTTTTTCAAATATGCTTTTTTTGTTGTAAATGCGTGGATGCGTATTCTGAGAATAAATTATGTCGGTCCAAACACTCCTTCTTCTTCAAATAATACCTCACAATAGACGTTCCATATGCAGAAACGATGTAAGTCAATTGACTTAAGGGGTTTTTGCATGCACTACTAGATGGTGGAAGTTGTTATACACTAGTCAACAATATTAAAGGAACAAATTTTTTTTCAATTTTTGTTAGCGTTTCTTGAAGAGCTGTATCTTTGTGACGAGTGGTCGTATTGAGTTGAAATAAAAAGCATTTTACAGCTTTATGTTTTTGTTTCGAGATTTGTTTGGAAACAAATTTTTTTGAAGTACCGTTATTGCGTTATTGCAAAAAATGAGACGAGACAACTAAATTATTTTTTTTTATTTTTTTTGAAGGTCCTCATTTCTATGGATAATTTTTTTGAGTCAATTAAATGTCATGATCAGATACCTTGTTTATTCAGCTTCAATTCAATTTTTTTGTTGTTGTCGTACGATTTTTTTTGACATGGTTTATCTGACTTTGAATGAAAAAAGATACTTTTAGCCTTGATTACCAATATCTCAGCAAGTAATGATGTTATAAAAATTTCAAAGACAGTTTTGGAAATTTGAAAAAGCGTTTTACAAGATTTTTTTATGATTTTGTAGAAATTATTTTTTTTTACCGTTCACCGTTAGTTTAAAAAAAGTACTAAAAACCGACGTTTTGTGGTCTTTTGGTAAATCTTTTTTTTTTTTGCAAATATTGATTGCATGGCTTGCGATGGTATGCAAATTTATAGACTTTTAAATCATCAATATTCTTGTAAATTTTCAAATTGATTCATCGAACCGTTTTTCCTCACCAAAACTTCAAAGTCTTACAAGCCAGGTAAAGGAACAAATTGTGGTGTTCCTAAACAATGCGAAGTTGTCATCAAAATGACAAGAAAACCGCAATTCCAGTGGATTTTTTTCACAGTTTTGCATTAGTTAGATACTTTTTTGAATGGAAATGAAAAAAAAATTACATTTTTCAAAAAAAAAAAAAATTTAAAAAATCAAGTTTTTTTGTTTGAAAATTTTTTAAATTAATTTTTTTTATTTTTTTGTTTAATGTACTTTTTATTTCATTTCAATTCAAAAAAGTATCTAACTAATGCAAAACTGTGAAAAAAAAATCCACTGGAATTGCGGTTTTCTTGTCATTTTGATGACAACTTCGCATTGTTTAGGAACACCACAATTTGTTCCTTTACCTGGCTTGTAAGAATTTGAAGTTTTGGTGAGGAAAAACGGTTCGATGAATCAATTTGAAAATTTACAAGAATATTGATGATTTAAAAGTCTATAAATTTGCATACCATCGCAAGCCATGCAATCAATATTTGCAACGAAAAAAAAAGATTTACGAAAAGACCACAAAACGTCGGTTTTTAGTACTTTTTTTAAACTAACGGTGAACGGTAAAAAAAAATAATTTCTACAAAATCATAAAAAAAATCTTGTAAAACGCTTTTTCAAATTTCCAAAACTGTCTTTGAAATTTTTATAACATCATTACTTGCTGAGATATTGGTAATCAAGGCTAAAAGTATCTTTTTTCATTCAAAGTCAGATAAACCATGTCAAAAAAAATCGTACGACAACAACAAAAAAATTGAATTGAAGCTGAATAAACAAGGTATCTGATCATGACATTTAATTGACTCAAAAAAAATTATCCATAGAAATGAGGACCTTCAAAAAAAATAAAAAAAAATAATTTAGTTGTCTCGTCTCATTTTTTGCAATAACGCAATAACGGTACTTCGAAAAAATTTGTTTGCAAACAAATCTCGAAACAAAAAACATAAAGCTGTAAAATGCTTTTTATTTCAACTCAATACGACCACTCGTCACAAAGATACAGCTCTTCAAAAAACGCTAACAAAAATTGAAAAAAATTTGTTCCTTTAATATTGTTGACTAGTGTATTTAGTTTTGACGTTTTTAAATTGCGTTGTTGCGATTGATTTAAATATCAATTATCAGATCTTCAGTTTTACAGCTATATTATTTGTAAATTCGTTACTTTTTTCAAAAATGTTGTGTTTGGAGACAGGTAGTTCCACAGACAAGAAATTGTATCTTCAAAATATATTTTCAAGTAAAACAGAGTAATAGTGAGACAAAAAGTAAGAGAATGTGCAATCAGTCAACATATAGAAGAAATGTTATTGAAAATACTAAAGTTAAAATATATATATATACTAATTGAATCGGTCATTTCAAAAACCACATGAATAAACATGATGGAGAATATTATGATTTATTGATTGTGTACCTTGTCGTGAGGCATCACGAGCTAGTAAATACACGCTATCGCGAAACTTATACATAGAAACCTTTGCAACTCGCTCGCCTTTTTTGAAGCCAGTTGATAAGCGAGTAGAGCGGCGAGTAATTTGACATTTAATGTATGTGCCCAACTCGCTTGCCAGTACTCTCTCGTGTGACCTAAGGGTTAAATATATTGAAGGATGATAAATTAAAACATTCGACATGTTAATAAGTTAATATTTAAGTGAATTTTTTAATAAAATGCAATAAAAACCTTTGATTTTGTTTAAATTGTATACCACTGACCCCGTTTCTTGCTAAAACAACGTAAGTCAAGAACGGTTTTCAGACTTTTTTCATTATTAATATTGATGAACTGTGAATATTTTTTTATATTTCAATCTTTTAAGACTCTAATAATATATTCAGCCCAAAAAAGTTCTTTAAAAGTCGTTTATTTTTTAAGAAAACAGTTTTTATTGATTCCTGAAAAATTATAATTGTGTGACTTAAGTGGTTTTTGAAATGACCGATTCATTTATTATGTTGATGTTGTTGACATTCAGGTCATTTTCAGAACTTTCAACTTCTTCACTATTGGGTTGCTCATGTATGATCGATATTTGTTCCTCCGTTTTTTAAGATATTCTGAATCCTCTTCCTCACAATTGGAACATTTGGATTTGAATACAAATGTCATCGATATAACTTTGGCAGCCAAATTCTGAAGCATTTGGATTACTTTTATTAATATTTCATGCTCTTATTTCCCCAAATAAGTTTTCTAATCGATCTTGATTAAATTTGTTTACATAAATGTAAGTCTTTATGATCCATAAATAATGACTCTCGTATTCAAGACCTTCAATATTTAAGGCCTAACCTTTAAAACAAATCGTTCTGTTTCTTGGGTTTATTTGTATAATGTTGAGTATATCTTCATTTCTTACATTTGGTAATTTTTTTTGATTGCCGGTTTTCCATTTAGAAGATCAAAAAGTCATCTTTTTTATAAATTCAGCTGTTGGTTTTGCAAATTGTGCTATACGTTCTGGAAATTTATTTAATTTTACTAAGGCTTCGATTCCACAAGCTACAAATCTGCTTAGAACCTGTGCAGCCAACTTTACATTCATTTTTTGGAACTCCGTCGGGTTAATGTGTGCTGATGTGAGCTTCGGACATATTTTTTGTATAAGATCTTTTTGTATTATAAAGATATTCAATTATTTTCCAACTGACAACTCCATCAGAAGTCGATAGATTGTATTTAAGAAGATTGTTCCGAATACTAATTTAGTATAATTTAGTAAATAAACTTCGATTGGTTGGTCCTTGGTCACAACAAATAGCTCTTACATTAAGTTTTAGTTCTGCGCATATATCAAGACAGTTTTAAACCTCAACTTCAAGTTGTTGTGTAGGTATGTTACTTGGACAAATGAGATGATATAAGATTTGCTTGAAGTTTCCACATATACTGTGAATCTTAAAAAAACACGCTGATTCAGAGCAAATGTTGAACCTTTGATTTCTTCCAAAATCAACGAAACCTTCAATTTCATCTTTGTATTTATTATAGGTTAGATTCGCCTGAAGGCTCATTTCGTCAAAAATGGAAACAACTTCCTTTTCTTTTGCTGATAGTTTTGAGGTTATTTTCTCTATTTCCTCTTAAACATTTGTATTTATCCCTGGCGATAGGCTTTTAATATTAATCCACCTATGTAGAGAAGTTGGGTAATCCCAACTGATCTCTTAAGAAATTTTATTCTGCAGAAGAAAGAAAAAAAAAAATAAATTGTGAAAGCAACTTTTCTTCTTCTGTGTATTCTCTTGTATTCGGGAGCGCTACGATATCCCGCAAACCAAAATCTCGAATAACGAAATCTAGCATTTTTTTAAAAATCTCGAATAACGAAATCTCGCAAATTAAAAATCTTGTTTTTCATAATCTCGCAATAACAAAATCTTGCTTCTTACAATCTTGCATTTAAATCACAAACCTAAAAATCTCGCAAATTTCAAACAAAATCTCGCAATTTAAAATCTCACAAATCAAAATCTCGCAACTCAAATTTCAGAGCAACAAATCGCACACGGCTTTTAGAAAAATTGTTTTTTGAGAATATACCTACCCAAGAGCACTTTGTATAATTTTTCTTTCCAACTAATAACTATACCCGTCAATAAAAAATTTGTACATCCCTTATTACTGTTAATAACCTCTATAATCATTTCGGTTGTCTTTTACGCGTTTATAATGGAACTAAAAGTATTTTCTAGTTCAAGGTCAAATAATACAATTAAAGCAATTTGCAAATGACACTTTACAACTGGATATCTTTATGTTCTCTCTCTTTCTTGTTCTTTTGTCTTAAATAATATTGAAAAATCAACAGTTCAAATTAATAATAACAGTGTAGTCTAAAAGTACTCAGACACTGGAATATATATTTTGCAGTAGGTAGGATATGTCGCAATATTGAATTGCATTGCAACAAATACAATTTTTTAATCAAAATCTCGCGCGAGATTTCAATTTGCGAGATTTTTATTAAAAAAATGTATTTGTTGCAATGCAATTCAAATTTGCGAGATTTTGATCTGCGAGATTTTAGTCTGCGGGATTTCCTTATTGCGAGAAAATGAAAAGCGGGATTATGAAAAGCGAGATTTTGTAATTGCGAGATTTCGAATGCGAGATTTCGTAGCCAACCCCTTGTATTCTGAGCTAGAATTAGTTTCGCAAATGTCTTTGTATTTTGATTTAAGCCTGGTAAAAAATCAATTTTTTCTTAAATATATTGTTTTGAAAGCGCTTGCATACTTTTCTTATCCTCTTGTAGGCGGCGATTTCTCTTATACACGTTTTTCGATTAGATTTAATTTTTATTTTGAGACTCTTGTTCATTTTCATAAGCTTTGCAATTCTTTTTGTGTAAAAAATTGTCTTTTTATATTGGCTTCGCAGCTTGCGCAAGTTAATAAAATTTCAGCACAAAAACTTTCTTTTGATAATCTTTTTGAAGCTAAGTTTAATTCTTCAGTAGTAACTTCATTTGTTTCCAACGATATTTCATTCCGTTTTAAGTAACTTCTTCTAGCCTTACTTGGATCGAAACAAACCGAATCATCACTAGAAATAGAAATATTTTCACATCTTTTTAAAAATAGGGACCGATTAGCATTTAATTTTAATTTAATTTTTCCAATAAAGCAGCTCTTAAAATGTTTGCTGCGATCCTGAGACTCTTCTGCTAAAGCTAACCATTCATGGAAAAAAAGAATACCTACATTTTTTCTATCACCCACATAAAGAATATATACTATAGATCAATGCAGAGAAAAAGTTCATAATATACTTTTTATTCATTGTCGCCAGCCTCAGACGACCTTAACAACAACAAAAATCGTATATAGCTGCAACACATAAAACAAAAACAAACATCAGCGCATTGCCTTTCGTCTTCCTCTCGATCGTTGCTGACTGCATAGAAATACTAAACAGAAAAACAGGTTTTTATTCAATTTTTCCCCATTTATATAGTATTCTGAGTAAAGGCCCCGATCCATAGAATCCGTTGCGTTCGTTGTGGCGACGCATTCAACTGACAGCTCGATGAAATACATGTTTTCTTATTAGAACTGGACCATTAGCAACGCAAGCGTCGGACGCAACGGACAGAGTAGCTGAACTTTAAACTTTTTCTCTCCGGCAGTTGCGTTGACAGGAACTTTTTTTGGTGTGTGTTTGAACTTCAAGTGGTTGTTATGTGTGTGTGTTTGAACTTCAAGTGGTTGTTATGTGTGTGTTTTTGAATTTAAACTGGTTATTATGTGAATGCCAACGCATTCATTGGGTTACCTCAATCCGTCGCATCCGGCAACATCAATGGCTCCGTCGCCGCAACGGACGCAACGGATTCTATGGGCTGGGCCCTTAACAAATGAAGAGAGAAACATATGAGCAAGCACGCAAAAGAGAACTTTTTGCAAAAGACAAAGAGCTTTCTTTATGTGCTTTTAAAGCTCTGCTTTACTAACGACAGGTAAAGAGCTTTCTTGCCTGCTGATCGTCTGCCAGGTGTACACAAAAATTGGGAAATTTTTTTCTATGGGGATGCTTCACCTGTATAGTTTATTATCTGTGCTTCTGCGGTAGACCTACCTTTGAGTGCGAAATTGGTATCTATAATCAATTTTCGTATTTAAGCAACGTTACTTAAATGCATCTCAACTTAAACGCCATCCACCGCGTTTAAAGGCTACTCAAAGCATTGTATATACACTCTATAGTATTCTCATGCAACACGATTTTGTAGGTTGACATTTGGTCGATAGGTTCGCTGTGATCACCTTACCGAGATCTCTTAACAAAAATTAGGATTACATTGGGACATTAAATGGCCACGAGCTTTTTGGCTTCATGAGAATACTAGTTTATATACAATGCTCAAAGCCATCTTAAACATATTTTGACATTCGAGAAGAATTATTTTTATTACAAAAATATAGGTATGTCTATTAGGGGTGTCGGAGTTTTTTTTATTTTTATATTCAAAATGGGTATGGTGGATCTTGTAAAGGATTTCGAAAGACGAAATTTTTGTTGTGGCACATTTTCCAAAATGGAATTTGAGACCCCGCGGCCGTTTTTAGTTATAAAAAACAGCACAATTCGAAAAAGTGGTCTGGAAAACCAATAAAATTTGCGTCGATATGTGCTCAAAATACTTACAATGTTTTATTTTGGCTTTCTTTTCTCATATATATTGACCGAATATCAATTTAAGAATGCTGTATAGTGTTAAGAAAGCAAGTTTCAACCAATTCGAGCTTTCCATTTAGAAAAAATAATAGAAAACATCTAGAAAATCGATCTGTTTCTTATAAAGATTTAAGGTAAAAAGTTGTGTCATGATATTTTGACAAGCAGATTTTAATGCTAAAAGCAAAAAAAAATCATTATAAGTTAATGTGACCTTATATAATATTGTTTTTTCAGACCGCTTTTTCGAATTGAAGTTTTTTAACCTATAAACGGCCGCGGGGTCTCAAAATTCAATTTAGCCAAATGTCCCAGAACAAAAATTACTTCTTTCTAAGCCCTTTACAAGATCCACAATACCCATTTTGAATATAAAAAATTTAAAAAAATTCCGACACCCCTAATGTCTAAGTATGTATGTATGTAGGTAGAGTTTCCAAAGTGTGAATTAATAAATTAAATAAAAGAATTTCTGGACACAAAAATAAAAGTATCACAAACCAAAATAGAGTCATGTTTCATTTCTTTTGCATTGGACTATGCCAAGATGCTACATCCAGTTACTTCTCTTTCTGTCTCATAAGTATGCGCTCGTTTTTGTTTGCAAACTGTTAAAAAACAGCTGAAATGTACATATGTATTTGTGAGTTTTCTCACGTAACGTTTAATGCACCACAAAAAACAGAGAACAAGAACGAGATACACACTGGAGAGCCTACGTATCCAACAAAAAATAGAATTTTCCATGAACCTGAAAGAAGACTTCGACAATACTAACTCTGTTATTTATTTATTTAAAATTTTGTCATTGCTTTTGTTTTTGATGTTAAATGTTGGGACGATGCAATTTTTAATATAAAAAATGCAATAGAAGTAACGTAACTTTAAATAATTAATATCTTATTTTAAAAAACAAATAAAGAAAAAATTTTTCATATAACATATATACATATGCAGATAAATAAAACGCCCCTGAAGATGCTGAGAAAATCCAGCGAAACGTCGGGATAAAATTTATGTACCTATTTGTTTTCATTTGTTTTTATTAAAAAGAAAAGAAATTGAATTTAAGAAAATTATATTTAAAAACAACTTATAATTTAATTTAAATTTTAAAAATGCACCAGACTTTAAATTTTAGAATTTCATGTATGACAGTTGAAATTAAATATCAAACCCCTCCTTAGAGATGTATTTGAGCATTCTTATCATTTATAATTAAATCAAACCGTTTTAATTGCTTCTTCTTTTTTATAGAAAAATCCACGAGATGCCAGTAATTTCGATACTGAATTTACTAAAGAAGAACCTGTTCTAACGCATGTTGCCAAAGATGTCGTAAGGTGCATTAATCAAGAAGAATTTGCTGGATTTTCATTCGTCAATCCTAATTTTGGACCAGAGCGTAAAGTCTTTTAAGTAATTATTTTTGTATTTAAAATTCACATGATGTTCCGTGCGAGCTAAAAGGTATGTGAAGTATTTTGATAGATGTATTAACATATGATCAAAAACGCACAATAAATAATCCTTGATTTTGATCCGAGGAAAATCTTCCACGTGTTTTCTTTTTAAATATATATGTTAATTTAAAAAAAAACGATGATGTTACAATTAATGTCAATTTAGTTAAAAATTCAGATGAAAAAGGAGTAGTGCGAAGTTCTAGCATGAGTCGGCGAATAAAAAAGATTAAAGTCCAACCATTAAACCATTCAAAAGCATCTTTTATGTATATGTACATATATCCTCTCCTTTGCCGGGTGCCTCATATTAAGAGTAGCACTAAATCTTCTCTTTCACCCTCCGCATCCCCGTTTACTTCGTCTAAGCTTGAACCACAAATAATTATATACAGATGTACATATATAATTTTATTAGCCGACAAATCATCAGCCGACAAAATGCTTTTTAAGTGAATTTCATGGGAAGAAAAGAATTTTAAGCCGCCAAATAGGTATCCAAGAAGAAAAAGCTTTTTCTAATAAGAAAAGAGATCAACATGGAAAACTCTTTGAATACTTTTCTCATTAAAACAAAAAGAAATGACAGAAGAATTTCTCTCACACAAAAGAAATTAATGATAGATACAGGAGAAATTTAGCTTTGTGGTTACTTATGTAGTTATGGCATTGTGATTTTGAAAAGATAAACAGCTATTTATATTGCTATTTCAGTTCAAAGTGATTTTCCATTATTCAGTGCATTCATTTATATTTTTAAAACTTTGATTGATTACATACATATATCATTATTTTAGTGAAGGTGGTATTTAATCGTTTCATTTAATTTTAATTCGTGTATCTTTTTTTTATTAAAGTTAAGTTATAGGTACCTATGCAATACAAAAATTAAAAAGAAATTTTTTAAATTAATCAATATCATTATGTTTTCTTACAGTCTTTTATTTATAATAGTTGCTCTTTGTCATACCACCCACACTGATGTGTGCACTTGTGAGTTTGTGCAACAGTGTTTTTTGTTGGATTTTTGTTTACTTTTCGAAGACAGTTAAGTTTAGTTTTAGTTTAACTTAGTTTATTCATTGATTGCATACACAGTAAGAAATAAATCTTATAAATTAGTGTTCTGCTATTTAAATACACTATAAATAAATGGAGAAAAGGCTACATAGGGGGAGTTGGGGCACCTTGATACGATTTTCATTTTCACTCAAAAAACGGGCTTCATATTGACAGTAATAACAAAGTAAAATATTTTATATGTTCATTGTCTTTCTAACAAGCTTTTATGATAAGAAGTAAATCTAAGACTCATTCAGAACAAATATTAGGGCCAGTATATTAAGTAACGGAATTTGTATCAAACTGCCCCATTCACGGGGAACATTGATACATGTCAGGAAACTTTGATTTATAGCAAACTTATCAGTATTTATTGTCAAACAAGTTTTTATTATTTTCTAAAACGTGCATTTATAAAATAAATTCAACCAGTAGGCACTTTAATACATGTTTGATACATAAAAGGAGCCACAGCAACCTTATCGATGAAGTAAGGAAAGATCCGTTCTTCGTTTGTACGTTCCCACCATTTTTTCGATTAAGGATGTAAAAACGTTTTATCTACTTATATATCAGACAGAGGGGGCATATTGATAGTATTAAATTACCAAGAGGTGGTTTGCATCAATGTGCCCCAACATCCCTTCAGGGTAAAATATGGATAAAAATTAAAACACAGGACTTATACTCACCAAATCCTTTCATGAAAAATTGTTAACACAAAATACACTAACCAAAAATCGATCATTAAAGGAATGACAAAAATTTACTTGTGGGCTTGAAAAACATGTTTTTGGTTGTCAGGCGCAAAGCGATGACCGAAACTGCATGACGGGCATATATAGCTAAGCGTTGATAGATTCGTTATTTTGTGTGTTTATTTGATTGGTCTACTGCGTCTAGTTTTCGAAAAATGTCGACTGTATCTATGTGCCCCATGTATCAATGACCCCCATCTCCCCCTACATAGAAAAAGTTTATATTTTAATACCATTATAGATTCAAAAGTTAATTTGTACATACATCTCACTTATTAAAATCCTAGGTGCGTAATGATTGGAATGCAGATTTGAAACCTATGCACTTTGAAAGTAACTTCGAAGATCTCTGCGAAACTTTGCTTCGGCACTTATTCTTTTTAAATTAGCTGGAAGGAGATTCCACAGGCGAATAGCGTTGACGAAGAATTGTTGTTCTGAGGTCCGACAAGAAAACCGAGGGTGTATAAGCATTAGAGATCTGTCGGAGGAGCTGAACCGTATCCTATTAAATAAACTACAAGGTTGTTGTGTTTGAATAATATTGTAGAGTAAGAGAAGTGTTCTGTACCGAAGTAGATGATCGAGGGAAATATTATAAATTTGAAGCGAGAAACCAGATATACGATCAAAGCGACGTTGACCAAATATGTAGCGAGCTGTATTATTAAAAGCGACATTCAATTTTCTCCTACTACCAGCGTCACAGTTGCAGAAGGCTTCGCAACCGTATGTTAAAATAGGAACTACTATAGTTTTGGTTAGCATCATCCGAATATTAAAGGGCGTGTAATGTTGCCATGACCATAACATTCTAAGCACTCCATAGGCCTTACCCACGGCTGCATTTATATGGCTGTCCCAAGTTAGCGTCCTATTAAACAACATACCTAAGTTTATTGCACTAGATACATATGCGATTGGAGAACCATTCAAAATGATGTTTGGGAAATAATCTAAATTAAGCACTTTCTTACTAATAACGATGCATTTGGACTTGAGTGGATGAAGGAAAAGTCCATTATCCTGTGAGCAACTGAGAATTTCGGCAAGATCGTTATTAATTGTATTTGCACCATCTTCAATTAGTCCGAGGGGACAGCTTTTAAACAACTGGACGTCATCAGCATACATTTGAATAGAACATCCCGAGATCTTTGCTGGAAGAAAAGAGAAGGGGACCCAAGATGGAACCCTTGGGAACTCTTCTAAATGTGGGAAGAAAGCTTGAAATTTTATTATTTACAAAAACGGCTTGCAATCTATCTTCCAAATACGTATGTATTTATTAAATGAACCGCAGATGGTGATAAACCATACTTGCGAGAGAGTTTATAACATAAGGCGTGTTTTTTTGGGATTTTATATATAGTACAGTGAGAAATTTCCATAAAAACGCATCCGCAGCGGCCTATATTTTTGTATTTGCAATATGGTACGCCTGAACAGCTGTCATGACACAAAAGTGAATTTTGTGAAAGTTAAAAGTAGAAATAAACTAAAATTATTAACAAAAACTAACATATTTGCAAGTTAAATGGGAAATATAACTATATATTTATATAATTAATGTTTTCAATCAAATGTTTGTGTCCCTTTTTTCTTTATTTGCCATTTTCAGATACAAAAATTGATTTTGCAGCTATAAACGAAAAGAAAAGGGGTAGGGGTGTGTTGGTAGACTATGGTCAAAGTAAAAAAGTCATGATTTAGTCTGCTATTACACGAAGACTTTTTAGTTAAGATTTTTCGAAATTCAGTAGATATTGTGAAAGTGAAATCAAATTTTGTTTTCTCGATTGCCCTCATTTAATTTTGAAAAAAAGTCATGACTCAAAAGTCGTCGTATAATAACAGACTCAATACACATGGAGTAGATGACTTTATTAGCGATAATTTTATAAATTACAATAAGGACATGATTGTATGGCTAATTTTAATGCATTTACCTAGTTTTCCACTGGAAATTTTTTAACTCACCAATTTTACCGGATTAACTGAGTACATTAGTAGCCAAATAAGCCTGAACCTTTCTTGAACTTCAGTTAGTTTCAGCTGTACTAACTGGTTCAAAATTTGATCCATGGTTCAGCATTTGTGACTCATCGATTTTATCGGATCTACTGAAGTGCAACGATGATTCCAAGGTTCAAGTATGTTGTAATAACAATTTCAACCTTGACCCTTGTTGAACCTCAGTTAAACTGCCGAAATCAGTGAGCTAAAATAATTGAATCACGCATCAAAGCTTGAACCACGTTTATACAAGTAGCCTTTCCACCAAAAGCAGTGACTTAAAATTGCTGAGCATCGGATCAAAATTTGAACCATGTCTATACAAACTGGTCCCTATAGACCAAAGGTTTACAAAAAGAGCTTTTCATATGAGCTGCGAATAGTGAATTTTGAAATGGGAATGATCGTGAATTTTGACCTTCCATTCCCTTGAGTAATTTGTTTGGTTGCCTATAGAAGAAAATGTGAAGAAAAATGCTTTGTGAAATGCGTCTTGATGTTGTGGTTTGCGAATTATCGTTTGACAGTCGGCAGAATATATCTTGTTTATCACTTATAAATAAAAATGCTAAATTTTGCACTTTAAAATAATTTAAGGCAGTGTTTTTTTTTAGCATAGCACAGGATAGGATCATTTTTTCATTTTGTCGAAAAGGTAAAACAAAACAACTAGCACTTACAAACGACCCTGTTTAGACTGTAATTGCTCACTACGCCACCATGACGTAAATTTATGGGTGAAATTTTCTCTTCACCGATTTCTTCTACAAAAACATGGTCTTGACGAAGTGAAAAGTTACAGTCTAAACAGGGCCATTCATTCAACATAATTCTACTCTACGAACATAGCCATCGAGAATTCGAGACACATAAAAGTACCAGTCGTACCAATGACGACACACAAAAATCCTATTCAATTGAGTTCGATACTCGAACAAACGTCAAAAGTTTATCGGCAGCGGGATTCTACTTTAACTTTTATCGGCAGTGATTTTGCTGCCGATGCTGTTTTTGTAATTCATATAAAATTTCACTGTGCTGCGGATAGCTTTTCCAATAAAACACACCTATAGATTATGATGATCCACCGTATCGAAGGCTTTTGAGAAGTCAAGCAGTACTAAAAATGTAACCAAGTCATCGTCTAATGCCAATCTAATATCTTCGACAACCATTTATAATAGCTGTCGTGCAGCTATGCCGCTCACGAAAACCAAACTGCTTATAGGGGACATGAGGTTTTGCGCCCTTAAGTAAGCATTGAGTTGTTTTTGTAGAATTCTCTCAAATACTTTGGACAAATGGGCCTGTAATCATTCGTATTTCGACCCTTTGGAATTGGCAAAATTTTCGCTTGTTTCCAAACGTTCGGGAAAATACCAGTCATTATAATTGTATTAAATAAGTGTGTTAGGTAAGTCAAAATATACGGTAAAATAGCCTTGACAAAAACTGGGTGTATACTATCAATGCCAACCGCGTTCGATTTAATACTAAGTAGGCTTTCAACACAAATAAATTCAAATGTTATATCAGAGTGAGAAACAATAATAGGTTCATGAAGTTCAGATGAATATCGAGAAAGATGAAGAAAAGGAAGCGAAACAAAGTTTTGATTTAATACCTCTGAGAAAAAAAAAGTATGAATGAAATTATCAAAAACGAAAGAAATAAGAAAGAAAATTCAAAAACAATAAGTAATTGAGAAAAAAAAACCATAACAATGTAAATGATGTAAATGTGTTATTTTAAATTATAAGTTTTTTTTTATATAAAAGTATGTAATGAACTAAAAAAGAAAAATAATAATAAAAAAAGAAATAATAATAAAATTATAATAATAAAAAAAAATTATAATATAATAAATCAATTTTCATCTAGTGTTAGACTGGCAATTCCATCAAGGTACTCCTTTAACATCTGACAGCAGCCGTTTGACATATACTCGTCGGCGAATAGTAAACACCGCAACAATTTGCTTTACTTTCTTTAGTTGAATAGCGTGCCGAATTAAATAGTTAATTCTTTTGTGATAACGATTCGCGAATACAAATTTGAGCAGTAGATTTGAGACCAATGTCATTGAGGCATAGTTGCGTTTTATTGTTTTTAATGTATATAGCAATTGAAGTGAGGAGGAAATTTTTTTCATATGGTGATTTAAATTTAACAATTATGACTGTGTTATTATCAGATTTGCCTTTCGAGCGAGTGCGAAACAAATCTATCAATACCGGTGGTTTAATATCGAGCGTGTGACAGAGATGGCTAAGAGCGTTTTTAAGTTTTCATCGGGGGTATGAGGGACACCGAATATCACTGCATCACTGGCTGCTAGTTTATTATCAAGATTGTTTATTTTTGTTGATGCATCGGCGAGTTCGGTTTCAATTAATGAGAGCTTATTATTCAGGGCCGTAGCTACGGTAGGGCATTGTGGGGCAATGCCCTACCTTAAAATGCCAATGCCCTTCCTTAAAAATACTATCAACTATCGGTACAATTTCCTAATTTTCTTTAATTAACAACAAAAACGAATTTGAAGGAAATAGCTCATATATTGATTTCATGTTAAACAAAAAATCACGAGGTTTAAATTTAATCTAATATTATGACGATGGAATAAACAAAAAATGTTGTCAAGACGTCCGACACAGTCGAGAGGCGATCTTAAATCTATAAAATCTGAACAGTCAACCTATTCAGATGAAATTTGTAGGATAAAGAACAGCATAAGATAAAATTTCCGCCCACATACGCGGAAAAAAATTTAGTTTTTTGACAGTAATTTTATGAAATAAAACTAATTGCTTTAGTAACAGGTTTAGAATAAAGCAACAAAGCTTGATGCAAAATATTTGCCCCGCTCACTTTTGAGGGCGTTTTTAACAAAAAGAAATTGTATTGTTTCCTATAAAAAATCCGAAAACAGATACCTAGAATAAAATGTGTTGGAAATGCCTTTTTTTGAAAATAAAGTTATTCAAAGTTTTTTAACCAAGCCCACTTTTTAGAGGTGTATTGGAGATAAGTAGTACCGACTAAAAATAACAAAAATAAAAACTCTATTTCGTTAGCTATAGTGAAGGGTGTTAAAGAAGTCATAAATTGAATATTTTAAAGCCCCTAAAAATGTTTCTTACGAAGGAGAAATGAAAATGGTACTAATGCAAAGATGCAACTCCACAAGTTACATTAATATTGGTTTTTCCATAATTTAATACAAGGAAAAAACAGTTATTCAAGAATTTTTAATTTTGGGGGATTTAAAGACACAAGCTCGGTGTTTTTGATGGTTCGCAGATATTAGCAGTTTGTATTCGATACAATAATGGTGGAAAAATAACAAAATAGTCAAAAAAAATCAGATAACTTGTTAAAATATGCGTTTTTATGTTCAAAAAAATTTTTGAGAAAATTGTTTTAATTTTGGTTTATTTCTATAGTTTTTTTTTAATTGCTCGAATAATTTTCTTCTAACTTTGCAACACTTGTACCTACTTTTTGAAAATAGTATTCCGTTCCGAAATTTTTCGAGCTAAATTTTTTTTTATAAAACTATGTATGTAGGTATACAATTCTTTGAAAAAAATAAACTTGGTGGTGAGAAAATAAATTTCCTCAAAGAAAAAATGTCCGTTGTGTGGACAAAATTTTTCAGTCATCGTTCAATGAGACAGTTCTTTACAAAAGAAAACACAAATGCCAAACAAAAAATTTTTCCCCTAAGGAATTTCAGTGACAGCCCATGAAAAAATTAATTTTGTTAGTACTTTTTTTTAAAACTTATTCGTTCACAATATTAATAAGGTATTGTTACAAAATCTTTATTCCAATCATCTTCAATGCCTAGCCACCTTAAAGCCTTGAACCAAAAGAGCAATTTCGCCGGTTCATTCATCCAGTCATAAGTCAAAATTTTTGCCAGATTACATCAAGTAAAATTTTAAGTCCAGTCCTACCTATTTTCATCGCTGCCCTACCTGAAATTTGACTCTAGCTACGGCCCTGTTATTATTATTTTGCTAGTGTTCTTGTTTGGTGTTATTGAGTTCAGATTTAATTTTGCTTACATCTGATTTAAGTGATTCGATTTCGGTATCAATGTTAATGTTTGCACTCTCGAGTTGTTGAACTTTCATATTAATTACGTTGATGTTTTTGTTTACAAAGTCAAATTGATCTTGAATCGTTTTTGCAAGTTCCTCGTTGTAATTTTTAATTTGTTTTGTTAAGAGGGATATTATGAACTCACTTTGTTTGTCGAGTTTTTCATCCAATTTGGACAACAAGGCACTGTCATCATAAGCCATTCTTTTTGAAGTTTGCTTTGGCGAGGTTCGAGGTGAGTTATTAATGTTTTTTTTAGTTTATTCGCGGTGTCTGATGGACGGGCTCGTTTGCTGTATGGTCCAGACATAAATGCAACGATCGAACAATCAAGGCTGTATTTAGAGGTTTGAAGAGAAACAAAGGAATTTATTGATTTGCAACTCATTCAATTAGAAAGAAATTTTGTATTTTAAATGCAAAATTTTTTTTATATATATTTGTCACTTTTATGTACTTTCACTCGTATTTTTTAAATTGACGCTTAATGAAAATATTGTCAAAAGTATATCGAGATTGGGAACTTAATTATTCGAGAAAATACAAGAAAAAACTGCCCGACTGTAAAACACTTCTAGTCTGTAGCCCTCACCATCTTTTTGTTAAGGCCACTTTAACACTTCTTATTGTTTACCTAAGTTATTCTAAAAGATAATTAAATAAATGTATGTACCTGTTTATATGCGAATGCAAATATGGTGTTTGGGAGAAACATGATAACTCCATTTTAAAATTTGCGGCTTTAGGACAGGTTTACAACGAGCTAGAGCCTAAACGCGTGAACCGATTTTCTTCAAATTTGAAGCATAATTTTTCTAGGATTATGTATATATGTATGATATGTATATATTCCAAATTTGAAGAAAATCGGTGAACTCGTTTAGGCCCTAACTTGATGGGTGCAGGGAATTAACTTCACGGGAACTACCTTCACATGGGAATTAACTTCACCACTAATGGGAACTAATTTCACTTTTTTGAAGTGAAATTACTTCCCACTGAAAGTGAGTAATAATTTCACTTTTTTGTGGGAATTAATTTCACTTTAATGTGCGTTTCTTTAAGTCCAGATTCATTAAATGCAAAAGAAACTTTGCATACACTCAGCTCCGCACCCACCCCAAATCCTATAATGGGCCCAAGCAGGGGGGTTGCAGGGGGGTTGCAGGGGGGCAGCATGCCCCCCCATACATATCTCACTGTTTATTCGCCGTAATGCTTGCTGCTAGCACTGTATTTATGCTAGCAGCAAGAATTACGGCGAATAAACAGTAAGGTATGTTTGGGGGGGCATGTTGCCCCCCTGCAACCCCCCTGCTTGGACCCATTATAGGATTTGGGGTAGGTGCGGGGCTGGGTGTATGCTTATTTCTTTTGCATTTAATGAATCGGGATTTAAGGAAACACAATTTTACATTTTTGTAATTTCTATCATATCATAGGTGGGAAATAACTTCACTCAATTTTCGGATGAAATTATTTCCCACCTTTAGGGAGAAATTGCTTCACCAAAAAAAGGTGAAATTAATTCCCACTACTGGTGAAGTAAATTCCCATGTGAAGATAGTTTCCGTGAAGTTAATTCCCTGCACCAACTTGATGTAAGGTGGACCCAAAGACGCAAATTCTAAAATAGAGTTATATTATCATGTTTCTACCAAACACCTCAGAAATACATACTTTCGACCCCTTTATTTTTACTTGATCTTTAGGGCAAGTGTAAAAGTTTCGTTTCCAAAATTTAGGGGTTTTAATCAAAACTAAAGATTATGGAGAAGTCCAAACAAGTGGTTGTGGTTTTCGGGATGCATGTCGTCCGTCGATGTCTATGTGTTTTATATGCATGTTCGACTGTGTCCAGGTGTAAATCAAGCTGGAGCCAATATATATTAACGGATTTGCACATTTATGTGTTTTACTATACGATAAATTTAGTTATTTTTTTTTAATTATCCATAGAACGGTAGTAGCTCCGGTAATGGGGGTATGACGATTTTGGGCAGTTTAGCATAGATTTAAAGTTAGATAAATTATTTACATGCATATAGTACAGAAAAGTAGTACAAAAAGTTTGTCGAATAAAAAAAATAGTACCTACCATCATGAAATTTGGTGAAAACCTTTCATGCTTTCATGTACCATGAGAATGGAAAATCAAAAGAGTATACAAATATTTCACATGGAATAGTGTTTATTTTGAGGGGTAGGGGTAGAGGGAGAGGTGGTGGTGTATCAAACAGAAAAATTAACTTGGGTGCGATAGTACCTACCATCATGAAATTTGGTGAAAACCTTTCATGTACCATGAGAATGGAAAATCAAAAGAGTATACAAATATTTCACATGGAATAGTGTTAATTTTGAGGGGTAGGGGTAGAGGGAGAGGTGGTGGTGTATCAAACAGAAAAATTAACTTGGTGCGACCTTAGCATATGACACATGTTTTTAAGGTAGTTTTGAATGCTGCATCAAATGACACCAAAACCAAGTCGGCCTCCGTGAAAGCAGTTACTGTCATTTTTATGCATGGATGAATGAATATATTTTCTTATTGTTTCTTTTTTCATTTTTATAAATGGGTACCTACTTCTTAGTAGTTCAAGTAATATGGAAACAGTTTTTTAATTGATAGAAAAATTAAAAAGAAATACATTGATAGTAGGTAGCAGATTTTAAACACTTTTTATTTCAATTCTATCAAAAAATATTGGTATGCAATATTAGTTCTTTAAAAACCTTTCGCTATCGGCGATACGTAAGTTTTAGTTGTTTTTTTTAATAAAACTGTGACATTAAAAGATTGGTTACTTCATCAGACAATTTTTATTAAGTTTAATCATAAAAATCACTGATATATATTTGCTTTTTTTCTATTTTATAATTTTTTTGAAAATATTTGAAAAGACAATTCAAAAAATATTTAATCAATTCGATACATATTCGAATTGATTAAATATTTTTTGAATTGTCTTTTCAAATATTTTCAAAAAAATTATAAAATAGAAAAAAAGCAAATATATATCAGTGATTTTTATATTCAAATTCAGAATTATTACAAATATTAATTTAATATTATTAAAATTAAAAAGGTCACGGAAAAGGGAATAGCTTTTTTGATATGTACATTAGGGGTGTCGGAATTTTTTTTTATTTTTTGTATTCAAAATGGGTATTGTGGATCTTGTTTAGGGATTAGAAAGAAATAATTTTTGTTCTGGGACATTTTCCAAAATGGAATTTTGAGACCCCGCGGCCGTTTTTAGGTTAAAAAACCTAAATTCGAATTAGCGGTCCGAAAAACCAATATTATATGAGGGCATAGTAACTTACAATGATTTTATTTTGCTTTTGTAACCTTTCGATAAAAAGATAGCGTTAAAATCTGCTTGTTAAAATATTGTAATATTTTCTCAGGTTCGTTAATAAAACTTATTTACTTTATTCAAAACGTCCACTTATTTATTTCGCAAAATAAAACACTTTACTTTTCTTACTACAAACAAAACGATTTATTATTCACCACTGAATTAGTTCACAAACTTTATTTTTCACTTTTATTACAACCAACTTTATTCATTCACGATTAAAAACAAACTGTCCCGCTGCCGTTCAAACATGTGCCTTTTATACTTGTTTTCCAAACTCTGGAAATAAGGAGAACGTTCTAGTCTCTGCTTCCAGAGCTTTCCATAGGGGAAATTTCCCAATAATTTCCCTTCCAAAAGCTTTTATTTGACAGCTGGTAAATCTGCTATAATCCGGCAGATGGCGCTTCCTTCGTTTGAGAGTTGCTATAATTATTGCTAATAAGGGTATGTTTGCACTGCGACCGTAAGCTTTATTGTGTCCGTTTGCTTGCATTTCGGAGTCGTTATAGTTCAAATATGGAAAGTTATTACACTGCCCCCCTCTTAGGATTGATCGTCCCGAGCAAATCCATCACTTCCATCACCATTATAATGATGCAAACGGTCGCTGTGAACTACTTTTAGTTTGCCTCTTAATCCTCTCTGAATGCGGTAGACGACATCGTTTATTCGTGTTACAACAGCATAAGGGCCTTCCCAATTTTGTTGAAGCTTCGGTGAGAGTCCCTTCCGACGGTGGGGATTATAAAACCACACAAGGTCTCCCACTTGGAATCCTGTCGTTGTGGCTTTTGTGTCGTATCTTGTTTTCATCCGATCACTCGACAGCTTTATATTTGCCCTCGTCCTTTCGTGAATGTCAACTAGCTTTTCTTTGAGGTTGTCCACGTAGTCATCTATTCCTTGTGGCTCTCTTGTATAACATCCAAATTTGATTTCGCTTGGTAGTCGTATTGAGCTCCCGAGCAGGATTTCTGATGGTGTATGTCCTGTTGAGCTATGTACCGCACTTCGATAGGCCATCAAGAATAATGGAATATGCCGATCCCAGTCTCGTTGGTTGTCGCTTACAACTTTGGAAAGGTGTTCTTTAAGGGTTCGGTTGAATCGTTCAACCATCCCATCAGATTGTGGGTGAAGCGGTGTTGTCCTCGTCTTCTTAATGCCAAGGAGTGTACAAACCTCCTGAAAGATCTTGGACTCGAAGTTCCTCCCTTGATCTGAATGGAGTTCCATAGGTACACCAAACCTGCTTACCCAGTTGAAAACAATCTGATCCGCAACTGTTTTGGTTTCCTGGTTTGGGATGGCAAATGCCTCAGGCCACTTGCTGAAGTAGTCCATTACTACCAGGATGTATCGGTTTCCGTTTTCGGTTTCTGGAAAAGGGCCTGCAACGTCTATTGCAATCCTCTCAAAAGGCGTTCCCACATTATACTGCTGCATTCTACTCTGGACTTTTCTGCCTGGTCCCCTACTTGCAGCACAAGTATCACATTTTCGGCACCATTTTTCGACGTCTTCCCTTGCATGTAGCCAGTAGAATCGCTGCCTTACCTTTTCCAGTGTCTTATTCACCCCCAAATGTCCTCCGGAAGCTCCTTCATGCATCTCTTGAAGAACATCATTAACCTTGGAACGAGGTACGACTAGCTGCATCACATAAGATTTGCCGTCTGTGGATTCCCACTTTCGTCTTAGTACTCCTTCTTGTACATGAAGTGAGTCCCATTGTGCCCAATACGCTTTAAGAGTTGGACTTCTATCGGAGATGTCACCCCATTCTGGTTTCTCTTGGTGTTCCTTCCACGCAAGAATAGGCTCGATATCCGAGTCTTCTTGTTGGGCAGTCCTCAGTTCTTCGTTACTCCAACCGTAAATGGGATCAGCTCTTAATCGCTGGATAGCAGCAGCTTCCTTCTCTTCCTGACGTGTGCAGTGCTTGCAGTCCGGTTTGCATGGTCTCCGAGATAAGGCATCTGCATTTGAGTGCAACCTTCCTCTTCGATGTTGGATCTGGTAGTCGTATGTCTGCAATCTCTCGATCCACCTCGCTACTTGACCTTCTGGATTTTTGAAGTTCAAAAGCCAATTAAGTGCGCCATGGTCTGTTCGAAGAAGGAACTTCTGCCCATAGATGTACTTATGGAAGTGTTTTGTAGCCGATATTAGAGCTAGAAGTTCTCTTCTGGTCACACAGTAGTTTCTTTCTGGCTTTGAGAGTACCTTGCTGTAGTAGGCGACAACCTTCTCTTCTCCTTCGTGAACTTGTGAGAGTACGGCTCCAATTCCCACGTTACTCGCGTCAGCGTCAATGATGAAAGGTTTCTCTGGTGTCGGATAGGCCAAAACTGGCGTATTGCATAGGCGCTGCTTAAGTTCCCGGAAGCTTTTCTCGCACTCGCTTGACCATTTGAATGGTTTGCCTTTCTCTGTTAGCTGGTGCAAACTTTTCGCGATTCCAGCAAAATCCTTCACAAATCGTCGATAGTACGTGGCTAGACCAAGAAAGCTTCGGAGTTGATGTTTATCCTGTGGTGTTGGCCAATTCTTTACAGTGTCAACTTTTTGAGGATCAGTCTTCACTCCTTGGGAAGAGATGATATGTCCCAAGTATTTTACCTCAGACTTAAAAAATTCGCACTTGTCTGGATTCAATTTCAAGTTTGCTTCTCGAAGCCTCTGGAAGACGGCCTTAAGGTTTCCACAATGCTCATCAAATGTCTTACCATAAACGATGACATCGTCCAAATAGACTAGGCAAGATTTCCAAGTAAGTCCTTGTAAAACGCACTCCATCAAACGCTCAAATGTTGCCGGAGCGTTGCATAGTCCGAAAGGCATCACTTTAAATTGCCACAGACCATTTCCTGTGGAAAAAGCCGTCTTTTCTCGATCTTCTGGATGGATTTCTACCTGCCAGTAGCCACTCTTTAAGTCCAATGTTGAGAACCATTCAGCTCCTTCCATCGCATCCAGAGTATCGCTAATTCTTGGCAGAGGGTAGCTGTCTTTCTTTGTCACATCGTTCAGCCTCCGATAGTCCACACAAAATCGAGTACTTCCGTCCTTCTTTTTGACAAGAACAACTGGGGATGCCCAAGGACTTTTAGAGTTTTCGATTAGCCCATCTCTCTTCATTGTCGATATCATCTCTGCAACTTCAGTTTGTTTGGCTAATGGGAGACGTCTTGCTGGTTGTCGAATAGGTCTCGCGTCTCCTGTGTCGATTCGATGCTGCACCAGTTTTGTTCGACCATACTGCCCACTGGGTGACGATAGTATATCAGCGTACTCGTGAAGGAGGCTTCCAGCAACACTAAGCTGACGTTCATTTAATTTGGATGACTTCAGAATTTTTGCCTTCATAGAGTTCACTTTCCCAGGGTCCACAGATTTGTGTGTGTCAGCTTCTATGATTTTAGTTATTGCGGATACGGATTCACACCTTCCAACAACTTCTCCTTTTCTAAGCTTGACTTCGTACGGTTTGATGTTGAGTATGCGTACAGGCACCATGTTGTTCTTTGGTTCCACAAGTGTCTTCCCAAGGATGATGTTTTGGGAAGACTGCTCAGAGTCTGGTTCCACCATTAGATATCGATGGCTACCCAAATCACCCTTTATTTTCGTCCAAACGAACACTTCTGAAGAAGGTGGCAGGCAAATATCTTCCTTAATGACGGTCCTTAGTGTCGATGAGTTTTCGTTGCCATAAACCATAGGAATTTCCACATTATGGTACTTAAGAACTTGCTTCCCGATATCAAGAATTACTCCATGCTCTTTCATGAAGTCGATTCCAACGATGCACTCGTCACATATATCTGCTACCAGAAACAGATGTGAAAACTCTAGTTCTGCCAAACGGATCGTTAGACGAACCTCCCCGTACACTCTGGCTGCCTCTCCTGTTGCTGTTTTCAGACGGTAGGCGTTGGTGTTATGCAGCCACGTCATCTTCACCAAGTCCTTTCGAACAATGGAGGCAGTGGCACCGGTGTCGATCGTAGCCACTTGCTTCTTGCCGTTTAGTGTTGCCTCCACAGTCAGACTTTTGTTGTTTCGTTTCGTCTGTGAGACCTGGATGGTGGTTCTGGGGCCATCGATACCAGAAACCAGCTTCTGCCCCTCGAAGTTGGTTCTTACTCGTTTCCCGGTTGAGAAACGGGGCGAGTAGGAGTATTGACATTGTTGTCGTTAAAGTTTCTGCTTCCACAATGTTGACATGCTGGTCTTCTAGGTGGCAATCTGCACTGGCGTTGACGATGTCCGGTCTTGTTACAATTCCAGCATCGAGCAGGTCCATCTCGCTGGTTCCTTTGGAATGCAGTTCTCTGGCAAGAACACTCCTCAATTTCTAGTTCTCTTACCCGATGAACTCCTTGAGAAGCCTGTTCTGCTGCTTCCATAGTCAGGGCGAACGCCAATGCTTCAGGGAGTGTGCGTTTTCCAGCCGTTCGAATTGCTCGCTGAAGGTTGATGTCAGATACAGCACGAACAAAGGCTTCTGTTGCGAATTGGTTGATGATTTCATCTCCTGCAGCTGGATATGCCAGATGTGCCAATCGTTCGATGTCTGCTTGAAGCTGTTGCAGAGTTTCTCCCCTCTTTTGAATTCTAGTATTGAGTTGAACACGGAAGACTTCTTGCATATGGCCATCTCCAAAGCGTTTGTCAATGGCCTGAACAAGAGCGCTGAAGTTGCCACTCTTATCTGCTGGTATGGTTTGCAGCAGTTCAGCAGCAGTTCCTCTGAGGGCAAGCGTCAGAGCTATGTATTTGTCCTCCTCATCCCAGCCATTTGTTGCTGCGGCTGCTTCAAACTGCTTCTTGTAGATTGACCAAGAAGTTTGTCCATCGAAGGTTGGGGGATGCATCTCCTTTCTCCTAGGACAGGCACCAGAACTTTCTCGAACCTTCATTTTTCTTACTTTGTCCAATTCCTTAGTAATGGATTCGATTTTATCTTCCACTTTTTCGAACTTTGATTCTACTGTCGACAATTGCTTATCGACATTACACAATTGTTGATCGACAGTTAACAATTGTTTATCGATAGAAGAAAATTGTTTATCGACACGCTCGTCAAGGGCAATAATTCTATTGTCAAAGGCATCTAACTTACATTCTAGCATATTTGTCTGTTTTTCCAGTAGACACTTTTGTTCTTGGCTTTGTTGCTCGAATCGTTCGAGAAGATTCTTTTGTTCACTACGTTGCTCTTGGCCTTGTTGTTCAAATCGTTCGAGAAGATTCTTTTGTTCATTCCGTTGTACTTGGCTTTGTTGTTCGAAACGTTCGAGAAGATTCTTTTGTTCATTACGTTGTTCTTGGCTTTGCTGTTCTAGAAGATTCTTTTGTTCTTCAAATTTTGCGAGCAGCTGAGACAGCATATTGGTCATGCCCGATGTACTTACTTGTTCTTGCTGTTCTTCCATTTCAATATCGAATATAAACGTGTCCGGGTTTTTTCCACATCTTCTTAAATCTTCTTGCAGACGAATTATAAGATCATTCTTTGTTCCAGCAGTAGGAAGATCTCGCTTATTCAGTTCTGCCTTGAGTTCCACTACATTTAAATCATTCAAAGATTTACCCATTGTCTTTTTTTTTTTTTTTTTTTTTTTTTTTTACTTTTCACACAATAAATTTACTGAGTGCACTGATAAATTAAGTTTTATTCCACTTCTAACACCAATGTAATATTTTCTCAGGTTCGTTAATAAAACTTATTTACTTTATTCAAAACGTCCACTTATTTATTTCGCAAAATAAAACACTTTACTTTTCTTACTACAAACAAAACGATTTATTATTCACCACTGAATTAGTTCACAAACTTTATTTTTCACTTTTATTACAACCAACTTTATTCATTCACGATTAAAAACAAACTGTCCCGCTGCCGTTCAAACATGTGCCTTTTATACTTGTTTTCCAAACTCTGGAAATAAGGAGAACGTTCTAGTCTCTGCTTCCAGAGCTTTCCATAGGGGAAATTTCCCAATAATTTCCCTTCCAAAAGCTTTTATTTGACAGCTGGTAAATCTGCTATAATCCGGCAGATGGCGCTTCCTTCGTTTGAGAGTTGCTATAATTATTGCTAATAAGGGTATGTTTGCACTGCGACCGTAAGCTTTATTGTGTCCGTTTGCTTGCATTTCGGAGTCGTTATAGTTCAAATATGGAAAGTTATTACAATATCATGACATAACTTTTTACATTAAATCCCCCCGAAGAAAAGATCGATTTTCTAGATGTTTTCGATTATTTCTTCTTAATGGAATGCTCGAATTGGTTGAAACTTGCTTTCTTAACACTATACAGCATTTTTAAATTGTTGTTCGGTCAATACAAATGAGAAAAGGAAGCCAAAATGAAACATTATAAGTAATTTTGATAACATATCGACGAAAATTTAATTGGTTATCCTGACCATTTTTTCGAAATGTGCTGTTTTTTACCTAAAAACGGCCGCGGGGTCTCAAAACTCGATTTTGGAAAATGTCCCAGAACAAAAATTTCATCTTTCTAAACCCTTTACAAGATCCACCATACCCATTTTGAATATAAAAAATAAAAAACAATTCCGACACCCCTAATGTACATATGTAGTAATGTACTAGCACAATTTAAATAAAATTGGTCAAACTGTTTTTGAAAAAGAAAATGGAAAAAACTACATGAAAAAAAAATATTTACTTAAGCTCATTAGAAGCGCTATTTACAAAACTAAAACAAAAAATGGCTAAGCTATTGAATATACACCTCAAGGAGTTAGGGTGCGTTTATGCTAAAGCTGAGATCAACAATCCGAGCAGCTATGTGAGCAACGATCACAATCACAGCTTTTATGCTGTGTTCATATTGGAGCTTCGATTACTGATATTTTCGTAAACAAATTATTTATTTTTTTTTAAATTATTTGATTACATCATAAAATTTTCAGCATCTTTCACATATAAGAGCTTCAAGAATATAATCGATGATTTTCCTTGCTCACCTTACCCTAAGGTGAGGTTAGTTCAATCATTTTTTTTTTATAAAAAAAAAACATGTAAAACATTTTTAAATATTTATTTGTAAGGTAGTAAACATTTTAAAAAATAATTATTTTTCTGGATTTAAACGGACCCGCATTACCAGTTGAGAAAAACTTATTTTACAAAATCTCAGAGTTTGTTAGAGTTTTGGAAACTTAACATTTAATTTTCCCTAAAATCAGTTTTTATTCTAAATTAATTTTTGTTTTATATCCTAATCTTAGGGCTTTTAGGTTAAAACAAGTGGAAATAAATACTTATATTTAAAAAAAATTGCAAACACCTTATCAAAAACAAAATTAGCTCAAAAATACAAAATGCTGTTTAATATTTGTATGAACAAGAATTTGTTTTTCTGTCAACTTTATTTTGTGTTACCCCAAATAAAAATTTATTAAATATAAAAACATATTTTAGAAGGGAGGAAGGTTGGGCCCTTCTTAATATAGGAAGAATACGGCAATTGGTAAAAAGAAATATGTAGGTATCAAGAAGAGACTCGGAAGCCTTGGCCCACGACTCACAGCTCACAGGCAACTATTTTTCCGTCTCATCTTTTATCTCTTTCGCACTCATTTATGTTCGAAAAGAGTCATACGCAAGGAATCATCGTTTAATGGGGGACATAGATATTTTTTTCTGTTTCAATGTGAAAAAGTGATTTTTACGTTAAATTTTAGTTTGTTTCTGATGAAGCTGAAGATCGCTGCACCGAAAGTTAAAATATTTTTAGGAGAGGATCTGGACGTATTGTGAACTTATTTTTAAAAAATTTAAAAAGGATGGTGTTGGGCATGAATTTTTCTAGACGTGATGTCTTTTCTTTTTTTTTATTGTGATGTTTAATATTTTGTTTTTATCAAAAATCGAAAAATGTAGCTCCCTTTTTCTTTTAGGAGAGGATCCCCGCCACAAAAATAGTTTTTTGAAAAAAATAAAATATGTCATAAGTAGGATGGCTTAAACTACAGACGTGATGTTTTTTATTTTTTTTGTTTTTTGTACTGTTTAGGTTTTTTAGTATGATTTCTCAACAAAACTTTGGACCCTTAAAGCTTGGAGCTGAGATATGATAGGAAGAAAGCAAGAACATCAATATAACGGCATTTTGGAACTCTAAACGTGATTGATCTTTTTTTTTATTTATGATTTAAGCTCTTTTTTTTGTTTTTATTAGCAAAACAATGCAATTTTACTAACAAATATTTAAGAAAAATTAAGTTAGAAGCTAATGGATTTGTAAGGAAACTTGTGTTTATATCCAGTGTGCTTATATCTATTTGTAATGCCGAGCGAGTGTAAGGTTCAGGTACGTTGTACGTACAATAGTCGGAAAAAGTATTTTGACAAAAAAAAAATGTTCGCAATTTTCTTATATCTTTTTATTTATTGATGAAAAAATCTGAAAAAAATATATTATAATGGTATCAAGATTAACTTCCAAAAAAACATACAAAAGTTAGATTCATAATTATAGTTTTGAAAATAAAAATTGTATTTCAAAAACGTATGAAGGAAAAAGTATTATGACAAAATTAAAAAGGCTACCAATTTTAAAATAAATAAATAAATTTACCAATAACTTTTTAGTACAGGCAGTGAGGACTGGTTTTTAGTACACTTTTGGATACAGAATTCAAATCCGTCATCCGTTTGTGGCTATCAGCTCGGGTTTTCACAAAATTGCCGTTAGAAAATGATCAAAACTCGTTTTTTTTTTGCAATTTTTGAGAGCTCGAAACATCTAGAAATGTTTCGGCAGTGGCAGTGTACTGCCTGTACTAAAAAGTTATTGGTAAATTTATTTATTTATTTTAAAATTGGTAGCCTTTTTAATTTGTCATAATACTTTTTCCTTCATACGTTTTTGAAATACAATTTTTATTTTCAAAACTATAATTATGAATCTAACTTTTGTATGTTTTTTTGGAAGTTAATCTTGATACCATTATAATATATTTTTTTCAGATTTTTTCATCAATAAATAAAAAGATATAAGAAAATTGCGAACATTTTTTTTTTTGTCAAAATACTTTTTCCGACTATTGTACGTACAACGTACCTGAACCTTACACTTGCTCGGCATTACAAATAGATATAAGCACACTGAAGTTTCCTTACAAATCCATTAGCTTCTAACTTAATTTTTCTTAAATATTTGTTAGTAAAATTGCATTGTTTTGTTAATAAAAACAAAAAAAAGAGCTTAAATCGTAAATAAAAAAAAAAAAAATAAATCACGTTTAGAGTTCCAAAATGCCGTTATATTGATGTTCTTGCTTTCTTCCTATCATATCTCAGCTCCAAGCTTTAAGGGTCCAAAGTTTTGTTGAGAAATCATACTAAAGAACCTAAACAGTACAAAAAACAAAAAAAAATAAAAAACATCACGTCTGTAGTTTAAGCCATCCTACTTATGACATATTTTATTTTTTTCAAAAAACTTTTTTTGTGGCGGGGATCCTCTCCTAAAAGAAAAAGGGAGCTACATTTTTCGATTTTTGATAAAAACAAAATATTAAACATCACAATAAAAAAAAAGAAAAGACATCACGTCTAGAAAAATTCATGCCCAACACCATCCTTTTTAAATTTTTTAAAAATAAGTTCACAATACGTCCAGATCCTCTCCTAAAAATATTTTAACTTTCGGTGCAGCGATCTTCAGCTTCATTGTTTCTGTAACATAGACAACATTTATTTTATTCAAAAGTATTTAATATCCTGAATTCGAATTTTTGGTAATAATTGCTCAAGAACGTCAGGTTTTTAAGATATTTCTATTTATATCTTAGAAGTCCTCATTTCTAATTTATGAAATTAGCATGTTTTTATATAACATATGTAATTTAAGATGAAAGCTAACAGCTAATTACCAATTTCTCGAAGCGGAATGCAAATACCTACCTATTTGAAAGATCAAACAAGAATTAAGAAATATCTAATAAAACCCGAAATTTATCTAAAAATCGAGCTATTTTCAAATTTTATACTGGAATACCTACCTCAAAAACGTAACATACTAGAGCAGTTCTGAAACCAGATTCGGATTAAGCTCATCAAAAACCACCAGAAAAATATAGATATATCTGTAGTGTTTTGTAGAACCATGATAGCTAGGTAACTCCATTTTAAAATTTGCGTCTTTAAGTCCACTTAACATTAAGCTAGATGTTGGAGCCCAAAAGAGTTTACCGATTTTCTTAAATTTTGGAATGTTTATGAGCACAATATTTGACAAATTATATTTCAAATTTGAAGGAAATCGGTTCATCCGTTTAAGCTCTAGCTCGATGTAAAGTGCACGTAAAGACGCAAATTTTTAAAAGCAGTTATAATATTTCTACCAAACTACGGATTCTAGGTATATTATTGGTTTCAAATTCAAATTTTGTTACACAGTGTTATTATAGCAGTTTTTTCCTACAGCATTATATTTCTATAGTAGATATACCTACCTACCAAGATATTTGATACCATTTTTGCATCAAACAAAATTAAAAACACTGGATTTTTGATATTATTTAAGCAAACACAGAATTTGTGAGTCATCATTAGTAGGTAACTATGTATGTATAATCTATGGGCCCTACTAATAATCAAATTTAGTGAAGACTTAAATATTTCATTGAAATGGACCATAATGAAAGGGACTCTAAACAATAAACCATACATGGTATCACCTTAATATTTAATTGAGCTCTTAACAATGAACCATAGGTGGTATGAACTCCAAAAAAATTAACATTCCATGTATAGTTCATTATTTGGGATCGATAACATTATGTTTCATTTCACTGAAATATTTAACTCGTTGCTAAATTTGATTATTAGTAAGGCCCTATAAGTACAACAAATAATTATATACAAATACATCTGTAAACCCATCTTTGGAATTTAATAAAGTTTATTTATACCTATATGCCCATTGAAAAATATAAAAAGAATACGTTACCTATGCATTCACTATGCCCATTAAAAAAATTCCCATATCTAGGTAGGTAGTTTAATAGTCTATTATTGGATTTAATAAAAGGCAAATAAAGGAAATCTTTTGAGAGAAGTGTGGCCACAATAATCAAAAGCGTCTGTACTGTTTAATGCTCGACAAAAGACTATCGTTCCGTTTCTTTATTTCAATCATTTGTATCTTTTTCATTCGATCAGTTTTGGTTGTATAAGATTTTTGCTATACATGTATAAGTAATAAAGAATAATATTGTTTGTCGCCAGGACAATTCGCAAAGAAGAAAAAAAGGAAAAGTAGATTGTAAACCCCGCAGTCAAATAGTCGCGAAGCTAAATCCAAAAGTTGCCGTATAGGATGCAACCAAAAAGGATAACCAAAAAAAAGCAATCGATACCAGCGAAATCAATAGCAATAAAAGAAAAACTAATTAAAAAAAAAGACTTGGTTCTTTATCCTTTCTTAGCATTCAAATTAGCTCTTTACTTTATTTAATTTGATTTGTTAATTACTCGGCTTTCAAAATGGGAATTCAAATAAAAACTCGTTATTGCCATAACGAAACCTCGGCGTATCATCTGCAATGACTCGGCATAGAGCAAACTGCTGATCTTGCGTTGGTACAGCTAGAGATCATTGACCTATAAAGGGATCTTCGTGATCATATCTGGCTGTAGCTTCACCTCGCACCTCTCATATTCTTAGGGTTCTTGCCAATCCAAAGTTGTCTCCCCTGGTGGACCATCAACCGCAGCTTAACCATTTGATGCATACATACACAAAAAAAACATCGCATTGTGGGAGGTGCCAAAAATAAAACATCGAAACTTGTTGCGATCACCTGAAAAATATAAAAATAATTTACTTTAAAATGCCAAAAATAAAAGTAAAAAAATGTTTTTTTTGGGGGGTTACCAAAATCACCGCTGAGGAAATTCTCCTTGTCGCGTCACCTCTGGTACTGACTGCCATCTGGAAAGAAAAAAAGAATAGAGAAAATTGAATGAAAAAGAATACTAAACCTAAATAAGAATACCTAAAACTAATAAAGCAAGCTAAAATGGAAGATGAAAAAGAAAAAAAAGGGAAAAATAATCTAGGAAAATAAATAATACCTGAAATATAAATGCAAATAAAAACCTTACCTGTTAGAGTTAGAAGCCGCCATGAATGAATAAAGATGAATGATAGTAGAGATAGAGTAGATGCGTAGTTAGTGTGTGGAGTGTGGATCGTAGTAGTGGAAGTTGATCGTCGATGTTTTCTCGAGCTGCGTTAGAGTGAGAAAAGCGTACAATTAAAGAAAAGGAAGGCAAGCTTTTGCAACATAACTAATTAGTGAAGTTAGGCGGTGGAATGTATTTTATTCCACGGCTTCTGTTAGTACGTTTGTCGGTAAGGCAGCTCCAAGAATTGGAGATTGGGGGACATGTAGACGAGATCGCTATTTCGCCCGCGGGGGGATGACGAGATTAGGAGAGAGAGAGAGTTGAAATAGTTTTTGTAATCATACGCATAATTTTATCGGTTCGGTTGGCAAGCGGTAGATGGGTGGATGTGTGGGTGCAAAAGGTAAAAATCAAAAAGGAACAAAAGAAAGGAGGGGTAGTGTAAGCGGTAAACTGGTCGATAGCTGCTTGGCGTTAAGCTAGCAGAAAGCTATTGTACGCCCGAAGGTGAAGTCGGTCATAAAGTCCAGTAAAAGGCAGTGTTTGATACAAAAATTAATTTAAAAGTAGTGACAGTTAAAGTGCACATTTTTTTTAAAATAAAAAAAAGGCAAAAGTATTAGTTCTCTGAATTGAAGCAGAAATCTTACGAAAATAGGCACGGGGTGAGTGAATTTTACTAATCAAGAGATAAAAAGATAAAAAGAAAAATCTAGATTTTATAAAAAAAAAAAAAATATAAAAATTATTTAGTAGCTCGCGCTTATATAGATATATGTATCAATCTTGTAGGTGCAGGTCGAACCTTTGGACCAGTACTCCTGAGGGAAAAATTTAAGTAAAAAGTGATTTAAGTTAGCTGAAGGAAAAGGTGAGATAATGTTAATTGGGGTTTTTGGTAGTAATTAGTATCGCCTTCTAAGAGTTCCTACGAGCAAAATTGGTTTTAACAACGAAATAAAAATAATTAAGGACATTGCTGTTAAGAATGGATACGATATTCAAACAATCTACCATTTATTGCGGCTTAAATCTAGAAAACTGGCTTTACGATCAATTTTTCCCATTTCAGTCGAAAAGGAAACTCAAAGTTGGCGAAAGATACCCTACATACCTGGTGTTTCTGAAAAATTGTGTGGTCCACTATCTACAATAAATATAAAACCGGCTTTTTTCAATAATTTTACATTAAAAAATGCTCTCTGCAACAATAAAATTAGATCGAAAAAACAAAAATATTCCAAAAGCGGCGTATACAAGGTAACCTGCAAAGAATGTAATGGAATTTACATAGGTAAAACCTCAAGATCCCTATCAACAAGATTCAATGAACACATTAAATCTTCTGTGCGTCAAGAACCTTCCTCTGGACTAGCTCAACATTTACAAAATTCCGGATATGGATGCTCATTGGATGATGTGTCTCTTTTACATTGCTTACCTGCTGGACGTGTATTGGATAAATACGAAATTTTCGAAATAAATAAGCACAAGCGCTTAAATATTTTTAATTGTCAAATCGACTTAATAAATAATAGCCCACTTCTTAACAAATAGTTGTTTTTTAAATACAAACAATTTTTTTTTCTTTTTACATTCACTCATGTTTAAAAATAATTTAATTATTCTTTTTGTACTTTTAATTAATTTTTAATTAAATTTATTTGTTCGTGTGAATACTTTTATTCACTACTTTATTTTGTTTCACCTCTTGTGATTGTATGATTCTATGTAAATATTTAGTGCCCTGATGATGTCCTAACTAAGACGAAACGCGTTGGCAATATTCAGCAATAAAATAATTTAATTTGTGGAAAAATATAACAAGTGTTTCTTTAAATCTATTCTAAAATAATTAGTATAAAAAAAAAAACATTTTATAGGACCATAGCATCTACATACATTATATAGCCGTTACCAAGACTTCATATCTAGGGAGACCATATAGATATATATATATATAGATATATATATATATAGATATATATATATAAAAAGCCGTACTTTTAAGGGTAAGCGAAATGTTTGAAGTGTATAAACGTGATTTTAATGGTAGTTAAATTTAGATAGTCGGTGAAATTAAGAAAGGAATTTTGGCGGTCACCGGCTAAACGAAAAGCAAGTCGGGGCCGCCAAGTTTTTTTGTATATAGCGACTTCATCATTTTTCCATACAAAGAAGAAAAAGAACGCGGAGCCCAACTTTTGGGTATTCCGTTCATTTCAATTAAACGGAACAGGGCCAACTCCCTGGTACTGCAAATAAAGAAAAACGGCATTTAAAGATATAAGTAGAAGGCTACGGTTCAAAGTTCAAAACCAAAAGTTAAGATCCCGCAAAATTGGAGGCAACGAATTTTTTCGACAGTGGACCGGAACTCATTTTTTATTGGAAAAATATATTTTTTCTTACATTTTTTTTGGCGTGGTAGGGACGATAGCTATTTGTATTTTTAAATTACAACAGTCTTATTTTTGCTAAGAAAAAAAAAAATTATTATTTGAAAAATTGTGAAAAAGGGAAGGAAGTTAAAGCTCCCCTAAGACGCCTTCTACAGGTTTTATCGGGCGGTTGCGATAACCTTTTTGGTATCACTTGTCTTCTGTTGACGTATACCTAACCAGAGCTCTCGATAGGTAGGGTCTTCGGAAACGCGAGCGTTTTGTAGCAAAGCGTTTGAATAAAAAAGAAAGGCGCTGTTTAAACCTAAGGCCTGAAGTAGGTGGGAAAAGGCGGAAGATGCTACAGCTAATCTTCGTTTTTAGTAGAATTTTCAGTAAATTTTTTCGTATCGTGTTTGTAAATTATTAAATTCCAAAACCATAACAAAAAAAACAAAAAAAAAAACAAAAACCCAACAAAAAAAAAACATAAAAATATAAAAACACCATAAACAAAAAAATTATTTAAAAACTTATAATTTTGTTTGTAAATTTTTAATTTCATTTTTATTTATTTCTTTTTTGTTCTTATATATTTTTGTCTTTATTTATTTTTGCATTTATTTACCTTTTTTTTTATTTATTTATTTATTTATTCAAATTTCCATATTTTTTTCTTTATTTTGATTATTCTCCGAATATTCATCTGACCTTTTGTCCTTTGAAGTTCGAACCATATATGTATGTCAGTTCACAGTTCTTTTGTATAGGAGTTTAGTTTCTTAAATAAATGTTTTATTTCACGCCAAATCCAACGGTTTTTCAATGAACAACCAGAGTCATTCGATGGCGAAGTAAACTAATTTTTCAGGGGGTGGGAAGGGGTGGCTAAAAGTCCATCGGAGGCAGATGGAGTGAGGGCGACAATCATCTTCGCATTCGGGGAGTCTGAAAACTCCTGCCACGGACTCCAGGCTGGGAGGGCGGCTTAACCGCACAACATCAGCGGCTTCGAAGGTCATGACTCATGGTAAGCGAAAGTGTCATTTATGTGTGGTGGTGGCTATGTAAGTTTTCAGCTTTTTTCTTTGTTTGGCACGATATATGTTTTTGTTGCTGGCCTTGTCTAATTTTTGGGACAAGATCCCCCCATATCCGGTGAGCTAAGCCGTGCCCCGCCAGCGTGCCAGGTCCCAAGATTAGACGCTCCTCTCCCCCGTTCGGGTTTCTTACTTCCTCTATTATTCTTTCTGTCCTTTTTGATTTCCTACCACTACTATCCTTGTATTTTCCGTTTAATTTTCCCGTTCTCTCTCTTACCCCACTCTTCTTTTTCCTTTTCCTTACCTATTTTAATCTCTATCTCTTAACTATTTTCTCTCTTTTTGGTTCCGCTTCCGTCTTCTTCTTTTTTCTGCAACAATCCCAATCTTAACCTGAACGGTTTCCGGTATCCTACCCATCCAATTTCCTGTTTCCTTCCCAAAATCCTAAACCCCCATACACACCCTTTCCAAGAAGGCCCCAGTAACAAATAGCTCTGATGCCCCTTTCAAAATACTGCCCTGTCGGACTCTGCATATAAAAACTGCATGTACCTACCTATAATCCGAAGAATCTTAAAAGACCATCCAAAATAGCTAACCTCTTGAGAGAAATATGATTGAAAGATACTTATAAACTCGGGCGTACAGTTTAATAAAAAGCGTCAAATATAGTCATAATTCCATCAATCCATATTAATGTACTACGTGCATTCGCATAAAAGGATTTGATCATTGATTAAAAAAATAAGTAAATCATAAGTAAAATCAGGTAAACTATCGATGATAGATCCCCGAGTGTAAATCTCAGATTCGTTATTTCCATACATTGCTTAAGTGATTAGTCGTTTTACGACAGAAAAATTGTTTAAGATATTTCTTTAACAGAAGAAAAAGATTCTTTGAGTTAAAATTTTAGTTAGTACGGTTTCACCTGTTTATCTTGCTTCCCTCGATGGACGTTGGGATATAAATGCTTTCGTCAACGCCAGCGTAAGGAACACAGGATATCGCTACACCCATCGCGTGACAGTTGCTTCGTCCATGCTTCTTCGAAAAAAAAGGAGGTAGAGGAGCGGAGGTATCTCTCCACTAATTCGTGAAAGCTTCGTCTATGCCTCCTTGGCAGGAAAAAGAAGGTTGAGAAGCGTACGTAACTCCTAGCTGATTTGTAATTGCCTCGTCCATTCTTCTTAGGCAGAAAAAAAGAAGGTAGAGAAGCGTAGGTGACGTAAATCCATTCGTCTTAATACCTCACTCGAGAAATAGTGAGGGGAGGGCCTCACCACGAAACAAGAATGAAGTCATAGCAATTTATAAAAAAAAACAACGAATAAATGAACTGATAGGATAAAAATCATAAACAAAAAAAAAATTTTAAATGAACCCTAGTATGAAGCACAGTCTAAGCTAGTAGCAAACAATAAATAATCACCGGAACGATTAGCACATACATATTCTATACATAAAGAGTGGGCTTAGGAATAATCCATGAGCGAAGTTTTGCCCGGCTTTTATCGTGGGTTAGACTCCCCACAGGCTTAATCCAGAAAACGAATATAGCCGCAGGATCTGCCACCGTGTCTGATGAGATCCAGTCATCCTCAGATCCGGTGCTTTGTTGCGATCACCTGAAAAATATAAAAATAATTTACTTTAAAATGCCAAAAATAAAAGTAAAAAAATGTTTTTTTTGGGGGGTTACCAAAATCACCGCTGAGGAAATTCTCCTTGTCGCGTCACCTCTGGTACTGACTGCCATCTGGAAAGAAAAAAGAATAGAGAAAATTGAATGAAAAAGAATACTAAACCTAAATAAGAATACCTAAAACTAATAAAGCAAGCTAAAATGGAAGATGAAAAAGAAAAAAAAGGAAAAAATAATCTAGGAAAATAAATAATACCTGAAATATAAATGCAAATAAAAACGTTACCTGTTAGAGTTAGAAGCCGCCATGAATGAATAAAGATGAATGATAGTAGAGATAGAGTAGATGCGTAGTTAGTGTGTGGAGTGTGGATCGTAGTAGTGGAAGTTGATCGTCGATGTTTTCTCGAGCTGCGTTAGAGTGAGAAAAGCGTACAATTAAAGAAAAGGAAGGCAAGCTTTTGCAACATAACTAATTAGTGAAGTTAGGCGGTGGAATGTATTTTATTCCACGGCTTCTGTTAGTACGTTTGTCGGTAAGGCAGCTCCAAGAATTGGAGATTGGGGGACATGTAGACGAGATCGCTATTTCGCCCGCGGGGGGATGACGAGATTAGGAGAGAGAGAGAGTTGAAATAGTTTTTGTAATCATACGGATAATTTTATCGGTTCGGTTGGCAAGCGGTAGATGGGTGGATGTGTGGGTGCAAAAGGTAAAAATCAAAAAGGAACAAAAGAAAGGAGGGGTAGTGTAAGCGGTAAACTGGTCGATAGCTGCTTGGCGTTAAGCTAGCAGAAAGCTATTGTACGCCCGAAGGTGAAGTCGGTCATAAAGTCCAGTAAAAGGCAGTGTTTGATACAAAAATTAATTTAAAAGTAGTGACAGTTAAAGTGCACATTTTTTTAAAATAAAAAAAGGCAAAAGTATTAGTTCTCTGAATTGAAGCAGAAATCTTACGAAAATAGGCACGGGGTGAGTGAATTTTACTAATCAAGAGATAAAAAAGATAAAAAGAAAAATCTAGATTTTATAAAAAAAAAAAAATATAAAAATTATTTAGTAGCTCGCGCTTATATAGATATATGTATCAATCTTGTAGGTGCAGGTCGAACCTTTGGACCAGTACTCCTGAGGGAAAAATTTAAGTAAAAAGTGATTTAAGTTAGCTGAAGGAAAAGGTGAGATAATGTTAATTGGGGTTTTTGGTAGTAATTAGTATCGCCTTCTAAGAGTTCCTACGAGCAAAATTGGTTTTAACAACGAAATAAAAATAATTAAGGACATTGCTGTAAAGAATGGATACGATATTCAAACAATCTACCATTTATTGCGGCTTAAATCTAGAAAACTGGCTTTACGATCAATTTTTCCCATTTCAGTCGAAAAGGAAACTCAAAGTTGGCGAAAGATACCCTACATACCTGGTGTTTCTGAAAAATTGTGTGGTCCACTATCTACAATAAATATAAAACCGGCTTTTTTCAATAATTTTACATTAAAAAATGCTCTCTGCAACAATAAAATTAGATCGAAAAAACAAAAATATTCCAAAAGCGGCGTATACAAGGTAACCTGCAAAGAATGTAATGGAATTTACATAGGTAAAACCTCAAGATCCCTATCAACAAGATTCAATGAACACATTAAATCTTCTGTGCGTCAAGAACCTTCCTCTGGACTAGCTCAACATTTACAAAATTCCGGACATGGATGCTCATTGGATGATGTGTCTCTTTTACATTGCTTACCTGCTGGACGTGTATTGGATAAATACGAAATTTTCGAAATAAATAAGCACAAGCGCTTAAATATTTTAAACTGTCAAATCGACTTAATAAATAATAGCCACACATTTAGTTGTTTTTTAAATACAAACAATTTTTTTTTCTTTTAACATTCACTCATGTTTAAAAATAATTTAATTATTCTTTTTGTACTTTTAATTAATTTTTAATTAAATTTATTTGTTCGTGTGAATACTTTTATTCACTACTTTATTTTGTTTCACCTCTTGTGATTGTATGATTCTATGTAAATATTTAGTGCCCTGATGATGTCCTAACTAAGACGAAACGCGTTGGCAATATTCAGCAATAAAATAATTTAATTTGTGGAAAAATAAAACAAGTGTTTCTTTAAATCTATTCTAAAATAATTAGTATAAAAAAAAAAACATTTTATAGGACCATAGTATCTACATACATTATATAGCCGTTACCAAGACTTCATATCTAGGGAGACCATATAGATATATACACTCCTCGTCAACTGAATACGCACAAACATTTTTGAATATATTTTATCCATTTTTTCCAAACAGTGATGGTTATTATGCCATCTGTTGATGGTAAAAATTTTCTTAACATATAAATAACAGAATTTCAAAGTTTTATCCAAAAACAACCGTGAGTTTTTCCTTCAACCACTTCCAAAGTGTAACTTATGCAAAGTAGAAGTTTTTTTTTGAGTCAACTGAATAGGTACAAAAATTAAAATTGGTATTGGAATGGAATGAAACAAGTTTTTGTTTAAGTTTAGTAGTGGGTACTTCCACCTTTATTTTTAATTACTTCGTAAATTCGATCCGGCATGGAATCGTATAGCTTTTTAATGTAATTTAACGAAATTTCGCTCCACGCTAATTTGATTGCAGAAATTAAGGTTTCTTTGTCTTCGAACTGACGACCACCCTCATTAACTTTGCGTACTAACCATCCCCAGACATTTTCTATGATGTTTAGATCAGGTGAGTACGGCGGCCATTGAAGCAACTGCACTTGTTGCTCCTCTATCCATGTTTTTATTATGCGCGCTGAGTGAATAGGCGCATTATCATGTTGGTAGGTCCAGTTTATGGGTCCAAAGATGTTAGAAAATTTAGGAAAATTTCTTTCCAAAATTACTTTATACCCAGCTGCTGTCATTCTTGATGTTACAACCTCGAGCTCAACTGTTCCATAATAACTGACTGCTCCCCATATCATGACACCTCCTTCACGACTATGATGGCGCTTTAAAAATCTTTTTTCTTTTCTTAAGTCGTGAAAATAGAAGTTGAACCCATCAGGGCCATCGAAATTAAACTTTTTTTCATCTGAAAAAACCACGTGATACCATTCTTTTTTCCAACTCATGTGAAGTCTTGAAAAATCTAATCGCAACATTTTCCGTCTCTCGTCAAGTGGTGGTTTTTTCTTAAGTTTCATTCGTTTAAGATGGCTTGAGTTGTTGATTACTCTTAATACTGTTGAGCAACTTGCGTTTACGCCGACTTTTTGTTTTATTTTTGCCACAGAATCAGAAGAATTTGATGCATATCTTAAAATTCTTCGTCTCTTAACTGCTGTTGTTGCTGTTTTCTTACCTCCCTTCATGTTTTTGCCGTATGCATCTTTATTTTTCAAGTAAGAATAAACTACATTAAAACTTCGGCCAACTTTATCAGCTATTGCACGTCCAGTTAAGCCTAAGTCTCTAAGTAAATCGATTTTAGCTTTTTCAACACTGTTAAGACACGTAGATCTACCCATTTTTCTTAAAATTTGAAATCAAGAATTAAATTTAACTGAAAACACTAAAATCGTTAATTTAAACTGTCAAGCACTCCAAAAAACTTATAAACAACGAAGAAAATGGCGTTGTACCTATTCAGTTGACTAAACAAAAAACTCCTACTTTGCATATAAAACACTTTGCAAGTGGTTGAAGAAAAACTCACGGTTGTTTTTGGATAATTCTTTCGGAATTATCTGCTTAACATCTTAAGGGAATAGTAAGCATCAACAGATGGCATAATAACCATCACTGTTTGGAAAAAATGGATAAAGTATATTAAAAAATGTTTGTGCGTATTCAGTTGACGAGGAGTGTATATATATAGATATATATATATAAAAAGCCGTACTTTTAAGGGTGAGCGAAATGTTTGAAGTGTATAAACGTGATTTTAATGGTAGTTAAATTTAGATAGTCGGTGAAATTAAGAAAGGAATTTTGGCGGTCACCGGCTAAACGAAAAGCAAGTCGGGGCCGCCAAGTTTTTTTTGTTTATAGCGACTTCATCATTTTTCCATACAAAGAAGAAAAAGAACGCGGAGCCCAACTTTTGGGTATTCCGTTCATTTCAATTAAACGGAACAGGGCCAACTCCCTGGTACTGCAAATAAAGAAAAACGGCATTTAAAGATATAAGTAGAAGGCTACGGTTCAAAGTTCAAAACCAAAAGTTAAGATCCCGCAAAATTGGAGGCAACGAATTTTTTCGACAGTGGACCGAAACTCATTTTTTATTGGAAAAATATATTTTTTTTACATTTTTTTTGGCGTGGTAGGGACGATAGCTATTTGTATTTTTAAATTACAACAGTCTTATTTTTGCTAAGAAAAAAAAAAATAATTATTTGAAAAATTGTGAAAAAGGGAAGGAAGTTAAAGCTCCCCTAAGACGCCTTCTACAGGTTTTATCGGGCGGTTGCGATAACCTTTTTGGTATCACTTGTCTTCTGTTGACGTATACCTAACCAGAGCTCTCGATAGGTAGGGTTTTCGGAAACGCGAGCGTTTTGTAGCAAAGCGTTTGAATAAAAAAGAAAGGTGCTGTTTAAACCTAAGGCCTGAAGTAGGTGGGAAAAGGCGGAAGATGCTACAGCTAATCTTCGTTTTTAGTAGAATTTTCAGTAAATTTTTTCGTATCGTGTTTGTAAATTATTAAATTCCAAAACCATAACAAAAAAACAAAAAAAAAAAACAAAAACCCAACAAAAAAAACATAAAAATATAAAAACACCATAAACAAAAAAATTATTTAAAAACTTATAATTTTGTTTGTAAATTTTTAATTTCATTTTTATTTATTTCTTTTTTGTTCTTATATATTTTTGTCTTTATTTATTTATTTATTTTTGCATTTATTTACCTTTTTTTTATTTATTTATTTATTCAAATTTCCATATTTTTTTCTTTATTTTGATTATTCTCCGAATATTCATCTGACCTTTTGTCCTTTGAAGTTCGAACCATATATGTATGTCAGTTCACAGTTCTTTTGTATAGGAGTTTAGTTTCTTAAATAAATGTTTTATTTCACGCCAAATCCAACGGTTTTTCAATGAACAACCAGAGTCATTCGATGGCGAAGTAAACTAATTTTTCAGGGGGTGGGAAGGGGTGGCTAAAAGTCCATCGGAGGCAGATGGAGTGAGGGCGACAATCATCTTCGCATTCGGGGAGTCTGAAAACTCCTGCCACGGACTCCAGGCTGGGAGGGCGGCTTAACCGCACAACATCAGCGGCTTCGAAGGTCATGACTCATGGTAAGCGAAAGTGTCATTTATGTGTGGTGGTGGCTATGTAAGTTTTCAGCTTTTTTCTTTGTTTGGCACGATATATGTTTTTGTTGCTGGCCTTGTCTAATTTTTGGGACAAGATCCCCCCATATCCGGTGAGCTAAGCCGTGCCCCGCCAGCGTGCCAGGTCCCAAGATTAGACGCTCCTCTCCCCCGTTCGGGTTTCTTACTTCCTCTATTATTCTTTCTGTCCTTTTTGATTTCCTACCACTACTATCCTTGTATTTTCCGTTTAATTTTTCCGTTCTCTCTCTTACCCCACTCTTCTTTTTCCTTTTCCTTACCTATTTTAATCTCTATCTCTTAACTATTTTCTCTCTTTTTGGTTCCGCTTCCGTCTTCTTCTTTTTTCTGCAACAATCCCAATCTTAACCTGAACGGTTTCCGGTATCCTACCCATCCAATTTCCTGTTTCCTTCCCAAAATCCTAAACCCCCATACACACCCTTTCCAAGAAGGCCCCCAGTAACAAATAGCTCTGATGCCCCTTTCAAAATACTGCCCTGTCGGACTCTGCATATAAAAACTGCATGTACCTACCTATAATCCGAAGAATCTTAAAAGACCATCCAAAATAGCTAACCTCTTGAGAGAAATATGATTGAAAGATACTTATAAACTCGGGCGTACAGTTTAATAAAAAGCGTCAAATATAGTCATAATTCCATCAATCCATATTAATGTACTACGTGCATTCGCATAAAAGGATTTGATCATTGATTAAAAAAATAAGTAAATCATAAGTAAAATCAGGTAAACTATCGATGATAGATCCCCGAGTGTAAATCTCAGATTCGTTATTTCCATACATTGCCTAAGTGATTAGTCGTTTTACGACAGAAAAATTGTTTAAGATATTTCTTTAACAGAAGAAAAAGATTCTTTGAGTTAAAATTTTAGTTAGTACGGTTTCACCTGTTTATCTTGCTTCCCTCGATGGACGTTGGGATATAAATGCTTTCGGAGGTATCTCTCCACTAATTCGTGAAAGCTTCGTCTATGCCTCCTTGGCAGGAAAAAGAAGGTTGAGAAGCGTACGTAACTCCTAGCTGATTTGTAATTGCCTCGTCCATTCTTCTTAGGCAGAAAAAAAGAAGGTAGAGAAGCGTAGGTGACGTAAATCCATTCGTCTTAATACCTCACTCGAGAAATAGTGAGGGGAGGGCCTCACCACGAAACAAGAATGAAGTCATAGCATTCTATAAAAAAAAACAACGAATAAATGAACTGATAGGATAAAAATCATAAAAAAAAAAAATTTTAAATGAACCCTAGTATGAAGCACAGTCTTAGCTAGTAGCAAACAATAAATAATCACCGGAACGATTAGCACATACATATTCTATACATAAAGAGTGGGCTTATGCTACATTTCCACCTAACGCTAATCTGAGATTAAATAAGATTTACCGCAAATCTCCTTTAAATCTTGAAGATTTACCATACAAATTTATTTCGTTAATCTTGAAGATTAGAAATTAATCTTGTTAAATCTTTCTAGGACAAATACTTTTACAAATCGAACCAACTTATTCCTGTATGGCGCTGAAGGATTCATTTATGGCTGAATTCAGTTCTTCACAGAGGAAACACTCTATCTCACTTCCTCTTTATGAGAAAAAATGAAACACCATTTGCATTTTAAAAGGGGCTGTCAAAGTAAATCTTTTTTAAATCTTTTTTTGCGGTGGAAACACCAAATAGATTTATTAAATCTGAACTGAGATAATCCTCTGGTGGAAACATAGCATTAGGAATAATCCATGAGCGAAGTTTTGCCCGGCTTTTATCGTGGGTTAGACTCCCCACAGGTTTAATCCAGAAAACGAATATAGCCGCAGGATCTGCCACCGTGTCTGATGAGATCCAGTCATCCTCAGATCCGGTGCTTTGTTGCGATCACCTGAAAAATATAAAAATAATTTACTTTAAAATGCCAAAAATAAAAGTAAAAAAATGTTTTTTTTGGGGGGTTACCAAAATCACCGCTGAGGAAATTCTCCTTGTCGCGTCACCTCTGGTACTGACTGCCATCTGGAAAGAAAAAAAGAATAGAGAAAATTGAATGAAAAAGAATACTAAACCTAAATAAGAATACCTAAAACTAATAAAGCAAGCTAAAATGGAAGATGAAAAAGAAAAAAAATAATCTAGGAAAATAAATAATACCTGAAATATAAATGCAAATAAAAACGTTACCTGTTAGAGTTAGAAGCCGCCATGAATGAATAAAGATGAATGATTGTAGAGATAGAGTAGATGCGTAGTTAGTGTGTGGAGTGTGGATCGTAGTAGTGGAAGTTGATCGTCGATGTTTTCTCGAGCTGCGTTAGAGTGAGAAAAGCGTTTAATTAAAGAAAAGGAAGGCAAGCTTTTGCAACATAACTAATTAGTGAAGTTAGGCGGTGGAATGTATTTTATTCCACGGCTTCTGTTAGTACGTTTGTCGGTAAGGCAGCTCCAAGAATTGGAGATTGGGGGACATGTAGACGAGATCGCTATTTCGCCCGCGGGGGGATGACGAGATTAGGAGAGAGAGAGAGTTGAAATAGTTTTTGTAATCATACGCATAATTTTATCGGTTCGGTTGGCAAGCGGTAGATGGGTGGATGTGTGGGTGCAAAAGGTAAAAATCAAAAAGGAACAAAAGAAAGAAGGGGTAGTGTAAGCGGTAAACTGGTCGATAGCTGCTTGGCGTTAAGCTAGCAGAAAGCTATTGTACGCCCGAAGGTGAAGTCGGTCATAAAGTCCAGTAAAAGGCAGTGTTTGATACAAAAATTAATTTAAAAGTAGTGACAGTTAAAGTGCACATTTTTTTAAAATAAAAAAAGGCAAAAGTATTAGTTCTCTGAATTGAAGCAGAAATCTTACGAAAATAAGCACGGGGTGAGTGAATTTTACTAATCAAGAGATAAAAAAGATAAAAAGAAAAATCTAGATTTTATAAAAAAAAAAAAAATATAAAAATTATTTAGTAGCTCGCGCTTATATAGATATATGTATCAATCTTGTAGGTGCAGGTCGAACCTTTGGACCAGTACTCCTGAGGGAAAAATTTAAGTAAAAAGTGATTTAAGTTAGCTGAAGGAAAAGGTGAGATAATGTTAATTGGGGTTTTTGGTAGTAATTAGTATCGCCTTCTAAGAGTTCCTACGAGCAAAATTGGTTTTAACAACGAAATAAAAATAATTAAGGACATTGCTGTAAAGAATGGATACGATATTCAAACAATCTACCATTTATTGCGGCTTAAATCTAGAAAACTGGCTTTACGATCAATTTTTCCCATTTCAGTCGAAAAGGAAACTCAAAGTTGGCGAAAGATACCCTACATACCTGGTGTTTCTGAAAAATTGTGTGGTCCACTATCTACAATAAATATAAAACCGGCTTTTTTCAATAATTTTACATTAAAAAATGCTCTCTGCAACAATAAAATTAGATCGAAAAAACAAAAATATTCCAAAAGCGGCGTATACAAGGTAACCTGCAAAGAATGTAATGGAATTTACATAGGTAAAACCTCAAGATCCCTATCAACAAGATTCAATGAACACATTAAATCTTCTGTGCGTCAAGAACCTTCCTCTGGACTAGCTCAACATTTACAAAATTCCGGACATGGATGCTCATTGGATGATGTGTCTCTTTTACATTGCTTACCTGCTGGACGTGTATTGGATAAATACGAAATTTTCGAAATAAATAAGCACAAGCGCTTAAATATTTTAAACTGTCAAATCGACTTAATAAATAATAGCCCACTTCTTAACAAATAGTTGTTTTTTAAATACAAACAATTTTTTTTTCTTTTTACATTCACTCATGTTTAAAAATAATTTAATTATTCTTTTTGTACTTTTAATTAATTTTTAATTAAATTTATTTGTTCGTGTGAATACTTTTATTCACTACTTTATTTTGTTTCACCTCTTGTGATTGTATGATTCTATGTAAATATTTAGTGCCCTGATGATGTCCTAACTAAGACGAAACGCGTTGGCAATATTCAGCAATAAAATAATTTAATTTGTGGAAAAATAAAACAAATGTTTCTTTAAATCTATTCTAAAATAATTAGTATAAAAAAAAAAAAAAACATTTTATAGGACCATAGCATCTACATACATTATATAGCCGTTACCAAGACTTCATATCTAGGGAGACCATATAGATATATATATATATAGATATATATATATAAAAAGCCGTACTTTTAAGGGTGAGCGAAATGTTTGAAGTGTATAAACGTGATTTTAATGGTAGTTAAATTTAGATAGTCGGTGAAATTAAGAAAGGAATTTTGGCGGTCACCGGCTAAACGAAAAGCAAGTCGGGGCCGCCAAGTTTTTTTTGTTTATAGCGACTTCATCATTTTTCCATACAAAGAAGAAAAAGAACGCGGAGCCCAACTTTTGGGTATTCCGTTCATTTCAATTAAACGGAACAGGGCCAACTCCCTGGTACTGCAAATAAAGAAAAACGGCATTTAAAGATATAAGTAGAAGGCTACGGTTCAAAGTTCAAAACCAAAAGTTAAGATCCCGCAAAATTGGAGGCAACGAATTTTTTCGACAGTGGACCGGAACTCATTTTTTATTGGAAAAATATATTTTTTCTTACATTTTTTTTGGCGTGGTAGGGACGATAGCTATTTGTATTTTTAAATTACAACAGTCTTATTTTTGCTAAGAAAAAAAAAAATTATTATTTGAAAAATTGTGAAAAAGGGAAGGAAGTTAAAGCTCCCCTAAGACGCCTTCTACAGGTTTTATCGGGCGGTTGCGATAACCTTTTTGGTATCACTTGTCTTCTGTTGACGTATACCTAACCAGAGCTCTCGATAGGTAGGGTCTTCGGAAACGCGAGCGTTTTGTAGCAAAGCGTTTGAATAAAAAAGAAAGGCGCTGTTTAAACCTAAGGCCTGAAGTAGGTGGGAAAAGGCGGAAGATGCTACAGCTAATCTTCGTTTTTAGTAGAATTTTCAGTAAATTTTTTCGTATCGTGTTTGTAAATTATTAAATTCCAAAACCATAACAAAAAAAACAAAAAAAAAAACAAAAACCCAACAAAAAAAAAAACATAAAAATATAAAAACACCATAAACAAAAAAATTATTTAAAAACTTATAATTTTGTTTGTAAATTTTTAATTTCATTTTTATTTATTTCTTTTTTGTTCTTATATATTTTTGTCTTTATTTATTTTTGCATTTATTTACCTTTTTTTTTATTTATTTATTTATTTATTCAAATTTCCATATTTTTTTCTTTATTTTGATTATTCTCCGAATATTCATCTGACCTTTTGTCCTTTGAAGTTCGAACCATATATGTATGTCAGTTCACAGTTCTTTTGTATAGGAGTTTAGTTTCTTAAATAAATGTTTTATTTCACGCCAAATCCAACGGTTTTTCAATGAACAACCAGAGTCATTCGATGGCGAAGTAAACTAATTTTTCAGGGGGTGGGAAGGGGTGGCTAAAAGTCCATCGGAGGCAGATGGAGTGAGGGCGACAATCATCTTCGCATTCGGGGAGTCTGAAAACTCCTGCCACGGACTCCAGGCTGGGAGGGCGGCTTAACCGCACAACATCAGCGGCTTCGAAGGTCATGACTCATGGTAAGCGAAAGTGTCATTTATGTGTGGTGGTGGCTATGTAAGTTTTCAGCTTTTTTCTTTGTTTGGCACGATATATGTTTTTGTTGCTGGCCTTGTCTAATTTTTGGGACAAGATCCCCCCATATCCGGTGAGCTAAGCCGTGCCCCGCCAGCGTGCCAGGTCCCAAGATTAGACGCTCCTCTCCCCCGTTCGGGTTTCTTACTTCCTCTATTATTCTTTCTGTCCTTTTTGATTTCCTACCACTACTATCCTTGTATTTTCCGTTTAATTTTCCCGTTCTCTCTCTTACCCCACTCTTCTTTTTCCTTTTCCTTACCTATTTTAATCTCTATCTCTTAACTATTTTCTCTCTTTTTGGTTCCGCTTCCGTCTTCTTCTTTTTTCTGCAACAATCCCAATCTTAACCTGAACGGTTTCCGGTATCCTACCCATCCAATTTCCTGTTTCCTTCCCAAAATCCTAAACCCCCATACACACCCTTTCCAAGAAGGCCCCAGTAACAAATAGCTCTGATGCCCCTTTCAAAATACTGCCCTGTCGGACTCTGCATATAAAAACTGCATGTACCTACCTATAATCCGAAGAATCTTAAAAGACCATCCAAAATAGCTAACCTCTTGAGAGAAATATGATTGAAAGATACTTATAAACTCGGGCGTACAGTTTAATAAAAAGCGTCAAATATAGTCATAATTCCATCAATCCATATTAATGTACTACGTGCATTCGCATAAAAGGATTTGATCATTGATTAAAAAAATAAGTAAATCATAAGTAAAATCAGGTAAACTATCGATGATAGATCCCCGAGTGTAAATCTCAGATTCGTTATTTCCATACATTGCTTAAGTGATTAGTCGTTTTACGACAGAAAAATTGTTTAAGATATTTCTTTAACAGAAGAAAAAGATTCTTTGAGTTAAAATTTTAGTTAGTACGGTTTCACCTGTTTATCTTGCTTCCCTCGATGGACGTTGGGATATAAATGCTTTCGTCAACGCCAGCGTAAGGAACACAGGATATCGCTACACCCATCGCGTGACAGTTGCTTCGTCCATGCTTCTTCGAAAAAAAAGGAGGTAGAGGAGCGGAGGTATCTCTCCACTAATTCGTGAAAGCTTCGTCTATGCCTCCTTGGCAGGAAAAAGAAGGTTGAGAAGCGTACGTAACTCCTAGCTGATTTGTAATTGCCTCGTCCATTCTTCTTAGGCAGAAAAAAAGAAGGTAGAGAAGCGTAGGTGACGTAAATCCATTCGTCTTAATACCTCACTCGAGAAATAGTGAGGGGAGGGCCTCACCACGAAACAAGAATGAAGTCATAGCAATTTATAAAAAAAAACAACGAATAAATGAACTGATAGGATAAAAATCATAAACAAAAAAAAAATTTTAAATGAACCCTAGTATGAAGCACAGTCTAAGCTAGTAGCAAACAATAAATAATCACCGGAACGATTAGCACATACATATTCTATACATAAAGAGTGGGCTTAGGAATAATCCATGAGCGAAGTTTTGCCCGGCTTTTATCGTGGGTTAGACTCCCCACAGGCTTAATCCAGAAAACGAATATAGCCGCAGGATCTGCCACCGTGTCTGATGAGATCCAGTCATCCTCAGATCCGGTGCTTTGTTGCGATCACCTGAAAAATATAAAAATAATTTACTTTAAAATGCCAAAAATAAAAGTAAAAAAATGTTTTTTTTGGGGGGTTACCAAAATCACCGCTGAGGAAATTCTCCTTGTCGCGTCACCTCTGGTACTGACTGCCATCTGGAAAGAAAAAAGAATAGAGAAAATTGAATGAAAAAGAATACTAAACCTAAATAAGAATACCTAAAACTAATAAAGCAAGCTAAAATGGAAGATGAAAAAGAAAAAAAAGGAAAAAATAATCTAGGAAAATAAATAATACCTGAAATATAAATGCAAATAAAAACGTTACCTGTTAGAGTTAGAAGCCGCCATGAATGAATAAAGATGAATGATAGTAGAGATAGAGTAGATGCGTAGTTAGTGTGTGGAGTGTGGATCGTAGTAGTGGAAGTTGATCGTCGATGTTTTCTCGAGCTGCGTTAGAGTGAGAAAAGCGTACAATTAAAGAAAAGGAAGGCAAGCTTTTGCAACATAACTAATTAGTGAAGTTAGGCGGTGGAATGTATTTTATTCCACGGCTTCTGTTAGTACGTTTGTCGGTAAGGCAGCTCCAAGAATTGGAGATTGGGGGACATGTAGACGAGATCGCTATTTCGCCCGCGGGGGGATGACGAGATTAGGAGAGAGAGAGAGTTGAAATAGTTTTTGTAATCATACGGATAATTTTATCGGTTCGGTTGGCAAGCGGTAGATGGGTGGATGTGTGGGTGCAAAAGGTAAAAATCAAAAAGGAACAAAAGAAAGGAGGGGTAGTGTAAGCGGTAAACTGGTCGATAGCTGCTTGGCGTTAAGCTAGCAGAAAGCTATTGTACGCCCGAAGGTGAAGTCGGTCATAAAGTCCAGTAAAAGGCAGTGTTTGATACAAAAATTAATTTAAAAGTAGTGACAGTTAAAGTGCACATTTTTTTAAAATAAAAAAAGGCAAAAGTATTAGTTCTCTGAATTGAAGCAGAAATCTTACGAAAATAGGCACGGGGTGAGTGAATTTTACTAATCAAGAGATAAAAAAGATAAAAAGAAAAATCTAGATTTTATAAAAAAAAAAAAAATATAAAAATTATTTAGTAGCTCGCGCTTATATAGATATATGTATCAATCTTGTAGGTGCAGGTCGAACCTTTGGACCAGTACTCCTGAGGGAAAAATTTAAGTAAAAAGTGATTTAAGTTAGCTGAAGGAAAAGGTGAGATAATGTTAATTGGGGTTTTTGGTAGTAATTAGTATCGCCTTCTAAGAGTTCCTACGAGCAAAATTGGTTTTAACAACGAAATAAAAATAATTAAGGACATTGCTGTAAAGAATGGATACGATATTCAAACAATCTACCATTTATTGCGGCTTAAATCTAGAAAACTGGCTTTACGATCAATTTTTCCCATTTCAGTCGAAAAGGAAACTCAAAGTTGGCGAAAGATACCCTACATACCTGGTGTTTCTGAAAAATTGTGTGGTCCACTATCTACAATAAATATAAAACCGGCTTTTTTCAATAATTTTACATTAAAAAATGCTCTCTGCAACAATAAAATTAGATCGAAAAAACAAAAATATTCCAAAAGCGGCGTATACAAGGTAACCTGCAAAGAATGTAATGGAATTTACATAGGTAAAACCTCAAGATCCCTATCAACAAGATTCAATGAACACATTAAATCTTCTGTGCGTCAAGAACCTTCCTCTGGACTAGCTCAACATTTACAAAATTCCGGACATGGATGCTCATTGGATGATGTGTCTCTTTTACATTGCTTACCTGCTGGACGTGTATTGGATAAATACGAAATTTTCGAAATAAATAAGCACAAGCGCTTAAATATTTTAAACTGTCAAATCGACTTAATAAATAATAGCCACACATTTAGTTGTTTTTTAAATACAAACAATTTTTTTTTCTTTTAACATTCACTCATGTTTAAAAATAATTTAATTATTCTTTTTGTACTTTTAATTAATTTTTAATTAAATTTATTTGTTCGTGTGAATACTTTTATTCACTACTTTATTTTGTTTCACCTCTTGTGATTGTATGATTCTATGTAAATATTTAGTGCCCTGATGATGTCCTAACTAAGACGAAACGCGTTGGCAATATTCAGCAATAAAATAATTTAATTTGTGGAAAAATAAAACAAGTGTTTCTTTAAATCTATTCTAAAATAATTAGTATAAAAAAAAAAACATTTTATAGGACCATAGTATCTACATACATTATATAGCCGTTACCAAGACTTCATATCTAGGGAGACCATATAGATATATACACTCCTCGTCAACTGAATACGCACAAACATTTTTGAATATATTTTATCCATTTTTTCCAAACAGTGATGGTTATTATGCCATCTGTTGATGGTAAAAATTTTCTTAACATATAAATAACAGAATTTCAAAGTTTTATCCAAAAACAACCGTGAGTTTTTCCTTCAACCACTTCCAAAGTGTAACTTATGCAAAGTAGAAGTTTTTTTTTGAGTCAACTGAATAGGTACAAAAATTAAAATTGGTATTGGAATGGAATGAAACAAGTTTTTGTTTAAGTTTAGTAGTGGGTACTTCCACCTTTATTTTTAATTACTTCGTAAATTCGATCCGGCATGGAATCGTATAGCTTTTTAATGTAATTTAACGAAATTTCGCTCCACGCTAATTTGATTGCAGAAATTAAGGTTTCTTTGTCTTCGAACTGACGACCACCCTCATTAACTTTGCGTACTAACCATCCCCAGACATTTTCTATGATGTTTAGATCAGGTGAGTACGGCGGCCATTGAAGCAACTGCACTTGTTGCTCCTCTATCCATGTTTTTATTATGCGCGCTGAGTGAATAGGCGCATTATCATGTTGGTAGGTCCAGTTTATGGGTCCAAAGATGTTAGAAAATTTAGGAAAATTTCTTTCCAAAATTACTTTATACCCAGCTGCTGTCATTCTTGATGTTACAACCTCGAGCTCAACTGTTCCATAATAACTGACTGCTCCCCATATCATGACACCTCCTTCACGACTATGATGGCGCTTTAAAAATCTTTTTTCTTTTCTTAAGTCGTGAAAATAGAAGTTGAACCCATCAGGGCCATCGAAATTAAACTTTTTTTCATCTGAAAAAACCACGTGATACCATTCTTTTTTCCAACTCATGTGAAGTCTTGAAAAATCTAATCGCAACATTTTCCGTCTCTCGTCAAGTGGTGGTTTTTTCTTAAGTTTCATTCGTTTAAGATGGCTTGAGTTGTTGATTACTCTTAATACTGTTGAGCAACTTGCGTTTACGCCGACTTTTTGTTTTATTTTTGCCACAGAATCAGAAGAATTTGATGCATATCTTAAAATTCTTCGTCTCTTAACTGCTGTTGTTGCTGTTTTCTTACCTCCCTTCATGTTTTTGCCGTATGCATCTTTATTTTTCAAGTAAGAATAAACTACATTAAAACTTCGGCCAACTTTATCAGCTATTGCACGTCCAGTTAAGCCTAAGTCTCTAAGTAAATCGATTTTAGCTTTTTCAACACTGTTAAGACACGTAGATCTACCCATTTTTCTTAAAATTTGAAATCAAGAATTAAATTTTACTGAAAACACTAAAATCGTTAATTTAAACTGTCAAGCACTCCAAAAAACTTATAAACAACGAAGAAAATGGCGTTGTACCTATTCAGTTGACTAAACAAAAAACTCCTACTTTGCATATAAAACACTTTGCAAGTGGTTGAAGAAAAACTCACGGTTGTTTTTGGATAATTCTTTCGGAATTATCTGCTTAACATCTTAAGGGAATAGTAAGCATCAACAGATGGCATAATAACCATCACTGTTTGGAAAAAATGGATAAAGTATATTAAAAAATGTTTGTGCGTATTCAGTTGACGAGGAGTGTATATATATAGATATATATATATAAAAAGCCGTACTTTTAAGGGTGAGCGAAATGTTTGAAGTGTATAAACGTGATTTTAATGGTAGTTAAATTTAGATAGTCGGTGAAATTAAGAAAGGAATTTTGGCGGTCACCGGCTAAACGAAAAGCAAGTCGGGGCCGCCAAGTTTTTTTTGTTTATAGCGACTTCATCATTTTTCCATACAAAGAAGAAAAAGAACGCGGAGCCCAACTTTTGGGTATTCCGTTCATTTCAATTAAACGGAACAGGGCCAACTCCCTGGTACTGCAAATAAAGAAAAACGGCATTTAAAGATATAAGTAGAAGGCTACGGTTCAAAGTTCAAAACCAAAAGTTAAGATCCCGCAAAATTGGAGGCAACGAATTTTTTCGACAGTGGACCGAAACTCATTTTTTATTGGAAAAATATATTTTTTTTACATTTTTTTTGGCGTGGTAGGGACGATAGCTATTTGTATTTTTAAATTACAACAGTCTTATTTTTGCTAAGAAAAAAAAAAATAATTATTTGAAAAATTGTGAAAAAGGGAAGGAAGTTAAAGCTCCCCTAAGACGCCTTCTACAGGTTTTATCGGGCGGTTGCGATAACCTTTTTGGTATCACTTGTCTTCTGTTGACGTATACCTAACCAGAGCTCTCGATAGGTAGGGTTTTCGGAAACGCGAGCGTTTTGTAGCAAAGCGTTTGAATAAAAAAGAAAGGTGCTGTTTAAACCTAAGGCCTGAAGTAGGTGGGAAAAGGCGGAAGATGCTACAGCTAATCTTCGTTTTTAGTAGAATTTTCAGTAAATTTTTTCGTATCGTGTTTGTAAATTATTAAATTCCAAAACCATAACAAAAAAACAAAAAAAAAAAACAAAAACCCAACAAAAAAAACATAAAAATATAAAAACACCATAAACAAAAAAATTATTTAAAAACTTATAATTTTGTTTGTAAATTTTTAATTTCATTTTTATTTATTTCTTTTTTGTTCTTATATATTTTTGTCTTTATTTATTTATTTATTTTTGCATTTATTTACCTTTTTTTTATTTATTTATTTATTCAAATTTCCATATTTTTTTCTTTATTTTGATTATTCTCCGAATATTCATCTGACCTTTTGTCCTTTGAAGTTCGAACCATATATGTATGTCAGTTCACAGTTCTTTTGTATAGGAGTTTAGTTTCTTAAATAAATGTTTTATTTCACGCCAAATCCAACGGTTTTTCAATGAACAACCAGAGTCATTCGATGGCGAAGTAAACTAATTTTTCAGGGGGTGGGAAGGGGTGGCTAAAAGTCCATCGGAGGCAGATGGAGTGAGGGCGACAATCATCTTCGCATTCGGGGAGTCTGAAAACTCCTGCCACGGACTCCAGGCTGGGAGGGCGGCTTAACCGCACAACATCAGCGGCTTCGAAGGTCATGACTCATGGTAAGCGAAAGTGTCATTTATGTGTGGTGGTGGCTATGTAAGTTTTCAGCTTTTTTCTTTGTTTGGCACGATATATGTTTTTGTTGCTGGCCTTGTCTAATTTTTGGGACAAGATCCCCCCATATCCGGTGAGCTAAGCCGTGCCCCGCCAGCGTGCCAGGTCCCAAGATTAGACGCTCCTCTCCCCCGTTCGGGTTTCTTACTTCCTCTATTATTCTTTCTGTCCTTTTTGATTTCCTACCACTACTATCCTTGTATTTTCCGTTTAATTTTTCCGTTCTCTCTCTTACCCCACTCTTCTTTTTCCTTTTCCTTACCTATTTTAATCTCTATCTCTTAACTATTTTCTCTCTTTTTGGTTCCGCTTCCGTCTTCTTCTTTTTTCTGCAACAATCCCAATCTTAACCTGAACGGTTTCCGGTATCCTACCCATCCAATTTCCTGTTTCCTTCCCAAAATCCTAAACCCCCATACACACCCTTTCCAAGAAGGCCCCCAGTAACAAATAGCTCTGATGCCCCTTTCAAAATACTGCCCTGTCGGACTCTGCATATAAAAACTGCATGTACCTACCTATAATCCGAAGAATCTTAAAAGACCATCCAAAATAGCTAACCTCTTGAGAGAAATATGATTGAAAGATACTTATAAACTCGGGCGTACAGTTTAATAAAAAGCGTCAAATATAGTCATAATTCCATCAATCCATATTAATGTACTACGTGCATTCGCATAAAAGGATTTGATCATTGATTAAAAAAATAAGTAAATCATAAGTAAAATCAGGTAAACTATCGATGATAGATCCCCGAGTGTAAATCTCAGATTCGTTATTTCCATACATTGCCTAATTGATTAGTCGTTTTACGACAGAAAAATTGTTTAAGATATTTCTTTAACAGAAGAAAAAGATTCTTTGAGTTAAAATTTTAGTTAGTACGGTTTCACCTGTTTATCTTGCTTCCCTCGATGGACGTTGGGATATAAATGCTTTCGGAGGTATCTCTCCACTAATTCGTGAAAGCTTCGTCTATGCCTCCTTGGCAGGAAAAAGAAGGTTGAGAAGCGTACGTAACTCCTAGCTGATTTGTAATTGCCTCGTCCATTCTTCTTAGGCAGAAAAAAAGAAGGTAGAGAAGCGTAGGTGACGTAAATCCATTCGTCTTAATACCTCACTCGAGAAATAGTGAGGGGAGGGCCTCACCACGAAACAAGAATGAAGTCATAGCATTCTATAAAAAAAAACAACGAATAAATGAACTGATAGGATAAAAATCATAAAAAAAAAAAATTTTAAATGAACCCTAGTATGAAGCACAGTCTTAGCTAGTAGCAAACAATAAATAATCACCGGAACGATTAGCACATACATATTCTATACATAAAGAGTGGGCTTATGCTACATTTCCACCTAACGCTAATCTGAGATTAAATAAGATTTACCGCAAATCTCCTTTAAATCTTGAAGATTTACCATACAAATTTATTTCGTTAATCTTGAAGATTAGAAATTAATCTTGTTAAATCTTTCTAGGACAAATACTTTTACAAATCGAACCAACTTATTCCTGTATGGCGCTGAAGGATTCATTTATGGCTGAATTCAGTTCTTCACAGAGGAAACACTCTATCTCACTTCCTCTTTATGAGAAAAAATGAAACACCATTTGCATTTTAAAAGGGGCTGTCAAAGTAAATCTTTTTTAAATCTTTTTTTGCGGTGGAAACACCAAATAGATTTATTAAATCTGAACTGAGATAATCCTCTGGTGGAAACATAGCATTAGGAATAATCCATGAGCGAAGTTTTGCCCGGCTTTTATCGTGGGTTAGACTCCCCACAGGTTTAATCCAGAAAACGAATATAGCCGCAGGATCTGCCACCGTGTCTGATGAGATCCAGTCATCCTCAGATCCGGTGCTTTGTTGCGATCACCTGAAAAATATAAAAATAATTTACTTTAAAATGCCAAAAATAAAAGTAAAAAAATGTTTTTTTTGGGGGGTTACCAAAATCACCGCTGAGGAAATTCTCCTTGTCGCGTCACCTCTGGTACTGACTGCCATCTGGAAAGAAAAAAAGAATAGAGAAAATTGAATGAAAAAGAATACTAAACCTAAATAAGAATACCTAAAACTAATAAAGCAAGCTAAAATGGAAGATGAAAAAGAAAAAAAATAATCTAGGAAAATAAATAATACCTGAAATATAAATGCAAATAAAAACGTTACCTGTTAGAGTTAGAAGCCGCCATGAATGAATAAAGATGAATGATTGTAGAGATAGAGTAGATGCGTAGTTAGTGTGTGGAGTGTGGATCGTAGTAGTGGAAGTTGATCGTCGATGTTTTCTCGAGCTGCGTTAGAGTGAGAAAAGCGTTTAATTAAAGAAAAGGAAGGCAAGCTTTTGCAACATAACTAATTAGTGAAGTTAGGCGGTGGAATGTATTTTATTCCACGGCTTCTGTTAGTACGTTTGTCGGTAAGGCAGCTCCAAGAATTGGAGATTGGGGGACATGTAGACGAGATCGCTATTTCGCCCGCGGGGGGATGACGAGATTAGGAGAGAGAGAGAGTTGAAATAGTTTTTGTAATCATACGCATAATTTTATCGGTTCGGTTGGCAAGCGGTAGATGGGTGGATGTGTGGGTGCAAAAGGTAAAAATCAAAAAGGAACAAAAGAAAGAAGGGGTAGTGTAAGCGGTAAACTGGTCGATAGCTGCTTGGCGTTAAGCTAGCAGAAAGCTATTGTACGCCCGAAGGTGAAGTCGGTCATAAAGTCCAGTAAAAGGCAGTGTTTGATACAAAAATTAATTTAAAAGTAGTGACAGTTAAAGTGCACATTTTTTTAAAATAAAAAAAGGCAAAAGTATTAGTTCTCTGAATTGAAGCAGAAATCTTACGAAAATAAGCACGGGGTGAGTGAATTTTACTAATCAAGAGATAAAAAAGATAAAAAGAAAAATCTAGATTTTATAAAAAAAAAAAAAATATAAAAATTATTTAGTAGCTCGCGCTTATATAGATATATGTATCAATCTTGTAGGTGCAGGTCGAACCTTTGGACCAGTACTCCTGAGGGAAAAATTTAAGTAAAAAGTGATTTAAGTTAGCTGAAGGAAAAGGTGAGATAATGTTAATTGGGGTTTTTGGTAGTAATTAGTATCGCCTTCTAAGAGTTCCTACGAGCAAAATTGGTTTTAACAACGAAATAAAAATAATTAAGGACATTGCTGTAAAGAATGGATACGATATTCAAACAATCTACCATTTATTGCGGCTTAAATCTAGAAAACTGGCTTTACGATCAATTTTTCCCATTTCAGTCGAAAAGGAAACTCAAAGTTGGCGAAAGATACCCTACATACCTGGTGTTTCTGAAAAATTGTGTGGTCCACTATCTACAATAAATATAAAACCGGCTTTTTTCAATAATTTTACATTAAAAAATGCTCTCTGCAACAATAAAATTAGATTGAAAAAACAAAAATATTCCAAAAGCGGCGTATACAAGGTAACCTGCAAAGAATGTAATGGAATTTACATAGGTAAAACCTCAAGATCCCTATCAACAAGATTCAATGAACACATTAAATCTTCTGTGCGTCAAGAACCTTCCTCTGGACTAGCTCAACATTTACAAAATTCCGGACATGGATGCTCATTGGATGATGTGTCTCTTTTACATTGCTTACCTGCTGGACGTGTATTGGATAAATACGAAATTTTCGAAATAAATAAGCACAAGCGCTTAAATATTTTAAACTGTCAAATCGACTTAATAAATAATAGCCCACTTCTTAACAAATAGTTGTTTTTTAAATACAAACAATTTTTTTTTCTTTTTACATTCACTCATGTTTAAAAATAATTTAATTATTCTTTTTGTACTTTTAATTAATTTTTAATTAAATTTATTTGTTCGTGTGAATACTTTTATTCACTACTTTATTTTGTTTCACCTCTTGTGATTGTATGATTCTATGTAAATATTTAGTGCCCTGATGATGTCCTAACTAAGACGAAACGCGTTGGCAATATTCAGCAATAAAATAATTTAATTTGTGGAAAAATAAAACAAATGTTTCTTTAAATCTATTCTAAAATAATTAGTATAAAAAAAAAAAAAAACATTTTATAGGACCATAGCATCTACATACATTATATAGCCGTTACCAAGACTTCATATCTAGGGAGACCATATAGATATATATATATATAGATATATATATATAAAAAGCCGTACTTTTAAGGGTGAGCGAAATGTTTGAAGTGTATAAACGTGATTTTAATGGTAGTTAAATTTAGATAGTCGGTGAAATTAAGAAAGGAATTTTGGCGGTCACCGGCTAAACGAAAAGCAAGTCGGGGCCGCCAAGTTTTTTTTGTTTATAGCGACTTCATCATTTTTCCATACAAAGAAGAAAAAGAACGCGGAGCCCAACTTTTGGGTATTCCGTTCATTTCAATTAAACGGAACAGGGCCAACTCCCTGGTACTGCAAATAAAGAAAAACGGCATTTAAAGATATAAGTAGAAGGCTACGGTTCAAAGTTCAAAACCAAAAGTTAAGATCCCGCAAAATTGGAGGCAACGAATTTTTTCGACAGTGGACCGGAACTCATTTTTTATTGGAAAAATATATTTTTTTTTACATTTTTTTTGGCGTGGTAGGGACGATAGCTATTTGTATTTTTAAATTACAATAGTCTTATTTTTGCTAAGAAAAAAAAAAAATAATTATTTGAAAAATTGTGAAAAAGGGAAGGAAGTTAAAGCTCCCCTAAGACGCCTTCTACAGGTTTTATTGGGCGGTTGCGATAACCTTTTTGGTATCACTTGTCTTCTGTTGACGTATACCTAACCAGTGCTCTCGATAGGTAGGGTCTTCGGAAACGCGAGCGTTTTGTAGCAAAGCGTTTGAATAAAAAAGAAAGGCGCTGTTTAAACCTAAGGCCTGAAGTAGGTGGGAAAAGGCGGAAGATGCTACAGCTAATCTTCGTTTTTAGTAGAATTTTCAGTAAATTTTTTCGTATCGTGTTTGTAAATTATTAAATTCCAAAACCATAACAAAAAAACAAAAAAAAAAAACAAAAACCCAACAAAAAAAAACATAAAAATATAAAAACATCATAAACAAAAAAATTATTTAAAAACTTATAATTTTGTTTGTAAATTTTTAATTTCATTTTTATTTATTTCTTTTTTGTTCTTATATATTTTTGTCTTTATTTATTTTTGCATTTATTTACCTTTTTTTTTATTTATTTATTTATTCAAATTTCCATATTTTTTTCTTTATTTTGATTATTCTCCGAATATTCATCTGACCTTTTGTCCTTTGAAGTTCGAACCATATATGTATATCAGTTCACAGTTCTTTTGTATAGGAGTTTAGTTTCTTAAATAAATGTTTTATTTCACGCCAAATCCAACGGTTTTTCAATGAACAACCAGAGTCATTCGATGGCGAAGTAAACTAATTTTACAGGGGGTGGGAAGGGGTGGCTAAAAGTCCATCGGAGGCAGATGGAGTGAGGGCGACAATCATCTTCGCATTCGGGGAGTCTGAAAACTCCTGCCACGGACTCCAGGCTGGGAGGGCGGCTTAACCGCACAACATCAGCGGCTTCGAAGGTCATGACTCATGGTAAGCGAAAGTGTCATTTATGTGTGGTGGTGGCTATGTAAGTTTTCAGCTTTTTTCTTTGTTTGGCACGATATATGTTTTTGTTGCTGGCCTTGTCTAATTTTTGGGACAAGATCCCCCCCATATCCGGCGAGCTAAGCCGTGCCCCGCCAGCGTGCCAGGTCCCAAGATTAGACGCTCCTCTCCCCCGTTCGGGTTTCTTACTTCCTCTATTATTCTTTCTGTCCTTTTTGATTTCCTACCACTACTTTCCTTGTATTTTCCGTTTAATTTTCCCGTTCTCTCTCTTACCCCACTCTTCTTTTTCCTTTTCCTTACCTATTTTAATCTCTATCTCTTAACTATTTTCTCTCTTTTTGGTTCCGCTTCCGTCTTCTTCTTTTTTCTGCAACAATCCCAATCTTAACCTGAACGGTTTCCGGTATCCTACCCATCCAATTTCCTGTTTCCTTCCCAAAATCCTAAACCCCCATACACACCCTTTCCAAGAAGGCCCCCAGTAACAAATGGCGCCCATTCGTGTGTTCCAAGTCTTTTGTCCTTAACCCCTATCCTTTCACTCGTTTTGGTCTCGATGTCATCATCTGACGAAGCGTATGTCGTGAATAGGAGCGCTCATTAGAAGGCCTAATCACTTGCGACGTTGAGTCTGAGGATGCCATCGAGAACAGGATGACGTGTTAAATGTTGTCCACTATTGCCTTCATGGTCAAGGTTCGAAGTCCCTGCAAGTCTTCACATAGAAGGTGGTAAACGTACTATGGAATTGCGGCGGGAGCTTCGGACTTGACTGCGAAGGTAACGTAAGTGTTCTTAATTGGTGTTGCTGTAGGAGTGAAGTGACATGTATGTCTTGATTGGGAAAGCTCCTTAGAATGCCCGATCAATAGCGACATGTCACCTGTGCTCCAGAAGCGGCATCAATTAAGGACGGATTTTTTTTATTTCGTAGTCCTTCACAGTTGGGGTTGCGGATGGAGCAAGATGACACGTATGTCTTGAGTGGGATTGCTCTTAAGAATGCCCTATCAATTGCGACGAGGCATCTTAGCTCCATCTACAGCATCAATTGCGAATTTGTAGCGTATTCATGTCGTCCTAGTATTATTTTTGCTTACCAACAAGGTTATGACCTTCAAAGAAAACACATCAGGTGCAGATGATGGTTGCTTAGTACCATCTACATCGTTATCGTCAACAAACAATCTCCGAAGACATCCACCTCCTACACCCCCGAACATAATGAATAAAACACAACAGAGAAAAAAAAAACACCAAAAGAAAATATTTATTAAAATTCAGAAGTTTAAATAGAAATCTAGTAAGATTTTCAGTAGTTATTGCATATAGATACATGGAAGTAGGAAAGTACAAATTTTTGTTTAATTGTTTGAATAAAAGTTCGTTTTTTGTCGGTCCTATAGTACATATGCAGGAGTATAGATTTTAAATTTTTACTATTTCGTTTTTTTAATTGGGAGTTAATCCGTTTTTTTTTCATGGTTCTGGTCGGTTTGAAAGAAAAAAAAAGAAAGAAAACAATAAGTTAACGTCAGATCAAGATCATTTACAAAAAGTTACAAGTCATCATCAGATACATTGAAGTTAATAGTTATTGATTCAAATCTTTGTTACGAATTCAAATATTAGATTGAAAGTTACATTTAATATTACATATTCTTTTTAGCATTATTAATAATAGTAATTCTTTTTAGTATATCCGAGCGGTTATTGGCCGCATTTGCACAAGTTTTGCAAATTTTCTTTCTTTTCCATAAAGGATTAGTTTAAGAAAAGCATAGCTACTTTTCGCTCACTTGGAGATTTACGTTAGGATTAAAGGATGTGCCATATGTTATTCATTTAGGCTAATTCCGTAGTTATTAGTTTTTTTATATAATTTAGGGTATTTTCAAGTAGCGTTTTGGAATAGTATTATAACATAATAACATTTCAAGATTTAAGAGTACCTACACAATTTTGTTTGTCATTGGAATCTTAGTTTTGCTCAGTAAATAATAATATAATAGCGGTCGCACGGGGTTTCTAGGTGTTTCGCCAATTGAGAATCCGTTGATCATCTCCTCTGACATCTCTAGTGGTGGTGGTCCAAGGGATGAAACCTAAAGAAAAAGAAAATAAGATTAGTAAGCAACATAAAAAAACAACGATTCACAGAGTAATCACTCGCTCCGTAGCCAAACAATATTTAGATTATTCATTCAATATGGCACCGGTTAAACATTCTCCGGTTAGAAAAAACAAGCAAAAAACGACTCTACAAAGTGAAAGTAGTAATTTGCAAAATGCTCCCCCACTCGTTCCGCCAAAGCCAACCAGTAAGTCGGCTAGTGCCGAATCGATTATAGCGCCGTCTTTTAGCAGCTTGACAGGTTTAGGAGTTTCACCAGTAGAAGGTTCTAGGCATTCGGACACCCTTATTCCAGTGTCAAATCAAACCAGCAACCCGATTGCCGAGTTGAAAGATTGGGCCTCCGGATTAGAAGGTGCTACTGGGCGGGACCCAATTGAGAGGGCTACCTCTCTCGGCTCTCAAGATATTTTATCTGGGCCAGCTTTTGAACCGATTGACTGGGATCAAGATCCAAGGCCCAGGGCAAGTAGTCTGCAAAATGAACTCTTTGCTGGGGGATTCGAACGTCCCATAGAGCCCAATAATTTTCGCGCCAGTCGGTACGATTGGGAAACGATAGTAGGTTCGAGGTCAAGTCAAATTCCAACTCAGCATAATAGAGAAGCGGAAAGAATAAATTCGTGGAGGGTAAACCTTCAAACAGAAAAGTATTGGTCAGGAACGGGAACCATTCCGAAAACCACGAACACAGTTCCAACGTCTGAGAGAGGGAATATACTTCCGATAGCTAGACCATCTAAGCCTCAAGGCGATCATCCAAGAGAGGTCGTCTCTAAAGGACAATCGTTGAATAGAGCAGGGAATAATGTGAATACGAAGGCCACAGAAGAATCGATTGAGGGAAATATATCAGCAGAGTTGAAGACCGTAATCAATTTGGCGGTAGTTCAAGCATACGATTCCTATACCAATACCTTGAAAGGAGAACTGTCGGAGTCCCTGAAGGTGGAAGTTAGGAAGAACTTCCTGGAGTTTTTGGGGGATATAAACCGTACAGTTCGTACCGAGCCACCTTTGGAGAAGAGGTCCCTAAAACCGTCGACAGCTAGGACCAGGGTTCACTATAGTGACCAACCACCAGCCTTCATGGCCAAACCCGAGCGACAGGTCCAATCGGCTGGAACTAACACACAAGATGAGTTTTATCGGGGATTTGGAAATCAGTCCTCAGATGGGCCTTTTGGACGGCCAACTGGGGGACACAAGCCGGTGTACTCCCAAGGTTATCCTCAGCACGTGGGAAATCCTCCTGGTGAGTGGTACCGGTACCCAGGGCATTCGCCTTATATGGGGGCCAAGATGCCTATAAAGATTGATAAATGGGGTTTGAAATTCAACGGAAAGCCGGAGACACTCACCGTGGAGGATTTCATTTTTCGCGTAGAAACCCTACAACAACAACATAACTGCCCCTGGGCTGAGATTTTAAGAGATTTTCACTTGCTGCTCTCTGGCACCGCCCATGATTGGTACTGGCAGTTTCAGCGGTCCCATTATAGTCCCGATTGGCCAATGCTTCGGGACGCATTAATGCGCCAGTTCCGGAATTCGAAGTCCGATCTTGATATAATGAGGGACATAATGGACCGTCGACAAGGTGCCTGGGAGTCAAGTGAGGATTATTTCGCGGCAGTAAGTAAAATGAAATCCCAGCTCAGGATGCAGATTCCGGAATTGGAATTAGCTCGCGTGCTGAAAGAGAATCTGAACGAACGCATAAAACGGCTGGTGTACCCTCAGGCGGTCTATTCATTGGACCATCTGAGGATTGTTTGTAAGGATGCTGAGCGTGCGTTTTCAGGTCGAGAAAGGGACGGTCCTAAGCCTCAAAGACCACTGGCCCGGTACTCGGCTAACGAACTCGATTACATCGAGGATTTTCCCCATCAATTCCAGGAAGAAAACCTGGCTGCCTTCCATCACTCGGGGACTCGTCCGAAAAATGCAACGCGAGAGTATAGGGACTCGAAGGCATTAACCTGCTGGAACTGCAGAGTTGCCGGACATTCTTTTATGGATTGCCCATCAGCAGTAAGGAATATATTTTGTTACAGGTGCGGACATGAAGGGGTAATTACACCTAAATGCCTTATCTGTAACCCGGAAAACGGTCTGAGGAATGCGACATTGCTGGGGGATTCGCGTTCCAATCAGACGCCCCAAGAGAGCCTAGGGAAGAAATAGGTGAAGTAGAGAAAAATGAGATTAAAATATTGAAAAGAAGCAGTGAAGAAACATCAGGAGAAGAAAGAAAACTTAGGGAGATAAAACCACTACACATTAGGATTAGGGAATACAATTTAGCCAAAAATAGAATAATGAACAATAAAGAAGGAAAAGTTTCAAAAAGGATTATGAAAACGCGCGAACGTTTCAAACTAAGAAAAGGAACCCGAGATAAAATTTTAGCCACGGTCGTAGCTACGAGCACTGACCCCAGGCCTTATGCCAAAATATCTATTGCAGGCAAGGAGGTTTTAGGTCTATTAGACAGTGGGGCCAGTGTGAGCATTTTGGGAAAAAATTGTTTAGCGATGGTCGAGACCCTGGAAATGACGATTAAACCGTATAGATCAGAGGTCAAAACAGCTGATGGTCAAAGTCAAGCAATTACAGGGAAAGTCAGTGTGCCTGTGGAATATAAAAACCAAAAAATCAATATAACATTCTATCTAGTTCCAAATTTGGACCAAGAGGTATACCTCGGGGTCGACTTTTGGAAAGCTTTTCAAATCGCTCCAAACATTGTAAGCTCCGTCTCAATTCTGGATGAGGCTGGCGAGGTGGTGAACGCTCATCAGCTTTCACCTGAACAGCAGTCAAAGTTGGAGGCTGTCAAGGCGAAATTCTTAGATTTTGAACGTCATGGTCTCGGGAAGACGTCTCTAATGGAGCATGTCATCGATACCGGAGATGCAATCCCCGTTAAGCAGCGTCACTACCCTGTGTCGCCTGCGGTACAAGCTCTTTTGTATCAAGAGTTAGATAGAATGTTGGAGCTCGGCGTTATTGAGGAAAGTGAGAGCCCTTGGTGCTCGCCTGTGGTTCTTATCAAGAAGCCAGGTGAGAACGGTACCATGAAATATCGTTTTTGCCTGGACTCTCGTAAGGTCAATGCATTGAGCAAAAAGGATGCGAACCCACTTCCTCATATCGACGGGCTCCTCAGTCGTCTACCAGACACCTACTTTATAACTAGCGTGGATCTGAAAGATGCATTCTGGCAAATACCGCTGGAAACCCAGAGTAGGGAGAAAACTGCGTTTGCGGTACCGGGGAGACCCTTGTATCAGTTTACGGTCATGCCTTTTGGATTGTGCAGTGCAGCCCAAAGGTTATGCCGTTTAATGGACAAGGTGATCCCTGCACGACTCAGGGATCGTGTTTTCGTATATCTGGATGACTTGCTCATTATAGCTCCGGATTTTGAGACCCATGTTACTTTGTTGGACGAAGTAGCCGAATGCCTTAAAAAGGCGAATCTCACCATCAACGTGAAGAAATCAAAATTCTGCTTCAAGGAGTTGAAATATTTGGGCTTCATCGTTGGTGGTGGGATGTTGAAAACGGACCCTGCTAAGGTAGACGCGGTGGTGGAATTTCCGTTACCGAAAAATCCGAGGCAGGTTCGTCGGTTACTTGGTCTGGCAGGGTGGTATAGACGATTTATACGAGATTTTTCGACCTTGACTGCTCCTCTGACTGACACTCTGAAAAAGAAAAATGAGAAGTTTCGAATGACGGAAGAAGCGATTGAGGCTTTTGAAGCTCTCAAAAAGGCGTTGACCACCGCACCGGTACTCGTACAGCCGGATTTCTCCAAGAAATTCTATATTCAGTGTGATGCATCCGAGTCCGGAATTGGGGCGGTGCTGTTTCAAAAGAAGGATACGGGCGAAGAGTGCCCAGTGGCATATTTTTCTCAAAAGCTTAACTCGTGTCAACGAAACTATAGTGTGACCGAGAAGGAGTGCATGGCTGCGGTTATGGCAGTGAAAAAGTTCAGGCCCTATGTCGAAGGTATGGGCTTCACGGTCATCACCGACCACTCCAGCCTAAAGTGGCTGATGGGTATGAAAGACCTTAATGGCAGACTGGCTAGGTGGAGTTTGGACCTTCAAGCTTTTACCTTCGACATAGAGCATCGAAAAGGATCGCTAAATGTCGTGCCAGACACTCTTTCTCGGGCACACTTGGATAGCCTGGAGATAGCTGAAATTGCACCTATAGTCGATTTAGACTCCGAAGAATTTCGTTCTGAGGAGTATCTGGACCTCATAGAAACGATTCAAAACAATAAAAACGAGTTACCCGATTTGGAAGTTGAGGATAATTTCATTTATAAGCGATTCTTTTCACTAGGTGATTCATCGTGGTTAATGAATCACACCTGGCGATTATGGATTCCGTCAGGCCTCACGGAGGATATTATCAAACGGGCGCATGAACCTCCACAGGCAGCACATGGAGGAATCGCAAAGACCTTGCACCGAATAAAACAGTACTTCTTCTGGCCTAACATGGCAACTCAGATTAAACAATTCATTTCCCTATGTGCAATATGTAAAGAATGCAAGTCGTCAAACCAAATTCTTCGTCCACTCCACCTATATGTGGTAGTTATGTTACCGATCTACCCTTTCAGAAAATATTTATTGATTTTTTGGGTCCGCACCCGAGATCAAGAGCGGGAAATGCATATGTTTTTGTGGTGCTCGATCACTTATCAAAATACGTCTTCTTAAAACCTTTGCGTACGGCGGACACAACTAGTGTTGTAAAATTTTTAAAGAATGAAATCTTTAACGCATTTGGAGTACCACAGATAATTCATTCTGATAACGGGAAACAGTTCGTGGCTAAGGATTTTCAAAGTCTCCTACAAAGTTATGGAATTCGACACTTCAAGACAGCTAATTATTCGCCTCAGTCGAATGCTTCTGAGAGAGTCAATAGAACGCTCCTAGCTGCCATTCGTTCTTACCTGAAAGACGATCAACGCGACTGGGATATGCACCTCAGTGATATCGCATGCGCGTTGAGAAGTTCCGTACACTCTTCGACCGGCGTGTCACCATACTTCACTCTTTTCGGGGTGAATATGATGACACACGGCAAGAGCTACGAACTAGTCCAAAAACTGAACGCATTGGAGGACGGCGAACTAATGACTCTCCCAAGGATAACTCGGCTGCAGTGCATTCGCGATAAAGTGAAAGAAAACATTCGGAAAGCGAATGAAAAAAGCGCAAAAACGTATAACGTCCGAAGTCGGAATGTTCGTTTCGTACCAGGGCAAGAGGTGTTTCGGCGAAATTTCATTCTAAGCGATTCATCGAAATACCTCTCGTCAAAACTTTGCCCGAAATTCATCAAATGTCGCGTTATTAAAAGCATCGGTAAGAACATGTACGAGCTAGAAAATCTTTCCGGTAAGAAAATAGGAGTGTTCCATGCAAAGGATATGAAGCAATGATCTGTGATACTAGTACCTGTGATAGGCATAGCCGACCCGCAATAGTCTTTATATAGTGCAATAACCCGAATAGTACCTTTTAGTTGTAGTTATATAGTTAGTTATTTATTTCTCGCAGATTATATTTATTTTCATATTATTTATTAAATTATTTTATTTTCATATTATTTATTAAATTATTTTATTTTCATATTATTTATTAAATTATTTATTTATTTATTTTTTTCTTTCAGTGTTAAATTATTTATTTATTTATTTTCTTTCAGTGTTAAATTATTTATTTATTTTGTTTTGTGTTAAAATTATAATTCACTTCATTTATATATTATATTTAGGTTTCATTTACTCATTTAGATATGGGTGAGAAATATAGGTGTTAATTTGCATTGTTTGTTTATTTATTAAAAAAAAAAAAAAATCAATGAATTTCCAGAGAGTATTAATAGAATATTTAGTAGAGTATTTGTTAGAGGTTATTAATTCCTATAAAGTAAATGAGTTGACTAAGGCCACATAGATTTCTTAATTGTATATTAAGTTCCCATAGTCAGGTTATGGTGTTATTCCTAACATAGAAGTCTTATATGGATTAGCGTTTTAATCACTCGATACGGCCTAGTCGCAGTTTTTATAGTTAGAAACCAAAAAGAAAACGAAATATGCCGGCGGAGTTTTCTGAGAAAATGTTAGATAACAATGAGCCAGCAATCATATAAAACTCTTATCACGGATTATCTGTTTCATATAATTCACGACGAAAAGTTCACTAAATAATAGCAATCGAATATTTTTTCAAATGCGTTAAATTTCTCTTACTAATTCTGGTTTCATTGAGTACCCATGAAGAAAAAAAAAACAACATTATAGTAATAAAATATTGATTACATTAAATAATTCTTTCGCATAGACCACGTAAAGGTTAAATACATACATACAAGGCATGTTTTTTTTCTCACGAAAAGCGTCCGAATGCGATAAGGGTTTTGGTTAATCCATAGACGATAGAAAAGTAGTACCTCGTGGCTTGATGGTTAGTGCGTAGGACTGTCATGCCGAAGGTGTGGGTTCGATTCCCAGCCGTGCCACCTAAAAACAGAAATGTTTTATTCGAGGTACTGCCTCTTGCGAGGAACTGACAAATCCTCCAAGAGTATACTTGTCATGAAAAAGTGCTTCTCATTTAGCCGTTCGGACTCGGCAAAAAACTGTAGGTCCCCTCCATTCCTGCCAACAAACACGCACACAGGAATGGTTGTGAGTTGTAAGTCACTAGGCCCTGGTTCTCCATGAGCTGTTGCGCCACCCAATTTATTTATTTATTTATAGACGATAGAAAAGGGTGCTCTGATGCCCCTTTCAAAATACTGCCCTATCGGACTCTGCATATAAAAACTGCATGTACCTACCTATAATCCGAAGAATCTTAAAAGACCATCCAAAATAGCTAACCTCTTGAGAGAAATATGATTGAAAGATACTTATAAACTCCGGCGTACAGTTTAATAAAAAGCGTCAAATATAGTCATAATTCCATCAATCCATATAAAAGGATTTGATCATTGATTAAAAAAATAAGTAAATCATAAGTAAAATCAGGTAAACTATCGATGATAGATCCCCGAGTGTAAATCTCAGATTCGTTATTTCCATACATTGCCTAAGTGATTAGTCGTTTTACGACAGAAAAATTGTTTAAGATATTTCTTTAACAGAAGAAAAAGATTCTTTGAGTTAAAATTTTAGTTAGTACGGTTTCACCTGTTTATCTTGCTTCCCTCGATGGACGTTGGGATATAAATGCTTTCGTCAACGCCAGCGTAAGGAACACAGGATATCGCTACACCCATCGCGATCTATTCCACCTACCTGCGGATTATACATGCTTCGTCCATTCCTCTTTCGAGAAAAAAAGAGGGTAGAGAAGAGAAGTTAACTTCTTTCTGATGCATAGTTGCTTCGTCCATGCTTCTTCGAAAAAAAAGGAGGTAGAGGAGCGGAGGTATCTCTCCACTAATTCGTGAAAGCTTCGTCTATGCCTCCTTGGCAGGAAAAAGAAGGTTGAGAAGCGTACGTAACTCCTAGCTGATTTGTAATTGCCTCGTCCATTCTTCTTAGGCAGAAAAAAAGAAGGTAGAGAAGCGTAGGTGACGTAAATCCATTCGTCTTAATACCTCACTCGAGAAATAGTGAGGGGAGGGCCTCACCACGAAACAAGAATGAAGTCATAGCATTCTATAAAAAAAAACAACGAATAAATGAACTGATAGGATAAAAATCATAAACAAAAAAAAAATTTTAAATGAACCCTAGTATGAAGCACAGTCTTAGCTAGTAGCAAACAATAAATAATCACCGGAACGATTAGCACATACATATTCTATACATAAAGAGTGGGCTTAGGAATAATCCATGAGCGAAGTTTTGCCCGGCTTTTATCGTGGGTTAGACTCCCCACAGGTTTAATCCAGAAAACGAATATAGCCGCAGGATCTGCCACCGTGTCTGATGAGATCCAGTCATCCTCAGATCCGGTGCTTTGTTGCGATCACCTGAAAAATATAAAAATAATTTACTTTAAAATGCCAAAAATAAAAGTAAAAAAATGTTTTTTTTGGGGGGTTACCAAAATCACCGCTGAGGAAATTCTCCTTGTCGCGTCACCTCTGGTACTGACTGCCATCTGGAAAGAAAAAAGAATAGAGAAAATTGAATGAAAAAGAATGGGCGCGTTCAATGTTTGAATGGATAGCCTATCTAGGATAGCTTTGTATCCATGTATGTGTTTGAACGCAAGTCAGCTGTTGTTGACATTTCTCATGGGATAGCTTTGTATCCTAAAATTTTTAGGATAGTTTGGGATCTCTTTTCTGCTAACAGCTGTTTCGCCATCAGCTGTGTTTTAACAAGGGATAACAACAACACAAACCTATCCAGATCGCTTTAGTTCGGTGTTTGAACGTGGCCAATACTAAACCTAAATAAGAATACCTAAAACTAATAAAGCAAGCTAAAATGGAAGATGAAAAAGAAAAAAAAGGGAAAAATAATCTAGGAAAATAAATAATACCTGAAATATAAATGCAAATAAAAACGTTACCTGTTAGAGTTAGAAGCCGCCATGAATGAATAAAGATGAATGATAGTAGAGATAGAGTAGATGGGTAGTTAGTGTGTGGAGTGTGGATCGTAGTAGTGGAAGTTGATCGTCGATGTTTTCTCGAGCTGCGTTAGAGTGAGAAAAGCGTACAATTAAAGAAAAGGAAGGCAAGCTTTTGCAACATAACTAATTAGTGAAGTTAGGCGGTGGAATGTATTTTATTCCACGGCTTCTGTTAGTACGTTTGTCGGTAAGGCAGCTCCAAGAATTGGAGATTGGGGGACATGTAGACGAGATCGCTATTTCGCCCGCGGGGGGATGACGAGATTAGGAGAGAGAGAGAGTTGAAATAGTTTTTGTAATCATACGCATAATTTTATCGGTTCGGTTGGCAAGCGGTAGATGGGTGGATGTGTGGGTGCAAAAGGTAAAAATCAAAAAGGAACAAAAGAAAGGAGGGGTAGTGTAAGCGGTAAACTGGTCGATAGCTGCTTGGCGTTAAGCTAGCAGAAAGCTATTGTACGCCCGAAGGTGAAGTCGGTCATAAAGTCCAGTAAAAGGCAGTGTTTGATACAAAAATTAATTTAAAAGTAGTGACAGTTAAAGTGCACATTTTTTTAAAATAAAAAAAAGGCAAAAGTATTAGTTCTCTGAATTGAAGCAGAAATCTTACGAAAATAGGCACGGGGTGAGTGAATTTTACTAATCAAGAGATAAAAAAGATAAAAAGAAAAATCTAGATTTTATAAAAAAAAAAAAATATAAAAATTATTTAGTAGCTCGCGCTTATATAGATATATGTATCAATCTTGTAGGTGCAGGTCGAACCTTTGGACCAGTACTCCTGAGGGAAAAATTTAAGTAAAAAGTGATTTAAGTTAGCTGAAGGAAAAGGTGAGATAATGTTAATTGGGGTTTTTGGTAGTAATTAGTATAAAAAAAAAAACATTTTATAGGACCATAGCATCTACATACATTATATAGCCGTTACCAAGACTTCATATCTAGGGAGACCATATAGATATATATATATATAGATATATATATATAAAAAGCCGTACTTTTAAGGGTGAGCGAAATGTTTGAAGTGTATAAACGTGATTTTAATGGTAGTTAAATTTAGATAGTCGGTGAAATTAAGAAAGGAATTTTGGCGGTCACCGGCTAAACGAAAAGCAAGTCGGGGCCGCCGAGTTTTTTTTGTATATAGCGACTTCATCATTTTTCCATACAAAGAAGAAAAAGAACGCGGAGCCCAACTTTTGGGTATTCCGTTCATTTCAATTAAACGGAACAGGGCCAACTCCCTGGTACTGCAAATAAAGAAAAACGGCATTTAAAGATATAAGTAGAAGGCTACGGTTCAAAGTTCAAAACCAAAAGTTAAGATCCCGCAAAATTGGAGGCAACGAATTTTTTCGACAGTGGACCGGAACTCATTTTTTATTGGAAAAAATATATTTTTTTTGGCGTGGTAGGGACGATAGCTATTTGTATTTTTAAATTACAACAGTCTTATTTTTGCTAAGAAAAAAAAAATAATTATTTGAAAAATTGTGAAAAAGGGAAGGAAGTTAAAGCTCCCCTAAGACGCCTTCTACAGGTTTAATCGGGCGGTTGCGATAACCTTTTTGGTATCACTTGTTTTCTGTTGACGTATACCTAACCAGAGCTCTCGATAGGTAGGGTCTTCGGAAACGCGAGCGTTTTGTAGCAAAGCGTTTGAATAAAAAAGAAAGGCGCTGTTTAAACCTAAGGCCTGAAGTAGGTGGGAAAAGGCGGAAGATGCTACAGCTAATCTTCGTTTTTAGTAGAATTTTCAGTAAATTTTTTCGTATCGTGTTTGTAAATTATTAAATTCCAAAACCATAACAAAAAAACAAAAAAAAAAACAAAAACCCAACAAAAAAAAAACATAAAAATATAAAAACATCATAAACAAAAAAATTATTTAAAAACTTATAATTTTGTTTGTAAATTTTTAATTTCATTTTTATTTATTTCTTTTTTGTTCGTATATATTTTTGTCTTTATTTATTTATTTATTTTTGCATTTATTTACCTTTTTTTTTATTTATTTATTTATTCTAATTTCCATATTTTTTCTTTATTTTGATTATTCTCCGAATATTCATCTGACCTTTTGTCCTTTGAAGTTCGAACCATATATGTATGTCAGTTCACAGTTCTTTTGTATAGGAGTTTAGTTTCTTAAATAAATGTTTTATTTCACGCCAAATCCAACGGTTTTTTAATGAACAACCAGAGTCATTCGATGGCGAAGTAAACTAATTTTTCAGGGGGTGGGAAGGGGTGGCTAAAAGTCCATCGGAGGCAGATGGAGTGAGGGCGACAATCATCTTCGCATTCGGGGAGTCTGAAAACTCCTGCCACGGACTCCAGGCTGGGAGGGCGGCTTAACCGCACAACATCAGCGGCTTCGAAGGTCATGACTCATGGTAAGCGAAAGTGTCATTTATGTGTGGTGGTGGCTATGTAAGTTTTCAGCTTTTTTCTTTGTTTGGCACGATATATGTTTTTGTTGCTGGCCTTGTCTAATTTTTGGGACAAGATCCCCCCCATATCCGGCGAGCTAAGCCGTGACCCGCCAGCGTGCCAGGTCCCAAGATTAGACGCTCCTCTCCCCCATTCGGGTTTCTTACTTCCTCTATTATTCTTTCTGTCCTTTTTGATTTCCTACCACTACTTTCCTTGTATTTTCCGTTTAATTTTCCCGTTCTCTCTCTTACCCCACTCTTCTTTTTCCTTTTCCTTACCTATTTTAATCTCTATCTCTTAACTATTTTCTCTCTTTTTGGTTCCGCTTCCGTCTTCTTCTTTTTTCTGCAACAATCCCAATCTTAACCTGAACGGTTTCCGGTATCCTACCCATCCAATTTCCTGTTTCCTTCCCAAAATCCTAAACCCCCATACACACCCTTTCCAAGAAGGCCCCCAGTAACAAACTTATGTTTCGGAGTTAACTCCCACAAATTAGGAATGACAACAATTTGGATTTGTGTCATCTTTTATGGCCTCCCAATTTTGCCTTTATTTTTCGGTATGTATAGCGATGATTAAAAAAAATGCATGTATGTATGTTTTGCCAACGGCCAACGGCAATCGCATTTCTATGCCGTCGGTGTTTTAAAACGATTGATTTAAAATGGAATGTCGGCGGATATCCGTATGATACATGTTGCTTTGCAACATCCTGCAGGGCTACCGGAAAAAGGAATGATGTCATCAAAGGAAAGTCATCTTGGTTGGTTTTCAGCTTGATGAAAAATATGTCATGAAATGGTAGATCCTCGATGGGTAACAAGTGGTGTGCACATGAAAGAAAACATAGGTAGGTATGGTGATTAGTGTGTGGCAATGATAGGCTTAGATTATAAATTAAATATGATTAATTAAATTCATTATTATAAGGTTATATTATATTAGATAAAATAGATGAGCATTGTACATATTTTTGTGTGTGTTTTATTAATTTACCATCGGCAGAATGCAAAGTTTGGCGATAGGACGCTTTAATAAGGCGCTTGGTTTTAATTTTGACAACACGAACTTGTCCATCTGTTCCGGGGTGCGTTTCTGTAATTCTGCCAAGCCGCCAAAGAGTTGGAGGCGTTTGCTCTTCAGGTAGAAGTACTAGATCCCCTACTTTGACTTCGTTATTCGGTGTGAGCCATTTTGGACGTTTTTGTAGTCGAACTTAGTACTCAGATCTCCACTTTTTCCAAATATCTTGGTGAATTTTCTGCATAAGCTGCCATCTATCTAAATGAACTCCTTAATTTCGGTCAAATCCTTTTCCGGTGTAGTGTTTAGTGCTGACCCAATCAAAAAGTGTCCTGTGGCCTATTTCACCAAATTACAATAACAATCACAAATTTGTAATTGTAAGCTACAATTACAAATCTGTAAACCGAATTTCTGTTTCACCAGCTACAAACAAAATTCCAACGAATTTGTAACTAAGATCAAAACTAATTGGGAAATTGTAGTTGTTGTTTACAACTACAAAAATATTCGGTTTCACCACTTATTAGCAAGACTTGTAAGCTACAATTTTTTGTCAACAAATTTGTAAGCTGCTGCCCCTGCTGCCACTGAGTTAATGCAAAGAGGAAAGAGTCGATTAATGTGCAAAATAAAGTTTCCATCGCGAGATTTATTCGGGAAAAGGAAGAAGTATTTGTTTGGGAAGCTTTTCAAATATAGTTACACATAATGCCAAATTAATGGAGTGGCAAACAGTTTATGGAACTGTCAAATCTCATGGTATTTCAAGGCCATGTGTCAATTGCGTTAAAATGTTGGTTTAGTTTGATCCCAGTTAAATTTGATCCGTTTTTATTCGGGGAATAAAATTTAAGGTTTTTGTTTCGTCGATTGAATTAAATGGGATTCTTCAAAGCATATACTTCCCATTAGTTTTGTGGTTGCATTTGACAGTACGCCAAACAAATAATTTAGCTTTAAAAATTAATGATCATCTGAAAAAGTATTTTTAGTTAATCTCTTTTGCATAATCCAGAATTTACTACAGATAATTCAAACAAAAGGCGGAGAGAAATTCGAAATTTTAAATGGAGATCAGTCGTAGTGCCACAAACATTAACGCCTAAAAATTGATACTTTTAAACAGAGCAGTAAAGTAATTAAGTATATTGGTACTTAAGTACAATTTAAGTACAAATACCTTGTACTTAAATTTTTTAAGTACCAGTACAATTCCTGGGTACTTGTACTTAAAAATTTCAAGTACCAGTACCGGTACTTTTACTGGTACTTTAATTCCACAAAAGTACTTGAAATTTTTGTATTGATTACATTTGTACTTTTGAGATGTACTTTAATACTTTTCAATTCCTTTTTAATTCCAAAAGTACTTTAATTCCTTTTAATTACTTTTAATTCCTTTTCGAACAAAAATACTAGAACTAATATATGTCTTAATAGTACAGGTAAAATAGGATAAATTTAACAAAAAAATTTGTAGCATCATGAAACTTGGTGAAAACGTTTCATGTACTATGAGAATGAAAAATCAAAAGAGTCTATAAAATATTTCACATGGAAGGGTGTTTTTTTTCTAGGGGGAGAGGGGGGAAGTTGTGGTGTATAAAACAGAAAATTAACTTTGATTCAACATATTCATATGACGCATGGTCTTAAGGTAGTTTTAAATGCTGAATCAAATGAAACCAAAATCAAGTCGATACGGCCTCCGTGAAAAAAGTTATTGTCATTTTTATGTAAGGATGACTATATATTCAGTATAAAAGGCTTGTTCTCGCCAGCTCATCAGCTCTCTAGTTTTCCTGTTCATCACTGACCGGGAACCCAGCAGGGTCTAATGTTATACTGCATGCCAAGAACCCTAAGCTATCTGCGACAGCAAGCCACAAGCTTCGAATATCGGTGGCAGAAATTGCTTTTATCGCCGCTTGGCTATCAATAAAGAGGGTGATATCAGCTTGCGGTATCGCCATCATTGATATTTGCTTAGCTTCTTTTGTCACTGTCAAAACCTCGGCTTGGAAGACACTGCAAAAGTCCGGAAGTCTGAAGGAGTTAGCTAGTCCCAGATTTTCCGAAAAAATTCCTGAGCCAACACCAGTGCCCACCTTCGAACCCTCAGTGAAGATAGTTATCGTAGATTCATTACTGAAAGGTTGGTTGTTTTTCCACACCTCTCTATTAGGAAAAGAGGCAGGGAAGGGTTTTTTGAAGTTTAAATCGGGTGTTGTGTACTCTGTGCAAACATTATTTCTCACATTTCTCTGCAGAATCTTAGTATGACCCGATGTGCATTGCTTCCAGGATTTATTCTGACTTAGCCGCAGGGCGCTGTATGCTGCAGATTCTTGCACGAATAGATCTAGGGGTCTCAATTTGAGTTTCGCTTCCAGTCCCGCTGTGGGAGTGGTTTTCAACGCCCCCGTAATACCTACGCACGCTTATCTTTGAAATTTTGTCAAGGTTTTCAGGTTTGTTGCTTTCTCAGTCGCGTTCCACCAAACTTAATTACCGTAGGTAAATATCGGTCTAACTACTGCCGTGTACATCCACCTGATAATTTTTGGATTGGGTCCCCAGGATTTTCCAAAGATCCTGTTGCAGGAATAGAACGCAACTATAGCTTTCTTTGCTCTTTCTTCAGTGTTGAGACTCCAGTTCAGTTTCTTATCAAGGATCACACCCAAGTATTTGGCCTGATCCGAGATGAGGGTACCATTTAAGCCACAGGTTTTATGGTACTAATCGCAGCATAACCCCAACCCTCAAAAAAACACCGTTTAACCACAGATATTTTTATAGACTCTTCTTATTATTGATTTTCATGACAAATGAACCATTGTGTTGACAAATTTCATCGACGGACCATTATTTTCAACTGGTTTTCGGTAATATTTGACTTTTATACTGAATATATAGTCATCCTTACATACAAATGACAATAACTTTTTTCACGGAGGCCATATCGACTTGATTTTGGTTTCATTTGATTCAGCATTTAAAACTACCTTAAAAACATGTGTAATATGAATATGTTGCATCAAAGTTAATTTTTCTGTTTGATGCACCACAACTTCCTCCCTCTCCCCCTAAAAAAACACCCTTCCATGTGAAATATTTTATAGACTCTTTTGATTTTTCATTCACATAGTACATGAAACGTTTTCACCAAGTTTCATGATGCTACTAATTTTTTTGTTTAATTTATCCTATTTTACCTGTACTATTAAGACATATATTAGTTCTAGTATTTTTGTTCGAAAAGGAATTAGAAGTAATTAAAAGGAATTAAAGTACTTTTGGAATTAAAAAGCACTGATCTCTATAATACACTGGATAGTGTATTCCTTATAATGTATAACAGTTTCTTTGCTTCCATTTGAAGATGACAATTAGGTGGTCGGCTTCATAATTTGACGTCTGAATTACACAAAAAAAAAAGTATTTTCCAGATAGCGATGTGCGATATTGAAACAACATCGATTTCAACATCGAACCGGAAATATCGATGCTGCTTAACATCGATGTTTTTTTCATGTGTTTTTGTTTAAGTTTTTTGTTTGACCAAAGCAAAAAATGCTTCATGCTATGCTCTAATGTATTTTAGCTTTCAAAATTTCTGGTGCCGGCCTTTTTTTCTTAAGTTTCTTAAAGTCGATTTAAGTTTTCATACAAATGAAAAATATGAAGTCATAAGCAAGGTATTTTAACTTTAAACATCGATATTGCAAAATAATGATGCACAGAAGCTTGTGTGCTAAAACCACGTGTAGGTGGGTATCTTTGTAGGCATCAATGATTTTAATGGGTGAAAATCGATGTTAAAATATGTATTTTGCACAATTAATATCAACAAATTTAATAAAAATCAATATTCATGGTGTTAAGCTGTTATGTGTGCCCTTTTTGAAATCCGATATTTCAAAATCTTGTTTCACACGAAGGTGTGCGTAAGAACTTGCATGGTGTAAACTGTAAACTGCGTGTTTCTGACCATCGATAATTTAAATTCGTGAAAATCGATATTAAATATGTATTTTGCAGTAATATTTCAAGGAATTTTGTGTAAACTGTTTTCTGTGGCTTTTTGGAACATATCGATATTGCAAAACACGAAGTTGTGTGCAAAAACTTGCATTGGTGTAAATTGGGTCTTCTGAGCATCTATTATTTCAATGCGTGGAAATCGATGCTAAAATTTGAATTTTGCAAAATGTATCGTCCACAGATTTGATAGAAGCAATATTGCAAGTATTTCATGTGTACACTGTTATCTAACGATATTGCAAGATATTTTTGCTTGCAAAAGTGTGTACAAAAACTTGTATGGTTTAAAATGCGTCTTGAAATTGAATAATGATGTAAAAATATTTATTTTGCACAAATAAACACAAAACAAATTTGATGGAAGCAAAATTGATAGGCACTTCATGTGTAAACTTATATCTGTGCCTTTTTGCACATGGAAAGTTTCTTTGTGGTTCTGAATTTTGAAGTTTGGTTTGGGAGATCCTTTAATGATTTCCTTTTTCAAAAAATTCCAAATGTTACAGATGACTTAAAAACTATGAAAGTCACTCCATCTAGATTTTACTAGCTGAATCAATCATTTTCGACTAGCTTTTTGTTTGTTTTTAAGTCCGATGTTTTGGATATTAATATCGATGTTGCAAAACATCGAAATCTTTACTATCGATATTTTGCAAATATCGATTAAAATCACTCATCCCTATTTCCAGATGTCTATCTGAAGAAAGGGAAACAAACCATGATATGAAAATATAAACTTGTGTGGAAGTTTGTTTTATTATTTATTATCCTTTACCTTTAAGTTATTCACTGTGTGCACTTGGTATATTTTTTTTTTGTATAATTACATAGAGGAATGAGATAAATCATTGCAGTTTGCGAAAAAGTTGAGCAAAACAGCTAATGAATAATTATGATGAGGGGGATGCGATTGCATATTCTGCCTTTTTTTTAAATGATTGTACCTCCTTGTCACACTCTTTACGTTTGTTATTCCGTTTCATTTACTAATAAGCGAATGAATTTAAATTACGAACACAACAGATGTTAGCAAACAGATCTCGGGGGGTGAAACGAACGGAGAATTGATGTCTGTTTAATGAATTATCTTTGTATTACATGTTATACAGTTATACTGGTATACAAAAAAGTGGTCAGCTTCATAATATAACAATTCTTCAAATGGAAGCAATATTTTTGTATCGATACACTATCCAGTGTTTTATAGAGATCAGTGTTAAAAAGGAATTGAAAAGTATTAAAGTACATCTCAAAAGTACAAATGTAATCAATACAAAAATTTCAAGTACTTTTGTGGAATTAAAGTACCAGTACAAGTACCGGTACTGGTACTTGAAATTTTTAAGTACAAGTACCAAGGAATTGTACTGGTACTTAAAAAATTTTAAGTACAAGGTAATTGTACTGGTTCTTGTACTTATGCTTTAAGTACACAGGTCTGCTTTTAAATACCCTATACAAATAAAAATAATTGAGTTTATACTAAAATTATTTATAACATAGAGCTTTTGCCTATATTCCTTAATAATATAATTTGACTTCACAATAGCAAAATAAAATATTTATGTGCAGTGCATACATCTCACTCACTCCTTCATGAACATAGACATGTCAAAAATTAACCACTGCCATTGTATATGCACTCTATAGTATTCTCATGAAACACGATTTTGTAGGTTGACATTTGGTCGATAGGTTCGCTGTGATCGCCTTACCGAGATTCTTTAACAAAAATTAGGATTACATTTGGACACTAGATGGCCACGAGCTTTTTTTCTTCATGAGAATACTATAGAATTTAAATACAATGCCACTGCCTAAAATTTTAACTAGCTCAGTAATGTCAAAATTTAGCCATGGGATCAAATTTAACCATACTTTTAACGCAATTGATAAAGGGCCTAACTCAAAAGAATTGGAACTTGGAAGTATGTATGTATGTTACTTCGAGACGTTGTTAGGCAAAATTTAAAAAGGTTAATAGCGGTTAGTCAAAAGTTTTCAAATTTCAAAAATAACGGACTCATTCCGTGCATCGTGAACACTTCCAGGCCAATTCACGTATCCATTGAAGTCCATTAAACATTCGGAACTTTCTACCTACGCGGATGACATGAAAATCTTTAGGGTAATCTCTTCACCTAACGATGCTATACCTCTTCAGAACGACCTGAATAATTTTTTTATTTGGTGTCAAAAAAATAATTTAGAACTTAATGTCGGTAAATGCCAAGCCATCACATATTCCCGCAAACGTTCTCGCCCACCACCACGGGACTACTATATAAATGTAGATCTTGTTTCCAGAGTAACAACAATTCGGGACTTAGGTGTTATTTGTGATAATGAGCTCAATTTCAGATCCCATTATGACAACATAGTAACTAGGGCTAACTCTGCTCTTGGTTTTGTCAAGCGTTGGTCTAAGGAGTTTTCAGATCCCTACGTAACGAAATCTCTTTATACAACCTTTGTACGACCTTTACTTGAATATGCTAGTCAAGTATGGTCCCCTTACCACATTGTGCACATCAATAGACTAGAAGCAATTCAGCGTAGATTCCTCCGCTTTGCTCTTAGAGGACTTCCATGGGTTGATAGCTACAACTTGGCCCCCTATCATGATCGGTTGCGGCTTATTAACTTACAATCCCTCCAAAAGCGTCGTGAAGTAGCTGACGTAATTTTTGTCCATCAAATTTTGTCTGGTGTTACTGATTCTTCTGCCCTCCTAGAGGCAATGAGTATTAACACCAACTCACATTCTGTAAGATCAGTACCCCAATTCCATCAAGCACCTCACAGAACTGATTATGGCAGGAATGAACCAGTTACTAGAATGTTGAGGGAAGTAAATTCTTATTCAAATATTTTTGACTATAATCATAGCAAGATCACACAGAAAAAACTTCTTTATTGTTCCTCCTATAATTTAGTTGAAACTATTTAGTAAAGCATGAAAAATTTAACTAACTACTACATAGAGAAACTGAAACTACAAACTCAACGAACTTAACAAATGCCTTAGCATGCTATTCCATTTCAATTTTTTACTATTTTTATTTTGACTTTTAACTAGAGATCTGCTTTTGCATGGTCCTATTTTAAATTTAAATTTTTTTTATTTTTTCATTCTTTTTTTTTTCTTTCTTAATTTTTTGTATTTTTAACTTTTTTTTCACTTTATGTAACTGCTTGCATTAAGCAGACCCATCCTTTTTTCTCGGGATTCGTATCGCATTTAAAAGAAGTTATTGTGTTATTCTGGCATCAGTTCAACATAATAACTATCTATCCTTAGTTTCTATTTAAAATAATTTTTATGTATTAAGTACCGATATGACATGCAGTCGAAATTGCTGTCATACTCGGTGTAAATGGACCCCAGCGCGTGCGGGATCTGGGGGGGACAGAGGCGTGGGATTATTATTATTATTATTATTATAAGATACTTTTTACTGTTAAATTGAAAATGAAGAAGTTACAGTTGAAAAGAGACGAATTTTTTCCAGAATAATATTATTAAAGTGTTATAGTTTGTTTTTAATTAATTTTATCAAGACAAATTTATGGTAAAAAGAAAATAGACATAAATTGTAGCGAAATTAATTTTCTACAAAGTTCAAGTTTAGTTTTTGATAAAATTGATTGTATACCCAGATATCATGGAAGCCCTTTTTCACCCTCTTTTTCAAGATGGTGGCCAAATGGGGGGGTACTCAATCCCGAAAATCGAGTTTATATTCACACTGACCACACCTTCAAAAAAAACCTTGTTACCCAAAATGCAAGGTAAACATAACTTTTCAATGGACTAGTAAGCATTATAAAATTTATAGTCGGAACTACAAACCTACAGTGCGTTGCATAAGTTTAACCGCACCCTGTAAAAATGGATATTATAAGAAACTGAACATGGAAATGACACCTTTCTATTTTTTTGCTTAATGGCACTAGTAAACAAGTAAATTGAACAAAAAAAGAAGTCCCCTTATTTTCGCTTCTGGTATTAAGAAATTAAAAACAGATTTTTTTGTATTGCAAAAGTATAACCGCACATTTTTTTATTTTGAAGTACATATTCTAAACAAATTAGTATGGGATCCTATTACCCCTATTTTCAACCAAACTAAAAATTCTTTTTGGCATACTGTTCACAAGGTTTTTAATATGGAATCGTCTAAGGAGTTCCATGCTTCCATTATTGCCTCTCGCAGCTCAGCAACACTGGCAAATTGCCTATTATGGGCATACATTTTGCGGGTCAGAATTCCCCAAAGATTTTTAATTGGGTTACAATCCGGGGAACGTGCCGGCCACTCCATCAAATTTATGTTTTTTGATTGAAACCACTCCAAACTTTGACGACTAACGTGAATTGGAGCATTATCTTGCTGAAAGACATGCTGAACTCGACGAAATCGTCTTAAGTAGGGTACCAAATTGTCTTGAAGCACCTGGGTGTAAGCTGTTCATCCTTGCAGTGGTAAAGGCAAGTGCAACCTTACCACGGTCGCAGAAGGCCCCCCAAACCATACAACTGCCACCGCCGAAGTTTCTCTTGGAAAAAAATCTTTTTTTCCTTTCTCAAATCGTGCCAATATCCGTTGTAACCATCTGGTCCATCAACATTAAACTTCTTTTCGTCACTGATGAAGATAATCTGAAAAAAAAAATTCATTAGATTACGGTATTTGGATTTTGGAATTATAAGAGTTAAGTTTAAATTAATGGAATGTAACTTACGGTTTTCCAATTGCGGTCCATGTTTTGACGGGCAAATTCCAATCTTTTTTTGTTTGTGGGCTGTTGTTAGATTTGAAGCTGGCACCATTTTGCCCCGAACAATCACTTCACTTTTCTTTAAGACACGAAAAACTGTCGAGACTGAAACGCCTAACCCCAATTCCGCACGAATTTCTGGCAAAGAATGCACCGAATTGGATGCAGCATTGATTATACGCCTCTTATCGCGACCAGCATCTGCGGACGACCGGGTCTTACTCCGGTTCCATAAAATTCTGGATCATTTAAGAAATTTCGGACAACACGATCCGATCTCGAAATTTTCCTAGCAATAGCCCTAAAGCTTAGGCCAGTTGACCGAAAAGCTTGAGTTTTACCTTTTTTGGTATCGCTTAAATGTGTACCACGCGGCATCGTTGTTTGTCATTTCAAAGCACATAACTGATTGAAGCTTCAGAGAGATTTGCATTGTGAGGTTATACTTTTGCAATACAAAAAAATCTGTTTTTAATTCTTAAGAGAAAATAACGGGACTTTTTATTTTGTCCAATTTACTTGTTAACTGATGCCATTAAGCAAAAAAATAGTAAGGTGTCATTTCCATGTTCAGTTTCTTATAAAATCCATTTTTACAGGGTGCGGTTAAATTTATGCAAGGCACTGTACATACAATTTATTGAGTGATTGCCGTTTCTAACGAAATATGCTGATTGAAACTTTTTATGTGAAATAATTTTAATAACTGTTCTATCATTGCACACATTTCATATAATAAATGACTAATATTTATTTGTAGTTGATATTTGACCGGCAATATAGAAACGTTCGCAAATGTTTTCATGTTCCTATGGCCAATGCAGAATGATTTAAAAAAAAAACATCTTACCCTGCACAGACTCGATGGATGCAAAGAATAGTTTTTTCAGACTCATTAGCAATCTATGGTATAATTTTCCTCTGCTTTGCTCGTTTTTGCGAAACTTTTCGTTGAAAGCGAACAAATCTGAAATTTCGTAATTTATTTTCCTATTCTTTGTCACAAGATGATCACTTGCATCACTATCGCACCGGCCGTAAAGACATTTTAAGGATCAAAAAGAAAATTTAATCGGCAAATTACAAAATTCTAGATGAAATTACAAACGATCTTTCTCTTGTAAGATTTTTCCAAGAACTGAACAAATTTGTAATGTTATTTGATTTGGTGAAACAGAAAATTACAAAAACAGTGAGATTCCACAAATTTGTAACTTGTAAACTACTAATAAAAATTACTTTTGGTGAAACAGAAATTAACATATTCTTAAGAATTTCCCTTTGTAAATTACAATTACAATTTTGTTACAAAAACATTTTGTGAAACCGAAAAAATCGATTTTTCTACAAATTTTGTAAAAAATCACTTGTAAATTACAATTTGTAAGTTGGTGAAATAGGCCACTGGTGTCAAGATGGACAGGTGGTCAGGATCTTCAGTTATAAAACAAAGTGGACGGGAATTTAGACAAGCTTCTACTTGCGTGAGAACAGTTGCATACTACTCAAAGGTAAGGGTGCAATGTCCGATTATCCGCTTGAGGTGGTGCTTCATAGATTTCACATCTGCCTCCCAAAGTCCGCCAAAATGCGGAGCTGCCGGAGGGTTGAAATGCCATTTTGTGCCATTGTCTTGCAAATGATTTGCTATATCTTCTGCCCATTGCGTTGGCATGAATGTTTTTTCAGCTTCCAGGATGTTTGCAGCTCCCTTGAAGTTTGTACCGCAGTCGCCGTACAAATTTGTACAAATTCCTCGGCGAGCCGTGAAACGTTTGACGGCTGCAAGAAACGTGGATGTAGTGTAGTCACTAACAAGCTCAAGATGAACTGCTTTCGTGCAGAAACAAACAAAAATTGCTATGTAGGCTTTGGTAATTTTGCTACAGCGACCCTTCCATGCATTAAGTTGCACAGGGCCAGCATAGTCCACTCCGGATGTCTGAAATGGCCGCACTTATGTAACTCGCAACGTTGGCAAATTTCCCATCTTCTGCTGCATCTCTGTTGCATTAAATCTATAGCATTTCAAAGATTTGTGGATACACTGCTTGACAGAAGATTTCAACTGTAAAATCCAGTACTCGGAGCGAAGTGTAGCCATCATCAATTGCCGACCGCCGTGTAGAGTTTTCAGATGGGTGTCGTGGACGATGAGAGACGTGAGAAAATTACTTGCTGGCATTATGATTGGATGTTTTTGAGAGTAGGGTAACTCAGAGTTTTCCAATCGACCTCCAACTCGCAGGATACCTTTTTCGTCGATGATTGGAGATAATGTCGATAGTTTGCTTCTTTTTGAAACCGTTTCACCTGTAGTAAGCTTATCGACTTCTTCAGTAAAAAACTCCTGTTGTATAAGAACAATCAAATGCCACCGAGCTGAAGACATTTCATCGACTGAAAGACGTCCAGTCACACGGGTTGGTAATTTTCTTGCTTTATATCTCAAGTTAGTTAAGTACCGGCGCCAATACGCTGCAGCCCGATACAACCGATTAAGAGATGAGAAGCTGTAACGAAGTGTTACACTTTCCTTTCCCTCACACTGACCGACCTGCAATTAAACACTGACCCATCACGTATTAGTGTAATAAAATACAACACCCACCATCCACATCAGCTACCAACACCCTACATCTCCATTGAATCACCATAGACCAGTCATTAATCCACACCATCACCCTGCACAACCGAACCACTAAATAACAATTCGACATACCTACACCTGCCACCACCGTCACCAAATAACCAACAACCACAGTACACCAGATTGTTTTGCATATACGATTGCCAGCAACAACAACAGCACACCGCACTATGTGAAGTCAACGTCATGCGATTTTTTTATTCGCCTCATATTAGTTCACATTGTCTTGTGACTGTAAAATCATTATGAGGAGGTTGAAAATTCCAAAAAAGTCGAAGCTTGTTGGCTCGTGTTAGTTCCGATTTTCTATCAAATCCGAATTATAAGAGACAAGAGGTTCCAGCTAATCTCGGTTTGTAGCAACGCTTGATAAGCGCAGGTTACTTTTCATGGTGCATTCGTGAACCATTTAAAGATAATCTTTTTGGCTTCCACCGTTAAAAACCAAAGTAATTGTTCCATTGGGTTAGCCTTGGGCAGGAATCAGATTCCTACCGTAAACTCCCTCCTTGCTCCTTCTGAGTGAGAGATTGGGCACCAAAGTAATTGTTCCCTCGGATAAGCCTTGGGCAGAAATCAGATTCCTACCGTAAACTACCTGCTTGCTCCTTCTGAGTAATAGATTGGGCACCAAAGTATTTGTTCCCTTGAGTTAGCCTTGGGCAGGAATCAGATTCCTACCGTAAACTCCCTGCTTGCTCCTTCTGAGTAATAGATTGGGCACCAAAGTATTTGTTCCCTTGAGTTAGCCTTGGGCAGGAATGAGATTCCTACCGTCAACTCCCTGCTTGCTCCTTCTGAGCGAGAGATTGGGCATCAGAGTAATTGTTCCCTTGGGTTAGCCTTGGGCAGGAATCAGATTCCTACCGTATTTGTCCCTGGTTCACTTCTTCAAAGTGAATTTTGGGCCGAGTCTACTCCTGTAGCTCTACCGAATAAAGCTTAGTTGTATATGAAATACCGTGTTATTTATAGTAAGATTAAATAATATTGTAAGTTTGTAAGCCTTTCTTATTATATTATAGTTATAAATAAAGAATAGAAATACTAAAACCGGTGACTACCTCGAGTTCTTTTACCTTCTTAACCCGAATTTTAATTGCTTTTTTTCGGGAATACCTTGGACTACGACGAGCTTACCTCAGCCTCGATTAAAAAGCATCACAAAGCAACTAAAAAGTATTTGATTTGTTTCGAAAGCAGTGAAGTGAACGCAGAGATGAAAAATATTAATTATGGGGTACCCAGATGCGATCAACTTACTTTTTGTTTTTGAACTCTCCGATCCTTTCGTTTCGAGTTCCGTGGGTTTGATTTCGAAAGACGGTTGAAGGTTGTGATCAAAAGATTGTAAGAACTCAGGCCCATGCCATCATTCCTGGTTCTGAATGAGCTCACTTAGAAAAACTCCTCTAGAAGCAATGTCCGCAGGGTTTTCTTTAGACGGAACGTAATTCCAACACCCAGAATTAGTTAGCTCCTGAATTTCTACCACTCTGTTGGCTACGAACGTCGTTATTATCTATAGTGTGCTTTTGATCCACGCGAGTGTAATTTGAGAATCACACCAAACGAAAATGTTTGCCGATTCTAATTCCATCGTATGAACAGTACGCACCAACAGCTGTGGTAACAACAAAGCACCACAAAGTTCCAATCGAGCTAAAGATTTTGTTTTAAGAGGTGCCACTCTAGTTTTCGACGCGACGAAATTGATGAAAGTTCCATTTCCGGTAGTGACTCTAAGGTATACGGCTGCAGCATATGCTTTCTCGGAGGCATCGCAGAATCCGTGGACCTCATAATGAAATTCGTTGGTGAGATTAATCCAGCGAGGAATCTCGATGGCCTTTAAAAGGCTTAGCTCAGCTTTCAGATTTTGCCATGATGAAATGATGGTTGCTGGGAGCTCAGAATCCCATGTTTGCTTGTCCTTCCAAATATCTTGCATTATTATTTTTCCGATGATAAGGCACGGTGCTATCCAACCCATTGGATCGTAAAGGCGAGCAAGATCTGATAAGATTGTCTGCTTTGTGCTTGCATGTAGTTGGCCCACCAACTATGGAGTTGAGCAAAACTGAAAATGGCAATCGTTTGTACAACTTTTAGAATAATTTGTACACTCACCGTTTTTTTTATAGAGACACTTCAAAAAATAAAACGGAAGTTGGCCCACCAACTATAACGCTCGAAAAATCTGGAAATGCAGTTCGATTGATAATCGTTTGTACACGTTTGTCTTTTTTTTTGTTTAGTTTTTACACTTCGCAAAAATTTTTTACCAACATTTTTTTTTGAAAAATTTTTTATAAAATTTTTGAAAAGTATGCAATCGTTTGTATATTTTTTATTAAAATTTTCCACCGTATTAATTTTTTAAATTTTGCTTTATTTCTATTTTTAAATAATTATTCAAAATTTTGCGGCAAAAAAAAACATGTAGTTGGCCCACCAACTATAATGCTCGAAAAATCTGGAAATGCAGTTCGATTGATAATCGTTTGTACACGTTTGTCTTTTTTTTGTTTAGTTTTTACACTTCGCAAAAAATTTTTACCAACATTTTTTTTTGAAAAATTTTTTATAAAATTTTTGAAAAGTATGCAATCGTTTGTACATTTTTTATTAAAATTTTCCACCGTGTTAATTTTTAAATTTTGCTTTATTTCTATTTTTAAATAATTATTCAAAATTTTGCGGCGAAAAAAAACATGTAGTTGGCCCACCAACTATAACGCTCGAAAAATCTGGAAATGCAGTTCGATTGATAATCGTTTGTGCACGTTTGTATTTTTTTTGTTTAGTTTTTACACTTCGCAAAAATTTTTTACCAAATTTTTTTTTTGAAAAACTTTTTATAAAATTTTTTAAAAGTATGCAATCGTTTGTACATTTTTTATAAAAATTTCCCACCGTGTTAATTTTTTAAATTTTGCTTTATTTCTATTTTTAAATAATTATTCAAAATTTTGCGGCGAAAAAAAGCATGTAGTTGGCCCACCAACTATAACGCTCGAAAAATATGGAAATGCAGTTCAATTGATAATCGTTTGTACACGTTTGTCTTTTTTATTTAGTTTTTACACTTCACAAAAATTTTTTACCAACATTTTTTTTTGAAAAATTTTTTATAAAATTTTTGAAAAGTATGCAATCGTTTGTACATTTTTTATAAAAATTTTCCACCGTGTTAATTTTTTAAATTTTGCTTTATTTCTATTTTTAATTAATTATTCAAAATTTTGCGGCGAAAAAACATTTAGTTGGCCCACTATAACGCTCGAGGAAACCTGAAAATGCAGTTCGATATAATATATAATCGTTTGTGCACGTTTGTTTGTTTTTTTTTTTTAGTTTGCCATCGTTTGTATACCTATTGTTTGTATTAATTATCCGCCGTTCAAATCAAGTCAAGTCAAAAATAATCATACTATGTAGATGGTCACTTCTCCCTATATATTTATAGGTACCTACATATGTAGTATAAGTACGGAGACCATATTTCTGGGAGCAAAACCCGGGACAAAAAGTGAAAAATTTTAAAATGTGAAAAAATAATTGGACTTTTCAATAATTTGTATGTTATATCTAAGATAAAATTAAAGAAAAACATAATAGCAGAAAAACAAACGAAAAAGAAAGGAACTATTACATAAATTAAAATGTCTTCACAACGTAACTAAAAACTTAAAGCAAAAAATAAACTTTGCATTTTTAATTTCATTATTAAAATAAGGGCCAGTTTTTTAGTGCAGAGTTACCTCTGAGCTAAATCAGAGTTTGCTAGACCTAAAAATAAGTCAGCCATGAGTTATTTCAGAAGCAGCAGGAGAGTTTGTCCCCTGAGCCAACTTATCAAACAAGGCGAGTTAACTTGGAGTTATTTTAACCCAAAAATGTTATTCATATACAATTTATGTATCGTTAAGAAGAGTCATTTCAAGCGCTAAACGCGTTTAGAGGTAGAATAGTGATAGTGACATAAGGATACTTTTGTTTGACATTGACATCTAAACGTTATAAATTTATCTTTTTCGTACTCTTTTTGACACAAGAGCATTGTTACAAAAATGAGGCGGAAAATATTTTATGAATATTGATTTACCCAACGTTGAATAGAAAATGTGCAAATACGGGACAAATAATCGACAAATAACTGAATACGGGACACTTGCACGTCCCGGGTTTCTTAAAAAATAAACCGGGACAGGCTATAGAAATACGGGACAATCCCGGGAAACCAGGGACGGATGGTCACCGTAAGTATAAGTATGTATAGTTAAAATAGAACAATTCGATTTCTTTTGGACAAAAAACTCATCCAGCAAAGAATTCAGTTACTATTAAAGTAATAAAATGTGTCTTATCCAACAAATAGTAAGTACATAAGTATTTATTTATTCTTCTAGTTTTGTTTTGCATTCGGCAAAACGCTTTTCATTATTGAACTACCTACCTACCTACCTACAATAAATCAATTTTATTAGTTTCCAATCTATTTATGCAGAAAAAACATTGAAGTGTCGGTGTGATCTGAGATCAAATGGTTCTTTATTGACCTTTATGAGGTTAGAGATCAAAGGACAAGGACTCTTTAAACAAAGAAAAAATGCTTTAATTCTACCTATATTATGTAGGTATTGTACAATGTACATACGAGTTTATTATTCATTAATAAATTTAGATTTTTTAACCTAGATAGGTACTTGTTTTGTGATCATTTGGACAAAATAATCAATATAATTATAATTGAGGCAGTGAGAGCCATAGTGGCATAACTGCAATTTTATCGAAATTGAGTTTTTACAAAAATTGAATCTGTATATATTAAACAATGTTTCTGCATTTAAATTTTTTGAATTGAATTTAGAGGTCACCCACAAGAAAACTCAAAGCTTGAGTGCTTGAGTGGCGTATCTGATCAGTAATAACGGAATTTTGAAGAATCATTGATACAAAATCAAAAACTTTTATTTTTTTGTCATATTGCAAATAAAAATCAAATTTAGTTCATTTATTTAAAAACTAAAAAATTTTAACTTATTTAGAACTACAAAGTTTAAAAATAATCTGCTCCTTATTTTTACTCTACTGAAAATAATGAAAAATGCAGTTAGGCCACTATGGCTCTCACTGCCTCAATTATACTCATTTATGCAACCAATTCTTGCAAAAATTCTTATAATAAAGTTAAACTAATCTTAAATAGGTACCAGAGCCCAACTCTTAAAACGTCATTATTATTAGAAGTCTATTGAGCATCAAACTATTCATAGTAGGTATTTGGTAGAATATAGCATTAAATTAAATTAAATTAGAATTTCTTATACCTATATGCATATGAAGGGTCCAGGGAAAAAACGGCTTAAGTCCACTTTAATTGATTCCGAGAAAAACGTAGTTGTAAATATATTACTAAAATAATGGATAATTTAAAGAAAAATAAATAAACTAACATTTTTTTTTTAATGAGCACGAAGTACTCAAGTAAGCAAACATATATTGATTTTAACATCTTGAATTTTTTGCATGATAAGCTGACATGAATCAAAAGGACCTTCGATGTTTTAACCAAAATTTTGATTTTTTTGATTTGAAATTTTCTTCTGAAAGAACCGGACATGATAATTGGAAACGGTTTTTTGCTTTTTATTCAGATACCTCTAGATTTTCAAAATAGAGTTTGAAAATAAAATAATTTTCACAAGCGTGACATTGGACTGTTTTTGCAATTCAATTTGTTAGACAGGACCTCGACCGGATGTAGTTAGAATATCTAATTTTTTTGTTTTAATTATTTACCTGACGTGTCGCTAGGTCTATTCACAAGTTTTTCCTTTTTTTAATATCGCTTTGTTTAATTTTTGGAGCAAAAAAGATAGTTTTGGAAAAAGTTTTTTTAAAAAGTGTACTATTTTGCGAGTTTTCAAAATCCTATGTGCAGAGAGCTATACTACATCATATAGTACCCATACAAATCTATAAGATGTCATCATTAGTTTAATTTTTTCAAAAAGTGGACTTGAGCCGTTTTTCCCCTGGACCCTTCATATGTATGTGAATGGGCACTCATCGCCTTATACATAATTAAAAGCTACAAACTTCAAATAACCTTGTTAATAGGTACATCCCTCCTGTTTGAAGAACTAGAACTATGATCTACTAAAAAATGTTTTAATTTCTAATATTTCATTTGGGTGGTAGTCCAGTCATATTGTATTTTTACCATGCAAATTGTGGGGTAGTTTTGATTTGTTCGCTCCATTATGTTTTCGGGAGTGCTGAATCCGAATCTGAGGTTTGCCAACAAAATTTTGTGACGCAACATGCAAAAAGATGAAAAAATGCATTTTTTTTGGGAGTTTTTTCACTAATGGCTCGAAATCTTCCAATTATTTAAAAATTACGTCAAAGTACCCTTGAAAGTATACACAATTCCCAATAAATCTCTATTTAGACTCCTTATAATAATGAAGTTTTAAGAGTTGGGCTTTGGTACCTATTTAAGATTAGTTTAACTTTATTATAAGAATTTTTGCAAGAATTGGTTGCATAAATGAGTATAATTGAGGCAGTGAGAGCCATAGTGGCCTAACTGCATTTTTCATTATTTTCAGTAGAGTAAAAATAAGGAGCAGATTATTTTTAAACTTTTGTAGTTCTAAATAAGTTAAAATTTTTTAGTTTTTTAAATAAATGAACTAAATTTTGATTTTTATTTGCAATATGACAAAAAAAATAAAAGTTTTTGATTTTGTATCAATGATTCTTCAAAATTCCGTTATTACTGATCAGATACGCCACTCAAGCACTCAAGCTTTGAGTTTTCTTGTGGGTGACCTCTAAATTCAATTCAAAAAATTTAAATGCAAGAAACATTGTTTAATATATACAGATTCAATTTTTGTAAAAACTCAATTTCGATAAAATTGCAGTTATGCCACTATGGCTCTCACTGCCTCAATTATAATTATATTGATTATTTTGTCCAAATGATCACAAAACAAGTACCTATCTAGGTTAAAAAATCTAAATTTATTAATGAATAATAAACTCGTATGTACATTGTACAATACCTACATAATATAGGTAGAATTAAAGCATTTTTTCTTTGTTTAAAGAGTCCTTGTCCTTTGATCTCTAACCTCATATAGGTCAATAAAGAACCATTTGATCTCAGATCACACCGACACTTCAATGTTTTTTCTGCATAAATAGATTGGAAACTAATAAAATTGATTTATTGTAGGTAGGTAGGTAGGTAGTTCAATAATGAAAAGCGTTTTGCCGAATGCAAAACAAAACTAGAAGAATAAATAAATACTTATGTACTTACTATTTGTTGGATAAGACACATTTTATTACTTTAATAGTAACTGAATTCTTTGCTGATGAGTTTTTTGTCCAAAAGAAATCGAATTGTTCTATTTTAACTATACATACTTATACTACATATGTAGGTACCTATAAATCTGTGGCAAAAAGGAATAACAGCATAAGTGATTTTTTGTAACTTTTCAGGAGGCGATTTTTAAAACTTTGAAATTATGTGGTAAAAAACTATGAGGGTTAAGAAAAACATTTTGAAGCTCATAGATAGTAAATTTAATATGTAATTTTTGTATAAATTAATTTTTTATATTTTACTTTAAATAATGCTGTTTTTTTGCAAAAATATGACTTATGCTTTTGTTCCTTTTTGTTATTTCGAAGCTAAATTTGTGTTAGTGTACTTATGTCGTTTTTTGTATTAGAGATTTCAACATCTTTTATGTACAAGTGGATTTGTGTCTTTTTTCCCTTTCTCAGTTGATAAATTTTCGATTAGTAAGTCATCTTGTGCTGTTTTTAAACAAACTTTTTTTTATCAAGTACACTTACGAGTATGATTTTACATACCAATATTTTGTTCTATACAAGAAATTTATTGACTTCTTAACATTACCTTCTTACCAAAAGTCTCCGAAAATTTTTAAAAAATAATGAACGTTTGTTGACTCTTATTTTCTTCTTTTTTTATTAAATAAGTTTAAAGAACAAAAATTAGAATGTAGGTACATGTATAAGTTAAACTTTTTTATTTTACTTCAATTTCCTTTTCTTATTCTTATAACAAAAAAAAAACAACAGAATTCAAAATAATAAATTAATGAGTTAAATAATAAGTAAAGTCGAAATATAGTTAAATTAGGAAGGATGAATTATAGACAAAGTGTTTTTTTTAGTGAAAACATAAACTTAAATCTGTATGTGTAAGAAGTAAAAATAAAAATTTTATTCTTCATCACAACTCAAAATGTCAGGATGGACTTCAAAAGTATCAATCGGTGCTTTAATTAAGTTTTTATAAAAATCATGAAATTCGGGTTCTATGAAATCTAACAGAAAAAGTAAATCCTCAGCTTTTTCTTTTGATATTATAGGTTGATTTTGGATAATTTTAAGATCAGACAAGTTTGATATACTTTTACCACGCTTTCGGAGGTTTATTGTTTTAAATGGTTCTTCCTCACTCAGACTGTATTTGTACAATAATGTGCCAGCATTATCCTTTGCATATCGAATCCATCGAAAATCTCGCCATAAGTATTTTTCCCCGTCTGTGTTTACCTTTCGCCACAAAAAAGTATCTTTTGAAGCCTGCGCAAAGTCAAAAAAGTTCGAATTTTTCATTTCAATCACTTTAAATGGGTTAACATCTCTCAAAGAAGCCACCAGATTTAGCCAATCTCTGGGATGGTGTATTTTTGCAGCTGTGTTCTTTTTTTTTCTTTCTATGACTGAATGGTCAACATCGCATTCCATATGCGTATGACCTGGCTCAAGAAATTTATGGTTGATAGTAAGGAGTTCTGAGTTTCTTTCCAAAGCAGCTAAAAACATGAAGCTTACGTGCGAGTTTTTGTTTTGTCCTGCGCATGAGTCGCTATAGAAGATTAAGTTTCGAACAAGATCTGGTACTCGTGTTAAGTGCTCATACAAACATGATGCGATCTCGTTTCCACCTCTTTTGGCTATCCCTTCGTGCCACATGTAACAATATGGTTTATCTGTTGCTAGATCATGGATGGTTAAATTATACGTCCAAAGTTGGCGTTTATAGAATGCAATGTTTGACCTTAAAAAGGGTGTAGGTAGGCATTGTTGCAGATCGAAAGCAAATGTTGCAGTTGTTGGGGTTGTTTTAGCCAGATTTTTATCAATTTTTTTTGCAGGAATAAGCTTCCTCTGCTTTTTTGTGATGATCTGTTTGAAGCTGGATCAAATCTTCTTTTTCTTCAATGGTCTTAGACAGTGAAATTTTGGCGACATATTTATCACAAGTTCCGCATGTATCTATTTTAGGAGATTTGATCTTGAGATTCATTTCATGGAAAACCTGGGAATATTTAACTAAAGATACTGGGCTCTGCGTCTCTAAGCAATACAATTGAAACATTTTTGATATAGTAAGACCAGGTTGCAAGTACATTTTTGAAGTATCTCGTCTTGAGTAATGACTCTCATAGATAGGAAATCTTTTTATTTGATTTTTTATTTCTTCAATCTTGGATGGAGGAAGTTTATTTGCTGGCTTTGAAAAGCCTCTTTTGTCACATAAATCCATGTCTGATGAATTGATTTTCTTTGCAATTACGCTGCGTATAAAACTATTTGTTTCCCCAAAACACTTTAAAAAACATTTTTTGCAAACGTCAACTTTTTCAGCTGCGATTTCAATAAAATATGTTATAGTTTTTTGCCTGTGTTTTTGATTAATGCCTGGTTTTTTTGCTCGGGTAGTTGCTTTTTCTTTAACAGCCAATAAAGAGTTTATGAAAAGAACTCTTTGGTTATAACTTCCTAAGCCCCAGTAGCGATTAAAAATATTTTCTTGCTGTTGGGTCGAAATTTTATCGTTGCATTTTTTACGGCAAGGAGATAAATAATGTATCGCTCTGGCCTTAACAACTTTTCCAGTTTTCGTCTCATAAGATAACCCTTTATTCCGTCGTTTTTGTCGATTTTTGGTAACATTCTTATCAGTGTTTGAAGAAGTCGATTCTTCCACATTCATGTTAATTTCTGGAAGTGAATTCGGAGTATTATAAATAACTTGGTTTGAAGAACATGGTTTTTCCATATTTATGTCAGCCTCTTGGAGGTCTACTTTGAGAAAATTCTAACACAGTTTTTTCAATAATTTTACCCCACCGTTCAAGGCTTTCATCGGTGTCTGAAGAAACATAATAATCGGGATCATTTATAGAGTCATCTGAGTCCCAACGTTGATTCATTGATGGGATATTGTCTTGATTTTTATTTTCTTCGACGTTAAGAAGCTCTTCCGACACAAATGCTTCCCCTACAAACAACACAAAATCATGTTTCAGTACTATAACAATGATTTTTGTAAAATAAAATTAAATTAAACTTAAAAAAATAATCAATGTCCAAAAGCTATTTATCCCTTTATTTTGGAACATAAAATACATCGAAAGAAGATGACATTTATTTGCAGACCCATTTATATTATGTGAACGAATCAAGGAGCAATCATTTTTTAATAATTTGAAGGTCCTTACAACTTTTATTTCAATCAAATTAACAGTAAAAAACAAATTTTTAATTTTAAAAACTTCGACTAAAAGTTGTACTCACGGTTATCCATCACTGTAGGGTGATTGAAATTTTTCCTGATTGCCATTGCCAAAATTCTGCTTGCACGTGACTCCATTTCACTACACTTTAACTATATTATTATTATTATTTTACTGTTATCACTTTTCTTTTTTACACAACACCTATGCACCTAATGCGCAGCAATTCACTTGGAAAAACAACTGATTAATAAAACAATAAGTATGTTGTAATGAAATGTATGTTGAGTAAAACAACACAAGTCAACTCACAGCTCTAAGTTTGTCCACGGAATAATGACATATGTATACTTATTTTCTAATAAATTCAGTAACGACAAAAAGAAAAATAACACAAGTCCAGTTATTTGCTTAATACAACCAAGTTTTGTAACGGAATAACAGCACAAGTATAGTTGTGTCTTTACCTTAAAGTAACGACGTGAATGGAAAAGAAGAACAAGTCAACATGTGTGTTAAGGAACAAAAACATTTATTTTTGAAAAAGGGCTCAAGTCAACCTGTGGTTGTTGTACAGAGAATGATCAATACTGAATAACAACATAAGTATACATTTTTTAAGGAAGATCATGACTTATGCTTTTGTTCCGTTTGCATGTTTTGTGGAAAATGACTTATGCTATTATTCATCTAGCTATAATTTTGTAACCGTTAAAGATAATGATACAAAAAAAATAGGGTATATGAATCTCAGATAGGAGATTGCGGTAGTGTCACTTACTCAATTTTGACATAAGTCGACTTATGCTGTTATTCCTTTTTGCAACAGAAATATATAGGGAGAAGTGACCATCTACATAGTATGATTATTTTTGACTTGACTTGATTTGAACGGTGGATAATTAATACAAACAATAGGTATACAAACGATGGCAAACTAAAAAAAAAAAAATAAACAAACGTGCACAAACGATTATATATAAAGCTGGATTTACACCTTCGTTCTTCATTCGGTGAACGTTGTTCCACAAACAACGAACAACGAGCAAAGTTCATCCAAAATTCAAAACGGCTTTGAATTTCTACGTTGTTCGTGTTCGGTGTTATCATTTACACCGTCGTTGTTCCGCGTACGGGCAAAAACGAACAACGTACACGGACAATAACAACGAAGGTGTAAATCCAGCTTTATATCGAACTGCATTTCCAGGTTTCCTCGAGCGTTATAGTGGGCCAACTAAATGTTTTTTCACCGCAAAATTTTGAATAATTAATTAAAAATAGAAATAAAGCAAAGTGGAAAATTTTTATAAAAAATGTACAAACGATTGCATACTTTTCAAAAATTTTATAAAAAATTTTTCAAAAAAAAATGTTGGTAAAAATTTTTTGCGAAGTGTAAAAACTAAACAAAAAAAGAGAAACGTGTACAAACGATTATCAATCGAACTGCATTTCCAGATTTTTCGAGCGTTATAGTTGGTGGGCCAACTACATGTTTTTTTTCGCCGCAAAATTTTGAATAATTATTTAAAAATAGAAATAAAGCAAAATTTAAAAAATTAACACGGTGGAAAATTTTAGTAAAAAATGTACAAACGATTGCATACTTTTCAAAAATTTTATAAAAAATTTTTCAAAGAAAAATGTTGGTAAAAATTTTTTGCGAAGTGTAAAAACTAAACAAAAAAAAAGACAAACGTGTACAAACGATTATCAATCGAACTGCATTTCCAGATTTTTCGAGCGTTATAGTTGGTGGGCCAACTACATGTTTTTTTTCGCCGCAAAATTATTTAAAAATAGAAATAAAGCAAAATTTAAAAAATTAACACGGCGGAAAATTTTAATAAAAAATGTACAAACGATTGCATACTTTTCAAAAATTTTATAAAAAATTTTTCAAAAAAAAATGTTGGTAAAAAATTTTTGCGAAGTGTAAAAACTAAACAAAAAAAAGACAAACGTGTACAAACGATTATCAATCGAACTGCATTTCCAGATTTTTCGAGCGTTATAGTTGGTGGGCCAACTTCCGTTTTATTTTTTGAAGTGTCTCTATAAAAAAAACGGTGAGTGTACAAATTATTCTAAAAGTTGTACAAACGTGTACAAACGATTGCCATTTTCAGTTTTGCTCAACTCCATAGTTGGTGGGCCAACTACATGCAAGCCTGCTTTGTAGTACTCTTATATTCCTGAAGTGAGACACTAAATGTGAAGATGTCCTTTGGAGGTGCCACTGGATGCCAAGTGATTTATTGAATTTTTTTCGTCGAATAACAGAGGTATTTGCACCTCTCTATCCTCCTCGGGAACGGACATCAAAAGCTCCTCACAGTTGTTTGCCCACTTTCGCAATGGAAAGCCGCCTTTCTTCAACATCCTTATAAGTTCTGTCTGCATCACGTGTGTGAAGTTGGCATAACATTTTCAGCTGGACCAATGGGACCATGGCAGGAATTTGCAGTTTTTTTGCATTTTTTATGCATTTCTATTCCGGATTTTGCAGTTCACCAAATAGTGGGTGTAACCGAACATGTTAAAGTCGGAACTGTTTTGCTCCGACTGGCTGGACAGGGTACATAAACCTTGACCAGACCGTTGGCATACAAAAGGTGCTTGTACCTTTGTATGTTTGTGTTGAAATATTATTGCCCCTTACCACTTGTGGGGGGAAGCAATAATAAGAATGAAGAATTATTGCCCCTTACCACTGGTGGGGGGAAGCAATAATTAGAGAGAAGATGAAAAGTACATGACAACCTTCTGATCATAAATGATAAATTTTATTAACTTACACTCCTATTTATACAATAATTTTGCTTACTAAGCTAAATTTACAATCGCACATAAAATGCAAAGAAATAATATGATAAAAAACTTGAAGAGAACATGATACATTTTGACTAGGTATGCTTTGAGACTGAATGCGGAAAACTGCTGACTACTGTAATAAATTTTAATTGCATTGAACATAAAAATAAAGTATACAGAAAAGCTGTGTGTGTGAAAATAAAGCATACAGAGAAGCTGCTGCTGTTGTTATTATTGTTTATAAAATAGAGCAAACAGAGAATGCCACCACATGTTGGTATGGTATATGATAATCTGCTGGATTAAAACATACAGACTGTACTGCTAACTTCACTTTGAACTTAGCAGTGCTTGTCCTTTTCTCAGCAACCGAGCTAGCTAGGAATCTGAAATAAAGCTCTGAATTTGCAGTTTAATTTGCAGTTCAAGAAAAGGAAAAAACCAAATTTTTAAATCCGTACATAAGAAAAATTTCATACTGTAGTTCTAACTTCACTGTGAAGTTAGCATAAAAGTCCTTTTCTCAGCAACGGTGATACTTAGAAATTTGCAGTTAGGCTTCAAATTTGCAGTTTAATTTGCAGTTCAAGAAAAATTAATGTCCAAATTTTGAAGTCCAAATTTGAAAAAAAAAATCGAATAAACTCATTTTTCACTGTTAACGTCACTGTAAAGTTAGCTGTACATATCCTTTTCTCAGGAACTGAGCCAGCTAGGAAATTGCAAATAGGGTCCAAATTTACAGTTTTTCATTTAGTTCAAGAAAAAACTAAGTTCAAATTTTCAAGTCCAAATTTGACAAAAAAAATCGATTAAATTCATTTTTCACTGTTAACATCACTGTGAAGTTAGCAGTACATATACTTTTCTCAGGAACTGAGCCAGCTAGAAAATTGCAGTTGGTGTCAAAATTTGCAGTTTTTCATCTACTTTAAGAAAAAATGCAATTCAAATTTAAAAGTCCAAATTTGACAGAAAAATCGATAAATTCACTTTGCACTGTTAACGTCAGTGTGAAGCTAGCAGTACATATCCTTTTCTCAGCAACTGAGCCAGCTAGAAAATTGCAGTTAGGGTCCAAATTTGTAGTTTTTTATGCACTTCAAGAAAAAACTAAATTCAAATTTCTACGTCCAAATTTGACGAAAAATCGTTAAATTTACTTTGCACTGTTAACATCAAAAAAATTCACTTTGCACTCTGTTAACGTCACTGTAAAGTTTTTCAGGTACTTACTTCATGTACTTCAGTTCAAATTTTGAAGTCCAAATTTTACAAAAAAAATCGAAAAATTCACAGTCCTTCTGTCAGCAACGAACTTTGCTATAAATTAGCAGTTAGGTCTCAAATTTTCAGTTTTGTATGCACTTGAAGAAAAAAAATCAGTTCAAATTTTACAAAACATCGTGAAATTCATAAGGCACTCTCAGCTGCACTGTGAAGTTAGCATGACATTCATTTTCTCAGCAATGGGGGTGGCTAGAAGTTTGTACTTATGCTTTACTTTAGTTCAGTTTCTGTAAAACCTAGATTAATTTTCGGCTAGCTATTAACATACACTACAGATGATATGCAATTGTTTCTTGTTTAATTTTTATTAGAAGTTTGTATGTTAAATAAATGTACCTTGAATCTTAAAATTAAAAAAGTTTTTATTCTTCGTTTGCCGGCGGTAAGGTTGAACCATTTAATTGCAATAATTATTTGTAGGATATTCAATGCTCACTCAAATCCTCGACCGGGGAGACTCTGTTCACCCCTCTTTCCGCCTGCCCTTCTCACCCAGGAACTAAAAGTTGTTGGCAATTCAGTTTCCTCGTGTAAAAGGGCACTATCTTCCACATTGTTAGACAGATTTCAATAAAATTCTGTGTAGGTTAATGTATGGAAGAACAAAAAATTTTCAATCAGGGTGGTTCATAAAAAAGTGTTTTCGCAATTTAGGGAAATTTTTTTATACTGTACAAACCTTTTATATGAAGCGTGTGTTTCGGGAAAAAAAATATTAAATCTAGTATTTTTACATTAGGGTGTACCTTACAAACGCTATCTTCCACATTTTCAAACAGAGTTCAATGAAATTCGGTGTGATTCGGTCAAATTTCATTGAAGGATGGCTACGATCTTGATGGATTTAAAAGTTAAAAAAGTTTAGCAGCAAAACTGAAAATATTTTTTTGAAAGTTAAGAAAAAAACTTTTTTACCAATTATTTTATTTTTTTTTTAACTGGCACTTTCCAGATCACGAATATGCATTTAACAAGTCGCTAGGACGCTTACTTAGCCGCAAATCAAGTTTAAAGGTGTAAACTTTGATGCCCCTAGGACGCTTACGCCCATATTATTCACTCGTTTAATCCAGATTAAAACTTAAATCCAGATGAAAAGTATTTTAAATCCAAACATTAATCCCAATCCCATATTATTCACTCGTTTAATCCAAAACTTAAATCTAATTTTTTAAATCCAATATCGATTATCCAATTGGATTTAAACTGCCCTACGGAGGTCAGTTTAAGTACTTAAATCCAGATTAAAACACAATTTCATATTATTCACTTTTTCTTGACATTTCAAATTTCTGATTGTGTGTGCGCTTGCAGAATTTAACCAACATAGTGAAATAAATTAATTAAAGTAAACAAAAAGTTTCACGGGAGAAATTTGACATTTCGCGAATTTGATATTTGGATTAAACGATATTAATCTGGATTTAAATACATTTTACATCTGGATTAAGGGCATTTTAAATCCATTGGATTTAAGGCATGTTCAGAGTGAATAATATGGATATGGATTTAAATTTTTGGATTTAATAAATCCGGATTAAGTTGTTGGATTAAAAACTTCCTTAAATCCAATTTAAATCCAGAGTGAATAATATGGCGGTTAGTTTAGCCACAAATCGCGTTTAAAGATAAAAGTCGATTTTTCGTATAATGCGATGCATCAATTGAATTGTTACAAAAACAATTTTGAAAATTTCCCATTATTTTGTTTTTGTATTATGTGTAAAAGTTAATCCAGATTCAGATCCCGATAATAATAAAACACGCCTAAGGAAAATCAACAGCAGATTCACGAAAAAAATTGGCGTGGATATAAAATGGGAAATTTTGTTGGAGAGCGAATGGTTTGCGGTTTCAATAATATCAAATTTGTTGTACAAAATGTCGGTGGTGCAAGTAATGTTACCGACGATCGTTCAGTTTTCTTTCGTGAATTTACTAATAGCTTAAATCTCTAAAATGAGTTAAACTGTGGCCAAAGCTCATTCGCCGAATTATTAGCATAACAACAAAAACTGAATGTAGGGGGTGAGCAGGGAAGAGTTTTTAATTTTTGTTTTTGCACGCAAAAACTTTTACTTTTCTAGAAAAGTGAAACAAATTGGATTCAGAGTTCATATACCAGACCACACAAACCAAAATAATCTGATTGATGATTTTTTTCCCGGTAAAGTATTGGCCGTATCGCTGGATCGCATTCTGTTTGACCTGTCCTTAAGCTTTTAAGCTCAATTTGGAATGTTTGCGGTGTTGTTTATCAGAAGCAAAATACACCGCTAAGGTCCAATAAGATCAGATGATTAGTGCTTTTCATGATGAACACATTGGAGATCTGCACACGATCAATGTGTACTGTCAATATTCAGTAAAAAAGGAATTTTACGCTAAAGCCAACGAAATTTTTAGTTGTTGGTCTCCAACAAGACAACGAAATGCTTACGAAAACGCAGCGAAAGAATATTCATTGACAGTTACACCAATTAAAAAATCAAAACAAATGCAACTGACAAAAAACACAGACTGAAGTGCAATTCCGTCGAGTGCGGTATTACCTTTAAGAATCACCAAGGAGTGGCTTGCGCATGTTTAGTGAGGTAGAGAATTCACCATACTTAGCAAATACCAAAACCAAAAGGAAAAAGAATAATTCACCATACTTTGGAAATACAAAAACCGATAGGTACTTAATGAAAATTTCCCTTAGCAGAATTCAAAAAGTACTACCGTAGAACAAAAAATATCCTACTGTTATCTGTGGTTCTAGCATTGAATATCATACAAATAATTATTGCAATTAAATGGTTCAACCTTACCGCCGGCAAACGAAGAATAAAAACTTTTTTAATTTTAAGATTCAAGGTACATTTATTTAACATACAAACTTCTAATAAAAATTAAACAAGAAACAATTGCATATCATCTGTACTGTATGTTTATAGCTAGCCGAAAATTAATCTAGGTTTTACAGAAACTGAACTAAAGTAAAGCATAAGTACAAACTTCTAGCCACCCCCATTGCTGAGAAAATGAATGTCATGCTAACTTCACAGTGCAGCTGAGAGTGCCTAATGAATTTCACGATGTTTTGTAAAATTTGAACTGATTTTTTTTCCTCAAGTGCATACAAAACTGAAAATTTGAGACCTAACTGCTAATTTATAGCAAAGTTCGTTGCTGACAGAAGGACTGTGAATTTTTCGATTTTTTTGTAAAATTTGGACTTCAAAATTTGAACTGAAGAACATGAAGTACCTGAAAAACTTTACAGTGACGTTAACAGAGTGCAAAGTGAATTTTTTTGATGTTAACAGTGCAAAGTAAATTTATCGAATTTTCGTCAAATTTGGACGTAGAATTTGAATTTAGTTTTTTCTTGAAGTGCATAAAAAACTACAAATTTGGACCCTAACTGCAATTTTCTAGATGGCTCAGTTGCTGAGAAAAGGATATGTACTGCTAGCTTCACACTGACGTTTACAGTGCAAAGTGAATTTATCGATTTTTCTGTCAAATTTGGACTTTTAAATTTGAACTGCATTTTTTCTTAAAGTAAATGAAAAACTGCAAATTTGGACACCAACTGCAATTTTCTAGCTGGCTCAGTTCCTGAGAAAAGTATATGTACTGCTAACTTCACAGTGATGTTAACAGTGAAAAATGAATTTAATCGATTTTTTGTCAAATTTGGACTCAAAAATTTGAACCTAGTTTTTTCTTGAAGTAAATGAAAAACTGCATATTTCTAGCTTGCTCAGTTTCTGAGAAAAGGATATGTACTACTAACTTCACAATGACGTTAACAGTGCAAAGTAAATTATTCGATTTTTTTTGTCAAATTTGGACTTACAAATTTGAACTTAGTTTTTTCTTGAATTGCAAATTTGGACACCAACTGCAATTTTCCAGCTGGCTCAGTTCCTGAGAAAAGGATATGTACTGCTAACTTCACAGTGACGTTAACAGTGAAAAATGAATTTAATCGATTTTTTGTCAAATTTGGACTTACAAATTTGAACTTAGTTTTTTCTTGAAGTAAATGAAAAACTGCAAATTTGGACCCTATTTGCAATTTTCTAGCTGGCTCAGTTCCTGAGAAAAGGATATGTACTGCTAACTTCACAGTGACGTTAACAGTGAAAAATGAATTTAATCGATTTTTTTGTCAAATTTGGACTTACAAATTTGAACTTAGTTTTTTCTTGAACTGCAAATTTGGACACCAACTGCTATTTTCCAGCTGGCTCAGTTCCTGAGAAAAGGATATGTACTGCTAACTTCACACTGACGTTAACAGTGCAAAGGAAATTTTTCGAATTTTTTGTCAAATCTGGACTTAAAAAATTGATCTTAGTTTTTTTCTTGAAGTAAATGAAAAACTGCAAATTTGGACCCTATTTGCAATTTTCTAGCTGGCTCAGTTCCTGAGAAAAGGATATGTACTGCTACTTCACAGTGACGTTAACAGTGAAAAATGAATTTATTCGATCTTTTTTTCTTCAAATTTGGACTTCAAATTTTTCTTGAACTGCAAATTAAACTACAAATTTGAAGCCTAACTGCAAATTTCTAAGTATCACCGTTGCTGAGAAAAGGACTTTAATGCTAACTTCACAGTGAAGTTAGAACTACAGTATGAAATTTTTTGTATGTACGGATTTAAAAATTTGGTTTTTCCTTTTCTTGAACTGCAAATTAAACTGCAAACTCAGAGCCTTATTTCAGATTCAAAGCTAGCCCGGTTGCTGAGAAAAGGACAGGCACTTCACAGTGAAGTTAGCAGTAAAGTCGGTTACACCCACTATTTGGTGAACTGCAAAATCCGGAATTGAAATGCATAAAATTGCAAGAAAACTGCAAATTTCTGCCAAAGTCCCATTGGTCTAGCTCAAAAATGTTATGCCAACTTCACACACGTGTCTGCATCTGCAACGCTTCTGATACTGAGTCTGCCCCATGAATAACATCATCCACGTAGGCTTTTGTCGATGCAAGAGGGAAATCGTCTCGTTCATCAGCTGCCAGTTGTTGAAGTGTGCGAATTGCTGAATAAGGTGCTGAAGCTGTGCCGAATGTGACCGTGTTGAGGCGGTATGCTTTTAGTTCCTCTCCTTCGGCATCCAGCATAGAACAAGTTGGTATAGTGAATCAACGTCAGTGACCCAAATCTGCCTATCCATTTTATTTATGTTGGCAGTAAATGCAATTTTATACTTCCTGAATCGTGCAATGTGATCGAAGATATCATCTTGCAATCTAGGACCAACAAAAAGATAATCGTTGAAGGACGTCCCGTCAGATGTTTTGCAGGACGCATCAAAAACAATTCGCAGTTTTGTGGTTGAACTAGATTCCTTCAACACTGCGTGATGAGGAAGGAAGTAGTGTGGAGAGTTCAATGCAGCAGGTGCTACCTCTGTCATATGGCCAAGCTCCTTGTACTCATTTAATATCCTCTTGTACTCTTCGTAAAATGACGAATTTGATTGTAAAAATCCTACAAGACTTGACTTTGTGAAAAACCTATAGAGGGATATGTCCCTTCTTTGAAAGGCAATCTTTATACGGCGTATATAGATTATAAAAAAGCATTTGATTCAGTACCCCATGATTGGCTTTTGAGAGTGCTTGAAGTTTACAAAGTAGATCCAAAATTCATTAACTACTTAAAACACGTAATGGGAAGTTGGAACACAGAAATTTGTTTAAATACAGCTAATGGAGTCACAAAAACATCAAAAATTAAAGTAAGGAGAGGGATTTTTCAAGGAGATTCTTTCAGCCCACTCTGGTTCATTTTGGCCATGAATCCACTTTCGTCCAGTTTAAACTCCACAGGCTACGGATTCTCTATTAAACAAGGCTCCAGAGAACTGTACCGTCTGTCCCACCTCTTATATATGGACGACATAAAAATCTACGCTGCCAAACCATCACAACTTGAGCATCTCCTTAAGTTGTGGA